>BSDF01000018.1:10023413-11223413 GCA_027925045.1 Hypotaenidia okinawae | reverse complement strand
CTGCATTGGGGATCAAGAGTTTCATCTTCTTTTGCTCTAAAGTCCTGTTAGCATTGGGATATTTGATCTTTCTGTTCTCTTAGTAAACTCTCCTTATCCCAACCCACGGGCCTCCTAGTTTCTTGGGTTTGGAGTTATTTGCCCCTTCCTTTTCCCTTCCCTTGTTTCCCCCCTTTTCCCTCTTCCCCTGCTCTTTTACTTTAAGGAGCAGGCAGCTGCGTGGATCTCGGCCCACAGCCGGGGGAAACCACGACACTTTAACATCCCCTCTTTAACATCCCCTCTTCTGCAGTTTCGAAAGGAAGTGAAGCAATCCTAGTTTATTAGCTCTGCTGGTCTGCTCTGCGTGTCTTTTTCTTCATACAATAGGGATGTGTTATGAGGATAGCAAGGAAGAGAGAACCAAATACAGCTGCCTTGTGATTTGAACAAAATTTTAAAGCTTTACACCTGTTCGACAAACAGGGGTAGTAGTAAAGTCTGAATATTCTTGAGTATTACTCAAGCATCACCTTGTTCTCCTTATTTGAAAAGTGACTAGCCCAAACATGGTGTGTAACTTGTTGTTGTTGAAGTAGCATTTTAGTAGTAACAGTTGTGAAATCTCCACCGACTCAGATATGCCAACCACATTCAGTTGTATTATCTTAAGCAGGGGATGCAGGGGGAATCAGCCAGCCCCTTTCAGTGTCTGTGGGGACAGGACAAGGGGCAATGGCTGCAAGTTGGAGCACAGGAGGTTCCACACCAACATGGGGAAGAACTTTTTCACAGTGAGGGTGACAGAGCCCTGGGACAGGCTGCCCAGGGAGGTGGTGGAGTCTCCTTCTCTGGAGATATTCAAGACCTGTCTGGACGCCTATCTGAGTGAAATGTCCTAGGGAGCTGCTTTGGCAGGGGGTTGGACCCGATGATCTCTCGAGGTCCCTTCCAACCCCTGTGATTCTGTGATTCGCAGCCAAGGCACCGTTTTTGTTTGTAAAGAGGCTGTTGTGGGGGGAGGAGGAAACAGGAGTACCTATGTGGGATGTTCTTGAAGCAAGCAGTTGGGCTGTAATGGGTTACTTTACTGTTTAGGTTGTATGGCTGAGCTGTGCTTGTTGTAAGATTTTGTCTCTTACTTACACATGTGATGTTTCCAAAGTCATCTTTTAATGTCTTCATATGTAGGTGTGCTACTCTTCTTTGGACTGTAAGGTGTCCAGACAAGTGGTGCAGTTTCTATTTTAAATTACACTGTTATTTTCATTATGGTCCTTATTGAAGCTAGTTTGTAATTACTAATACTGCTACAATCAAAGGCTAAATGCACCTTTCTCCCCTATTGAATTGCATTTCTAAGAAATACAGCTCTCTGTGATGGAAACCAGTATTTTAAAATCACATGAAGGCTCATTCATTCATATTTTTATATGAAACTAGTGATGTCCATGTTATATGTAATCCAAACTCACATCAGGATATCACTTTCAATTTACTGGTGCCATTAATTGAAGTGAGATATACAGAGATAGGGAGGAAGGTTGTTTTTATAATAAACAGTGTGTTGCCCTTTAATTTTAAGATAATTGTAGCAAGAGATTATAAAAGAAGTATTATTTTTCTGAACCACTTCTTTCCAAGAAAAAATTGTGGCATCAATTTGATGATTGCAAGGAAGTAATAGGCTGGAGTTATGTTCTTGTTTTTGATTCCTTGTGCAAAGGTCTTGTCTGATAATGTATTGCTAATTTTAGCTAATGGACCATACATCAGGTTTTTAAAAGGCACCTGCAAAAGCTTTTTGATACCTCAGTGGCCACAGACTGAGCACAGTTTCTTTCAGTGCCTTGAGTCCACAAAGCATCTCCTAAAAAAAGCGTTTTTTATCTTTAAGCTCTTTGTGATTGAGGTGGAAGGGGGAAGCAAGTCAGATTGAGTTAATCTCTCTTGAACTGTGGTAGCTATCGGGTTCGTTTGGTAGCTGAAAGGAAGATCTAGAAAGAGGAGATCTCTCTTAGCTTTGCGTGTTACCGGCAGAGAGGCAGTGCTGCTCATGAATATCCCCAGCAGTGACTTCTACAAAAAATACCTAATTCTATTTACCCAAAGGAAGAAGATACTAGTTACACTGTTTTCTACATGGTAGCATGGTTTGACAGTTGCCACCATGAAGTGGAATATGACTTGTCATAAATGCCTTCAAGAAAAGAGAAATATGCTTGCAGTGTACAGCAACTGAATCTTTTGATGCTTTTATTTTCAGTCTGAATAGAGAAAAGAGAAAATTACGTTTTCCCATGCCAAAATTTAATGGCTTCTCATAACTCATTTGGAAAACCTTATCCCTGGCAAATGCAGGACTATAATAAAAGTAAATTTTGCTTCCAGGAGCATCCAATGCCTAATGGTCCAGGAAGCTGTACAATTTATAATTCACTGGTAGCTAATTATCAGCTATATGCAATAGATTGGGATTTATGAGGTACTTAATTTGATAAATTATCAGTTTTAACTGTCTTCTGTCAGCTCCTGTTTCAGATTTATAGTAGTGTTAGAAATGGAGAAAGAACTAAATGATCTCCTTTGGTGGAAAGAAAAGGAAGGGAAAGAGCTACGTGCTTGCAAGTTCCATTTTAAAATAAAATGCTGTGAGATGTCAAAAAACAACTCCAAGACATGCAGGAAAAATTCAACAAATGGAAAGAAGACTTTTATCTATAACCTAAGAACTTTAGGAGAGAGAAAGAGTTAGAATGCTATGATGTCACATTCATTAATTTGAAAACATCTGAAAGTGCCACATGGGCAGAGTTTAGTGATCTGAGAGTACAACTGGAGCAAATGTTTGTCAAGGAAAGGAGAAAAAGATGCAATCTTCATTATCACTTAACAACAACACATTGAGGAACATAAAACAGAGTTGGAATGGTTTCACAGGTGAGATGTGACTTCCTTAGAATAGTATGCAGGAACAGAGAAGTTTAGCTTCTCTAAGATGTGTTTGGATTAGGAGAAAGGAGTAACTTTATACAGTAAAGAACAGTTTGAGCATGGAGATGCAGTTATTGGTTCTGATCAGGTGAACACCTGGAACATGATAAGAGTGAGGGCTGACAGGATGACTGGGGGTATCTTTGCACATCCTGTACCTTGGTTTCCACAGTGACTTGCCTGAGTTCTAGCAATGTGTTCCAACATGTCCTTTCTCTAGAAAGGATAGCGTTAAGTGAAAGTGAGGACACCTTTAAACATACAGCTTAATTTCTAAGGGTGTATGTTGGAGAGACAATATGTTTTGGTGGAGATGGTGTGATTTTAAGGGAAACATAGTGTGGGGAGCAGAAAAGAGTTTGTCAGAAGGACATGGACACTGCAACAACCCTGAGAAATGAGATGAATCTGAAAGTATTCTGATATGAGTTATATCAAGATGTGTTTACCCTCTGTGTACATGAGGAAACACCATAATGGTTGACTGCAGCACTATTGTCATTAATAGTGCTGTAGATTCAACATCAATAGTTCAGCCTTTCAGCTATTTTAAGCCATTACAAGGTAATATTATGATGGGTTTGTGCTCTCTTAAGATATGGTTTGTCCCACCTCCTCTGATGGGTCCCTGTGAAGGAATGAAGATGTTGGGGCATGTCCAGTCACAGGACTGAGATTTTTTTATTAATACAGCCAACTAAAAGATTAGGATATCTCAGGCAATGTACTTGTTTAGTTTAGTCATTCTCACTAATCTTTCTTGTTCTCTATAGACTTGTAAAATTTGCAGGGTGAGGGAAGAATAAACGTATTTCTTGAGATCTGTTTGCACATCATTCTTGTTTAATGTAACTGCTGCCTTCAGGTGGAACAGTATCTTTGGGATTAACCTCTTAAAAATGGTAACTGCTGTAAGTGTTCTGTGTGAAACTGCAATTACAATGTAGAGGTGGCTGGGTAAGTTTTAAATAATTTTTTTTTAGTTATTAGTAGAGATCTGGACATGGATCTGGAATTCTTAAAAGGTCACTATTGATTCATGTTACTGTGGTTCTAGAGCATATTCAAATTTGGAGAAGAGAAGGCTCTGGGAGAACGTTACATTGGCCTTTCAATGCCTGACAGGTGCCTGTAGGAAAGCTGGGGAAGAACTGTTCACAAGGGCAGTAGGATGAAGGGTGATGGTTTAAACTTGAAAAGGGGAGATTGAGGTTGGATATTAGGAAAAAGTTCTTCACTCTGAGGGTGGTGGATCACAGGCACAGGTTGCTCAGAGAGGTGGTAGAGGCCCCATCCCTGGAGATATTCAAGGTCAGGCTTGATGGGGCTCTGAGCAACCTGATCTAGTGAAGATGTCCCTGCTTACTGCAGGGGGGTGGGACTAGATGGCCTTTAAAGGTCCCTTCCAACCTAACACGTTCTGTGACTCATTTAAAGCCACTTCAGGAATTTTCTATGGAGCATATCCTTTGGGAATGGAAGGAGGCGTTAGAGTCTTGAACTCAGCACTGGCTGAGATGGATACTGATCACTGAGCAGGACAGGGATTAGTCTTCCCAACTGCCTTGCCCTGGAGAGTTGTGAACAGGGGAGGTATAAAATGCCTGTCTAGACTCCACTGAGATGACACTCCTGATAGACTTATTTATATGCATAAGCATGGGCTACAGGATTCAGATTAATTCAGGTGAAGTGTAAATATGAAAGCAGAATATGCAAGTGAATGTGCAGGTAGCTGTTTGTGCCTATCCAGCTCTGGTTTGAGGTTCTGCCAATGTAGCTGTTATAACCTTATCTAACCAAATAAAGCAATTGTTCAGCTGTATAAAATAACTGTACTATAGAGTTGAAAGTAATCATAAGGTCACAGAACTGCACAATATCAATCCAGGTCTGTCCTGCCTTGTAACAAGCTGCACTAAGACTGTTGAATCCAAAGCTTGAAAAGATTAAATGCATTTGAGATGCTCCCTTCACTGGTGTTCTGCTGCTGTATCTCAGAGAAACTGCTTGGTTGATACCAAATAAAAATACTGGGGGAAGAAGAGGAAAAGATACAGAGCTGCTTTTGTTTTTAAATACATCTAAAAGCTCAGATTTCTGCTGGGCAGTCCTTGTTTTGCAATTTTTTCTTAGGTATCAGAAACCTTTGGGTGGAAGAGGAACTCTGTCATACATCAGTGGAAGTCTTGCACTACTTTGCAGCAGAACCACAGTATTTCATATACAGCTAACTCCTGAAGGAAGTTTTGAGAAATGGCATAAGCTGACTTATGAGAAAAAAATATGGTGACTTTCCTTAGGGAACAATAGCATCTTGTGTTTATAGATATGTGTTACTGTTAAAAAACAAAAAAAGTACATATGTGTGCCTCATTAGGTCACCAGAAGTGGTTTTACTGTGAATTTGTCATATTTTTGTTTATAACTCTAGGAACTGTCATGTAGCTCATCAGCATGAGGAGTATGTGACCCTACAACATGATCTAGAGAGAAAAATCCAAGAACTGGAAGGAGAGTTTGCTTGTCAGAAACAAGTGTAAGAGTGTGGAGAAGCAATGTTGTGTTGCTGTGGTACCATCTAAAAATCCTTTTTTTCCTGTTTTTTTAGTGTTTTGTTGTTGGTTTTTTTTTGGGGGGGTGGCTTTTTTATTTCGTTGGGTTTTAATTGCAATCTCCAGGTTAACCTTGCAGTATTTGTAGCACTTTTTATTTTTAGGTTTTGCCTTTTTTTTGCTGAAATTGATGAGATTTGTAATGACAGTTTAGAAATTATGCACTACTTGTGTAGTAGCTGTTGCTTCCCATGTCTGGCAGCTGCCCCTTGTAAGGAACTGTTAAGAATGTGTTTAGTAATCCGAGATTGTGTAAGATTATTTCATGTAGACAGCACACTGCTAAATTAGTTAACCTTGAAACTGCAGGAGAGGTCAGCATCTTGAAAGCAGAGGCAGCCTTAGGCAGGTTGGGTAAATGTACAATGTTTATCATACTTCTAATTACAAGGCTTTTTTAGCCCCTGTCTGTCCCTTATATTGCTATCATTTCATTGTAAAAGGGTTACCCTACCAAGAGTGAATTTTGACCTTTAACTGTGGAACCTTAGGGGGGCACTATACACCCCTCTATGTATTACAAATGTTAAAGAACAAGAAAACATTCCTCTTTGGTTTTGTATAAAAATTTATTTGACGTTCAAATGACTTTCAATTGTCTATATACTGAAAGTTTTAATCATTAGAACTGGAATGGTTAATTTTGGGTCAACCAAGCCAATATATAATATAAATGGAAGAGATAAAAGAGATTGTTAGGGAATTACATCCTGCACCCAGCACCTGCCAGTCCATATCTCACTGCTCTCAGTATAGTGGTACTGCTAAAATAACCTGTCTTCACCCAGGAGTCTTTCACCCTGTCCCCAAAGACAGATAATGAACCTACCCAAAGGGGCACAAGCACTTCTCAGTTGAACAGTATCTGCCAACTGACTTGATTTAGAAGTTCTCTTTGTGTGGTGTGTGGTCAAAGCTGATGAACGCGATGCTGCTCTGCAGGCACGAGGGCACATCATAAACTGTTTTAAAACACCTTTATCAGCTTGGGCACCCGAATGCCTGCTCACTGCAACAGTTTAATTCCTGAAAAACACTTGGCTCCCTTATGAGCAGTTTTTCATAGAGTTATGGAAAAAAAAAAGTGTGAAAGTTTTATGCTTCAGTGGTGTTTCACTGGTGGCTTTGATTTCTGTGTTTTGGACTCTGAGTAACTTGCAACGTTACTGTCGTGGTTTCCCCCCGGCTGTGGGCCGAGATCCACGCAGCTGCCTGCTCCTTAAAGTAAAAGAGCAGGGGAAGAGGGAAAAAGGGGGAAACAAGGGAAGGGAAAAGGAAGGGGCAAATAACTCCAAACCCAAGAAACTAAGAGGCCCGTGGGTTGGGGTAAGGAGAGTTTACTAAGAGAACAGAAAGATCAAATATCCCAATGCTAACAGGACTTTAGAGCAAAAGAAGATGAAACTCTTGATCCCCAATGCAGTTTCTCCCCGACCCACACAACTCAGGTACCACCCAGAGCTGTCCCGGAACCCGACTGTCCCCCCCAAGCAGCACGCGTCCTGCCACCGCCCCTCTTCTTCCTCCCCTCAGCCCCCCGTTCTCCTGGGCAGGACGTCATTGGCATGGAATACTCTCTTTGGCCCATCTGGGTCACCTGTCCTGGCTTCGCCCCTCCTTTCTCATGAATGGAGAAATAGGAAGAAGCTGAGAAAGTCCTTGACTGTCTGACTGCAACTGAGAACATCAGGGTGTTCTCAGCACTGCTTTCATTGTAACTCCCAAACACAGCATCCCATCAGCTGCTACAAATGAAGTTAACTCTATCCTGACTGAAACCAGGACATAAAGGAAATGTCACACAGGCAGTACCAGTTAAGTACCTCAAGCCCAAACTGTTTTCCTTGATGAAGCAGTAACAGGCAGAACCAAGACCACCGAGTATTAGCACAGCTGTTTTACTGTGTGCTGCAAGTCATGATGGGACAACCAACCAACACAGGCCACAGCTACACTGTTAAGTTACTTTGGACAGTTACTTTGCAGGAATTTCATGCTAGACTGACCATTCTGTAGTACAGTTCTTGGGATTATAATGTAAATTCCTCCAACAAAAGGTTTGTTTTGTTTTGTTTTCCCAAGTATGTCAAACAATACGACTATTTTGATTATTTTCCTTTAAATTAAAATTCAGTAGCTATAAGGAGTGGGGGCCAGGAGGGGAGGCTTTTCCCTGTAGCTTCCCATCTCCCAGCAGCCCTCTTGTCACTTTATCCCCAGAGTGGAAGACATGGTAGTGTTTTTCTGACAGCTTTTCAGTCAGGCTGTAGTTTCTTAACTTTTCAGTAGTTCTGCAAGTATTCACTTGACTACAGCCAAAACTTTCCCATGTAGTAGCAGTGAATTGTTTTGTTTAACTTTAAAAGCTTAGTGATTATAAATCTGTATGATTAACCTCTAGAATATTTTTTCCTGTGGCTTGTTAGTGACCACTTTTTGTGGTTTAATACTGTTTCTGTTGTTGTTCTGCAAAAAGAGAGGGGAAATAGTTAAATGTGTGTGTGTATAAGAAGATGGATGTCCTAATTGTACATAATAATATCCATTTATTCATGTGCTTATAATGTGAATTTAGTATTTGCTATTTTATATTTTAAAATATAAGTTGGGGGAAAAAAGACTGAAATAACTTAATTTGATTACTTTTCTTTGGTCCCATGTGCTAAGTAGAGTATCCAATTTAAACAAAAAAAGAAAAGGAAAAAAACCCAACCCACACCCCCACCATTAAAACCCAAACTAAAAGACACACACAGAATCACAGAATCGTAGGGGTTGGAAGGCACCTCCAGAGATCATCAGGTCTCACACACAAAAGAAAGTTTGGATGTGTCCAAAATGTGTAGTCTTTGTATGAGAAATGTTCCTGTGTCTACAAGGCAATTGAACTGTAATATCTCCAAGGTGTTTGGTGTCTTTTCCTTAAAATAAACTTTTTGTCCTCTCTCCCTCTCCCTCTCTCTTCTTTTCCCCTGTGGTTATGGAATCTGATCTTATTTGCAAAGGATGCCATATGGTTGATGTGCTTTGTTAAATTCCCATTTGCTGTACAAGTTGTGTTGGGAGACCTGGCATAGGGCAGCTGACAAGTGTAGCTCAGCACACTCTGATTTTCATCAGAGCAATGGTTAAATACAGCCCTTGTGCACTGTTTAAAAAAGCCTGTAGCAATGTGGTGTTTCCATTGGTGCCATTGTACTAGTGCTGCCTGACTGCTGCTTCCCTGGTAGGAACCACTAGCCGGACATGGAAAAAAAGAGAGCCTGGGTTTCAAAAGCAGACCAGCTGAAATCAGTAACTTAGTTCTGTCCCATGAAGTGAAGGTGATGTACTTGTAAGCTATTACCCTTCACTCACAGCATGAATGCTTTTATTGTAATCTCATAGAATCACAGATTGGGCTGGGTGGGAAGGGACCCCACAGGCAGGGCCACCAACCTCCAGGCCTGGATCTACAGAAGGTTACCTGGCCTTGAACACCCCCAGGGATGGGCACCCACCCCCTCTCTGGGCAGCCCATTCCAGCCCCTCACCACTCTCTCTGTAAAGAGCTTCCCCCTAATATCTAATCTAATCCTTCCCTCCTTCAGCTTCACTCCATCCCCCTTGTCCTGACATTATCTACTCTTTTAAAAAGTTGATTCCCCTTTGTTGATTGCTAGTGATGATCTCAAGTCATTCCTGTCTGAAATTCATGCTCTGTTGCTGTTTTTCCTCAACCTGTGTATTGAACTAACTGTTTCCAGGATAGCAGGAAGCAGGAGTATTTGTGGTATACATCTTCATTTAATTCACAGTGACTGAATTTTTTTCCCTACACAACCAGAAATTATATATATGTCTTCTTGGATGGAAGGCCTGTCTCATCCTTCTGAGGCTGGTAATGAGGAGTTCACTCTTCCAAAATCTGTACTCTCTGCATGTGCACTCTTTGCACATCCAGCACTACTCGGATGGTTCTTTGGTGCCTGTGCTCACTTGCTCCAGTGGTGGCTTAACTGATAGCTTAATCATTGAACAAACCAAGGTGTACAGGTAGAGGGGAAGAAACCCCTCACCTTAAACAGATAGTGTGAAAAGTAGGCAGACTTTCAGAAGAAGGGTTTGTGTGTCTAAAAGATAGCCAGCTTTTTCCAGCTGTGTTGATATTTGTCTAATAAAATTGATTACTTCTGCCTACAATGTCTTATTAGGGTAGAAAAAGTGGTTGTTAGTGGCATCCCTGGATTCCTGAATCTTAAAAGTTGTCACAATTGGAGTTTAATTTCTGGCTTTGTTTTCTTGTGGTGGCCTTCAGGAAAGGATGCTGCTGTACTCATGGACCTAAAAAGAGTTAGTTTTATTACAGTCTCGACTATAAAGATTACATGCCCAACTGCTGTTGACTCAGTATGAACAAATGAATGGCAGCTGCATGTGTAATTATTAAATGTAAATTTAAACATACTGCTTACTCTCTGATATGCAGTATAACTCTGATAGTACTTGAGAAGAAACCTTTAATCTTTATTATTTTCAGACTTGAGTGCTTGATTAGGTATCTCTAATACTGTTTTGGTTTCCAGTACTGCTTGCAGCTGCATCTGAATGTAGTAGCTCTCAGTAGGTGTCATGTACAGGATGCTATTATATCCTTTTCTTTCTATATGAAACATATTGCCTGTATTGAGTGACAGAAAATAACTCATTCAAACCAGAGTGTTATTTGGGCATTTATCTTTTATGCTCTCCTTATTGCTAGTTCAATCTTAAGTCATAAGACTTACTCATAGTTCAATTTCTCTTCCATCTGTTTTGCATGAATCCTTTATATCCAAAATTTTGGATATATTTTGAACATTTATATACAGGCCAATTTCAGAGGGTAAGAATATTATACAATTATTAATTGCATGTCTCCTTTTACTGTTAGATTTGAGTATTCTGTAGGCACTATTTGGTGGTTTTCAAACAACTTGCTCTGTCCTTTTCTAAACCTGGTCTCTATTTTTGTGTGAGTACGTGCTCAGGAAATTAATCTGTGAATGAAAACTGAATATTTATGGAGGGATTTTTGCTCCATAGATTCCTACAGGCTCTTATTTGGGCCACCTGCTCATAGCTGTCTTTCAATAGCTCAATTACTGTGAGGAATATTTTAAGTATGGTAAAAGAGCATGTTGAATGGAGTGCTTAGCTGTTAAAATAGGTTCCCTAGGAGTCATTTTAAGAAAAATAAACCTTATTTTTTGAGGATCACCCTGGTCCCATAATAGGTGAAACATTGCTGCTCTTTGTGCTAATCACAGACCTAAAGTTGTGATAAACTGGAGTTAAAAGCTCTGTAGTGGTCTAAGGATTCAGCCACAGTCATAATGCAAATAAATAGTGCAACTTCACACTTTGAAATCAAAAACACCTCAAAAGACCTCCCTGTAACCTGTTACACTGACAACCAGGTATTTATTTCTGTTGCCATTGTTCCAACAATGATTCTTTGACTTTGCTTGAACCAAATGGATAAAGTAAGTCGACAGCACCAAAAAATAATGTGCTTGTGTAGCTTGAAGCCTCCTTTCATTCTGTCTCTCTACATCTTCTAGGTATGAAGAACTGGCTCATGCTGCCAAGGAAAAGGATGCAATGCCAGCTTCAGTGAATGAAGCCCAAGTCAAACAACTTAAAAAGCTGAAGCAGCAGATTAGAGAACTGCAGATGAGACATAAAAGTTTGGAAATTGAGCTGTGCAGAAGAGAATGGAGTCACAGTGCTTGTTTAAGAGAGAAAGATGCTCTTATCAGAAAGTGAGTGACTTAATTTATCTTGTTAATAGAGTGTGGTGAAGGAATTCAGAACGTTGTACTTACCAAGTTTGTGCCCAACTTATTTATGTGGAAGGTTCACAGAAGTTTGCAGTTAAACAGGTAACACACTCTGTCCAGTTCTGGTCCTCACAGAAGAGAGACTGAAGAAGTTAAGCCTTTCCTCTCTGGAGAAGGCTCATGGGGACCTCATTATTAGAGAATTGTAGGGGTTGGAAGGGACCTCCAGAGATCATCCAGTCCAACCCCTTTCCAAAGCAGAGTCCCTAGGACAGATCACACAACAACTGCCTCAGGGACATGTAGACTCCTCATCACTAGAGGTTTTCAATACACAATTGATACTAGATAGTCTCATCTAGGCTCCCTTTCTCATGAAATGTTGGACCAGATGATCTTTCCAACATCTTTAATTCCTAACCCTTTTGTATCTCACTTCTGTTATTAGCAACCAGGAAACATTTTGTGGACAATACTGTTAAGAGCAGTTTTGGTGTCGAAGAGCACTTTATGCCACTTAACCTGAGGTGGCCTCCACAGATGACTCTAAATACCCATACAGAAGGGCCCTAGGAGACTGCTGAGCTCTAAGCAATTTAAATGGTTTTTTTCATAGTAAAATACTTAGTGTGGAATAGAATAAAATAGGTAATTTGGAAAACAGAGCACGAAAAGATGAGGGCAGCAATCAGGGGTGAGATTTTAAAACAAAACAAACCCACAAAACATTCTCAGTTTTTATTGTGCTGAAATCAACAGCTTTGCTCTGTGTATCACAGATACAAACAGCAACTGTTCCTGGCAGCTGAGGGAGAATGCATTCTGGAACAGAGTAAAATGCAAGAACTGGACTGGCAGCAGCTCTGTGAGAATGCTGACAATCATTGGTATCAGAAATCAGAGGAACTAACACAAAGCTCATCTTCAGCAAGAGAGCAGGTGAGTGTTTCATGTTAACACTATTTAGGAGCTCTCTGTTGCATAACTGGCTATGGAGTTTTTCCATCATGGTATTTCTCAGAGGAGACGTGACTTCAGCCTTCTTTCAGAAATGTGTAGAATGGTGATGCTGTATTGTGCACAGCAGTTAATCAGATCTATTTAATCAACAACCAGAGAGAGGACACTTCTTTTCTCTTGGCATTGTAGCAGAAGAAATATCCCAGGCCAAAAAAGAGTTTCAGATCACAATACTGCTTGAAGACGTTCTGTCACAGGAAGATGATTAGTCCTGCAAAACTCAGAATATTTTTGTCTGGGAAAAAATATTTTGTGAAGTGTACAAGCTTCTGTTTCTGAAAACCCAAATATATGTTTATTGCCTAGAGACTGTTACAGAATGAGGTAACAATAATTCTCAAAGAGCTGGTGAACTCATGGGTACAGAGGAAACACTTGTTTATAAAGTTTAGTATGCAGGCATTTACTCTGGTGTTTTATTTTACCATTGTCTTTCCACAGTGATTCATAGGTACCAATGGGTGTAGCATAGGAACACATCTGACATGAATTGGCATCGTTCATTTCACATACAGAAGATAAGGCAATGAAGCCATATTATTTCTCTGTGAAGGCAAAACCCCAGAAGGAATATGCTTTAAGTCCCTGTCCTGTGATTTGAAAGATCTTTTTCTTTGATTACCTTCTTTTTCCTTCTTTTTTACCTCCACCCTTTTGTCATTGAGATACTGATGTCCTCTGCTTTCCTTCCTTCCTAGGCTGAAGCTGATCTACAGAAAACAGACTACAGATTGCATGAAGGGAGGACTGATCTTTCTGCTTTAACTGTTGAGAGAGAACAGACAATACAAACATCATTTAATCATAGTATTTTACCTGAAAGAGAGAAACAGGTTAGACAAGATCTAATGTCTTGCCTTGAATTAATTCATTCTGAAATGACACCTTTACAGGGCTTGTTTCCACTGCACTACTTGTTAGCAGCTAATCTGTTTTGTATATTTAATTCAAAATATAAACATCTCTAGCCTAGAATACACACAGGTTAAGTGTCACAGACTTCATTATGGCTTTGTTCCATGACTCACTAGCAAAAGGATCACACTAGATGGAGACAGCTGCACCAAAACAGGGACAAGTACTGTACCATCATGGCACATCAGAATGGGAAGAATTAGTTTCTGCAATGTTCCTGAAACTCTGTGCTAGCTGCACTTTAGGGTAGATCTTAAAGCTGTAGTGTTTAAATTTTAGTGCAGTGCTTCAAAATATGAATTTGCCAGCTGTTCAAATGTCTTTTTATCACAAACTACTTTTCCTTTCATTGTTACTGACTAAAATACATATTTTTAAAAAAAAAAAAGGCGATATTCAAAATTGCAAACATAAGGGGGTTGGAAGCCATGCTGAGGGATAATGCATTGTCAGTGTTTTGTGAAAGATGGACAGCAAAGAGCGTGTTGCAGTGCACCCTGCTGGGCAGCTGGAGATGCTCAGCAGTGAGCGGTTAAATCCTGTATCACCACGCAATGGCACGGTTGGAAAAGACCTTTAAGATCATCGAGTCCAACTGCTCCTGTCCCGTGCCAAACCATAAGAGGTTAAACCGAAGGGGTTTAAGCCAGGGCAGCTTTGGCACAGGGTGCTGAACTTGAGGGCGCAGCAGCGGAGACAGAGGTAGAGGTTTGCTCATGCATCGATGTGTCTGAGCCAGACAGAGGCGGCCTGTGCTGCTGGTGACCCTGGGGAGGACCGGGAGGGAGCAAGGGTCTCTGGCAGCCTCATCCATGGGGCATCCCTCACTGTGACCTGAGACAGCCATTAGAGTTGGATCTACAAAATTAAGTGTTGTGTCCTTGTCGTGGTTTCCCCCCGGCTGTGGGCCGAGATCCACGCAGCTGCCTGCTCCTTAAAGTAAAAGAGCAGGGGAAGAGGGAAAAAGGGGGAAACAAGGGAAGGGAAAAGGAAGGGGAAATAACTCCAAACCCAAGAAACTAAGAGGCCCGTGGGTTGGGGTAAGGAGAGTTTCCTAAGAGAACAGAAAGATCAAATATCCCAATGCTAACAGGACTTTAGAGCAAAAGAAGATGAAACTCTTGATCCCCAATGCAGTTTCTCCCCGACCCACACAACTCAGGTACCACCCAGAGCTGTCCCGGAACCCGACCGTCCCCCAAGCAGCACGCGTCCCGCCACCGCCCCTCTTCTTCCTCCCCTCAGCCCCCGTTCTCCTGGGCAGGACGTCATTGGCATGGAATACTCTCTTTGGCCCATCTGGGTCACCTGTCCTGGCTTCGCCCCTCCTTTCTCCTGAATAGAGAAATAGGAAGAAGCTGAGAAAGTCCTTGACTGTCTGACTGCAACTAAGAACATCAGGGTGTTCTCAGCACTGCTTTCATTGTAACTCCCAAACACAGCATCCCATCAGCTGCTACAAATGAAGTTAACTCTATCCTGACTGACACCAGGACATGCTCACATATTGATGGGTTGTTATTGTGTAATACTTTTATTTTGCAGATCTTTCAGCATGATGATAAAAGTTCTCTGAGCAAAGATACTCTTTGCCTGGAAATAAAGAAGCTGCAGGAGCAGAATGCCAACCTTCGGGCTGCTGTGGCACAAATGAGGAAAGAAATGGAGTGTCTTGATGAGCAGATGCTGTCCTCTCTTCCCCTGACAGAGAACACACAGCTTGCTGAGCAAGGTGACAACTCTTGCCACAGAAATCTGAATTCAGGTAAGGAAATGTGGCAGCCACAGACACAACCTGTTGGGGGGACCCAACCCACAGTTGGGTAAAGATGGTGACTGGGGGAGGCCTCAGGATTCCTTAATCAGACTTTCAAATGCCTTTGAGTTAATTTTATGCATTTTGGAAGTTCTGCTGGTTGCAGCTGGGTAGAGTTAGTTTTCTTCCTGGTAGCTGGCACAGTGCTGCAGTCTGGATTTAGGATGAGGATAATGTTGGTAACACACTGATGTTTTGGTTGCTGGTAGGCAATGCTTACACCAAATCAAGGACTTTTTGGCTTCTCACACTGTCCCACCAGCAGAGAGGCTGGGGGTGCACAAGAAACTGGGAGGGGATAGGGCCAGGACAGCCAACCCTAACTGGCCAAAGGGACACTGCCTACCACAGTGTATAGCCTGGGGGAACCTGCCCAGGGGCCACAGCTCAGGAGCCAGCTGGGCATCTGTGGTCTGCAGGTGGTGAGCAAAAATCCTGTGCATTGCTTGTTTTGTATATTCTGTTATCAGTGTTCCTGTTCTCTTTCTTTTCTGTCAGGTTGAACTGTCTTTGCCACAATCTACAAGTTTTTCTTTCTTTTCTTCCCCCCAGCAATTCTCCCCATCCCACTGGTGTGAAGTGGGCAAGTGGCTCTGTGGTTGGTTGGGCTGCCTGCCAGATTAAACCACAGCTTTCAATTTCTAAAACTTTTTTAAAAGCTTAAAACTATTCCAGAGCCACCATGCCTTGTTTTGTGTATTTCAGAAAAAATAAGATGGGTTTGAGGTTTTGTTGTAAAAGGCATTTTGTTATAACAACTCTTTTCTGGTTTAATTTTGCTGCAAGATTGGATCAGTGTGTTACTAGTTTGCAGGATTATTTTTAAACTGTCATTTGTACAGCAGCATGAAATCATGAGCTAATTAAATGTGCAGGCATTTTTAATAGATATCAGTCAATAATGATACATTATTGTCAATGATGATACATTAATAACCAATTAAAGTAAAATCTGTTCATTTCAAATAAATCTGTTCATTTCAAATAAGAAATAAAATTGAGCATAGCTTTGTGTCATAGGCAGCTAAAGTTAGTCCACTGGGGTTTTTTAAAAGAGGTTATAGTCCAATATGTAAAAGATTTGCCACTGCTAGAGTTTAGCACTGTCCAAGAGAAGCAATAGGCTTTGTCAGATTATAAATGTACATTTTCAGGAATGTATTATCCATTTTCTTTATGGCTGAAATACATCAAACTAAAATCATCTTTCCTGGGTCCCCTTTAGTAATGTTTGGAGATTACATCCAGTCACTCAAACAGGCCATAATGTTAAAGCTCCAATTGTTTAAGACAATGGGGGAGTAACTTGGAGAGGTCTTCTGGATTCCAGGAAGCCATTTGTTCTTTCCTCTGACCTGACCCTATACATCAGGTATAAAGCAAGTGTAAAGTCTTGCACCTGGGAAGGAACAACCGTTTGTATCAGTACAGGCTGGGGGATGACCTGCTGGAGAAGAGCTCAGTGGAGAAGGACCTGGGGGTCCTGGTGGGTGACAGGCTGGCCATGAGCCAGCAGTGTGCCTCGGTGGCTAAGAGAGCCAATGGGATCCTGGGGTGCATCTGGAGGAGTGTGGCCAGCAGGTCAAGGGAGGTGATCCTCCCCCTCTACTCTGCCCTGGTCAGGCCCCACCTGGAGTGTTGTGTCCAGTTCTGGGCTCCCTGTTATAAAAAGGACAGGGATCTCCTGGAGAGAGTCCAAAGAAGGGCTACGAAGATGATAAAGGGCCTGGAGCATCTCCCCTGTGAGGAAAGGCTGAGAAGATTGGGACTGTTCAGCCTTGAGAAGAGAAGACTGAGGGGGGACCTAATTAATGTTTATAATTATCTTAAGCAGGGGATGCAGGGGGAAT
The DNA here is from genome assembly GCA_027925045.1 of Hypotaenidia okinawae. Lineage (NCBI taxonomy): Eukaryota > Metazoa > Chordata > Aves > Gruiformes > Rallidae > Hypotaenidia > Hypotaenidia okinawae. The sequence continues at coordinate 11,206,423 of BSDF01000018.1, read as the reverse complement.
CAGCCAGCCCCTTTTCAGTGTCTGTGGAGACAGGACAAGGGGCAATGGCTGCAAGTTGGAGCACAGGAAGTTCTGCACCAACATGGGGAAGAACTTTTTCACAGTGAGGGTGACAGAGCCCTGGGACAGGCTGCCCAGGGAGGTGGTGGAGTCTCCTTCTCTGGAGACATTCAAGACCCGTCTGGATGCCTATCTGAGTGAAATGTCCTAGGGAGCTGCTTTGGCAGGGGGTTGGACCCGATGATCTCTCGAGGTCCCTTCCAACCCCTACAATTCTATGATTCTATGATCAATACATTTCTCAGTACTCACCTCCATTTATTGGTGATTTTTTCAACTGTGATTGAGAGAAGCTACTGTGTTGTGATCATGATTATACTCAACAATTGCTGGTTTCCCAGGAGTAGCAAAGGAGACACCATGCTTGTCCCAGTGTAGTCGACTGGGATATGTCTACTGTGACTCTCTACCATTTCTTAATACTACTTCAGCTCTGTTAACAATATACCTACTATAGTGGTATGCTTGTATATAAATGAGAGAAAGTTTTGATGCAGCTGTTGCTATGAAAGCCTAAACTCTGTGTAAATATATATGCATTCATATTATACCCTCTTTATAGGTTTGTTGAGCACAAACAAAATTCCAGCTGGAAGCACTTCAAGCAGTATCAAAATCAGCAAAACTAACTTGGATTATGGAGTAAACCCAGACACAGGAAAGGTAAGAAGAAGTTTAAGCTACTTAAAATATGTGTATAAACTTGTGTGTGTAATTAAATACACAGGACATTATTTTTGTTTGAATAAATGTTAAAAAACAAAGTCCTATTTGCTTATGTGGTCAGCTAGTACTGGGTGTAAGTTGGTTGACAGCCAGCAGTGATTTATTTTTTTCAGCCAAACTTATGGTCATTCTTTCTAGGGAATAAATTTGACTAGTCATTCCCTGGCACGAGTCACTCCTGATCTTTCAAGCCCATCTTGAAGTTCTTTTTTCCACTTGCAAATTCTTAAACTTCTGTGTGGTATCACCTCTTGGAGTTTTCCATTGTAAATCCATATTTTAGTCTTTTTTAAACAAATACTGAAAATCCTTCCATATTCCTCACAGTGAGGTGACAATGTAGAAACTGTTGTCACTAGTGGGCTCTGAGGAGAAGGTCCTGTGAAGCCTCAGCTGGAGGTAGATGTGCAAAGGGTTGTGTGCTCAGTTAGCAGGGTGTGTGGCTGTTCCTGGGTGACCTCTGAACCTTCCCCTCATGGGGCTCGCTTCCATCACGTCAGTGGGGCTGGCAGCCACGGCCACCCAGTTGCCACCCCTTGTCCCCAACACCAGGACATCTGACCACAGTGGGCTCCCATGTGCCCCGTAGGCTGCTGGGCAGTGGCTTGGCATGACCAGGAAGAACAGCTGAGCACCAAAACCAGTTCAGGGCCCTTGCCAGCCACAAAGGAGGAAAACCATGCTGGCTCTGGGAGCGTTTTCACTCTGTTGTAGGGTTTACAGATGTAGTTCCCATTGAAAGGGTAGGAACACTGTCAGCATTAAAGTGTGACAGAGGCATCTCTAGGAAAAATAATAAAGGAATTAAAAACAGGGACAAGTATCTCATACTATGTGAGGAGTGAGCACTATATGTTCTCCTGTCCCCATCTCTCAGTGATTTCCTGGTGTAGTGGAAGGAGTCTAAAGTAAGACAGGTTAAAGTACAAATGAAAAATAAGGATTTTCTCATTTTCAAGTAATCTGTAAAATCGACCAATACATGTTTCATGCTTTAACTTACTGTTAAGACTCACCCACCAGTAACCATCTAAGTTCAAGGAAACAGAAATAATGGCAAAGTAATAAATGGGGACAAGAGATGCTGATTACATTAAAAGCTGAGACCTCCAGGAGCTGAAACAAACCAATGTTTCAATAAAACTCTGGGGCCTTAGGAACCTTGCATGAAAACATGCACAACCCAGCACGTGCAGATTGGGTTTAATCTTGTCTCTTATTGCCAAATATAGAAGATTTCTTCCTGTTATCACACTGTATTTAGGAAATATCTGTGTGCTGGTACAGACAACACAGATTTATTTTTTCTCTTTGGCCACTTCTGGAATTAGGTGAAAGCTGAATTTTATACCAGCTATTTCCTTCTGTTGCAGAAGATGCTTTACAAACTCCTGTCCAAGATGCATGCTCATTTGCCACATGTTTCTTTATGGGGGATAGAGCTTTAAAAGACAAGCAGAGTGTGGCTTTGCCTTTGAGGCAGTAAGATAGGAACTGAACATTCTCTGTGCCAGAGATGAATGTTTTGCTTCATGATGCTAAACTATAATGAAATGCTCAGGGCTGGGTATGAGAACATCTTCCAGGCAGCGATGTGCATCCTCAGTGGGAAATGCTGAATTACTTGTGCTTTACATGTGTAAAACCAGGTGTGCAGACCAAAACCTGAAGAGAACAAAATGCTGGAACTGTAGCTAATGCTGGCTTTGCTGATCTTTCCCTGTCTGCTTCTACTGTCTGCTTTGTTTCCTCTGTGGTGCATAATGAGCCTTCATAGGCACAGACTGACAGCTGGAAACAGGAACATCTCAGAAAACAACAGGCAAAACTTTGTTAGAATTCATAGAATCACAGAATCACAGGGGTTAGAAGGGACCTCGAGAGATCATCGGGTCCAACCCCCTGCCAAAGCAGCTCCCTAGGACATTTCACTCAGATAGGCGTCCAGACGGGGCTGGAATATCTCCAGAGAAGGAGACTCCACCACCTCCCTGGGCAGCCTGTCCCAGGGCTCCCTCACCCTCACTGGGAAAAGTTCTTCCGCATGTTGGTGCGGAACTTCCTGTGCTCCAACTTGCAGCCATTGCCCCTTGTCCTGTCTCCACAGACACTGAAAAGGGGCTGGCTGATTCCCCTGCATCCCCTGCTTAAGATAATTATAAACATTAATTAGGTCCCCCCTTAGTCTTCTCTTCTCAAGGCTGAACAGTCCCAATCTTCTCAGCCTTTCCTCATAGGGGAGATGCTCCAGGCCCTTTATCATCTTCGTAGCCCTTCTTTGGACTCTCTCCAGGAGATCCCTGTCCTTTTTATCCCAGGGAGCCCAGCACTGGACACAACACTCCAGGTGGGGCCTGACCAGGGCAGAGTAGAGGGGGAGGATCCCCTCCTGTGACCTGCTGGCTACACTCCTCCTGATGCCCCCCAGGATCCCATTGGCTCTCTTAGCCACTGAGGCACACTGCTGGCTCATGGCCAACCTGTCATCCACCAGGACCCCCAGGTCCTTCTCCACTGAGCTCTTCTCCAACAGGTCATCCCCCAGCCTGTACTGATAGAAACGGTTGTTCCTTCCCAGGTGCAAGACTCTCCACTTGCTTTTGTTGAACCTCATCTGGTTTCTCCCTGCCCAGCTCTCCAGCCTGGCCAGGTCTCACTGGATGGCAGTGCAGTGTCCTGTGTGTCAGCCAAAAACTAAACTTCTAAACTCCTTACTGAGTTTAGAAGTCCTTACCATTCTTCCACACTGGCTCTCTGTTTCTTACATTTATTAATTGCATGCTAAGGATGTACTTAAGGCCATGATGAATTATAGGCAAAAATATTTCTACCTTCAGGGAGATTAGAATGTGTTGAGCAATAATGGTAACTAAACATGGGCATGCAGGTGTGAAGTCAATACAGAGGCACAGTGAGAGTTTCCTTTTTTCCCATTTGAGGTTCTGGGACCATAATCTCAAAGTTACAGTCTCCAAAACTAAAATGTAGCTAAAGAAAAAGAGCTAAGTTTATTGTGGAAACTAGTAAAATAGGCCTGTAGACTTCATGTGTAATGTGTATTTTTCTTCTTTTCACCTTGTGTCAGCTCTGAGGAGAGTTTTTCCTCACACATTTTGTTAGTACCCACCTTTTCTGTGTTTTCTCTCTTTTGTATTGTAGAGTTTTCCTCTGAACATGGATCTAAAGGTAAAAAGATTTCTGAGTTCCACTCCTAACCACAGCTTACAGTCTGCCACCTGAAAAAAATAATCTTCTGTTTGATGCTGTTGAATGTTTTTATGAAAAATTCAGGAAATAATTTTAATGTATGTGACACATTGAGATACCTGTGGCAATGAGTAGTGTTTAAAAAGTCTGTACAGAGATGATTTATTCAGTGAATCTTGAGTATTTAAATGAATATTGAAGTGTTTGTGTAGTAAAGAGGCTGGAGGAGCACAATTATAGAACTCTTCAAAGGAAAGATGTGATTTTTTGGGGTAAATATTCCATCACAATGTGTATGTGCAAGTGGACTCCATTAGGTTTGCAGAGACAAAACTGATTATAGAACCTTTATTTTCACTCTGCAGCCTCTCTCTGGGGAAGAACTGTTCCCAAGGGCATGTAGCAGTAGGACAAGGGGTGATGGTTTTAAACTTGAAAAGGGGAGATTGAGGTTGGATATTAGGAAAAAGCGCTTCACTCTCAGGGTGGTGGATCACAGGCACAGGTTGCTCAGAGAGGTGGTAGAGGCCCCATCCCTGGAGATATTCAAGGTCAGGCTTGATGGGGCTCTGAGCAACCTGATCTAGTGAAGATGTCCCTGCTTACTGCAGGGGGTGGGACTAGATGGCCTTTAAAGGTCCCTTCCAACCTTACACATTCTATGAATCTCTTTAAACAATGTTTTAAGTTATGTCTACACCATGTATGTGTGTGTGCACCTGGGTGTGTGGTACTTGCTATCTGCTGTAAATTGTTTTTCAACATTTTATCTTAAAGTTGAGTACTCTTTAGTTTACAGTCACACAGTTTTTATCCTGTGTGCATCATTTTACACTTACAATTAAAAATATTTCTGGAAACATCCCAGGCTGTTACAGTGTTTTGCTGCACTGTTTAATTTGCCCAATATTGCTAACAATATCTTGAAAGCAGACCCTCAAAAATGGACTTTTTCTTCAACTGGTTTCCAATGTGTGTTTGTACACATCTCTCAACCTGCAGACCACACTTTCTAAGTATTCATTGTAAGTACTATCTCTTTTTCAGGAGCCAAAATCCAAAGTTCCCAAAGAAAAGATGGTAGGTCCTGGACAACGGTTCCAGGGCACAGGTTATGGTGTTGGTCTTCAATACAGTGTCAGTGGCACTCCAGAAGGAATGCAGAATACACTGAAGGAAGCAGCAAGAAAAATCTCAATTCTGAGGCAAGAGAAGCAGCAGCTGATTGAAACGGGAAACAGCCTCAGGGCAGAACTTGGAATGGTATTAAAGGAAGGTAAATTTATTCTCCAGAGGTGTGCTAGCTTATATGTTCAGAACAAAACCTGGGAATCATCCTTTAAGCTGGAGACAGCTAGACTTTAGTATGAAAACACAGTGCTGGACATGACTGATTCTTGATCTGCATAGTTTGTGTGAGGCTGCAGTGCTAATTGTTGCAAGTAAGATTATCTTGTGATAGGATGTGCTAACATAGAATAATAAGAGTCTGTAGGAAGTAACTTTCTGTTGGCAAACATCTTAGATGAAGGACTCCCTGGTGCTTAGATGTCAGTGTGGGAACTGGAAGATGAACTGAGACTTCTTATAAGAGCAGAAAAGATACAGTTTATCTCTTGGGAGAAAAACAAAAGCTTTATGAAAGGGGAAGAGAGAGCAGAATAAGCTTAGAATGGAGTAAACTTGAATTGATTTCACTGTGGACATTTAACTGCCATGCAACAATTTGTCTGGCAGTGAAGCAGAGTCAAAAAAACCCACAAGGCCTGTTTCCATATAGCATTGGAGAGTCTCATCTATGAGAAGGCCTGTGTTCTGTGGTTCATTTATATCCACCATAAACACTTGCTGGAAATGATAGAATCATAGAATGCTTTGGGTTGGAAGGGACCTCAAAGATCATGTAGTTCCAACCCCTCTGTCATGAAATACCAATGGCAAAATAACAACAGACAATGCCTTCCTTAATATTTTCTCTCCTTTATAGGACTTGGGCATCCTGTTAGCTCTAAGTGCTGCAGAGTTTGTATTACCTGTGGTAGTCTTTTTCCAAGAGAACTTCTCAAAAGAACACAGTGCCAGCTATCAGCTTTAAGGCATCTACAGCACAGGCTTACGACACAGGTAACGATACTCTTTCTGAAATTGAGTGATAATGATGAGTTAAGCCAGTTCTAATTCCCTAAATACAACTTTCCTTAAAAGTCTGCTTTTATATGTAATTTACTGTCTCTAAATATATGTAATTAAATATATGTAATTTACTTAAGTCTTCCTTTGGTACCTTGGAACATTTTATAGCATTGTAGAATATCCTGAGCTGGAAGTGACCCACAAGGATCTTCAAGTCTTGACTCCACACAGGGCAACCTAGAAGTCAAGAGCATTGTCCAAATGCTTCATGAACACAGGCTTGGAGCCACAACCCTTCCTTGGGGAGCTTGTTCCAGTGCCTGGCTACCTTCTCAGGAAGAACTTCTTCCCAATGTCCAGTCTGAACTTCCTCTGATGCAGCTTTAGGCCATTCCCTCACATTGTATCACCCCAGAAAGAAGAGATCAGCACCCCCTCTCTACTCCCCTTGTGAGGAAGACAGCAATGGGTTTATCCCTCAGTGTCCTCTTTTCTAAGCTGAACAAACCAAGTTTCCTCAAGCCACCCCTTGTCCTCCAGTCTTTTCTCCCTCTGTGTTGCCCTCCTTTGGACACATTATCATATTTCTCTGTGTTTCATATTGTGGAGCCCAAAACTGCACACACTACTTGAGGTGAGGCCCCATCAGTGCTGACCACAGTGGGACAATGACTCCTTTTGACCCATTAGCTATACTGGGCCTAAGAATATGGTTGCCCCTGTGGGGGCTGACTCATTTTAAGTCATCAACCAAAACCACCAGATCCCTTTGTGCAGGGCTGCACTCCAACCTTTTGTTCCCCAGTCTCTACAGACTTCCAAGATTACACTGTGCCAGGTGCAGAATCCAGCATCTGGTCTTGTTAAATTTGATATGATTAGTGGCTGCAAAGCACCCCAATTTGTCAAGATCTCTCTCTAAGGTCTCTCTGCTCTCAAGGGAAACAGTGAGTCCTCCTAATTTAGTATCATCAGCAAACTTACTTAGTGTTCACTCAGCTCCTATGTCCAGGTCATTGATAGAAACATTGAAGAGAACTGGCCCTAAAATTGATCACTGGGGAACACCACTAGTGACTGCCCACCAACCAGATGTTACCCCATTTACCTGAACAGTTATATTTGGAACTTAAATATTAACTTTCTAAAACATGATTTTTATCCAAGGAACTTCAGAAACACTTGTGTTAATGCCTCATGAATGCAATCTGGAATTACAAATGAGAGTTTCATAAAGCTCAGTTTTAAATACGTAAGATAGGCTATTTGAAGGATTTGCAGTATGTTCCAAGATAAACTTGAAAATGATTAATCAGTGAGCATATTTCCAGATTACCACAGTGGTGGGATTTTCAAAAGACCTTGTCCAAATTATGTCATAGCACACTTTTCATAGATGAAAGCAGGATATATAATTAACCCATCTCTTATCTTTTGTAATTAGAATGCAACTTTGAATAGTTAAATTGCACCTTTCGTCAGAGAGGCAAAGGGAGAAATCCTGGCTCCCCTTGTAGTTAGTGGCAAACCTCCCAGTGACTTTGATAGTCAGGATTTCACTATGTACTTTACTTAATTGATCAGCAGATTTGTTCCTGTGAGGATTGAGTCAGAGCAGCTGATTGTCGTTGTAGGTTTGAGGGCAGTAAATAATGTTCTCTCAGAAGGGGTGAGGTTGTTGCTCGGAGGTATAAAACTCCAGTAGAATTATTAACCAAGTTCAGTTGGGGAGATACTTCCTCTGGGAACCTCTCTGAGCAACTTGTTCCAGTGTTGTCTCTACCTTCCCAGTAAAGAAGGTTGAGGTTTGTTTTTAGGTTGGGCTTTTGGTGGGGTTTGTTGGTTGTGTGCTTCACTTCCTGCCCACTGCCTCTCATTCTTCCACCATGTACCACTGAGAAGAGTCTGGCTCAGTCATCTGTACCTCCTCTCACCATCCCCATCAGGTGCTTGTACATGTTGAAGAGATCACTCCTGACCTGTCTCTGCTGGAGGCCAAACAAGGCCAGGCTCCCCAACCTCTCCTCTATTGTCAGGTGCTCCAATTCATTGATCATTCTTGTGGCTGTTTGCTGGACTTGCTCCAGTATGTCCATGTCTTTCTTGTACTCTAAATATCATTGCATCAGTGATTGGTAGAGGGAAATAATCACCTCCCCTGACCCGCTGTCACTGCTTTTCCTGATGCAGCCCAGGATGCTGTTGGCCAAAGGCCTCAAGAACACATTGCTGCCTCAGGTTCAACTTGTAGTCCATCAGGTTTCCTGTATCTTTTCTGCTGAGCTGCTGTCCAAGCTGTCAGCCTGTTAGATTGAAACTGCAATGTCCTCTGCCTTTGGGGAAGAACCAACTGAATTAAACCTAATCTTTTCTGGAGGATCCTATTTATTTGTAATTCTCTCCCTAGGCATTCTTATTCCTCTGACCTGCAGTCACAAACAGACTGAGACCCTTTTTTTAGATTACAAAAGTTCATCCAGGAATATGTAGGAGGTTGAAGTTTAATGTTTCTCTTTTTATATACTAAGATCTCTGTGATAATATGAAACTACATGGGAGATCATCCTATCATGTCAGATTGCATTACAAAATCACAACTGTCAGTCATTTATTTGAAAAATTTACCATCTGAACACAGAGTGTCTACAGGATCAAGTGTGCTGCTGTCAGGTCTTCAGACAGGCACTTATTGAGCTTCTGGACAGGATTGCTATTCCCTTGGATAAAGAATAGTAGAAAAACCAGGTAGTACTTGTTTGGAACCCTCAAACATTTGAATGTGAAATGAAAAGGATCTCCAAGCAACCTCTGTGTTCGGATGTCCTACCACAGGATTTCTCATAGCTTCTTCATAGCAGAAGATACCCAGCAGGAGGGGCACTCCTGTCTGATGGAGAAAGGTTGCCTGAAGTCTGAAAGGCTCTGCTGTTAGAGTCAATTAGAACCACATTTGAACAGATTGCTTGACTGAAAATAAGCCCCTGTTCTTCTTTACTGCCCATTAGTCAATGAAGAAGTTTTAAAGGTTGCAGTGTGAGCAAATATTGTAAACCATCCATCAGACAGTGATAAACTGAAAATGCCATCTGGTGTACCCTTACAGAGCTAATGGAAACTTGGTTTTCCTTGGATATAGCAGATAGTCCAAGATAACAGAGATTGAGAACTGTTAACTGCTCAGTCAGGTAATTGCAGTGAGAGCTGGAGAATCTGGTAAATTTCACAGAAATGCATCTAATTAAATTCTTCTGACATCAAAAGTATTAATGAGGGCATCAGAAATACTAGTTAGAGCATACCACAGTGAAAGCCATCTAGGTTGTGAGACTGGAAGGCTCAGATGAGTCATAGAATCATAGAATGCTTTGGGTTGGAAGGGACCTCAAGGATCACCTAGATCCAACTCCCCTGCCGTGGGCAGAGACACCTTCATTAGGCCAGGTTGCCCAAAGCCCCATCTAAACTGGCCTTAAACATTTCCAGGGATGGGGCTTCCACAGCCTCTCTGGACACCCTGTGCCAGGGCCTCACCACCCTCAGAGTAAAAAATTTCTTCCTAACATCTAATCTAAACCTACCCTCTTTCAGCTTAAAGCTTGTCCTTGTCCTGTCATGGTGAACAGTTCCTCTCCCACTTTCCTACAGGACCCCTTTAAGTATTGGTATGCTGTAATTAGGTCTCCCTAGAGCCTCCTCTTCTCCAGGCTGAACAAGCTCAACTCTTGCAGGCTGTCTTCATAGGGGAGAGGTGCCCCAGCTCCCTGATCACCTTCATGGCCTCCTCTGGACTTGCCCAAACAGCTCTATGTCTTTACTGTACTGAGGACCCCAGAACTGGACACAATACTCCAGGTTGGGTCTCACAAGAGCAGAGTAGAGGGGCAGAATCACCTCCCTCAACCTGCTGGCCATGCTGTTCTTGATGCAGCCCAGAAGAGAGTTGGCCTTCCAAGCTGCCAGGGCACACTGCCAGCTCATGTTGAGCTTGTCATCCATCAGCACCCCCAAGTCCTTCTCCTCAGGGCTGCTCTCAATCCATTCCCCACCCAGCCTGTAGTTGTGCTTGGGGTTGCACCAACCCACGTGCAAGACCTTGCCCTTCCTTCCACCCTCCATAGGCTTACTTTTTTAACTTGAGCTTGCCCAGGAGCTCCTTGTTCATCCATGCAGACCTCTTGGTGTTTCTCCCTAATTTCCTCTTTGCTGGGATGCATCACCCCAGGGCTCAGAGGTGACTCTTGAATGCTGCCTTGGGGCCCTGTTCCCTCCAGGGCTTTGTCCCGTTGTACTCAAGCTGTCCCATTGCATTCAGGCCCTGTGAGAACAGCTCTGGGAGTGCAGTGCTGTTTTACAGGTCTTCATTGACAGTCTGAGGACTTAAACAAGAGCAGTCACAGCAGCACTGTCACAAGAAGTATTAGCATCTTCTTGTAGCCTGAGCAAGGTCCTCAAAGAAGAGAATCAGGGAGCATTAAATAAAGAGCCTTGCTGGCATGTCAGTGGTACATGTTACAGGACAGTGGTATGGGCTGCTTTTGGAGCAGGAGATCTTAAACTTCTTGTAAAACTCCAAGGTGAAAAGGTCAGGTCTGGCCTTAGATGACAGTTGTGAGCATGATTCTGGTCTCTCTCTTGTGGAGGTTTCAGAAGGAAAGAGGAGATGCAGCTGTTGAAGGGTGCAGGAAGCCTGGAAAATGGGTTTCTTTTCTCTTCTCCACTTCTTTAATTTTTTTTTCTTTCACAACAGATCTTAGAGCTAAGCTGGCTCTTAAATGGATACAAATGTTCACTGCCCATCCTTTCCAGTCTTCCCTCAATTTATTTTTAACAAGCTTGGGACTGTGTTTGCTATTTTTATTGATATCTTGCATCTCCCAGGTTCTTTTTAAAATCATTAAATGTTTTAATATATTTTTAAAATGCATTGTGCCCATGGCTCTTGGAGAGGCAGTTTTTGACTGTGAGTTTCCAGTGGTATGCAGGAAACTATGCAGGAGTAGTAGTCCCAGCTCTTCAGCTCATGGGTTACTTGGAGGTCAAGGCTGAAGTGGCTGTCACTGAGAATCTTTCCAGCCCTGGAACCTTTGGGACTGCCAGAACCTGTCCAGACTAGAAAGAAGTATAGCCCTTGCTATGTCCAAGCTGTTGATCTTCAGTAGTCTCATTCAAGTCTGCTCTTTACCCAGAACATACCTGCTGAGGCTTCAGCTTCTGCAGTGAAGCTGAGCTCCAGGTTGAGCTTCTGAACACTGATACTCTAGTTTTGGTGGTTTTCTTCTAAGTAATCACTGCTCCTAACCAGGCTACATTTGCCTCTGTGTTCAAGATCATCCTCCTTACCAAAAATTGAGAGAATATATTACTATTACAGCTACATGAATTTCAGTGTCAGTTATGTTATATGATGGGCTCATTTTGTTTCTTTTGTCTTAAATATATAGCAAAAGTCTTTGCTGTTCATTTTCATCTCCTGTGACAGAGCCAAAGCAATTTTCTTTTCATCAAATCTCACTTTAATTGCTACATGTTGAAAACTGGTGCAACTTTGTGGGGTAATTAGGATTTTTTTTAGATGCTGATAAATTCCTTTTCTGTGGCTGCTTTATTTTATTCAGATTTTTAAGACTTTGGGGGGATTTTTTCTTCTATAATTTAATCATGGGAAAAGATGAAAGTGAAGAATGACAATATAAACCTGAGTAACAAGCAGGATAATAATGACAGTGATTTGGCCCTGCTGATCAGAAGGGAACATTAATTGCTTAATATTATTTATAACTGATTATTTTAAATCTAGTAGTATATTAGCAAACTGAGCTATAAATGTATTATTTTTAGAGACTCTGAGTTATTTGGTTTAATATAGTATTTCATATTAGGAGCTGCAGTATGCAAAGCAACAGCATCCCTCAAGGATCTCTTCTCTAATTGCCTGCCCCAGCTTGAAGGATGAAGAAGCTTCAAGCAGCTGTGGGGAAGATTTACCATCTGCTGAGGTACAGTGCTGTTTTATCATCAATGGAATTTGCCTTCACTTGGATTTTTCAATTGAGCTGTTTGACAGTAATCATCTGGAAGGCTGAAAAGTAGATGCATTTGTTTAAGTTACATGTTCTGTGCAGAATAGTCTTTGTTAACAGTAAACTAGGGTTTCTCAATCACTCTCATGATGTTGTAACTAATCTTCTTGTACAACCTTTCAAAATTAACAATAATAACTTTCTTTTGTCTTGCCTCTTGCTGAAACCAACCTTTCCAAGCCCAATGTGCCACTGTGAGCTGGAACCCACGTGGGAAGTGTGTGTCCCTGTGAGGCTGTGTTTGAATTTGAACAGGTTCGCTTGGATTTCGCTATTGAAAATCCTGGGCCAGAGCAAGGAAAGGCAGATACATCCCCAAAGACTGGTCAGAGCCAGCCACTCAGGCCCAGTCCCAGGAGAGCCCAGCAGGTCCAGCTTTCTCCATCTACAGCGCCCAATTTCTGCCATGGTGTTTGGCCAACCTCAGAAATGGGATCAAGCCCTTCTGTTCTCAGTCATCAAAAGCACAGTGACCAAGGTACGCATGTTTGTAAAGCAGTGATGGTCTTTGGCTCCTCCAGAAGAATGGAAGCAGGGTAGTGGATTCTGCCCCCTCCCACATTTTTTTATTATAACTACTACTGATCTTACAGTCCTCTAATCAGAATCTGAAGATCTACCAGGTTGCTTGAAGGGATCTACCAGGCATTTCACCATTGCCAATAAGCAAAAAATACCTATATAGCTCTCTGGTTTTATTGCCATCGTTGCAAACACCTCTCCCCTTTTATTAAATACTCCTGGAAAACACCAGGTGCCCTTTTGTTTTGACATAGTCTAAACCTTATCTGGGGCAGATATGAAAGTGTCTGTCTGAGAATTGCACAGTTTGTGTGTTGCCAAGTAACTATTAGATCAAACTGTAATTTAGCAAATCCTTGCTAATCATTATTTTTGTGGCAGGTTAATAGCTACACCACTGCTTACTGTGCTAAGACCTAAAGGCTGAAAGTGAAATCATGGGTGTAATGTGCTATATGCTGTGGGCACACAGTGAACTAGGTTATTCACTGGAATTTTATAGTCCAGTGCAACAGGTAGGAACATAGAAAAAATAAAACCAGATAGAAGTTATACAAATTCTTACATGTGAGACAGCATCCTGACCTGACATGTCAGACTTTATCAGAGTTAGGATGAGAGGAGAAGGTAAAACCTAGGTGATAGACTGAACATTAATCACTGTTATACAGAAAGCACCACATGTTCTTGGGAATTCCAGCAGAAGCACTGTTTGCAAGGTATCTGCAGTGTCAGAAGCATTGCCTCTTTGCAGGCAAATTGTAAAGGACCTTTCTGATGGCAGCCATGATGTTGAGCAGTGTATTGCAGATGAACGTTATGTCTCCCAAACTGTTGGCCTGTTCATGAAGTAATCCTGCACTGGAAAACCTTTAGAAGACATTTGCTGTGGATAGGACAAAAATAATGGCCTTAAATGTTAATACTGAAAAGATTTCAAGGATGGCTAATAATGGAGAGTGTGTTCTCCAGAACTGTAGCCTTGGTTTGGTGGTGGGTTTTTTTTTTTTGGGGGGGGGGGGTGTTTTTTGTTTGGTTTTTGGTTTTTTTGTATTTATAAATAGACAAACATTTCTCCTGAATGTTTCAAGTAAAGGAGATTTTTATTTTTTAATAAGAGGCGTAAATGATTCGATGAACCATTTCTGGCAGTGCTGTGGGGCTTGTGAGGGTTGTGTGGGTCTTTGGTTTTGATGCTGTTGTTATCAGCAGCAGCATTATTCCTGAGATCTGATGACAGACATTGAAGAATATTGCAGCCATTCAAATAAGCTTTATATCTCATTTGCATCAAAAGGAGCATGGCCAGCAGGTCACAGGAGGGGATCCTCCCCCTCTGCTCTGCCCTGCTCAGGCCCCACCTGGAGTGTTGTGTCCAGTTCTGGGCTCCCTGGGATAAAAAGGACAGGGATCTCCTGGAGAGAGTCCAGTGGAGGGACACAAAGGTGATTAAAGGCCTGGAGCATCTGCCCTGTGAGGAAAGGCTGAGTGAGCTGGGGCTGTTCAGCCTGGAGAAAAGAAGCCTGAGAGGGGATCTGATCAATGGTTAACAATATCTGAAGGGTGGGACACAAGGGGACATGACCAGCCTCTTTTCAATAGTCTGTGGGGACAGGACAAGGGGCAATGGCCTCTAGCTGGAGCACAGGAAGTTCTATACCAATATATGCAAGAACTTTTTCACAGTGAGGGTGAGGGAGCCCTGGGACAGGCTGCCCAGGGGGGTTGTGGAGTCTCCTTCTCTGGAGAGATTCCAGACCCGTCTGGACACTGACCTGTGTGACCTGTCCTAGGGACCCTGCTTTGGCAGGGGGTTGGAGCCGATGAGCTCTGGAGGTCCCTTCCAACCCCTACAACTCTGTGATTCTGGGATTAATAGTGACCTGCTACCATTACATAGATATTCATGTGCTGTTCACCATATACCAGGTGGCAGGAGCAAGAATGCAACCAGTGGGTTAAGGGAAGTGATTCGTTCCCCTCTAGGTGGTTGTCAGGCCACATCTGGAGTACTGTGTCCAGTTTTGGACCCTCTGGTATGAAGAACTGACACACTGGAGGCTAGTAGAGAGCCACCAAAATGTATCGGGTGCTGGAGCACATCACACAAATAGACATTTAGAGAGTTGGGTTATTCAGTTGGAAAAGGAAGAGTAACTAGGGATCTGGCAAATACCCAGTGAGGGATTTTGGAGAAGACAGAGCCAGACTCTTAGGGTTGCCCAGTGAAAAGAGAGAAGAGGCAATGGACACAAGTTGCGTTAAGATAAATTCTGAGCAGGGAGTGATGAGCACTGTGGTATTTCACCCAGAGGTCCTTTCCAACCTACGTTAGGTCTATTTTTAAAGCAGTGTATAGATGTGATGAACCATTATTAGCAGCACACACACACACACACACACAAAAGATATTTAAGAGGTCTTTCAAAATGAAGACTGGATTATAAGGGTATGTACCCACATCAGCAGCACATTGCAGGGCCAGAGCAACGTGCAGTGACACACCTGTAGGACTGGCATGGACACGGCGCTGCCAATCATGATTCATGTGCTTTTTTTGTGGGGCTGGGACTGAAATAGGAAGAGTATTTCAGGTCAGGACTATATTGACAGGGTAAGCTAAAGGATGTCTTTGAAACATTACTGATAGTGCCATGCAGTTTCGTGCTGCTGTATGCGTGACGCAACCCCACTGGCAGCCTCACAAGGACATCAGTTTCTGCATGTCTAGAAATTTCCAGCCACAGTTGCAAAATTTACTGTAGATTTTTGGGGATCTAGAAAATAGCAAAAGGGATAGATGATACTGCTAACATGAAACAAGTAGAATATCAATAAGGGGTGGGGTTTTTTTTCCTGAGAACAGTCTTAATTTGATCTCTGCATCCATATTGACCCTAAGAGCACTTGAAGGAGCTTCTTACTCGAGCATGCAGGCCCTGAAGTCCTGCACTGAAAAACCAGACTTTTAAAAACTCCAGTGTTGCTGAGCTTTCTCCTCCAGGAACCCATTCAAATGGTATCTTTAATTCTACTAGGCTGAATTCTGCAAAATCTTATTTATTTGCCTCCTTTTTTTTTTTTTTTTTTTTATTACCTCAGAGCAGAATACAGATATTTTTCAGGGAGCTCTGCTTCTGATTTTTAGCAGGGGCTTGCATGATTTTTCATGCCTGAGCTCTGGACAAATAACTCAATCTTTCCTGTTTAAAACCACTCACTTGTATTTAATGTGTTCATTGGCCACATGGTCACAGGGGATAGAACAGTCGTTAAGATGGAGTGACTTGGTGCTGGGCTCTCAGATACAAGTGACGCACACACAGAGCTGGACGCTCCCTAACAAAAAGATGATCTGGGACAGAGCAAGCAGGTTAGTTTGCTTATTCAAACATTTATTTTACAAGTTCAACTCTGTACAAATCTGTCCCACCAGTAGCTGGGGTTTATGAGCATTTCTGGTGAAACAGCAACACCAGTAGTGTGAGAATGATTTTTCTGAACCTGTTCAACAGCTTCATTCATTCTTTTCGTGTCCAAAACAGCCTGTTGGGACTTAAAATGGTTGGCATGTCCAGTGAGCCCCACAACGGGCTGTATTTCCAGCATATGACACAATTCAATGACTCAATGTGTTTTGGAGTGCTTATGACTACATGTTAACACTGAATTGCTGAAGTGGACTGTTACATGCTTTATTCATTTCACCATCCAATTCAGGACTTGTGGAAGCATCCAAGCAATCAGGAGGCTATGAGATATTTTCCTTTTCCCTCTCCTTACTCTATCTCCTGATTTTTACTTTGTACTGTAGGAGAGAGATGGATTTAATAATTTATATGTTAATTCCACAGATGAGTGCAAGTAAAGGGTTTAGAAGGAACACATGTTCAGCTGTTTTTATTGTTCTGTATTACTGAAAGAGAAGCTCCTGCTACAGCAGCAGACAGATGTAGCCACAATGATACTAAAAGCATCACTGTAACCTACACAGGCTTTACAAGTAAGAAACAGGCTGCTGTCTTTCTAGCCTTTTTATATGCCCTAGCTTGAGAGCAGGTGGGAGACTTTGCTTGGCAATCTCTGTCACATGTATCTTGAACGCTGATGACAGGCCAACCTCAAAGGAAAGTCACTTGTCAGAAGAGTTGTGTGCTTTCCTCTGAAAACCATGATGCACATGTACAACTGTACGTGCTGCAAGGTTTCTCTATTCACCTGTGGGCTACAGGGTGATTCAGTGAAATGTAATAGTGCTGAGTAGATTGATAGAGATGTAGCTTAAGAGACAATTAATTAATATAAGCTTAATATAAGAAGAATTAATTAATATAACTTTAAGAAGAATTCATTCATGTAACTTTAATATAAGAAGAATTTTGAGGCTTCAAGGGCCTTTTCTGATTTTGGAATAGGTGTCAGGCAGGAGGAAGAGAAGCTTTGTAAAACATTTAGAAAATGGGAATTTATTTATGTAAAACATTTAGAAAATGGGAATTTATTTTTCTTCAAGTAGTTTAGCTTAATACATTTTTTTGTATTTCCAGCTTGCTGTTGGAGACACTTTTTTCTTTTTCTGGAAAGAAAGGCAAATGTCACCTACTAAAGTTCAGCTGTAGGACTGTGTTTAGAGTGAGGCCAGCGCTGTGAAGGATGCTTTGTGGCACCATGTGAAATGCTCCTGATCAGCTGTATCTCCTTGAGTCAACAGAGGCTGGGGTCAGTGCAGAGGGATTCAGAGCATAAGGCAACCTGTATCTGTGCTCAGAATGTCCCCACAAGTCCCTTGTTACGTACACGCTGGTAGATGGAACTTGATTTCCATGCAAGAGAAGGGCTCCAGGTGTGTGGATGGTACCCACTGCACATTTTGGGAAACCCCACCTCCACAGGTACTCAGAGCTGTGTTCTGGCCTACTGATTTGAGTTGATATTGTAGCCCAACAACACAGGTAAGCTGCTCTGAAGCAAAGTAACTTTTCAGGTTTACTACTTGAACTTTCAGAGGGGAATTTCTTTGCTTCTCATTGTTAGTGTTGCTTGCAAAGCTCTGTGGTCTGAAATTCTACACTTTATGGATCAAAAGTTATCTTAAGTGTTTCCACACTAGACAGAATTTCAACAGCTTTGACATCACTGACAGTTCTAAGAGCAATCCATGTGGGTAAAAAGCTGGCCAGAGAAAGAATCTGGTAAAACATTAACAAACAGAAAGAGTGCTCTAGCTCTGGCTTCACTCCTGCTCCAATGAGAAAAAGACTCATGATTTCTTTTCTGTGTTACATAAAACTTCATCTTTGAAGTGTTTCACAAATATTAACTAATCCCCTAGTTACATTTTCTTCACTTAAATGTTCTTCTCCTGAATAGGAGCTTGTTTGAGTTGGTGTTCCTTCAGAAACACTGTTAGCTGTAAGCAAATACCTAAGGACCAGTGTTTAAAATTAAATTTTCCATTTAGGGAAATTTTACTTTGCTTATACAGCATTTCTACCTGTATCTCTTTAGTTCTGAAACAATAATCCATTAATATTATTTCTGACTGTAATGAACACACATCAAATAGAAGATATGTTAAGCATTTCTATACACTAAACACTTAGGTTCATTTTCACAGCAGTTTAGGCTCTTAACTATGGTCTTACTAGCTCTTGTTTCCAAGGTCACTTCTGAAAGTATCTTACAGGCTTTGTAGATTGGGTATGCTTTTTCATTGTTGTTTCTTTATGAAAACCAAGTTACTGTGTTTAAATTTTAGTGCATGGTGCATATTCATGCTGATTTTATTCAGGCTCCTTCACCCATTTGAACAGTCCCAAACCAAACCAGTAACATATAAAGGTCCCTATTTGGTGTTCTCTTTTAGGATATTTCACTTTAAATAGGATTTGTAATTCTGGGGTGTTGGTTCTTTGCATTTTTCTGTTTTTGTAGAACTAACCTTACAAATTTGTAATTTTGTGGGTTTAAATTTCTGTGTTAACATGGAGTTTTGACAGTCCAAAATTTCACAGCAGCCATATGGAATGCTTGGGTCCTGTGTTGTCACTCCAAACACCTAACTTGGTAGTCTTTATTACTTGTAACTCTAGTGTTGCTACTAATGTCAAAAGACATACAGCAGAGCTCAAGGGAAGGGATGTCTGTGGTGCCTTGGTGCCTGGTTACTTTGCCTTTGTATCTACAGGAGATGGGGCTCTGACATTTGTATTTGATCATGACTTTTAGAAATAAAGACCCTTCAAAACTGAGGGAATAATTTAAAAAAAAAAAAACCCAGTCTGTAAGCAGTGTTGGCTGCATGGCATTTATGGATCTGCTCATTGCTGTTATTTAGACCACAAATGAGGTTATCTCAATCTGTACCAACTCCTGTTCAAGCAAAATCCCTCTTGAAGTGTGCCTTTCAGACACTCTTCTAAAATGATGATGTGAAATCTGCTCCATTATCTGCCAGTAGTGGTAGCAGACTAGGGTAATGCCCTATTAAAGTCCTTTTTCCAGGCAGAAAAATACACCAAAAGGTCTTCCATGAGCTCAAGCAGCCTCTTTCATATCTTCCACATCTGTAGACAACCAGTAGGTGGCAAGCTGAACAACGTGATTCTGCATCAACAGCACAAGAGTCCAGTGAGCTTTTGCCACCTGTAACAACAAATGCTGTCGGGCTTACTCAGTGTGGAGATTGCACACACACGAGTGAACAGCTGGTTCAAGCTAAAGATGAACCTAAGAATTATTTTTGAAAGTGTCGTGTTTTGACACTAGCCCTGGTGTCATGCTTTGCCTGGAGCTATAAAGCCTCAATAGATTAATTCATTCCATAATTGAATAGTTGGGGTTTTTTCTTTCCATATAGAATTTTGTTTGGACTTTCTGCCATGCTCTGTTGACTGTGAAAGTTTACCTTACCATGCTAATAACTTCTCTCTTTCAATTTGTGCACCTCTTGTTCTTGCTTTGTGATTGACTGAACTCCAGCATGCTCAAATATCCAGCCAGCACAGCACGCTGTAGTGTGAGTTATCACAAGTATATTATGACTGCTCCTGCTCTCTGCTTTGGATCTTGATAGAAAATATAAAGTTAAAAATCTCAGTGCCTTGAAAAACCAGGATGAAGTGACTGGAGCCTGTGAACATCACCTGTGGTGTATGATAAATACTACGATTGACCAATCCTGCTTATCTTACCTAATGAAACCTCTGATAAGAGTAAAGTTCAGTTAGTTAGAGATAATTATCTGAGAGGCTGCAGAATGGACCCTGATTAGTTTTAAGACCAGCCCCTCTGCTTACTAACCAAAGATGTTACATTTTGGAGTTAGTCCACAGTAAATTCCTGTCTCTGTGACTAAAACAAAACCCATCACAAACCCCCAAAGGGTACTGGCAGACCTGCAGCCTTGTCAAGCATGCAGAACTGCCTTGGAGCCCATGGGGTCATGCATATCCAAACATGTTTTGCTGCAGCTTTTATGGCTGATGGTGATTTCTTGAAATGAATCAAACTATTCCAGCCAACTCCTTTATCACCATTTCAAAATATGGGAACAGGTAGGCCTAACTTTGTGTGATGTTGTCCAGTCTGTTGGTGTTGCCCTGATTAATACAGATGTTGTCTCACAATGGAGAGATGGGTAAACTTGTAAAATGTGACGTCTAAAAACAACTGAACAGATACATCGTTCTTGACTCGAACAGTTAAACTGACCTCCCAACTGTCTCCTTTCTCCTGTCTTAAGCAGCCTGATGGTAAAGGATAATGAACAGGTACAGATGAAGTGAGGATTGAGCAGGAAATACTCCATGTATTATACCAACAGCATAGCAAGTTTTAGCAGACAGCCCTGTGCCTCCTATGTATAGAAATGTTTTTGCTACTCACTCAATATAGGACTTCTAACATGTGGCACTATAGCAGCAATGTATTTAGAGAAAAAGAGTAAACCTGTTCTCTTCAGCTATCCAGTTTCACAATTAACTACATGCATAACTGCAAATGAATTTTTCTTTCTTTTTTTGAACAGAGGAGTTTGAAGTTATACATTCATCTGAGCAATCTGAAGAAACTCAGCAAAATACCAAAGCCAAGAATAAACTTGAAATGCCAGCTGCAGATTTGAGAGTCAGAGGAACCAGGCTAGAAGTTCAACAGAAGTTAAAATCCAGAAATTTGTCTTGTGCTCGTCCCATAAAACAAAAAATCCCTTCTAACATACCAAAAATCCGTAACTATAATATTAAAGACTGATTTATTTGTTGGCAGAAAGTTCTAGGTCATCACTTGCTATTAACTTACTTGGTAATCTGTAAATCAGGTATAAACACAGGCTTTGTTATTGTATGACAAATTGGGATGTTTGCAGCCAGAAAGGAGAAGAAATACCATGTTTCATATTAAAATAAAGGGTTAATCTGTGTACATACTGACATTACAGTCTTCACTCTTAATACTGATTTATTTTAATTATATATGTTAAATAGCGCTTGCATCATGGATTTAGAAATGCCCAGTTAATACATATGTAAAGCCTTGTGCCTTTAGGCAGGGCTTGCAGGTCTTTAGCAAATATTTTGTTGAGAAACTGTATGTGATTTAAGCTTAGAAGTGGGATGCCTCAACCAACTTGTTTTCTTATAATTAACAATGCAACCGTTAATCCTGTGCAGCTATCTTTCTGCTTGAAAGAAGGAGGGTTGAAAAGATTACACTTCAGTCTGTAGTGTTTCTCATCTTCTGCAGCTCTTTCCACTGAGTCAGACAGCATGAAAGTGTCTACAGTTAAATTTCTATTGTCACCCCAGTAATTGTATTTTTCTTTAACAAGAGAGTGCAGCGAGTTTAAAGCTGTGAAAAACATTCATTAGCAACACTTAGAATGGTACAAAACCAGGTCTTGAATGAAAGACATTTCAAACATTGTTGAAAGAAAACTTGAATAATGAGGGATATCAGTATAGTTATGAACGTGCCAGGGCATTGAAATAAATAATTAGTGTATTTTTGTCACATTTTCAGTAATGCTGAGTTATCTTAGAATATTACAGTGATGAACTTTACTATCAATAAAGGAAATACACAAGAAAAACTTTTTTTTTTTTTCCTATGAGGGTGGCTGAGCACTGGAACAGGTTCCCTGGAGAGGTTGTGGAGTCTCCACCTGTGGAGATGGTCAAAACCCAACTAGACATAGTCCTGGGCACCCTGTTCCAGCTGACCCTCCTTGAATACAGAGACGGGACCAGGTGATCTCAAAGGGTTCCTTCCCAGCTAAGTGATTATGTGACTCTGTGGGCGGTATCACTGAAGCGAGTGACACCTCTCCATTGCTGCTAAAAACCTATAAAATCTAAACAGGATTAATGAAGGATGAGTGCTACTTACCAATGACTGCTGGGGGTTTTTTCTGTAGCACTTTTCTTTTTAGGACTGCTTTCCTGGTGCTCTCTGCGAGCAGCTGCTCCTTTGTCATGATGACAGTGTGGCAGTGATACTTCAGGGAATTTGAATAATTCTCTTTCTACTCCCTACTGAAAATGCTTTGCTTTAGTACAGAGGTGCTACAAGCAGATGCTAAATCTGCAGTAAATTTCATTGAGATGTACTGAGCCCATACCAGGGCTTTCTAAATCATTTAATTGCTTGGAAATCCTGTCGTTGGATTCAACATTTAACATTGTTCATGAGCCGGCCGGAACAACACGACACATTCCCTTGAACCAGGCCCTGAATGAGCTCTTTCTGTAGCTCAAAGCATAGTGGTTTCTAACAAGTAGAGGAATTTTGGCCCAGATCACACCAGTTGCAGCTCTTGCTGGTTATTTCTAGAACGCTGTGTAAATTCCAAAGGTTTTAATAGCCGTAGATTATCCTGAAAAGTATTTTTTCTTCCCAATTCCATGTTGTTTAATATTGAACTGTGGAGATGCACAGCATTTCAGGGCTATGAAGTGCTGTGTGTTTACAGTTGTTAAAAGCAGTGGGCTCTTAGAAAAAGAGCAATGTGTTCCATGATCTTTGTATGCTGTGTCTGAGCCTCTGTTCCTTGCATCATGGATATAAGCTCTTGAGCTGCAGACTTCAGAAACGCCTTTGTGTAGGTTTCTTTGCAGGTTTTAAGGGGGTTCTGTTTGCTTAAGGGGCAGTTGGGGTGGGTTTTTTTGTGGTTTGGTTCCATTCTCCCCCACCACTACCCTGCCGTATGGCACCTGGCATGCCTGGTCATGCAGACCTCTTGCCAGAAATGCAACTTTAATTTATTCAGTTTCCCTGAGAAACAGGTTTCCTTAAGGCAGTTGTAGGTAAGGGCAGATGGTAGATCTTGATTGTTTCATTTTGGATAGGAAAAGAAAAAAGTGGTAGTTCATTTATTGGCATTTGTTTCAGAGAAACTGCAAGAATATCACCTGTATGTATGCTGAAAATGAACAAAGTATTGCATAATGACAATAAAGAACATCAACATCCTGCCTGGATCCGGCCTGGGGAGGTTGTGCTGAGCATGTAAGAGGGGAGAGATTCTCATATATTTCTCTTACAACCAAAATATTTAACAAATGGGGTATTGATTCTTAAAGAACAGATGGGAAGGGGTGGTGACGAGGTGGATGCTGTTGAATTGTACAAAGAAGAGTGTGTAAAAAAGAGCATTCCAGCCGATTACAGAGTACTGAGTAAGCTCCTGAGTGTAGCTGTTATCAAAGGGTTAAAAAGCTAGTGCAGCCTTGAGAAATAGATGGACAAAGGCGAAAGTTCTGCCTAGAGAAAGCCTCCATCGAGCGATATTGCGTAGCAGCAGCGTTTTAGCGCAGCTCTGGCAGCAGTGACAAGCGCTGATGGCACCGGGAGCCCTGCCCGAAGCGTGTGGTGCCCAGGGACGGGCGATGAGGAGGGGGCTCTCTGCACCCCGGCCCTCGGGCCCGCGATGGCCGGGCCGAGGGGAGGGGACCGTTCTTGAGTGCCGGAGGTAAACCAGAACGAAATCCAAAACTGCTCGTTACTTCGCTTTAATTATAGTATAAGCTATTAAAAGAAGCGGATAAAAGGCGATCTTGCCCTTTCCCGTCCTTCGGTGGGCGTCCCAGGGGCACGGCGGGGAGCGCAGGGGTCCGCCCTCTGCGGCGACCCGCCCCCTGCCTCCGGACCCGCTCCCGCCAGGCCGCGGCGGCGCGATGAGCCCGGGCACGGGGCAGCGCATCCCTGGCCGGCGTGCTCGCTGCCCTGTGGTAACCCCGGGATCGCGCTGCGCCGGGGTGAACGACCGCCGCCGCCGAAGAGCGGCGAGCGCTGCTCGCTCCGCCGGCGGTCCCGGCCGTCCCCTCCACCGTCACCACATCGCCTTATCGCCTAGCAACACCCCACGGGCCCCGCGATTGGCAGGGCCGCACCCCCGCCCACACGCTCCCGCCTCCGGATTGGGTGCCGGCCCGGGATTGCGCCTGCAGCGCAGCGTCCTTTCCCTTTGTGGGCTGCGGGCGCGCGCGCGGGCCTTCGCCTGGCCCTCGCTTCTCGCGCCGAGCCACGGTGCGGGCGCGGCGCAGCTGTAGCGCCTTCGGTGTGCACACCCGCGGGGAGCCGGGAGAGGGACACGAAGTAGTCCGCGCCAGCCGTGGACCGGCGCTTCTTGTTTCGCCCCCGGCCAAGCCGGCCCGAAGCCAGGAACACCCCGCAGCGCCCGGCCTTCCGCGGCCTCCAATACGGGGCGGGGCGGGGTGGGGCGGGATATCTTGGCTCGGTGCCCTGGGCACGGGGGCACGCCTGGGTCCGCCCCGGCCTGGCCGAGGACCCCTCCTCCCGTAGAGCGGCTCCGGCGGGCAGGGGTTGGCATCACCTCGGGGCGGCCCTGCCCCGGCTCTCATTGGACTGCGGCGAGGAGTAAACTGTCAGCCCATGTGGCGTGGCCGCCGGAGGTGGCGGCTGCTTAAATAGCGGTGGGAGCTAGAGGGAGACAGTGAGGAGCGCGGAGCATCGGCCGTTCGCAGCCTGGTACCAGCCACCGCAGCGTCGCGTCTATCCGCAGAGCCCGCCCCATAGCAGCTCGGTGCTGAGCTGACGCCAGAGTCCTCTCGGCACGAAGTCTTCCGCCCCTGTGCAGGTACCGGCGGGACAATGGATGCGGCGCGGCCGGGAGAGTGGCAGCCTCCGCGAGCCGCTGCGCCCGGCGGGCGCGCTGGGGAGGCTCCATCTTGCGCTCCGCGTCGTGCGGGGCTGCGCCTCGCTGCGGGGGCTGAGGGGCGGTCGCGTTCGGCCCGCTCGCCCAGAAGGTTCCGCGCTGCGGCCGCCGCGCCCTGTTGCCGCGGGCCGCGCTCCCGCTGGTTCGGCCGCAGGTTACCGAGCCGCAGGTTACCGAGCCGCAGCCTCCCGCTCCGCCCGCACGGCGAGGTGGCGCGGAGGGAGGGAGGCTGAGTGGCTGCATTGTAGTGCTGGCGCTCGGCCATCTTGGCGGCGGGCGGGGGCCGTGCCGCCGCGATCCCTCGCCGTCGGGCCGGCTGGGCTCGGGGGATCACAAGGAACCCGGTTAGGAGTACTGCTGCCCGGGGCCCGGGCAGGTCTTCCAGCCGTTCCACCCGAGCTTCGGCGTGCCGTTCCTTAGCAGCGACGGCACGGCTCCGCTGGGGGCCGCGCCTGGTGCGGGGCGAGCAGCGCTCGCCGCGGGGCTGGGTAGCCTCACAGACCCGTGCTGCCGCAGCTGGGGCGCCGAACGAGCGGCGCGGAGCCCCGGCCTGTCGCGGGCGGGCCCCGGGGTTGAATGGGCCGCTCTGTCCCGGCGGCGGGGCGGCGGCGCCGCGCTCCCGCCGTGTCGGGATTTAGCGTAGCACAGCAGCTTCTGAGGGAGGAGGGGTTCAGTGTCCGCCGCCGCCAAAGGCGGCTCATCAGTAGGTACGAGGAAACCGCCTCGGAAAGGTGCCGCATGTCCTGCTGAAGTTCGTTCTTCCACTTGATACGAGCCGCCCGCTCACGTGAAGCACCCCACGGACCGACCGTACAGCAGCCGGGTCTGACGCTGTGGTTCCGTCGACCCTGATGATCACCTTCTCGTCCCTGATGGTTTTGTGCCTGCTTGGTTTTCATTCCACGCTCCTTCCCTGGCGTGAGGGCCCTCTGAGATACCGAGGGCTTTTATTTTCCTAGCTAAAAGCTTTGTTCCTGTGCTTAAATCAGGAACAGGTTGTGTTAGCCCTGTTAGCATGAAAGCGAGGAGAAGCTTCAAGCCCTGCAAGCAAAGGGTTCGACTTCTTCAACCCCTGTGCTTCTTGAAACAAGCTGAAAATCATAGTACCTTCTGAAAGGCTGCGTTTAGTGGATGAACTGAGAGGATGAGGGACTTACCTGGAGGGCAGTGACGAACAGATACGTTATTAATGTGGTATAACGAGACTGAGATCTTAAATCTTTGCACAAATCAGTTCTGACCCTTTGAGTATCAACAGACTCCGTGAGCAAAATCTAACCTACTTTTCTCAAATAGCAACTCTGAAACAGACTCTCTTTCCTGCTCAGTAGTGCATTTTTAAATATGAAAACACGCTCCCATTTTTCATTTGTCTTGTGGTCAATGGGACAAATCCAGGCTTGAAATGAGGAAAAAAAAAACCAACCACCCCAGTTAAAAGCTCTTTGTTAATTCAGAGCTATAGTGCACACACACTGATGGTAGCCAAATGCTTTCAAAAAATGAAAAGCAGCCTGTGTTTGCCTCTTATTTTGTGAAGTGGTTTGTTTTGGGGTTGTTTTTTTTGGAAGCAGGCATTATGGCTCTTTGCAAGTGAAGTTCCTGTGAAATGGCTGTTTGAATTACGAATTTTAGAAGTTACAAACAGATTTGGAAACCTGGATTATGATGTAGGTATACTGAAAATCTATGAGAGCAACTCTCTTGTCAGTGTCTGGCTGAAGGAAGCTATGGAAAGTGCACAGATACTTCATTTAACAATGGTGGGAGCTCCAAAGAAGGCTGAGATTTGGGCTGCCAAGGAACAGCCGCAGAATTGACTTTGGGGTTTCTGTCCCAATGTGAGTGATGACAGCCATTGGAATAACAGTAAAATAAATAACATGCTCCTGTCTAGAAAAAGAGAACAAGATTTGGTGGGGTTTTGTGGTTTTTTTGCAATCAGTTTTTCCTTCCTTCCCTTTCCCCTCTTCTTTCCTCACTGACCCTTGGGTGGACATAGGTACAGCAGAGTAAGAAAAGTATTCTCTTGACAAGTCAGGAGTGGGGGAAAAAAACCCCAATTTTACCTTCACTTTTAAAATTTTTCTTGTCTCCTTTTCCTTTCTAAAAGCCTAAATGCTTAATGGATATAGAGGGTTTTTTTTTTTTGGTAGGGAAACAGTAGATAAAATTATTGTAAAAAAAAGAAAAAAATTGTTTTCAATAATCCCTGCCAGTTGTTCAACTGATTAATAATACTTCATTCATTTTTTGGGGGCTGGGCTAGTGAAGTACTGAAAAAAAAATGTTCTAACTACAGTGGAGTACACTGTTTTCATTTAAGAATAAACTTGATAATAGCATTAAGCTAACATGGCACCAATAGGTATCCAAAATGCAGAGATCGAGGTTAAGAAGGTGTAACATGACTGGAGAAAGGAACTGGCATCGGTAAACAAACCAGCCTTGTCAAATGGCTGATGTGGGAGGTGGATAACCAGAGCACAGGTATAAAGTGATGAAAGTTGTTACTAGTCAATAATACCAGAAGGGATTGTTAGTTATTACAGTCACAAACTGAATGAGTCAGCAACACGGTATCATTGCCAAAAAATATTGTGTAAATCCAGTGAGGTGGTAGTTCATGCTTAACTGAGGTGTCTGTCAGACTGATATTTGGAAGGGGGAGGGGTGTGCTTCTCCCCTCAGTTTAAAATGCTAGCTGCCTGGGAAGAATTCAATCCCAGCCAAAATGTGGGGTAGACAGAGGAAAAAGGCTGGATCCAGGAGAATACAGCCTTAAAAATCAGGGAATCCTGTTTGTATCACTTTATCTTCTTTGTCTCCTTTTTAGACCTGTTGCTTTTGATCATCTTGCTTATCAAATGTAGTAGGAACAATTTCTTCTGTGTAATCTTTTTGGTAGTCCAATCTCCTTTAAAATAGATGTAGAAATAGTTTTCTTCATCTGAGCTACCCAGTGATTCAGAAACTGTCAGTATACTGTGTGTAGTCTAAAAATGCTCTACAGAGTCTCTAAAATAGTAAAATAACATAATGCACTACTTGGGGGTAAAGTCAATCAGCTTTAAAATGGTGTTCCTGCTCCTTACCTGTCAAGGAATGCCAAAAACACTGTTGGTAGCTGTAATGTCTCCTTTAATCAGTGATGGCTTAACAGGAGTGACTTTTCCTCTTCATTCATTTTCCATAGCAAATCATCTCTCCTGTTTGCTGCTAAATCCATAACTTGTATGTTATCTTAAATATAGGCATTTGGAGCTGTCTGTGTCAAGCCTAAGTCTTTCCATTTTGTTTTATTTATAAAAAATCCTTAAATTGTGGCTTTTCTTGCCCATTCACCCAGCTAAAATTAACTTCTTGGCTCTTGTTCTTCTCCATTTTGATTACTGCAGCATCTTTTTCTCCACCTTTGGCACAGTCTTGCTCAACTATGTTCATGACATGTTGGCAAGAACAGCTCTGTTGATAAATTCCATTACTTCACTGTCTCAGAAGGACGTTTTGTCAAGATTGGCCATACCTGGATGGAGTTTTTCTGATGCTCCAGAGAAGGAGATAAGGCATGGGGAGGAACAATCTCAGCAGTGATGTTTCAGTCCCCTGAAATGTGTGTTCTGTTTCTCTCCCTAGAGCTCACCATGCAAAGATCTGAGACACAAAACTGAGTAATAATCCCAGTATTGTCTGGTAGGCCTCCTCTTTTAGGCTTAGATTGTAAGCTTTGTGCCTGAAATCTAGTCTATCTCCACCTGTAGTGCAGAACTGCTGTGAGTATGGCAGAGTTGTGGCCCTTCGTTTTCCAGTGGTGATGCCGGTAACAAAACTGACTTGCCAGACTTCTGTGAATGGAAAACCGAGGAGCTTCTTTTCTGACCAAAGTGGCCTGGGTCTGTTGTTGCCAACATTAGTTTTGATGAAAGATTGCTGAGTGTTTGGCCCTAAGTTTCCCTTTTTAATTGAACAACCAGAGTGGAATGGAGCTTAAGCTGACTGATTGTTCCACTGAAGAGTGGGAAATCCAGCATGTCCTTTTGGGAGCACTTCTGCGTCTGCTCCCAGAAGGGGTGGACTGGATGAGGTAATCACCTCTCCTGCTTCAGTGTTGCATAATTCTGCAGTTACTCCACTGATCTGGATCAAGATAACTGCTGAAGGAAAGAAAGGTAAAAAAAAAATAAAAATCAAGCAGCCTGTGTGGTGGTGTGCTTCTGGCTGGGCTACACCCCAGCTAACCAGAGGGCTTTGCCTTCCCTCCGAGATCCCCAGCCTCATCCAGGCCTTGTGTCGGAGCAGCGTGGGGAGGGAAGAGAGGCCTGTGTGTTGCTCGGAAGCATTGGGATCTCCCGAAAGAGGCTGCAAACCCATGAAAGTGTGGGAAATGGCTTGGGTTGGATAAACGGCTAGGAAATGCTCATCTGAGAGTACCTGTTAGTGCTGTTCTGTGGAGGAGATGATTGAGCACTGCTTGAGCAGAGTGCCGATGGGGTACTGCGGAGCATAATTCTTGACAGAAGTCAAACTTCAGGTCTTCCATAGCAAAGTCTTTCCTCCCAACTTATTAAGGGAGGCTTCTAGTGATTTAGATACATAGTTTTCTTTGTGTTTTTTACTTTTTACCATGTATTAAAGACTATTATGCCTCTACTTACCAGAAGGATTATTGAAGGAAGTGCTGTGAATGTTAACTGCCTCTCTTGTTCATGCAGCCACACTTATTTATTCTTTCTATATATACAAAATAGTAATCCATAGATATTTGTGGATTTCTTTCCTTTAACTTGCATCCTTGGGATCTACAAACTAGAATTTGAACTTAACTGACATATCAGCTTGCCTTTTCTGCTTAACTCTTAACATATTTTTTTTGTGAAATAGGAAATTAATGACTGTGGTAATATGAGCTTTCATTTGGTGGAGTGATCTGAAAAGATGGCGTGCCGTGCTGAGTTTATGCAGCATGATGCTCTCTTGTGGTATTGGAGATTGGGGTCTTTAGAATGCACCTTTCTAGGGACAGCAGTTAAGGTTTTCCATCATGTCTAGAATCCACGTTCTGTCATCTCTTGTTTGAAAGCACCGCTGTACCACATGGACTGGGAATGACAAACTCCATACTCTAAATACGTGGCAGTGAAGGTTCCAGTTGTGAAACACTTCATATGTAAAACTTACTCATTTGGGTATTTTAAATCATGTGAAGTTGTATTGCAATATTGGTGCTTTCAAATGAGTACTTCCCTGTGTGGTCAGGAATGGGGGCAGTTTTTGAGGGGGTGGGTTGTTTGGTTCATTGTTCTGTGTTTGCTGGGGGAGGGGGATGGTTGTTGAGTTTTTTCCCCTCCAACAAACTTTCTGATTATTGATTCTTAAGTTAGCATTTAACTCTGGAATGATGGTAGAACTTGTTTTGCTACCTGTTACATTTGCCTTGTAATTATGTATTTTACTATATGTCTTTCATAATTTCTCCACCCACCTCTGCTCCAGCATGTTAATCTTTCTTTGCTGACTTCACAGCGGGTTCTGTGTTATGTAGTGCTAGACCTGTTCATTTTCTAGTGGTTCTTGGAGCCCAACACCTCTTCTAGATCAGTTTTCTCATCCTCACTGTCCCCACAGATCTTATGGTCCATTTGATTAGTTGGGAGTGGGATTTTTGTTTGGGTTTTTGGAGTGTGGGGGTGAGTTTTGGGGTGTTTTTTTTATTGCTACGTTTTTTGTTGGGGTTTTTTTTTGAGCTTACATGGGCTGTTGCTGTGTGGGTGTTTCTCCTGCAAATATGCTTGTTTGTCATAACATGTCAGGAAGACAAGAGACATATACTTTCCATCTCTGTGTGAAATCTTACTAGTCTTACTGCTTTGTGGATCCAGCAACAGGGAGAAGTTAAGAGATGGAGGACATAGTGATTGCAGGCATATCAGGAAAACTGCCAGAATCTGAGAACTTGGAAGAGTTTTGGGAGAATCTGCTTAATGGAGTGGATATGGTTACAGAGGATGATCGGAGGTGGAAGCCAGGTGAGTGCTTCTTGTCTCTCCTTTTGGAGCCCTGACTTCTGAGTGTTCTAAAAGAATTATCCTACAAACGGAAAGGATTTACCAGATGAAAGACCCTGCCAGAGCCTCTGTATTCACTTCTGATACGTTATCAAGAAATTGAGGAACAGAACACCTTTATGAAGGTCTCATTCAATCCATTTTATAGTATCTCTGTTACATTATTGTAAATAATATATAGCTTCTGAATAAAAGAGCACTCTAGCAGAGCAGCTAGGCAACATGAATCCTGTACCTGCTGTTAATAGCTGTGGCAGTAAGATGGCTCTGGCATTCTTCTGGGTTTGGAAGTAGTGCAAGGACTCCAGTCCTATGACTTAAGACTTTTTACAGTGTTCTTTTCTGTCTGGTTGTCTTCCTAAAGTGTTCAGCACACATCTATCCAAGTCAAGCCAGTGATTTGTAGAAGTGAAAAATAGCTCTTGTTTTTCTTGTTATTGGTGACTGGAACCATTGATTTGGACTCCAAAGCAAAATCCTTCAACTAAATAGATGTATCTTGCTCATGTATCCAGGAGAATCTCAAAAATGACAACTGTTCTTATTAATGCAGTGCTCTCATTTCCAAATGAGATTCAGAGGGATGGGTAGCTAGATATTTGTGCAGCACTGTGGGTACTGCATCAGGCAGGTGAGGTTTCACATGTAATCCAGAATCAGCTGTGGACGTGAGTACTTTGACTTGGTTGGTAGCTACTTTAAAACTTAAATACTCTGTGACTCAGCATTGAATTTTTACTCTCAGGAATTTATGGACTGCCCAGGAGGAATGGAAAGCTCAAGGACATAACCAAATTTGACGCATCCTTTTTTGGGGTTCACCCCAAACAAGCTCATACAATGGATCCTCAACTTCGCTTGCTGTTGGAAGTTGCTTATGAAGCTGTTTTGGATGGAGGTAAGCAGCTGAATGATGGAAGAGGAACCATGCTGTATTTTTTCTGTGCAGATGTGCACCTGTGTGATGAGATGTCCAACAAGAGAATGCCATCACATAAGAGACTAAATAACGGATAGGAGGTTAGGATAAAGCTATTGTATCTAAGCTAAGAAATCTGTGCAAATCTCTGCCTGTATCATATGGTGCAACCAGTATGACAGAAACACTTAAACAGTCAACAGTTTTAGAGCTTTGGCATGTTCTACGCTACCCTAATATGCCATAATAGCTCTCTTTGTTGAAGGCATGTTTGTAGTGCAAAAGGAAGATGGCTTGGTTAGAATTCTCATTCATGGTCTAAGAGTGACACATGGCCTGATGTATTCCTGTTAGCCCAGTTCATGGAAAACTTGTGGCATTTGATCTACTCCTATAGGTGGTTTGCCCAGGATGTGTGCTTTTCAGAAGTAGAAGCCTCTCTTCCATCACTGCTAGTGTCTCAAGCTTCTGAGTTACCTGCAGAAACTAAAAAGCTTATTCTTCATGCTAATTAGTTTCATGTCTGAACATGAGCATGGGGGGAGGGGGGCAGTTGAAACCACCTCACTAGTACTGACTTAGTAAAATGAACACTAGTTCCTCTGCTGCTGAGCATCAAGTCTGGAGGCTTGAATATTCTGCTTGTCTTCAGGGTTCCTGAAGAACAGAGAAGAAACAGCAGATTGCTGCCAGTTGAGCTTGCTGTGTAGTTTTCTAGAGGAGAGTTGTTTCTTGTTCTGGCCATTGGTTTTTGTGCTTAAGAATCTCCTTTCTGTCTTGTACTCCAGATCTGAACTTTGTGTGTGCCTATAGATAGATATTCATGTGCTTACATGACCTTATAAGTGCTGTGTTGTTTTTTGGTGGGGGTATCTTCCCCCATTTGGTCTGCCCCTTTTCTCTGCACTGGTAGTCAAGTGTTAGCTTATCTGATGAGCATTTGTGTCTTTCATAGTCCATATGCTTTTTTCACACAAGACTCTAGCAATGCCCAGCTGAACTGAAAACCTGTTTCTGGGCACAGTATGTTATGGCCAAAAAAACCATACCAAAGTTCTGGTGGACTCTGCAGTAAGACTTAAAAGGTCTGAAATTGAAATATCTATATAATGCAGTATATTAAGTCTGAAATTGAAGGTCAGGGAATTGATAGGTCAGGGAATGATGCTGCAGGTCTGCCAGAAAGGGATAGTAGGTAGTATTTTGTGACTGGTGCCAGTGTACCTGAT
Source organism: Hypotaenidia okinawae (assembly GCA_027925045.1). Classification (NCBI taxonomy): domain Eukaryota; kingdom Metazoa; phylum Chordata; class Aves; order Gruiformes; family Rallidae; genus Hypotaenidia; species Hypotaenidia okinawae. The sequence continues at coordinate 11,173,307 of BSDF01000018.1, read as the reverse complement.
AACTGCCCAGTTGGTGTACTGTAACCTGCCTTCTGACATCCCCATAGGCATTAATCCGACCACCATCCGTGGCACAGACACAGGAGTGTGGATTGGTGCCAGTGGGTCAGAAGCTGGTGAAGCCCTTAGCCAAGATGCAGAAGAGCTTGTGGGATACAGTATGACTGGCTGCCAGCGTGCTATGTTTGCCAACAGAGTTTCCTACTTCTTTGACTTCACAGGTAAGTGTCCCTAAACCTGTTGATGCTGATCAACACTTCCAATTTGAATGTGATTGTACCACAGCTTGTGTAGAGCAGTGGGATGGATACGATAATGTTGCTCCCTTTTGGGATAAGAAAGGAGCAGGTAACTATTACAGGGAGACATAGGAGAAAGGGGAAGTGTGTGGCAAGTGTGTGATGAGACTCATTGAAAAGCTTTGTAACTCAGTTGATGTTAATGGGCATAGCTGGCATTCACCTGAAAGATGGTGGTGTTAGGAGGCTTTTATAGAAAGGCCTAGGTTTGTTCAGGCCCTTAGACTGCTTTTTGGTATCAAGCTATGTAGGAGTCAGCTAGCCTTGGAGACAAACGGACTGGAACAGCTGGCTCAAGTAGAGAGTCACCAGAATTATGCAACTGAAGGCATAGATGTGACTTGAACCATGATTGGCACTGAAGGGAGTGGAGGTGAGAATCACTCTGAAGAGCAGCAGAGAACAGAGATAATGGCAAGGGTAGCACCAGGAAGGAGGAGGGGTTTCTATTGGTGAGAATGGGGCAATAAGTGAGAGCTGCCTATGAAGCTATAGTATGTCTTTCTAATGGAGACATAAATAGAATTTTAAAATAATATCCTTAAAGGCAAACTGTTTGCATTTTTTTTCCCCACCCTCTTACCCTTTTTGTCCCTTGTTACCTGGCAAGCAGGCAGATGAATCTTGTCTCCCATTGTGTCAAGATTGCCTGTTATGTTCATGTGCTTTTTTCTTGTGAACCATCTTGTGTAGTTTTTAGAGAGCAACCCTAACAAACAGCAAAACCCAGCTTTTTTTCTTTTACCTTTCTGTTCCCTAAGGACCCAGTGTAACTATTGACACGGCCTGCTCCTCTAGTCTCTTTGCTCTGGAAAATGCTTACAAGGCGATTCGCAGTGGACAGTGCAGTGCAGCCCTAGTAGGAGGGGTCAACCTCTTGCTGAAACCCAACACTTCTGTGCAGTTCATGAAACTGGGTATGCTTAGTCCTCAAGGTGCCTGCAAGGCTTTTGATGTTTCAGGTAAGCCATTAGTACAAAAGGCTGTTACATTGTGTGAAAGGCACTTGTGTAGAATCAATGACTTAGATGCTCTTGTAATACAGTGGAGAGCTGGCTTCATAGTTGTTCCTAGGTACACTGTTTGGGACATTACCTTGATATGATCTGTGTCATGTGCTCCATTTGGACCTGGAAAACTAACTATGGGGAAGAAACGCTGAGGTTCAATCCTCAGCCACTGGAGAGAGGAAATAGCTGTCTAGGTGGAAATGTCTCTCATCCCTTGTGTCGAGTGGCAAGCCTTTCTAGGACATGATTTGTTACTATTTTTTTAAAATGAATGTCATACTCTTAAGTGGTCTATTGTCAGTGGTAGCTCAGGAATTAGATGACCTTACTGCATAGTGTTTTGCAACTTTTTTCAAAGCAGAGCAGGATTAGTGACTTGTTCTAATCTCTCTGCTCTCAGGAAATGGATATTGTCGTTCTGAAGCTGCTGTTGTCATTCTTTTGACCAAGAGATCTCAGGCTAAGCGGATCTATGCCACAATAGTCAATGCTGGAACTAACACTGATGGCTTTAAGGAACAAGGTAGGCCTTGAGCCTCTGAAAATGTGACATCTACAGAACTATTCAGTTTAGAGTCTTTGTCATCAAAACTGGGTGGCTGTGGGGTTCTTTACATGTTGGAAAGCTGTTAGTTTGGTTTGGGGTGGGTTTTTTTGTTTTGTTTTTTTCTTTTTTTGGTAATGGCAAAGTTCAGGACTCTATTTTGTAAAGAAGTGGGAGACAAGTAGTGTTTTTTACTGTGTAAGGTAACAGGAATGCCCTGTTGTTCGTTTCGTCTTCCTCGGGACCTTTCTGTAGTTATTTCTGCATAGGTGGGTTTATGACTGTAAGGCTTTTTCCCTGCTGCTGTCCCATTTCTCCCACTCTCCAGTTATGGAGACACCATGTTTCACATGTTCTGCTTGATCTAGACATCTCCTAGTATTCTCTTAACCAGAATCCACACTAGTCTAACTCACTGCTTTAGGTCCATCTCTGGTTCCCGTGCTCTACTTGCAGGGAGCCTGAGAGGCTTACTGTGTTTGGCGCTAAGAATGTTGGTATAAATCCCTGAAGAAATCTCTCAGGGTTTTTTTTTTTTTTGGGCCTGGTAGCCCTAAGCAGTTAAAAGGGTGCTCAAATCAGAACTGGAAGTATCTGATAGGAGCGAGGAATTGACAGTGACTTTGGTCCTAGGTGTGACATACCCATCCGGAGAGATGCAGCGGAAGCTGGTCCGGTCTTTGTACACAGAAAGCGGTATCAATCCTCAAGAAGTGGAGTATATTGAAGCTCATGGGACAGGCACCAAGGTCAGCATGGCCCCTTGGGGTTTGGAATATTTTTTTCTCCCTCATCTTCTTCCCTTATGTCACATGCCACACTCTTCCATCAAATTATTCTTTGTTTTTGCAGAATATTTCTCCCTTCTACCAGCTGTTAGAATAGGTACTATTCACCACCCCTGGACTTTGTGCAAACACCTTAACCTTTCAGATCTCTCTTTTGCCATGTGTTTCAGAAGTGCTAGCTAATAGCCATTCTTATTCCCTTCTTACTAGGTTGGAGATCCACAGGAAGTAAATGGCATTGTAGACGTCTTCTGTCAATGTAAGAGAGAGCCACTGTTGATTGGATCAACCAAGTCAAACATGGGTCATCCAGAGCCTGCCTCTGGGGTTGCTGCATTAGCCAAGGTAACAGGTTGTTTGAGAAGGAAAAGGGGTGGGGTGGGTGGATGGGGACACAAGTGTGTGGGTTTTTAAATATTTGTGTTAATGAAAACTCTCACTGATCCAGAGTAAAATGTTTACTGGTAATGAAAAGAACTCAGGTTACTGTTATAAATCATCTATCTACTTGGTGCTTCACCAGCAAATGCTTCTAAAAGCTCAAGTCTCTACTGTGCAAGCTGGACAGAGGTGCCCAGGTGTTTCTCTGCTATGTGCACATGTGTATGGGCCTGCATGCACCCGCTCTAGTTCCCTCTTCCTACTGGATTCTCTAGGAGCATAACTCTGTCCAAAATAGGCTTTGGGGTCACTTCAGTGAGTGTCCTTACACCTGGCCTTCCAGTAGAGTTCTGTTCTAAGTTATTTGGGTCTGAGGGGGCGTACAAGTAGAGAGAAATAAATGTTGGGAGTAATTGGCAATGGTGGCAGGCAAGAGGCTTTCAGTGCCAAGAGAGTGGCTGATTCTTCAGGCTGTCTGTGAGGAATGTATAGTCTCTTCCTCTCATGTTGGCAGGAAGCCAGGTGAGCTCTGTGGGATGAGGGAGCTTGAATAACTGGTTGTCTTAGTAACCAGCCTGCTAACTACTGCTGCAGGCAGACTATCATCTATTGGCTCTGGCTGCTAAACTGCTTAGAGAGCTAACTAGTGTTCGCATTTGGTTGTAAGCCTATTACTGATGGTCTTAGAGCCAAACAAACTGAAGCCACGTACACTGACACTGTATTGTGATTTTAGGATCTTTAAAATGGTTACTGTGACCCGAATGCATTTACTGAGGCTGTGAATAGCCTCACTTACCAGTAAGTTTTGGAACTTAATCAGAATGGCAGATGAGGGAACTTTGAGACCAAGCCCACTGTCTGATAGACAGGAACTGTCTTGAGCTCTGCAGTTTTGGTAAATGTTTTCTTTTGGAATTCTATAAAATGGCCTTATAGATGTGATGTCCATCAGGAAAATAGTTCTGTACATTATCTGATTTCAGACTTGATAAGAATCCATTGATCTTTGTGGATGGAGGGGAAAAACCCTAGTGCTTGCCAAGGCCACTGTAGTTTAAATCTGGTAAGGGAGGGAAAACTCACCTGTACCTTTGAACTGCTCAGCCTGTGTACTTGCTGTACAGCAAAGGCAAAGCTTCTTGGTGGTTCTGGTGTATGCTTCCTGTACTGTATTATCAAATTATAAGTCTGCCATGCTTTCTATACATAGCATATTTTGTACTTTCAAAGCAATACCATAGTGCATAGTACTGTGTGTGCAGGACGGTGTGCATGGAAGTACCTGGACTGCAGCTTGAAACGTGCTGACTGGAGTTGAAATCATGCATTTATGCTGGTTGTTTTCCAGGTAGGCTGCCATGTCTGATAGTCAGCTTGGAAGAACAGTTGTCAAACCAGTATCTCTTTCTCTGAACATTTTGAGGTGACAAAGGAACTGCCAGACATTCAGAGCTGTGTTTGCAACTGACCTGGTAGTTAGTGATTTCCTGGGTTTGTGCCACAGAGGAATATGGGCTTGGTCTCACAGGCTGTTCTAGAGATGCTGCTGAGAGAAGGGAACTCTTGCTTTTTTGGCACAGCTATTCTAACTCTTGCACTGTTTCTGTACTTGGCTCTGGCCAGTCTACTGTGACTGTTCTTTTTTTTTTTTTTTTTTTTTTAATGAAGATGACAAATGGGTGCAAAGCAGCAACCAAACTCATTTACCAGTGTTTCAGCTTGGCCTTTTTGTAGTAAAGGCAGACATGGAAGCATTCATTGTGATAAGGAAGAGTATGTGTGGTGGTGTGTGACTGAGGAGAGCCTGAAGTGGGGTGGGATGAAGGGACAGGCTCTGACAGAGGAGAGAGATGGTGTGATATTCTTAATAGCCAGACTGTGGTTCCAGCAAGACTGCATGGCTTTTCAGTTGGAAAGGGTCTGGAAGCAAAGATTAAAGCTACCACCCTCATCTTCATGGCTGACTTAGCCTGCATGGATTTAAAATACGCCTAGGGGGAGTAGGTGCTACTTCAGTAACGTGGGTAATGCTGTTCTCTGGAGTGTCCCTTTATCCCTTTATAGAGAGCTGCCTTAGTGTATGCTACATGGTCATTGAGAGTAAAAGAAAAATAACAAAAAATGTTTGTTAGAAGAAAATTTAAAGCACAGAACACTCTTATTTCTTTTTTCTTTTTTCCCTCTAGGTCCTTCTCTGTCTGGAACGTGGGCTATGGTCTCCAAACCTGCATTACAATAACCCTAATCCAGATATTCCTGCCTTACAAGATGGCTCTTTGGAGGTAGTTTGTAAACCAACGCCAGTGAAAGGTGGCCTTGTCAGTATCAACTCCTTTGGCTTTGGAGGTGCTAATGTTCATGTCATTCTGAGGCCCAATGAGAAGAAATCCCAGCCTCTGGAGACCTGCAGTGTGCCCAGACTGGTTCAGCTTTGTGGCAGAACCCAAGAAGCAGTGGAAGTGCTAATTGAAGAGAGCAGAAAACAAGAACAACACACCCCATTTTTAAGCCTGCTCAGTGACATCTCTACAATTCCAGTATCTTCCATGCCATACAGGGGGTACACACTAGTTGGTACTGAGAGTGACATAAAAGAGGTTCAGCAGGTTCAAGCATCTGGTAGACCGCTCTGGTACATCTGCTCAGGTGAGTGTGGAGCATTGGGTCAGGGCTTCTGCATTCCTCTCTATATCTGGGGCTTGAGCAATTGGATTCTGTGCTTTAATGTAGTCTTCCACGTTAGCATGAGGAAATACCTTGCAGCCCTGCAGTATGTCCAGGAGACTCATGTTTTCAGTGTCTTAGCAAGGTTGGAAGGATTAGATATCTTCTGATGATGGCAAAGTCCAGGAGAATAAAAAGCAGTGCTGAATTTATAGGATGCTAGAAATAGATGAAGTTTTGCTCTTAGAATTCTCTCACTCTTTGATGGAGCATTACTAAAGCTTGCTTTCTCCTTGCCTGTCCTGCAGGTATGGGAACACAGTGGAAAGGTATGGGCTTGAGCCTTAAGAAGTTGGATGTGTTTTGGCAGTCTATATTGCGCTCAGATGAGGCTTTAAAGAGCACAGGCCTGAAGATCTCAGACCTGCTTCTGCATGCAGATGATAACACTTTTGATGAAACTATCCGTGCATTTGTCGGACTGGCTGCTGTTCAGGTAAGGCTCAAATGAAGGTTGGAGGGGGCTCACAGTCTCTGTCCACATAAGCATGCTCTGCTAGTGGTCTGTTTGGCTGGGAACTCTTGGTACTGATGCATGGAAGCTTGTTTGATTTAATTGGCCAAATGACAGCTGTTTAGAAATACCCCTCTGGTAGGAAGGAGTGTGTTGCATGTGTGACCTTTTTGGGCTCTGCTACTTACAAGGTACTTGGATGAATATTGGTCTAAACTGATCTGTATCTGTGTATGCATGTGATGCAGTTTCTCTTTCTAAAGAGACTAAGGAATGGCTTGTAAGATTTGTGTAAATGTGCTAAGGAACAAGGTTCCATAGGTTACCTTCTAAAACTTGTTTTGCAAATGAACTAAATTAAGCCTCTTAATTCTGAGTATCAACGTGGGATTCATTGTTTCTTAATAAATGAGATGCTCTGAGCTTTTATAGTTACTTGGAAAGCTGGTTTTGCCTCCTGTACAGATAAGCTCCTGGCAGCTTTCTGTTGAAATAGCTTCTTAGTGGAAGACTACATAGTGGAGGGGCCCAGCAGCCCTGAAGTCACTTAACAATTCGTGGGATTGCTTTGAAATGAACCTGAATGCAGCTGAGGGTGGGGGGAAGCAGTGAGGCCAAGAAGAGTGTCTCTACCAAAAAGCCATTCTGTAGTGTACTTGCTGCTGTTGTGTGCCTTTGAGGCCTGACACCCCTGGCATGGAATCACTAATCCTACTTTTTCCTGCAGATTGCCCAGATTGACATGCTGAAGGCTGCAGGTCTGCAACCTGATGGCATTGTGGGCCACTCTGTGGGAGAACTGGCTTGTGGCTATGCAGATAACTCTTTAAGTCATGAGGAAGCCATTCTTGCTGCTTATTGGAGAGGACGATGTGTTAAAGAGGCCAAACTGCCCCCAGGAGCAATGGCTGCTGTTGGTAGGTATCCCCTTCCTAAAAGAGTGATGAAGTACATCTGATGTGTGCTGTATGGCATTGGGATGAAATTGAGCTCTGAAACTGGTCGGTGGAAACAATCACATCTGTAAAATTTTGGCCACTGTTGCCTTCTGACATAGAACAGGTTTTGAAATACTGAAGGTGATACAATGCTAGTAAGTGGTGACCTGAAATACAGCAGAATTTTGCTAATCCTTCCAAAATTAAGAGATTTATTGGTGGGTGACCAATGACAGAGGCCTGATGAATCATTCTCTTGAAAATGTAAGGCACTGGGGGCTTTGGTGCTTGCTCTCTAAGGCTGAGTGTACACACATACATAGTTTTAAACTACTAAAAAAGAAACTTCTGATTGTCTGCAAGAGCAGTGAGACTTGCACTGTTACCTAGTGCACAACTGGTTAGTGGAACTTGATGCTGTTAGAACTTACTTGGGCCTAATAGCACTTAGGAGTCTTTCTCCTGAGCAAGCTTTGCTCTGTGTTTCTGTAAATCTCACAGTTTTGCCTATTGGGTGAAATTTTGAACTTTGGACCCAGCAGTTTTAATTTGTGGTGTGGCTTCAAGGTGACTTAGATGTTTAAAACCAAAATTATCATCAGTAGCATCCTTGTTCTGCTGTTTCTTATTAATTGGATGCAGGGGTCAATGAAAAACTGAAGTGCTTAAGAGAAAAGCTGTCGCAGTCTAATAGAGGATGCTTGACTACATCACACATTTTAATCCTGGAATTCTTACTTTAACTAATGCCACAAAAGACTCACCCACCTAGCTTTTTGTTTTTCCTTTTTCCACATTAAATGCTTGACACTCTTACCACAGAACTTGTGTTGGAGTGCTGCATAAAATGTTATTTGTGATCTGACGTTAAGGTCTTCCTGTGACTTGTATCCATGTAATATGTGACTGGGTGCTGCATGTGTTGAGCTAGGTAAAGCCTCTAGAGTTGTTGATTTCTATGGATATTTTGTGGCTTTCAGTTTCTGAGTCAGGCTCACGTGGTCTCTCTCCTGCTGTAGCTCAAATTGCTAAGGGCAAGAAGAGACAAAACAACCAGTTCTGTAGCTTTGAAAGTGTGTGGCTTTCCCCCATCCCTTAATATGGGATGGTACAAAAATTCAGTCCTCTGGTTTTGTACTCAAAATCACAGTGAAAAAAGTGATGTTAAAGCCCTGAGATAAATATATTTAGCTTTTGTAGAATCACTTTTAGGGAAAAAGAGATGGATGTCTCTCTTTCTCTTAAGAATCCCTCCTAGTTTAACAACATGCTGTATTAAGCACAGTGATTGTGCAGTTAAGTGTTGCTAGCAGTGAGCTTCATAAGGCAAAGCAATCTTGTTTTATCCTGTGGTCTTCCTTCTGCAGGTCTGACATGGGAGGAATGTAAGCGGTGCTGTCCACCAAAAGTGGTACCAGCTTGTCACAACTCTGAAGATACTGTCACTATTTCAGGACCTCTGGTGAGCAGGGAACTGATATGGTGCATACTGGGAATGGGACCTGTGAAGTTCTGGTGTGAAGAAAGCATAAACCTGAGTTAAAGCTCAGATGCTTCCAAAGGGGAGCTGGATTGAAGTGGGGGGAGGACAGACAGTGCTTTGTATAAACTTAAACACACAAATGCTCTGTGAGGACGTGGTTAGTGCCTTAGTAAGCTTAGTAATAAAAGATCTCTTATCCTGATCAGTGTTGCAGCTGTGGGCATAGTGAGTGATTATAAGACTGAGAAGTGCAATAACTTCATTGCAGATACAGCTCTCCTTAAGTGGCAGGTGATGAAGGGCATGGGGGAAGTATGGGGGGGACTCACAGAGATCCCAAATACATTTTGTTTCACGTGTATTCCTCTTCTCAGGACGTTGTGAATGAATTTGTAGCCAAACTGAAAAAGGAGGGTGTGTTTGCCAAGGAGGTGCGCAGCGCTGGAGTGGCGTTTCATTCCTATTACATGGAATCTATTGCACCAGTGCTGCTCAGTGCCCTGAAGAAGGTAATACTGCTTGGGTGCCTGGATTGCAGTATAGGTGATGTTGAGTTCAAGTGGGTTCCTTCCTTTAGGAGGAGAAGTAAATCTCTTGAGTATGTAGACCTCTGAGACCTAAGGCTTGGAGTCCTATGGCCTCAAGCAGAAGGATATCCTGAGAAAAATGGCCTGTGAAAAGGAGGGACTGCTTGCTTTTGTCGGTCTTACTGTTATCCATGACATGTAACTCTTCCTTCTGTCCCTCTTCCTTATCTGTCTTGTAGGTCATTCCACACCCTAAAGCTCGTTCTTCACGATGGATCAGTACATCTATCCCTGAATCTCAGTGGCAGAGTGATCTGGCTAAATATGCCTCTGCAGAGTATCTTGTGAACAACCTGGTGAATCCAGTGCTGTTCCATGAAGGTCTGATGCATGTTCCAGAGAATGCTGTTGTAGTTGAGATTGCTCCACACGCTCTCTTACAGGTACTCTGTTTGGTTGCATCTGTACCAAGCTATATTGATATGCTGTTGTGGGAAGGAGATGGAGGATCAGAGGGAAAGAACTGCTTTACTGCTTTCCCCTCTGCCCAGTTCTCAGAACACTTTCTTCCTCCAATACTTTGGAATCTCACACAATGTTTAACATCATCTTGATGGGATTTTGGTGTAATTACGTTGTTGTTGTGGATTTTTTTGGAGGCATGGTATATGTTAATGGACAAAAAAAAATCCTTCCTGATTTGTGCAAGTTGCTGACTTTATACAGTGCTACCTTTATTCATTGCCATGCATTTCAGATAGCTGAAAATCGGCTCTCTGAACTGCAAGAGTAAGAAAAGCATTCCATTATTTGCACACACACTCTCCATTAGATTCAAACTGAGGTGGGGTAGAATTTAAAGACTGTTTAACAGGCCTTCTCTGAGAAAAATGTGATTTGAGTTTGAGGTTCTTGCCTTAGAAGGTGGTGGCTTGTAGTGATTGCTTCTCTCATCCCCTAGACCAAGTAGCTTGAGACCACAGGAGCTTGTTCTCTTCATAAACTCCCTTCCCCTAATGATCAGATCATTATTCCTTTCTCCTCGTCCCATAATAATTGATCTTTGTGGAATTGACACTGTAGTAGAGGATGCAGCATATGAGGTGCATTAGGATGTGCTTGCTCCAAAAGGTCAATGCTATAGTCTCGTGCTTGTCACTTAAGACTCAAGGGGTGGAGGAGTGTAATGGGGTTTTTCTTGGGTTTTTTTAATCTATGACATGCAAGAGGAGAAGAGCCTTAAGAAGAATCATAGTTAACTTGTGAGTAAAGTTCAATAGTTACACAGTGCTCCTGAGTTCCAATCTGGTGTATATTTATTATGTCATGTTAGTCTTATTTATACTGTGAAAGTGACTTGAAGGGAGAATCAGAGCAAGAACTTTTAAATTAGGCAGATAGTTTCCTCTATAAAAAGATTTTGGTCCCTTGCAGTGAGGTCTAGAGTTGTACAATGAAGTGCAAAGACTGGGTTTGAAAGGGTTCTGTTTTTTCAATCTGCCCCATCCCCATTCTCCATGGGATCACATTTAAGGGAAGATACAAGTTGGGTCAGGTGTCCAGGGGTATGTTTTTTGGTGTAAAAGCCGTTGCTTGGAGAATGTTCTAGGATGCTTCAGACTAAAAAGGACTGCTCCTGGGAGTAAGGGCATGAGCTGCATGTGTGTGCTGGTGGGAGGCTTGAGCAGGGTGATCTTGCAGTGCTCGAAGTGCAGCCTCTGACTTAGACTGTACAGTCTGCTGGGAGAGATGTGTGTTCTGGCAGAACTTCAGGAATATTGTGTAGGGTCTGCTTTACCGGTTGTGCAGCTTCTTGGAATGCTGCAAGGGTATTGTGCTGCTCTTCCTCTTGCCTGTTGAAGTGGTGTATGTTCTAGCACCTAGCACAGAAACAGAAGTGCTTTGAGATGTATAGAGAAAATTTCAGAGACAAAGTAGTAAGTAATGCCTTCCACCAGTGATTTATGGACTCTCCTTGACCAGGCTATCTTGAGGCGAACTTTGAAACCAACTTGCACCATTCTGCCTTTGATGAAGAAAGAGCACAAAAACAATTTGGAGTTCTTCCTAACACAGATTGGAAAGGTCCATTTAACTGGGTAAGGAGACTAAGGGAAGAAGGTGGGCGGAGTGTCAGGAGGGGGAATTGAGATCTCCTCTAGCACATATGTCTTCAGGAATTGAAATGCTCCTTCAACAAACCTGGAGGGGGGAAAGATGGTTTCTATCTGTACTTTATGTACTTAATGAGCTTGCTTATGAAATGTTGCCTTGAGTTAGAGACTGCTTGGGCTGGGAAGGTGCTTTCTAAAGAGGAGTTCCATTTTAGAGGCCTAGGAACCTAGAACTAGCTCTTGGAAATACACTTTGTGTCATGCATACTGTTAGAATTACAAATTTGGCCTCAGTAAGTGTTCATAGTACTCTTTGAGAATCTCAGACATGGAGCCCAAGACCAATTACCATCTGCCCTCTAAGTATTATTGTAATACCTCTAAGTATTATATAAGTATACAAATATCATCTTCATCCTTGTCTTCCTAGGATAAATGTTCTTGGAAATAACTTGTTTCCACGTGTGGAATACCCTGTCCCAGTGGGAACACCCCTTATTTCTCCATGCATTAAATGGGATCACAGTCAGGACTGGGATATTCCAAAAGCTGAAGACTTTCCATCAGGTTCCAAAGGCTCTGCATCTGCTTCAGTCTACAATATTGGTGTGTTTGCCTCTTTGGGGTTTTCTATTTATCTCTGTCCTGCTTTACCTCTGCAGTTTTTTGTAAAACTGGGAAAAGAATACTCAAAGCAGCATCCTTGAAGCCATCTTCCAGACCTTAATGTTTGGTTTGGATTGAAAGACTGGAACTGCTTCTGAAATGGGATGAAAGAATATGAATAGAGCAGGAAACTCTTGATTCAGACACTCAGCTTTGAAAGAGCTGCATTTGGCAGGCAGAATAGAAACCACTTGAACCTCTTATATACATTGAAGGGAAATGATCTATTTATCAAAGTGCTCTTCTATGTTTATTCTGCTCCTTATTTGACAGATGTGAGTCCTGAGTCTCCTGACCACTACCTGGTTGGTCACTGCATTGATGGCAGAGTCCTGTACCCAGCAGCTGGGTACCTGGTCCTGGTTTGGCGAACACTGGCACGATCACTTAGCATGACAATGGAGCAAATGGCTGTTACCTTTGAAGATGTAACAATTCATCAGGCAACTATCCTTCCCAAAAAGGGTGAGTGAGGAGTTCTGCTACAACTGCAAAGCTGTAGAAATATGATGAAGGGAGTTGGAGGAAAGAAATGCAAGGGGAAAGCTGGGAGGAACTCAGGAGAGAGAACATAATGAGGAGTGCAACACAACTGAACAAAGTGAATTGATGCAGTTAAGTAGCACGTGGTATGATCATCTTCACTACATGTTGTGTGCAGCAAGTCTTGGTGTGGTGAAAGAGAAAGCTCTGCTTGAGGATGGTAGCAGTGAATGACCCCACAGTCGTGTTTTCCTCAATCTTTTGTTTCTTGCAGGATCAGTACAGCTGGAAGTAAGACTTATGCCTGCTTCCCACTGCTTTGAAGTGTCAGGGAATGGGAATCTGGCTGTGAGTGGTAAGTGACAGAGGTGTAACTGTATTCATTGTCCTACTAAAACCCATTATTTATGGACACTGACTCTTATTCTTGGCACTGTGTCCATCAGGGAAGATTTCCCTCCTGGAAAGCACTGCTCTGAAGAACTTCCATAATGAGGTAGTTGACTTCCAGCCCCAAGCAGGAAGCTCAAAGTGTCTCCTCCTGAAAGATGATGTTTACCAGGAGCTGCATCTGCGTGGATATAATTATGGACCAACTTTCCAGGGTGTTTTGGAGTGCAGCAGTGAAGGTAAAATTACTTTTCTCTAGCAGAATAAGAATGGTTATTGTAATGATTATTATTTTGTATTTTAATTCAATTTGTATTAACAGTCCACCCAACTGTGGTTTCTGTGGTGATTGTACTTTGTGTGATAACAGAGAGCCAGGAGGAGCTCTGACAGAGCATTGGGAAAACTGTTGTCTCCAAAGTAGAGCTGACCACTGGAGTTTATAGGGGAGTCCGGGTACAAAGCAGACTTGGTATTTGATAAGTGGTGACTTCTGGCATCTGCTGAATGACAAAACCTTAGTGAGGCTTCCCTTTCTTCTTCTGCAGGAAGCTCAGGGAAAGTTCTGTGGAATGGGAACTGGGTGACCTTCCTTGACTCCCTGCTGCACGTGATAATCTTGGGTGAGACCGGGCGCAGTCTGCGCTTACCCACCAGGATTCGCTCAGTCATTATTGACCCAGTATTGCATCAAGAGCGGGCGTACCAATACCAGGACAACGTAGAAGGTAATGCCTCTTACCCTTGCACTTCTGCTAGCTGCTGTGACTGCTGTGGGGATGATTTTATGACTGCCTAAGAAGTAGGATAGACTTCAGGAGGCCCTCTAACTGTCCAAGCTATTCTGCAGCTTCCCTAACAGTCTGACACAGCATTGTTCATCTCATCACCTTGAATAAAACGCTTGTGTTGTGTGATGCAAACTTGGTGTTTCTTGTCTTTCAGCTTTTAATGTTGTTGTGGACCACTGTCTTAATAGCCTTAAAGTAGGAGGTGTTCAGATCAATGGTCTTCATGCTTCTGTGGCACCACGACGACAACAGGAACGAAACCCTCCCACCCTGGAAAAATTCTGCTTTGTGCCCTATATGGAGAGTGACTGTTTGTCTTCCGATGTCCACCTTCAAGACTATCTGGAGCATTGCAAAGGTAGAGTGGGATAGGTTTCTTGTTGTAATAGGGGAATCTTCTGGCCTGATGGAAGTGGCTGAGAAGCAGTTTGTAGCTACTTCAGGACATCCAAGAAACAAAGTGTTTGTCTCTGTAGAAGACCTCAACAGGAGTCGTAGGTCTGTGTGCTTGCCTGAGGCATCTCTAGAATGTGAGTTGGAATAAAGCTGTGGGGAAGGACATCTACTGTTCTGGAACAGTGAGGTTGTTGGGTGGCACAAAGCAAGCAGAAACACAAATCATCATCTTGAAGGAGAAATCTAGCCTAGTTGCTTTAAACACTGACAGGAGAGCATAATTCCTCAAGTCTTTAGCTTGCTTGTTGAGTTTTTCCCTGTGAACTGCCAAGGTGGGTAAACTGGACACAGGAGCATCTCTAAGGAAGGAAAGTGGTTTAGAGAGGCAAGCCCCAAAGCATTTGTGTTTGCTGCAAGAATGGAATAGGACCAGTTTAGCCTGTTGTGAAACTGGAACCCTAGTAAGGTGTTCTGGATGGTGAGACCTCCACTTGGTTCATAACTTCCAGGTGTCTCTTCATCAAAGAGAAAAAAATACTTAAGTTTTTACTCTAGTGAAGAATTTTGCTAGATCTGGACAGCACTTTTGTCACTCTGTATTGGTAAAGTGGCTTCTCACTCACCCTTCCATTTGGCAATAGATTTTTAAAGACTTTTTAATTTTTTCCCCTACCCTGCAGTGTCCAAGCACTATCCCCAAAGTTGTGGGTTTTTTTTTCCCCATGTGCCATAGTGGAGTCTTTATTTTAATTTTTGTGATGCTGATGATAATTCTGATACCAGTGAGGATGGAGCTATTTTCCATCCTGTTACAAAGCAAAAAAGCTTTTTAGTATTTTTGTATCTTTGGAACTTAGAACTTCTCTACACAGCTCCCTAAATCAGACAGAAGTTTTCTGCATGTTGCCCTCTTTCAGGCAGAGCCTTGTCACAGGTATCTCTGGTGGTTTAAACTGTCTTGCCGTGAAGCCTGCAGCTTGGGGGCTGCAACTACTGCAAAATCCATAATCACATGAATGTAGAGGAGCATGCACTGTATATTTGTAGCTAGGCTAACGATGAAGGATGCTGTGACTTGTAGTCCTTATCAGCTGGTATAGCAAATGAAGGCAAAAAGGAAAATAACGTTTTCCCTTCTTTTCCATAGAGCTGATCCAGACCTTACAGGCTAAGGTGGCAGTGCACGGGGTCAGATTAGTCATCCCTGGACTAGAAACTGAAGTGTCTGCTACAAAGTCTTCACCCATCCAGAAGGGCCTGCAGCATATCCTTGCTGAAATCTGCCATCTGGAACTGAATGGAAACCTCCATTCTGAGCTGGAACAGATTGTGACTCGAGAGAAAATGCACTTCCAGGATGACCCTCTTCTCAATGGATTGCTGGATTCCTCAGAGTTGAAGACTTGTCTGGGTGTGGTATTGGAGAACATGACCAGTCACAGGATGAAGATAGTGGAGGTTAGCTGGGATGGGACACAGCTAGTGTTTCTAGGCCTTCCAGTAATACGCCTGCACACTTTTATTGTTCTGGTTGTTACTCTGGATATCATTCAGTGTTTCAACTTGCTTTCCCCTTTTCCTCTCCCCTCTTTCCTCACAGGCTCTGGTAGGAAGTGGACGTATGTTCTCTCATGTCAAAAGTGTTCTGAATACTCAGCCCCTGTTGCAGGTGGACTACACTGCCACTGACCGTGTCCCAGAAACTCCTTCAGCTATTGAAGCAGAGCTACAAGAGGCTGGAGTTTCCTTTAGCCAGTGGGATCCATCTAGCCTCCCCTCTGGAAATCTGACCAATGCTGACCTGGTGGTATGCAACTGTTCAACAAGTGTTCTAGGAAACACCACTGAAATTCTCTCTAATCTGGCAGCTGCAGTGAAAGAAGGAGGATTTGTTCTGCTACACACCCTGCTGAAAGGAGAAACTCTTGGGGAAACCATCAGTTTCCTTACAAATCCAGATGCACACCAGAAACACAGCTTCCTGAGTGAGGTAAGCCTTCTGGAAGGGCAAATACTCTTTCAGTGGATTGACTGGAGTGTGCTGCTTGCAGATGCTCTTGTGGTGAATGTTGAGTAGACATGGCTTGCATCCCTTTCCATTGAGGCTTTCTGAAGGAATATGTAATAAACACTTCTTCAGAATAGAAACACTGTGAATTTCCACATCTTAGCTTGGAGGAGTAAACTGAGTTCAGTCAGGACAGCCTTTCTTACTGTGCTGAAAGTTATTCATTGTCACCTGTATATCTGTATAATCTGTGTGAAAACACTGGTCAGGGCAATTCCTTAATAGCTAAAATAATGTGCTGCATTATTGGGTGGGGTACAGCTTTAACCATGTAGGATCCCAAAATGCTTCACTATCAGAATATCTCTATTTCATGTCTCTCTTCCTTTTCATTTTGCTGCCAGGAGTGAGGATTTACAACCTATCTAAGTTTTCCAACACTGAAGTGCTCCCAGAGAGGAAGGCTTTTCTATTTTATTCTTTCTTCCCTTCCTCTCTACTTTATCTGATCCCATAATGAGATAGAACAAAACAGGCCCTTGGAAGTGGGGGGTGTGGGTCAGGGTAGGATGTCTGCTTTGTATCTGCAAACCAGTAGTGTAATAGGCAGATGAGCTTATGCCAGCGTGGGCACAAGAGGAGGAGGGTGAGTAGCTAGGGTAAGGGTGGGAACTGGGACATCACCTTCTTTTGGCAGCTGTTAAACTAAGCAGTCTAAAGCTGTCCTCCACAGAACATTCTTGATTTGAGGGACTGTGACCTCTCAGCTCTTCTTTTAGAATAAGAGAGTAGCCCTTCTACTAGTTTACTTTTTTTGTAGTAGTAGTTGGATTTTGAATGTTGCAGTAACGTGGGTTCTAGCCCTTTGCTTCCTACAAACACTTTTCCAAAGGAGTTTTGAGAAGAAAGACTGAGTTCTTCAGCTTTGCATCTCTTGCAGTAGAGAGGGGGATAAAAAGAAGACTGAGATGCTACTTGAAGCTGGTAACTTAAAATGCAGATCTGTCGTGTCAGTAGCCTGGTATTGGCAAAGCTCTTTAAGATACATGCAAGTTGAATGCAAAATCTTCATGTTGGATGTGGAGACAGGACAAGGGGCGATGGCCTCAAGTTGGAGCACAGGAAGTTCCACACCAATATGGGGAAGAACTTCTTCCTGGTGAGGGTGAGGGAGCCCTGGGACAGGCTGCCCAGGGGGTGTGGAGTCTCCTTCTCTGGAGATATTCCAGACCCATCTGGACGCTGACCTGTGACCTGTCCTAGGGACCCTGCTTTGGCAGGGGGTTGGACCTGATGAGCTCTGGAGGTCGATTCCAACCTCCAAAAATTCTGTGAACTTCTCTGAAGAAAATGATAGTAGACAGGTGGGCAGGACTTAATATAATTCTTAAAGTTTTCCAGACAGGGATGTTGTGCCTGGCACATGAAAAGCAAATGGATACCTTTCTAAGAGCCTGCTCTCATCTACATTTTGTTCAGATAGTATTTCTGGACATGCCATACATGCATCTTCATTCTCCTGTTAGTTTGTTGTTTTGTTTTGTTTAAATAGCATTTCAGTGTAACTTAGGTGCATAGGTGCTTCTTCCCTCTTACGGGCTGGTTGCTCTCCCTGCCCTTCTGCGACTGAAAGATCTGGGTGACTTGGTTTTTCATGTTACTCCTGTCATGCTTTTTCCATTGCAGACAGGGCTTGTGTGACACAGACTGGTAACATCTAAACTTGGTGTACCAATTCTGCAGTTCTCTGTGTTGGAATCAGTATGTTGTGTCTGGAATTAAATCCTAGGCATGTTCAGGTACTCCATAGGATTTGATGGCGTGGTCGCTGCTCTGTTTTTTGCACACCTGATAGTGTGGTTATATTAGTTCCCTAACCAGAGCTTTGAGATTTGTGCTGCTGCTTTCTGAGGATTTTCTAGGGAGGAAATAGTCTAGATGTGGATAAAATACTGTAATGTGAGCCAACTGTATGTTTGTACTGAGACTATACAGCACAGAAGTCAGGATTTCAAGCAGAAGCAAGAAAGAGGTGGACAGCACCTGGTGTTTCTGGTAAAGAAGCAGCCTTTGAGGACACTCAAAATGAAGCATGGATGTGACTTGTATTTATAATTGACTCTTTTTTGACTCTCCTCTTTGTTGTCTTCCTGGTTTGACAGGGACAGTGGGAGGGCTTATTCAGCAAAGCCTCACTGAATCTGGTTGCCATGAAGAAGTCTTTCTTTGGCTCAGTTATCTTCCTGTGTCGACGACAAGCCCCTACCAAAACACCTGTTTTTCTGCCAGTAGATGAGAACGATTTCAAGTGGGTTGACTCCTTAAAGGTGAGAATTCCTGTGTCCTGGACATCTCAGTTTCCAAATATTTATACTTTCTAAATGAGAGACTTAGCATTGTGACAAGGAAAGAGTGTGTGTGTGTGTCCAGTTACTTTACTTAAAATAGAAGTTATTCCTCTCTGCCTTAAGGATACAAAGGCTGTTTCCTTTCTGTGGTTCCTAGTAAAACAGCTTAGGGTTTGTCCCGTAGGAGGCCTTGGCTGACCCATCAGAGCAGTCTGTGTGGTTGACTGCCACCAGTTCTGGGAACTCAGGAATTTTGGGCATGGTGAACTGCCTCCGCCTTGAAGCAGAAGGCCACAGAATCAGGTATGGAAGCATGCCCTTGAGTTGCTGTTGGACAAGAGATCTTTTTCTGTTAGTTTCTTTTTTCAGGCCTGTAGCAAAACAGACAAAATGACGACTCTTTGCTTCTAGGTGTGTGTTTGTTTCCAACTTGAACCCTTCATCACCTGTCCCACCCATGAGTCTTTCTTCCCTGGAGATGCAGAAAATGGTTCAAAGGGACCTGGTGACGAATGTGTATCGTGATGGAAAGTGGGGCTCCTTCAGGCATCTCCCAATGCAGCAAGGTAACTCCTTTGAGGTCTGAGGATCACTTGCAGGGACTTGAGTGTGAATGGACTTTGAGTAGAAAACGAATAGCTGTTAATCCTGCAGTTATTTTTTATTACTGTTTTTAATGGATAATTTGGAGTTGTTCTCCAGCTCAGAGTGAACAGTAGCATGCTCTGGTGTCAGGAGGGAGGGATGAGATATTTGGAGTATTGGCGGGTAAGAAGGTGTTCTGGAGAGCAGATGGTGAATGTAACAATTGCACAAGGGATTTACTCACTGTGGAGAAGTGTGTGTGTGTGTGTGTGTGTAAAGTTCTTGCTGTTCCTTTGGCAGAGCAACCTCAGGAGCTGACAGAATACGCCTACGTGAACGTGTTGACTCGTGGTGACCTCTCATCTCTTCGCTGGATCGTCTCCCCACTGAGGCACTTCTGTGCAACTAATCCCAACGTTCAGCTCTGCAAAGTCTACTATGCATCTCTCAACTTCCGGGACATCATGCTGGCCACAGGAAAGCTTTCTCCAGATGCTATCCCTGGTGAGTTACACTTTCTTCTCGTGTAACTTCATTCCTGTATTACTGTTCTAGAAAGGCAGCATAGCCCTGCTGCAGGACCATGCCCCAGGAACTTGGAAGTTCTGCTTCCAGTTGTGGTCCCATTTTTCACATGGCAAAATGAAATAAACGTTGCTGTGCAGAGACATTACTGGCCCCATTGCATAGATGTGGAGTGTGAGGTGAAACAGCTTGTTGGGTGAGGTAGATGGCAAGGTGGGAACATTGAAGTTTCATGCTGCTGCTGGACTTGCTTTGCTTCTAGGGGAGAAAAATGCAAGGTGAAGTAATCTGTCTATAAAATGAAGGTGATTCTTGCCTCCAAGTGAGTTAAGAATGCCCTATCTACTTAATGGACTTAAAGCTCTATTTAAAGCACAGGGGGCAGAACATGTGAAAAGTGTGTTTGGAGGTTTATAAGGGCAACTTGACTAGGGCTGGGTGTCCCTTAATGACTGAAACTAGCCTCTGCTTAAAGCAAAAATAAAGCTTTTTGCAGTAAAGCTGTTTTTACTGTGATCATCCTTTCTAGTTTATGTATCACCCTTTTTTTTTCAAAGAGAAATAAAGTTGCCTCTGAAACAGGATGTTTTTATGAAATGTCTCAGGTGAAGACTGGACACTAAAGCAGTATCAGGGTATGATAGAATGAGACCAAGTCCTTCTCCACAGTTGTAGAGAGTAATTAACTATGGTGACTTAATGAACTATGCATAGACTAGACAAATGCCAGCAATTTTTCTGTGTCTGGGCTTCCAATTTCTAGGGACAACTGTTGTAGTAAATTCTTGTCCAAGGGATTTTAGAAGAGCCATTTCCTTTGTAAAAAATACTAATATTCTTTCAGGTAACTGGGCTCTGCAGCAGTGTATGCTGGGCATGGAGTTCTCTGGACGGGACACGAGTGGAAGAAGGGTGATGGGACTGCTGCCAGCAAAGGGGCTGGCTACAATAGTAGACTGTGACAAGATGTTTCTGTGGGAGGTGCCTAAAAACTGGTAGGTCAACTTCTGTTTTCAGGTTTGTATATATGGTTAAGACTTGCATTCCTGCCTGAGGCTGATCCAACCCTGATCAGGCTGGAGGACTGTACAATGAGCAGATTCCCCTCTGGGAAGTGCTGGTAGAGCTGTGGTCCCCTGAGCAGCTGTAGGATTTGGCTTAGATTCACTGCAGGAGTTGAGTGCTGAGTTTTTGTATGGTGGTTTGCACAATGTTCTCATCTCTTTCTTGGGCTCTTGGCTCTGTGTGTTCCAGCATACACTGGGATTTCAGGGCTGTGTTTGTGGTTCGTTGTGCAAATAATTTTGCAGATGGTTACAATTCTTGGCTTTGCTTGGCAGCTCTGGTAGTCTGCTGGGTAGTCTGCATGACTGAGAATCGTTTGTAGTTTTTGGCTTATCTTGGCAGTTTAACCTTTCCATTGCAGAAAAGTAAACTTCATCAGGAGAATTTTAGTCTTTTCTAAGACTAAAGATACCTCCTGTCTTTCACTTTGCATCTTAGGACTCTGGAAGAAGCAGCTTCAGTGCCTGTAGTTTATGCCACTGCTTACTATGCTTTGGTGGTTCGAGGTGGTATGAAGAAGGGTGAGAGTATCCTTATTCACTCTGGCTCAGGAGGTGTGGGCCAAGCAGCCATTGCCATTGCCTTGAGCATGGGCTGCCGTGTCTTCACTACTGTAGGTGAGTACTGAGGGCCCGGTGCTATGGGGGAGAAAAACAGCCAATTCCTATGTGCATATGTGTTTATAGATTAAAAAAACACATGTTTAAGTATATGCTTCCCCTACAGTATGATCTACTGTAATTTTTATCTAGTTTCTAGACTGAGAACAGGCTATGTGGTAAATACTGACTACGTGCTTGACACTTCCATAGCACAGCTAAGTTTGTTGACCTCTATACACTAGATAACCAAGAGTACAGAAGATGAGAGACAGCTACTTTTAAGTTCACTAATGTGATCAAAGAAGGCCTGTCCTTTATAAGGCTTGGTATGGTTTTGGTCCTTGCTGTAGCTCATAAATGAGCAGTAACAACTGGACAGCCTTTGTCCTGAGGTTTGGCACTTTGAGAGCCTGGGAGCTTTGAAGCAAGTGCTTGATGGCTGCTTAGACTTAGAGCCTTTGGGAAAAGATGTGAAGATGAAAATGGGCTGTTTCATCATAAAAATTAATGTAAAAGTACTGGCATCATTCAAGGTGTCTTCTGCTTCCAGGCTCCACTGAGAAACGAGAGTATCTCCAAAAAGATTCCCACAGCTGGATGCCAATAGTTTTGCCAGCTCCAGAAACACTGCCTTTGAGCAACATGTACTGCGGGTTACCAACGGAAGAGGTAAGGGCAAGGAACACTTTCATTTTGTCAGCTATGCTGCATTGTGCAGTTGCACTTTCTAAAGACATGAGTCCCTAAAAAAATAGGGCTAGGCTCTCAGCAGAGTTGAGTTTATTGCATGATTGTTTCTCCTTTCTTTGCAGGTGTCAACCTTGTGTTGAATTCCTTGGCAGAAGAGAAGCTCCAAGCCAGTCTGCGCTGTCTTGCTCGCCATGGACGGTTTTTGGAAATAGGCAAATTTGATCTGTCTAACAACAGCCAGCTTGGTAAGATGAGGAATTGGGAAATACATCTCATTAGCTTTAAGCAAGCACAATGGCACAACCTGTACACTATCTTAACACAGCCTAATCTTAGCATTTAGAAAAGCTTTTAAGCTGGAATACTTATTTATCTTTTACCACTAACAATTTATGTAGTCTCTTCAACTTTATCTTCTTGGAGGCAGGTAACCTCAGCACTCTTCTGGAAGCCTGCATAGAACTTGCAAAATAACTAAGTTGCTCAATGTTGTTTCAAATCAGTATAGGACATGTTGCCCACAAAGTATTTGGATAATGAGAGCAACATTTATTTCTTATGCTCTGTTTACCAGTGTGTTAGCCTGTAGATTTCATGGATCTGTTGGATTTGACTGATATGCTTTTTGGCACGTAACATAACAGTTTGTGATAAATAGATAGAGTGCAATATAAAACTTAGCAAGTCAAGTTCATAGCTGTACAAGCTGCAGTTTTTCCCTCTGTTCTAGGTGAACTTGATTGTAATTAACTGAAAAATTCCAATTACTCACTCTACAAACAAAGGATCTTGAAAGAACCTTGCCTTCTTGTTTTGCTACATATCTGTGCCACTTTGAATAGAATATGGTAGTTCCAGCTGGAAGGGACCTGCAACAGCCACCTAGGCCAACTGCCAGACCAATTCAGGGCTGACCAAAAATTAAAGCATGTTATTCAAGGGCATTTTCCAAATGCCTCTTAAACAGAAACAGGCTTGGGGCATCAACCACTTCTCTAGGAAGTTTGCCCCAGTGTTTGACCACCCTTTCAGTAATGTTTTCTAACATCTAGTCTGAACCTCCCATGACGCAGCTTGGAGCTGTTTCCATGCCTCCTATCACTGAATATCAGGGAGAAGCCAGAGTCCTCACTTACTCCTCACAGAGTAAACAGCACTTCCTGGTTTTTGATGGCATAGAAACAAAATGAACCTGACTTCTTTTGGATGCAAAACCAGATTTGAATATTATAATGTGATTTGTTAGCAAAAACTTTCAAGAAGGTTCTCCTGTTGTAGGATGATTTCATATAGGAAGTGTTGACAGTCTCCTTTCTTATTCTAAATAAATTTCAAAAGAACCTACCATCATGGAAAACCTCCTATGAGGGCAAGTCTCTTGTGGAGGTGGACAAGATCTCTGGGGATCCCATCTACTTGGAATTCAAGCTCATCTGTGACTAACTCAGCTGGCACTAGATGCCAAATGTCATTTTTAATATCCAACTGACATCGTGCTTGTCATCCTGACATGCAGGTTTTGTGAGTGGAGTTTCTGTAAACTGTCCATTTGTAAGAAAGCAACCTAATTAATGTAGCCTTTAGACAGTATGTGCAAGGAATTAATTTGGAAAATGCAGAATTACAGCAACTGATGACTGCTTTGTGCCTCAGTCTCATAGTACTGACACATACAGAAATGTTTCTGCAGCAGAAGATAGACTGTTCTGAAACACCACCAGCATCAGATCATAACCAAGTTCCTTTTTCTAGGAATGGCTCTCTTCCTGAAGAATGTGGCATTTCATGGGATCCTACTAGATGCAATCTTTGAGGATGGAAACCAGGAGTGGGGAATAGTATCTGACTTGTTGAGTAAAGGCATAAAAGAAGGTGTAGTACAGCCCCTGAGGAGTACAGTCTTCGACAAAGAAGATGTAGAAGCTGCCTTCAGGTTCATGGCACAAGGAAAACATATTGGCAAAGTTATGATCAAGGTAATGATAGTGACCTTGATTCTGTGATGCATCTGTCATCCTCTGTAGGCGACTTTACTGGATGTTTTGATCCAATTAAGTGGTATGACCATGTCAACACAGGGTGATAATTTTTACTGCTGACATTGTAACAAATGTAGTTGTCAAGCATGTCACTCTGATTCTACAAGGTTCATTCATAACATGGAAAGAGAAGGAATGTATTGTCTAATTCATCTTAACTATTTTTTTTAATTTTCTTTTTCCCTGACTGGGGGAAGGTCCAAGAAGAAGAAAAGGAATATCCTTTAAGAAAGACTGAACCAGTTAAAATCTCTGCCATCTCCCGAACCTCCTGTCCACCTACCAAGTCCTACATCATCACAGGGGGCCTAGGAGGATTTGGGCTTGAGTTGGCTCAGTGGCTAGTTGAGAGAGGAGCACAGAAGCTTATCCTGACATCTCGTTCTGGAATACGAACTGGTAAGGAAAAACCATAAAGGAACAGGAAACATGACTGCCTTTCAACAGACCCCAATTTGTAGTTTCTCTCAATTCTTAAGTGTTCTATAGTAACATCTTGATCTACTCTTCTGTCCTCTCATGTATGTGACCTCTCACTTCAAACAAGCTGTTGTCCCCTTTCCTCTAAAGGCAGAAGTGAAGTATCTTTGAATTTAATCTCTGCCCACTACTTCTTCCTTCTTTTTTTAATGCTTCCTAATTCCATCAACCCATTTTTAACCAGGATTTTTTCTGTAGCCTTACCTTTTTTTTACCCCTTCTACAAAGACTGTATCCAGCTACCTCACTAGCTTGTACAGTGGCAGTAGCATGGTGGATCCCATGCCACAAGGAAAGGCCTATAAAACCCTTGCTAAAGATGCTCTGTTACTGATTCTTCCTCCCTTGGATAGCTCATCTGTGAGGATGTGTCCTGCTATCTGATAACATCATTAAGCACTTTTGCTCTGTTTTAAGCCATTAGTTTGATTACAGTCACTGCACTGAGACTTCTTACCAGTGGTGATCTTTACTGTTTCCTCATACAAATTCAGTCACAACAAAGCTTCTCTCTACAGATTTCTTCTTTCTATTTGCAAGCTCACAATTGCACCACTTGAAGTGTTTGGTCTATGTGCTAGCTCAAGTTTTGGTTGCACTTTTACCTGTTGTTTAGCTCTAATCTCAGTATCCTTTCCTGTCTCCACACCCAAATTCTTGTTAAGCTAATTTCTCTTTACTGCTGTACTTCTTTTTCCCTCCTCATCTTATGTTCTTTTGACTCTTTTCTTGCCTTAGATCTATTTAGAAAATTTCTGAAGCTCAAGTGATTTCTATCTACCATTCTAAGTCTAATTTTCCTCTTGTAGCTGAACCAGGAATTATTTAGCTCTTCAGTCCTTACCTAGTCAGTAAAGTGTAAGGAGCCAGGTTAACCAAAGTTTTGAATGCTTCATCCCAGACACTATTCATCTTTATATTTTGTAGGCTACCAGGCTAATCGTGTTAAAGAGTGGAGGGCACTGGGAGTCCAAGTGCTGGTATCTACCAGCGATATTGGAACACTAGAAGGAGCACAGATGTTGATAGAAGAAGCGTTGGAGCTTGGCCCAGTTGGAGGCATCTTTAATTTGGCTGTGGTAAGTGACAAAAATGCTGAGGATGACTTGTGAGAGACAGCAGCTGTTCAAGTGGATTTTTTACTGGCGGCAGTCAGACCTCGTATGGTTTCAGTTGTAGATTGCCTCTCTGTGTTTCAGAGGATTTTTTGCTTTTGATCTTTCGTGGTGGCTAGAGCCTGGGGAGCAAGAGTAAGCTCAGTTCTAGGATAAAATTAATGTTGCCCAAGACCCATAGGGACAAAAGAAAGCCATGCATAGCTTGCCAGTTGAAGGCTGCAGTGGCAGTACTGAAAAAAGCAGACTTGCTAAAAGCTGGGTTGTCACTGTCATATTTCAGGGTATGTCTGTACTCTGAAGCTGTAGAAAGGTGTTATATGCTGGTACCTTCTCATACCTGAAACCACATGATGAATTTAAACAGAGAAACTGGAAATACTGAAACCACCTCTCTTCTTTTTTTCCACACCCTCTTTTCTCCCCCAATAGGTCCTTAGAGATGGCATGATTGAAAATCAGACCCCAGAATTATTCCAGGAGGTCAACAAACCCAAGTATTCAGGCACCCTTCACTTGGATTGGTAAGTGTTTGTAGAAGGGGAAAATATGAACTGTTTTTATGGTCACAGAGCTGATCAAACTTGGGTCTCTAGTCTTGTGCTACCCTTCAATGGTAGCATGTATTTAGCAGGCTTTTCTGATGGTGTTTCTCTTTCCTGTTCTGCTCCAAGGGTGACTCGTAAGAAATGCCCAGACCTGGACTATTTTGTTGTGTTCTCCTCTGTGAGCTGTGGAAGGGGAAATGCTGGGCAAAGTAATTATGGCTTTGCCAATTCTACCATGGAGCGTATCTGTGAGCAGCGACAACACGATGGACTCCCAGGTAAGATAGATTATTCTGCACAATGAATAATGTCATCTTCTCACCAAACATCCAGAGGAGAACCAGCTCAGCACTAACTTGTGCACTTGTCTGGAATGATAATGAATGTTGAAGGCTGTTTTCTGTAGCTCTTACCTTGTGTGATTCATGTGGGAATGGACACTGACTTCTGTTGCTGCCTGTGCTTTTGTTAGTTGCCTGATGTGTTCTGATTTCTCTTCCAGGCCTGGCAATCCAGTGGGGAGCCATTGGTGATGTGGGTATCCTTCTGAAGACAATGGGAAACAAAGAGATTGTGGTTGGGGGAACCGTTCCCCAGCAAATCAGCTCATGCCTGGAGGTGCTTGATACCTTCCTGAACCAGCCCCATCCCGTCATGTCCAGCTTTGTCCTAGCAGAGAAGGTCTCTGTGAAAACTGAAGGAGGCAGTCAACGGGATCTTGTAGAAGCTGTTGCTCACATCCTAGGTAAGTGCTTTTTGGACAAGCACTGCTGGGCAATGTCTACCACCTTGATGCTCTTGGAAGGCAGTGGTGCTGCTGCTGTAGGTGCTCTGTTCAGCATCTCCTCCTGACTTTCCTTCAGGGTGCATGTTGTGGGACCATTGGTTTTTAGCTTTAAACTGCTCTTGCCTCCAATAAGCAACTTTTCTTCAGTGTTGGCTGTTCTCAGTGTGTTTGAATACATGCACACACGTACCTCAGTGTCTCGGGTTTTGTTTAGAGTAGGCTGGTGCAGCTCTCCAAATGGAGAACCAGCAGAACATCCCCCAGTGGCAAAATTCTGGGACAGCACATAATAGGGCACATACATGACTAAGTACTATTCCAGCTTTCCAGCATTCACCTAGGAATGGCCACATACTGCAAAGAATAGCACGTTTTGTTTTGTTTTTAACCATGGTCACTTGGTGGCTCTCTGTTCTCTTACCAGCTGTCATCCCACATGAACATCCAGTAGCCACAGCTTAACTCTGTGTCACAAAAAGTGCCATGTCTTCCTGCCTGTTTTGAACCTGCTTCTTTTAACCTTAGTGTCACCTGTTCTTGTTTTGAAACAGAATAATCTGTCAGCTCTGCTGTGTCCCACTTCAGTTGTCTCTTTTGCAGGCAGAAGCATGTACTGATTATTTTTTTTCTACCAAAAGTACTGATAGTGGCAGTCTCCTGAGCACTACTGAAGGAGTTGTGTACAGTAACTGACAGCAAATATCAGTCACAGGATCTTAAGGGTTCTAAAGGACTTCAAAATATCATCTAATCCAACCCCATATGACTTCAGAGAACAGACATGGCTTTTAAAAGTCATCGGAAAGTGGTTGAGAAATTGTAAGATGTGGAAGGAGAGGGTATGTGAAAGACAAGGATGGAAAAAGGTAGTAAGAAGCCTAATGGTGGAAAGGGTGGCAGCACAGGGCAGTGCAAGGTGGTGGAGGGGAGGAAGAGCTGTAGATGCAAGTGGTGTTAGAAGCCTT
The DNA here is from genome assembly GCA_027925045.1 of Hypotaenidia okinawae. Lineage (NCBI taxonomy): Eukaryota > Metazoa > Chordata > Aves > Gruiformes > Rallidae > Hypotaenidia > Hypotaenidia okinawae. The sequence goes on along the minus strand of BSDF01000018.1, from coordinate 11,145,559 downwards.
TTACAGGTAAGGAAAGGGTGAGAGACTTGAGCAGTGAAAATTGAAGGAAAAGAGGTGGTGAGGACTAGAGGAATCACTTGCTCCTTCAGTGTGATAGATAGACATCAAGTGTTGCAGTCAGCCATCATTGACACTGGTAAGTATCATCTCCTGTTACAACTGAGGATTAGTTGGGTTAGATCTAGGACTACAGTTTAAGTTAGAACCTTCAGTATGTGAAACTACTCTAGCTGACTGTTCTGAACTTGGTCTAGAGCTGAAGTGATGAATGATTGCAGCTACATAGCTCTGCTGCAAAACTGTGCACATTAAACATCTGCTCTAAAGACTAGATCCTATCAGATGTGGGTTGTAAAAGAGGTGATGTATGAAAGCTGTATATGATCCTGAAAGGCAGTTGTCTCTAGCTGAGAAGACTGCTAGAGCGGCCTAGAGCTGACAAGAAATCTGCCATTTATTAATGTGCTGGTTTGTTTTCTCCCTCAGGTGTCCGTGACGTTAGCATTCTGAATGCTGAAAGCTCCTTGGCAGACTTGGGCTTGGATTCCCTGATGGGTGTGGAGGTGCGCCAGACGCTGGAGAGAGACTATGACATCGTTATGACCATGAGAGAAATTCGGCTTCTCACCATCAACAAACTACGTGAACTTTCTTCCAAGTCTGGGACCACAGAGGGTATAGTGTCTGCATCTGCATTGCTACCAGTCACCTGAGCCCAAACAACTAAGCTCCCAATCCAGTGCTTTCATCTCTAGTGCCATAAGCCTCTATCAAACCATGGAGTAAGGTTATAGCTGAAAGGCTTTTAGGCAACAGGCGTCTCACTGAAATGCACTGGCCATTGGGTTGGACCTGTCGTTCCCGGGGGCAGTGTATAAGAAAGAACATGAAAGCAGCTGTTGAGTCTGGCTAGTTTCTGCCTGCATGAGTGCAGGATGTAATTTGAGACCTTTTACCTGTCTGAGCAATAAACAATATGATGCCATGGTTACTGAAGCTAAAAGTGTGTGCGGTTGCTGTAGAGCAACTAAGAATAGGAAGATCCCTATGTTTCTGCCCTTAGGATTTAGTGAGCCAGTGGGCTAATCCAGAGCAGCCCTGAGATCCTCCTTTAGGACTATGGCTGTATGAGCAAGACAGATCCTGAATCTTATTGCATTTGTCTGATGTGCTTCCTTTCAAAGAGCTGAAGCCATCCCAACTGACGAAGACTGGCCCAGGTGAACCTCCAAAGCTAGATTTGAACAACTTGTTAGTGAACCCAGAGGGGCCAACGATCACCCGGCTCAACGATGTTCAGAGCACAGAGCGCCCTCTCTTCCTCATTCACCCCATTGAAGGATCCATTGCAGTTTTCTACACTCTTGCCTCCAAACTTCATGTACCCTGCTATGGGTTCCAGTGCACAAAAGGTATCTCAGTTGTTTGGCATCTTGAATTTGTAAGCATAGCATTCTGGATTTTAGTTGCCTTAGAGAGAGAGCTTGTTTCTAGACTCAAACTCAGAGGATCGAGCATCAGTACCTGTAGTCTGCATAGGGTTGTGTCAGGTGTACCCAGGTAACAAGAACTAGATTAGATTGAATATCTTATGTATGGAGAAATGGAAGTTGCATTGAGTCCCTGCCAGGAGATACACGTGCAGGAGAAAACCAAGGCATGTTCTACCTGTCTTTGGAAAGCAGGACTATTACTATTCCTTGTCCAATATCTAAGTTGCTAAACATCATTTAGAAATACACATTTCTAAACCTGAATGTTTTCAGCAGGGTTGTTTCTGAGCTCACAAAACCATAATTGTCTCTGCCAGTGTCTTGCCAGAGTCTGTTTCTAACTTGCTTCCATGTTCTAGCTGCTCCCTTGGACAGCATACAGAGCCTGGCAGCCTATTACATCGACTGTATGAAGCAGATACAGCCTGAAGGACCTTACCGCATCGCTGGATATTCTTTCGGTGCCTGTGTAGCCTTTGAAATGTGCTCCCAACTGCAAGCACAGCAAAATGCTTCCCATGTGCTAAACAGTCTGTTCCTGTTTGATGGGTCTCATTCCTTTGTGGCAGCATACACTCAGGTAAAAGATGAAAAATAAAAATCTTCTGTCTGGGGACTGTTCACAGTCATGGGGGCCCATGCTCTGTGAGGTTGCTGGTGTAGATAGGAGCCATATGAAAAGCTGACAGGTATTTCTTAACAGGGGAGCTGAGAGGCAGCTGTAGACAGTGGATGCTTAGGGATGGCTGAAGGGTGGAAGCACATGGGGAGTGGCCCTCACTAGTTAGTGAGGGCTGGGACAGAAAAGTTGCTCTTTCTATGGTAAATCAATATTGGTATATCCTCTAAAAGATCTGAGGCCTGCAAGACAAGTTCCTCATGTAGCTGCTGCTAGGAAGCCTTGCTTAAGCCTTGCTTTCCATTTTCATTTTACTTCCTAGAGCATACTAAGCTCTTGGCAATTGCTACCTGTGGGTTTGTTTTATAATCCCTCCTCAAGGGGACTTGCAGCCTCAAGCTTCAGTCTGTCTTCCCCTCTCCCTGACCCCTTCCCCAGCTCAGAGCCCTTTGTACTGTAATTGTTATCTAACATTCAAGATCAGGCATATCACTCATGTTCACCTCTTACTCCTCTCTTTTTCCAGAGCTACAGAGCCAAGCTGGCCCAAGGAAACGAGGCTGCATTGGAGACCGAAGCATTGTGTGCCTTTATTCAGCAGTTTACAGGCATTGAATACAATAAAGTAATGTTTTGGTTTTTTAACTTCCCTTCACATTGCTCAAGGGGGGTGTGGGGTTTTGGTTGGTTTGGGGTTTGGCTTTTTTTGGGGTGGGGGTGGTGCTTTGTTTAATGGAGAGAGATAATCAGATACTGAGACTAATGGGTAAAAAATGTTAACATTTTCAGTTGCTGGAGGTTCTTCTGCCCCTGAAAGATCTGGAGGCTCGTGCAAATGCTGCTGCAGACCTGATAACTCAGACTCATAGAAACATCAATCATGAAGCACTCAGCTTTGCTGCTGCTTCCTTTTACCGAAAGCTGAAGGCTGCTGACAAGTATATACCAGAGTCCAAGTATCGTGGGAATGTGACGCTGCTGCGGGCAAAATCTAACAATGAATATGAAGAAGGGCTGGGTGGAGACTACAGGCTCTCAGAGGTCAGTCTGAGGCCCACTGGTGACTGTTGAGGTTCTGATATTTTTGGGATCAAAAGATAAGCATGGAAAATCATCCTTACTGAGGGAGAAGGGACCAAAACAACCTGAAAGGAATTGTCATTCTGCAGCTTTCATGCTCTAACAAGAACTGAAAGTCCCTAAAAGCAAATGAGTGGACTGGTTCTAGGCATTTTCTCAGGGTAGTGAGGACCAGGAGGTGTAGCCTCTATATTGGATAAGAAGGTGTTTTCTGTAGCTAACTCTTGCAGCTCTCTAAACAGACTTCAATCATAGAGGTGTTCAAAGGGAGTAACTTGACAGAAGTAATTTTTAGTCTCCTCCTTTCCCTATAGACTCCTAAAGTTTGTCCACTGCATGAGGTCAGGTTTCTGAAGAGCAAGTGTTAGCTGTCTGACAGGAGGCAGCTTTCTCTTGGTTACCTTTTGTGGATCACTTCAGAGTTAGTACGTGGGTTTCTTGTGGGCCTAACAAAGAGGGTTTCAGCCTGTTGTCCAGATAAAGTCACTGTTTTCTGGCCCTTGCTTATATGAAAGGGTTTTGTCTCATGGTATAGTTCAGATACCAGGGAAAAGGAGGTGATTTTTCACTATTATTTTCCTGCTTCTGGCATCTTCTGTGCCGTCAGAGTTAACTTACATTCATTATTGATTCCAGGCTGACTTGTGTTGCTAAAGTTATATAATGACCTTCAAGGCAGATTCATGGTGGTGAGAGAAAGATTAGGCATGGGGTGTTACTTGGCTTTCATAAGGGCTTGGAAGTAGCTAATTTATCATTCAATTTTTTACATTATAGTTTAATTATTCTGTTAGTATCAGGGTGATTGGCTTTCTGCCTGGCTTATATTTGACTAGATCACCTGCCAGGCTGTCAGACTCTTGTGCTTTAAAACACTGGCTCCATACTGTGCCCTGCAGCTGGTACATGAAAGTGTGTCAGAGTGAAACTGGTGGTGTTTTCACCTGAGTTTGATACAGAGATAGTGGTGTAAAGTATGAGTAACTTAGAAGACAAAAGTGAAACAGCTAGGTGACCAGCTGGTTGTAAATTGTGAGTATAAAGCCTTTCTCTTTCGTATCTGTACAGGTATGCAATGGGAAGGTGTTCATCCACGTTATTGAAGGGGATCACCGCACCTTACTGGAGGGAGATGGTGTTGAATCCATTATTGGGATCATCCACAGCTCACTGGCAGAGCCACGTGTCAGTGTCAGAGAGGGTTAACTGCTCACTTACTGTCAATAGTGAAGAAAATGCCAACAACATTCCTTGTTATGACAGACCCCAAGGAACTTCCTGTTGTTCAACATCTCATCTGCTCTGCTGCCAGAACTGGGAAGTCCAGCTGAACTTGATTGGTCTTTTTCTCTCACTCTCTGGCTCATCTTTTCCTTTCCCAACTTCTATAATCTCTCTCTTCCTTCCCTTTCTATGCTTTTTTTTTTTTTTTCCCCCCCCCTAGTATCCTTCTCTGTGCTACTCTGGTGCTGTGACTCTGTCACTGCACTGCTGTGAGGATTCCCCACTGATGGTTGCTTCCTATACCCTTGGCAGTATGAAAAACAAATTTAGGAGTAAATTTCTTGATCTCTTGTGCTCTACATTGTTTTGTCTTAACAGTATTCCAAAGGGTATGTGATAGCACTTGCTGACCAAGCCCAGTGAGCAGGGAGAGGAGCTGCAGCTGATTTCGGAGATACCTTTTGTCTGTGAAGAATCTGTCTGTAGTTAGGTCACAGAGAATTCAATTGAGGCTTTTGTAACTATATTTTTTTAATTTGATATATTCTAAGTATTTATTGTGTCAAACCAGAGACTTCTTACTTGGTTTTAATTTATCGTGGGTTATAGAAGAAAAGAAACAGCCCTTCCTTGGAGGGGAAGGTTTATTCTACAAAGGGAGGTTGCTCATTTGTTTAACCAAAGTGTATCTTTGGAACAGTCTGGTTTCTTTGGTTTTGTTTGTGGTTTGTTGTTGGGTTTTTTTTTTCTCCCACTGCCCTGTTCAGAAAGGAAAAGGTAGAATCCACAGTCATCCATGCTTTGAGGAGAGAGGGCGGTGGGGGGAATTGTAGGTGGTTTGACAGTTGCCACTCTAGTGAACATCCTTGACTTGGATGTGATTTAAAAACAGGCAAAGTTGTCCCTAGGCAGGTGCTTCATTTGGACTTGTGCAAGGCTCTGCAGTATCAGAACCTCAGCAAAGCATTAAGACTGATTGCTTTACCTTATTCCCTCCCACCTCCAGTCTCACCACTCAACCAGACATTTGGGCTGGGGGAGGCAAATAGAATTAACAGTAACTGAACAAATCCTCCAACCCCTGCTCTCCCATGACCCAAAGCTCAGGCAAACATACTGGCATCTGCCCAAAGCCCTGGTATATTTTATTTAGCACAGGGCTTGCTTAAGCTGTTTGTATGCATTTCCCTGTCAGTAATGAGGCTGGAGGTCCCACGTAAGTTAGCTGAGTAATCAGTTTGATGGCATGATTTTAAGATACAGAACCTTTTTAAAGGAGACTTGCATAAAATTCAATTAAAACTTTTCTCGCCTTTGCTGTGCTGGATCTGTCCTTCCCCAAATCAGTAAACCCTCGCTACACTTATGATACAGAGGAGACCTAGGTAGCAACACAGCACCAACTAGGAGGAGCTATTGTGCCTCTCGGAACTGCTGTAAAACCCCAGTTCTCTCCATCTTTGTCCCCCGGTGAAGTATCCTGCCAGTGACAGGAACAGCGGGAGACTCTTCACTGCAGGTTCTGACCTAGTGTCTTTTGCTTATACCACCCTCTGTTGATAGTGGCTGGGTTAACTGGTTTTAGTTTTATAACGTATTTCTTTTGTGAAATCTGAAATAAAACCAACATAATGTCAGCTTAAAACATTTCTGGAATAAGTCCTGTTCTTTTTTTCTTTTTTTTTTTTCCTTTTTGGTCTGAAGAGTGTCTTTTTCTCTTTGGCTTTCCTAGTATTAAACAGAATTGATCACTGGTTGACTTCTTGTCTTATTCTCCATCACCATTTCTTAATACTGTGTTTCATCTGGCATCTCTCATTTATTGGTATAAAGCCAAAACTGCTGCTGGCATATTTGATTTTGAGTCTGTAGAAATAATAACAATAATAAAGAAGACATAGAATTCTGGAACATGGCTTTGTGTTGCCATGATTTTGGTACCTTAGATAAAATCAAACCATGTACCTACAAGACTGAAATGGAAACTCTCTACTTCTGGCCTCACTGTTGCAGTTTGGACAAGCTATTATTGCCACTGCCTCAGTTTCCCCATCTGAAAAATGGGAGTAATAGCATCTACCTCAAGGTCATCGGGAGCATTAGACAGGCACTGGGTATAAATGCTGTTACATTATTAGGGATCATGACTAGGTGGTGAGGGAAGTGGGCAATAAGTGAGGGTAAGGTGCTGTACAGCTGCCAAAACTGAAGGGGAGCTATGTGACTGGGCATACATCCATACTGTGGGACTTCATTATAGCTACTACACGCTATCCATGTGTATCTTAGCAGAGGATACTACATAAAATAAAATGTAGTATCCTCTGCTATAATCAGTAGTAAAAAGATTTAAATCATTGGTTTGATTTAAATTTATCTGCTGGCAGTTGTAGCAAACCTCAAAAAAAGTTGAAAGAAGTGTATGTGGTTGTATTGGAAACCTAGGAGGAAAAAAGGAGCATTTGAGCAAAGAGGCACAATAGTCTGTGCTACTGTGTTTAACAAGTCTGAATGGGCTACATGAGGGAGCAAGTACTAAAGCTGCTTCAGCTGCTGGAGCAAGAGTTGGACAAGTTCTCTGTAATGTAAATGTGCATGGTCACATCTAAGCAAAGCTTTAAGATACTGGTTTAGTACTAAGTTCCTCAATAATTACTTCCAGCCTATATACTCTTGATGTTCTTGCGGTTGTTATTTTGAAAAGCAGAAGGTTGATTTGGGGTTTTTCCCCCATAATTGTCTGATCATGAGCTGCTGCTCTGTAACCCATTATGTAACTGGCTGCTGAATACAGTGTGCCAAAAATAAAAACCTTTAGTGCTGGTACTACTGCTTGTTTCTCAGTAGCTTGTCAGATAGGCAGAGCAATAATTTCATAATGCAGAATCAAATGCTGCAGATGCTTGTTTTGAAAAGACAAGGGCAGAAGCCAAGTCTTTCACATCTACCCTTTATGTGAAACTGAAGTGGGAGTCTCATCAACTGATACTTGCTCTCCATCTCTCCTTGGATGTTGGTCTTAAATCTTGAGACTGAAAAGCATAGTGCCCTGTTGGCCCTGTAAACTTCCTTTAGGTTCATGAGGTCACACTGCCATTCTGAACTTGTAGGCAGTACACCTTAAATATGCAATGTTTATGTATGTAGTTAATAATGACTATACCGATGTCTGGCACAGAGCATTGAAGCTATTCTTTTCTGTTCTACCACCTCCCTCAGGAGGAAGGAAATGCACCTTTCTTGCCAAAGATTATGTTTTTCTTAATTAAAAAAAAAAGGCAAGAAGGGTTACAGGGTAACAGACTTGGTGACTTTAAACAGCAGCATTAGCGGAAGTGGGGAAGATTTCTGGTGCTGAGGTAGATGTCAAGTAAATCCCAAAAGGTAGAACAGTGGTAAGTGAAGCACATCTTTCTTTGTCCTGCAAATAGTTAGGATCGGTTGCTAGGAAATTGGGGTCAAAAGGAAGAAAAAGTAACCCCAGAACGGCTGTGTAGGAGAATGGGAGTGTCGAAGGATAGCTGGAGATGGGCATTGAAAACAGCAGAATGGGTTGTTGATGCCCCTGGAAGGTAGTGGAAGAGAGTAGAAAAGGAGCAGGGGCTCTTGAACCCTGCAGCAGGGTTTAGCGCAACCACAAGCACTAGAAAGAAATGTAGGCTTTGACAGGGAACTTGACCTGTGAAGGTGAGAGCCTGTCCCTTAACAGAACCACCGGGGCTAGACATGGGGTGCTGCTCTGGTGCTTTGCTGTGATGATTCTGAGTTTTTCCCTTTTGAAAAAAAATCTGTCTAAACCCCTGTGACTAATGGCCGATTGATGTTTCGTCTGGAGACAGAGGGGGGTTTATATTCTGGAAGGCGCTGGCAGCTGAGCAGAGGCCATCCTGCCCTGTGCCCATCCCCGTGGGCCGCTGCAGCTTTACTAAGGGCCGCAGCATGAGCAGGTTTGTCCTGTACGCGGTTCCTTTTGGTTCAGGGGGCGGACCATGTGCCCCTCTCTGCCGCCATCGCCTGGGAATGCTCAGAGCTCTGCCGCAGCTCAACAGCCGCTGCTGGGGTAGAGGCGGCAACTCGCTCCCGAGCTCACCCAGTCGAGCGGGGGCGGGGTGCGGCTGACGGGCGGGGGCTTCCTGTGCTGGGCTCGGGCCCGCGGGGGAGCGCCGCGATGCGGGCCCGTTGGCCCGTGAGGAGACCGACCGTGGCACCCGCCCGCGGGCCGAGAGCGGCGCGGGGGCCCGAGCCCAGGCAGGTGCCGCGGAAGGGGCTTCCAGAGTCGCGGCCTGCTCCCGCCACCGCGACAGGAAACCGGAGGAGCGCGGCCTCCGCCCGTGGCCGCTCCGGCCCTGTCGTTGCCCGGATTCTTCCTCGCGCGGCCCCTGCTGGCAGCGTCACGGTTTCCGGAGGGGCCGGGCGCGCAGCTGCACCGCCGGGCCGGCCGGAGCGAGATGGCGGTGGCACCGTCCGGCCGCCTCGCTGCCCTGCTAGGGCCCAGCGATCGCGCCCGCTTCCGAGACTCGGACGACGGCTGCGAGCCCCGGGGCGGCGGCGCGGGGCGGCGCTTTGCCGCAGCGCTGCCCGGCGTGGCAGGCGGGAGATGCCGAAGCTGCGCGGGGAGGCCTTCTGGAGGGAGACGCTGCGGAGCGCCCACTACGTGGTGGCGCCTATGGTGGACCAGAGCGAGCTGGCCTGGAGGCTGCTGAGCCGCCGCCACGGCGCCCAGCTCTGCTACACGCCCATGCTGCACGCCCAGGTCTTCCTCAGGGATGCCAACTACCGCCGCGAGAACCTCTACGGCGATGCCTGTCCCGAAGACCGCCCGCTTATCGTGCAGGTGAGCGCCGCCAGCTCCCGCGGGCCGCCGGGGAACGCCGCCGCCGCCCGCCCCGGCCCTCCCGCTGCGCTCCCGGAGCGGCGGCGCCTTGCCCGGTCAGCCCTGGCACCGGGGCGGCGGCTGCCGGGAGGAGCTTCCCCGGGGATCGCCCTGCGGTGCGCTGCCGGTAACGCTCTCAAGCGAGTCGGCGTGGCCGAAGGCGCCCTCGCCGTTCTCCCGCAAACGTTCTCCGAACGTCCGTGTGTCCAAGCTGGTCGATCTCATTTAAAGTGGTTATATGGGTTGGCAGAGGGATCTCTGGCTTTGCCTACATACCTCTAACAGCCCTTTGCTCATGGAGACGAGAGTGTGTTTCTATTTATTCCTTGCCTAGCAAAGAGGATTCAGTGTCTTCAACCACGGGCCTGGAGCACTGGGCTTCTCACAGGGTTTCAGACCTCCATGTCTCATCTTTAGAGCTGGATTAATGGTTGGTCTTCCAGAGTCAAGGGTTGTTAAAGGTCTGGTAATGCTTGAGGGTCACAGGTTTTTGAGTAGCTCTCTGAAGATAGGATGCACATTAAAGTTTGTGTTGCTTCTGCTGCTTGAGTGCTGCGTGAGGCCCAGCTGCTTCATCCCAGAGAGGGAGAAGGGCCTGTGGAGCTGGAGGTTAACACAAGGAAAGGCAGTCGGCATGAGCAGGACCAGGCGTGATTTCTTCATGTGGAGCAGTTAAATGGATGGGGACTCCTCATCCTGGAGAAGTGTCTTCTGTGACTGAGAGAGAGTTGAGAGAAGCCAGTGAAAGTATGACAAGCAGGAAACGAGTGTTAAGTGTGGGTAGTGGGAGTTATAAACTGCAAAATTCAGTATCATGGTATGGAGTGGATGCTGAAAGGTTACAATTTGATTTTAGAAAACCAATGAAGGAAAACTGTTGAGTATCACCAGGTGCAGGGAACACCACATCTGCTTCCAGAGTCCCTAAAGATGCTTTCCAGCTCCTGCTGTCCCATAGACGTCTGTTCTTTACTGTTACCAGAGTAGGATGAGGCAGACCTTTGGTCTGTCTCAGCACAGCTTTGCATATTCTCCTTCTTTCACAGGAGGTAGTTTCTATTGGCACAGAAAAACAGAGGTGGCAGAAATGTCTTTTGAACACAGATCTTTAGCTCAGTAAGCTGTGTGTTCTAGGTGAGCCTATCTGAAGCATCAGCTACTGCCAGGTTGCTGTATTTATTGTTCTTCCCACTGGGCACTGTTGGACACAAGGCACAGAACTAACTAGAGCAGTCTCTGAATTGAGTCAGTGCAGCAGGCCTTTCAGAGTTCTGCAATATTTCAGGGCCGTCTAGGGTTTTGGTCACAGGCTCTTGAAAGTAGATTTAGGTAGATCTGAGCCCAGCCTGCTCTGTGGGCTTCGTTTCATATGTAAAAGTCCTCACTGATGTGGTTTGTTGGGAGGCTTTCCAGTGTTTCAACCATCTCAGAGAAAACAAATGCCTTTTCTGGTTTTAGTGGGTGTCAGCCCTAAAGTGTGTGGTGCTGTAGGGTTGAAGTAACACCTTCTGCTCACACATGCTTGAGTTTAAATGCATATTATTTAAAGATGCAGTGGCATTCTTGTCAGTTAATAATGAATGAACTTTAGAAAATCTGTTTAAAAGCATAGATGAGAAGAATGGCCTGGCTCTGTCCTCTTCAATAAAGCAGCTTGAAATTAACTTCATTTTCCTTAATAAATTGGTTTTTACGCTGTACTTTAAATGTGATACTAATTATATTTGAGACTAAGCATTTGTCTAACAGCCCAGTGTGTGTTTCACACTCCACACTAACGTGAATTCATTTTAGAGGTGGTGTTTATTGGTATTTACAAAGCTTGAATTGTCTCAAGACCCAGAGACACCACAGGTAACACTTGTCTTCTGTGCCGCCTTTACAAGTTAAAGTGCTACAGCTCTTTGTTCTACAGAGGATTGTAAGAGTTGTTCCCTCTCATTCTTGGATACTGTATGTAAAATACTCTAGAAATATTTGTCCCTTGAATGCTCATCTTTCCCATTTGGTCATTTGAAGGCTGAGGGTCTGTGGCTGGTGAGCATCACAGATTTTATTTGGGATTGGGGGTTATCTTTTGAGGAACGGTGTTTGCAGTGATTAATGGTGCATATCACTCCTGTTTTCTGTAGCAATTGCTTCCTAACTACATCACAACATGTTGTTGGTCCTTGAAGGAAGCTGTTGTCTGATTATTCTGCTCTTCTTTGCCTTGCTCAGTTCTGTGCCAATGACCCTGAAGTGTTTGTCCAGGCGGCGCTGTTGGCTCAGGATTATTGCGATGCCATAGACCTGAATTTGGGTTGCCCCCAAATGATTGCAAAAAGAGGTATGTGCAAATCTGAACCCTGGATACACAGAGAAATGGCATGTTTCAAATGTGAACGTTGGTGGGAAAACATCAAGAGGACCAAATTAGGCCTTGGTGTAGGGGAGCAGCTGCAGTATTGCTCATCAGGCTTAGTTACACCTGCTTAAACAAGCAAAAATTGAGTATGTTAATAATCCCAGCTTCTGTAGAGCAACAGACAGCTCTTGTGTCTGGAATATCCTTCAGAAAAAGTATTTTTAGTAAGAGCTTGATTTCCTTTCTGATCTCAGTTGCTCAAACAGCCTAACTTTGCAAAACTGCATCGAAAATCATAGCATGCAGGCACCTAGCCTCCTGTTTCCTTGATACATTCACAGTCATTATGCACATTTGTGCATAAGAGGATAACACCTGCTGAATCCTGCAGCACCTTAAGGAAAGGTGCTGCAGAGAGAGCTGTGTTAGAAAATTTTGGATCTGTTAGGATGTTGAGGGAAGATTTGTTCAGTAACTGTCTATTTCTCTTCTAAAATGTCTTTCAGAGGCTAATAGGAAATGGTCAGTGGTGTACAGGGCAAATAGATCTTTCAATCTGATCAGGTTTTATCCTGAAGGGAGTTTTTAAAGGTCTGGTATAAACCCCTGAAAGTTGGACACTAGGCTGCCAGCCTTAGGGAGTAGCAGTAAAAGCAGGGATTTGTTGTTTATCCTGTAAATCTAGAGTGACATGGGCAACAAAGCAGGCCAACTCTTCCAGTTTGGGTGGACAGAGCACCTCTGTTTCTGCCCATGCAGCATATGACTATCTGGATCTCTGTATCTGAACGTGTGTGAAAGCTGGATACTTCAGTGTCTTACTCTTCTGTCATTTGCTATCTTACTACAGGTCACTATGGAGCATTTCTGCAAGAGGAGTGGGATCTTCTTCAGAGGATGAGTAAGTCTTTAGAGAGACCTCACTTGAGAGAGGCTTCACTTTGAGAGGGAATGGGATGAACTCATGACTGAGAGGAGGCTTAGGGATTTTGGGGGAAGGCATGGTTCTTTTGGGAGGGTCGTGCTTGGGGCTTCTTTCCTTTCTTACTGTGTTCCAGTAGCACCCTCAAGATACTTGGTGGTATCGACTACAAACTCAGGTTAGATCTGCTAAAAGACTTTAGGTGAAAGTGAGTCAGTTGAGTCCCCATCTAAGGACAGCTTGATGGCTGTCCAACTCTAAAAAGCCCAGCAAAACTCCCAGGGCCTTGCTTTTTCACTTTGAAGTTCTTGGGTGCCAGGAGTTGTGTTTCTGCTTGAAGCCACAGCTGCCTTTTCTGATCAACTCAGCATACTGTTTCTGTCCACACTGTAGCAAGTTAAGCCTCCCTTTTCCAAATCTGTGTAGGATGTTCTCAGAGAACTGATGGCAGTTGTGAACAGTATCATGGTTGGTTTGTTTTTTTAAGAAATACATCTGGAACTGATTTAATGAGCAAGGTTTTGGCCATTGTGTAGAGCTGAGAATGGCTTTCACCCCTCCTGAAAGCAAGTGTCTGAACTGTGAAGTTAGAGTGTTATTTTTCTGTTTTCATTCCCCATGGTCTAGGGATCTTGAATGGTGTTTGGCACAAAGGCACTGCTTAGAACCTGGAAAGATACACAGTGCTTCCCTGTCTGGCATGTAATGTGGTTGTTAAGGCACTTTGGAATGAAAGATGCAAATCAGAACAGCCTCACAGTGAGAAGAGAACCCCCATCATCTAGTTGGGGGACAACCCAGGCTGTCTAGTAGGAGAGTTGCCTTATTAGGCTGTTGTATAAAAGGTGGGCCAAGCTTCCTCTTCCTCCTTCTCCCCCAGACTTCTTTGAAATGATGGAGTACTGTTTTCTGCTTGCTCCAGTTGTGTACACCTCACTTGCTCCTTTGAACGGGTGATAGGAAATACCTATTCTTAGAGCTGCTAGGATTTGGATTGGAAGAAAGCACATGAATTCCTACATTATATCTCTAAGTTCTGGAAGAGGAGAATCTCAGGCATGTCACTGCCTAGTGTTTTCCTGTTGACTGTCTTCATTACCTGTCTTTTTAGTACTTTCTGATTCCATGCCCTGTGTAAAGACAATGGGAGTTTAACATGTTGCTCTAGATCTCACCCTGACTCTGTAACCTCTGTTTACCTCTTATATGGGTCCACTGCCTACCTCAGTTGCTCAGCCTCTGCTTGCCATGGACAGGACTCTCCTTGGGGTGATAATTTTGGGAAGGAGTAAAGCATCTCTTGTAGGAAAGGTGGACCAGCAAGTGTTAATGGTCTTGGCATAGGAGGAGTACAGTAACCTGTGACAATAGTAAACCTGTACCAGTGATTAAGATTTCAGGGGTGGTCCTTGAAAGTGAAGGTTAGCTGCAGTGGAAATGTCAGGGGTATGAAATGCTGACTATTTCATCCCTTCTTATTAGAATGCAGATTTTGTGCTTCATGTTTCATTACTGCTTGATTAACCTGTGTAATAAGGATTGTAGAGGGCAATGCTGACTGTATAAGCTGTGAGAACTGCATAGCATTAACTGTTTAGGCTTTTTCTATACCACACACAGTATCAGATCTTGAGGACAGTAGGCACTTTCCATAGCATTGTGCAGCCCACTTACCTGTCTTTTCAATCTTTCCCAGTTTTACTGGCTAACGAGAAGCTCTCTGTTCCCATCACATGCAAAATCCGGGTGTTCCCAGAAATTGACAAGACAGTGAAGTATGCACAGATGCTGGAGAAGGCTGGCTGCCAGGTAAGGAGCCAGCTGCTCTCTCTACTCTTGACTGGGCACATGTCTCTGTACAGCACCTGATGACCAGCTCTTGGTGTACTGCAGAGATGAGTAGGCTATGCTGTTTTACAGACAGAGGAAAGGGGGTGCAGAGAGATTGAAGATATCTGCAGTTGTAGGCAGCAGGTCAACAGCATGATATAGAAGATATGGTGACTTCAGAGGCACAGAAAAGTAGGAGTTGGAAGGGACCTACAGAGCTCATTGGGTCCAAACCCCTGCCAAAGCAGGGTCCCTAGGACAGGTCACACAGGTCGGTGTCCAGATGGGTCTGGAATCTCTCCAGAGAAGGAGACTCCACAACCCCCCTGGGCAGCCTGTCCCAGGGCTCCCTCACCCTCACTGTGAAAAAGTTCTTGCATATATTGGTATAGAACTTCCTGTGCTCCAGCTAGAGGCCATCACCCCTTGTCCTGTCCCCACAGACTATTGAAAAGAGGCTGGTCATGTCCCCTTGTGTCCCACCCTTTAGATATTGATAACCATTGATCAGATCCCCTCTCAGGCTTCTTTTCTCCAGGCTAAACAGCCCCAGCTCACTCAGCCTTTCCTCACAGGGCAGATGCTCCAGGCCTTTAATCACCTTCATAGCCTCTGCTGGGCTCTCTCCAGGAGATCCCTGTCTTTTTTATCCCAGGGAGCCCAGCACTGGACACAACACTCCAGGTGGGGCCTGAGCAGGACAGAACAGAGTCTCTTGTAATCACTACACAGTGCAGCATCCTTCCCTGTGGATTAGGCATTGCAGTCTGACACAGGCTGCGGGAGGCAGTGTGAATGCATGAGAACCCCAGGGCTGCAGGAGAAGCAGTACCAGCGGTTGCCACTGCTAGAGAAGAAATAGGCAGCTGTCTGGGGCTTCAGTTGAATTGGAAGAGACGGTCTGTAGTTAGAGCTAGGACTGACAGTATTCAGCCTTCTGCTGAGGAGCAAGCCATATCTATGTATCACAAGTTCCAAAGTGAATCAGAAATGGGAGCCAGCACAACAGGAGATCTGTAGGTTGTCTCAATGTCTTGTAGTGCCATGGAATAACAGGCTGAAAGAAGCCCTAGACTGTGCAGTGGTAGGTGAGCTGCTGGTACCTTTCTGTGACACAGGAATTGTTGAAGTAGCAGTAGGAATTCAGTGGTGCCCATGAACTGTATGGGGTAAAAGGAAAGTTTTCTCAGTGGATTTGTTCAGTGATTCATACCCAGGAAGAGTAAATGGAACTTTGTGTTTTAGCTGCTGACTGTGCACGGCCGTACTAAGGAGCAGAAAGGACCCCTTGCTGGCGTGGCATCTTGGGAGCACATTCAAGCTGTCAGGTTAGTGAGCACTACCACTGCCAGCTGGGGTTTTTCTGACATGCTCTCAAGTTAGATTTTAAGCAGAGTGTGCAGTGGCATGGAAGAGAAAACAAATTTGTGTGCCAGGAGTAGAATTTGTGGGTTGACTCTAATTTTATGCATCTCTCTATTCACTGGTGTAGAAAAGCTGTAAGCATTCCTGTGTTTGCAAATGGAAACATTCAGTGCCTCAGTGATGTGGAAGAATGTATCCGTAAGACAGGAGTGCATGGTGTCATGAGTGCAGGTAAAAAACCCCTACACTTTCAGTCATAACATATGAGAATATGAACTGTTGTTTACTCTCTTAGCAGCCCCATATACATCTATTAAAAGTTTATGAGTGGCTATTTTCTTTCCTCTTATCCTGGCCATCTCTTACCAGCACTAGGAATCACTTAAGATTTGTAAGAATTGCTACGTTGGACTCGTAGTACATTGAGAGGACACCTCAAATCCAGTGACCTGACAAAGGCATATCAAAGCCCTGTTGTCCTGGAGTGTTTTCAAGATATCTGTTAATCCATTAAATGGTTTTTTGAGTGGCTCTTGATGCAGTAAGTGCATTCACTGTCTAATAGTCCTGCAGATGGTTCATGCTGTGTTGGGACAAGAAAGAATTGGTGTAACTTCCTACAGGAAGAGCTAGGATAGACATCAGAAAAAGCTTCCAATCACTTGGATGGTTAAAACAATTAAACATTTTCTGGGTGATTGTAGAGTCTTATTTTTAGGAAGTACTGGATAACAGAAGGCTTGTGAAACTAGTAGAGAATAGCCTAGTGAGCAGCAGTGTCTGTAAACTTAGGCCAGACAAATGTGAATAGTCATAAGGTAAGACAGCCATCACTGCCCAAGTACTTAACCACTGGACAACAAAAGCAGTAATTTTTCTTTTTTCTTTACTCTTTTTGTGTCAAGATTGGATGCCTTTGTGGAAAATGTCCTTTAATTCAATATGAGCTCTTTGGCTCCTTTAAGAATTGTATAGGGAAATACAGTATCCTGCAGTCAGGCTAGAGTTTTATGGGCCCTGTGTTCCTCTCTGTGAGTACGAGTGATGTGTCAGGGACTGGCTGGTAGAACCCCAACAGAGCTGACCAAGCTCTGCAGCCTAGATTTGGTTTCCTGTTTCAATCCTGAAATGGAAGTTTGAGTAATTTTTTTTTTCATTCCCTAGAAGGTAATCTTCATAACCCAGCTCTGTTTGAGGGCCGAAACCCACTGGTGTGGGAGATGGCTGAGGAGTACCTGGAGATAGTGCAGAAGTACCCTTGTCCACTGTCTTACGTTAGGGCTCATCTCTTCAAGCTCTGGCATCACACGTGAGTATCTCCAGAAAACTCCTAATGTGTTCAGGGCTCATCCTGCTTAGTAAGTGTCTGACTTTTCTGGACAAGGATTTGTTTGATCAGAATTAGTGTGCTGCAAGGTTTCCTTTCCTGCACCTGGCTGAAGAGAACGTGGGCTGAGGCCTCTGGGAAACAGGGCACGGGGACTCAACAAGTTCCCACAAGCCCAGCGAGGGCTTGAGCTCACTGTGCATCAGCTGCCATATGGTAATTGCACATAGGCACACATGCCCTTTGCAGCAGACAGGGGTTAACTCATGTTTGCTGGTTGTGAGGCAAGCTGTCTTGCATTTATTGTGGAGTAAGAGCGTGGCCATGGGCAGTTACTGAGGAGCAGCTGGTACATTCCTGTTAGCTTATCTCAGAGCACCGTGGTTGTGTGCCAGGTACTTATTTGGGGAAGAGGAGGAGTGTGTGTGTGTGCTTTACTCTGGACTTCATGGACAGAAAAGCAAGTGCAGCAAGAAAAATCTACAGAGTTTCTTATAAAGACATTCTGAGTTGATCTTGGTCGAGCAATAACGAATAAACATGACTTGATGTTTGGGATTTGCCTCAGGCTTCAAGTTTACCAGCAGCTGCGGGAAGAATTAGCCAAAGTGAAGACTCTAGAGGGCATTGTAGATGTCAACAGGGAGCTGAAACTGCGATGCCAGGTACCAAGATGGGTCCTAATCTCACAGAACAACACTGTCCACACTTGGTGGGAACTTACCATTAATGTCATGCAGTTGATGTCTGTTAGTCACTTAACTGGAATTGTATTGCTTGATATTGGTAGTTTACTACAGTAGCAGCCCCTTAAATCTGAACAGCTTCACACGGCATCAACTTGATTCAGGAGTTAGAAATCTCTTTCAGTTCATCTGCCCTAGTACATGTTATTTGTTTAACTGTCAGTAACTGTTAGTTTAAATTCCAATTGAGGTTTCCTGGAGTTTGAAGTATTATTTAGAGTATTTCTTGAGAACTCTATGATAACTGACTGTAATTCTGTGCTGCAGGAAGAAATAGCTAATCAGAAGGAAGGAGAAAAGCCAAAAGAAGGGTTGCCTTTTTTCCACTGGATCTGTCAGCCATACATCAGGCCAGGGTGAGTTGTCTATTCTAACACAGACAGGTACCCATAGGCCCTTTCCACCCATACTGTCAATACAGAACAGTCTAGATCTGTTCTAAGGAGCTTACTTTCATTTGAAAATAAGTTAAGACTCTGAATTTATTTTTATTCTGGGTTTTTTTCCTCATTTCTGCTTGCTTTGTGGGGATGTCACTCATTGTGTGCACCTTCTCCTTTAGATCCTCTTCAGATTTTTCTCTGAAAAGTAAAAACCCAGAATTGCTCTGCAGTTCTGAAAGGGAACTTGATGTGCAAGAGAGATGCTCCCTGACAATACCCTATTGTTATGTGTTACACAAATGTTGCTGCTAACTGCCAGGGTGGCAGAGATGGGAACTGAAGTGTATTCTATAAAGGAATCTTGTGTTCCATGGACAAGCTTTTCAGATAGCTCATTCCTTCTCTGTTATGAACCTTGGGCTAAAGAAGAGAACAAGTGTGTCAAGATTAATCCTTAGGTAAATAAAGTAAATACTTAAGTAAAAACTGGGAATAACAGGTCAACAGGTTCCTAATTTTAACTGGTCAACTGTCATTGCCTTCCCAGCCAACATATCTGACAGCGTGTTTGTTGTTAATAGCCAACGTTAGCAACAAGTTAGGCTTTTCTATCCCACATCCCTGTAATTTGCTGTGATAGAAAGGTGGTTTCCAGGATATCCAGATTCCTGTAAACCAGGATAGTGGCCAGGGAACACTTACTTCTTCCCTTCAGCCAACTTAAGATGATATTCACTGTTTCAGGCCAAAGGAGAGATGCAAGGAGAACGAAGCCAGTGAGACTGAAAAAGGTGTGCGAGGGAAACGGGCTTTAGAAGAGGAAGAGGATGGAAACTCTGAGCTTCTGTCAAAGAATAAGCAAAAAAAGAAGTTAAGAAATCCAAATAAAACCTTTGATCCATCTCTAAAGCGTAAGTTCTGTTTATTTGCATAAATGCATGGAAAGCTGCTGATTCCACCTTTGACATGAATTTTGCAGCTATTTATTTTCCTTGTTTATGTAGAAACCTCTTTAAAAAGAGGGGACTATCATCAGGAGATTTTGGTACTAGGCAGTGTGATTCAAATTATGTTAATTAATAAAAAAAAGCAAGGATTGAAGCAGCAAGTCTTTAAGATCAAAATGCTTAACAGACTAAACTGTGGCTATGAGTAGAACTGTGGCTAGAAAAGTGCCAAGCTTTGTCTGGTCCTGACTTTTTAAATTAATTTATTTCCTTCTCCATAAAAATACCATTCCTGAAATCTGGTATCTCTCTTTTCCAGCCAAATATGCAAAATGTGATCAGTGTGGAAACCCTAAGGTAAGCTGGTGCCATTAAAGTATTTCTATTACATTAAATAACCCTGTAGTGGTCAGTGGCTAATTGTCCAGTTGGAGATCAGTGGCAAGTGCTGTCCCTCAAGGGTCCATACTGGGACCAGGGATGTTTAGTGTCTTCATCAGTGACACAGACAGC
The DNA here is from genome assembly GCA_027925045.1 of Hypotaenidia okinawae. Taxonomy (NCBI): domain Eukaryota; kingdom Metazoa; phylum Chordata; class Aves; order Gruiformes; family Rallidae; genus Hypotaenidia; species Hypotaenidia okinawae. Next base: position 11,125,890 of record BSDF01000018.1, on the reverse strand, counting down.
AGCATCAGTTGCACCCTCAGCAAGTTTGCTGACACCACCAAGCTGACAGGTGGGGTTAACACACCTGAGGGACTTCACAAGCTTGAGAAGTGGGCCAGCAGGAGCCTCAGGAGGTTCACCAAGACAAAGTGCAAGGTCGTGCACTTGTGTTGGGGCAACCCCTGGTATCAGTACAGCCTGGAGAGTGAAGGGATTGAGAGTAGTCCTGAGGAGAAGGACTTGGGGGTACTGGAGTATGAAAAGCAAAACATGAGCCAGCAATGTCCTGGGCTGCACCCCTACAGCGGAACCAGCAGGTCTGGGGGACAGATTCTGCCCCTCTGCTGCAGTCTGGAGAGACCCCCTCCAAGTGCTGCATACAGCTCTGATTCTGCCAGCAGCTTAACATCAGCATTCACAGTCAGCAGTGTGAAACAAGGCAGCTGTTCTCCAGGCTGTGCACAGTGTAGTTGAGGGGGGAGTGTTTGTTTTCCCCTGGGGATCATGGCTGTTCACTTCACAGGGCGATATTGCTGAACAGAGTCAGCAGAGTGTATTTATTGCTGCTAATAGACCTGTGCACACAGGTGTACAAGCAGGGTAGAAGCAGCAAGGAAAAATTTTGTGTTCCAGCTGAAAAAATAGCATTACAGCTACAGAGTTGGGATGGCAGGGACACAGGCATGTGGAGTCACTCTCTTTTGTAACGCTGTTAAAACACCTTACACACAGCACCCAGCTGGGGCTTGGTTTGGAGCTGCAGCTACAGATGAAAAATGTTTTTCTTGACCTGTTGATTACTGGGAAAACACTGAGTGTTACCTGGCTTGCTCTCAGAGCCCTCCTGTTTCATAGCTAATCCAGGTGACACAGCTTGGTGTGTCAACCCTATTTGTCTGAAGCTGGGTTTAGTCTATTTTGTTTTGCTCTTATATCACTGCAATGTTGCAGGCAGCCCCTGAAACCCTGGGACTGGGCTGTAGGTTGGTTTTTTTTTCCTCTCTACATCATGTTTCTTAAGCTGTGTCATTGAATGGGGGAGAACACCACCACCCCCACTGATTCAATCAAGGGCTCTCTAAATACAAAGTAATTTTTCATTGGAATGGAGGGACAAACACCAAACATCTCCAAACACTTTCCTGAAGGATCCCTAAGCATGGGTGAACCCAGGCACCACAGACACCCAAGACCAGTCTAGCCACCCTGTCAGCTACCCAAGACTCAACTACTGCTGTCCCCTGAGGGTCATACTTTATATTTTAATATACACTCAGGTATATTTTAAGCTGTAAATAGGTACATAATTGCTGTGGTAACATTTATTTTAGGCATAGCTAGGTTGTAGCAAGCATGTCAGGCACTGTTTCACATATTACTTCTGCAGAGACCTACAAGCTCAGATGCAACAAATGTCATAATGCTTGTTCTGAAGTGCTTGTGTCACTTGTCTGTTCATGTTGTGTAACTCAGGCTGCCCAACTGACATTGCAGAAGTTGAATGGGAAAATTCTTTTGGTTGGTTGGTTGGGTTTGGTTCTCTGTGTGCAGTTGATACCTGGGACTCCCCCTCATGTGACATCAATGCTGTCCTCTTCATTAGACTGAGGTGTAACTGCCTAATAGAAAAGTTTGTGTTTTTTCCCAAAGCTCAGAATGTGCAGAGGTGTCTTTGTTGCTTATTACAGTAAAGAATCATTTTATCTCCACTGATAGAAGTTTCTTTACCCCCCATCCCAACTCAGGGCAATAAATGTGTGTTTAACATGTGCCGAGGATGCTGTAAGAAAAGAGCTTTCAAAGAGACAGCAGACTGCCCAGGTAAGTCACCTCTCTTTACAAGTCACTGAGCAAACATCTCATCTCCAGTGAGATATTTCTGGGTTACAGTGTCTGAATGTGGGTGTTAAAGTCTACATACATACATACCTACACACAGAGCCATCTGAAATGTTACAGTCCATGTTGAAAAGCCTGTTCTTCCTTCTGGGTACAGTTTTCTGCTTCCAAAACCTTGGGATGCATATTTTCCAGCCTGTGAGGGCCTCTTCTTTACAACTGTAAGGGATGAGCTATTCTGTTTACCAGTGCACTCATCTCATTTCAGGTTTTTGGGTTTGTTTTCTTCCCCCCTCCCCTCATTTCTGCTCCTTCAGGTCATGGATTACTTTTTAAGACCAAATATGAAAAATCCCTTTCATGGCAGAGTAGTCAAAGAGTAATTCAGAACCCAGCGCTCAGCCGAAGAGGAGATGTAGCTGTGGGGGACACTGCTGTGCTGAAGGAGGCCTGTGACAGTGCAGTGTGACACTGTGGAAATGAAGTCAAGAAGCTCCAGCCAGGACTCTGCTTCCCCAGGCCAAAGAACACGCCGCCTCCAGCTCACCGTCAGCTGTGTGAATTTGTTCCGCAGGTTTTACTTTAAGTTCTGGAAAAGGTTTATTTAAGTACAAAGCTGCTTACTCAGGGAATTATCCTGCATTTGAAATAATAATAAAATAAAAAAAAAAAAGGATGGTAAATTGAATTTCTTCTGCTGTGTTTCAAAGACAGACAGTGCTGCATTTCTGGGTGGGGGCAACATATGTAAGCTGCCATCACAGTCTCCCTAGGGTATGCTCAGCAGCCCATCATGTCCTGGGTTCTAATATTGGGGAATAAATTTCTTGTATTAGAGCAGCCTTCTGACTGAAAATAGCAACATTGGTGACTTCTTCACTGACAGAAAGCGTGTCACAGCTGGCTGCATTACAGCAGGGTATGGTCAAGTGCAGAAAGGAATCCAGCAGTACTTTGAGAATGTGACTTTAAAATTGTTAAGGTGTAGCTGTACCACCATGTGTTCACAGTTCCTGGTTTTATACAGCATGGGAAAGCGTAATGGTCTCCCAAGAGCCAAAGGTTGGGAAAAAAATTAAACCTCTATATTAATAGAGTTGTCTGAAACTGTGTGCTAAATTAGAACCCAGTCCATACACCTTTTCCTGCTCAGTCTCATACTAAATTATATTGTATGATCATTCTTTCTCTTTCTCACCTGATAAATTCTGAGTGTTTCAGAGCCAGCTGCAGGCTAACACATGCAAGATCCCTGCCTGGCTTTTACCCTGGGCTGTGGAAGCCTTCTAGGCACTGGGTCAGTGTAGCCTTCCATGGTTCAGTATGCTGTGAAGCACATCAGCAGCCAAAAAAACAGAAAGGACCAATAGCATGCAGCTGTTTAACAGACTGAAGAAATGGAAATCAAGGCCTGTTCCATGCTTAAGCTGAAATAAAGACCTGAAATTTCGCTCAGGTTTGTATTGTTTATCCCCCTGGTGTGTGTGCTGGATGCAGTTTATTGATTGCACTGCACACTTGGTGACCCAGCCTCACAGCATAGTGCTGTTTGCTGCAGACGCAGACTCAGCACCTTTAACGCAGAGCTGCCAGCACAGTCTGTGCACTGACTGCAGCAGGCCCAAGAACTGTCACAGCCAGCACCCCGGGTCTTTTTCCACAGGGTGGCTTCTCAGCCACTCTTCCCCAGACTGTTGTGTTGCCTCAGGTTGTTGGGCCCCAAGGGCAGGACCCAGCCCTCAGCCTTGCTGAGCTACACACAGTTTGCCTCAGACTCTGCAGATCCTGCTGTGGGGCTTTCCCGCCTTAGAGATCAACACTCCTGCAGTGCCAGCTTACCCAGGGGTTCACTTGGTCCCTTTGTCCAGGTCAGTAAGACACTGAAGTGAACTGGCTGCTGTGACATGTACTGAGCTGTGACACACAACCCCCCAACCCCTTACCCCCAGTTTCCCCTCCCAAGTCTGTTCACCACAGTGTTTTGGGCCTACCCCTCCAGCCAGTTCCTTACCTAGCAGAGTACACCCATACAAGCCCTCAACAACCAGTTTCTCCAGTGAATGATGTGGGAAGCCATGTCCAAGGCTTTACTAAAGCCCAGATACACACCATCCACAGCATCTCCCTCAGCCACTACGCTGTGGTTGAGCTGTCAGTTTTGCAAGAAATGGAGCAAATTAACCCCTAGCAAGCGGCCACCTTACAGTGTGTAGTGCTGTACCCAGTGGATACTCTGCATTAGCATTTCCTGGTCTCTAGTTCTGAACAGCTGATGGTTTGAGGGGTTGGCAGGTGGGGGTTGACTTCCTTTCACAGTCATACAACCTTATCCTGCTTTAGCAGGTGCTGTATGTTCTTAAATGCAGCCTGTGCTACAGAACCTCCAGAGATTTGAGATGATTTAGGTACGTACCTTCCAAACATTTAACATAAACTAGGCCATTTAGCATCAATGCTGGACATGGTAGAGCTGTTGCAAACACATCTGGGAGGATAGGAGCCAGGTGAGAAGGTTCTATGCTTTCCTCCCTTGATGCTTCTTCATCTGTCTGATTTATTTTGCTAGAATCCCAGTTGCAGAGATCCTTCCCCTGCCTGTCAGAACCTGCCAGGTAATCCCTTCTGGAAGCTGTGTGGGGTCTGAGAGGAACTAACCAGGAAACCCAGTGCCCAGAATACCCGGTCTGCACAAAGCACCTGCCAAGTGTCTCAGCACAGAAGAGCCTTTGCCTTGGAAAAGGGAGACATTGCTTAACAGGGACAGACAAAATCAAAAATGCCTCCAAGGTCAGAAAACAAACAGCAACATGGTTTCTGAGAATAGGGACATCCTGTCCCTGCCCCCCCACAAAGGTGGGGGACAAGGCTTTCTTTTTGTTAAATAATAGGAACAGCCCCTTCAGGACTCAGGAGGTAACAGCATGCCCTGATTATTTTATAAACCATTTTTAACACTTTTTTTTTAATTCTCAAAAACCTTTCCCTGCTCATGCATCCACATTACACATCCCCCAAGCCCTGGCAACATCAGTCTCTATTTCTTAATGTGCATTACAAGCTATACTACAGTTTACAGCCAGGAGTTCACATGTGGACTGGAACAGTGTACTGAAAAAGTACCCTGAACTACAGGCAGCTGTAGAGTTATTTACAAGGAAAGTTCTCATTCAGAGCATTAATAACAGGAGAGCCCACAAGTATGTTTAAGTCACTAAGCAGAGCACCAGCACCACACGTGGCGCAGAGGCCTTGCATTATGCTGATCACCTTCATGTCCACTTTGTTCTATCCCGTGTTCTAATTTTCCATGCTGTTTCTTCAGGCACCTTCCCCATCCCATATGATCACCTGCACCTTCATCTCTCTGGACATGTGTCTGCACCCAGCTAGCTTTCACTTTGCTGTTCCCACTCATTCACACTAATTCCTGGAGGGACCACAGGAGGTAAGACCTTCACATCCATTTGGAGGCTGGACTTACATACTGCCTAACATTTAGTTCTGGCCTTCAACAGATAATGACACTAAAAGTAGTTCAAACTCTCCTCCCAAGTCTTCTCATTTCATTTACTCATTACTTGGACAGAATATATTTCCATGATGCTCTGGGTATAGCATCTTCTGAACATAATCAGCTTGTTAACCAAGACTTTGAGCAGCTTTCATAACTTCTGACTATCCTTGTATTCAAATCAGGTTTAGACACTAAGCTGGTATGTGTTATTCTAGCTTGTCTTGTGAATTTGAACTAGCACAGAAACTATGGGGGAGGGAAAGGGTGTGGCATTTACCAAATAGCCCAGTGATTAGTGTGGGAGAACCACATCTAAAAATGCTTCTCTGCCTTATTTAAAGATGGAAACTTGAAACCACATCTCCTGCCTCCTGTGGAAATAGTCCACTTCTTCCCTCACAAAGGCATCCAGCATTCCAAGTTCCTTCATCTGTTCAAAAAGCCCCTTTTCTAATGAAAAGCTCATTATCAACAGCCTTTCAAAGCGCTTACCTGAGCCCTTCCCATTCACACAGGCTCCCAAAAGCATCAGGAAGCTCAGTCACTCTGCTCACTGTGCCAGAGACAGTTCAGTCAGAAAAGTAATTTGTGTGAGAAACACCCACTGCTGCAGCACAGGACTGGACTGGTGCTGGGTGAGAGATTCAGGTTATATTTTTAACCACTCAGGGGGGTTTCAGAACCCACCTCTCACAAGCAGAGTCTCAGCACAGAATCACTTACCAGTGTGAAGAAAGGATGGAGCTGGCTTCAGGCTGCTGAATTCATGAAGGGCCTTCTGCTTGAGAATCCTAAACGGGCCCATTTCTACACTGAGTTAGCTCTGAAGGCAAATTCATCCCCACCCACTCTGCAAGGCATTTCTTAACAGGCACTGCAGACAGATGCTCATCCTGTTTGCTCCTGTCCCATGGCAGGGCAGAAGGCTGCAGCGCTCCCAACACAGGCCTGGCACCCTGCTCACAGCCAGGCACTGCACCCAGAACTCCCTTCGTGCCTCTAACTGCACCTCACCACTCTAAGGGGGAAAGAAATAAATAAAAGTTGCACCCTGTGCTTTCAACAGACACCCCAGATGATTATAGCCTCACAATTAATAAGGGAAAGATGATCAATGTATCAATTCCTTACTAAACAATGCTTGTGAATTAGGAGGCACTATTGCAACACGAGCAAAGCCCAGCCAGTTACAGTTCATACTGGGCACACCTGCACCTACCCCAGTTAGAGATTACTTTCAGGCTAGGCAATATACTAATTACCCTGTTTATCTCTAATAAAAGAATTGCAGCCTGTCAACTCAGCAAGGTAAGGTCCTGTTTTGTTTCTGTCTCACAGGCCCTCAAGAAAATATATGCTACTGAATTTTAATGGGGGGAAAGGCAGAGCTCTGCATGGAGGATTAGGGTGAAAATGATGCTCAGTCTTCAGGTTTGAGGGGGCTGAATTAATTTCTCTAAATCCATTTTCAGAGGCACACAAGAAAAAAGTGGTGCTAGTTCACCTGACAAAAAAAAAAAATCAATCCCAAAGCAAGTGCCTTTATTTGGCAAACAGCTTATGAGACAAGAGCAGAGAATTAAAAAAACCCACAAAACCAAAGCCACCAACAACAAAACTACCCAGAGACAAAATGTACATCAAAACAGGCTGAAAATGCTGGATCTCAGCATGGATTTATAGGGTACAAACTTTATGTACACACAAGATTCATAGGTACAGGAACTACAGGCACATGGAGTATCACAGTCAAAGCTGTATTTGCAGAAGCATTTGAGAACTGACACAGTGCTATCTGTGAGATCAAGGGCAATGAGATTACCTAGCCTGAGCTACCATGCAAGACAGGTTTTCAGGTCTTGCCAGTTCTTCAGTCTGTAGCTTCTAATAAGTCTACTGAAACCTCAGCTTGAATTATTTCTTTGCTGTCAAGAAACTCTCTTACTTATTCATTTACCAAACTTCTAACTACAGGATCTCACACCTTTCTCTTAGAGGTTGACATACCCTATTAGCCTGTTTCTGTTCCCTGTCTAATTAATTTAGCCTGATGAAGTTATCCTGTGAGATAATCTAAAGCTAGGTGGTTCTGTGAAACATTTCATGGGATTCACAGATCCACAGGAATGCAGAAGCTGAACTAATACAGGCTGAAGTACAAAGATCATCTGTAGAGCAGGGTAATTCACACCCTGTTCCCTAACAGCATCATGGAGAAGCAGGAGTCAGTTCCATACCAGTTTGGAATTTTTCACCCTACAGCAATGATGGGGTTACAAAGTGCTGCCCTGTATTGCTCACACGTGGTGGCACAAGAAAAAACCTCAGAGCACTGTCCTGTGGAGGGGACAGTTCTCCCACTGCCACCTGCTTCATATAAAAGTAACGATGGGGACAGCCTGAGAACCTCAAACCAGCCACACTAAGCTGGCTGGGACCTTACTCTCTAGAAAATAAATTAATAAACACGTGCTTGACCCACACTCTGTCTGTGCAGGTGGCTCTTTGTCAGAGGCAGTGTTGCCATTGCTGAAGTCTCCTCATTTGTTTTTCTGGAAGTTTGTATTACATTGGATATAGCAGAAACAAGGAATTACTCAGCAGGGGGTTGGGGAGCTGCCCAGAGGTTGTAACAATACTGAAACTTCAACCAAGTCAGGCAGTAACATGGAGACTGATACTGCAGAGTCCCAGAAACCAATATACCCATCACACACGTGTGGCACGGGGCAGCCAGAACTCTTAGGACTTTCTCCCTCACCCACTGACATCTCTCAGGCAACAGCAGCTTAGAGAGGATGCACCCAGCCACAGCCCAAGCAGTAACACCACCTCCCCCTCTTACAGACCTCCCTCTGCAAATCCTGCCAACACAGACTGCTGTGCTGGAGAAGTTCTGCCCAGGTAGTTACCAACCATCCCCAACACAAACCTCACAGTGGCAGTTTCTACGTTTCCATTGTAATGACCTGTGCTAATTAAAAGTGCCAGGTTCTTTCCAGCTGTTTTTCCTTCATGCCTGGCTATGTCAGGTACTGAAAGCAGGATTTACACTGCATGAGGACACCATCAGTTCTGGCCCATCACTGGCACCTCCTTCCTCACCAACAAAAAGGTACTGCACCAGTTCCCAAACCCCATCTAGGTTTCTCTGAACATACCCTAGACATAACAACATGCTACAGATCCCACAAAACTTAATCCCTTGATAAACCTTGGTGGTCACAGGGAACCACTGGAAGTTCATTCTATGTGAGTCACTGACTCTCAGAGTCTGACTCACAGAATTCTACTCTATGTTCCCATTTATTACTGGGAATCTGCTTAGAGGGTTAAGGTAAGAATAACCTCTCATTGCAGAAAGCTGCTTAGGAATACAAGTTCTACATAACTCTAGACAGTGTCAGTGAGCTAAGCAGTAAGAGAGAAATGCTCTCTGTCCCAAAGAGGTTGTAAAAGAAACAGATCACCTCTGCACCAGCCATGGGACTGCCTCGGCCTGCAGAAAGAGCTAGAAACTGCTGTGGCCACCTCGCAGGCTCCATGCCATTTGCTAAAGGATACATGCTTCCAGCTACTTCCCAAGAGTGGAGAAGCATCTGGAAGAGCAGAGCCTCTCAAGCCAGCCTGCTGAAGACTTCCATTTTACACTGGGGGTTCCTCCAGATGGTCTCCAGGAAGGAACACAAGTCATCTAATCCAATCAAGCCAGTGGAAGCTGAACATAAACTGAACATAAGCAGAGAGAACTGACACCATGCACTGAATTCAGTTCCAAGACCATCTTTTCAAGAGCAGAGCACAAGATCTTCCCCTTTAAGGTGGTCTCAGTGGTCCACTTTAGGAAGAAAGCAAGTGTGTTCAAGTAGTTTTACAGGTGGTTTTCCTTCAGTGGGAGCAGTAGGTATTACAGTGCATCAGGTGTGCAGCATTTCTACAACACTGTACAGCAATGTACCTGGGGACTCAACCTGCCCTTCCCACTGAACTGGCTATTGGTGATGCCTGACCCAAAGTTCCAGCTCCCTCCTTTCTTCCCTCAAAAATGGGAGCATTTTTTCATGCCAAATGGAAGACACTGAACCAAAGACCTCACAGGAACTACTGCTGCCATTTTCAGCACATAAGTCATAAGAAGCAAGGAGAGGCTGAGGGAGAGAGCACTGTGGCAGTTCAGCAGCTGTGCAAGTGCAGTCCAGGAATTCTGCAAGCTGCATCTCCAACCAGATCAGAAATGAACATACAATGGCCAACAAAACATCATCAAGCTTAGCAAAAAATCACAGAATGGGCTGGGCTGGGAGGGAGCCCAAGGATCACAGAGCTCCAACCCCCTGCCACAGGCAGGGACACCAACCTCCAGGCCTGGAGCTACACAAGGTTGCCCAGGGCCCCAGCCAACCTGGCCTTGAACAGCCCCAGGGACGGGGCACCCACCACCTCTCTGGGCAGCCTGTTCCAGCCCCTCACCACTCTGTCTGTAAAGAACTTCCCCTAATACCTAATCTAACCCTTCCCTCCTTTGGCTTCACTCCATCCCCCTTGTCCTGCCATTATCTACCCAATGATTGATCAATGGCATTAGATCAAAATACCTAAACCCCAACTTTAACACAAAACTCCAAATACTCAGAAGCTTTTTAATCCCACTGTTTAATGCACTGAACAGAACAACTTAAAAAAAAAGAAAAAAAAACAAAAAGAAAAAAAAAACCCATTAACACATTGACAGGAACATCTGTAGTCAGTTGCCAGACCAGTGAGGGCTGGAGCTGAATTCTCATCAGATGAATGCCAGGCTGCAGTGACTCCAGAAAATTCAGTGCATATCTCCTCTCATCAACACAGAGCACATGTCCATCTGGGCTGCCACCTTTCATCCCTTTATAAAAGGAAAAAGGGAATAAATGCACCTGGAGAGCAGGCACCTGGATCAGCTCCTTTCAGCTCTTCCACAGGACTGGAGTGGGACTTGTATGGCTCCTGCTACCAGGAGCAACTGTGGCACACGCTGGGAAACCATCACGCACTCAGGCTGTAGGACTGGACAAGCAGCAGTATGTGCATGAAGCAGAGGGGTTGCTGCTGTGCTAACACTGGGCCCCAAAGCCAGGTCATGCACAAGTGGGAAACAGGTCTTTGAAAACAGAAACCAGAGAGAAAGGAAGGATCCAAGGAAACACAACACCCTAAAGGAAAGGCCTGTGGCTGAACGCACGGAAGCGGCGCCGTGATTTCTTGTGCAGGTGAAAAATCAGCAAGTTTCTCCGAGGGAATCTCTTCCATCAGAACTCCAGCTCCTTCACTGAGAGCAACACTCTTCTTAATTTACCTGAAATGGAAAGCTCAGCACTGCTCAGAATCAGGGCAGGACTTTCAGGCCAGCAAAATACAACTTGGATCACGCCTGTCTGGTCAACTTAACACTACTTTTGCAGCTTTGAAACAAGAAAACTAATAATTGCTGAAAAACCTCTCAAATCAGCCTCTCTATGAATAACCTGACAGCTCTTTATGGTGGAAAAAAAGAGAGTGAAGATGTTCTACCAAAACTGAAATGACCCCACTGCAGGGACGCTGTTTTTAGAAAGAATTTCTTTTCAAGGGGAATTAAAGTTACCAGAATATTCCTATTTTCTACCATCAGCCCTGAGCCTCTCAATCCAAGCAAGAAGAGAGGGAAACAGGGGCAGTTTGTGTAGCTCAGCAATTAGTGGGTGAGACACTGGGTACAGTCCTGGAGGGACCGTTTCTTTTGGTAGTGCATGAAGTTTTTCACATGTTGGTGCTCATCCTGGACTGGCTGTTAGCTGGAGTGAGCTCTCCTTGGCTACCTTCTCTTGGAGGAGACTGCAACAAGACCAAAAGACAGCCTGGTTAGTGACGTGTAAGTATCCTGCAAAGAGCTTCCTGAGAAACCAAATGAAGCACAGCAGGATAACCACAGGGGGGAAACAGACCCAAACCTCATAAATAATAACAACTTTGCAAGAGATTTGTGTTTACAGCTTCAGTAGTTGCTGTTCACAAGAACTGCTCCTAAAAAAGGCACAGAACTGTAGGGGTTGGAAGGGACCTCAGGAGATCATAGAGTCCAACCCCCAAGTCAAACCGTAACTTTTAAACCACTCTTATTTAATTACTCTGCACAAGGTGCTGTTGGCCCCCAAAGCTGGATCCTATCTGGCATTTTGTTATAACAGAGATTAATGTACTACAAATTAAGCACATGCCCTAGCCTCACTAAGGGCATTCTTTTGGAGCTGCATCCTGGAAGGAATACTCCAAGCAATTCCTGTCTTCTGGTTTTTGGGTGTTTTGTGGGTTTTTTTTAACTTCCACTACTAAAAAAAATTACTTTGAACAATCTTTGTTTGGATAAAAGATATGTCTCTCAAGAGTTAGCTGGAGTAAATTAGAATCCACTCAAACATAAAAACTTCAAAGGACCTTCTGTGTTTGTCCTGGTGTCAGTCAGGATAGAGTTAACTTCATTGGTAGCAGCTGATGGGATGCTGTGTTTGGGAGTTACAATGAAAGCAGTGCTGAGAACACCCTGATGTTCTTAGTTGCAGTCAGACAGTCAAGGACTTTCTCAGCTTCTTCCTATTTCTCCATTCAGGAGAAAGGAGGGGCGAAGCCAGGACAGGTGACCCAGATGGGCCAAAGAGAGTATTCCATGCCAATGACGTCCTGCCCAGGAGAACGGGGGGCTGAGGGGAGGAAGAAGAGGGGCGGTGGCGGGACGCGTGCTGCTTGGGGGGACGGTCGGGTTCCGGGACAGCTCTGGGTGGTACCTGAGTTGTGTGGGTCGGGGAGAAACTGCATTGGGGATCAAGAGTTTCATCTTCTTTTGCTCTAAAGTCCTGTTAGCATTGGGATATTTGATCTTTCTGTTCTCTTAGTAAACTCTCCTTATCCCAACCCACGGGCCTCTTAGTTTCTTGGGTTTGGAGTTATTTGCCCCTTCCTTTTCCCTTCCCTTGTTTCCCCCTTTTTCCCTCTTCCCCTGCTCTTTTACTTTAAGGAGCAGGCAGCTGCGTGGATCTTGGCCCACAGCCGGGGGGAAACCACAACAGTGTTGTACAAGCAGGTCAATGCATTGGCTGGAAACACTTATTCTTCTACATTTAACATTTACTATTGTAAGGATTGGTCCAATCATGAGTATGATAAATCCATTCCCCTCCAGAATCTTCAATTCACCAACTTTTATAGGTTTGGATTTAAAAGTCTCAACACTGCCTCCAAGTGCCCATTTCCCATGGCCATACCTTGACATGGATCTGGTTGCGCAGGACGGCGGCTCGCAGGATCATGGCCTTGGCACGGCGCTGGAACTCTTTGCCCATCAGTAGAGACTTCTCAAAGGTTGTGCTGCGCTGATCCACATCTCGAGCGTAAAGAATCTGTAACCAAGGCAGGGAACTGAACCCAGGAGCTAGGACAGGGCTCCACAGGAGGGAGTCCTGTCTGGACAAGGGAACCAAGCGAAGTTAGCACGGAGTCTGAGTTTACACACAGATCAGCACTACTGGAAATACCAGTCTCAGCAGATCAATGCAACTTCAAAGTATTCCAGGAATCACTCTAATCTTAGCACAGCTGCTCAGTGTATGATCTGTGGCAGAGAATCACAGAACATCAGCAGCTGGAGGGGACCTCGAAAGATCATCTAGTCCAACCCCCTGCCAGAGCAGGATCACCCAGACTAAATCACACAGGAACACATCCAGGTGGGGTTTGAATGTTTCTAGAGAAGGAGACTCCACAGCCTCTCTGGGCAGCCTGTCCCAGTGCTCCATCACCCTCACAGTGAAAAAGTTTCTCCTTATATTCACGTGACACTTCCTATGCTCCAGCTTGCGCCCGTTGCTCCCTGTCCTGTTGTTTCCACCACTGAGAAGAGCCTGGCTCCATGCACTCACCTTACTGTGTGAGTCTATTCTGGCATTGATCAGTCCCTCCAGGATCAGCTGGGTGAGTTCATCTTCCAGAGCAGCCACTGTGGTATTGAAGGCAGTGGCCATCTTGCGCATATCTGCCGACACATAGGGGCTGAAGTACTAGGGAAAAGGAAACACTGAGTTGCCAAGTGTCCTCCCCACCCTCTGACAAACCATGGGAAGAGCAATTCCAAAGAGATGACCACTGATCAGCCACCTCTCAGGATCCCAGGAGCAATTACCTGGATAAGGGCACGATTTCGGATCTGGGTGTAGAGTGTCCTGACGTGAGGCGCGAGGTACATATCCAGCAGCAGGTTGTCCTGTGCAAAGGAAAGGAAGAAGAAACACCCCCAAAACCATCACAAGATGAGAAACAGCCTGGAAAAAGACATTATTCCTATGTTTCCTGTGAGTATATACTTCAACCTTAAAGATACTACACTACAGGAAGACACCATAAACCAAGAATGAATTAAAGAACCAGCAATGTATTTTTACCCCCCGATCTTTTCTCCTCACTGCTAAACTACTTCCAATTTCTGTCCACCACGTCAGGAGAAAGAAGACACAGAAGAGCTGAACACTCTGAGCAGCTCTTTTTATGTCACTGCTTCTCACAAAAGGCTAGGCAGAGGGATTCTGTAGGCTCTGTTCTGCACTGCTCCCCTGCAACTCACCTTCATTTCATCCAGCATCTTCAGACATGAAGCGTATTTTGATTCATAAAACTTGAAGATGATGTCACGAACCTGTGGCTCCAGTTCCAAGAACAATTTGAAGGAGCTACAGATAAAGATGTCAGTGATCAGACATTGGAACCCCCCCTTAAATACCCCACAACCCCATCACTCCAAATTGCAAGGTTACAAACTCTCCCTATCATCTGAGAATTCCAACCGTGCCAGCCAGCTTTGTGCTCCCTTTCAAAGCAGAGCTTTCAGTATGCCACAGGCAGGTTAAGCATGGAATATAACCTATCCTAAGTGTGGGAGATCTTCAGCATGCACTCTTTTTGAGTGCTCTCCCAATTCTCCATCACAGATTTTTGAACCTTGGGGCCTCATCCTCTGAATCAGCCAATAAGAGTAAAAGGTGAGAACCCTTTTTCCATATCCACCCAGCAAAGAGTACACCCATCCAAGCCAAGAGCAGCCAGTTTCTCTAGGAGAACCCTGGGGGAAATGGTGTAAAAGCTTGGGTAAAATCCAGGTAGAACATCCACAGCTTTACCCTCATCCACTAAGTGGGTCATCATAGGAGATGAGGTTGGTCAAGCAGGACCTGCCTTTCATGAACCCATGCTGACTGGGCCTGATGGCTTGCTTCTCCTGCACGTGCCTCATAACTACACTCAGGGTGATTTGCTCCATCATCTTCCCAGGCACCGAGGTCAGACTGACAGGCCTATCGTGCCCCAGGTCCTCCTTCCAGCCCTTCTTGTGGATGGGTGTGACATTCCATAACCTCTAGGGAACTGGGACCTCCCCAGTCAGCCAGGACTGCTCATAAGATGGAAATCAGCCTGGTGAGCACTTCGGGCAGCTCCCACTGTACCCTCAGGGGGATCTCATCTGGCCCCACAGGCCTGCATACAACCAGGTGCTGAGACAGGTCACCACTTCCCATTGGATTATGGGGGCTGCTCAGTGCTCCCCATCCCTGTCTTCTGGCTCAGGGAACACCTGCTCTTGCTGTTCAGACTGAGGCAAAGGCAGCATTCAGCCACTCAGCCTTTTCCTCATCCTCTGTCACCACGTTACTGGCCCCATCTACTAGAGGACAGAACAGTTCCCTGGTCACAGGTGAAGTTCTAGCTGTACTTCTGCCCTTCTGATTTTTTCCCTGCATAGCCTCACTACTTTTTTTGTAGCCCTCATGGGTGGCCTGCCCTTTCTCTCAGAGGCCACAAATCCTCCTTTTCTCCTTAAGCTGCAGCTCCAGCTCTCTGTTCAGCCAGGCTGGTCTTCTTCCCCAACAGCTTATCTTCTGGAACATGGGGACAGCCTGCTCCTGTGCCTTTCTAAGACTACTTCCTTGAAATACATCCAGGCTTCAGACAGCAAAATATCACTTAATGCTAAAGCCAAACTAAAGTTCAGCAATTTTTTTCTCTCCTAAACTGTTACTCCTGCCAGAATCTACCCTCAACTAAAGCCCCATATCCCCAAAGATGTCCAGTACATACAAACTCCACTCAAGGTACCACCTACCTGCTGGAGATAACATTGCGTTGCAGTTCCTGGCGGTCAAAGGTAGCCAGGGCACAGAGCCCACCATAGACAGCCACATTACTGGGAGATAACAGCTGGAGAGAGAGAGAGAGCATGCTCTGTCACTGGCTACTAAACATGGCAGAAGGTTTGAATTAGTATTCTACCCCAGGCCTTTCCTTCATGCTGTGGCTTGTCAAAGGCAGTGAAAGCACTCAGCCTGCCCTGAGGCATTCACTGAGGGCCTGAGGCAGGATTCTCCACTGCTGAGAGCAGAAACCAACTGAAATAGAGACAAATCCGCCTGGATCTGGAGTAGATCATTTGGAGAAGAACAGAGACTTTAAAAAACCAAACACACAAACAAAACCCCAATCACAGTTCACAGCACCACCAATGTATACAGGAATGCTGTGAGAATAACTAAAATGTCTGAAGAACTACACAGCACCCCCTCCCTCCCAAGACCTGCACACAGCTCCCTCCTAGTCCTCACCTCAGGGAAGTCACAGTGATCAAATGATGCCAACAAGAAGCACTTTGCTGCCTGTTTGTACTTCCGAGCAGCTAGTTCAGCCAAGCCTAAGAACCAGAAAAAGTTAGTCCTTTGTTTAAGACAGCACACAAATTAACAGAAACTGCAAAATCTGGGGGGTAGAGCAAGCCCCAGATGGTGCCTTCACTACTGAAGTGAAGTGAGACTCTCAGGCAGTATCCAGCATCCTTAGAACTACGGTGACTCACACTGGCCTCCTCCCTGAAGAAACTTAGGGAGAAGAAAGAAATGGCAAAACTAAGTCAGCAGTTCCACCTGATCATCTTGATTAAATTTTGCATTTCTGGTGAGAAAATAAAAAGTCTGTCAAATCTGAGAGAAAAAAATAAACCTAGCACATACTGTTGTGTAACAGGCAGAAAGACAGGCAGGCACTACAGGCAGCTGAAGGGTTCACTCACCTGCTGCACATTTCAGTTTGGTGAGAATTGCTTGTGTCTGGCTGTCTCTCTCTCCTCTTTGCTAAAGGACATGAAAAAGCAGCAGTGAGCAAGCAGCATGAAATCCATTTTGATTAATTACAACTGTCCTGTTTGTCTTGAGAAGCATGGCAATAACTGAGGGTGGGAGGTCTCTCTGTTTTTACCCCAAGTCAGATTTCCTACACAAGTATGACAGGAGAAAAGAAATAATGACTCTCAAACCCCAAAATAGTACAGCAGCCAAGGAGGCTGCATTAGAGGAAGAACAGGCTGTAAGATGGAGGGAGTCTTAGAGGGAGCAACTTGTAAAGGAAGAAATTGTTTTATCATTTGTGAGGCAGAAAATAAAGGGAAAACTCATGCAAGTTAAAAAGCAGGACCTTACTTCTGCAATTTCTGGTGTAGACTCAGCCTTGCTTACATAGCTCAGAACATGAGACCAATTCTGGAGGTAGACACTGACCTGCAGAGAGCCAGAAACAGTGTAGAAGAGGCATGGATAAATGGTGTAACTGGGAGAAGCAGCATCACTGCAGACACAAGAGATGTAACCAGAGCAAAGTATGGGTGGACTTCACAGCAGGTATCAGAAAGACACCAAGAACCACTTCCCCAAACCCTCCTACCTTGATGACATTGAGACACATGTTGATAACATGTTTAGCACTGGTGCAGTAATCACGGGCTCGTGAGTAACACTTGAGAGCGTTGCTGAGGTCCCCACAGTCAAGGTAATGATCACCTAAGTCATCATGGCCTCTCCTGGAGCACAGGAATTAGAACACCAATGAACTGCACGCTCAGGAAGGGACACGGTCAGTCTGCTCCAAACAAGCAGCTCTCCACACTGACCCAAGGTGCTGAATGCAGCCGACATCCTCTGGTAGATGCCTGGAGGAGCAAAATGCTCCTCCTTGCCCCAGCAGAGCCTTCTGCATCTCACCTGATACTCTCCTTGATGGAGTTGCCTTTGTAATTTTTCAGATCTGTGTCGAGTTTCTCCAGTTTCAGAAGAGCTTTTTGCGTGTGGCTTCAACCCAGGCGGTGTCAAGGGGAGGGGGCTCCAGCCCGCTGTCGGGGATGGCGTCGGGCGTGCTCTGCACTTCTCTGAAAGAGTTTGAATGGGGCTGTTATGCTGCAAGCTTTTCAAAACCCAGGTCTGGCACTCCAGTTCTGGGAGTCCAGTTCTGGGCTCCCTGTTATAAAAAGGACAGGGATCTCCTGGAGAGAGTCCAAAGAAGGGCTACGAAGATGATGAAGGGCCTGGAGCATCTCCCCTGTGAGGAAAGGCTGAGGGAGCTGGGACTGTTCAGCCTGGAGAAGAGAAGACTAAGGGGGGACCTAATTAATGTTTATAATTATCTTAAGCATGGGATGCAGGGGGAATCAGCCAGCCCCTTTTCAGTGTCTGTGGAGACAGGACAAGGGGCAATGGCTGCAAGTTGGAGCAGAGGAAGTTCCACACCAACATGGGGAAGAACTTTTTCCCAGTGAGAGTGACAGAGCCCTGGGACAGGCTGCCCAGGGAGGTGGTGGAGTCTCCTTCTCTGGAGAGATTCCAGACCCGTCTGGACGCCTATCTGAGTGAAATGTCCTAGGGAGCTGCTTTGGCAGGGGGTTGGACCCGATGATCTCTCGAGGTCCCTTCCAACCCCTACAATTCTATGATTCTACCCTAACAAGCAGTACTGCCTGCACAGAGAGAACAAAGAGAAAACAAGGGTGGTGAGGAAAAAACAAAAAGACTGTGATTTCCAGGGAAAACAGTAATGGAGAACCACAGATGTTTACAAGGTCTTCTCAAAATTACCCTAATGATTTTTTGCAGGTATTTCATTAACAAGCAAGTCATTGGTAATTTTAAAGAAACAACCTGCTCTATCATAAGTAAGTTAGGAACAGTGCTGCAATTATTACAGTCTATGACAGATTCATTGAATCCAATCAACATCTCTATATAGGACATGGGGTGCATGTGTCTGCAGGTCCTCTCCCCAGCTACACTGCAATAACTCAATAGCAAAGCCACATGGTACAGATACTATTCAACTTTTCCATCCAGCTCAGATCCACAGATCTCCTTGCACTGAACTCAATTTTCAGTATTTGAAACAGAAAAACACATGTTGAGTTTCTCAGGTTTTTTGCTTGCTTGGGTTTTTACCAACAGGCCTTTCACATGTAAGAATCACAGAATCCCAGAGTGGTCTGGATTGGAAGGGACCCCAAGGATCACAGAGCTCCAACCCCCTGCCACAGGCAGGGACACCAACCTCCAGGCCTGGAGCTACACAAGGTTGCCCAGGGCCCCAGCCAACCTGGCCTTGAACACCCCCAGGGATGGGGCACCCACCCCCTCTCTGGGCAGCCCATTCCAGCCTCTCACCACTCTCTCTGTAAAGAACTTCCCCCTAATATCTAATCCAAACCTCCCCTCCTTCAGCTTCACTCCATCCCCTTTGTCCTGCCATTGTCAAGCTGATTCCCCTCCTGTTTCTCCGCTCCCTTCAGGGACTGGAAAGCTGCAATGAGGTCCCCCACAGCCTTCTCTTCTCCAGGCTGAACCAGCCCAGCTCCCTCAGCCTCTCTCTGTAGGGGAGCTGCTCCAGCCCTCTGATCGTCTTTGTGGCCCTCCTCAAGGGCCCTCCAATCACAAGGTTGGAAAAGACCTTTAAGATCATCAAGTCCAACTGTTCCCATCCTAAGCTAAACCATCTCCCTAAGTACCTGATCTACCCTTTTTTTAAACACATCCAGGGAAGGTGACTCAACCACCTCCCTGGGCAGCCTGTTCCAGGCCCAAGAAAGCAACAAACATGCTGCTACATGGAGGTGGCAAAGACTCCCAGGGCAGAACAAACCAAACCAAGGCAAACAGTTAGATAAGGTTTAAATTTATGAACACAAGATCATCTAAAACAGGCTTCATCCCTGCAATCCACCTAAGAAAAGACCCCTGTGTTCATTAATACCTGAAGCAGTTGGAAGGAATAAACTTTCCTGTAGTTTTTTAAAACACTAAGACTGCAAACGAGGTGATGTCTGCTGGTCTTCTGTGTGTTCCATCTTTCAAATAGCATCAGACCTTAGGCCTGAACTCAAACATTTCCCTGCTATCAAATTCAAAGGCCAAAGGCAATCTGCACACAGAACATGCCAGTATTACAAGCCAAGTCCCCCACTATGGTGCTGTGGTCTTAACTCAGCCATACAGCTCCTCAGGTTCCCAAGATCTCCCAGTACCTGGTGGCCTCAGACAACTTTCTGTGGATTTCTTCATACACATCAACATTGAAAGTTCTCTGGACAAAGGAAAGTGCCATCTTGAGAGCTTCCACCCGCAGCTGTGGGCAGTGATCAGCAATGAACTGCAGCCGCTCGATGCGCATCAGCCCGCTGTAGCTGGACGCGTACTGCTCCAGGTCCTGCAAACAACACCTGCCTTAGGAGGCAGAGCCAGCAGCAGAGACACCAGGCTCCTGCACTGACCTGCACGGGTTTTCCTGCAGTCCTGACTCCTTCATGGAGAGCAACATGAGTCATAAAAACCCAGGTAAACCCACTGCAATCCTGCTTGCTTCAAATTGCAGTCCTTTCCTCTGCGTGCAGCACGGGACAATTCACCTTCCCCTCAGGATGCAGCTCAGGCCAAGTTACCTTCGCTTTAACTCCAAGTTATTTTTGCTTTAATTCCAAATTACCTTCCCTTTAACTCCAAGTTACCTTTGCTTTAATTCCAAGTTACCTTCCCTTTAGTTTTGTTGTGATACTGATCATTCAGGGCAACCAGCTGACCCACCTTGTGCATCAGTGAAATCACCTGTTAATAATCTTAATGTTTAGTTAATCAATTTCCAGCACTTGAGCCAAAGCTTCCCAAAGCTGACAACCTTCCCAGGTGTAGGGATTTTCTTGTTTTAATATGAAAATGTGCAGTCTGTTGCTCATACTAATTCCTTAAAACATTTCCTTTGAGGACAAATAGTGTCTCTTAGTCTTGAGGAAATATGTGGGGTGTATATTCCAAATAGGGAAGGGAAGGGAAGGGAAGGGAAGGGTTGCTGGGTGACTTCCTAAAGCAGAAGTACACGTGCAAACAACCACAGCACAACGTTCAGGGCAAAGTCAGGCATTCAGGCAGTAGGAAACACCAGATTCAGGCTGCCTGTCCACATGTAATACACATCCTGTGTCACATCTGACTGCCTCACCCACGAATGCCTAAACCAGGATGCTGCTATCAATGTGAAATTAGCATTTTCTAACATGATTCTTGCCTGATTCAGTGCAAGAATGATCTTGCTCTGAGACTGAAACAGGACTGTGTGCACTGAAATTCCCTATTTGGGATTCCTACTTTGTTTGCTACAGAACTTGAAGAATACAGAAGCAGAAGCATTCTTTCCTCTACAGTTTCATGCCTGATGGTGCACAATACTCCTGCAGTCACTGAGTAATTTCACTTTACTCCTCAGCTCTGTAAATGTCAAAGGGGAATTATGGTCCTTAGCATCAGTTACAGAGAAAAGAAAAATCACTATTTTTTGTGGAACATTTTGATGCTGTAATAACAACACAGACATTAAGGTGACAACAGAACTGCTTCATCACTCTAACTTCAGAGCAGAACTGAATAGCAATTGAAATCAAACAAGGTATCAGGCCATATGTTGAGAAAACCCACAACATCCCTCTCCTTTACCTCCCCCAATAAAACACCAACCAACCAACCAAAGACAGCTGTGGAGTGAACAAGTAACCCTGTGTTGTTAGGCACAGGGACAAGAGGAAAAAATTAATGCTTCAGAGGTTCTGTGTGATCCAAAGCTTCCTAATTGGATAATTTTCAATTTTAATGTTGCTTTAACTTCTGCAACACTGGTCTTTCACTGTTGCAGAGCTGATATGCAAAAAAATGGCTAAAATCTCACAGCATTAACTAAAAATTAAAGGAATTGATAAAATCAAATACCACCTTTTGTAATTCTACAGCTCTCAAGTCTCCAGAGGATCACCAATGACAGAATTCTATCCTAATTATATACTTAAGGCACATCAAAGAAAAAAAACCTCAAAATTATGTCTCTGTAAGTAATCAGAGATGTGCTAAAACTGTTTTGGAAAGGAAGCTGTGCCCAAGCATGCAGCAAGTCAGGAAAGAGCAATCCTCCTTCATCTCTGAAGGTGCAGTAGAGGTCAGCATGTGACAAGGAGCTACAGGAGAGCTCCTAACCCTCAGGAGAGGTAACTGCTAGTCTTACTCCAACTTGCTTTGAAAAAAAATCTATTAATCTCTAAGTAAAAATTCATCAAGGAGTAAAATGAGGGAGTTTTCCAAACACATTACAGGAAGAGGCCATGCCCAAGAAGCAGCCCTCAACCAGCACATACCAGAGTGGGGTTCTCCACCACGTAGTTGATATCAGGTGCATTTTGCTGATCTTCTTGTGGATCTACGTCAATCTGCATGGGTTCTACTGCACCCTGGAAGAGCAAACTGAGGTCAAAGGGGGCTTACTACCTTTGAGCAGGAAACAACTACATCACTCAATCTATTAAGGACTTGCTTAAATACACATTAAATTTTAAAAATTAAAAAAATGCCCCTCAGTCTTTAGAGATGTTCAGGTTTCTTCTCCAGCCACACCACCACCCAGCAGGATGCTTCATCTCAAACAAGCAGCACTAAGGCTCAGCATCCCCCCAGCACTTTGGTTTGGCTGGCAGATCATCAAGCAAGAAAGTGAAGGGGTCAAAAACCTCATTCTACAAAGGACCTTAAGGATCTTAAGCATGCATGCTAAATTCCAAATCATGTTCCATGTCTTTTCCTTGAGCAAGAGCTCAAGAAGCTCCAAAAAACTCACCAGAACCTCTCCAAGCTGCACTAATGCTTAAAAGTAGTAAAGGGGTTGGGGGGAACCCAACCAACAGCTGTTAAAACTTTCTAAAAGTTTTAAAAATGTGAAGTTCAGGATGTGGAATGGCAATTCCATGGTTTGTGACAAATCCTGGAGAAAAAAATTCTCTGTACTGCAAAAATTTGCCAGCAGTTGAACCATCCTACCATAGTTACCAGAGTCCAACTGTTTAGGTAGATTTTCTTTTGCAAGAGCAACAGGATTTTATTTTCCCAGTCCATCTGGCACTGCTCTGAACCACACAAGGAATCATACCAGTACAGAGACCTTAGCACAGCTGCATCAATGCAATACCTGTGCATGTTCCCATTTAAGACCCACAAGGAACTGGTGTTCCTTCTCTGGTGTTCCAGAAGCATGCTGGCCACTCCCCCTGGGTATTGCCAACTTAAACTCAGGAAAGCCAAGCTGAATTTCATCTTATCAAATGCCAAGGATGTGCTGGTGTGACCATAAACACCTGATTTGGGGTAAATGACATGAGCAGGCCTTGGGAAGCACAAAAATGCCAACCACCCTTCCCTCACCAACACAAAATCACATCCATGTTTTTACTGATTTTGCTGTCTGGTAAGAAATCACAGATGGGGGGAAGTGGGTGGGTTGATGTATTTTGGTTCCCTGTGTGAGGGGGAATAGAGCAGAGCCAGATTTCCCAGCTCTAAAAATGGAACCATCTTGTATTCACCCCCAGCCTGTTTATTACGTACTTATCTCAATGCTGATGCAGAATCTCCCAAAATGGGAAGTAAAAGCAAGAAAAGCACAGAAAAGTCTGTTTCCCAGCTTGTTATTCCCCATGTGAAGAGGAGAAAAGGAGGATGCAAAGGAGAATTTGACTCTCCAGATCATTACTTGGTAAAACTGCAGACATTTAAGTCACCAGATATATACAGACCATTGTTTTCTCCATGTCTCTCTACCCTATCTTCTCTTAGATCATAAACACTGTCAGAGTTGTCTTTTTTAGGCTGCATTGGCCTATGACAGTGAAATCCTGACATGGATTCCTTAGAAATCAGCATTACAGAAACGAACAGTAACTCCAGCTGGTGGAACAGGATGGTTTCTGTCCTGCAGTGCTGGCAGGCCATACTCTGCATTTCTCTCTTAACTCCCAGACAAGGGAAAACACAACAAGGGGGGTAAAAGTCCCAGCAGGGCATGTGAGCTCCAACATCTTCAAGCTAACTATTTGGGAAGAAAAATGTCAGTTTTACTTAAGAACTACTCAGAAAGTGAATAAAACAACACTCACTCCCTAAGATTTTCTGAGCCCTGTCGGAAGGTACCTCCTAAGGCCTCATGCAAGCTGCTCAGCAGGCGCTCAAGCTGAAGTCTTCTGCTGTACTCGAGAGGAAGAAGAGGTGTGACCTACTGCTGTGGGGGTGCAGCACAGACCTGCGACTGATGACAGCTGAGCTGCTCGCTACACTATCCCTCACCCTGTCCTGTCAGAACCCCTCTGGGCCCTGGCAGAACACCTGGTGGCTGCTGACTGGAAGAGAGTTAGCTCAGGACGAGCGACCGGTGGGCTTATTGAAGGCCCAGGCTCAGCACACCGACCCACTTTGAGCTCCCCAGCGCTCTCCCCGCCCTCCCCCCGCCCTTACAGCAGACACTCAACTCCTCTTCAGCCGCCGCCTCGTTACACCCTCCTCCTCCTCCTCCTGCTCCCGAGCCCTACCCACAGCACGGACCACGCGAAAATCCAGCCAGCGGGCCCGCTGCAGCGGCGGGGCACGCCGCCGATTCCGGAGGACGCTGGGCTGGGAGCTGCTCGCCACGAACGGCGGCGGAAGCGACACAGACGGACCGGAAGGGCGAGCGCAGGCCCGGAGCTGGCCGAGAGCCTATCTCCTGCCCGCAGGGGAGCCGAAGGGGGAAGGCCGCGCCGCGGCGTCCAGAGGCCGCGGCTAGGCCGGGCCGTGGCGGGGCCGGGCCGCGCTGTCAGACACCGTGCGGGAGGCCCGGGGAGCGCGGACGCGGCGGGCCGGCGCTGCCGGGGCCGGGGGAGGGCGGCTGCCCCGTACCTGCAGGTTGAAAACCTGGACGGGCAACGGCATCCTTCCCCTCGCGGAAGCCACTTCCGGTTAACCCCCGCGCCTCTCCCTCTGCGGGGCTTCCACTTCCGGGTCACACAGCGCCGCCAGACCGCATCCGACAGGTGAAGCCCTTAAAGGGGCCGCGGCCCGCCTCGCCTCTCCCGCCGGCGCACCGGGCGGCGGTGCGGGCGGGGCGGGACTGCGCGGGGCTCCCCTCGCTCGCCGGGCCGTACCGTACCGCTCGGGGCGCCCTTCCCCGCGCGGCCTCGGGTATCCGGGCGCTCCCCTCTGCCGGCCGCGAGGACTGCGGCTGCCCGGCCGAGACCGGCTGCTGGGCTCCCGGCGCCGGCCCGCCCGGTGCCGCTGCCCATCCGCGGGGCCATGAGGCGGCCGCGCAGCGCGGCGGAGGCCCGCGGGGCTGCAGCATGAGCGGCTCCTGCCTGGGGCTTCGCAAGGCCTGCTTCCTGCTGTCCGTCAGCGCCGCCGCCCTCCTCCTGCTGCTGCTGCCGCGGGGGCAGCCCCCCGCCGCGCCCCGCCGTCGCCCGCCGCCCGCCGTGGGGCCTAGCGGGGTCCCGCCGCAACGGGCGGGCCCCGGGGGGAGCGGCGTGCCCGACACGCGGGCGGGCTCTCGCGAGGAGCCGGGCGGCGGGACCGGGGCGGGCGGCCGGGGCGGGGGCCTCGGCGGCAGCCCCCAGCCTGCGAGGAAGGGCCGCCTTGGGCCTGCCGGGGGCTCGGCCAGGGAGAGCCTGGAGCTGAAGGACATCTTCATTGCGGTGAAGACCACAAGGAAGTACCACAAGAGCCGGCTGGACTTGCTCCTCCAAACCTGGATCTCCCAGGCGAGGGGACAGGTGAGGGCGTCGCCAGCGGGCAGGGGCGGCCTCCTCCCACCGTTTCCCCTGGCAGCAGCCGCTGTGTTTTTCCTGCATGTGTTAAGACCAGCTTTCTTTGTCAGTCTGAGGGAGGTTACCGTGTCTAAAGAGCTCAGCTGCACCGACCTCAAAGGGTTCTTCATTGATTAATCTGGGTACTCGGGACCTGGGATCCATGATCCGAGTGGAAACAGTTTGCTGGCTTCCATGTAAGTGTGGAAGATACCACATGATAAGGGAAGATCCCCAGTGCTGACACATCTAATATGCTACTTTGGATTAGAAAGCTCAGTGACTAAGGTTTCCCACTGAATGACAGAGAACTTGTTCCATCAAGTTTTAGCCCATTCAAGTGTATTAATGCAGCTTTGTCCAGCAGTTGGAAAGAGATGGTGGTACCACCTGGCACCTTCCACCCTGACTTTCACAGATGGCTTCTAGCCAGAGAGAGCAGGTGAAGTTGCAGAGAGGTACTACCAAATAAGATGGTCGTTCCTATCTGGAAATTGGTTGTACCTGGAGATGAGGAGAGTAAAATCTGGGATGTTTTACTAAAGTAATATTCATGTGGTTTGTAGTGCAAACGTTTATCAAATTAAGGCAAGGGCTGAAGCTGCTGGGGTTCTCTCCACCACCATTCCCCATCCTGCTTCCAATGGCTACTGTGAAATAAGCTAACAAGGCAAAGTATTCCAAATTCTGAGTGCTATTGAGCATGGTTGAAATTAGCTTCTGGAAGTCTCAAATGTGGACACACCTTTTGTCTCCTACAGACATTTATCTTCACAGACTGGGAGGATCGGGAGCTACGCCTGAAAGCAGGTAAGCTCTGTGGCACAGGCACATGCCAAATGTTATAACTGAGAGGTTTTTCTGTAATACTCTACCTAGAAGTCCTTATTTCATGATGTATGAGCAATTGGGGAAGTTAGGATGGAGAACATGGAGAAAACTTCTCCTTTCACAGAATATGCTGTTCCTACTTACTACCTGGACAAGATGCCTGGAACTTCCTGAACACTGGGTTCACCTTTGCACCCACTTCCTTCGTGTTAGTAAGCTTAAGTGTGTCTGGTCCAAAGTTATATTAGGCATTTCCTTTTGCATACAGTCTCATGGCACTAGTTACCTCACAGAATCACAAGGTTGGAAAAGACCTTTAAAATCATCAAGTCCAACTGTTCCCATCCTAAGCTAAACCATATCCCTGAGCACCTCATCTACCCTTTTTTAAACCCATCCAGGGATGGTGACTCAACTCCCTCTCTGGGCAGCCTGTTCCAGTCCCTGACAACTCTCTTCAGTGAAGAAGGTTTTCTTAACATCCACATCCTGCACTCACCTTTTTCTGTACTCTACAACTTGCATGCCATATGCACAGCCCGTGAGCCCTGCCTGTCCTGCAGTTCACTCTCCATGTGTGCACCATATGCACTTCAGATGCAGGGTATTAGTGCCAAATGTGGACTTCTTTTGTAGTCTTTGTTGGACTTTCAGGTTTAAGAAGCATGTGATGATCTTTATTTTTCTAGGGGATCATATGATCAACACCAACTGTTCTGCTGTGCATACCCGGCAAGCTCTCTGCTGCAAGATGTCTGTGGAATATGATAAATTCCTGGAATCTGGGCAAAAGTAGGTGAAACAGATTGTTCTGATTGGCTTTGTTTCTTCTAGTTCTGTGCTCACAGGAAAGTTGAGTAACCTTCTCTGCTCCAGTAAGGGATGAAGTTAAAATGTGGTGATGAGCATCGGGAGGAAGGGAGCACAGCATGAAGCAGTGTTTCTAAGCAAACATTGTCTGGAAGGTGTAAAGGATGCTAATCTAAACGGGGTTGTTAATTTTTATTATTATTTATTAATTTTTTTCCAGAATTAGGGTCTGTGGGTGCCTTCAGCTTTCAAATTCTGTAATTCAGAACAGTGGGAAATGCTTTCTGCTCCAAGCCTGACACACTAAGACTTGGCTCTAAACCTGTAACTCATTCTCACTGCTCTTGCTGTGACCTTCTTACTTTGTTCTGTCTGAAGGTGGTTTTGCCATGTGGATGATGACAATTACGTGAACCCTCGCACTCTCCTGCGTCTCTTGTCTGCCTTCTCACACAGCCAGGATGTCTATGTGGGGCGACCAAGTCTGGACCATCCCATTGAAGCAGCTGACCATGTCCAAAGTGATGGATCAGTAAGCAATCTGAGCTTTTAAAACCTTGAGAATTGATAGGATTTTGCCATAAAAAACAAGTGGACTTGGCAGTGGTCACTTCCAGAACCAGGAACTGTCAGTGTGACCTCCTATGCCTACGTACAGTAGTACTGGTCACCTGGCTGGATGTCTGTGTTTCTTCCTTTACTCACATATGTTGATCTCCTTCACAAGGTGAAGGGCCCTCCCTACCTTGACTCTTTCTTTCCCTTTAGTGGTTTTGAGGGCAATGTTCATTGGCTTAGGGTTTGAGAATTTTGTTTTGAGAGCAGTTACCACATTGTCATCTTGAACCAACCTCACCTGGGTGACAAAGGCTCTCTGGGAACATAAGGTGTTTCTAATAGTGAGTGGTTACTAGGTTTCCAGGAAGTGGAAGTAAATGTACCTCAGTCATGAGATCCATTTGCTAAAGGACAAGTCCTCACTGGGTCACCTGTACTGACAGGCCTAAAGATTAATCACTCCACGGGCCAGAAAATCATTACAAAGCAGCTTGTTGGGGAAGACTGCACAACAAAATAGTGTCCTTGGACATGGACCCAAGTGACTGTGGAACCTTTGGTTCCATCTGGAACACCGAGCTGGCTGTGACCCTTGGCTAGAATGACCAGGGAACAGATGGAATTGGGTAGGAATGGGACTGCAGTTTCCCATTTCATGTGTGCTACCTTGATTGTGGTATCTTGACAGTTCAGCTGCTGTCAGTTTCAGGATCAGCTTTCCTTTGATAAAACAGCTATCTGGGCTTCCAGCAGCCTAAAGAAATAGGAATTAATCTGTAGTCTTGTTCTGACTCAAGTGCAGTACAAGATACCCTGTAGAACTTCAAGCTCCCTTCCCTGCTCAGCCAAATGGAAAAAACCTGATTGTCAGTAACTACTGTGTGTTTTTCTTGTTGCTCTTCAGAAGACAACCGTGAAATTCTGGTTTGCCACAGGTGGAGCAGGATTCTGTATCAGCAGAGGTCTTGCCCTGAAGATGAGTCCCTGGGCCAGGTAAACACTGTTCTGAGCTGAACTTTATGGCTCTGGAGTTGGCTTCGATGATCCTTATAGTCCCTTCCAACTCAGGGTATTCCATGATTCTGTGACACTGTGCTTGGTAGGCTTTAAAGCATATTTCATCTTGTCTCCTGTGTTCTGTCTCTCAGCCTGGGTAACTTCATCAGCACTGCAGAAAGAGTGCGTCTCCCTGATGATTGCACTATTGGCTACATCATCGAAGGGCTGCTGGAGGTGAAGCTGCTGCACAGCCCATTGTTCCATTCCCACCTGGAGAATCTGCAGAGACTACAAGGCGAGTCTGTGCTGCAGCAGGTAGGACTAAGCCTCATGTCCTGTTGTCACACACCTCAGTCTGATCAGAAAGAATACTCTCCATAGACTTAGCTCTCTCAGCAAAGAAGTCTGCAGACTGAGCTGTGTCCTGTCAAATTCCTTCATTTAGGTAAAAACCATTGGGGACCCATTCTATGTTAAGCCTAAATAGAGTGTTCTCCTAAACTGACTTTCCCCAAGTCACAGTAGCAGCAAGTGTGGAAGGAGGTGATACTCGGTTTGCCTGCCGTGTAAGAAAGCATTTCTGTCTTTGCCTTTCAAAATCTGTAAGACACAGTTAAGTGATTGATCATTTTAAAGAATAACTTGTTTGAATCTCAAGAAACTTAATCAATTAATCAGTCTTAGGAAAAATCAAATCGTTTTTTAATTGCTGGGATGCCTTTTTGCGCATGGACAGTAGATGGAGCTGTAAGGTTATCCAGAAGTTATGTCTGCCTGTGCTGTTTGGCACCACGAAAAAGCAAGGGAGCGGCTTTGCCCCAGCAAACTGCTTGGTTATATTTTCCTGGCACTTGTATTAGGCAGCAGAAATGCACACTTGGGGCCAAATTCCAGCATGATGTAATCTCTGTAATGAATTTAACTGTATGTGGAATACAGCCTTTCATTGGTCATCAGCGTTTCCCTGAGACCCAAAATCCAGGATGTCTACAATCAGAAGGAAACTATAAGTAGTCTGCTACCTGGCATTTGAAAACTTCTTAATACAGTGCTTGTGTGGAAGCATAACACTGAATTGGAGTTCCAGAGACCTAAACTGTGTTGCCCTTTCCATGCCATTTAACATCCAAGTGTTTCTGTTTCCCCTGTGTGCTAAGACATTACTGCTGGGACTTCAGGCAGTGTCTGGTGGGGATGAACATAGGTTATTTAGTGAAGGTACAGACACTGCCAGGATTAATCCCTTGCAAAGCTTACAGTTCTAACTCAGCTTGTCCTTCAGAGCAATGCAGCTTTCAGCTCCTGTGTGTATTCTCCTACGCTACTTTAGATGGGCAGTGGTCCATTTGGTAGCTGTTAGTCAGTGCCAGTATTGGTTATGTGACAGCTAACCACTGCTTTTCAATATAATCCACTGTTTGGATCAGACAGGATTCTTAGAGTCTTTCTTCATGCTTTGTTAATAATCCTGCTGTCCCTGCTGTGATTTCTCTGCATCACTGTTGGTATTTCTGAGTATTTATTTGCACTTACAGGTAACCCTGAGCTATGGGGACCCTGGGAACAAACACAACGTTGTGAGTGTGGGAGGAGTGTTTGGCCTTCAGCAAGATCCCACACGGTGAGTGTCCACTTCTAAAACAAGATCTCCCTGTCCTATTTGTGTTTATCAACTGTAAGATAATCAAACCCACTAATCAGGTTATTTTCTCATGTCAGCTCTTGTCATTGTACCACAGGCAGCTAGACTTACCCCTTCTGCTCTGTTAGACTGCTGCACATGCCAGTGTGCCCCTTGTATGGAGAATTCCAATCTAATGTTTTCTTTTTTCTTCACAGATTTAAATCTGTCCATTGTCTGCTCTATCCTGACACTATTTGGTGCCCTGCTAAGAAGATGTCGTAGTTCTTGACCAGCTGTTGAGACCTGTATCTTACCTAGCTTTGCATAAGATGGGAGTTGTGGTGGACTTCTTTGGTTTGGGGCTTGTTGTTTTGGGGTTCTATTCTTCTTTGGGAAGACAAGCAGAGGTACCTACACAGGAGGTAGACAGACTCTACTTACAAACACAAGAAGGTGTGCTTTGTTCAGTTGCAGCCTGGGACATTCTGAGAAGAATCCTTGTTCTTTTGTCCAGTGGCTCTTTGTATAATGACTGCTTGTACATGTGTATGAGTCACTTCAGGTTTTCTTCTAATGTCATATGAATCTGTACTTGGACTGACAGCATCCCTACTACTGTTAGAGGCTTTTAGAGGCCCATTGTCTTGAAGCTGGAGTGCTATAGCAGACTGTAGTCCCCATGGTGACAAGAGAGGGGAAGTCTTCACTCATCTTTCTTGGAAACAGCTTCTGTGGCCTGCCATACTAAAACCCAACCTGTGGGCCAGGACAGGGTCTGTTCATAAACACAGAAATCCTGGAATCACTATGGTAAACAAGGCTGGAAGCCTTTGTTAAGGAAAAAACCCTGTATTTAGGGTAAGCTTACTCAGCACTGGATAAGAATTCCTTACAGTGCATGTTCTCCCCTGTAGTCTGTGTGTGCCTCCCATGGAGGTGATTGTCAGACTTGGCTCTCTTACCAGCTGAATTGCAGTGGTTGTTGATGATGATGGTGGTCTGCCAGGTCTAAGACTATTCCCTTGATATTTGATACTGAAGAAGTATTTGCCAGACTAGATGGTAATCGCTTCTCCTGCTTAGCCCACAGCAGGCTGTAAGAGCTAGAGCATGCTCCCTGGCTGATGAAACATGTCCTGCTTCTGAAGTTGTGCTGTTATCTGTCACTGAGGAGGAATGCTAGATAGTTGTAATGCCTTCAAGATGTTTTTGATGGTATCATTTGAGGACCTTTAATTGTATGACTGTGGTTACTCCACTTCAGCTTCTTCAGATAATCTTTTAAATTACCTTAAGGTTTAGATCTGTGTTTATTTTTACTCTTCTTAATTTTTCAATAAATAACTCATGCAGTCACTCAAAGGAACTTGCACACACAAGGGCAGAAGTTCAATGCTATAGCAGTATTGCTGGTTTTAAATAAAGCAAGCCTAGGTTCAAAAGTGGAAGAAATGGGGCCCTATATATTTACTTTCTTCTTAGCCCAGACTTTGGCCAGGTACAATCCCTACCTGACATGAAGAACAGTATATTTGCAAAACCACTCTTCAGAAAATACTTGTTGTCTTAGTGCTAGAGGCTGGATTAAAAGGAGAATACAGAGTAACAGATAATCTGAAACTGTGAATAATGGCCAGAATGTGGCTTTAGTGAGGGCTTCAGATTTCTAAACAACTGTGCTGAACTGTACTGTGGGTTTCACCTAGTTGCTTAAGGTCCTGCCATTTGGGATGTGGTATAATGGACACAAATGCCTGTGGTATATTAAGTATAAAACTCAGAAGAGGTGTCACCCTCCTGAAATACTGTTCCCTGCAATCTTATTTTTAACAAAAACCTTTCAGTGTTACGTGGGTACGCTGTGCTCTCTGCCTGAATTTGTCATTAATGCTGAATTCTGCTGCAGAGTAAACACTGACTGCTACTGGCTGTACAGTCCTGCAGCTCACCCTTAAACTTCCTTTCCTTCATGGATACTAAGGTGAAGGAGAGGTACTGGAGCAAGTCAAAGCCCTACTAACACAGCGGCTGTTCTGTAACAGGTATACCTGTAATGCTGACAGGCTGTTTCAGAAAACAGGAGGGCTTGTGGGATAGTAGGTCCTGGTATGTTTTACCCCTTTATTAGGCTGCCTGCTCAAGAGCAGTAAGGTGTCTTGAGCTTTAATGATTTGTTATTAATAGCTCTGGAGTATTCCTTCATCTATATAAATATTTTAAAAAAGAAAAAAACCTCAACCACCACATACCACTTGTTAGTTTCTCATGTGGAACCTCCTTTAGCAGAAACCCATGAAACTTCATGGGGTCTTGATGACATTTTGTCTTCAAAAACTGATTCTGACCTCTCCTCTTGGAGCTTTTCTTCCTCTTCTGTTGGTAGCAGCCTCTGGTAAGATACCACAGACAGCATGGACTGGGTAGTAACTGTGTGGCAAGCTGCAGTGCAGAAATGCCAGTGCTCCATCTTGATGGCAGTCAGAACTGAGCAAGGTTCACACCGTGGTCACTTGAGCTGAGTGTGCCAAAGAGGCAGCGTGCTCTAAGCTGGTAAGGTGTTTGTTAAACTGAAAGGGCCATGTTCTCCTGCATGTCTTCAAGCTTCTTTTAAGGTTTCTTGTATTGACAATACAGTAGTTTGTGGATCTATCAGGATGCAGCTTTTAAATCAAACTACTGCCTCATACATAAAGTGATTCTGCAAAATAAATATTTAAATATGGCAAAGGCTGTGTTTTGTTACTTTTCTTGCTGTGCTTTCCATGCCCTGTAATCATAGCCTCCTGTCAGGCTTCTGATGCCAAATAGCCAGAAGTATGTGAGATGGCTTAGATGTGCAGAGGGATGAATATGATTATTGATAATTAAGAGAGTGAAGTAAAGGAACTGAAATAAGGAAACTTGTATCTTGACTTTCCTATTTTGTTTCTGTAGTTACTAAATGTGTTACAAGAACTCTTAAATTTAAGTCTTTGGAAAGCAATGACTGATGTGGGTAGTGTTACAAACAGACCTCTTAACAGGATGTGTAATTGTGCTGCTCAATGCCAGCTCTGTGAATCAGGAGCTGGAACTGCCATGCTGGGGCTGCAAGTGGCAGTGGCCTGTCTCTGACCTCAGCTATCTCTGGCCTGGTTTTCTGGTGTACCTCCCACCACGCTGCTGCTTCTGCACGGGTCAGACTCTGTACGCTGGGGTCCTTGGGCGAGGGGGGGTCATGTAGTTGCAGTTGGCTTTCTAGGCAGCGACTGCTACACTGGGGCTGTCTACAACCAGCAGCAGCAGCTTCGAGGGGGCAGAGAAGGGGGCAGAGCAGACAGCTCTTCCTGCAACCTGGACAATCGCCTGTTTTTCTGTGGTGCGATACTGTAGTGAGGATCAGAGCCAAGGAAGCTGACCCCTGCCCGCCCGGCACTTGCTGTGCCGCCAGCGCAGCCAGGACCAGCCGGGCTCCTGCCCGTCTCCGGCCGGGAAGGCGGGGGGGCCGTGCGGCGCCAGCGCGGGGCCGATCCCGCCGCCCGCCCCGGCCCGGCCCTATCAGGCCGCTCCGCTCCCGGGCCCCGCCCGGCCCCGGGCTAGCGGTCCCGCCCAGGCCGCAGTCCGCCCGCAGCATGGAACCGCATCTCAGCTTCCGCGGCCGCCGGGCCCTGGTGACCGGGGCCGGCAAAGGTGGCCGGGCGGGGGGCCGGGCGGGGGCCTGGGCCCGGCCGAGGGCCCTGGCCGGGCGGGGGGCCGGGCGGGGGCCTGGGCCCGGCCGAGGGCCCGGGCCCGGCGCTGACGCCGTCTCCCCGCAGGCATCGGGCGCGCCGTGGCCGTGGCGCTGAGCAAGGCCGGGGCCCGCGTGACCGCGCTCAGCCGCACCGCGGCGGACCTGGAGAGCCTCGCGCGAGAGGTACCGGCCGTGTCCCTGCGCCCCCCGGCCGCCCTCCCCTCCCCATCCCGCCACCGGCCCGGGATTACCCTGAGCCCGGGTCCCCGCCCCGCGGCGGCCGCCCTCGCCTTAGTGCCCTGGCATCGAGCCGCTGTGCCTGGACCTGGCCGACTGGGATGCCACGGAGGCGGCGGTGGGCGCGGCGGGACCCTTCGAGCTGCTGGTGAACAACGCGGCCGTGGCGGTGCTGCAGCCCTTCCTGGAGGTGACGCGGGCGGCCCTGGAGCGGTGAGTGCGTCGGCCGGCCCCGGCCCGCTGCCCCGGGCTGTGCTTCGGGCCCGCGGTGCCGAGGGGCCGCCTGATAACCCTTCGCAG
Source organism: Hypotaenidia okinawae (assembly GCA_027925045.1). Lineage (NCBI taxonomy): Eukaryota > Metazoa > Chordata > Aves > Gruiformes > Rallidae > Hypotaenidia > Hypotaenidia okinawae. The sequence goes on along the minus strand of BSDF01000018.1, from coordinate 11,091,503 downwards.
AACCGCGACCATCAGACGGCGTGGCCAAGCTGCCCCCAAAGCAGGAGCAGCTGGTGCGCTGGCACCCCACAGCCTGGCACACGCTGTCAGGAATGCCCAGCTTCACCCCCTCCGCGGTTTGTCACTGTTACTGCTTCTGCCTGCTTTCTTTCCTTTACTGTGTTTTAACACCACTCCACATAACCACCTTTCACCCTGTAAATACCAAAAGGAAACCAAGCAAAGCTCTGGCACTATTCCACACTGTTACTGAGTAGCCAGAACCCAGAGTTTCACCTCTTGGATGGTGGTGTGTGGTACCACCCTGCCTGCACTGGAGAGAGGAGAACCTTCTGCTGTCAGTCGAGCTCAGAGCTTCCAGTCTAGCTCCGACTTAGGCTCTGCTGGGCTGAAAGGCAGCTGTCAGTAACACATTTCAGATACGGAGAGGGCAGAGGCAGGTAAGAGAGTGAGAGACTGTCACGGTGGGGAATTTGCTTGCTGCAGTAACATCTTTTTTTTCTCAAAAGACCCATAGTTCCAGGTGGGGGCAAGCTTGAGGACACAGGAGATGACGAGTCTACTGCTTCCTGAGAAGATGGGTCATGCTTTGTCCCTACAGTAAAAATTGGTATTGTGGGGCCTATAATAAAGGATTCAGTTGTCACTGGAGTTTAAAACACATGGATTCTACTAAGGCCACTCTGCAGTACTAGCAGGTAAAGACCTGACCAAGGAAGGATGATGTGGCAAACAGAAGAAAAGCTGCTGCTACACATCTTACAGCAGATTTGCTAAAGCCTTGTGAAGCGCTTGATTGACCGGCTTGAGTCACTGGCTGAGGCCCAGGGCTCCCTCTTTGAACTTTAGCAGAGTGCTGAAGATCAGAGTCCTGCTAGAGTTGTGAGGATGCACGAGTGCACCTCCCCCTGTATGCTGAATACCTTCTATCTAGTGAATGGTTTATTGCTGAAAGCATGCCTGGTTCTTGCTGGCCAGTCTGCTTGGCATTTCTGCCCGTGTTTCAGAGTACCACCAGTGCTTCCAGGACACCAGCAGCACTCATCCTCTGCTGCCTCCCACAACTCCTTTCTTCTCTGCCCAGACTGCAACCACTTTGTAACTTATAAATTCTATTTATTTGTAGGTCTTTTGATGTGAATTTTCAGGCTGTGCTTCATGTTTCCCAGGTGAGGAAGAATTTTCATTGCAGTTGTCTCCATAAGCAGTAGTCACTGAGTTATTCTGCACAGCAGAGACAAGTGTCTGCTGGGGGGGGAACTGTAATCCAAAGTTAACCTGACAACTTGCACGTACACCCCCTTCACTCTCTTGCTTTGCCTCATCTCTTTTAAGTGGGAAGCAGGGAGGACTTACTTCCTCTGGGTATTTTTGGTCTTTTGGCTGCCATAGCAGCCAGATTCCTACTGAATGAAATAATCATTTCTGGCATCCTTTTTTTTTTTTCACCTCCCACCCCCCCAGATTGTTGCTCGGCAGATGATTGCACAGGGGGTGCCAGGTGCTATTGTAAATGTCTCTAGCCAGGCATCTCAGCGTGCTCTGAGGGACCATGCTGTTTACTGTAAGTATGTCTGGCTTTAGCAGTATCCCTCTCACCTCTGACTGGAGATTTGCAGCCACCAAGCTGCTGGCTGCCAACTCTGGGCAGTGAAATACTCCTGTGCAGTGCAGGCCAAGTGCTATGCAGTTAAATGCCCTGGTTTTTGCCTCCTCTTGAAGGTTCCACAAAAAGTGCTTTGGATATGCTGAGCAAGGTAATGGCAATGGAACTGGGACCCCACAAGGTAAAGATTCTTATGAGAGAAAGAGAAATGTTAAAGCTAAACCTGAGTGTCTCCTCTCAGAGCAGTCAGGTTAGATTGCTTGTTGCTCTTGGTCCCAGATCAGGGTGAACACTGTGAACCCCACAGTGGTTATGACTGACATGGGGAGAATCAACTGGAGCGACCCTCAGAAATCTGCTGCCATGCTTCATCGCATTCCCCTGGGGAAGTTTGCAGGTCAGTGGTGTGGATTTGTGGCCAGGCTGGGCACTTTTGTTGTATCCAAGCCTGCCCTCTCATTGCTGTCACAACCAGAGGTACCTTGCTGCTTTAGTGGGGAGAGTCCCAGCTCTGCAGAATGGCTGTTGCTGAATTCCTGAAGCGTTTCACTAGGACTGAGCAAGAGTCAACCTTATCTTTCCCACTCCTACAGCCACCTTCTCTTAGAAGTGAAATGCACCTTGTTTATTGCCCATAAACACAACTGGGAGGTGGGCACAGATGCTTGCTGTGAACTAAGCATCATTGGATCACAACAAGGACTTTGTGCTGCCCAGCTCTTCAGCCACTGTCCTGTGTATTGCATCAAGCACAGTTTGGGGGCAGGGACATTCCCCTGCTGCACTGTCATGCAGAGGTCAAAGACAGACCTCTTGGGATGCCTCTTTTTTTCTAGCACAATTTGAGGGGTGCCTCAGATATTCTCTGTGCTTGATTCCAGAGGTGGATGATGTGGTGAACAGCATTCTCTTCCTGCTGAGTGATAAGAGTGCTATGACAACTGGCAGCTCACTGATGGTTGATGGGGGATTTCTTGTCTCCTAAGATGACACCTGCATCTCACACCTGGCCTTACTTTTCATACTAGTACTGCTTAGATGGAAACTGGATAGAAAACAGTGACACAGACCCAGTCTTGCTGGAGAAGAGGGCCAGCAGGGCTGGAACCTGTATGAGAAATGAGGCAGAAAATTACCTTTAGAAGGCTGCTTATGCAATAAAGCTCACATACGCTGTCATGGAGAATGTTTATTGCACCAAATAAGGTTTTATCTTGTCACTCTACATGATGATTAGAAATTGGACCTGTCTTTCTTCCAACCCTATTCCCTCCCCCCGCCCCAACCCTTCAGAAGCTTTCCCTGTTCCATCCAAATCCATAGAGCCTGCCTGCACTTTCAGTGGGAAGGGAAAGAAGTTGGCAGACTCTTCATTGCTCCATTGCTGTCTTTAGTAGAAAAAAACAAAACAGAGGCAACAACCACAGCCCTGCTCTGCAGAGACTGGATTTGGGGGTGGGGTGGGGGGAGGCCCCGCTAAAGACTGATAGGGCGGGAGCAGCACCACGCTGTCCTAGGGTGTGCACACTCAAAAAGGCAAATACATCGATTGCACAGAGCTGCTTCACTCACTGAGTTTGGCTAGTACCCAATAAAGCACCTAATTAGTTCTTCATCTTCATGCCTCATTTACTTTGGCCCCTTCTGGGGCTGGTTATGGTTTCTGTAACAGTCTCAGGCTAGAGCACCAATTTGTTAAGTGTGAGCCACAGTAGGCTGGGCAAGGAGACCAGACCACTCCCCCCACCACTCCTGTCATTCAGCACCATTTGTAGCAGCTCCTTCCCCACTCCACAAGGATCTTCACCACCTGTTTCACCTGTGTGTTGAAAACAGGTGTTTCCAGGGCAGGATGGATGTCTCAGCCCTTTCAGCTTTGAGTTCAGGAGAGCCAAAACAGCCTGTTGCCCCAAGGAGCTACCTTGCCTTCCCCATTGTACCTCCCTTGGGGGCTGCACAGCCCCCAGCTAAGTCTCCTGCCCCCGCTGCCCCTTCACATCAACACTGACGTTAAATCAAAGAGACATTTAAAAAACACTGACTTCGTACATGATGAAGGGCCCTACACATCCCAGCCCCCTCCAGAAACACCCAGCTAATATGCAATCTGTCAGAGGACAACAACATGCTGAGCCAGCACCCAGGCCACAGCCCTCAAAACATGGTGCACTTTTTGCCGGGCTTCTTCACGGGCGGTGGGCAGAGCACGGCCCGGATGGCTTCATCAAACACCGTCTTCAAGCCCCGCTGCGTCAGGGCCGAGCACTCGAGGTACTTTACCGACCCTAGGGGAAAGAGAGCCCCAGCTCAACCACTCCAGTCCTACCAAGACAAACTGGCCCTCACCCCTTCCAAAACAAGGAAAAGCACTGAGACAGATCTGGCAGCACATGAGACTCACCAATCTCCCGAGCCATGGCCAGACCTTGGGGGTAGGTGATGGGGGCCAGCTTCTTATCACGTAACCTTTCAATGGTGTCCTTATCATCCCTCAAGTCCAGCTTGGTGCCCACCAGGATGATAGGTGTATTTGGGCAATGGTGTCGGACCTCAGGGTACCACTGAAACAAAGCAGCATAGCAAGAGAAGCAGCTGTAGCAGTAGACCCAAGCATGAGGATGCCCTTAGCAGTTAGGAAGAAGGCTTTTGCTATCTAGCTTTTGCTATCTAATAAGGTGGCAACACCTGAACAGGATACTTCTGCCTACAGTTCTGAACATGCTTTGCAGAAAGAGGTTGGTGCACATGTAATAATGAAAGCCCTGAGACATGGACTCACTGCCAGCAAACTCAGCACTTATCGGGCTTCCCTTAAATGCATTACAGCTTCCAGGACATCCCTTACCTTCTTCAAGACCCAGGTTCAAAAAGGCAAAACTTAGCCAAAGAAGTCATGAATAAAAAGTGGCTACCCTCCCCTGTGACTCTGCAGACTATGAGGGTCCCTTATCAAAACATGGCTGCTGGAAATTTTGGGCTTGCAGGTGTGGTGCTGGGCAGGGCAGGGGCCTTCACTGGTTCCTCCCACTGTTTCACCCAGAAGGAGAGTACTTTACCTTGGCTCTGACATTCTCAAAGGAGGCTGGACTCACAAGGGAGAAGCAGATCAAGAAAACATCCTGTATGGAAACAAGAGTGCCAGCTGTGTAGAAAGAAATGGCTAGAGATACCAGAGGGATGGTGGAGAGGGAGCCTGACAGAGGACAACCTCCTTCCACAAGCCAGGACCATGGCTGTAAGAAAATTTTCCCCATTAAGGGTGCTAAACTAATTCAGAGAGGGAAGGAAATTGCTTTGATTGTATGACCATCTTCTTTTACAATGCTGGGCTCTGCATCTTGAGAGCCTGCAGCCACAAAGATCTTAGCAGTGCTATGGGCTTCACCCCTGGTAGAGGACCATGTAGGAATCACTACAGGCAGGGAATTGCTCCTAGTGCAGCCCAGTAGTGAGCTGTGCCACCCAGAGAGCAGCACGATGGAACATGGCTAAGCTGCACAGCAGCATCATGCCATCCCTGTCACTCCAGCCTTTCCACAGCACGCTGAGCTGCTCAAGCAACATTACAAAGCAGGGACTAGAACAGGATGATCTCTTAGGAGAAACTCAGCTGTGATACTTCTAAACAACCAGAATTATGGCTGCAGCTGCAGGAACTTAGATTTTCCTCAAAGGAAAGAAGCCTGGCAGCCCTTGGGAGCCTCCCTCCCCCAAGAAGGAGCGGTTACAAGCCAGCCCCAGACCAACACTCACCGTTTGTGGATAGGAAAGAGGCCGCAGTCGGTCATAATCCTCCTGCCCTGCTGTATCCCAGAGGCCTAGGTTCACTGGCTTTCCATCCACCATGACATTGGCAGAATAGTTGTCAAACCTGCCAAGGAAGAGTCAGTGACAATCTTCCTGTGACCCACACATCCCTTCATATGACATCCAAGGGGGCAGGGAATCAGATGAGGTCCACGCAACACAGCCCTGGTGAGGACACCTCACACACAGCCACTGTCACCCTCCTTGTGTGTGAAGTTCACAGTCTGATTCAGGGCAGACTTCTCACCTACACAACCATCTTTCACCCACACATGCACACAGAGCAAAAACCAACTGAAGCCCAAGGCCACTACTCACACAGTGGGGATGTATTCTCCAGGAAAAGCATTTGTGGTGTAACTGATCAGCAAGCAGGTCTTCCCTACAGCTCTGCAGAGGACAAGAGTGACAAGCATAAAGAAGGGCATGGCAGGAAGCAGCAAGGCAGTAAAACTCACCCTCCTCCCACCCAACAAAGGGGCTAGGGCCAAAGTTTCTATGTGAGGAAACAAACTTGTAGCAGACTGGGATTCTCCAGCTGTCTCCAGCAATGTGCCCCTTGCCTAAGTGTGTGCCTGACCCTGCTCTCTCCTGCTCCTTTTGTCCACACATTCAGCCTCAGCAAAACACCAGGCAAAATGTACTTGTTCAGGAACCACAGGAGAGGGAACAAATGAGTGTCCTGTGCTGGACTCAACACATCCATAAAAATAATCTCACCAAATGGGTAAATGGTGAGGTGAAGAAACATGCAACAACACAGCACTGCTGAAGCTCCTCACATATAGGAATTCCATGGCAATAAATACAAAGAAGAAGAATAATGCATCTCTGTAAACAAAAATGGACTTTGTATTTGACCACTGTCAGTTCAGAAAGATGTTTTGACTTGAGTTGTCAGGGCCTGGAACAGGCTGACCAGGGAGGGGGTGAGTCACCTTCCCTGGATGTGTTTAAAAAGAGGGTAGATGAGGTACTTAGGGAGATGGTTTAACATAGGATGGGAACGGTTGGACTTGATGATCTTAAAGGTCTTTTCCAACCTTGTGATTCTGAAAATATCAGCTCAGGACTTTGCTAAGGCAAGTGTGACCAGTCAACCAAGCTGGCAGGCACTGGGCCTGTTTGGCAATAGCATAAGTATAGGAACTTTAGTTAGCTCAGTGTGATAAAGTGAAAGTTTTGCTATAACAACAGAGGGTTACCAGGAGCAGAAAGGCCCACATTATCACTGCAGGCCCTCTGAACTGCAGACAGCCTTCCAGGGAAGCGGATCATGAGTGCCAGTCACAGGAAAAGCTGTCTGTCAGGCACCCAAGTGAAGCTGAATAGCCAACAGAGCTATAGCAAATATCCTCCACCCAAATCCACAGCTGGAGTGACATAAGGAAAGGCTTCAGGAGTGAGTGAGAGACCCCTGGTGACCCCACAGCCCTGCACTCGGATGACACAAAGCACAGCAAGAACCACTACAGAAATCCAGCCAGGGTTTCCCCTCTCCTGGATAACAGGGAGGCTGTGTAAGGAACCACTCTGCTGACCTCCTTCCTTTCCTCCTGAACTGTGACCTTTCTCCCACCAAACAGGGAAGTCACTTAATTCACACAACACACACACATCTGTGATTACAGTGTTTTGGTACCTGAGGTCACTTGGTCTCTGCACTGGCAGTTTGGTCAGGAAAAGCAAAACCCCTCAAACCTCTGGCTGAGGCCATTTCCAACACGCTGCGCTCCCAGCCACTGCTCTTCCCTCCACAGTACAGGTGAGTGGCTCTTTCTCCTGCTCCCCTCTTTAACACCACAGGCCGGACCCTGAACCACCTCGCTCCAAGTATGTGTTTGATGGGGCAGCATGCATGGGAAGGTGGAAAGACCAGTGCCTGCCTAAGACCACTCTCATTTGGCTCTCCATATCTCACCTCTGTGTGTTCTGTGATGATCAGAAAGGCAAACAGGAATTAATGAGGAAAAATAGGCAGGACAAGCCAGGGGAAGTTATGAAGCATCCCAGCCCTGCTGCACGCCTGTGCCTCACACACAGATGTGTTCTCAGGAAAAGGACAAGAAGGATGACGAGAGGCACGTGCTGAAATCAGACCCAGCTTTCAACTTAGAACGCAACAAAAGGAGGCACAAGAGAGACCCCTGAGCATCAAGATTTTTAGGGAGGACTCTGAGATGAACCACACTGGTGTGACAAAAACCAGCGCGATACAGGCACCCAATACCCTAACCAGGGGACAGCCCTACAGCCCAGGAAGGAAAGGCATTTGTTTTCCAGGCTGCACGCCGCTAGAATGAGACCGAACGACGTTGGGAGACCAAGACCCAAGTTGATGAATCCAGGAGGGCGCAGGACGCGCCCGGCAGGGCGGTGGTGGCCGCCGTGCAGCCGGGCCCCGATCTCCCCGCGCCCGGCCCCGGCGGGCCGCCCAGCCACCCGTGCCGGAGGGGGACTGAGGGCTGGGCCCACGGCCCGCCCCGGCTCCTCATCCCGCGGCCGCCGCCTGGAGCATCTCGCCCCAGCGCCGCGGCCGCCCCGCGGGTGAGGGGCCTCAGCGGGCCGGGCCACCGCGCCGGGCGGGCGCAGCCCCGCCGAGCGCCCACCCTACCCCGCCCGAACTCCGCGCTGCGGACCGGACCGGGCCGGGCCTCCCGCCGGCGGAGCCGGCTCCCCGGGCCGCGGGGCGGGGCCGCGCCGGGCCCTCCTCCCCTCTCTCCATCCCTCCCTCCCTCCCTCCCTCCCTCCTTCCCGCGGCGCCGCCGAGCCCCGCCGCCGGCCCGCTTCGCGCGGGGCTGCGGAGGGTCGAGAGCGGCCGGGGCGGCCCCGCCGTCGCCGCGCACTCACCCGTCGCCCACCACCACACACTTGATCGCCTGCATCTGCCCGCGATGGCGGCGCCGCCGCGACTCCGCCGCAGTGACAGCCCGCGCGGGCGGGGCGGGGCCGAGTTGAGCCGAGCCGAGCCGAGCGCGGCCGAGCCGAGCCGAGCCCTGCGGCGGGGGCGGGACAGGAGCCTCGCGCCGGCCCCGCCCTCGCCGGGGCGCGGGTTTCGCGTCGGCTCCGCGCGGCCCCCGGCCGGTCCCGATGCCGCGCGCCCTGGAGGGCCGCGCGCCCGGCCGGGGACAGGCGAGGCCTGCGCGAGGGGCGCACGTGCCGCCCCGACCCGCCGCAGGACCCCGCCCGGCGCCGCGTGCCGCCCGCGGGGGGCAGGTCCCGAGCAGCGCGCGGCACCCGCTCGCGGACGGGGCTCGGAACGGCGGTGCCAGCGCAGCGCGGCCGCCACCGGCCCCGGGAACAAAGGCGAGAAATCCTCCCCAGGGACCCGCGATGAACCCGAGGGGACGGCCTGAAGCTGCGGGGTCCAGGCTGGGTGTCAGGGAGAGGTTCAGTACCGAGAGGGGCGCAGGCACTGGCTGCCCAGGGAAGGGGGCACAGCCCCGAGCTGGGCTGAGGGCAAGAAGCGTCTGGACGATGTGCTCAGGGCCCTGCTTTGACCTGGCTGGGCCTGTGTGGAGCCAGGAGTGGGACTCGATTGGCTTTACAGGCCCCTGACAGCTCTTGGAGATCGTGACTGGGGGTTCCTCCACCTCCCCCAACCCTGCCCCAACAGAGAACTCCTGTAGTGGTACGGTCTCAACAGGCTTTGCTTCTGTCTTCTCTTGGGGTCTACAGCCCTGCCCAGCAAACACAGACCATCCCCTCTGTCTTCATCACAAGGAGAGGTACCCAGCTTCTTTGCTTTTACCTTAGTTCAGAACAAAAGCTGTAGGTAGCTTACCCACCTCTGACAGCCTTTTAGCTCCAGGACAGACCAGCGGGGTCTTCATGAAGATAACCCAGCTGCAGGGCCCTCCCTCCCTGTAAGCCAAACATTCAGCTCGGCACCCTCTAGTGTTATGGCAAAATGCAAAAGCTCTTTATTAAAAATACAGAGCAAATCCCAGTATGAAAAACCAGAAACACAAACCAACCCATCTGTGTGGTTTCTTTTTCCAGTTGCTTCTTAAAATACGTACCACAAGTTCATCTCTCCCACCCCAGACGTGCTGGAGAAGCAGGAGGCTCCCACACTGCTGTCTGATAGAAGTCTCCTCTTTCTCCAGTTCAGACCCTTACATCCCTTTCCTTTCTCCATGCCACCGGAGGGCTTGGGTTACCAAAAAAAAGGGACCACCTTCTCCCCTTTGTGCTCAGAGAAGCAACTCCTCAGCAGCAAGTCAGAAGCATTGGTCCTCTCCAGGGTAAGGACCAGAAAACAGTTCTCAGCTGCAGAATCCTGAGTTTCAGTTCTCAGCTCCAGCAGGACAGTTCTGCCACTTGTCCAAGCGGAATGAAAGCCCGTTGGACTTTGGGGCCACAAGAACTCCAGCCAAGCGCTGCAGTTCATAAGCAAGGCAGCACCCACACTGACCCCCCCAGCACCCCACATACCAGTCAGTGGTGTAAAGGCTTGAATGATGGCCAGTGCCCAGCCATCCTGCAAGCAGATGGACAGCTGCTGGGCAGCAGCCCCCTCAGCATTCCTGTTTCTATAGACAAGGAATGCATATCTACTGACCATCATTAGAGCCAGAGCCACGGTGGGGTGGGCAGGGGACAGTGTAGAAGAGCCAAAGCAAGTCTGTGTCAGCCACTGCTTCCATCTGCAAGCACTGGGTGTAACAGCACACATGGGTGTTTCCAGCAGCTTCAGGACCTAAGGAACAAAGTGAATGGCTCCCACCTACAGGGAACTGTAAAATCATTTATTGGGCTTCACTGCAAACAGCCCTGGCATCCAAACAAATGCTTGGGAAAGACTGCTGCCCAGGCAACATCTGACCCCCTGGTAACAAGAGGGTGCACCAACAGACTGGTGACATATAAAAGGACACAAGGTACTTCAAATGCTGTAGCAGTGCAGGGGGAAGGCTCCACATCATGAACTGAGACCCACGAGCCTCCAGCCCAGCCCTGGATGGTGGTTTCCTCCTCTCCTTTATGCAGTCAGGAGCAAGATTTCTGAAGAGCAAGAGCAATTTTCTGTGGCTGCAAGCCTTCATGTCACCCCACTCTGACAAAGCTGTCCCACTTAGAAAAGAAGGGGCTGTACCTGAGATGCTCACTCTCTTCCTGACAGCAGGTATCTGGATCCTTTAAGCCATGCTCTCATTTCCTCTGGGTTCCCAAGGGAGAGCCCTGCACATACGCCATGATGGCATTCTGCAAGAAACTTGCTCGCTGGGCCTCTTCTTCCCTCATCCTGGCAATGTCAGCCTCCTTCGTTCTCAGTTTCTCCAGCAGCATAGAGATTTCACCTTCTTTGTCCAGCAGTGCCTCGCGGTGATTACTTGACATGGCTGTGGAAGAACAGCAGCATTAGTGAAGACAGGTAAGGTGTATCTAGAATAAACAGGAACAACACACTACAGATGCAGCCAAAGGCTATGGAAGCAGGATGATCAACAGGCACACAGGAGAAGCTGCATGAGAATGTGACAGGTTTGACATGGACAAGATGTTACACTGCACTGTGCAGGAAATTCAAACGTTCTACTTGCTGCACAGCATTGGGTAGTCATCTGAGTCTTGGTCTCTACAAATGAGGACAAGAAGCCCTGCAGACAGACCAGGAAGGAGGGAATGATCCACAGCTGCACACACAAGCAGGAAGCACCACTATCCCTACCTGTAAGCATAGCTCAGTTCCAGGCCTGCTATAGGATAACCTAGCACCACCATTTGAGAAGCATGAAAGGATCCATCACCTTTCATCTGTCTCTCCAGGGCTGCAATCTTCTCCCTCAGCCCCTCCTGTGTTGTGCGTTCAACCTGCAGGTGTCCAATCTGCTCCTGTAGCTCCACCTTCACTTTGTTCACCTCCATCACTTTCTCCTCCTCTTTACTGTTCAGGTCCTGACACACAAAAGCAAACCCATGAATAACAAAACAAGAAGTTATTCTGCCTCTGTGGTGGCATCATCCCTGCTCCAGTCCAAATTACCTGCTGCAGTTCCTCTAGCCGCCTTCTGAGCCCATCAGCATGGAGGCTCAACTGGCTGGCTTTGGCTTGGGCCTCAGCAACCATTTGTTTCTGCTTCAGGCAGCAGTTCTGAGCTTCATCCCGTGACTCGGCCATCAGCCGCAGCTTCTCTTCCAGGTGCTCCAGTCGCTGCTGCTGCAGGGCACAAAGGAAAACAAAACCACCTCACTCCTTTCCTGCAAAGGGATTCTCCCCTTTTTGCCCCCAACACCAGGAATCCTCAGTTGATCAGCTGCCACTGAAGCAGAGGACTTAGCCACAACAGATACAGCACTGCTCCCTTGCGTTCAGGAGAGAATCCTCTGAGCTGTTTGCTGCTGCCAGGGAAAACATGATGATGGAGATGCTGCAAAGCCCAGCTCACTCGCTGAGAAACAGACCTGAAAGGAGGTTGTGGTGAGCTGGGGGTCAGCCTCTTCTCACAGATAATTAGGAGACATTTCTTCTCAGCAAGAGTGGTTCCCCATTGGAATGGGTCGCCCAGGGAGGTGGTGGAGTCACCATCCCTCGGGGTGTTTAAGGAAAGGTTGGATGAGGCACTTAGGGACATGGTTTAATAAGTAATATGTAGTGGGACAGTTTTACTAGATGATCCTGGAGGTCTTTTCCAACCTTAATGGTTCTATGATTCTATGTCCTTGGTAGAAGCCCCAGTGCTACCACCAGTGTTGGTAACTAATGCTCTGACTTCTTCTGTATCCCAAACGTGTCTGAAACACCACTGTGCACTGCCAAGCAACTGCCAAGTCCCACCACAGACACACATGGCAGCTTTTAACTCAGTCTGGAACTCTATAAAGCATATACAAGTAACATTCTAATAGTTTTGGTGTATTCTCCTCAGCCTTTGTTCTTTTTCACAAAGTTCAATTCTACAGCGACCTTTTTTATCCAGCAGCAGTAACCACCTGCAAAGATTGCTTGTGAGTCCAGAGCCACTGGAGCAGCCCATGAAAGCTGCTGTTGGACAGAAAGATCAACACCTAGCTGTCAGCTTTGCAAACTGGCAACTTCAATGAAATCTGTTATGACAATATCCACATCAATTCTGTCAGCACTGCAAAGCACAGAGCAGGTGGGGACAGTGGTTGCATTCTGGAGACAATCCAGGGCTCCTTCCTCAGAAATCACACTATCTGCAGGCCAGTGAAACTGAGAGCAGCTATTCAGCAGTTCCAAGACAAAAACATAGGTTAGACAACCAAATCCACTCCTTCCCACAGACAGGTCTTGTCCTTACCTCCTCCAGCCGTGCCTGATTCCGGACTTTCCTTAACTCCTCCTCTGCCTGGCCCCGCTCGGTGAGTGCAGCGGCTTTGGCTTGGCTGAGCTCCTACCACAGAAATGAGACAGACCACTCCTGATAGAGAACCTGCAACACTGACCAGAAGACATTAACAGGTTCCAGTCACAGGCTACAACATGACACAGCTCCTGTCTCTTACTCAGGGGGGCAGAGGAAACAAACCCAGGGGAATCTAGCTGGGGGAACAGGTAGGAGAAATGTGCTACACTACTTGGCACCATGTGGGAGACCTCTGAAGTCAAATCCTGGTAAGAATCTAACCATGACCAACAGAAACTTTCATAGAATCATAGAATCATAGAATTGTAGGGGTTGGAAGGGACCTCGAGAGATCATCGGGTCCAACCCCCTGCCAAAGCAGCTCCCTAGGACATTTCACTCAGATAGGCGTCCAGACAGGTCTGGAATATCTCCAGAGAAGGAGACTCCACCACCTCCCTGGGCAGCCTGTCCCAGGGCTCCCTCACCCTCACTGGGAAAAGTTCTTCCGCATGTTGGTGTGGAACTTCCTCTGCTCCAACTTGCAGCCATTGCCCCTTGTCCTGTCCCCACAGACACTGAAAAGGGGCTGGCTGATTCCCCCTGCATCCCCTGCTTGAGATAATTGTAAACATTAATTAGGTCCCCCCTTAGTCTTCTCTTCTCCAGGCTGAACAGTCCCAATCTTCTCAGCCTTTCCTCATAGGGGAGATGCTCCAGGCCCTTCATCATCTTTGTAGCCCTTCTTTGGACTCTCTCCAGGAGATCCCTGTCCTTTTTATACCAGGGAGCCCAGAACTGGACACAACACTCCAGGTGGGGCCTGACCAGGGCAGAGTAGAGGGGGAGGATCACCTCCCTTGACCTGCTGGCTACACTCCTCCTGATGCACCCCAGGATCCCATTGGCTCTCTTAGCCACCGAGGCACACTGCTGGCTCATGGCCAACCTGTCATCCACCAGGACCCCCAGGTCCTTCTCCACTGAGCTCTTCTCCAGCAGGTCATCCCCCAGCCTGTACTGATACAAATGGTTGTTCCTTCCCAGGTGCAAGACTTTACACTTGCTTTTGTTAAACCTCATCTGGTTTCTTACTGCCCAGCTCTCCAGCCTGGCCAGGTCTGGCTGGATGGCAGTGCAGTGTTCCTGCGTGAACTTTAATTTTGTTTGAAGAGAATCTATGAGTTTTAACTTGGAACCTTCTCCTTCCTTAGTGCAAAGCAGTAAAAATCACTTTAGCAGGTACACTACTGTTTTCTGTTCTTCCCCAGAGCATGTAACAATCTTCACATAGCCCAGCCATGAAGGACTCCCCGGCAGCCTTCTCCTGCCACTGCTACCCAAGCATTCCAGCAGACCTGGAGCAATGCATTCTCACCTCCTCCAGAGCTATCCTGATAGCCTCCAGCCTCTGGATCCTCTCCTGCATAGAACGCTCACTGGCCTCAAGCTCCTGTGTCACATGATCCACCTGCAAAGCAGCAGAAACCATTTAAGCTGGAAAACCACTGCTACATCCAGGCACAGCAGCACTGCCATCTGGCATGAGACCCACCTACCACCACAGAACTCCTCTTACCACCTCAGTGCTCCACTAGGAAACTGCAATACAGACAGAATCTGCCCTCTAGAAACTGGAAACTTTAGACAGATATTCCTTCCAGGACATGGTGAGTCCAAGCTCTCATCTTCAAGTGGTACAAAACACCAGAGATTCATTTTATGGCTGCAATGTGGCAAAAAGTCTTCCTGGTCTATGTTTTTTCTTACAAAATTTCAAAATCTTCAGAGAAATCTATTGGTGTAATTTTATTTTTGAGAGATTTCACACCTCAATAAACATTCCAAAGACAGCTGACCACATAGCCTCTTGCCCTGTCCACATGCAAGACAGAATCTCCCTAAAATGTAACAGAGAAGGCACTAGCAAACTGAGCCTCTCATTGAAGGGCTGGCTGCATACAGCCTGTATGTCTCAATTTCCTCCCTCAATGCATCTTTATTTCAGCCAGCACAACTAGATTGCTTACTCCTAATTACCTCTACACACAGCAAGGGCCCATCCTCCACGCCTCTTCTGCAGCATCACATACCTCTCTGGCCCTTCCCCTTACAAGCTACAAAAATCTTACTATCCAGCAGAATGTTTTGTATTCTCTTCAGCTGGGCTTTGCCTGTAGAAACGACCTGTGATCCCCACAGTAAGGCCAAGTCCACTAGTTTTTAAACTTGTTTAAGAGCAGCTGGCAGCAAACAATGACCTCCAGTGGCACCTGTATGTCAGGACTACGAGGATGCTCCAGAAATCCCTTTCTTACCTCTTTTAACCGAAGGGCTTCCATGTCTGCAAGGCTTTGTTTAAATCTTCTCTTCTCCACTTCCAGGCGTTCTGAGGATTAAAAGCAGGCATATCACAGTGTAGCTACACAGGCTGCATTTCTACTCTATCACAGACTCTTCCACCCTTTCTCTTTGGCTGCCTTGCACCACCAACTCACAGACAGTAAGTCCCAACGCACACGTGTCCATGAGCTGCTTCTGCTCCTCCACTCACCCTCAGCCTTCATGGCCCGCACCTTCAGTTCTGCTGTTGTGTTGGTCAAGTCTTGTTTTACCTGGAACAGCTGATCCTGCTGGACTTTGCACTTCTTCTCCAGCTCATCCACCTACAAGGAAATTATCACCACAAAGCATCGCCACAGATCATCACCAAGCATTTTTATTTCCTATTAGCAGAGCTGAACAGAACAATCAGCAAAGGCACAAACAAGGATCAAAGCAGAAGACACCCATACAGAGCACAGAAGTGAACAGTGTTCCAAGTCCTGCTTCTCAGCTATCCTACCTGGTTCCTCAGAATCAGGTGTTTCTCCCTGGCAGCAGACAAGTCACGCAGAAGCTTGCCTTCCCGGCTCCCAGCTTCCTGCAAACAGGATCAAAAGCACCTTAGTTCTTGGCACCACCTACCTACTCCAACCACCAGCATATCCAACTAAATCCACCCTACCCCAGGAACACTATTGCTCCTCTCCATATAAGCACTCAAATAATTTACACAAGAATTTTTGTGATGGCAGCTGTGGTTAGTGCACCAGTGCCTGCCCACCCCACCCAGCATCCTCCACACACCAGGCATGGCCTGCAACCCTGCTCTCCAACCTAACCAGGACTTATCCAGCTCACCTGCTTCTGCTGCTGGAGCTCCTTAAAGTGGTGTTCAGCCATGCTGGTTTGCTCCTGCTTTGCAGCAGTCAGCAGCTCTCCCAAGTCGTGCACCTTCTGCTCAGACAGAGCCAGGGCAGCTTCAGTCATCTGCAGCCTACACAGAGAAACACCTTCCAGGGTCCTTTCTGAGGGAAATGCTTTCAGTGGGCTCTCTGCACCACACAGTACAAGTCCCTAATGCATGTCTGGCAGAGGATTAAATCAGACAAGCTGATCAAGGCACTTTTTGCCCAGGGAAAGGGCCACCACTTATCTCTGTGCCCAGCAGCCTCTCCAGGTGGGGACCCGGGGCTTCCCAGAGCTGGGTGTTCTGGTGCCCTGGTGCATTTTCCCTGTGTTGCCCTCCATGAGCTGTTTTCCACACCCAGACCCCCCCAGGATTTGCCCACCCCCACAGAAGAACAAAGCTGCTCTGTACCACTGAGAGGTTGTGTAACATTAGGGCCCAAATGTTAAACACAGGTAGCAGGAATGATTTGCTTGCTCTGGTCATGAGGGATATCCCCACACTGAGGCACAGCATCCCTAAAGGAGCCAGGCTCACTGGTATCTGCAGTCTAACTGCTGTCACATGTGTACAGCCCTACACAATCTAACACAGCTCATGGGCAGCTCCACCTCAGTGTTCCTTAGCAAACAGCCTTCCTGGTCAGGCTCCTCCATAACCACAGCAGTTCCCAGAGGATAGTGCCAACTGCCAGAGCAAGCAGGTACAGACTCTTGTCAGGCTGTAAACTGCACAAGGAACATGCCCCCATCCCAAAAATCTTTTTCTTTTTTTTTTCCCCTTCCACCCTCTGTAATTCCCTTGCTAGATGTCTACTAGCACACCCAAGGGCCCAATCTGACCATAACTTCTGGATATTCCTGCAGAACTGAGTGAAACAGCAAGCCTGCCACTCTGCAAGATTATCCCTCTTCCTAACAGCTCTGCTCATCACTGCCTATACAGAAGAGAACAGCAAGATGCCTTAAGGATTTCCTTCTCCATACTTGGCTTTCAGTGAATTCATAATGGAGCGCTGCTCATCCAATGCTTCCTGCAGCTGGCTGACTCGTGCTGCAGACACCCTGCATTTGGCAGGGAGTGAGGAAAAAGAAAAGAGAGAGAGAGAAAAAAAAAAGGCTGAATAATTTCTGCCAGGAAATGGAGAGGGCCCAACTCAGCTGTCAAGAAACAGAAAGCACTCAGAAATTCAACTCACCTGCCACTCTTGGTTATTTCTTCTCTCTGTTTGTCTATTGTGTCCATCAAATCCAAGAGCTGTGAACAGGGCAAACATCAGTGAGGAAAGGAACTACATCAGCTTGAATAATTTCCCTTTCTTGTCTTTCTCTTCCCTAGTGACAGCTGAAGACAGGTCAAGCTACTGAAAGCAAGCGTACTGGAGGTTAGACGGGCTCACTGGCCCATCTGACTGAGGCCACTGACAACAGGGACTGCACCATGAGGTATCAAAAGGAAGAGAGACTTGTTTCTAGGTTTTCACCACCTGGAAAATATCAAACCAGTTGTAAAACACAACCTGAAACCATTAATAGGGGTGAAAAAAAAATTAAAAATAGAAGTCACCAAAACTCCTCCAGAATCCAGAGTGGGTTCAGCAGGACACGTGTCTATACCCACGTTGTCATGAATTTGGTTCCTGGGAAACCTAGCTCAGAGGAAGGACTAAACCATGCTCTGTGCCCACCTACACAGATGCACAGGCAACTTCAGATACACCATAATCCCATCACTGAGCACTTCACAGGGACACTGAGGGAAAGCACAGGATTCCAGGCACCCTGTTTGAAACGCCAACATGTAAGATTGCTGACCTGCTTGTTCTTCTCATCCTTCAGACTCAAGACCTCCTTGCTGAGTATGTACATTCGGTTCTGTGTCTCACTTAGGATAGTCTGACGGTCTTGGTTGTGATCCATGGCTTGTTCTGATGCAGAGAGAGCAGGAGAGCATGTACGTGTTTCTAAAGCACAGAATCACACAACTACAGGGGATGGAAGGGACCCAGGAGATCATTGGGTCCAACCCCCTGCCAAAGCAGGGTCCCTAGGACAGGTCACACAGGTCGGCATCCAGATGGGTCTGGAATATCTCCAGAGATGGAGACTCCCCACCCCCTGGGCAGCCTGTCCCAGGGCTCCCTCACCCTCACCAGGAAGAAGTTCTTCCCCATATTGGTGTGGAACTCCCTGTGCTCCAACTTGAGGCCATCGCCCCTTGTCCTGTCCCCACAGACACTGAAAAGGGGCTGGCCATTTCCCTGTGTCCCACCCTTCAGCTATTGATAACTATTGATCAGATCCCTTCTCAGTCTTCTTTTCTCCAGGCTCAACAGCCCCAGCTCACTCAGCCTTTCCTCACAGGGGAGATGCTCCAGGCCTTTAATCACCTTCATGTCCCTCCACTTGACTCTCTCCAGGAGATCCCTGTCTGTTTTATCCCAGGGAGCCCAGCACTGGACACAACACTCCAGGTGGGGCCTGAGCAGGGCAGAGCAGAGGGGGAGGATCCCCTCCTGTGACCTGCTGGCCACACTCCTCTGATGCACCCCAGGATCCCATCTGCCCTATTAGCCACCAGGGCACACTGCTGGCTCATGGCCAATCTGTCACCCACCAGGACCCCCAGGTCCTTCTCTGTAGAGAACAGCAAGCATGGCTGCACAAGACAGGTGTCATCCTGAGCAGACAGGAGCCCTTCTCAGTCTGGCCCATGTAGATAGACCACTCTCACCTCACAGACACAAGGTGGGGTGGAACCAAAGAGAGCAGCACATACAGGGTAAGGAACACCCCAACCATTCCACTCCATTGCAGGTAGGACCATGACAAAGGACATGCTGCATCAGCTACCTCCAAACTGGGCTACTCAGAGGCACACCAGATCCCAAGTTCTTCCCAAGTGACACCTGCAACCTGATCAGCCCACATTCAAAGGTAAAAGTGGTACAGGGCACTGTGTAAACGCTGCTGAGAAAGGGAGTGGAGGAGGAATAGCTCTCTTCTGGCACAGCAAGCACCCTACACCCCTCAAATGCTGCAAGGGGAGAGGAGTTACCCAGTTTTTCCCATGCAACAAGCAATACTCACCCACTGCTTTCAGGATGTCACTGGGAACGTTGTTCCCAGCCAGCTCCAGCCTCTTGAGGGTCTTGTTGCTGTGCAGGCAGTTCAGCAGAGCTCGACCACCCAGAAGCCCAATGTTATTCCAACGCAGATCTATACAGAAAGCAAACTTTCACCCTGGTAATCACACATGTGCTGAGAAACACAGAGCTCAAGAGAAACCACGGTCCTCACACATCCACCAGCATGGCTAACTAGTTGCAGATGGCCTCAGCACAAACACAGGTGAGCACCGTCTCCCTTTGCAAGATGAACAGGGCAGAGGGAAAATGACAAAGCAGGAAAGGCAAGGGAGAATACTAAGCACAGTAAAATGCAGGAAAGCGTTACAGTTGGAGGGGTATGCAAGTCTGCCACTCCCATTTTCATCTTATGACCCTTCCTTCCATAACCACAATCTGTGGAAGGGAAAGAACTGGCACTGCAGCCACATTTTCCAGAAGAAAATTCTGGAAAATTCCTTCCTAAGGACAAAAGCATGTCTCAGAGTGTGGCATGACATGTGCCAACAGCATGCACAAATGGGAACGAGCCCACTCCCTCCTCCACTAGGAACTGTTCTGCTCCCAGCACACAATCTCCATCTGCAGGTGTGGTTCCAGAAATTACAACTAAGTTCCCACTCTCCAGAGGCCAAGGGGCTGCAGCCTCTACCCCTGCACAAAGCCTGCAGAATCCTCCCAGAGATGGGGAATGACACTGACCAGTTGGCAGAGCTCAGGGGAGGCTGCAACAAACCTGAAAATATATGAATGTGTGTATGTGTGCACGTGTGTGTGCATACACATGTGGGCTAAGAACCAGACACCCTTACCCAGCTCCTGGAGGCTGGCATTTTGTTTCAGTGCCATGGCCAGTTCTCCAGCCCCTTGATGGTTGATCTGGTTATTGCGCAGATCTAGTCGCTGGAGAGACTTGTTTGTTCCCAGTCCTTGGCAGAAAAAGGAGAAGCCCTCCTCCCACAAGCCAAGGCTGTTCCATTCCAAGATTAGGCTGGGGAAAAATCAGACAGGATCTGAGTTCATGGGGAAAACGAGCAGTTGCAAGAGCTTAACTGTGACCTGGATCACAGTACCCATTTGAACTTAACAAGCTGAACTTAAGCTTCCTTAACAGAGACTCAGTTTCAGACAGCAGGATGCTGCTAGGGCCATGCATCTTCAGAAAGAGCACCTCTAGTTCC
Organism: Hypotaenidia okinawae; assembly: GCA_027925045.1. Taxonomy (NCBI): domain Eukaryota; kingdom Metazoa; phylum Chordata; class Aves; order Gruiformes; family Rallidae; genus Hypotaenidia; species Hypotaenidia okinawae. The sequence goes on along the minus strand of BSDF01000018.1, from coordinate 11,071,237 downwards.
CACTCCTTCACCTGTCCCATCCCTCAGGAGAAACTGCACCACTTGACGTTTCTCCTAGCCCAAGAAAAACCACCCTCATCCCTCTTCTTCTGTTGTGCTCCATCTGCCAGGAATAACAGAAAGAGAGGTAGAGAGAATTTCTTTTTTTTTTTTACCTCCTGATGGATTTGTTCTGCCTAAGAAGCTTTCCCAAAGCCTCAGCTCCCACAGTCCGCAGGTTATTTCCCTGAAACAAAATTCCCAGGTGATCAGTAGGCCCTTCCCCATCCAGCTATCCCATCAAACACCACCAGGCGCGCCCGAGCCGTAATGCAGAGTTCACTCTGTCAGAGATGGTCAGAGTAACGTTTGTTTCACCAATCTGTCAGCTTTCCAGAAAGTGAAGGACCCCAGGAGGGACGGTGGATACACACACCCTCAGTCACACCGTGACTCAAGAGAATCATGGGACAGCACAGGATGAGCTGTCCATCCATGATGGGATGGAAAGTGATGACTGTAGATAAGCAGAACCATTTCAACACGCTCAGTTAGCGCCAGCACAGACAGGAAAGAAACCTGTGACATGGTTTGGGATCACAGATTCAATGGCATAGCTACGTGCCAGAGAAACACAGACAGAAAGTCAGTACAGCAATCGTCACATCTCACAGTGGGTGCTTAGTTCCAAGCTGCAGACTAGCTTGAAAGACACTGGCAAGATGGATACACTCTATGGAAGTGCTATTCAAACAACTAAGTAATGCACAAACCCAACGAAAATCTTACATCTCATCTGACATCTCACCTGACCAAGTACCAACAGAAATAACTGCCTATCAAAACAGAGTAACTAAATAGCACCAAAGATGAGCTGAAAAGTAACTTGGAAAGTCGTGACATGGTGTTAGAGAGGCAAGAACTAAGTCCTTTGTGAACAAGAACTTTACATAAGTACAGACCTTTTAGAACAATAACTAAGCTTGTGTTCCTACCTCCTTCCCTACCTCTTTGTCTTAATTTTATTTGAACAGACTCACCTTCAAATCCAGAGATCTGACCGTGGTGTTGGAGCAAAGACCATGCAAGAGAAGTTTTACACCTGAATAGGAAAGAAAAACCCCACAGAGAGCAGTTTATTTCCTACATGTCACCCTGTGCCCGAGCTGGAAGGGAAAGCATCCTTTCAAACAACCAGCTTTAGAAGACACAGCTGTGGTAAAGCATACAACTTGATAAAAGATTGTTGCTGCTGCTAGAAAGCGTGAGTCTGAACTTCCAGGGCAGGAAATTTATTATTATGTTGCTATATCTCTCCTAAGCACAAGAGGTGTCTGGGTAGGGAACTGCACACCTCCCCCCGCGAGCTCCCAACACGCTGTGACAACAGCCCGTATCCAGGAGGCCACACAGACCAGCCGCTGGCCGGCTCAGCCCCGGCTCAGGCCGCAGGGCCCGAGCAGCAGCTCATTCCCCGTCCTGCAGAATCCCGCCCCAAGCTTGCAAGGCCCAAGGGCCTGGCGGTGCCGCCTGGCAGATCCCTACCCGCACCCTCCGGCAGCGGCAGCTGTCACCAGCCCCGACTGCTCAGGGCCAGCAGCTCTCCAACGCGCCTGGCAACCAAGGGGCTCACGAACAGCTTCAACCTGCGCTGTCGCCTCCCCGTCCGGCCACAGCCCGGGCGGGCTCCCCCGCTGCCAGAGGGCGACCCGGAGCCACCGCGACACCTCTATCGCTGCCGGGCCGCTGCTCGCTCACAGGCCGAGGCCCCTCGGTGCCGCTGCCGCTGGCCACCGGAGCGGGAGCGCAGCCCCGGGCACGTCCCGCCTCGCCCCTGCCCGTCCGGGAAACCGCCGCGGGGCCCCGCGCCCACCTTCCTCGCTCAGGCCGCAGTCACCGAGCGCCACCTCGGCGAAGGGCGCGGCGCCGGGCAGCAGCCGGCCCAGCGCTCCGCACGTCTCCAGCGAGAGGCTCTGCGCCGCCAGGTCCAGGCGGCCGCGGCCCGGCGCCCCGCCGAGCTCCCGCAGCCGGCGCAGCACGGCCTCCTGCGGCGCCGCGCACAGCCGCGCGTAGGCCCGCCGGAACTCCTCCATGGCCGCGGCGCCGAGACGCCCGGGCCCCGCCCCCGCCAGCGCTTCCGGGAGGCGGGCGGCGGCCGCGCGCGGAGCCATGGAGGAGCGGGACGGCGGCTTCAGGAAGGTGGGGCGGGCCCGGGCGGGGGGCTCGGGCCCGGGCTGCTCCCTCCTCCCCGCCCCTCTCACCCCCTGTCCTCCCTGCGCAGGAGACCGTGGACCGGCTGCTCCGCCTCCACTTCCGCGACCGGAGGACCCGAGGTACCGGGGGCGGCGGAGGCGGGGGTGGCGGAGGCGGGGGTGGCGGAGGCGGGCGGGCCGGGCCCCATCCCTCCATCCATCCCCGCTTTGTCGTTGCAGTTAACGGCGACGCGCATCTGCTGATGGCCGAGATGCTGAACGTCTTCGTCCGAGGTGAGCGCACAGCGCCGGCTCCTGGGGCCAGGCCCAGGGTCAGCCTGAACCGCGATGGCGGCCCGTTACCGGCCTCAGAGGGGGCTCCCCCTCCCTGAGCACCCAGCCCGCCTTCGGCTCGCCCCGCCGCACCGTGAAGCTGGGCAGCCCGTGGGCTGGGGAACGGTTCCTGCCAACGGCTGGGCCTCTGCCCGGTGGGACGGCACCTTGCTCCCCAAAACCGGCCCCCAGCACCCCCCGGGGCCACAGCCGTGACGGCTCTGAGCCCGCTTTCCTGGCGCTCGCACTGCAGAAGCGGCAGCCCGTGCAGCACGCCAGGCTCAGGCCGAGGACCTGGAGGTGGTGGACATCGAGCAGGTGGAGAAGGTGCTGCCCCAGCTGGTACGTACAGAACACAAATGCCCTCGAGCAGGTTAGGGAGGGGGCTGATGCAGCTTCATCCTCTCCCTCCGGGGAGACTGCTCAGGGGCTTGCTGCTCTCTCCTTACAGCTTCTAGACTTCTAGAGGCCTCAGGAAGCACGTGTGGCCCACCAGCCCTGACCTGACAGTAGACATCACTCAAGGAAGATTATGAACTTTTCCTTTCTCTTCCACTGTGGTAGCTTTCTCTCCCATTTACCAAGCACAACAAAGCCCTCGGCAACCTTGCTGTCAGGTGCTGTATTTAGAAAGGGGCCCTGGGCCAGCTGCACCACTGGTTTCCACCCTGCTGCCTTCCTCCTCAAACAGCAGCCTGTACTTCACAGCACAGGGAGATGCTGTTGCTTTTTCAGCTGATGGGAGAAACAGGTGCTGCTTCACAAAGATGCCTGGAAGTGTCGTCCAAACTTGAGGCTTCTCATCCCCTCAACAGGCTGCTGTGGCAGAAACTTCAGGTCCAGCTCCAAGCCTGTCTAATGAATAGGTTGTTAACAGGAGCTCAGTCACAGGCTCCTGCCAAAAGCAGGTAACTGATCTTTATTTTATAAATAAACAGTGTCTGTCCCTCACTACCTTTCAGTATTTCTCTAGGGCTGTGACATCAAAGAATGCTTGGAACCTTTTAACCATTTGATATTCTCCTCAGAAGCTGCTTCCCCTCTGCTATAAATTTGTTCTCACAAAGAAACATCAATAAATTAAAACCGAGTTTCCCTCCCTTGTGCAGGCTCTTTGCTGCAATTAATCACTGAAAGTCAAGTTGCTTCAAAGACTTGCAAAGTTTCCCCCTCACCCGCCCTCTCTCTAAATCTTTGTAGGACGAAAGGAAAAAGGACAGAATAACAAACAGCATGTGTGAGAATCCCACATCATGGGACAGCCTGGCCCCTCAGCCAGCAGGAGGGCCGGGGGGAAGCTGTGAAATAAGAAACCTTACACATGTCTGCAGGACCCACACAACTGAACCGGCTTTGTCGGGAAACACAGAACCGGCTGCATGGAAAGCAGCTGACAGCAGCGTGCCTCCAGGGCTGCACACTCTGGCTGGCTATCTGCAGCCTTCAGACTAGCAAGCCAGTTACGTCCCCTAGACTGCTGTGGCAGGAGAAGGCTCAGTAGGTCACTGTGCTCTTTGATCCAAGAGCTATCGAGGGTCAGCACTCAGGACACCAGCCACTTGGAAACTTCTCCTAAACACAGAGTTTAATGTGAGTTTTTTCTGATGACAGTACCAGCTTGAGCAGTGCCCCATCCCTCTGCGCTGCAGCTTCTTTGCCAAGACAACTGTTTGTGCAGCTGTATAACGAAGCCAGTGAAGGAACTGACCTAGTTCAGCCTTCAGCCCCACAACCATATGGTAAAAAAAAGAAGGGAATAGCAAAAAAAAAAAAAAAAAAAAAAAAGCAAAAGGCAAGTAATACTATCTCTGATGCTCATTTTCCCTGGGATAAGTTCAGCTAGTATAGCAGGACTGATACTGAAAGCCAGCTCATCCAGTGTCTGCATGTGGTGTGATGTGGCAGGGTAGGAATCCTGCACTTTTACATACCAGGACATCCTGTCCCTCTTCATGAACTCACACTCCTATTTTCTTGCCTTCTTCAGACTCCAGATTCTCATCTTTTCCCCCCATTCTGTCTCCATCCATTCCACACTATCACCTGTCCTGATACACCCCACATATATTGATCAAGGCAGCTCTAGCTACAGTCTGACTCCCATGAAGTGAGTACGCCTGACCCAGCACCTGAAGAGACACAAATAGCCCTATGGAGCACAGGCTCAGCCCACACTTAATCCAGTAAAGTAATAAACTCTAACCATTATTTTAGTAATTTCTGTCTTGCCATAGCATGTCTTTTATACCCTGACAAGTGCAAGAAGGGTATAAAATATTCTTTCCACAGGAAGAAGTTACAGCAGCAGCTGTACGTAGCCCTCTTGCAATCCCCACTGCCAGCGGCCACACACGTTCCCTGTTTATGTTTGGGTGTCCTATAAGAAATCAACATTTTTGCTAAAGCATTCTGCTCCCTCCACTTTGACTCTCCCTTTTCCACCCTCCCTTCCACCTTTCTTTCATGCCTCCCCCTCCCTCTGAGTTTCTTCAAAGCATCTGGGAACATTTGGAAGTAATTAGACCTGAAGGGAAATGTTGGCCAGGCTGAGAGACAATGACAAGTGCCAGGAACCCTGGGTGCCCTTTCTAGCCACTTTGAAGTTCATTCAGATGGTACAAAGCTCCGTTTTGCTTTGTTGGAAAAAGATGGGAGGAAGGGAATGAGGCATGACAGGCCCATTGAAAGGGGAGCAGGTTCCTGTGAACTGCCAGAGAAACCAAGTACTGGGGGAAGAAACACACTATCAAAGAGACCGACCAAAAAGGCCTCCTATGGCCACCGGGCTTTATTTCATCTACAAATTGTGCAGATGCACACGTGGGTCAGGCAACAATTGTCTACACAGGGAAAATGCAAAACCATGTTATTACCCTAACACAGAACCCCAGCAGCCAACAGAGCTGCTGATCCATGGAGGAGACTTGGAATAAAACACAGCACCGTGGCTACTGTGGCAACTGTGGAGTTCAGCTCCAGCCTGAGTGCAATTCTAACCAACAATACTCATCTCTGTGCAGCATCTGCCCCAGGCAAAGATCCCAACTAACTAGTGCTTCCCTCTGTGTGCCAAGGGCACTGTGGAGCACAGCCGCTCTGCTGCGGGAGCGTTGGGACCCGCAGAACGCAGGTCCCATGGAGAGACCCGTGTGGTGGATGGGTTTGGTTTTTACTCACTGTAATTACTGATGTTAATTATATGTAGTGAAATAAACCCAGAGCTTAGGGCAGAAACAACCTCCACGTGCATTCCATTAACCTGTGCTCTTCTGGCAATTGAAAACAACACAAGTGCAGCAGACCACGAGGGTCACAGGAAAAGCCTATGTGAATTATTTTAAGTGACCGACGTGGTTTCTCCTCACTCCCTTTCTGGCCATCTGCCTAGAATTAGCAGCAGCACTAACCCCAGATAGCAAGAAGCAGAGAGAAGTCCTGTTCTAGGCAGCACTTAACCAGATCATGTACTGCTGCTAGAATTCAGGCAGGCAGACTTATCTCTGAAGGTAGAGCTGGGAGGATTTGAATTTTAAAATACAGACAGAAACCAAGTCCTTCACAGAAAGTACATAGGAATTACTTCCCCCTTAATTCTCTATTCACTTTATTTGCATGCAAGAACCCTTACATTTAACCTCTAACCTTGCTTCTGTAGTCACGAAGACCACAAACAGGCCTTTCACTTCTCCAAAAGGCAAAGCTGGCATCTGAAATAGCAATTTTTTATTTGTAACTAAGTTCATACAGGTTAGATCTCTGCAGGGCCCCCAGCTGTTTCTTACACACTGTGAAAAAGTTCAGCAGGAAAGAGGCACAGCTGACTGCTCACTGATCCAGGAGCCCAGGCTGCTTCATCTCTTCCCACCTACAAAAGAAATGGAAGAGCATTAAAACACTTAACCACATAACTTGCATTGTATTGTTTCTCAATAATGCAATCTGGTTGCTGAGGGTTCTCAGGCACTGCTGTGCTCAGGCAATAGTTGGGTAGCACAAAGGAGCGCTTAAAATTCATCACAACTTTTGGAGCAGGGCACTTCATCCTACGTGTAATTAACATGCATGTTAGAGCATGTTACTAATCTTTCATACCAGCTGCTAATGGGTAACATGCACAGGTAGGTGAAATGTTATTTCAGACTTAATCCAGGTAGTATTTCCTTGGGAAAGAAGGTTCTATGCTTAAATGGAATGCTTCGATCCTTTAGGAAACAGAAAAGATCCATTTCCTACATGATCTGCATCAGTATCCCAGTACCAGCCTAGAACAGACCAGCCACAGCAGAGAAACATACTGACCCACTGCTACAGCCTTCCAGCCACCACTGCACATTTTACGCTGCACCTGCTGGAGCTGATGGCCTCAGGATCTTCTGGAACCAAAGACTCAAATCCTCATTCAGGAAGTTAACATTTGGCATTATTAGCCAGGGAATTCCATACAATCCTTCCCAGTTTTACTGCTGTTAAGGGGCCTGACTGAACTTTTGGGTTTTTTTTCCTCCTCTCTGCCACTGAGCAAAAAGTGAATATTGCCAAGAGCTTAATTCAGGAATCCTTCTTGTTACTTGGTATTTTTCACAAGTTCTCCTATAAATCCACAGATAAGCTATTGGTTCTGAGACTAAAACCAAGGCTGCATCTGTCTGATCAGGATAAACCAAGGAAAAATTAATCATGGAAACTCAGTTGCAGTCTTAGCTGTGGAAAACCACTACTGTTTTGCAGTGAAGGTTAAAACCAGAAAAAACAACTCAAAAAAAAATCAAGGGAAAGAAAAGTACTAAACCAGACTACACCAGCAAAGGAAAAAATAACAGAGGTTTAACAGATGGCATGGGGCCTTGGTACAAAGAATCTCATGCCCACTGGTACCTGAGATATCTGAGCTAAGAACTCAGACCACTGAGCCCAGAACAAAGTTAAGAGTGCTGCAAGTGCATGGATTAGGCTCAGCACTGCCCCAGTCCTGCATTCGGATGCTGCTCCAGTGAAGGCTGGTGTTTAAGTCACAAACTGATCTGTGATTGACAAGCATTCAATGTCCTGCAAGCCAAGATGTTGACATCTTCAAGAACACTGCCAAGATCCAGCAAGTCTGGCACAGAGGAGGCTGCCTTTCTGGGGAGCTGGGAATGAGAAGAGCTCTTCCCCCATTTCACGGTACCTGGCAGCTTCAGCCACTTGGGGATTTTCCCAGGGGCGCTTCTGGGCACCTGTGGAGCTTCACACACACTCGCTGGTTTTGGCTGTTTATCAGTCTTTCTGTCACTTCCTGCTTCTGGTTCAGACAGGGAGGGAACTATGGATTCTAAAGATGATGATGCAGAAGGAACTAATGATTTTGACAAACACCTGAGGAAGAGAATACACAAGTACAATTAAGCTTCATTTTTTCATAATGGCCCCTTGTAGCACCCACCACCTTGAAATTTTAACATGAGATTGGAAAGACTCTTCTTTTCTCATGATAAAAGCCCTAGGATTTACATGAGCCATGTCACCACAATCCTACTTTGCAAAGAAGGACTCACAGAGCTATGAACTCAAGTATGGCAGTATGACTGTTTGAGAAGAACAGAAAGTACTGGTATCATCAGAGCACATTTCTTTGCAGTAATACAGGCATGTTCAATGCCTCCCATCCCTGAGACACTCACCCACTTGCAACTCAGTCCAAACGTACCTGGCTACTAATAAATCAGCTGCAGAAGGGGAAACTGCAGAGCTCAGCAGGTCTGATTTCAGGTAGCAATCTGTTTAAAAACAAAACCCAAACACTTGTTTGGTAACAGAGGCATCAACCACCACAGAATCACACAGGTCCCCACAGAGCACATACCTGCTGCATACCATAGTAAATCCCCATCACCTCCCCTCAGCTGACACAGGATGCAAACTACAAAAGTTTCTTTCACAACTCAAAGTTCCCTATTTCATCAGTGAAAGCTCAAGATCTCAACATTTTCTTGTAGTGCTCTCTGAATCTCAGAAAGGCTGTTCTCCCACTCTTCTACCATCCTTTTCCCCATAACAGACAGTACATCCTCCAGAGCCTGACAAACCTCCTAAGAAAAGTACTACACTTATTTTTGTGCTCAAGTTAACCAACTAAGCTGGCTCTGAGGAGCTTAAACCATTCAGAATGGGAACAATCACCAGCATTCTCAAGGAACATGTTATCTTCTGTTGGAAGAACTCTAGAGCATAGTTCTTCTGGGTCTGCTATAAGAGCTACACAGTCAGCCAAAGAAGAGGAAACTCACTCACCCCTGCGCTCCTCAGATCCAAAGTGAATGACAGCAGTTGGGAAGAGTTTGGCCTGTAGAAAAGGGGAAAAGATCACTGATTGTAGATGGTTTCAGAGTTCACTATGAACGTTAGAGCCAAGTTAGGCAGCTACAGACAAGTTCACAGAGTTGGAGCTGAGGTCACTGAACCATCTATAATTCAGAAAAGGCTGAAGTTGGGCAGAGCACAGGGCACTCAGAGGAAGATGTGAAGCAAAACTCTACAATCTGTTCTACTGCACCAATGATCTGCAATTTGTCCTCTCCTGTCCCTGTATCACCTGAGATATTATTTCACCCACAATTCTCCACCGAGCAGGTAGAACATTATTAAGAATCTTCTGAGATCAGAGTGGCTGTTAGAAGAGAAGGAAAAATCCAGCTATTCCCTCAGAAATCTATTCTAGATTATTCTATTACATCTACACCTCATCTCTAGTTGGAATTTATCCAGTTTCAACAGCTTTCCAGGATGCAGTCTATTATTTTGTGAAACCAGCCTGAATTCCTAGTTCCTACTTGCCAGAATAATCACTGTGTATTTTTTCATCCATTTAGCTCATTATGTGACCTAGATAACCATAGGACTGCCTTCTTCATGTCTGCATTTATCAATCTGAGGATCTTTATTTCATCTGCAAATGTTAGTAATTATTATTTTGTATTTATATATATCTACTTCCAAACTAGATAAAAGTAATGAAGAGTGTGGCCAGAACCAATTCAGCAAACCACCAGCATAAGTGATCAATGTTTCTCAACAATTCCTCTCTGTTATTTGAGATGCCAGTCAGCCAGATCATAACCCATTTACTGTGTGCTTTAATTATATATTAGGACACACCTTAAAAAAAAATAAGGCCCCCATATAGGTCATGAAGCACTGAATCAAGTGAAAGTCAGTTTAACTATGTAAATTCATTGAGTCTGTGATCTCCTAAGTACTGTCTCCATGCAGAGAGACCTATGATAACAGGAGAGCACCACAGTGCCCAGGGTGACCACGTCAGTAGGAAGGTGGGAGATGCTGCCTGTCTCGCTGGGAATGGCCCCAGAAAGGAATGCACCACTGTGCCTGGAACCTTGTGCTTTCACCTCCCTCTTCAGTGCTCCACAACAACTGGCACGTTTCTTGTCAAGCACATACAGAGAAACACATTCAACAGAGTTCCCATTATCTAAGAGAACTGACTCTTCTGCAAGCTAGAAGTGCAGTCCAGCCAGAGTCAGCTCTTGCTGACCATGAACTACCACTCCACAGAGAAGACACAGTCTCTGCAAGAAACAAATAAGAAGTGGAAACATGTATGGTTTAGTCAGCAGGCCTGGTCCCTGATGTAACATGTCCATAGACTTACCACACTGGTTTATGCTCCAGCTTCCCCCGTTTTAAGGTGTAAACCCATCATACAGCAAGAATGAGATGGCAGCTAATGTTTCTGAAGTTACTCAAACACAGTACACAAGATGGTATCTGGCTGGTTGCAGTTCACTTGGTTGTCTTCTCATTTTAAAAAACAACTATGCATCATCACTCTTACCATCTTCTCCCTTCACTCACACTCAGTTGCACATCATGACTAAACAGCTTTACTCAACGACCTCTGCATAAATATCTACCCAATAAAGTCCACAAACAGGAATTTTGTTCAACATACTAAGACATTTAATGACATTACACCGTTGAGAAGCAATTAGTAGCTCAAATGATGACCTACTGAGTATTTGTGAACATAAAATTAATGCTTTTCAACTAGCCCTGCATAAGAGATAGGATTGGATCCAAGCCAGCAAGAACCTGATCCCAACATAGTAAAATTCATCAGGGTAAGAAACTGAAATGTATGAACAATTAACACCAAGACCGTGTTCTGGAAAGTGTTAACAGAGTTAAACATGCAGATTAAAGGCCTGGAAATCAGAGAAACAGAAGTAAAATCCTTAGCTACTGAATCCTTAGGTGCTGAACAAAGATTACTCAGAGAAGAGGGGTCTTAGAAACACTGCACAGCCCTAAGTAAAACATGCAAGGAAGGATGCAAGCATTAATGCAAATCGATCATTTACCCATAATTAAAGAACCCAAATATCTTTCCACTTTGGTAGCTAATATGTCTGAAGTCAATAATAAGGAATGAAGCAGCAGAACAGGTGTAGGGAAGGAAATCTGGCCAGCTAAAAGAATTCAAGGACTAAAACAAAAAAGGTTACATGAAGTTCAGATAAAGGAAGTCCCTAAAATAACTGGCTGGACCACCAATTATTAAAACTAAGGAACTCAATTAAAGAAAAGAATTTCAATTACTTTTTGGATCAGTTTTATCATCAGGGAGACTTGGAGAAGAGTAACTTTGTTCTTGATCTCTAACAAACTATGTGGAAGGTACAACTGAGCAGCTAAAAGGGCAGAAACGTCCTGCAATGCCGTTGCCACCACAGGATCATGAATGGTTGAGGTTCGAAAGAGGATCTGGAAACAGCCTAGTCCAAACCCCCTGCTCTGAGCAGGATCAGTCAGAGCAGGTACCTGTGGATCTCGGTGGCCAGTTGGGTGCTAAGTATCAATAAAGATAGAGACTCTACAACCTGCTCAGGCAACCCATTCCAGTGTCAGACTAGTAGAATGAAAAGAAAAACTATCTGAAACAATTATTTTAAGCTTTCAGAAGACCTTCTACTCAGAGACAGATAAAGAAACCAAACCATCAAAGAGTAAAAGAGCCAAATACTGTCATAGCCAGAAACCGTACAGAAACTGTCGATTAATGGTCTACATGTACCCTGGAGAAACAGTAACAACTGAATTTCTCACCTCAATCCAATAAATAAATCAATAAGAAACAAGCAACTGCTTCTCTTTGTATCACCAAAGCACACATGGGAATTGTGCAGGACAAGCTGCCTGCTCTAGTGTTTTCTAGAACCTCTGTTGCCACCATCAGCACAGTTGGGATACTGGAGTGACGGTCCTTGGACCTGATCCAGCGACTACCAGAACCCCAAAGGAACCCTGATCTTCGCGGAGGAGCCCGTGGATTGCTACCTAATAAACAGATTAATAAAACTCTATTAACCAGAGGCAAAATGAAACAGCTTCACCTATCTTCCCAACTACAAACTTCAACTGAGTATGTGTATTACCATTTCTTTTTCACATTACTCCAGAGGCTGTAGGAGAGTTTCACATACAGCATGGCTGTCCTGGTTTCAGTCAGGATAGAGTTAACTTCATTGGTAGCAGCTGATGGGATGCTGTGTTTGGGAGTTACAATGAAAGCAGTGCTGAGAACACCCTGATGTTCTTAGTTGCAGTCAGACAGTCAAGGACTTTCTCAGCTTCTTCCTATTTCTCTGTTCATGAGAAAGGAGGGGCGAAGCCAGGACAGGTGACCCAGATGGGCCAAAGAGAGTATTCCATGCCAATGACGTCCTGCCCAGGAGAACGGGGGGCTGAGGGGAGGAAGAAGAGGGGCGGTGGCGGGACGCGTGCTGCTTGGGGGGACGGTCGGGTTCCGGGACAGCTCTGGGTGGTACCTGAGTTGTGTGGGTCGGGGAGAAACTGCATTGGGGATCAAGAGTTTCATCTTCTTTTGCTCTAAAGTCCTGTTAGCATTGGGATATTTGATCTTTCTGTTCTCTCAGTAAACTCTCCTTATCCCAACCCACGGGCCTCTTAGTTTCTTGGGTTTGGAGTTATTTGCCCCTTCCTTTTCCCTTCCCTTGTTTCCCCCTTTTCCCTCTTCCCCTGCTCTTTTACTTTAAGAAGCAGGCAGCTGCGTGGATCTCAGCCCACAGCCGGGGGGAAACCACGACAACAGCCCTACACCATGTCAGGCTGAAGCAGGAGACATTCATCAGCCTACTCTGTCAGTTCCTGCTGAAGTGGCCAGGCATTTTCACATCCTTGGCCTGACATTTTAGCAGAAATCATTATTTATTAGGTCTTTTAACATTTCATTCCTCAATCACCAGGGCCTAGCCTGCTCCAGTCACAAAGACGGCTCTCCATAAACTTTTTTAATTAAAAAGTACCAGACACGGTTTAGAAACCCCAGAGAAAACTCTCGCAAGAGCTTTGATGTTTCCGCTGCCTTCGTCTGAAGGGTTCCCTCTATTTAGGAAATGGGTGCCTTAAAAAGCCACCTCCCCCCACCCCCCCCAACACACATACACTCAAGCCCTTTTACACATAACATCCTTTTCATGCCAGCTGCAAGTTGGAAAATGAGGTTTTTGTAGCGTGTTAGTGTTGGAATTTTTTAATAACCTCCCCTCTCTTTTTTTCCCCCTCCCGACCAATTATCTTGGTAAATAATTAACATTCTGAAAGAGATAAGTAAGCACAGCATCTCAGAGCTCAAAGCCCTTTAGTTCAAAGCCCTGCCCTTTTCTCTTCGTTTCCCTGCCGCCGCCACCGAAACTTCCTTGTCAATCAAGCTCTGGGCACACACATCAAAGCTTCATGTGGGAATGGCCCCAAGGGGTCAGAGAAAATTCATGGCAGGGACTTCGTGAGGCACAAAGAGAAAGAGTGAAAAACACAGACCAAGAGCTAGACAGGCACACTCAACCACACAAACAGACAGAATGTGCCCCAATATAAACCTCTACCCTATTTACTCACAGGTTGACAAATAACCATAGTTCTAAGTTTCAGGATCCACCTACACAACCATTTCCCACCGCTGGCAAAACATCAGTCCAAATGCTTCAGTTCAAAATCTTCTAATTGAAAGAAACTTAAAGGAACCGAAAGCAGCTCACAAGTATACAGAATGCAACCTCCTTCCCATGGCTCCATTCCCTGCATCCCTATCCTTTCCCAGGGGTCAGCCAACACACAGTCTCCTCCTGCCAAATCGACATCCAGTAAGTTCTTTTTCTTCAATTCCAATAGACTACTGGCTCATTCACACAACCCTTTGTCCAGCTTCTTTTGTGCGCAGTTCTCGGGTACCATCCCAATTTCAACACTTACGGAGGGTTCGGGACAGAAGGCAGCTAGCTACATCTCAGTGATCACCCCAGGAATTCTCCAGCCAGGCACTGGTAGGACATAGTGGTGTCTGAGATTTTTTTTTGTAACACAAAAGTATTTAAATGAGCACCAATTGCACATTAAAAAGAAAAAAAAAAAAGCCAGTGGAATGATCCCACCAGCCAAGGAATGTCTTGGCACAAAGATGAGAAGGATTTAGTAGCTACAGTCCAGGAAAACACACAAATCCAAAGCTGAAGCCTTTACTATTCTCTAGCATTGCTGAGAATAAAAGGATCAAATATTGGGCAGACCATTACCTGAAAACTATCTTCTCAGGTCAGTTGGTGCTTCCTCTTTGCAGTTGTTCTTATGCTTATATCAATGTCACTAGAAGAAACACCCTGCAGTTCTTAACCTCACTGCATAGGATTCTGGTAAGAGTATTTGTGAATCAGACCTCTTAGAGTCACACTGCACAGGTCAGAAGAATCACAGGCTCTTTGAAATGAGCATTCAGAAAACTCCATTCAGTTATATGTGAAGAATTATTACAACTAAGTCCACAGCTAGTTAATTAGACTCAAACATTGAGCATTTCTCCTCCTTGCTGCTTGGATTTCCAGCCACAAATACAATGCCATTCTGACTGGGAAAAGAGATGCTATTAATCTATTGAAATATAATGTTCAAATCAAGGGATATTTAACAAACTACAGCTAGATTTATTTTTTTATTGCAACAGCAACTAAAAATTCAGTTGAAAATGGTGTCCCACTGTGCAGTTATATATATGTAATCAGCAACAACATGAAAAGTAATCAAGTATTAAGCTTGGGGATTTTTGTTTTGGGGGAGGGTGTGTTTATACAGATGAAAAACTGAGACCTAAACACATTAAATAACAAAGTCACACGGGATGGCAGTAGCAGAAACGAGAAGTAAGTACGTAAGTCTACAGAACCCCATCCAAGGCCTTAATCATGGGATAGCTTTCTTCTGAAGGGATCAGAAAGTGACTGATGCAGCAAGGGGTGGAAGAAGCCAATGTCCTGCTTACTGTCCTCCCCATTTAAGGGGTATCATTCCAAATGACCTCAGATTTTAAGAAGATGTAAATAACACAGCTCCATCAATTTACTTAGTTTAAATGAACACTTTCCATCTCAGAAACCCAAAGGCCAGCCTGTCGCTCATAAAGCCACGTTTAGTCTGAAACTAAGCTGTGTAGCTAAGCAACTCCCAGTTTTATTTCAGGCAGGCAGAGTGCAGTTACGCAGACAGCACAGCGGTGAGCATGGTTTATGAGAGCTGGGCATCCTGGCTTAGAGCAGCATGCTAGGGCTGCTGCAGCTCACATTCCACAATAAAAATATCTGCACTAGAACAATATTCCCCCCTGAATCCATCAGCAACACACAAGAGCAACATTTCTGCTGCCTTTTACTGCACATTCCTGTCACTTGTTCTCAGAGCACAGGAAAGATTTCAGGCAGAACCCTCTCCAAACAACGTCTCAAGACTTCATCCTTCCCAGGCTCTCTCCAGACAGGCACATTCAAAGGAATCCCAGCACAGAGGCCTGCACGTTAAGTACACGACCACCACACAGCGATTCTGTTCCCCGACAGAGCGATGCTTTCAGCCCAGGCAGAGCCTGCTGTCTGAGGGGACCCTGCAGCTGCCAGAATGAGCAGCATTCTTTCCGTTACATGATCTGAAAAGATTAGAGTGCCACAGGTCTGCTGTTAGTTTGATGTTAAAAGATGAATAAGAAAATAAGCACTTCAAAGGGACACGCGCGTGGAAGGAGAAACCCAAGCTACCAACATGAAATACTGCCCAGCACACACACCCCAAACACATCAACCAGCTCTTGGAAAATTCAACCGGAAAGCCGGTGGATCAAAAGCCTCTCCAGCAAGACTGCAAAGTGTTGCTGAAACAGAAATAAACACTACAGGCATGGTGAAAGGGGCAAACTGACTTAAGTGGCTTCATGTTTATAACCCGAGAACAAAGCTGCTCAATGTGGACTGCAATTGCCAAGGAAGATGGATATTCTGCAGCCAATCCGGAGGAGGTCTGACCCAGCTAGAGCAGGGAACCTTTAAAATTCATAAGGTGAAGATAAGATTTGAAAGCACTATTTTGAGAAGGCTACTTAAGAAATCCAGTTATAAAGAGTATTCATTGAGCCCCTGAGCGGAGATCAGAAAGATCTGGCCTCCGACACTGAGAGTACACTAGAGAAGGTTTCTGGCAGCATTTCCACCCTGACCTCAGCCCAAGTGCCCAGCCTTACCCAAAGTGAGTATGGACAGCCATGGACAGCATGGGTAACAGACCTTGCAAGACAAACCACAGGTAAGACTACCCAAATCTAGTCAGATGAGAAAATCCTGAATGGATAAATCCAGGGCTAAGACTTCACACAGGAAGGTGAATGCCATCCTCCTGGCTGGCTGGATTTTACTATTAATTACAGTGTTCTTCACTGGTGAGTGGAATAACTACAAGGCCACTGGCCACTGGAAATACCTCCAACAGACTGACTCTGATGAAGTAATTTTTTTCTGAGATTGCATTCAGCCTCTTGCCAAAAGCAAAGAAGGCTTTGCACTGCTCAGTTCACAGCTGGCTTTACTGACCAAGCATGCCAGATGTATTGCCCAAACTGGCATTAACAAATAGGACATGGAAACACAACTAAAGGCAAAGAAAGGAACAAACAGCTCTTCTGGATTTCTGCCCCATGCTACATGCCAGAGGCAACACTCAGTGCATTCTAAGATCTGATTAGAAGACCTAATTATTTATGTGGAAGCCTGTGGATTCCTTGAGCTCCTCTGAAGATAGACAATAGCCTCCTGCCTTCTTTGCTGCCCTGACTTTTTCAGTGGTTGGTATTCTTACCCTCTGATAACTCTTCCCTAGCATTAACTCAGCAATCCATGATTTCTTCCACTAACACCCCCCCCCATATGCACTACACAAGTGCCTGTTTCTGGGAGGAGAAAGACAGGAGGCAGCAACTCTAAAAAGCTCAGCTAGCCTAGAAAAACACAGACAAGCAACTAGAGCTATAAGGAACCCAAAGCCAAGTGCTACAACAGGGAAGCCTGCAGTTGATCAGTTCTGGAGAGCAGAACATTATAAAACACTTCAAGGGACATGAGGATAAGGCAGCCAGCAAAAATAGTAATAACAAAAAATCAAAGCAATGCCTTGAAGTCTTTATGGGTTCCAAAAACTCCACATTGCTGCCAATCTGTGTGCTCACTATACTGTAAATACACACATATTTTGGGAGAATTCACTCCAGACAGTTCCTTCAGTCCAAGGATCTTGGCAAACACATTGACAATATTTGTCTTTTTTCCTGGTTCTGCTTATAGCGTAAAAGTTCTCCCTCCATTGTAAGGGATCACTTCTAATGAATGTGGTTCCAATCTTATCAGCTTGAATGGAGTGAGAGGGTGGAGAGGGAGCAGAAGTGTTGATAGTACGGTACTCCACCATCTGCAGTGGCTCCCGTTACTGGCTTCAGCACAGATTTCAGTCCTTCATAAATATTTGAACACTCAAATGTGCTCCCATTACTGCCTCAGACACCATCCACTGCTTCTTACAGCCAGCACCAAGGCAGTCCATGGACAGAGGATAACCTACCACTAGCTTAAGACCTGGGGAAGCCAGGTGCAACTCCATGACTCCTGTCTGACATCGGACAAGCAATCTCAAACAGCCAACTCCCAGCTGTATCACACAAGAAGCAACTCTGCCCTCTACCCCAGCACAGCGTGGGGTTATGACTCTATCAGAAATCTCCATGACAGTAAGTTCCTACAACATCCAGGCTGGCAATGGTCAATGTCCAGAGCGCTCTGTAGTGGCTCAAGCAGACTATGTCTGACAGTCTCAGCAAAGACCTTAAGTTTCTAGAAAATCCTTTTGAAGTTCATCAAGAGATTCCCCATATCCTTGGAGGAAGATGCTAGAATTCCACATGTGCCAAGGCACTTCTCAAATGAGAAAACAGAAGGCAATTGAGTAGTCTATGACTAAACTGAAGGGAATAAATAACTGGATGCTTCTGTGTCACAGTCCTACTTAAAAGTAATAGTAACAGTCCACTTACACTTAGCCATGACAGCATCATGTATTTTGAGAAGACATGAGGCAACCTAGGGAAAAAAAGTGGACTCTGCAGAAGCCACAAGCCAACTTCTTATTACTTTGCTCTTTGGTTTTCTTAACTTTTTCTCATTTTCTGTTTCTCAAGTCTTTAAGCACCGTATTTGGGGAAGTAGTCCCTAAGAGCAGAAGGACAATAAATGCCATTTTAAAAATGGAGAAGCATTTAAAAAGCAGTGAACCATTACACAGTGTAATCAAGGCCAAATCTCATGTTTGAAAGTTAGGGATTCTAAGGCTCATATAATTCCAATTATAGCTCACCGTCATCCCTGAGATAATTAGATCTCAGTGCAATCTTCCTTATGACTGCCTTTGTTTCCTCTGAAAGTCACTTTATTCCTGAAATGAATATACACTTCAAAGGTGTTCTATGAAGCACCTACCATCTACCTCTAATTTGGTATGTTATCCTCTTCTCAGATAAGTCATGCATGGAAGAGTGAACAGCCTGATAATATGAAAGCTACATGTTGGGAAAAATCCAGAATGGCTACATACAACATAGTAGTAACCTGTCTTGGAAGACATGTTTTTAACAGAAAGGTAGATTTCTAGTCTCTCCTCAGCCTTTCACACATCCTCAAAAAAAAAAAAAAATCAAACACCTTGTCCTGGTTTCAGTCAGGATAGAGTTAACTTCATTGGTAGCAGCTGATGGGATGCTGTGTTTGGGAGTTACAATGAAAGCAGTGCTGAGAACACCCTGATGTTCTTAGTTGCAGTCAGACAGTCAAGGACTTTCTCAGCTTCTTCCTATTTCTCTGTTCATGAGAAAGGAGGGGCGAAGCCAGGACAGGTGACCCAGATGGGCCAAAGAGAGTATTCCATGCCAATGACGTCCTGCCCAGGAGAACGGGGGGCTGAGGGGAGGAAGAAGAGGGGCGGTGGCGGGACGCGTGCTGCTTGGGGGGACAGTCGGGTTCCGGGACAGCTCTGGGTGGTACCTGAGTTGTGTGGGTCGGGGAGAAACTGCATTGGGGATCAAGAGTTTCATCTTCTTTTGCTCTAAAGTCCTGTTAGCATTGGGATATTTGATCTTTCTGTTCTCTTAGTAAACTCTCCTTATCCCAACCCACGGGCCTCCTAGTTTCTTGGGTTTGGAGTTATTTGCCCCTTCCTTTTCCCTTCCCTTGTTTCCCCCTTTTTCCCTCTTCCCCTGCTCTTTTACTTTAAGGAGCAGGCAGCTGCGTGGATCTCGGCCCACAGCCGGGGGAAACCACGACACACCTACAAAAAAGCTTGAGAAATGAGCTGTCCCTTCACCCTTATTCCCTCTTCCCACCATGCTGGAAAGAGCTGCACACTCCACAGAGTTCATTCTCACGTGCATGGTAACTACCAAAACACAGCATATGCTCTCACAGTATGGAGATGGTGACCACTGCAAGGTCACCTGGCATGACAGCTCCCCTCTCCCCAGCCCAGAGCCGCACGTGTGACACAATACCTTCACTGTATGCCTTCTATCTTGACAGAGCAGCTCTGTATTTTCATCTCTATCCTTCCAGATAATGGGAACAGAAGGGGAGCTCTGAGTAAAGTACAAAATGTTTCCCTTCCACAGACCACATGACGCCTAAAAGGGGCAAGGTCTTCCCCTAAGCCACCCACACAGAGCCTAGCCCCATCCAGGCACTGCAGCCCTGCAGCAAGTGTGGATGCTGAACCACACCAACCTCGTCCCAGACTGCAGATGTCAGGGGTTGGAAGGCAACACTAGAGAAGTGAGAAGCAGTGAGCAGGTCCTGTCCCCAGCGCTGCCCCACCTGACCCAACACTAGAAATATCACCTCTCCTTCTGCTGCTCTCATGTGCACCAAGAGCTCAAGGCTCAGGCAGAGCAGCCAGATGAGCAACAGCTGCCCATGAAAAGGGCATCCAACAATAACACGGTTGCCAGGGACATGAAAGCCAGAGCAACTTCCGCACCCGCTTCTTCCCAGAGAAGAAAGCCTCCTTCAGCCCCTGCCAAGCACTGGTCTTGCAGCAGCAGAAGGGAAAGCCTGTCCAAGCAGAAGACATTACAGGATGAGGGCCTTCACCAACTCAAGGCAAAAGTTAAAAGATGGAAAATGATTTACACTGGTAGCAGGGAGCAAAGCTTCACCAGCCTACACTGGGGTCAGGCCCCATCCTGGTATGTCAGAGCATGGTGCTCTCTGACAAGTACAGGTAACCAGAACAATATGACAAGTTCTCAGCAGGAATTGTTTTTTCCTGTTTTTTTCATCCAAACAAAACGTTTGTAAACACACATGATCATTCCTGCCACAACAGACCATGACCTGAAAGGGCTGAAGGGCTCCAGGCAAAGGACACAGGCTACATGGCTACCAGCTCTTCCCATCTGCAAGCCCATTTTACACCCAGCTGAACCAAACAACAGGAAGGTCTGTGCTCAGACATGGCAGCTTTGGACCATAAAAACCAGGGAGCGTAGTGTGCATGTGCCATGTCAAACCAGTCTGTACTGGTCAGCTCTAGGGCTACTTCTCTTGCCTCAGAACTGCTAACAAGCACAGAAGAGTTTTTATCATCTGCTGTTCCTCTGAGTGCTTTCCAAAGGCATCGTCAGCAATGCAGCCATAGCCAGTTCTCCCTTTGTGAGGTTTCTCAGAAATCTGAAGACAAGATCTGTCCTTTGCATTTCCCATCCCAGTCACCACGTGTTTTGGGTGGCAGATGGGGGTGAGATGGCACAAGATGGAAGCCAGCAGAACTTTGTGCCTGGATGGGAAAATCTGGCTCCAAGACACAAAGCACTGTCCAGTGATAGTCTGGAAAGAAAAACTACTGCTCTCCCCACCCAGGCTGACATTATGCCTTACCAACACATGCTGTCCCGTCCCTGTCAGTGGGAGAAGCAGTGCCATGCACACTGTGTGTCTGAACGAAGCCATGGTCAAGCGGAGAGCGGGACGGCTGGCGGGAACAGAGCAGTGCTCAGGCTGTGGAGCTGGAGAGAGGCCAAGAGCTACTGCACAGCAATTCCTGAGCCACAGAGCCAGGCAGGGCTGTGATCCCTGAGAGGCTCCCGGCTCCCTGGGAAGCTAAACCTGTCATAGGCATGGTGACAATACAAGGAACCCCAACATCAACAAAGCCACTCCCAAAACTTCGCATTTCAGCACAGAATTCTTAACAGGGTATTAGGAAGAGGAGAGAATTCCCACTGTGAGTGAACACACAGATCCTCACTTTGCTGCCCTGAACACTCAATAGTCTAAAAGCAGCTGCACATGTATGTCTTCCACATGGCCTGGTCAGGAAGTTGTGGAATTTGGAAAGCTCCATTACAAACAACTTCAGAGGCATGCTAATCCCTACCTAATTCACCACCTTGCCTGAAAAGTCCCTTTCTCTATCCCTCTCTCTGCTCCACCCCTTCTACTCCCCCCAGGCATCAAGCAGAAACTCTCACTGCAGCCTGTTTGACCCTTTACCCCACAACTCATCTTCAGTGCATCACTCTACAAACGACCATGAAGTCCTGAGCGACAGCACAGGGTGAGTCTGAGGCAAAGTCACTGGCAATATCACTCAGTCAGCCTCTTAACATGTGTGTGATTTACACAACCAGGACTCTCTGGCCAGAGACCTCAAGGCCACCTTATATGACATCTGCAAAAAGCCTCCAGGAATCTGGATATGAAAAACTGCCTTTCAGCCTTTGAGAGAAGTTACACGTACAGTACACACACACAGTACATATTCCTCATTGTCCAACCTGACTTGAAATAAATTCTTGCATAGTGGTTATCTAAAAGGTCAGATTTTTGTCTAATATGGCCTCTAGCTCCTGCTGTAGAAACTGTAAAGAGTTGCCTGCCCAAACCCAGCCTCTCAGCTCCTACTGTGCCAGTCCAACCACAGGCACAGCAAAGGCACCTTAGCTCAGCTCTTGTAATAATGTTTCAGGGCTAAATACAGTTCAGACCCTATGAGGCACTGAGCATATGTAACAATGTGAACCCCTCAACCCTGCCACAACATGCCAGTGCATATTGTTGCACAAGGTGGACCTCTTCTGGTGAAGAGCTTGTGCTCCTAAACACCTGGTCCCACTGGTCTTGGCAAAGCAGAAGCCCACAGGGATCACAGGACATTACACAGCTTCTTTTAGAAGTGCCTGAAGCAGACAGCTGGGTGAAGGGAAGCAACAAGTCAGAGAGAGTCACAGAGCCCCGGTGAGTCCTTACCTCAAAGAGTGTCAGACTTTCATCCTTCAAGATGATTCTGGGAGGTGCAACAACTGAAGTTAAAAAACAAGTTATAAAACAGGACCACCTAGCAACCAAAACAATAAACACAGCAGGTAGGGGAGGGACTGGTGCCCTTTAAAGGAGTGACACACTCACACTGCCCACACAGGCTTCTTGCCAGGCAGAAGCATAATGCAGCTGAGTGAGCAGGTTACACCTTCTCTGCACTCTGAGGCTGTGTTTAGGGAAGGAATTCCTCCCCAGGCCATACCTCATGGCATCACAAGATCCCATATGCACACAGCTAGAAACAGGCTTTGTAAATAAGGCCAAGATCATTGACAGCACACTCACACAAGTAAAATGGCAAGTCTGCATCTGCAAGGTGGCTTCTTACAAACTCTCTCAAAATGCCAACTGCAAGAAAAGGAGAAAAAGGTTTGCTGAATTACATTTGTCTTAAGATGCTGGGTGAAAAGACTACTTTGTACCAGCAGAACTGCCCTCTGCAGTGTCTGCAGATTCTTTTCCTCCAAAGAACACTATTACAAGTATCTTGGAGAAAAACAGAAAGCAAAACAAAACAAACAACAACAAAAAACCCCAACAAAAAAAGATACCCACACAAAAAAAACCCACCACATCCCACACTTAGACATGCTGGCTCCTTAGGAAAATCCCTGGATGCCAGTGTAGGTCTTCCTAGGAAATCCAACAGCAGTTGCAAGATTTGCAGAGGCCAGCCAGGTGAGACACAGGTAACTAGATTTTTATTTCTTGTTCCATGCAAAAGTATCCAAAAAATTCTGTGGGTAACCATCACAGACAGCTGAGAATAGGAGGATCTCAACTAACTGTAAGAGCTGTTTGGTGTATGGTCTGACCACCCTTCGTGAACTGACAAGGCATAAATGTTCATCATTATTATAATCACAGTAGGTGAAGCTTCTTTATCTTCTGAGGGGGAGGGATGTTGTTATTTGGTTTATTTTGGCTTGGGGAGGTGTGGGTGTTGTTTTTTCCCAAAAACTTTTTAAGCTTTAACATACAGAAGTGTCCAAACCTGGGTAACATACCATTTGAACACAAACTGGGATAACAAGTGGGACACTTTCCCAAGCACAAATACTTTGCCATGAAGTAACCTGACAGCCTTCAAGTAGTCCTGAAAATAAACTCCTCTTAACTAAGTTAATTACCCCAGATCCTTTTCACATCCAGTTCAGGGGCCCCATCAGGATGATGTAACTAGCTACTGGTACTTTTTCAGAGCAGTATTACTTCCCTGGACAGCAGAAATGTCCTTTCCAGGATGCTTCCTTTTGCCATGCAACTCATCAACAATGAGAGAGGTTAGCTGCAGCTACACAGACTGGATCCAAGATTGCTCTTACCAGTTTCACCAGGACGGAAAAAGCCCTGTAGAACATGACGGTCTGGGAAATGGACTCTCAACACCACCTAAATCAGGGGGAAAACACATGAGGTCAGTTGTTTACAGCTGTTCTGTTACACCTGTCCTTGGCTTGGAATCTGTGAGCAAGTGGTTTGCTTGGGTTTTTTTTAATGGGGAGACTGGAGATAGTTACAGGGACAGGGCAGCATACTGGCTAACAAGTACTCTGCAGCTCCTGAGAGAACTTGGCTTTCAAAGGCTCTAGGAGAGCTGACATATAGAAACAGTACAACATACAGTGCAGCAGCACTTGTCCACAGTAGGAGCTCCCAGTGCTAAGCAAAGTAGCAAATCACCCATGGACAGGTACAGAGTATCAGTATCCTGCAGTGTCCGTAGCAGCAGGAATCCTCCTGCCATACATCTGAAATAACTCCTACCATTCTATTTCCAGCATTGGTTGGAAAGCACTTAACTTGGGAACTTCATTTCCACCATCACCACCCCTCCAAATAAATCACCAAAGACAAAAAGCACATGAAGATCATATTTGGAGAGTAAGATATTGTCAACCTGTAACATCTCACTGTGTAACTTGTAATGAGATACTATCACATGTATGAGTGTACAGAGCAGCTTGGAAAGCTCCAATCCACAGAGCAGCTTGGAAAGCTCAGTCATACAGACTGACAAGTGCACCACAGAAGGGTTTTGAAATATCTGGAACAAAATAAAAGGAGCTATATTGCCTGCCTCATATCATTACAGGCCAGTTGATTTTACATGGTCCAACTGTTAGGCAAGTCTCACACACAATTAACAGGGACAAGAGTTTGAAAGGTCTTCCTACAAGTAGCTCAAGATCCAGTTGATCACAACTGATTCCCACTGCTACTTAAACCTCCAGTCTGGACTAGGCAGAGGGACTGGAACAAGAACAAAGGCTACCTTTGGGTAACGCTCTAGCTTCTCCTTCAGCTGAGCCTCCCTCAAAGACTTTGTCATCAGCGGAGCTTCTTCCAGGCGTTTCCTAGACAAATGGAAAGAAGACAAGCTGTCACTTCTGTAATTTTAGGATTTTACTAAGAAAGTAAAAGGTCCAAAACCAGCTGATGAGAACTGCTCAGCTGCTCCATATATCTCTCAGCATTTTCTCCACTTCCTGAGGTTTCTACCTCAACATCTGATCTATGAAACTACTGAGCATCAGCAACAATACCATATAAAACTACTTTGCTTGTACAAGTTTAAAAATAAGTTCACTACAGCAGATGCCAGAAAAGATACTGAGAAGAGCACAGGAATGTTTGCTTAGACTGGTCAAGAAGAGATGGACTCATTAACCCAACAAGACAGACTGAAGTTGGATGTGATTATTCCAGGGAGGAAGAAGAGCTACTGAAGCTGAAAACCAATGCTGGCACAATAAGTTAATGGCTATTAATTAGGGAAATGAAACAAAAATGAGACATTCCAGATCATTCAGGGATGGCATTGTAGACTGGTGCTTTCAAAAGAGTAGTGGATGCACAAACTCAAAATAATCTACCTGTATCTACAATGAAACAATAAATTCAAGAAAACAATTACATTGTTTCCTATAGGTAAAGTAATCAGTTCAGATCAAATAGATCCTGTGTTCAGTTTTAGTCCCTTTTCCTTGTTTCCACTTAGTTCTGAACATCCAGATTACCAGGCCAGATTTCAGCAAAACATTTGATCACATAATTCTGCACAACTCTTTGCAAGTTAATCTCTTGCACCTATACAGCTTGAAGGACTACTACTTTTAAGAATGATCAAGCTATCTCAGGAACAGCTGCTCATCAAAACATCCACAGGCTTACTTCACCGAGGGTACCCCAACTGTCAGCTGTCCCACCCCATCCCAAGATGACCTCAAAGTGCCAACTCACAATCTGAAAAGCAAACATGAAACTAACCCACTCCTTTTCTTCTCTGTGACCAATTGCTGATTCATACCAATTATCAGCTCTTCATGAGGTCAGAATCAAATTGGAATTGCATACAGAAGCTTGCACTGTATGCAACTAGTTTTTGTTCAGGCTCAGAAGCCAACCAGTGTGAGTTTCACATGTAACTTGACTTTATTTTTATCCCTGGATGGCTGTGAGGGAAAATGGGATTACAAGCATCAGCAAGTTTGGAAATTTAGGTCTTTTTTTGAGGGTGCTGTATTCCAGTAACCCCCAACCAAATGATGCTACATTTGTACCACTAAATACTCCAGACCCACAAGTGGCAGAGCAATTTTCAGGCCAGTCTGTACTCATGTGGATTTCAGTGGCCTGTGGGGAAAAAAATCAGTTCTAAGTAAAAAGTTCAACTCAGACTTGGTTAGAGTGTAAGTAGGCTGCCCCACAGCCTCAAAGAATGCTTGTAAAGTTTAAAGGAATGTTAGGATCCACTTGAAACTAAATAAATTCATGAAAATTAATCTGTTTAAGGAACATACAGACAGCAAAATGTTGTGATAAGGAGGCTAGTTTATCTTAATCTGGCTTTAGTCTGGAACTGGAATAAGAATACAGCAAAATCATAAATATTCAACAGCAAGCTACTTGAACAGTGAGATGCATTGTTAGTCCAGCTTCCTACACTTCTTTCCCTCTTTATGTGTGTTCCAAACTTTCTCATGTCTTGATTTGTGCTTTATTTCCATTTGGGTAACGTCTCAAAGTTGGTCTTTTCTGATGAGATCTATGAAAAGGTTAATACACAAGGTATTTCTTACTGGCTGAAAATGTTACTACAAAGTCAGAGAGAGTTATTCCCATTAAGCTGGATCTTTACATGCATATCATTGTCCAACACAAGTTATAAATTCTGTCCATTTAATTCCTAACAGTTAACATGAAGTCAGATCAAACCAGATAGCAGGACACAGCACTGCTTTGGGCTCCTACCAAAAAAGAGCACATTTAATTACAAAGGCAGTGGCTTCTCTTTCAGAAAAAGGGAGAAGGAAATAAAGAGAGGTAGGGTGTTAAGTGGCTTTGAGTAACTCCCTGAAAAGCAGAACAGGGGAAGGAATCTTGCTCTTAATCCTCTCTCCATGAGGGCCTATCCCTGATTAGCTTAAGGTTCTCAGATAAATTTCCTGATGATATTTTCAACATCCACATGAAGCCACTATCCCACACACAAACACACCCCTGATTGACATGAAACCAGAAGCATGACACAGCTCAAATGGTATAAAGGGTACATTCCCAGTGCTGATCATTCATTCCATGGCCAGTAACTTATCTACAAGTTTTTACCCAGAGATCTCAGCCAGCTATAGGTGCACAGTGTCACTCTGCCCAACCAAGGGATATGGAGCACTCCCAGTCACCAGCACAAAGGGAACGTGCCTCTCACTCTGCAGCTGCGCCAAACGTCTCCGCACATCATCCACCGTGACTTCAAAAAACTCATCAGGAAGCTCTTCTGGGCCAGCAGGAAGTGATTCTAGTAGGTCTAGGTGACATACAAGTGGCTCTCGCTCTACAAACTACAGAATAAACATTAATTTCAGTTAGTCTTCAATGCATTGCTTTGATTATCTTACAAAGGTTCCTGAAACAAGGCGAGAGTGACAGAGCAACAGTATTTCCCAATTGAAACACAATCACTGGCATGGAATTCATGTCACTGAGATCAGACTAACAACACAGGGGTTGTCAGTGTTACTTCTTTACAGTTAGTAGAGCTTGGGGCAGATGTACCAACAAGCAATAGGAATCTCTATTGTCAGAGGAGTCACACCCGAGCAGTTAGCTGCTTTCCACTGTCAGTATAGGAAGCCCAGGGCAATAACCCCAGCAGTTACCTCAAGTAAGGAGATGACTTCTTTCCAGGAAGTGTCTGTGGAATCTCCTCACTTACACTGATCTTTGCAGATGGCCCATACTTCCAGTTATAAGTACTCAGAAATTACTCCTATCCCAGAACCACAGCCTACCTCTCTGCTCTACTCCAAACCTCTCTCAGCATGTAATCGCCTCCTTACCATTCTGCAGGCAGCACCCAGCTCAGACAGATGTTATTCTTCATACTACAGACAATAAACTGCCCATTTACATTTTTCATCTGCTACACGCTCCTGGTTCACATCCCATCTCCTGTTCTCTTGCCACAGAACCAACAGGGTGCTCTCCATTTCTTCTTGATCTAGAGAGCAATCCTTTGGTTTGGTAAGGTAGTTTTTGACCCGCTGAGTTCTCTGAACTGGGCTGTGGTGGGGTTGAACTGTACACATTACGAATTTCTCACCTGGATTCTGGTGTGCAGACAGCTCCCTCAGTGAAAAAAACCCTTTGCTGGGCACTTACAAATGACTTCAGACTGAAATCAGCCCTGCAGCAGGCAAAGGGCACAGATGGGAGGGGAGCAGTTCACTGCACGCATCAGCTGGGATAAATGTACTTTCCTCACAGCGCTGCTGTGGAGGACAGGCCATTCAAGCAGCACACAGACCTCCAAGGGCCAAGGTACCTGTCCCACCTGCACACCAGACCAGGCACAGGCAACCTGGCTGCCCTGCTGCCCCAACCTCCAGAGCCCTGAACTGGGAGCTAGGTATCACGATGGCACAATTCTGCCCTGGCCTATGGTTGCAGCTGTTTAAAAAAAGAATACAAAAAAACCCAAAGAACCAACCACCCAACACCCCCACACAAACTCACCCCCAAAACTCCAAATCAAAACCCCCCACACCCTATTAGGCAAAGAGCATTCGCTGTCTCTGAAGGGAGAATGACATCACATATGCCTCACCACTGAGGAAAGGGTAGATACTGGCTACCACCCCTTACGTCACAAGCAGCAGCTCTGTCAGTATGTGACTATAAACCACGTCAGTCAAGTACCCCAGCTGCAATTACACCTACTGGCTCCTGAACAATTCAAACTTTTTAAATCACAGAAGTGTTTAAATGCACCAAGCCTGAAACAGACCAGTGTACTGCAGGAGATGCAGGGGGAAGCAGCCCGTCACTGAGGACCCCCGTGACAACAGAACTCTGGTCGTTCATGCAGCATTTCTTCACAGTCAGCTGCCAGCTTCAGGCCCTACAAACACACCTCAAACCCATTTCTTCTCCCCTCATTCCCTCACCTACCCTTTCTGATCCTAATTAATGCCCGAATGTCCTCCCTCCATCTGTTCATCCCTTCTCCCTTCCCCCAGGCATGGGCCCCTTGGGAACAGGAGTCTCCCTCAATTGTCGAAAGCAACAACACAAATTACAAGGCAAGGTTCACTCTGCTTGTGGGCACTAAAGGGTAATTTGAGAAATTAGAAGAGCGAGGTTGTGTGGGTGGGACCCTTGGCTACTTTTAGAAAGTTGAGCAGGGTCAGCTCTAACCAGCGGCTGAAGGAACCTGATTGCAGCTTTCCCAGCTCAGCACCGCAGGGTGATCCTGGGCGTGCAGAGAAAGGGCCTGCTGCACAGGGTCCTCGCTGCTGCCCACATGGTCTGATAAGGTCAGGTCCATGTCAGGAGCCAGAGGAGAACTAATCAGGCTTCCCCAGTAACCACATACACTTCGAACTCCTCAAACAGGATAAAGTTTCATTTCATTCTAAATACTCACACTCTGGAAGTTGACTCATCCCTCCATCAAACCCAAACCCAGCAGGCTGAGCAGGCCCGTCCTGCGGCGCGTTGCGCAGGGTGCTGGGGTAGAACAGAGAGAATCCCAATGTCTGCATTAGCAAATCCTAAAATCACCATTTAGTACTGGCTCTAGCAAGCACTTCAACTGATCCACACAGCAGCAGGTCCCACAGGGAAATCGTCAGTCACTGTCCAAAGGAGGAGTAGCAGCTAAAAGACTTCAGCCAAGACATCAGAGACCACAAGACAGCAGAAGGCAGGCGTATTCCAGTCCTAAGTGTTCACACCTCTCCCTCACTGAGCGTCCACTGCTCCAGATCACTCTGTGTCAGAGCTGTCATTCAAGCGTCACTCTCCAGATATGTTTGGTCAAACAGATGAGTCTCCCCTGCCAACACAGAACTGCAATTGGGCAGGCAGGAGCTTCCACTCCAAGGCCGTTACCCAGCCTACCAGCACTACCTACCTGCTGTGAGACAAAACCCACCACTCCCCAACACGGACACCCTGTTCTTGACCTCCAGCTTACACCCAGCCAAGATGCCCCTGTTTCATTCCCTGTGGGAGACCAGTATTGGCCCCCCACAGACACACAAGTACCTTTTGGTGTCTTAGTCTGTCATTTTATTCAGTGTTGGCTGGGGAAACAGGTATCTTCACTTCCAAACCAAGACTATTACCTAGCTATGGCTTGACATGAAGAACCACGCTGTTCTGTACAGAAGGAGATCTGTGCAGGTCTGACCAGACTGCAAAAATACACAATGAAGAATTCCCTAACATTAAATTTCCAGCTAAGCTCCAACAACAGAGTAAGACCTCTGGAGAAAGCCAGAACAACTGAGTCTCAGTGAACCATAATTCAGGTGGTTTGATTCAGAGTTTCTGCAGCTCAATTCCAGAAATGGGTAACAGGGTCTGACTGGAGAAGGGCAACATAAGGTGTCTCCTGAGCACTGCTACACCACCCAGGATGATGACATTGCCACTGAAGATGCACAGACTGACACATCATCATATCATCTCTTTTGCCATGTATTTAACACCCTGTGGAACCAGCCATACATCTTGCCTCCTTAGAGATGTAAGAAAAACTCTTCAGAAAGACAGATACACCAATTCCTGATGCTCCATAAACTCTCCCCAGAGTCCAGCCATCACCCTGTTCCCCTTTCTTTGTCCATCATCATTTGCTCACTCAGGCAGTCCCATCAGGTATCTCTCAATCTGAGTACCCTCACCACAACCTTACTCCAATGTGTCACCAACAATCCTAAAGCACAGACAGAATCCAAAAGCTACCTTCCCATGGGAATTTACAAAAAGGATGCTACCAGGTACACCAACTCACTTCCCAGTCCACCTCACATCTAGGGCTTTCTGCAACCTTGATGAAAGGACACCATCTCCTGTAATAACAAACAGCCACCACATGGCAGTTTCTTCCATCCACTGGTAACTCTGCAGGAAAGCCATGTGCTTTGCCAACACGCTCCTGTCACCTTCATACAACACACATATGGTTTGCCACCTTCACCCTCTACTTCTACCAAAGTTGAGAAGTGAAGCCACCTATTCACAGCAGCATCTACTAGACACGTCTGTGCATGTGTGGCCTACACCATAAAACCAGGTGTGGGGAAGAACACCCTGTGATCACCACCCTGGACCTGAGTGAGCAGGTAAGCTGAGGAAAACTTTATGAGAAGTAGTGGCTATTGTGCTTTCCACAGCAGCACGCTCTCCCTGGAGACCCCACCACCTCAGGGAGCTCTAATCTCACAGGGAATCTGGTGTAAAGTTACCTTCTAATAATTAATGTTCTGACATCAAAGTCAGCATGCAGCTGTCTGTAAACCATCTTTAGCCCAAGAAACGAAGGGACGCCGGCACAGATTTTATCCAGCCTCCCTCTTCAGCTTCAAAAACCACACACAGGCAAAGCATTAATGGGAAGATTCTTTTACAAAAATGGACCTTTGATGTTTAAAAATAATTTGTTTTGTTTTGGTTTTTTTCCTCAGGACTGAAAAGGGACAAAAAGCAGATGCCATGTGGCTAGCCCTGCGCCGCTGCTGCGAGCAAGGAGAGTGGAGGATGGCAGGAATGGAGGAGGGAACAAAGTGTAATCAATCAGCAGCAAAAGCACCAGAGATCAAAGGGTTGAAAGCAGCAGTCAAAATCACATGCTGTTTAACACAAGGGCAGAACCCCCCAACAGAATTTGCAGCTGCTCCCAAAGCTGCTCTCAAACGGGAAGGGAGGCTGGCTCCAGAAGTGCCTCTGAGTGGTTTGAACTGGACTGCAGTTCTGAGAACGATGCTGGATCACCAGAGTCCTGAGGCCACTTGCTGCTCAGCTCTGGGCCCAGCAGTACAACCGAGTCCTGAGGCCGCTGCTGCTCAGCCACTGGTGACCAGACATCGTTCGCCGTGGGCAGCAAAGTGACACAACATGTTGTGTCTCTGCAGCCACAGGGACAAGGGCAGGCAGCAAGACTGGTGAAAATCACCACCACAAACCCTTGTGCTTCTCCCTTCCTTTTCAGACACAACTAAGCTCCTCCTCCCCAAAGACGATGTGACTGAAGCGTGCAACACATCAGGCTGGACAGATCACCAGGCCTACTGTTCAGTTCTCCATGCTCAGGTCTGTTCTAACAGGTTAAACAACATCAATCAGATGGACCCAAACATGTTTCTAATATACTGAGATATTCACCACTGGGTTGGCAAGGCCTCTTTCTGCTCCATTTGTACCTGCTCCAAAGTCCTCCCAGGGTCTGGCTGCTGCTCCTCAACAATTCAGAAACTCATCAAGAATTGACTGCAACCACAAACAAGTCAACCAAGGCTTAGTTGATTCTGCAGCAATGTGAGAGCAAGCACACAGTCTTGCTAAATGTCTCCTAGGTTGAGCACCCTTTAAACCTCACCCAGCACCCCTTCCTCCTCCTCACAGCTTTCCCTTGTTTAATCCTGTGACTGGACCAGAGCCGGAGATAAAGGCAGAACTCCAACTCTAGGAGGTACTCAAGTGCAGGAAACAACAACAGGGATCTCTGAACACTAAAGCCAGCCCTTATGATGATGTGTGAAGGGCAAGGGAAAGAGCTGGTCACAGAGAATCTGGCATTTTACATTCATTTTACACCACTTGCCAGACATCCCAACCTTGCCAAAGGCATTCAATTCCATGTAGCTCCCCTATAGAAAGCATACTTAACATCACTCAAAGGCCATCCTGTGATGGCACCACAGCACTCCTCAGTTACCAGTTCTGGGGTCTCTACAC
This sequence comes from Hypotaenidia okinawae, assembly GCA_027925045.1. Taxonomy (NCBI): domain Eukaryota; kingdom Metazoa; phylum Chordata; class Aves; order Gruiformes; family Rallidae; genus Hypotaenidia; species Hypotaenidia okinawae. Next base: position 11,038,749 of record BSDF01000018.1, on the reverse strand, counting down.
GGGCTAAAGAATTTTTAATTTTAACACACAGAGTTTTACTTCAGAGACACCAACTGTGATGACAGACATGCAATTTTTCTGTCTGGAAAAAAGCTTAGAGAGGGGCACACTTTATTTAAGAAGCAGGGTACTTTAAAGCAAGACAGAAAACTCTCATATGCAAGCAGAAACAGGGAAAGGATGGAAAGTTTCTACTTCATTTGCAAGACTAAGAAAATTAAGACTCACAGAAGGGATGGGACTAGACTTGAAAGGAAGAGAAGAGGTCCAGACCTGGTTTGTTTGAGTTCCTTTGGCTTTTGTCTGTGTGCCCCCCAATGTCATCCTCCCCACCCCCTCCCAATAGTGAGCTCTTGGCAAGTAAAATGCAACCATAGCTGAAAAATTGATTTCCTAAATCTATACCTCTTGCATTCTACCACATATGGTACCAAAAGAGTTCAACTGTAAGTCAGAGTGACCACAGGCAGAACTCTGAGGAAGCCACTAACGACAACTACCAGCAACAGCCTGTTAAGACACTTCTGCTCCTAGTTCTCAAAGCTTCACTTGCCTCTGGACGGCGAAATCTCAAACTCCCATCCCTCACATCCCCTACAGTAACCTGTACAAAGTACAATGCTTCCTTACTGAACTCCTGGGAAAACTGTGTATCACCCTATATATATCATGGGGGGAAGAAGTCTTAAAATACAGAAAAATCTCTTCCCTCCCAGGAGCTCAGCACCAGGCAAGGCAGAATAAAAGAAGCTCTCGTTGCAAAAACAAATTCCTTACCTGTTCTTGCTCTGTTTGGAGTTCTTGGCTGTTCTTAGACTTCTTTGGCTTAGAAGGGCCTCCAGGGCTGGAAAAAGTTGTTGGCATCTTTGAAGATGGCATATCTAACCCAAGTGATGGTGCAGGCACAGAAGAGTCCCCCAGACGCTGCCCATCTCCAAAAAAGGGATGGATGGGGTAGACTCGGGCTCTGAGGAAGGGCACAGCTCCTCCAAGCTGGCAGGAGATTCTCTAATCGAGTCTTGGTTGTCTGTGCAGCTGTTTAAAGACATGGCCACATCCCTGTGGTCCAAGTCCTTTGGGAATGTGTTTGCTTGAGGTAGGGACACATCCACTGCTCCTTCAGTAGAGCCTGGTCTCACTGTCAGCTCATCACACCGCACCATGGCACCCACAGCTTCCTCCTGGCCAGATGAACTGCATTTCTTCATGACAACTCTTAAAGACGACACCAAAAAGAATAAAACCCAAATAATTTATCCTAACAGTACTGCCCTTCCCATTCTCAACATGACCATGACACAAAGACAACAGCCAGACTCAAATATACCCCTAATTTAGTGATCTGCTTCCTCCAGACACTAAGAGCAAGCTCCAGTTGCTCTGAAGTTAAGGGTGGGGGGTTAGGGGAAGAACCAGAACTACGCACTCCACAGGAAGGTAACTGCCTTCCAGGAAAAAACAGCAGTCAGCTGTAAAGCACAGCTTCTAACCCCTCCTGCCTTCTGCACATGCTGCAAAGAACTGGCCAGAGGATCAGAGAAAGGCTGTCATTGTCCCCCACCTCACCCTCCCAAGCAGTCAGCAGGAGGCACTGCAGGGACTGGGAGTTTTGTGCTTGAAATCCAAAGCAGGGAAGAATAAAGCAGTAGATGATTGTCCCCTCAGAAGGACTTTTAACTTTGAATCGTGTGTTTCACTCACAAAGGGGGAAAAAAAAAAAAGCAACAAGCAAACAAGCCCCTTTAATCTGCACAGGACTGGTCAGTGCCAGCATCTGCAGCTGTGGGAAGCACATCTGGGCAGCAGTTTCAGATAAACAGGCAAATGCAATAATTACTGAGTGCTGTGGTGTTTGCCTTTTGGAAGTTTTTTCATGCTTTCTTCTTTTTTTCTTTTTTGGTATTTGAAACAAAACAAATTCACCACCAGAAGAATAAAGAGTCTAAACTTTGCTTCTCCCAACCTGATGATGGCACTGCCTCCAGTCAGGCCAAGTAACTTCAGTGTTGTCTTCTCTAGGGCATCTTTTCCTGCTATCTGCAACAAAACCAGAGGAAATTAAGTATGGCAACTGCCTCCCTGGGACAGTGTTTAAACTGTTCTTTCTAGAAAGAAGCCTGTATCTAAACAAACACCACACCACACCAGAAACAGCTCAAAACACACTCTTTCTGCAGTTAGAAATGAGACCTGAATCCATTTGTATTCACCTGCACTGCTTTACCAAATTATTATTTGATCTCAAGGAAATTAATTATTAAATAATCTCAAGGGAAGATGACCTGCATGTATTTCCATGCCATACATACATCCAAATCAGATCCAACCTCAGCAAAGCATTACTTTTATGTCAGAAGTTAAATCCCAGGCAACATCTCCAAGCTGAAAGACATTCACTTTCATGACATACACCTCCCATCTGCTTGTAATGACCTGTTCCAGAATAAAGCTGATCTGTCCACAGAGGTCAGGGGGAAGTGAAGGGGACAGCGAGGGAGAGCGAGTTCCATAATACGCACATACAAAATATTAAACAAAACATTAATAGCAAAAGATCAAAACACAGAGAAAAGCAAATATTTATTAAAATGAAACCACTGTTTTGACTTGAGCTTTAAAAGAAGTTGGAAAGAAAAACACAAACAGGTCATTGAGCTCATTTTATGGGCTCAGAGGTCTAAACGGCCCAGGGTTACGTTCCAAGAGAGCTTTTTCCATACAGACACGTCATGCTTTGAAAAGACCAACATTTCTCTACTTCCCCTCTCAAGAAAGTTCAAAAGAAACACTTTCCAGGTTGAAAAGCAGAGCTGAGTTTTTCTTATTTTTTAGGGGCAGGAGGGGAAGAGACAGTTGAGAAGACTCTGCTGACTTACCTCGTCTCGCATGTAAATACAGACCGGAGAGAAGTCACCATGCTGCTCCATGAACTCCCTGCAATAAAAAGTAAACTACTGCAGCATCTGTAGGACAGCCTAAGCCCTCCAGAACCAACATGGAGCAACAGCAAGAAGTGAAATTAGCTAGCCACACACTTCTCCATCCAGCCACACACTTGCCACACACTTGCCATCCAGCCAGACCTGGCCAGGCTGGAGAGCTGGGCAGGGAGAAACCAGATGAGGTTCAACAAAAGCAAGTGTAAAGTCTGGCACCTGGGAAGGAACAACCGTTTCTATCAGTACAGGCTGGGGGATGACCTGCTGGAGAAGAGCTCAGTGGAGAAGGACCTGGGGGTCCTGGTGGATGACAGGTTGGCCATGAGCCAGCAGTGTGCCTCGGTGGCTAAGAGAGCCAATGGGATCCTGGGGTGCATCTGGAGGAGTGTGGCCAGCAGGTCAAGGGAGGTGATCCTCCCCCTCTACTCTGCCCTGGTCAGGCCCCACCTGGAGTGTTGTGTCCAGTTCTGGGCTCCCTGGTATAAAAAGGACAGGGATCTCCTGGAGAGAGTCCAAAGAAGGGCTACGAAGATGATGAAGGGCCTGGAGCATCTCCCCTGTGAGGAAAGGCTGAGAGAGCTGGGACTGTTCAGCCTGGAGAAGAGAAGACTAAGGGGGGACCTAATTAATGTCTATAATTATCTTAAGCAGGGGATGCAGGGGGAATCAGTCAGCCCCTTTTCAGTGTCTGTGGGGACAGGACAAGGGGCAATGGCTGCAAGTTGGAGCAGAGGAAGTTCCACACCAACATGCGGAGAAACTTTTCCCCAGTGAGGGTGACAGAGCCCTGGGACAGGCTGCCCAGGGGGTGTGGAGTCTCCTTCTCTGGAGAGATTCAAGACCTGTCTGGATGCCTATCTCAGTGAAATGTCCTAGGGAGCTGCTTTGGCAGGGGGTTGGACCCAATGATCTCTTGAGGTCCCTTCCAACCCCTACAATTCTATGATTCTGTGATTCTCTGTGTTCCTGCAGCAACCACAGTTCACAGAATCAGTAGTAGACGTTAGGTAAAGGATTTGCTCCAATTCATTCACTGTTCCTTAAACACAGCCCTGAAAGTCTAAAAAGCAAAGGAGAAATAATTAAAGTTAATCCTGAAATTAGTTGATCTTACTAGATGAATGACATGTTCAAACTTATGTGCCTCTGCACCTGATATATGACTTAATAATAACTGCTCTTTGGAATTCCTTATCAAAGTTCAGTAATTTATTACAGTTTAGACTGCACTTTCCTTGGGGACAGGCCAGCATGTATGGCAACAAACAGAATGAAATACTGCTCTAAAGCAAATAATCTGAGGAGAAAGAATTTGCCTGTCTTAGTATCAAACAGATTAAAAAAAAAAGAAAAAAGAAAAAAAGTAACCACAGCAGCTTTCAGATTCCAAAGAGCTGGGACAAGGCAAAGCCAAAGGAAAAGCAGCCCTGGGAGACAAAGTGAAGATCAACCCACATCTAAGTGTTTCAGTGAGGTAGGACACACATGAACAGTGATGCAAACTACTGACAGGCCATCTGCAGAGGAAGGTGTAAGTAAAGGACTTTTGGGAAAAAGCAGTAAGATTCTACTCTTGAAGAGATGCTGCTCTCCCCATTTTCCTCCACACAGGCAATTCTGAGGCAATCAGGTAGAAGAGAAGCCTTGTTACATATTCACTCCATCAAGCACAGAAGACAGGCAAAAAAGCCAATCGCTATCTGGCACAGCAAGTCTCATCCTGATCCATCCAAAATTATGCCATTTCCAAAGAGAGCACATGTGGAAAACCCAACAGCAGGGTGTTGGGGAAAAAAAGTACTAACTTTTTGCAAGGAAGCCTCAAAGGTCTACTGAAAAGTAAAAAGCCTTGAAGAATTAACCAGTACATTACATTGAAGGACTGAAGTCAGTGAGAGGATAGGATTCCAGAGCAGAGGCAGCTCCCTTCTGTGCTGGTCTCCCCTGAAGCAAAGTGAAACACAAACTGAGATCAGCTGAGAATGGTGGTAAAATATGAGATTAAGGAGGAGAACAGTTTGCTTCTCTCCCCCAAGCACATCAATGGCAAAAGGTGACCAGAGAATACTGTCCATCCTGAGACAGTGGTGGTTTGGAAAGGTAACTGCCTGCATTCTCACAAGCATTTTCTTCAAAAGTTTTAGATTCAAAAGTTTCAGCCTAACCTAGCAGGGGAAACTTGAGAAACGACAGGGGAGAGAGTTGCCCCAGGGCATTCTCCATCCAGAGGATAACTGATGAGATTTATCCTTCTCCATAACACTCCAGTAGCTCTTGTTAGCACATTCTGTCCTGAGCAGTCATTGCAGTTGCAGCAGGACATCCCTTGGCAAGGAGCTGCGTATACCATCTGCACTGCAACAGCTGTTTTATCATCAGAAGCAAAAGAGCTGAAGTTCTTCCTCATGGGAAACTCCCTTGATCTTAGTGCTCTGTGGGGAGAAAAACAGCTTTCATCTGGGAGCATCCTACCTGGGGGATGGAACAGGGAAGGAGTATCGAAAAATTATGCCAGTGCTCAAGGCTGGGTTCATTCTGACTTTTCCAGGAGAGGAGTTTAAACAATGGAGTTCCACTACTCAAAGCATTCTGCCTTCAGCATCATGTAATTTAAGCATGCATATTCTGTGGTGCAGTATTACCAGACATGAGGTTATCTCCAGGGTTCACATGGGAAAATGACTCCTCAAAGAGCAGTCAAAATCCCTTCACTCAACTGAGGGTCTAATTATGAAGAAACTACATACATTACACAGCACAACCACTGCTGTTAGAAAAGCCTCCTAACTTCACAGCTGGTCAAGTCCACAAACAGGCACACAGAAACCCAACCCAAAGGTGATTATTACACCCACCATTATGGAAGGGCCACCTTAAGACAGGGGTAACAGGAGCTGGGCTGGTTCAGCCTGGGGAAGAGAAGGCTGCAGGGGAACCTCATTGCAGCCTTCCAGTCCCTGAAGGGAGCAGAGAAACAGGAGGGGAATCAGCTTGACAATGGCAGGAAAAGGGGGATGGAGTGAAGCTGAAGGATGGAAGGTTTGGATTAGGTATTAGGGGAAGCTCTTTACAGAGAGAGTGGTGAGGGGCTGGAATGGGCTGCCCAGAGAGGGGGTGGGTGCCCCATCCCTGGGGGTGTTCAAGGCCAGGTTGGATGGGGCCCTGGGCAACCTTGTGTAGCTCCAGGCCTGGAGGTTGGTGTCCCTGCCTGTGGCAGGGGATTGGAGCTCTGTGATCCTTGGGGTCCCTCCCAACCCAGACCAGTCTGTGATTCTATGATTCTATGATAACATTTTCTGCTCAGGCAAGAAGGAAAGGAAACAACCCAACAGCCCTTAGGACTTCAACAATCTGCTTCCACAGGAAATGCAAGAGTCTGCATGCCCAAATGGATCTCACTACTTTCAGTGCAGTGGTTCCAATAATCTCAAGCATCATCCTAACATTCAAAGTTCTTTAACAGCAAAGGCTTTGCCAGTATTCTCTTACATAGTCTTTCTACTGTGACCACAGTAAGTCACAGATGAGAAGTTTAAGAGCATACAATATATCACCTCCTATTTTTAACATGAATCTATCAGCCCAGCACAAAGTGACACAACAAACTGAATAGGCAAGGAGCCAGTCAGCCTACAGAGTATAAAATTAAGGGAAATAGTTATTAAGCCCCAGGAATATTCATCAAGGACATTTATATTTGGACTCAAAACACAGCTTCAATGAAATGTCAGTGAAATAGCTGGAACCAGAAGTCACACAGGTTTGAACGAGCCACCTGGGAAATTGTGATACTCAATCCTTGAGCAATCCTCAAGAGCACATAAAAGAGTTCCAGCTGGAAGATGTGGGGCAGCAAACCTGTTAAGCACAGACCAGATTTGAGACTTCTGTTTAATTGCAGCAGTCTATCTCCCATCCTGATCTAAAGATTAAAATTTAAGCCTTTCTAAAAACATGCAACAACATGGTGATATGGGACATGGGTGAGTCACCTCACTAGAGTTAGCAAATCCACAGAGAGTAACCTGTAAAACCAGTCCCTAAGTCTGGTTTAGGGAAGTCAGGGGCTGAGAACTACCTCCAGACCAGCTGCAAATCTTGAAGTTTAGGGTCCTGAGGTACCATTCCTTCAGAACACTTCTCCCAGTCACTGCACCAAATCCCAACGTGCAGAAAGCGATGGACACGCCCTGAGCACCCAAACCCTGACGTTCAAGCTTCGGATTAGAAGACAAGAGTTAATGTTTGAACTCAAGATGAACAAAGGGAACAGCACAAGAACAAGTCTGCCACCATTTGTGGGCTTGCAGTTACTCTCTGTTGAGGACAGAGTCACATACACACAGTGCTTTGCATGAAGCATGAGGTTAAGTTCCTACTATAGAATGAGCAGCACCTTGTGGAGCAAGACCCAGGCTCCAACCTCCCCTCAGTCCCCTGGCAGCAGAAACCAATTAAGTTCCACAGGCCAACACCTGATGAGGAAAGGCAGAATAAAATCTTGCCAAGACTGGAAGACTGGCACAAAACAGATGCTTAAGAGACTACCTTTAGCACACCACAGCAGACTTCATGCACTCAGGCTCTACCAGACAATTCAGTCACCCCTAGGAAGAGTTAGCCACCTTGTGTTTTTTGCTTCCAAACAGGATCAGCTGTATCCCCACAGGAATCCCTGATAAAAGTGCACAAAGATAAAGGTCTGTTGAGACATGGAGGAAACAGTAAGAAACACAGAATTGTGCAGGCAAAACAGCCCAGAGAAGTAAAACCAGAAATAAAACCTTCAACCCCAAGTTGCCCATCTATCAGGAATGGTGAATGATCACCATTTAGGAGGAGAGAAGCCAAGGCACAATGGAACACATATCCTCACCACACAGACCCATGAGAGGGGAAACCAATCTGACTTACACAACCTAGTTTCATTCATCTTTCCAAACCTGCTTTCTCAATTCAAGCAACTCTTTACATTTAAGAGCTTTCTAAAAACGTATGGAAAATATCTGAAGGTAATGAGTAATACAGCAAAAGTAGCAAAGAGTCATAGTCATTGTCAAAACTGTCGTCAAGTGTCCAGCCTGCAATCACACCTGCTGATGCTGCCAGACAGACAAGAGTAGGAGACAGAAAAGCAACAGCTCTCTCAGGCCTAATGCTCAAAGGGTACACAAGGCTTGTGCCCTCAACCAGTCTCTGCAGAACAGACTCCAAAGCAAAGATCCCCCAGAGACTTATTTTTGTATAACTCTTGGAAGCCAGCAGGCTCCTCCTCCAGCTGCTGTTAATCCATTACATGCATTCACTGAGGCAAGCACACACATCAAACACATTGTCATTTCTTTGATGTGCTGTTCTTCAGAAGGGGAACGGCAAGCAGATTAGATTCCTCCATGTAGTGATCTGACAGGGCCTGTAAACATCTTGTGCAAGGACTGCCGCACGCTGAGAGGAGGAGCAGCCTTACAATAGCTTCCAGACCTTCTTCAGACCAAATTAGCCAAGATGGACGCTGGAAACCCGGGGGAAATTCCAGTGGATTTAGAATCCTTCCCCTCACGCACTGCAAGCGGCTGAGCATTCCAGGAAACCTCTCCAGTGGGGAAGTCAAAGGAAGGAATCAGCAAAAGTCAACAGCCAGCTGAGGAGTTAGTCAACAGAGTCAACACACACTGAAAGGAAGCAGAGCCCATTAAATCTACGTGGATGGCTACAGATCCAGCTTGTTTTGTGATTAACTCACACTTTTGTGATTAACTCACACACAGCATCTTTGCTGCTTGCTGAACTTAAAGTCTGCAAAGTCAGACATCTGAGTTCAGCTTCCAGAGGGCAGAAAGGAGCAGCTGTTAAGAAGAAATTAAGTTATTAATGCTTAGCACACTGTAGCAGTTAGAAGCTTAAGAGCTGCAGCATGTACATTAACAATGTGCTGTGTTAGCATTACAATAAACTCTTAACAAATAAAACCACTCCAAAGGAGCAAAATTATATAAAGAGCTCAAAATTTAAGCCAAAGAAATATCCAACTGATGTGTGAGAAAGCCATACAAAAGTCTGCCACTATCCACAATTGCCACCTCCACCAGTACAGCAGTTCCCAAGCTGCAACAGGCACTCTTCTCCTCCAAGAGAGCACAAAGTATGTAAGAGAGGCCTTACAACACTCAGGAAAATCATACCTGGCTTTTCATGCCTATCTCTTTCCTAAAGGAAAAGCAAAAGAATTACTTTCTAGCAATTACATGAAGATTGCCCCTTCTGACTTTAAATGCCATAGTGTAGACCTGTTCCCTGACCATTAAAGACAAACCCAGAATGCTCAGGCTCGTTTATATCACTGGGGAGTCACTAGAGCACCTCAAACTATGGCTTGATGATACAAAACGTTGAATAGAAAAACTGACATAAGCCATTCCTACCCATCTGCTGCTTCCTCCCTTTTGGACCCTTGTTTCCAGACACACTACACTGCTCCCCATAGCTGCCTAAGACAGACAAGTGGGTTAGGAAGCCTATCTACCTGAAAGAGAGCACAGGGAAAAATACTGAGTTTTCAGCTCAGTCACTTAAGCAAATTCACCACAAAACTGCACAAAGAGTATGAGAGGAGTTAGACAGGAGGGCAGGGAGCAAGCACTCACTGTTCAATCCCCTACAGCTACACAAAGGATGCCCCTGATCTAGGCTCCCTCCCTCTGGCCAGCACTAGTCACTCGGTCAGGCAGCCAAGCTAGCCGAATGCTACCAGCACATCACTGGGAGAACGAGTTCTTTCACCCTGGACACAGCTCTGGAGCAACTCCAGTCACACAACCATGCAACCCTGACTCAATGAGGTGACAGCCAGTTCAACCTCAGAACCACACTTCATAGGCCACTTCAACTGCAGTGTAAACAAGCAACTTCAGTTACAGTAATTCATGTGAGTAGATACCACTCCAGTGCTAACACACTGTAACCAGTTACTACAGCTCTGCTGAGAGGTGACAATCCAGCATTTTGCATCCTGTAGCTGCACCCTAAAAGGCTGAGCTCACCCAAATGCTACTGCACCATCACCCTTACTGCTGACTACTTCTCTGGCACCACAGCCTCAGAGATTTCAAGAGTTTTGACACAGAAAGCCACTGTCTCTCTGTAGAGCAGCATTTAATTAGTTTGAGAAATTAACAAAAATAGTTCCAATTACCATAACACAGCATCTATGTAGATGAGCAAGAGATTCAAATACAACACAGCAACTAGCAGAAGGTGAGAAATGTAAAAGAAAGAACAAGATAGAAATGCAGGATCTGAAAAAAAAAATCTATCAAGAGAATGGAAAAGCCAACTACAATGGGAAAAAAAAATTGGAAATTTTGTTCAGAATAGAATGGCTGTCACAGCTTCAGGCCTTCCTCTTCCAAGCCATGACAAAAATAAACATCTTTGGAGAGAAGTTTATTGGCTTGACATTTCAAAACAGTACGCTATTTTTAAGTCAAAACCAAAGACAAAAGAAAGCACTGAACACAGACCAGACTGTAAAAAGATTTCTAAACCATATATATATATATATTCAATAAATGCAGGACCAGGAATTCTTTCATTTAAACAGGATTTAATCAGTCTTTTGAAGATTCCACATCAGCCTGCTGACAGCTCCAGATCTGGGAGAACCTGCACAACAGCAAGCCTCCAAATAGCAACTCACTTGAGAAAGAATCCCCTACACCACATGGAACCACAGCACAGAAAGCTCATCAAGAGACTGTAGGTACCATCTCAACTCTGGCAGCAACTTGACTTCAAACAAGTTTGTGTGAAAGAGAGGTGTGGCTATATATCCAGTTCTAGTTTCTTCCTAGCCTCAGGAGTTTGTTATCAGTGTATGCCCTGAACTAGAAGTGCCACTCCAGGATTTAAAAAATAATCAACTATGGAGTGCCAAATCTGAAAGAGAAGGAAAAGGCAAAGATCTGTGCTGTAAAGGAAAAACCAGTCAAATAAAAGCAAATACTATGGGTCTGTGGGATTTAGTTGATCACAGTAACAACAACTAACTATCAGGAGGCAGAGATTCATCCAAACAAGCATCCTCTTGCTGCACTGCTCACCTGATCTGGGCAAAATGGTTGAGAAGTTCCCACAGTGTTTGCTGACAAAGAAAGGTGTCCTGCAAACGGGAGCCATCGTCCAGCTGTAACGCGATCCGAACCTGTGGGAAAGAGACACTCAATTAACCTGAAAACTGAACAAAAACCTTTTCTTTTTCTTTACATCTGCTTTTTTCAGTATTTCAACAAGCTCTAGAACCTGCTATCCAAAACAGAGAGAGTTCCTTCTCAACACTTGCTGCAGAGGAGTACATTTATTACACGTGCAGAGGAGTATTCAAATGGTTATTTTACAAGTTACTGTTTAGAATAGTTCTGCTCTGCTGTGAATATGAGTATGATATGCAAGGATCTTATGAGCAAGTGTCAAAGGCCTCACTGAAGTCCAGGAAACAACATCCACTGCTCTCCCCTCACCTACCAGGCCAGTCATTTTATCCATTAAGTTGGTCAAGCAGGACTTGCCTTTATTGAATCCATGCTGGCTACTCCTGATGATTTACCTGCCACTCATATGCCTGGAAATGGTCTCCAGGATTAGCTTCACCATCACTGTCGTGGTTTCACCCCGGCTGTGGGCCGAGATCCATGCAGCTGCCTGCTTCTTAAAGCTCCTCTTCTTCCTCCCCTCAGCCCCCCGTTCTCCTGGGCAGGACGTCATTGGCATGGAATACTCTCTTTGGCCCATCTGGGTCACCTGTCCTGGCTTCGCCCCTCCTTTCTCATGAACAGAGAAATAGGAAGAAGCTGAGAAAGTCCTTGACTGTCTGACTGCAACTAGGAACATCAGGGTGTTCTCAGCACTGCTTTCATTGTAACTCCCAAACACAGCATCCCATCAGCTGCTACAAATGAAGTTAACTCTATCCTGACTGAAACCAGGACAACCACTCTCCCAGGGTTCAAGGTGAGCTTGAACACACACAGGTCCCCAGGTCCTCCTCCTCATCCTTTCTTAAGACAGGAGTGACACTTGCTCTCCTCCAATCTTCAGGCACTTCTCCCATTCACCATGACTGACCAAAGACTACCACGGATGGCCTCACAGTGACATCTGCCAGCTTCTTAATCACTTGTGGGTGCATCCTGTCAGGACTCACGGACTTCAGATTGCTCAAGCATTCCCTGACCTGATCCTCTCCCACCAGCGACACACCTTCCTTGCTCCAGCCTTTCCTCCGGTCTCTGGGACTTGGCATTCTGAAAGCTGGTCTCATTAGTAAAGACTGAAGCAAAGAAAGCACTCAGCCTTTTGCACTTAACCAACTCCCCTGCCTTGTTATCACTGGGCCCACGTTCTCCCTTTTGTCACCCATGTACTTAAAGACCCCTTCTCTTAGTCTTTGATGTCTCAATTCCAATTGGGCTCAGCCTTTCCTAACTTCAACCCTAGATACTTGGACAAGGTCCCTCCATTCCTCCCAGGTTACACGTCTGTGTTTTCACTCTCTGGATGATCCCTTTTTGTGTTTGACTTTGGCCAGGATCCTGTTCATCCATACAGGCATCCTGGCTTTTTCACCTGACTTTCCATTCACTGTAAGGGATCCCTCTTGAGCATGGAAGGGGCAATCTTTGAATATTAACCAGCTTTCTTGGGCTCCTCTTTCCTGACATATCCTGAAGTGAAACACATTCAGAAAAAAGCCAATGGAAGTGTCCCAAACAATGTGTCATCATAAGCAACTGAGATGGTCTGTTTTATACTGGCTGAAACTCTACAGCAAGGGTCTTTGCAGCGATATAAAACGTGTACCAATATCCCAGACAGGATTAGTGCAGCTGCATAAACTAACACACCAGCCCAGAGCTCTGCTGACTTAAGCATTGATTTGCAGAACTACCACCCTGGGGCAGAATAAACTGTACACCTGCACATCCACAGAGAGAAACAACAAGCATGGCTTTTGAGTTAAAATCCTGAACAACTGCTATCGGTGTGACCTGCAACTCAGTAGTGTTTCCTAACCACAACATTTTGACATGCAATATATGAGTGAATCAATCAAAAATCCTTCTGAACATTTAGTTAACAAGACCCTAAACACCTGCAGGAAAAGGCAAAGGACAGCTAGCCAGCTACTCTAACACACTTCCAACCTGGAATGCGAACGCTCACCTTCAATAGCAGGTGCTCAGGCAGATTCTACCTACTCCTCAGAGAACTACTACCAAAAATAAGCAAACCAAACTCCAAGGCATTTCTAAAATGAGCACACTGAGGACAGTCCTGAAGAACTTCAAACTCCTGATGGTCCCAAGGGAACAATCTAGCAGCTGAACAAGAAATAGAGAATGGCAGAGCACTTCAGGGGTTAACATTACCTTTTACAGAACATTCAGCTTTCTTTTGAAAAAATTTTAACTCTTAAGCTTTCCCAATTAGCTCACCTGTCTAAAGAAAAGTAAAAAATAAATAATAAAGTCCTTACTAGATAGCACCTAGTGTCTCTGGTCAGCTGTCATTTTCTGAACCCCAAAGTCTGAGAAGGACATAAGCCTAGGACATCAACAGAAGCTTTCCTTCATTCTGTGATTTCATGTCTGCCTTCCAACAACCTCAGTGCATTCCCTCTCTCCCTCTCTCTCCATGAGAGCAGGTGTGTGATTTGCACAAGGCTATAGCAGGGGTGAAGACAGAGAGAGAGAGAGAGAGAGGGGAAAAGACACAATACACAACCAGGAATCAACCGTGATCTCCCTGGAGGAATCTGTTTGTCATCGGCCTTGGCTCCTACCAGTCCTTGCAAACTGTGATCTACTGGAGATGGGAATTTTTCTACATAAAGGAAACAGCATCATCAGCAGCAACTAGCCAACAGAACTAAGTCCTTTCATCCCACCACTAACACAACCTCCTGGTTTCTCCTATGCTGGGGACAAGCCCTCGATTATCCTCAGCTACAGCAGAGTGATGACAGCTGACATCACCATTCTATAAGAATCCAGCCCAGAAATTCAGACTACCAGTTGCATCAGTTTTTGGGCCAGAGTTCAAAGCCAAGCATGTCCCAAAAGTCCCATTCAGTCAATTAGAGAAGGCTTTTTTAAAATCCCAGCCTCAATAGAGAGGTGCAAATTACCTTCTAAGTTTACAAAAATATAAACAAAAGGCTAACAGGTTTAACACTAGTGCTGCACTGCTGGTGCCCCCAGGTCACCTTCCATCACAAGGGGAATTCTACACATTCTTAAGGACTGTCTTACAGGAACCAGCGATTTTTACTCGCAGAGGCAAATCCAAAACCATTCTGGTTTTGAAATGTGAGACTTGCTGAACATGCTCGTGATTTATCAAAACCTGTATTCTGTCTCTAGCGGTAACTGCTGCCAAGGCACCACAGGAAAGCACACCAACTTCCACCCCCATTAACTCAGTAAGAGAGACAAAAATAACAGGCACAGAGCCAAGCTCATCCCAACTCTACTGCAGGCAGCCTGCATGACTGAGTCCACATCTCAACTGCCGCTGCATTAGGGCACAACAGTAGCATCAGTTCTAGTCACAGTTATTCTGCTATTTTAAACTTCCTCAAGTATTTGACACTGGTTCCTCATGGCAGGGAATTCCTTCTGTCAATTGCTCCATACAAAGCATTCCCTTATACTGTCTGTGAAACTCCTCCAAGTGAAATCATGTAGTTTATGGGACAGCAACTCTGTCTGGACTGCACAAGCTTTTCTGCTGTATCTACTCGACTCCATACAACAGCAACCAGCACTCCAGGGGAAGCCTCCCTTCTCTGTAGGTTCTTCTGCTGAAATATGACTAAAGGATAATTTAATACCTTAAACTGTCATTAGCTCTTCTCTTTTGTGATCTACTGTAGCAATTCCATGTCATAATCCCTCTCCTACAGCACAGTCCCTCTCACCCTTTCTAAAAGGCTGCATTTACCTTCGCAGGAAAGTAATCAAAAAGTCAACCTGTATTTTCCTTGAGTACAATACCTTAAGCTGGATGCAAATGTCAGATAAAGTCATCACTGTGCCATTTTAATAGAAACACTTTCCTCTGGAAGATGAACTCCATGCCATCACAGCTTTTTTAAACTGAAAATTTTAAGCAGATGCTACCAGCTTGTGGTATTTTTTTAACTAAATACGTCACTTGGAGCACAAACCTCTTTCTACCACAAAGTCAGAAAGAAAACATTAGCACAACAACAAAGCACAGGGAGGCTTTGCAGAGGAAAACATGGACCTAAGTGACCCCCAGAACCACACTGCACACCCACAGCGAACGAGAGCAGAGATTCCAAAACCACCTCACACTGCAAAGTTCGCTTTTCAACGTACGTATCAGGCAATCTCTGTGACAGCCAAAGCAACTGCCTGCAACAAAAGACCACTAGCCCAGCTTCACAGACTTTAACAGACCTGAAACTTTCTACAAAAAGTGAGAAACTCTGTATGAGGAAATCCATAAGAAGAGAGATTACTGTTAGTCACAGACAAATCTTCATTCCCAGGCTACATAAATAAAATCATACGTAGTTTTTACCGTGGAAAACATTTGCACTCATTAACACCTACAGATCATGTTGAAAATTATGCCTCCAGCCATTATAATGACATGCATAAAATATTTTTAAATCTCCTAAACGTGACAACAGCTCCTACAGAACATGACATCCATGAGCCCCTTTGCAAATTATACTAAAGAGGGATGCCTGGCAACTGCTAACCTTGGCATACACCACACTGAATTCTAAAGCTGTGTGACAGCATGCTGGGAAGGAAGCAAAAGAGAATCCCTTAAGAATTTGAGGTTTTAGTCAAAATCCAGAGGCAGACAACCACAGTAGAAGCAGAAATTAAGAAAGGGAGTCCAGTTAGTAGCTTAGCCACTGACTACCAGTTTTTCAGCTCCTCAAAAGTTCTCCCCATCCTTCAGTACACAGCTGGAACCATCACAGACTGCAAGCAAAGCCTTACAGCAACTCAATCACTGTTTTCTACCACACCTCAAACAGTCTTCGGGTGGTCAACTCAAGCACTGGCTAAGCTTTGCCATACTCCTGCTCATTAGATCTGACAAGGTCGTATTCAGAATGACTGATAATGAAACAAATCAGGCCACACTGTGTAACGAACATACCGTGTTCCCAATTCCCACTCTATTAGATACTGGCACCATCTCCAGCTTGGCATTGTTGGGCAGTCTGGCAAATCTCCACTGTAAAGAGAGATCCAACACACTCC
Organism: Hypotaenidia okinawae; assembly: GCA_027925045.1. Taxonomy (NCBI): domain Eukaryota; kingdom Metazoa; phylum Chordata; class Aves; order Gruiformes; family Rallidae; genus Hypotaenidia; species Hypotaenidia okinawae. The sequence continues at coordinate 11,022,506 of BSDF01000018.1, read as the reverse complement.
GCTGAAACCTAAAGAAGAATACAGACCATGAAGACACCAGGAACCATCCTTATGCCACTTCAGGGACTGTCAACAATGCAAAGTCCAGGTATTGAGCAAGAGATCTCCCAGCAGGCTGGGCAGAATCCACAGAGCACCAAACACACAACTTTTCCCATTTGGCAACTCAGGACAAGTAACATCTTGGTGATGATACCATCAAAGTATATGGTCAGACCATCAAGTATGAGGAGAAGAGTCTGGCCAGTCCATGAGCTAGCAAAAGTGTGTATGGCAGGAGGGATATTGTCATGACACTATTCACAGGATCTCAGTATCAATCCCAAAAGCAAAAGGAACTTGGTGTGGGGAAAGTGGGAGAGATTAATTTGAACAAAATCACTTTTTCTGGAGAACAATCTGAACGTGGCCTATGGATCCCTCCCCACGGATCACTGCGAGGGCCTCCCTCGTGCAGCATCACACCAGACCCACGCAGCTGCGCACGGGTGGCACGAAGGCTGATCTCTGGAGTTACTCCAGGGCCCGCGTCCCCCCAGACACCCGCCCGTGCACGCCGGCCAAGGTCCGGCCAGACCGGCTGCGGAGCAGGCCTCGGGAGGGCAGACAGCGCGGGGGCTCCAGCCGCTGCCGGCTCTCGGACCGCCGGCGCCACACGCAGCGGACAGGCCGCGGGCACCGGGCGTGCGCCTCACCGACAACGCGGCGGGCGGCTCGGAAGCCGCCAGGCCCCGCCCGGCCCGACCCGGGAGAACAGCCGCGGGCAGGCCGGACGGGGCCTCTCCCACCTGCGGCGCGGCCTCCAGCCGGGGCCACGGAGGGGCGCGGGCCGCCCCCGCGGTGAGACTCACTTCAGGCCGTACTCGCCGGGGCTGCCGCCCTGCTTCCTGCAGACCTCCTCGAGGATCTGCGGAGAGAACAGAGGCGTTACGGGCCGGCCCGCGGGCCCGCCACCGCGCCTCGCCTCGCCGCGCCGCCGGCCACCCCCGCCCTGGACCCACCTGGAGCAGCACCGTGCCGGGCCCCACCCGCACCGTGACCCGCCGCCCGCTGGGGGCCAGCACCGACACCACGGCGCCCCCCCGCCCGCGGCCGCCATCTTCCCTCCCTCCGCGGTGCCGGCCCCGCACACGGCTGGGGCGGAGCTGGGCCCTGGGCCGCCCCTGCCAGCAGACCCCGCCCCGCTGCGGACGGGAGACCGCGGGTCAGGCTGCTGAGTCCGGTTGGGCCCTGGCCTGGCGGAGCCGGCCCGGGGTGTGACGGGCGAGCGGCTGTGCGGGGCCGGCATCTGGCCGGGGCTGTGGCGGGAGCCGGCGCTCGCGTTTCTCGCGTGCGAAGGGGGTTTGTAGCACCAGCGGCACTTGGGGCGAGGGCAGGGCGGTGCCGGGGGGAAGCCGGGCAAGACCGAGGAGCGTGCGGCGGGCGCTGTTCGCTGGGCCGAAGCAGAGGGGCAGGAGGGAGAACTCGGCTCGGCCCGGCCCGGCCCGGCCCTGCCCTGCCCTGCCCGCGCGGTCCTGAGGAGAGGCGTCGGTGCCGCCGTCCCACAGCTCTGGGGAAGCTGGAGAGCAGCACGGACGCCATTTCCAGCGGCTGCGTGCAGTGCCTTGTGCTCTCCTGGCCTCTGCAGGGTCAGGACCTTGTCTGGCCTCCAAAGTAGCAGAAGGCATGTCTTCGTGGCTACCCTGAATGCGGGCACACCAGCCCGCAATCCCTTGCAGGACACAGCTGTGCCAGGCCTCCCTTGGTCAGAAGGGCCTGTCAGGGTAGCTGGACGTGCATGGACGTGCTAGGTTTATGGCAATAAATCTCATCCACAGATGTAAGCTCTTGTCACCTCTTCACCAAGCCCTGATGGTATCAACTGGTAACTCTGAAAATACCTACGTGCAGAAGATACTCCTTGGCAACATGTAAAAGCTGCTGCCATCACCGTATTTCAAGGGAAGAGGAAGTGGTGTGCCACGTTCCAGTTGTCTGATGAGTGTCAGTGTCATCACCGGACACAGCTGGAAGACAAAGCATCCTGCTGCCTTCAACAGCCATTGCTTCTGGCCAAAAAAACCCAAACATGTTGACCATGCACCTCATGATTAGCATTGCAAACTCAGCCCTTCAGGTGAGAGGACTGCAGCTAGGGAACCAAGATAATGTTCTATGGCACACACACACAATCTCTCAGAGACTTTGAGATTCCCCTTCACTCCCAGCACTGCCTTTTCTTCTCTGAGATTGGACTGCTGTCTGTTTCGCTTGCTATCATAAAAAACCTCTTTGTTTGGGTAACCACTGGAATTTATTTAGCCTAAGTTGTTACCACATGCCAAATATTTTCTCTACTACTTCTATATTTATCATATATGTTAAGTTTAAGTTCCCACCGCCACCCCCAGCACCCACAAAAATGTCTGCTTTGCTGGGCCTGTAAAGGAAAAAGGCCCTTTTAAGGAAAGATGCTTTTGTAGAAGATAACACTTGGCTGTTTTTACCATACCGGCAGTGTGAGAAGGGAGAAAAACAGGATTGGAACTTCAGTGAGGGAGAAACATCCCTGTGCTTATGCATCTGGATTCCTAAGTCTACCCCACACAGTAACCACTCAGTAAGGTGTAGCAATCAGGTGTCCTGGTGTATAATGCCACAGCTGGACTTGATGATCTAGAGGTCTTTTCCAACCTTAAAGACTCTATACTTTGTTTAAAAAATAGTGCTTAAAAATGTCTTTACATTTCCCCTCTCATTCCGTTGGGATGTATCACTGTCTTACCACTTATGCAGCTCCAGTGTTGAGGATACTGGCATCCCAGTCCACACCTGTAGTTCCAAAACACATTAAAATTGTTTAAGTCAAAAGTATTTTACTTTCAGAGTGGGGATGGACATGGTGGGAGGTGTGTATGTGTGTGTATATGCACACACACATATAGAGATATATCCAGTTACCACAGAACAGCTGGTTAGTAACTACTGTCAGTCCACACCGGCTGAAGAACTTTCAATCATATGCCAATACCCTGTAAGTTCTCTGCATGCACTACTTTTATTTCATTCCACAATTTTAGCTGTGGAACTTCCTGAATATAATCACAATAGCTGTATATGGAGGTATTACCACCATCCTCCTCTTCCATGTCAGTCCTCAGCTGGTGTAGCAAAGTTGTTCATACTCTGAAATTCAGCATTGCAGAAGGAGATGAGGAATGACTGTCCTCTCAAGGCTGCTCCTTTCTGGGGGAGAGATCCACATCTTAGAGGAGCTGTTTATTACACATGGCTACCCTGGCTCACGCCATGGTCTCCAAACACAACCTCTGACAGCAGCCAGGAACAGTGGCAGAGCAGGAGACTGTGATTATATTGAGAACTTCTTCCTTGGTGTTCCCCAGTTCTTGTTAAGAAACAGTCACTAATCATTCCTTGCTACCACCTCTGTAATGGTTACAAGTCTAGGGATATATTTCTTTCCATTCCTTTTCATATCTTTTTAATTGCCTTTTGCAATATGTAAATTATGTGAAGAGGCACGAGGACTTAAGGGCAAGATTGTTCTGGAAGTTTTCACTTTTTTGCCTACAAAGGGTGCAACCAAGCACCAGTGGTATGCCAAGGTCTTCTTAGCCTTTAAAATAGGGTGGAGATCCAAAGCTCTGCAAGTACCTAGCACAGAATGATGATATCCTGTCCTTCCACTAATTAATACCTTCACAGATAGTATGGAGAAGAAGAAACAATTAAAATGTCTATGCTAACACCAGTGACTATTCAGCTTCTGACATGGAGCAGCCATTCAATTTTAAAAGATAGATTATGGGTTTCATGGAGCCCCAAAAAATTGGTCTCCTCTCTGGATGGGGGGTAGCTCCTATTTGATGTCTGAAGCAGGCAGCTGTTTCCTATTGTGCATTTGACACATCCCTTAAAGAAACGTTGCTCCTGTTAAAAAGACACCGATGTAATTTGAGCTGAACATTTCCAAGTTGTGGGATTAGAAAGATGAATCCAGCTTTTAATGGCATGTCATAATCAGAAAGCTGCGTGGAGGTTAAGGGTCACATTTCATACCCAGAGCCATTTCTAATCTCAAATATTTATCTGAAATTAGAAGCATCAGGAGAGAAAGAAGGGGAAGGTAACTACAACCTGGAGTTCATTAAAGTGCTACAAAGAAAGAGGAACTTTTTAGGGAATAGCTGGAAATACCCGTAAGAATTCGGATTTCTCCTCTGTCAGGATCATGTGGGTGCCCACAAACCTACCAGGTGAGCCTCAGTGAAACGATTTCCACCCTGACAAAAGTTTTTCAGGAATGGCTTTCATTAGTGATCACACTGAACAGCCTGTAGAACCACCAGTCCCTAAAGCCACCTTTCTAGCAGGTAGTGCTCTGCCTCACCTCCATGCCCCTGGCATTACACACGTCTGCATTCTGTCCCACACCCACACAGAGAATAACGAATAGATTTGCTTCCCAATGAAACATGGAAGAATCATAGAATCATAGAATGATCTGGGTTGGAAGAGACCCCAAGGATCACAGAGCTCCAACCCCCTGCCACAGGCAGGGACACCAACCTCCAGGCCTGGAGCTACACAAGGCTGCCCAGGGCCCCATCCAACCTGATCTTGAACACCCCCAGGGATGGGGCATCCACCACCTCTCTGGGCAGCCTCTGCCAGTGCCTCACCACTCTCTCTGTAAAGAACTTCCCCCAATATCTAATTTAAACCTTCCTTCCTTTAGCTTTAATCCATTTCCCCCCATCCTCACCCCTCTTTCCCTTTTGAATGGATAAGAAATGAACTATGAACATCTAGAAATGTGTTGTGACTGGTTGCAAAATACAATACAGCACAGTAGTTTCTTATCACAGAAGCAACAATTCTGAAACGTATTTCCTCCTGCCTGCACCAATAGTACACACTATGGATCATGCTGAGTCCTGAGGATGTTCAAGAGGGTGGTTTCTACCACAGCATCACTCAGCAAGTTATGTGTGAACCACGGGCATAAACAAGCTATGTGGAGTTCCTCTACCCTCACCCACCACTGGTGTTGGAAGAGACAGTGGTACTGCACAAAAGCAGGATTTTATCTGTTGGTGAGGGATCTTCTGTGGGACAGCTTACACCCCACAGACGTTTTGGATCCACGCAAGACCCAGGAAACAAGCTGCAGAACCTCAACTGAGCCAGAGCTGCAGAGCTGCTGCTGTGGAGCGTGAGAGCTGGCTAGGAAGGGGAAGCATACCTGCAGCATGGGATGCCAGGCCTAACCCTCATGGTTTCTGAGAAAGAAACATCAAAAGGGCATGTCCTGGAGCTGCCTTGACACCAGCAGAGTACTAGGGAATTTGAGAGCTGCCTCATTTGCTACTGCATACCACAGTCCAATATACTTCAGCATACAGAGCTGCAATGGGACATACTGGAACACACCATGCAGGATATTTCATTCTGACAGGTGTCAAATGAAAACAGCATCTCCCTTACCATTATTCTCATTAACAATTAAAATCTCTTGCTGGCCTCCTACGTGCCTTACTCCCACCAACAAAAGTGCCCAAACATCAGTGCCTGGAGCCAGATCCCAGCTCTCCTACAGCTTGCTCTGAGCTTCCTTCCCTGTGAGCCCAACCTATGCAATGCATGGTGGCTCTTAGGAAAAGACCAAAACTTAGTGAACCTCTCCTGCTGAGGGACAGTAGACTAACACTCCCCAAAATCTGTGTGCACTTCGATGTTCTCTCAAGTTTAGTATGTCAAAGAGTTAAACTGCACCAGATTTAAATGTCTGGAAGTAAGAACGCGGTGTGCCATGCGTGAACCTCACACAGCCTTACGCTGTCGACAGCCCCCTTGCTCCTTTGTGACAGAGGTAATGCCAACGCTTTGGGATTTGGAAGGATGACAGGACAGACTGCTCTCAAAGAAATGCCCCTGAGTTACCTGAACCAGGGGAAGTAAGAAAACTGAAGGGCACACAGTGAAGCCTAGACAGGCAAAATTTAGTTTTCTTTGCTTCTCCTCATTGGACAAAGGCCCAGAGATTTGCAACATGCATCGCTCCTTGCCCTGAGCCTCTTCACTGCTACCTCACATTCAGTCAGCCCTTTAGGCACCAGCTGGTACAGCACGTTACAGAGCCCAGCACCTGTAGACCTCCCCACAGACACACAGTGTGGAAACCAGGACGAGCAGAAACCTAGCAGAGATGAACGGCAGCCGCCGCGAGATGAACAGGCAGCCCTTTCTCTAATGCAGTAGGATGCAGTTCAACAGTCATATCCAGCCTCTTTTCTTGCTGCAGGTAGTGGAATACGAGGTCGTGGAGCTGTTAACGCTGACTCTTCCAGTGATCCTGAGGCACCCTTGAGGCCTTCCTGATTCAGCTACTCAGACTTTGCGCAAACTAACCAGTTTCCAGCTGCACCCCTGCTCAGGCAGCCGGACAGGCTCTCTAACCTGCTCTAACTGGTCCCAGTCATCAATTGCTCATACCAGTCACAGCCAGCGAGGAAGGGAGGTTAGGGCCAGTGTAGGAAAAGGTGTGATGGTTCAGAACTGTGCTGGGGCCACAAATACATCAGGGTGAATGCAGTAGACGTGCAGAGGGATACGTTCAATTGAGTGTTTTTTCCTGGCTTAAAGACCCTGCTGGTGCTATCAGCACTTAAGTAAGAGAGAACGTTTGGAGCCACAAATCTGGTTGGGGACAGGATTAGACTGGGACTATGTAAGAGTAACTGAAAGATGACCAAAAAAACCCAAGCCAGAAGAGCCATCAAGGCTCACAGTGAGGGTGACAGAGCCCTGGGACAGGCTGCCCAGGGGGCTTGTGGAGTCTCCTTCTCTGGAGATATTCAGGACCTGTCTGGATGCCAACCTGTGCGACCTGTCCTAGGGACCCTGCTTTGGCAGGGGGGTTGGACCCGATGATCTCTGCAGGTCCCTTCCAACTCCTACAGCTCTGTGATTCTGTGAAACCATGTGCTACGGACATAGGAAATTCAGAGTTGAGGGTACATGTGCAGAATCCAAATGCACAAAGGTAAAACATGTACTTGCAGCAGCCAGACAGCCTTAATTCTTGCTCCTCAAAGCAAAGACAACCCTCCAACTTGTTATTTTAAGGTCATGCTGCTTTCACCTTTTCTGATTCCAGATAGATCACAGTTCCTGGTAAGGACAGCCAGTTTCCCCGCTCCTCTCCGGAGAGCTGTCGAGGGGCATGAGCTGTCCGGTTTGGTGCCCACACGAGGACGGAATTATTCGAAGCATAGCCTTCCCTTGTTTTTAATACCGAGCTTTGTGATGAGGGCAGCGTTTCTGTGCTGTTCCTGGCTCCCACAGATGACAGGCACTGTGGTGACTGGGACTAAGCGTGGGTTTTGCCCCGGGATTCTCCCTGCAATCGCTGGAGACGTCCCGGCCCCCCGGGATTGCTGCTGGGGGGGGGGAGGGCGGTGGGTAATCCTCATGAGCTGCCGAGAGCAGCACGGCAAAGTCCCGCCGTGGCACGAAGGCTCCTGCCCCGCCCGCCGCAGAGAGCCGCGCACGCCGGCCGGGAGTGCGGGCAGGACGAGGGGCCGCCGCGCCGGGAGGGACCGAGTCGGGGGCGGCTCGGCCGGTACCTGGGACCCGCCGCAGCCCGTGCCGGCCAGACACAGGTTCTCGCCCGCTCCGGGAGAGCTCTCTCCGGGGATCCCACCGAAGGCAGCCGGGGCTTCTGGCCAGGAGCTCCCCCCAGCCCCGTTACCCGCCCCGGTCACCACCGGGCGCCTACGAGGACCGAACACCGACGTCCCGAGCCAAATGGCCGTGTCCCGGCTTTCCGCTGCTCCTTGCGGGCTGGAGCCTGGCTGGAGCCCGGGGCAGCAGCCGCCCCATCCCTTCGCCCCGAGGGCTGCAGGGGCAGGGGGCCGAGGGAGGGGAAGGCTCCGCACCGGGAGAGACGGGGGGCGCGGGGGTGGCACGTCCCGCGGGGTGGGGCGGGCAGCACCGCCCACGTGGAGCCGGGGAGGAGTCGCCGTCGCGGCCGCGGGGGGAACGGGGCGAAGCGGGGGGTGGGGGGGCCGGCGCGGGCTGGGGGCTGCCACGTGCGGGTCCTCGCGCCCGTGTGGCCCGACCCCCGCGGCCGGTCCCGGCCCCGACGAGGGACCGCCCCGCGCTCCCCGCCGCGGGGCGAGGCTGGCGGGCGCCGCCGGCCGCGGCGGCGGCCCCGGCGCCGGCAGGGGCGGCGATGGCGGCGCCGGCGGCGGGGGGCGCGGGGCGCGCCCCGACGGAGCGGGCCGCCGTGCCGGTGCGGCGCGGCGCAGACCCCCCGCTCCCTCCGCCTCGCTCCGAGGGGGCGGAGGGCAGGGCAGGGCGGGGGCTGGCCGGCTGCTGCCCCACGCGGCGCCCGGGCTGGCGGCGCCCCCGGCGCGCTCCCCGCGCACTCCGTGCCCCTCTGTCATGCTCGCCGCCTGGGAGCGGGCGGCGGGCTCCTGCGCCGGCAGCCGCGCCGCTGAGCCCGCGCCGCCGGCGCTGTCCTCGCCGCCCGCCGCCGACCCCAGTCCCCGCGGGCGGCGCGGCGGAGCGCGGCGGAGCGCGGGCGGCGCTGCCCGCCGGCGGGGGCTGGCTGCCGCCGCGGCGAGCGGCGGGTGGCGGCGGGCGGCGATGGGCACGGCGGCCGTGCACCTCCTGCTGCTGCTGGGGCTGCTGCACGCCGGGCCCGGCGGCGAGGGCAGGAAGGGCTGGCGGCGGCGGGGCCCGGCGGTCCGCGAGCGCGGCGAGGCGGCGGCGGCGGCTGCCGAGAGCTTCCCGCTGGACTTCACCGCCGTGGAGGGCAACATGGACAGCTTCATGGCGCAGGTCAAGAGCCTGGCGCAGTCGCTGTACCCCTGCTCGGCCCAGGCGCTGCCGCACGACCTTCGCCTGCACCTCCTGCACAACGCCTCGGTCACCTGCAACGACGGCAGCCCGGCCGGGTGAGTCCCCGCGCCTCGCCGCGCCCCGCCAAGCCGGCCCCGCGCGCCGCCCGCCGTCCTCCCGACCCCGGCCCCGCGCCGCCGCGCGCTCCCCGCGCCCCGGCCGCGGCCCCGAGAGCTGTGGCGCCACCGCGCGGCGGCGCGCGGCGCGGCGGCGACAGGTGCAGCGATCGCCAACCGGGCGGGGCGGCCCGTTCCGCCGCGCGCTGCCCCACGGCTCGGCAAAGCGCCGCGGCCGGGCCGGGCTCCCGGTGACGCCGCGCCGCCTCTTCGTTTGTCCTCAGCTACTACCTCAAGGAGTCCAAGGGCAGCCGGCGGTGGCTGCTGTTCCTGGAAGGTGAGCGCCGGCGGCTCGTCCCCGGTACCGCCGGGCGGGAACTGGGAGAGCGGAGGTCCCGCCGGGCCGCCTCCCCTCGGCCGCGCCCCAGCTCCGCTCCCGCGGTCCGTGTCCGTGCTCCCCCCACCTCCCCCATTCCCCGCGGCCCGGCCCCCATCCCGCGGGCCCCGCTGCTGGCGCCGGGCGGGCGGCTGAGCCCTGTCTTCCCCTCGCCAGGCGGGTGGTACTGCTTCAACAGGGAGAACTGCGACACCCGCTACGACACCATGCGGCGGCTCATGAGCTCACGGGAGTGGCCCGCGACCCGAGTGGGTGAGTGTCCCCCTGCCCCGTGGGGACGGGGACGGCCCCAGAGCGCGGCTGGGCCGGGCAGATGCCCACAGCGTGGGGAGCCTCGCAGGCGCATGGTGGCTGCCTCGACCCTGACGGCTCCCGCCACAGACAGGCTCCTAGCAGAGGATGCCCGAGCATGTGCACTGCCTTAGGAAAGCCCCTGTGTGCGCCCGCGCTGGCTCGGGTGCGTGGTCACCCGCAGACCGCGCTGCTGTGTTGCACTGGCCAACGTGCAGTGGTGATGTCCGGTACCTGCACCTACCCATGGACCCACTGGGATCTCCATGGGGTTTTGGGTTCAGAAGAACTGTGCTTGGGCCGCTCTGTCAGAACAGACACGCTTCCTCGCTCATTGCCCCAGGTGTTCAGTTTGCCTGTAGCAGGACGGGCCCTGTGTGCACAGGCGGAAATCGGGCTGGCTGGCTGGGCTTTCACCTGGAGCTCTGTGGTCCCACCTTTTCCCCCATTCCGACCTGTGCAGCGTCATCAGCAGCTGCAGGGATTCCCTGTGGGGAAGCATACCTGTGGTGTGCCCGTGTAAAGTACTTTTGGCACCTTTCTGTGCCGTGCTTGAGATGGAATTGTCACCCCGATGCCCGTGCTCTGGGCCACCAGGCTCCTGAGTCAGCACAGGCATGTTGAGCTTCTCTCTTCATTCACAGTGCTCTCTGAGCACCTAAACCTGTGCCATTCACACAGATCCTGTAATTGCACTTGCTAGGACTTGGTGTCTGGGGAAGTGCTGTATTCTAAGCATGTGTCACAGGTTGTTTTGGACAGGCTTCACCTCCGGTGTGAATCAAATTCTGAAAGTCACCTCAGCCTAAGGGCAAATTTGGGCATGTTCCTTCCACTTCCTTTGCCAATGTTCTTCATCACAGACGTTTGCTTTCCACATGGTCAGAGACCCTGCATGAGGCTCATACGGTTTCCCTGAAGTCACAGACTGTCACCTGAACGCTCTTTGTCTCTTTGTGCCCATCTGCAGGAACAGGGATCCTGTCATCACAGCCAGAAGAGAATCCCCACTGGTGGAACGCAAACATGGTGTAAGGAGGGACAGCAAAGGGAAAGGGGGTTATACTTGAGCAGCACTTCCTGCCTTTCAGGCTAGCAAGAGTGCTGCAAGGGCAGACTAACACTCGTGAGAGGAACTTGTGTGTTTCCTCATTCATCCTATTTCACCTCTCTTAACAAGTAGCACTGGGAAGGTCTGGAGGAACTTCAGCCCAGTCCCCTTGGAGTTGCGGAGTGATCTAATGAAGTTAAACTGGGGCTAGCTTGGGGATCCTTCTCAGATACCTCAAGTGGCAAATACTGTTGTGAGTGCTGGGCTGGTAGTATGTGTATGTTACACTTTTGCCAATTTGGGAAGGATATGGAGCAGCTCTTCTAGATCAAAGATCAGAAAAGAGAAAGACGCCAGTTTATATGTGCATCTGTAGAGGAGGGAAAAGCTGAATTCTGAGAGGGATCTTAATCTGCATTCTGCAAGCCAGAGACAAAGATGGGACAATAACTTCATTCCTGCAGAAACCTCCGGTGGTTGCAGTCAGCATTTACACTATGTGGACAAGCTCTTCTCATTTTTCATGCATAAAACTGACACACAGAGTTTCCCTGTGGCAGGCCACCCACCGTATCAGTGGGACAGCTGAGAGCAAAATCTTGGCCCATCATTCTGTCCACTGAGCTCAGTGCCTCAATCAGATCGGTAAAAGACATGTTATTTGTTGATTTAGCTCAGTAAAACTACCGGTGTTCAGCAGAAAAACCTGAGGCAGTTGTAACTGCTTGATGCACAAGAAGGTATGTTGTCTAACTGAACAAGAAGCTCTCCCCTTTTCCTGTCCCCAGGGTTTAATTCTCTTCCAGTTCCTTGACCCTATCCTCGCCCCTCCTCGCATGTCAAAGGAACACCAGTACTCACACAGCTCTCTCTTACAGATTCATCCCGTATTGCTCAAGTGATGTTTGGAGCGGTGCCTCTTCCAAGTCCGAGAAAAGTGAGTGTTGCTGATGGGCTGTTGCTGCCCCAGACATCACACGTTAGAGGATGTGGCCAGACTTCTGTGAAATTATATGAACGAAGAACAGGCTTTTTCTTGCTGAAGGGTGGGAAAGAATATCAAGCTACTTCCAGATAAAACATCCTGATCTCTTTGGCTCAAGCTGTTGTGACACGGTTCAGAGCCGCTGCTTGCCGAAATGGTACGCTGATGCAGTATGCAAGCCTTTGAGGACCGAAATTCCTTTTAGATGAATCTCTGGGTTCCAGCACACAGCAGATTAAATGGTGTAGCTGCGGGCCCGTGGTTGGCTGTGTGTGGCTTTGGGTTTGCTGATCTGAGAGGCAAGTGCAGTGACTCTGCTTCCAGGCTTCTGTTGGGAGGGTATTTGGAAGGAGCTGCCACGTCAGGGTAATGGTGTCTGTAGGTTTCTTTGGGAAATGAGGAGTGAGTGGCTCGTCTCAACACCACGTGTTGCTGTAGGTGGTCACTTTGCTGATGAGGAGCTCTGGGTGCCTGGTAACACAGTCCTCATCCCAGCTCAGATGGATTTCACACAGATGAGCTGTTCTGCCTCATGTAGTTCTCTGGGTTTCCCAGCCTATGCAGGACTGGCGTTAGGGTGCAGTAATGCCCAGGGAAACACCAGGGCCATAGTTCTCTTGTCTGTTCATTAAGAGCTTTGAGTAGAATGGAGTTACTGTTGATATGCACTGCTGTGAAGAAACGAATTGGGCCTGAGATGCTCCATGGTGTGGAAAGGCAGAAGCGTAGTAGTTCTTTTCTTTGAGTTGGTCTGTGAGCTCTGGCCTTAAACCAGACATGGTGTGACTTGACGTCACTCTTCAATAACTCTTGCATTGAGAAACTGATGGCTGGTGGATACTGCAGGTACACCCTCATTATGCTGAGGGACCCTTTCACTTCCTCATAGCTGCTTCTCAGGGTTGTTCTGTGAAGCAGATACACTTGGGCAAGTGCAGCTGCCTTCAGGGGGTGCTGAAGAAGCAGCGGTCTGTGTGGGTCTAAGGCTCTGTGAAACAGCTCATCTGAATTGGCTTTATGAATCAGGAAAGAAGGGATGCAATGAATTTGAACTGAGATTCCAGGAAGGTGTGCATACACCTTGTGTATAGAGAGAAGGTCCTGGCACCCGCTGCCTTCTTTTCCTTCTCCAAAGCTGAGCAGTTACTCTACTCTCCAAAGGTAACGCTCATGTTACTGTGCACTCTGTTCACCCCCCCATTAAGGGAAGCAGGTGCTGCATGGGGGGAATATCTCTTCTTACTTGATGGACTTGATACTGGAGGAGAACATCAGCCTGGCTTTAGGTTCATAATCCCTTCATAAGGTTCTTAAGCTTTTGTGGAAAGAAAGCAAAAATCCTTGCCTGGAGAGAAAATGGTTTTGTTGACACTGAGCTCTCTCTTCCAGATGAATATGCCTTCATGGGAGCACTGATCATTCAGGAGGTTATAAAGGAGCTGGTGGTAAAAGGTCTTAGCACTGCAAAAGTGTTGCTGCTAGCAGGGAGCAGGTAGGTATCTATGAGGCTTCCTGTGGTGAAGCCAGGAGAGTTACACAGTAGGAAGCTGTTAGGGAGGAGGTCTCAGCAGCTCCTGAAAAATTTCTTCTAGGAGCACGGTAACACAAACACAGCAAACCCTGTATCTCTTTCCCAGTTTCCCCCCTTTGAGTGGTACCACAGGGGATGATAAAATGTTACTTCCTCAGGATTTAGTCTGGGTTTGCTTAGGAGAAAACAGAGAAAATAATGATAGGGTTAAAAGTTTGCAAGGGGAAGGGATGTGTTCATTCTTCCCTGCATCAAGAATGCTGCCTTCCATGCCCACATTGTGAGCCACAGACCTCCCATGAACAGATGGAGGACATCTGACTTAAAGAGACCCAGAGTTTCCTGGTGTGGGTGCTGTGAATTGTGCTGTGTTGCACTACGCCGTGGCACGCTCAGCATATCCTGCCCAGGGTGTGATACAGAAGGTGCAAAGGGTGGATTTGTCCCACTCTTCAAGGTTTTGAGCAGCCAAACTGCTTCCCAGGGGCGCAAAGTGCATCCTTCTCCAGAAGAAAGAACAGGAATAGGGTTTAGTTTCTGAGGTGTCAGGTTGTTACTCAGCATTGGCTCTGTTTGCCAAGCAGAGAAGTGACTTGGTGACTCCTGAGCTAGCCGTGGGTTGTGCTGTGGGTGGATGGAAGCCATGTAAGAGGGTTGGTGCTGTGGGGGGTGGGCACCCTAACCAGCCCCTTAGCAGCTGCATGTGCATCGTGGCTGCAGTGTTAACCTTGCTGTTGCAGTGCTGGAGGGACAGGAGTGCTCCTGAACGTGGACCGAGTGGCGGAGCAGCTGGAGGAGATGGGTTATCAAGGGATTCAGGTCCGAGGCTTGGCAGACTCCGGGTGGTTCCTGGATAATAAACAGTACCGCAGGACCGACTGTATCGATACCATAACGTGTGCTCCCACGGAAGCCATCAGAAGAGGAATAAGGTACAATCAGGTCCTCTATAGCAGGCTTTTGTGAGAGGATAGTGTGGAGATGTCCTCCTCTTACCTTCCTGCATTTGATACTTGAAGAATATTTATCACATTGGTGCTTTTTCAACAACTTTAATGGAAAAGACAGTAATTTAGACATCTGTAAGAATGCTTGCAGTTGCAGATGCTCTATCATCTCTGGGACAGTGTAGCCAAGAAAGAGCTCTGCTGTTAGTAAATTGGAATTACAGCCAGTCCTGGAGCAGAGTGGGATGTGGAAAGGCCATTTGTTAAGATTTGCTGCTGTGACTTTCACTCTCTCTTACTGCTTTGTCTTCCAGGTATTGGAATGGTATCGTTCCTGAACGCTGTAAGCTGCAGTTTAAAGAGGGAGAGGAATGGAATTGCTTTTTTGGATATAAGATTTACCCCACCCTTCGATGTAAGTATCAGAGCAGAGATGCAAAATATATTCCAGGATTTCCCCTGCACCTCTAGCTAACTTAGAGCAATTCCTTTTCCAAATTTTTCATCTTCCCAGGTCCAGTCTTTGTTGTCCAGTGGCTCTTCGATGAGGCCCAGCTAACTGTAGACAATGTACACCTCACTGGCCAGCCTGTTCAGGAAGGGCAGTGGCTCTACATCCAGAATCTGGGTAGGGAGCTGAGAAACACCTTGAAGGATGTGACGTAAGTATTTCATTGAGGAAAACCTGGCAAGTTTATTTCTAGGGGGCATTCTTACCCAGCATCCTAGCAGCAGTTCTCAGATGCCTGCAAAAATGGGTTGTTGTAAGCTTAGTGACTGTTCGTCTCCATCAGGAATCTTGCCTTTTCTCCTTAATGGATAGGTGTAAAGTAATTTTCAGTTTTACTACTATCCACTACCCTTTGTTATTGATAGGAACGTGGATTTTTCTCCCCTGCCTCCAAGGTGAGTCTGAGGCTCCTTGCTGTTGCACAGCCATCAGCCTTGCAGGGCTGTTTTGAAAAGTGTTGATCAGGAAACATCCAGAGCATTGATGAGGCAGCAGAGGAGGAACCATGTCCATGGAGTTGGACTCGATGATCCTTATGGGTCCCTTCCAACTCAAGATATTCTATGATTTATATGCCACACTTGCTTCATGCAAGAGCAGGTATTAGGGAGTCTCTTGTTGTAAGTGCACACTGTTAGGCAGCATGGAACCCCTTTTTTCTGGATACTTTCCAGTCCAGTTGACTATCATGCTAGTTTCTAAAGATATTGCCAGGGGCAGCAGAAATTCCACCCTCTACCTAATCTGGAAAGTTCTGTTCAGCAGGAGTTGCTTTGTCCTTCCAAGACCTAATCCATGTTTCCTTTTTTCCCTTTAGTGCTAGCTTTGCTCCTGCCTGTTTGTCTCATGAGATCATTACGCGCAAGTGAGTGCTTTTCCAGATCCTACTAGAGGTCAACAGGGAAACGGTAAGGGAATGGACCAGTGCTGGCAGCCAGCCCCACTGAGACAATCTGTACTGTTTGCCTTTTCAGTCACTGGACAGACATCCAGGTGAAGGGGACGTCGTTGCCCCGTGCCCTGCACTGCTGGGATCGGAGCCTGCACGAGAGCAACAGGAATGGGAAGACCCCTCTGAAAGGCTGCCCGATTCATCTGATCGACAGCTGTCCGTGGCCTCACTGCAACCCCTCGTGCCCCACCATCAGGGACCAGTTCACAGGGCAGGAGATGAACGTGATCCAGTTCCTCATGCATATGGGTTTCGATGTTCAGAAGATGGCACAGCAGCAGGGCCTGGAGCCCAGCAAACTCCTGGGGATGCTCAGCAGCGGTAACTAGGCTGGGGTCTTCAGAGGGGCAGAGGGATTAGATCAGGAGGAGAGTCAAAGCCCTTCTCCCGTGCTTTCTAATCTTCCCTATGCTCATTCAGGCAGATGCACGCTCACACCCATGCATGTTCCAACCTGTACACATACACCCACTGCTCACACACTCTTGCACACCTAGGATGTGTCAAGAAAAAAAGGAAGGAAAAAAAAAAAAAAAAAAGGAAGGCATTTTCTGTCTTTACACTATTTGGCTGGAACACGTTACCTCCAACCCCCAGGGCTCAGTTTTGGCCGTTCACATCCTCTTCCTGTGTTACACAAAGCAACCTGATACAGGGAGTAGCAAAGCCATACATAGCAGCAACGAGAACCTTCCCCAGACCTAGGACTTCTTCCCTTGCCACGAATTTTACATCAGAGACTTGATACAAGTGGTGGAAAAAAAAAAATTAAAAAGCAAGCACTGGATTTCTTTTGTCCAAGTAGAAGTGAAGGAATGATTCCGTGACTTCCTGGAGGTCAGCATCTCGTGATGAGTCACCATGTACAAAACCAGGACACGTGCTAGGGACGGACACTCTTGTACTCGATTTACTTTTCGTATTATTTTATAAAATGACTTTTTTATTACTTTTTTTTTTTTAAAACCAAGAAATATAAATGATATTGTTTTGTAACATATTTTTTTTAAATAACAGAAGAAACCTCTTGCTACTTTGGCAACGTGGACATATTTATTTTAATATGTAAAACGCTATTTATAAGGGCTGACCAGAGAACCATACATATGTCTTTGTAAAGTTGTATATGCTGCTCATTCGGATGGGTTATCCTTATGATCACTTGTGCCTGGGAGAGGGCTGAGGGTGGTATTGACGTATTGTAATAATTAGACTTCTGTGTTCTCCTTGCAGTACGCTTTGTCATTGTTGCTCTGATGAGAGGTTGTAATACGAGGTCTAAGTACAGAGATTTTCACCCCGCATCTGATGTTTGCATACTTGCACAGTATTTTCAGCTTGACTGTTGTTTGCCAGGTGTGTTGTGGTTTAGGGTGTGGGGGGATCTCATTTTGCAGCAATGTCCCCTATTCCAGGGAGAGATGTTTGATGTAACATATGCATGCTGTCTTGGCTTTTTTTTCCCCTCTTATTTCCCACCGGGGCGAGTGTAAGTTTCTACATTTGGGTCTTAATTGTGGCTTCCAGAAGACTCCATCAGTCGTGTCCTTCACGAGGCGGGTGGCTCCTGGGCTCTCCACAGGAATACATACAGGAAAGAAGCCACTGGGCTGAGGGTGTAGGTCAGTGAGATACCTGCAGGCAGCAGAGATGTGGGTTGGATGATTGCCCACAGACCCTTTGTATTTCTGCTCTGACACAGTTGCCTTGAGTGTTCTGTTTAAAATTACGTCGGGGTGACAGAGCAGTGGAATGGGCTGCCAAGGGGGGTTTAGGAGTCTCCATCTCTGGAGATATTCAAGACCCATCTGGACACCGACCTGTGTGACCTGTCCTAGGGAACCTGCTTTGGCAGGGGGGTTGGACCTGATGATCTCTGGAGGTCCTTTCCAGCCCCTACGACTCTGATTTTGTGATGAGCTGCCCGGCCTGCCTTAAAATGGGGCCTAAACCACCACAGGAGCACTGGGAACCTCAGAGACAGAGAACGCCAGACGGCACTGATGTACTTGTGCTAGCAGTCCCAGTTGCTTGTGTGCAGGCCCACCTCAGACCATGGAGAATCGCTTTGATGGCAACGGGAGGAGGAGGGAGGGACCAGGAATGTGTGTCTGGAGCTGGAGAGAGCGAGCCACCCTTGGCAGGGAGCAGGCGGGCAGACACAGGAGGGCTCTGCACTGCAGCTGGCCTGCACAAACCTGCACCAGGAGCAGAATTTGCTCCATTCTGCCGAAGCTATCGATGTGCTTAACGCTTGTGTAAATAGTTACACAGTGTGCAGGGCTGTGTGAAGTCCGGGCCCAGTTTTAGAACAGTTCCATGCACTTTGAGGACATGTTTCCCAAGGTTAAGGCCATAAGATCCCTGGTCACAGGTGAGGGAGTCTGGAAATGACCAAACCTGAAGCCATTTGGTTGCTGCTCATGGACCAGCAAACAGCGGGCAGTCCCACACAGGAAATGAGCTGTGCTGCCGATGGGTTTAGTATCCAAGATCAAAAAGTAGCTGAAGAGAAAATGATCAGTGCTTTTGGGATCCTGGGGTGCATCCGGAGGAGTGTGGCCAGCAGGTCAAGGGAGGTGATCCTCCCGCTCTACTCTGCCCTGGTCAGGCCCCACCTGGAGTGTTGTGTCCAGTGCTGGGCTCCCTGGTATAAAAAGGACAGGGATCTCCTGGAGAGAGTCCAAAGAAGGGCTACGAAGATGATAAAGGGCCTGGAGCATCTGCCCTGTGAGGAAAGGCTGAGAAGATTGGGACTGTTCAGCCTTGAGAAGAGAAGACTAAGGGGGGACCTAATTAATGCCTATAATTATCTTAAGCAGGGGATGCAGGGGGAATCAGCCAGCCCCTTTTCAGTGTCTGTGGGGACAGGACAAGGGGCAATGGCTGCAAGTTGGAGCACAGGGAGTTCCGCACCAACATGCAGAAAAACTTTTTCACAGTGAGGGTGACAGAGCCCTGGGACAGGCTGCCCAGGGAGGTGGTGGAGTCTCCTTCTCTGGAGAGATTCAAGACCCGTCTGGATGCCTATCTGAGTGAAATGTCCTAGGGAGCTGCTTTGGCAGGGGGTTGGACCTGATGATCTCTCGAGGTCCCTTCCAACCCCTACAATTCTATGATTCTATGATTCTATGATTCCAGCAGAAGTGAAATGTGGGAAAAGAATTCAGAGGAGTCTCCCTGCGCTCGGCCTAGGGGTTACCAATGCCCGTTATATTTTAATGACCTGGGTGTAACAGTGAAATTGTGCTGATGGGGTTTTTCTGGCCTCTGAGTTGAGAAGCTGCTTTGGTAGGGACAACGTTTTCAAAAGCATGCGGTAAGACAGGATTCCTGGGAGGGCTGGAGGCACATGGTATCGGTCAGAGTGCTGGTATGTGGGTAGGAGCCAAAACTTCATCAGCTGGGAGCGCCGAGGGACACAACTGCATGGATCACTTGTTCACAGGATGACTCTCTGCAAGATGACGCACCCATAGATACAGCAAGTGCCCCAGGCTGTGTCCAGAGATGTGTTTGTACCAGGAAACAGGGAAGTATAAATGCTGCCGCTGAAGTTGGGAAAGCTTTTTGTGGAGCCTGTTTATCTCAAACATTAATTCAAAGATTAATTTCTAAAAGGCAAAGAGTGTTCAGAGGTGATACTTTCCTTACAAGCACAGGAAGGAATCCCTGGGAGTCGTGGATCACTTTTAGCTTAGAGTGCCTCTGGAGCAGTGTAACAGGGAGAAGACTCAGAAATGTTTGTAAAGGGAATCTTGGGCAATTTATTAGAGAAATAATACAATGTGGTTGCAAGTTGTACCTGGAAACTGGAATCTGTAACCTGGGAAATAATTTCCATCTCTATACTTCTTGTACAATAAAGGTAATTCTCCCAAGTTTTGTAAAGCTGGCACTTCTAAGTTCATCCCAGTGGCATCTGCTGTGTGAACATCAGTGGCAAAAGGGGCAAGACTGGAAGAATTTGGTACTCTGGGACCTTGTGACCAGATGAGATCCCTCCTGTCTGAGAGGGAAAAACTATCTCCAGAAGCCTCACGTGACTGAGGGAGGATTAAAATGCAACCAAGAAGTCAGCATTTGATAGCAGGCTGTAGGATTTGCACTGTGGGACTACAGGTCCTGATGTGGGTGTTGGGTACGAGCTGGAGGGCGACGAGCTGGGGGTTAAACCTTGCAGCCCTGTTCACTACAGGAACTGCTGCCAATGCATGGGCTGAGAGAGACTCTCTCTGAGCCAGGTAACCCACAGAGGAGGACTGTAGATCTGACCGGGTAACGCACACTAAACCCAGCCACAGTGCTGTGGAGACCACAGACAGTCATGTTCTGCCCCGTCTTGGCAGCTGCAAGGAGGAAGAGACACACTGGAGACAAAGGGCACAGAAAGGCTTCTCTGGGGAAAGGTGCCCCATGCCTTGGACAAGCAGTGTGGAGCCAGAGTTGTTGGTGCAAAAACTCTGCAAGAGGGTGGGAACAGCAGTGGGACAGTGATGCTGATGCTGATGCTCTTGCTCAGTCCCACAGCATCTGCTGCAGCCCTGGGGCAGCTGATCAAGTGTTGCCCTCTTCATGCTAGCCCTTGTTACTCTGTCCAGCCTGTGGCTTTGCAAGCGGTCCTCAAGCATGCCCTGACCCAGAGCATCCCCTCATTCTCTGCTTGCTGGTCCCCTGCTCAGTGCGGGGCTGATGCAGCAAGTTACAATGTGAGCAATACCAGGGGGCTATAAACTGCAATACCACTCTCCTGCCACTGTGGAGTTGGTGCCACCCTTGACTCTGACCGCAAGTACCAAATACACTTTTCATTGCTGACCCCACGCTGCTGGTGTGGTACAGCTGCAGTCAAATGTTGTGTGGGAGGCGGGACGTGGAGGGTGTCCTGCTGGGGCTTAAGAAGAAAAAGGATGAGTGAGATGTCAGCAGCAGAGCATCACTGGCAGAGGGCTGGGCTGTGCAGGGCCAGCCAAGCAGCATCCCCAGGCCGGCTGGGCAGCGGCAACTTTGCCCATCTCTGGCAGGACTGGATGCATTCCTGTGCAATTTAGTCTAGGTGATCCTGCACGGGCAGAGGGGTTGGACTAGATGATCTTTTGAGGTCCCTTCCAACCCCTAACATTCTGTGATTCTGTGATTCCCTGTGAATCACTGTTTCAATCACCTGCTGGACGCAGGGGGTTAAGAGACCTGGGGTGGGAAGTGTCCACCTGGAGCTCCTTGGCTCCCTTGCTGTTTCCTGGCTGTTGTGATGCTCATTAACTGCCCACTCCCAGCCACAGAACAGAAGGCAGGTTTCCCACCTCCAGCACCGGCAGTCTTTTTAAGGCAAACAGGAGGGATTTTCATGAGAGAGAAACTGGGATTACGAGACAGTGACAGAGCTGAAGGTAGGCATTTTTTTGTCTTAACATCCACAGAAGTAGTGCTGTTCATTCTGCAAACTTACCCCTGGCCCACAACGCCAGCTGTGAGCTGACAGAGTGCCATAGCCACTGCTTTTCACCTGAAGCCATTCTGCTGTCACCTACGCCTGTCTCTTGTCTCAAGCCACAGCTGGATCTCAAGAGCATCGCAGCAGCATCACTAGCTTAGGTAGTCCACGTCCAGTCCCTGGGCCCTGGCTGCTCTGTCTGGGAGCGCCGAGGCTCTCTGGGTGCAGCCGTGCACATCTGCAGTGTTGATCCAACCAGTGATGACTCTGGGTTAAAAATAATCCCTGTCAGGTGCAAGTTTTCTGCTGTTCTTTTTAAATCTGAGATGAGTACTCCCACCCGGCTCGTGGAGCGGCTGCGCAGGCAGGGCGTGGAAGGGAAGGAAGGAGGGTGGTGGGGTGCAAGCAGGCAGCCAGAAGCTGGATGTGCTGCATTGCCACTGAAGCCAACTGGGTCCAAGCACAGACTTTTCCAAGCTTTTGGGGTTTTTTTGTTAATATTTATTTATTTTGTCAGGCTGGAAAGGTGGGCCTGGGTGAACCTAATGAGATTCAACACTGTGAAGTGTCAGGTGTTGCACTTGGGCCGGAAGAATCCCAGACATAGATACAGACTGGGAGAAGAGCTCTTGGAGAGCAGCCCTGCTGAGAAGGACCTGGAGGTTCTGGTGGATGAGAAACTTAACATGAACCAGCAGTGTGTTCTTGCAGCTCGGAAGGCCAATGGTATCCTGGGCTCCATCAAAAGATGGGTGGCCAGCAAGGACAGGGAGGGGATTGTCCCTCTCTGCTCTGCCCTCAGGAGGCCCCAGCTGGAGTCCTGTGTCCAGAACTGGGGCCCCCAATACAAGAAAGATGTGGGACTGTTGGAGAGGGTTCAGAGGAGACCACAAAGATGATCAGAGAGCTGGAGCACCTCCCCTATGGAGACAGGCTGAGGGAGCTGGGCTGGTTCAGCCTGGAGAAGAGAAGGCTGCGGGGAGACCTCATTGCAGTCTTCCCTTTCCTGAAGGGATCAGAGAAACAGGAGGGGAATCAGCTTTTTAAGAGGGTAGATAATGGCAGGACAAGGGGGAATGGACTAAAGCTAAAGGAAGGGAGGTTTAGATGAGATATTAGGGGGAGGTTCTTTACAGAGAGAGTGGTGAGGGGCTGGAACGGGCTGCCCAGAGAGGTCAGCCTCAACCTGGTTCAAGGCCAGGTTGGATGGGGCCCTGGGCAACCTTGTGTAGATCCAGGCCTGGAGGTTGGTGGCCCTGCCTGTGGCAGGGGGTTGGAACTCTCTGATCCTTGGGGTCCCTTCCAACCCAGCCCAGTCTGTGATTCTATGATTCTATGATTTTCTTACAATTGCACTTGGTTTTGGCATTCAAAGATACAGGGAGTAACCGGTCCCTGAGTAAGCAGAAGAGAGATGGGGAAAAGCTTAAGGAGACAGTGAGGATGGGTGCTCAAAATCCTCCCAGCCATGTGCTCTCTCACTTGGAGCACAGCAGGGCCTCTCACAGCAGGTCAGTATGTTGCTGCATTGGACCAAAGGGCAGCCTCTGTCTTAAATCCTTTTACAGGGCTGGCGATGCCTCTGGGCTCGTGCCCCTGCTCAGGGGCCATCGGCTCTGCAGGACCAAGCTCATTTTCCACAGCGTGGCCCACTTCCATGGGCAGCCCCCATGCTGTGGGGCTGCCTCAGGGAGAGTGGCAGCATGCCAGTGACCCGGACGTCTCTAGAGGAACAGCAGAAGGGGCATCACAGCTTTGGTGGTAAATAATACCCACTCATGGCAGTGGAGGGGGGCTGGACTCATTCCAGATCTATTAATACAGCCCCTATTTATACCCTGAGGTCCCTGCGACCGGTGCAGCAGAGCTACAGCTGCAGAGCTAAAAGGGAGTAAATGGCAGCCTCCAGGAAGAACGTGATCCTTCCGGCCCTGCAGTGGGGAAGGGGACAGTGAAGGGACGGCACACGGCGACCCGAGGACGTGGAGCAGGCTGACTGCAGCACCCCGGGGACGCAGGCGGTGGGCAGAGCCAGGCGGTAACCTCCCCGCAGCCGGCAAGGCTGTGCTGAGAGGCTGCCGGCAGCGCTCGCTCGGCATCACGCACAGCACCTACCGATACCGGCAGAGACGAGACAGGGATTGCAGCTGCTGCTCTCCTGATCCAGCACCGGGTGTGACTCGGGACAAAGGAGACAAACCCTGAAAAGGCTGTTTTGGAGGGGGGCGCTTTAAGGGCCTTGCCTGCCGGGCTGGGAAGATGATGGAGAGCACCGGAGGGCCCTATTTGAACACCGCAGCGGTGACGGCCCCCGTGGGAATAGCTCGCTTGCTGCAGATGGCGTTTGGATGCGCCACGTTCAGCCTGGTAGCACACCGGGGGGTTCAGTGCCGCGTACGGCACCTTCTGCATGTTCGTCTGGACCTTCTGCTTCGCCGTCACCACCTTCATCATCACCTGCGAGTTCACGCATCTGCATAGCTGCCTGAGCATCTCCTGGGGAAACTTCACTGCCGCTTTCGCCATGCTCGCCACGCTCATGTCCGTCACGGCCGCAGTGATCTACCCGCTCTACTTCGTCCAGCTCGGCTGTTACCCCATCGGCTGTGAGGTGAGAGACTTCCGCATCGCAGCCAGCGTCTTCGCAGGCCTGCTGTTCATTGCGTACGCTGCCGAGGTGTTCTTAACCAGGGCAAAACCGGGACAAGTCACCAGCTACATGGCCACCGTCTCCGGGCTCCTGAAAATCGTGCAGGCCTTCGTGGCCTGTATCATCTTTGGGGCGCTGGTGAACGACAGCGACTATGGCAAATACGTGGCAACTCAGTGGTGCGTGGCTGTCTACAGCTTTTGCTTCGTGGTGACGGTGGTGGTGGTAGCCATCAGTGTCACCGGTAAGACGGCCTTGCTGTGGTTCCCCTTCGAGCGCTCCGTGGTCGTCTACACGCTCGGGGCTGTGCTGCTGTACATGAGCGCAGCGGTTATCTGGCCGGTGTTCTGCTTCGACAGCAAGTACGGCTCCCCACAGCGCCCTGGCCTCTGTGCCAAGGGCAGGTGCCCCTGGGACAGCCAGCTGGTCATCGCCATCTTCACCTATGTGAACCTGCTGCTCTATGTTGTGGACCTGGCATACTCCCAGCGCATCCGCTTTGTCTCACACCTCTGAAATGCCGGGTCTGCCGCTGCAAAGCCGTCCTGGTGCGCCACAGGCACCAGGCACCGGGGATGCAGCAGGACAGAGGATGCGGGGAAGGGAGGCATTGGTTGGGCATGCGCGTGCGAACCATCAACCAGCCCTCGAGGTCAAGACTGACTGGACCAGCAGTTAATGCCCTGTGGCGGGTGGGCTGCGGCCAGCGTTGGGAAAAGCCCAGTTCCCCCATGGACTGGCCTCTGCCTCGGCCGCCTGGCACCGGCGTGCAGAAACGATGCGGCTCAAAGCACAGAGACTGGCCTGTCATCCCCAGAGAGCAGAAACGCCCGCTGCGAGGGCGGCTCTGCAGGCTACTGGGTTGCCAGGCCAGATATTAGGAAAGACACCAAAGATTTTGAAACTCTTACCGACACTTAACCATAATCAAGTGACTACCCAGGAAGTGGCAAAGTCAAAAGCTGAATCAAGGAACACCAGTTCTGGGGATGAAAACCAATCCCTCGGAGTTTGGGTTAGCTTGGGCTGTGTGGTGAGACAAGGGATGCTTGCGAGTGTGGGAAATTCCAGTGGGGATGTTTCTGAGAAGGACATCATAGCTTTAATGCTGTTTTGAAGGTTACCAGTCCTCTCCTCTCCTCTCCTCTCCCTCTCCTCTCTCCTCTCTCCTCTCTCCTCTCTCCTCTCTCCTCTCTCCTCTCTCCTCTCTCCTCTCTCCTCTCTCCTCTCTCCTCTCTCCTCTCTCCTCTCTCCTCTCTCCTCTCTCCTCTCTCCTCTCTCCTCTCTCCTCTCTCCTCTCTGCTGTTTAGCACAGAAAAAATCACCCACAAGCTTTGGGGGGACCCCAGTTCTGCAAACTGAAATGACAGCTTGCAGAATCGGAGCTGTGCCGCCAGGAAGGAGGGTGCAGGACAGAGCCCAACTGCAGAGGAACAGCTGAGACTGGCATCCTCACTTGAGCAGGACCAGAAGAGACCCTGGCACATGCTGCATCTCAGTTCGTGTGCCACTGTTCCTTCGTCCCTTGTGTCAACTATCCTTTTTCTGGAAGCTTAAGGGTAAATTCTGGGGGAGGGGGAGGAAGGGGATGCAGAGACGAATTATCTCGCAGCAGTGTGTGGAAAACCAAACTGGGGAGAGGGGGGAAGAGGAGGGCACAGGCAGAACATGACAAAAGCTGCATCTGACGGTAAGAAACGGGGAGTGCTGGCGCAGACCAGATCAGGCAGTAACCATGCCAGGCTCCCCGCGTCACCCACGAGCTGCATTTCTCTGACCCATCCCTGACAAAACACCCACTTTGAAGTCCCACATTGCATAGCTCAGATTTCAAGCTTAATAGGAAGAAATGTTCTTCGTTTCTGGTCCAGCAAGAAGCCAGAGCAGCCCGAGTGCTTGTGCAGAAAGCATGCAGACTAAATAGGCTTGATTAAAATCCAAAGTAGCTGGCTGTCAGGAGCAAGATTTATTTTTTAAGCGAATTAAAATAAAGCTGAATGGCAGGCTCACATACCACTTCTCCAGAGGTTTTTGTACTTTTGCTCTCCACACAGTTTTTATTTCACCAGACACGGCCCTTCTGCTTTCTGCTGGAAGGCACAGCTCGATCCACGTCAACCTACGGATGCGGCCCCAAAAAAAGTACGTAGGCAAGACGTCGGAGACGCCTGACTGACGTCCTTTGTAGCAGTCACTGAGGAAAAAGGACACTTGCTTTTCATCAGCACTTTGTACGGGGTTTGAAAAGCAAAGGGGAAAACTGCTGGGATAGAGCACGGGATAACCCTGCTGCAGAGATCCGGCCTGTAGCAGTGGGAACTGTCTGTCCGTGGACAGGTCAGGGATCAGGATCCAGCAAGGCCAGGGATCAGGACTCAGCATAAGGGGAAGGTGCTGAACAGTGTCCTGGGGGGTTCCAGCTGCCTGGCCAGCCTGTTCTAGGGCAGGACCCAAGACTGTCTGCTATGGGTCCAAACCTGGCTACCAGAGAGCTTTATTTCTTGCCACCCAAACACATTAAGGGGCTGTACAAGTAAGAAATGCTGACTTGGGGAAATAAATCTATTTGCACAGAAGAGCCACTGCACGCATGAGGAACCTGGCGCGTATACGATGCGTTCCTATCAAACCTGTCACCCGGGACTAATTAAGCTCCATCACGCTTGAGGGTTACTCCTGTTATCAGAGGGATAACAATCAAACAGGCGGCTGTGAACCGTCGTGGCTTCTGTTGTAAGAGTCAAACCTGCAGAAGCTGGAGGATTGCTTTAGGAAAGCACCTTCATGCAGAGCACGGGGTGGCTCCGAGGAGGCTGGTGGGGCAGGAGGGGGATGGCAGCAGTGGGTGCCTTGCGGGCAGGGGCTGCCTGTCCTGAGGATGCCACACATCTTCCCGGCAGCGAGGTCTGTTGGAAAGCGCCTCGGCCAGTTCACGCTCTTTTCTGGCTACACGTGTGCCTTTTGCCATGAAGTGTGTGCACCAAGCAGGGGCGATCAGCAGGGATACAACCAAATCTGCCGAGGGCATGTTCGATGCAATGGAACCAGCACCAGGGACGTGGAGAAAGACCCAAGAGGGACAGGTAACTGGGAAACACTGGGGGTAAAAGTCAGTGCCTTCACAATAAGGAGGAAATAGAACTTAACATGGAAATGATGATACCGCTGACTGGAGGAGTGGAAAGACAAGGCGTTGCCAAGAACAGTGTGTTCGGATTTTAGCTTTCTCATCTGCCAGCCAAAGATTGAGCAAAAAATGTTAGCATGGTCAAAATGGCAAAAGCTGATTGTGTTGACAACAACCCACTCTTTTAGGAGGGAAAAAAAATCAAAACCTCATGCTTCAGTGGTTAAAACATCCACTAACCATTGGAAACTATGAGATTGCCCAATCTGGGACAGCGAACATCCGATATCTGCTTAACAGGGCTCCAGCATCCAGCTTTCGTCACGATGCAGTTAATTAAAAAACACTTTTATTTCCAGAGCTCCTCTTTCCCCCTTAATTAATAAGTCGTGATCAAGAGCCTTGCCACAAATGAGGCTTCCCAGGACGCCCGCCACTCGGCCTGTTTGGTAAGCCAGCGGCAAGGCGCATGTGTGCGTTGGGTGCGCAGCCAGTCTGACCCACCGGCGCGTCCCGGTCGGGGAGATGTAAATGTGAAACCCTGACTCGTGACCAGGCCGGGCTCCGTCAGGCTCCGTGCCGCGGTTTGTGTCTGGGTTTGCTCTGGTTCCGGCATTTGGGGTTCAGGCCCCAAGACATGGGGGGATGCCCATCAGCCAGAGAGGCCCTGAGACACTGGGGGATGCCTGTCAGCCAAAGAGGCCAAGGCCAGAGACCTCGGGACGGAGTGAGTGCGGGACACGTGCCATAGGCCAGCACTGCCCACGCCCCATGGTGGCACATGTCAAGAGGCCACTACAGTCTCTCCGCCGCGCAGCTCTGTCTGTCCCTGAGCATGTGCCGGTGCTGCAGACACAACGCGCCCGGCTACCAGGTGACCAAGGTCCCGCAGCTGGGAACCTGCAGGCACCGGGGCTGCCCCAGCCTCCACCGCCCCGGATCCCCGCGGGGAAGGACCAAGGACCGGCCGTCCCGGGCTGGGCCGCGCGGGGCTCCGCTCTGGAGCATCCCTGGAACGCGGCGGCTGGGACCGGCCCGCGCCCCCACCCCGCTGACACCCACCCTGGGGCCGCGGCCGCGCTGGCGCCAGGCTGGAGGGGAGGGAGCCGGGCCGGTGCCGGGTTTGGGGCGGGGGGGGGCCCGGAGCCCTCACGGCGGCGGCCCCATGGGGCACGCGGCGGCGCGCGAAGCTTCCAGAATTGCGCGCGCCACCGGCCCGCGGCTGCGGCGGGGACACAGCGCCGCCTGGCGGCAGAGCGCGGCCACGGGCTCCCCCCGACCCGAGCGGACGACGAATGATGCAACTCCCGGCGCCGGTTACCCCAATAGCTGGCGAGAGCTGCGAGGGGAGTCCCCGCCCCTCCCTCCTGAGTGGCGGAGAGCTGGAGAGGCCCCGCCCCGCCTCCTGCCGATTCGTCACGCGGCGGCGCCCCGCCCCTCCGCCACGCGGCGGCACCGCCTCCCTACGCGGTGCGCGGCCACGTGGACGGCGGCGCGGCTGCAGGTGTCTCCGGGGGGGCCGAGCGAGCCGGGCGCTCTCCGCACCGACCATGAGCGTGGGTTTCATCGGCGCCGGGCAACTCGCCTTCGCCCTGGCCCGGGGCTTCACGGCGGCAGGTGGGCGCGGGGGCGCGGCGGAGGGGTGGGGGGGATGCTGACGGGCCGCCCAGTCTGACGCGCGATGCCGTTCGCAGGGGTCCTGGCCGCGCACAAGATCACGGCGAGCTCCCCGGACACCGACCTGCCCACCGTGAGCGGGCTGCGGGTGAGTGAAGGAGCGAGGGAGGGAGGGAGGGGCGGCCCTGGACCCCCAGGCAGGCCCGACGACAGCCGCCCTGTCTGTCCCAAACTGCTGCAGAAAATAGGCGTGAACTTCACGGTGAGCAACAAGGACACGGTGAAGAACAGCGATGTCCTCTTCCTGGCCGTGAAGCCCCCCATCATCCCCTTCATCCTGGATGAAGTGGGCCCCAGCATCGAGGCGCGGCACATCGTGGTGTCCTGTGCGGCTGGTGTCACCATCAGCTCCATCGAGAAGGTGAGGGGGTGGCTGGGCTGGGGAAACCCGGTGCCTGGGAGGTACCTGCTGCCAGGCAGCACTGTGGGCCAGTTAGCCACGGGCCATGACACTCCTGCAGCCCCCCAACAGCTGATATGAGGGATGGGTGTTGCTTGCACTCCCCAGGGCTAAGTTCCTGCAGCGTCACTTCATAGCTTGGTGACACCTTTGCCCATCTTCACCAGAAGAAGCTGTGAGAGGCTGTATGCCCTCTCTTCCATGGCATGAGGTGCTATCAGATCAGGTCTTTTCTTCTCTCAACAGTGGTGGGTCACCTCTCCTGAATCTCTGCAGACTTTGTGCCGAGTGTCTGCACGAGCTGCTCTGGAGACTCGTGAGTTGACGCGGGAACAAGGTGTTTGTGGGGTATTGCTCCCAACAGCAGCTCCCCAATTGCTGGTGCTACTAAAACCTTCCTGTTTAAGTTTTGGCTGCTCTTAGGGAGTCTGGAATGCAGGAGCATCTCTCTTCCCTCTGCTTGTGCTGCTCTTGCCCCTGGGGAGCCCCCTCCTAGACAGCCGATCTGGTGTGCCACATGAGCACTAAAGCTCTTCTTTCTCTTCCTTCCCTCTCCAATAATTTTCTGCCCCAAGAAACTCTCTGCCTTCTGCCCCACACCAAAAGTCATCAGATGCATGACCAACACCCCTGTGATTGTCCGGGAAGGTGCTACGGTCTATGCCACCGGGACCCATGCTGATGTGGAGGATGGGAAGCTCTTGGAACAACTGATGGCCAGCGTAGGCTTCTGCACTGAGGTGGAAGAGGACCTGATAGATGCTGTAACAGGGCTCAGTGGCAGTGGCCCTGCGTATGTATGTGCCCCTTCCTCAACTTGGGATGGTCTTGGGGGGGGGGGCAGTAGGCTCTGCATGCACTGGAAGTCTTTGCAATTCCAGTTGTTTCTTGTTTTTCTCATCGCTTATGATGGGACATATAATCCAGCTATCCATTTTATTACCAGTTTGGGTCAACAACAAAAGTCCATTACCAGTCAGATGGGTCTGAAGTCCATCGCCAGCGCGCAGCATCCACGTGCCTGTGTTGCAAAACGTGGATCTAAACTTAGTGTGATGCAGAAGCTGAATTTCTCCCATTTTCCCCCACTCCTGAGCTGGAGCTAGTGGGAGGGGAGGCTGGTGTGGCTGGTAAAGGGGGTTGGGGTGGGGGAGCTTCTGTTGAATCTGTAAGTGACAGGAGTCACAGGGTCGCAGTTGAGCTCTGGCTTCTCTTTCCTGAGAGCATCAGCCCTGGAGTAGGGACTTGCAGTCACCTTCTTCTTCTGTCTGGTCTCAGGCATTCACTGCCCTGGATGCGCTGGCAGATGGGGGCGTGAAAATGGGACTTCCTCGCAGGCTGGCTGTTCGACTGGGAGCACAGGCGCTGCTGGTCAGTATTTCCTCCTCCAGGACACAGATTCGAGTCTGTTCCCACCCTGTGCAGAGTGTTCTGCACATCACAGGTTGAAACAATCTCGGTCCTTTTACCAAATCTGTTTTAACCAACGTGCCTGGTTTGCCTGTGCACGCGCTCCCCGCGAGGGGATGTGGGACCTGCCCACAGCCATGGTGCTGCTGTGGGAGCCATGCCTGTTCCGCAGGCTGTTCCAGCCTCGGAGGGTGTTTTGGCACCCTGCTAGAGGCTCTGGGGCACTGCTTTTGCCCCCCAGTAGTGTGGGGCTGCCCTGCCCCCATAGTCTGTGGCAGTCAGTCCCTCAGTCAGAGCTCTGGCAGCTGCTTTCTCCCTCTTGCTACAGGGTGCAGCCAAAATGCTGCTGGAATCTGAGCAGCATCCCGGTCAGCTGAAGGACAATGTCTGCTCACCTGGGGGAGCCACCATCCATGCCCTGCACTTCCTGGAGAGCGGTGGCTTTCGCTCACTTCTAATCAATGCTGTGGAGGCTTCCTGCATCCGGACGAGGTGGGCACCTAGCAAGTCCTAAAGGGCCTGAAAAACTTGTCGTGTCATTCCTCCCCACCTTCTCTTCCTTCTGCTATGTCTTTCTCTCCCACCACCCCGTTGCAGGGAGCTGCAGCACCTGGCAGACCAAGAGACGATCTCCCCTGCAGCCATAAAGAAGACTTTGCTGGATAAGGTGAAGCTGGAGTCTCCATCTCTGTCCGTGACGTCCACCAGCAAAGTCAGTCTGTTCGCCAGTAAGAGCCCGAGCAGCAAGAAGAACTGACCGTGCTGAGCGTCGGCTCCTCCACTCCCTTTCTTTTTTGTCCAAGGAGAAGTGCTTACTCTGAATGTTGGTGTCCCCCATACCCAGCTCTTGACTCGCAGCAGCTTTGGGGCAGTGCAACGCTGTAGAAGAGGGTCTTCAACCTGTAGTGGGGTTGGTGCAGACTGTCCCTGGCATTGCTGTTCTCTGTTGGGCAGGGGTGGTACCATCATCAGAGCTTCACCAAGGGCGACGTTTGTCCAGAAGCCTTGAACACCCCTAGGATTCGGGCAGTGTTTGTGGTGTCCCACACAGAGATAGTTTCTAATAGGATTTTTAAAGAGGTTTTGGAACGTTTTTTGGTTTCAAAGGTTTGAAACAGGCCTGGATTCCTCTTGTCCCATGGATCCCTCTTGTCCCGTCTTAGTTCTGCTGTCAGCTTGTCTTTATTAGCTAGAGCAGATGCTGCCATGCAGACACAGTGCTGCACACTGCCTTAGAGTCTGGGCCCTAGAGCAGCTCTTGGAAAAGACCAAAGTTCCTTTTCCCTGTCCCCATCTGCCTTGACTTTGAGAGACACCTGGGCCACAGTCTGTTCCAGCCGCCCTTGTCTGCTCTGCCTGGTCTGGGGAACCATGACCTGCTTCCTGTCCCTCCTTCACTGCTGGCCTGGCTTGGGTGTCAGGGCAGGTGGGGGGGTAGTGAGCACTCCCTATTCCCTGTGACACCTCTTCATGTTCTCCATGGGCAGAGTCTGCTCCTGCATGCCCATGGACATGTTTCAGCATCACTGTGCTCCCTGATGCTCTGTTGGCTCTTTGCACTGCTCCTGGGGCAGCCAGGAGCAGAGCTGGAGTCGAGGACAACCTCCTCTGGAGAAAGCTGGCATCTGTGCTGGCCCCTTGGTCTGGAGCAGCATTTTGTCCCCAGCTGCTGGGTTGCTGCATGGGACCCTTCCTCAGCACCTCTCCTTGCACAAGGTTGTACTCCCTCCTTGGACTGCATCATCAGTGCCTGTTGACAGTGGTCGCTCTGCAGTCACTCTGCTTGGTGACTGGCAGTGGACTGGGTGTCCCTTCCAGGCAGCATTTCTCCCAGCAGAGCTCCTGGGTTGGTGAGATCCAGTACAGCAGCCCTTGGCATCACCCTATGTTGGCGCAGTTCCGTCTCCTGTATTCTCCTTTTTTCTCTGAAGGTGTTGTATCACTAATGGCTGGAAGGGGAAAGCACCTAGAAAAAGGTTCAAACCCCTAGAAAGATGTTTGGGGCTGCTCCGTGCAGTTGCATCCCTAGTTATTTAGAATACAAGACTGAAGGGAAACATGTGAGTCATCTGATCCAGGTTGTGGCTCTGACCTTGTCCCAGCTCACCTAGCTTGTCCCACATGAGCCCCAGGAGGAAAGTCAGTCCCTTGACACAAAAGAGTTTCAGGGAGGGACTGAGAATGCCTGGTGCTTGTCCAACAACATGGACTTGGTTGGTAAAACACATCGTGCTTTGCAGAGGAGGAAGACCTTTGCTGTTCTGGTCTGGGGAATTTCCCACGTCTGACTCCCAATCAATGAGTGAGAATTTGCAGTGAAGCGTGGGGTGCAGGAGGAGTGGTCCCCCTCCCCTTCAGACCAGTGCTTGCAGGGGAGGAGTCTGACCATGGCTGTGGTAGCAGCGAGCAGAGGGTGGTCCTGCTTGACCCTTCCTGCCACAGCCTCAGCACCAGGCACAGCATGAGCAGGTGCTGCTGTGTTGAGGGCAATGCAGCACTGCTCTTTCCAGGGCAGAAGGGACCAGCGCTCTGGTCAGGCAGAAGGTGAATTCCAGCCTATCATCAGGAAGGACAGTCAAGCTTTCCTTCATCACGGTCTGGGGCACCAGCCCCAGCAGCACCACTGAGATGACTGCCTGCTGCTTTCTGCTATTCCTCTGCAGCCAGCCAGCCTCCCTGGGTGGCTTCCTTGCTGCTCTGCTTTTGTCCCAGAGCCTGACTCCTGTCTCAGGCAGGGAAGAACTGCACTTAGCGTGCAAGCTGCCCATGCCACCTTCACAGGGCTGCAGTGGGAGCAACAGGCTGGAGGGGAGGGAACGGATTTGGGTGGGTAACTGCCATGCTACCTTGGGGCGTGCTGGGGGCTCACAGGGAGGACAATGTTTAAGATGGGCTTACTGTGTCCTGAGGAATCCTGGATGTGCGGGTGATGTGGGAAAATAGTTTTGGTATCGATGCAGGGGCTGCCAAAGGTGCTAGTGATGTTAGAGTGTGTTTAGTGTTAGGCTTTCAGCTGGTAGTGGGGAATGACCCTGTAAGCATGATGGATGGTTGCTCCTCTTCCCTCTTTACATAATAAACTGCTTCTCTGACAGGGCTGTGGCTAGTCCCAGCTGTTCGGACTGGGTCTATCTCTCTCTGGCAGTGGCCATGGCTCCTTGCTGCTGGAGGTGTGTGGCAAACCTGCCTTTGAGGCTGGTTTGGGGGGGAGGAGGTCTTGCTGGGGGCGGGGGGTGGAGGGGGAGAAGCATGTCGGCCCATGCCTCCTGACACCCATGGCTCCTGAGCAGCACCGCCTGAGTTACACAGGGCCCTGTGTTACTGCTTCTCATGGGCATAAAGAGGACACAGGGAGGACTGCAGACCTGTGCCCAAGCTGGCTGCCACGGCAGATGGAAACCAGCCCGGGTTCTGAGGGGCGAGGAGGGCCCAAAGGACTCGAGTTCACATCCCTGCAGCGGTGCCGGACGCCCAGGGCCTGGACCGCTTCCCCCTTAGCAGCACACCCAGCCCGCTGCGGCACCGCCCGCTCTGCTGTGCCCCAACTCCTGCGTTATGGACCCACGGTCCTGGCAGGGCAGGTGGGAACGCGCCTGGATCGGGGAGAGCCGCAGCACGTCACGGCCCGGGAGTGATGCTTTTCGGCTTCAGCACCGTCACCGCTGCCGGGAGAGCTGCGGCAGAGCCGCCTTCTCCAGGTCAGCGCGTCCGGCCGAGACGCGGCCGCTCCGCCTGCGGCCCCGCAGCCCAGACGGACGCGGGTGCGGAGGGAGCGCGGGGCTGCGGCCGGGCAGGGCCAGGCGGCCGTGCTCTCCCCGGGTTGGGGGTCGAGCCGAGATGCGGACCGGGGGGTGTGTGTAGGCGTGCGCAGCCCCCTGCTCCCGCGGCTGCTCCCCGCTGACACGCGTGGCAGCCCGAAGGTCACCTTTCCCCCGGCCCGCCGCCACGGCAGCTGCTGCACCCGCCGGCTCGGCCGCGGGAGGCCGGGAGATGCCCCGCTGCCGGTGCGCCGGGGCCCAGCGGCCCCGCGCGGGGACAGGGCTCGCCCCGCACCGGCGGAAGGCGGCAGCACCGACCGGGCCGCGGAGCCCCGCGCGCACCCCGGGCCGGGCGGGGCCTCGCGCCCGCGGCGGGACGTGGCGAGCGGGAGGCGCGGGGCGCGCGCTGCCGCCGCCGCCTCCCCGTTAAGGCGCCGCCCCCGGCAGCGACGCGCGTCCCCCGCCGGGCCCGGGGCGGTTGCGCCGGGCGCTTCATGAATGGAGCCACGTGACCCAAACATCACGTGACGCGACCGTGAGCGGCGGCGGCGGCGGCGGCGGCGGCGTCGCGGCGTCCCGGCGTCCCGGTCCCTCCCAGCGCGGCCTCCCCGCCCGGCCCCGGCGGCTCCGTGAGGAGGTGAGCGCCACCGGCACCGGCCGCGGCGACGGGCGGCGGCGGGTGCGGCCGCGGGCGGCGGGCGCGGCCCTGGCACCGGGCGGGGCGGGGCGCGGCGGGCCGGTCCCCGGGGGCGGGCCGGGGCGGGGCGCGGCAGGCCCGGGATGGTGGCCCGGTCGCCGGCTCGGGCCGCCGCGGGTCGGCAGGCTCCGCCGCTGACTCACGGCGTGAGTTCCGGGGCCGCGGCCGCCGCGCCCCCCGCCGCTGTCCTTCCCTCCCCCCCGCCGCTGTCCTTCCCTCCCCCCCGCCGCCCCGCCCGGTTCCCCGCCCCGCGGACGAGCAACAGGTGCGCGGGGCCGCCGGTCTGGGGCCTGTCCCGGTCCGTCTACGGCCGCCGCTTCCCGGGGCCGCCAGCGGGCACCACGGGCGCGTCTCGCCCGGCGGACCGGCTGCCCCGGGGTCGGGCCCGCCCCTCGCGGTACCGTTGCGGCCCCCGTTGCCCCGCGCTGCCGCGGCTCGGCCTGCCGCGGGCTCTCCGGTCCCGCGAGGCTTCCTCGGCGACCCGCCGGTTTTCCTCTGACCGCGGAGGGCGAGGTCTGGGGCGGGTGGCGACCCCCGCGGGGGCCCCCTCGGTACCGTAGCTCCTTTCCTCGCGCAGAGGCTCGGGCGCAGGCGGGACAGCCGCGCTTCCCCGGCGCCGACTGGGAGACAGACGTGACCGGAGGATGGGGGGCCCGCGGCTGTTCCGCGCCCGCGGTGAGCGCAGGGAGCGGGCTGGGGGCGTAGCGTCCCCGGCGCCGAGCGGGCTCCCTGCGGCACGGTTCTCCGGGGTACGGGTCCTGCTGCCCCGCGCCGGGGGGCTCTGGCTGCCCACGGGACGCGAGGTGGGCGCAGGACTGGGTCTCTGGGAGCCAGTTCTTTCCGTAGCTGGGTGAGCGGAGCTAAAACCGGCTGGGTGGCAGGTCCATGAGGGGAAGCAGGGGGGTAAAATTGCTCCTCCAAGTGCCCCGGGTTGGACGTGAGCTCACCGGGGACTCCCCGGAGGGGTACAGGAGAGCTGCTGGCCTGACTCCATACTCAACCCGGGGTGTCATCCCATCTGTTGGGGTTCCTGGGAGGGCTGTGAGCTCAATTCCGAGAAAGCAAATAAACCCCGTATGAAATCCAAACCGGGAGAGAGTTGTGCGGTGTGCCCACCGCTGCCAGCACACCATGTTCCTCCCCCCGCCCGGAGCTGTGGAGCACAGCCCCGTCCTCTGTCTCTCTGCCCCTACCCAGGGGTCTCCCTGTCTTCCCCCCTCTCCCAGCGCTGTCTCCGGGCCGGCCTGTGCAGGAATGGGTGACGTCAGCGTGTTTACACGGGGCTCGTGGCACGGTTCCTTGATCAGGAATGTGGAGAATGGGGCCTGCGTTGAATCATGCGCGGTGCTGTCAGCTCCCTTGTGTCGCCTTTGAGCCGAGGAGAGAATTGGCCGGGCTTGTGCTGAGTTCAGGCCTTTTGAGCTCTGGGGAAATGTGTTGAAGCTGCATTTTCTTCATTGCAGTCATTGCGTTTGGCGCTTTCAGTGTGATCTTTCTTCAGGAAGCTATCAAAAGCTGAGCAATCAGCAGCCTGGAGAGTCAGGCCAAGTTTGGTCTCTGTCTTGGTGCCAGTTCCCTGGGTGTCCTCTGTGCGAGCTGCCGAATGGGCTTGTCTCCGATCCTTCGAGCAGGACCCAGGAAACAGCCAGCAGTCTCCAGGCTGTTCTTCCGACTCCGCTGACTTGCGTGATGCTGCGTCTCATGTTGATCCCATGGAGAGGGGACCAGGAGGGGTGGGATCCCCAGGTGCCTTTGGGGATGGTCCTTTTACAGCTTCAGGAGGCTTCAGGCTTAGGAGGTCAGAATTTCCTCTGTTTGAAAATGCTTTAAGCCTAAAGGTCCAGAAAAGTTAAATTGCTGTTGTCAGGGCTTGGGACCAGCCTCCTCTCTGCCCCCTTCTCGGCTCTAGCAGAAGTCCTCATCGCTGCCTTTGCAGCCGCCCTGCTGACTCCCCAGTCTGCCCCACGAGCTGTCTTCCCAGTACCCTGCCTCACGCAGCACCCTGCCTGTTTAATGTCAGCTCTGCCATAATGAAGGAGGCTCGAGTGCTTGGCAGGCAGCTGGCAATTCTGTAGGTGAACAGGTTTCTGGGGGTTCCTCTGACCATGCCGGCCCCTGGCACTTGCCAGAGGACGGTGCCCAGGCACTGAAGGGGTGAGGTTGGTCTCCCCAGCTACTCCCTTCCTTCCCCCTTTTCCCAGCAGCTGTGTTGCTTGCAAAGCAGCAGCAGAGTGAAGAAATATAGCAGTTTGGGAAAGAGTGAAGAATTGTTTTGATGAAGCGGTTGCTTGTGCACTGTCCGTTCTGTGTTAGCCTGCTTCATCACAGCTTCCTCAGGCAGCAAAGGAGCCCTTTCCACACCAGCAGTGTCAGGTTGTAGTGGATGTCTCACTGGAAGGAGCGTTGTCCTCCAGGTATAAATAGCCTCCTGGCAGGCTGGAGGCTGTGGGAGCGTCTCTACTGGTGTCCCGGGAAACGCTGACCCCATTCACCTCTGAAAGGTGGTAGATGCATTGCAGGGAGCCTGTGCCACAGCTGGTGGAAGAGCATAAATTCGCGTTTGCTGACTTGTGCATTTGGTTCTTGGCTGTATCTGCATCAGCACCTCACATTTAGGAAAGCAGCAGCAAACAAAATTTCTGTTGGCTGTTTGGTGCTGAGGAGACAAAAGGTAGGGAGAGGTGTTTGTGGACTGAGCTCGCACCAGAACGCTGGCCTCGCCTCAGGAGCTGTGCCATTCCTGGCTGCTCCAGGTGCAGCTGACTCTGTTGAGCGGTATCTGAGTGGATTAATTCATCGGGCAGTGTAGCAGCGCTCCGAACTGAAGGCTGAGGGGAGGAGGTACATAGGGACAGAAGCAGGAGCTCGG
The DNA here is from genome assembly GCA_027925045.1 of Hypotaenidia okinawae. NCBI lineage: Eukaryota > Metazoa > Chordata > Aves > Gruiformes > Rallidae > Hypotaenidia > Hypotaenidia okinawae. The sequence continues at coordinate 10,984,856 of BSDF01000018.1, read as the reverse complement.
GTGTGATTCACTGTAAAAACAGACCTGGGAATTGCTCTTTCAAGGTCCAACGTCCTGTCTTGCATGGCAGCAGAGGGGTCTGCTCCCCTCTGGTTTTGGTCTCTTTGTTACTAGCATGGCTTGGCTCTGAAGATAAAGGGAGGGGGAAGGTGGTTTTCACTGAGGGGCCATCTCACAGGTGAGACCCGCAGCTGGGGTCAGCTTTGTGTGACCGGGATTGGTGAAGGCTGCAGAGACACCGGCCCAGACTTGTGCCAGGATTCCAGCGTGCCCAAAGGCCTCCTTGTGCTGTGGTACCAGGCTGTCCTTCTGCTCCTTGGGAAAGGTTGGGTGCAGAACTTTGACTTGAACCTGGATGCACTTGCTTTCCTGGGAAGCAGAAAAAGTTTGGAGAGGCGTGAGCACGGGAATGGGGGTCTCCTGTCCCACAGGGTGCCCAGCAAGGTGTGTTGCAGAGGCAAAGGCTTGCCCTGCACTCCTTGCCCAGGGTCATGTGTTCTTGAACCATGCTGGTTTGGGACCTTGGGGGCTCCTGGGATCCAGAAGGACTCTTACCCTCTGGGCTGAGCTTGGGCACCTGTTGGGAGGGTGTGTTAGAGTGGCTGGCTGCCTTGCTGTGCTTGGGAGTGACAAGGATGGGAGGCTGGGAGCGAGAGGCGCAGAGTGCCGGCGTGCTGAGTCAGCATGACTGGCCTGGAGCAGCCGTGCTCTGGACCCAGCCTGCTGCCTGCCAGGCTATTTTTAAAAATGTGGCTTCCGTGTATTCTGACTCCTCCTTGTTTTTTAATTTCCCCCACCCCAAGCCAAAAAAAAAAAAGGCAACAAAACCCAGCATTGCCACAGTCTCCGTGGGAGTAGGGGTGTGGAAGGGCAGCAGCTTCTGCTCAGGGACGGAATCTGCCACTTGTGAGTCCAGCTCAGTCGGGTGCTTGTCAAGCATTGTCTTGGGAGGAGGGGTGGGATGTGCAGCAGCACCTGGACCCTGCCACAGGAATGTCATGGGCTCTGCTGTGTCCAGGGGGAGCTAACGTGACCTTCCTTCCCTTCCAGAACCTGATTGACAAGGCTGTCGTGTTATGACGACCCCCAACAAAGGAAACAAGGCCTTGAAGGTAAAGCAGCAGGTGAAGGAAGGTGTTGCGGGTGGCAGGTGCAGGCACCGCTCTGGGTTTCATGAGTGCGTGCCACCTTCTCTTCCAGGTGAAGCGGGAGCCAGGCGAGAATGGGACCAGCTTGACAGATGAGGAGCTGGTGACCATGTCTGTGCGGGAGCTCAACCAGCATCTACGAGGCCTGTCGAAGGAGGAGATCATCCAGCTGAAGCAGCGTCGGCGCACGCTGAAGAACCGGGGCTACGCGGCCAGCTGCAGAGTCAAGCGTGTTACCCAGAAGGAGGAACTGGAGAAGCAGAAGGCAGAGCTGCAGCAAGAAGTGGAGAAGCTGGCCTCTGAGAACGCCAGCATGAAAATGGAACTCGATGCTCTTCGCTCCAAATACGAGGCTCTCCAGAACTTCGCCAGAACCGTGGCCCGGAGCCCCGTCACCCCTGCGCGGGGGCCTCTCACCTCCAGTATGGGGCCCCTTGTCCCTGGCAAGGTTGCTACTACTAGTGTCATCACAATAGTGAAATCCAAAACGGACGCCCGGTCTTAGTGAAGCGAGTGCTGCCTGAGCTTGTCTGTGCAGGGCAATTAGGCACAAAACCAGCCTGGAATCCCCAAAGCACAAACCCTCCCCACACGGGTCTGGGTTCCTCCTACTTGGCCCAGGACTGGCCTGCTGATCACTCCAGTTTTCTTTTGTTGTGTCCAGATTGGTATGAGCAGTGGTGGTGCGTCCCTTGTCCTGTGCAGACAGAGCCCCCCCAGCCCAGCGGTCTGTAGCCCTCGGGCGCCCTTGGGACAGACTGCGAGATCTTGGTTTCCAAGCCAAAGAAAGTCTGTGCAGCGTGGCCGACGGCAGGGCGACGGAAGGGCTTTGGGGACGGTCCAGAGGGGAGGCTTTCTTCCTGGGGCCGGGAACCCTAATTTTTCGGTCACTTCCAAAGGCTTTACTTCATTACTCTTCCAGGTGGTGCATCGCGGTGCCCGACTGCCAGGCGCCTGAACCTGCTGCTTTTGTCTCCTTCGGTACCCGTAGTTGCAGTTGGGGTGTTCTGTGTAATAGGTTTTTATTCCTTTCTAGGTGTGCCTCTGTGCCCTAACAGTGGGTTTCCTTCAGACGTCCGTTGCGTTTAGCCGTGTAAACTAGCAGTGGTGGGAAGGACGGTGCAGTCGTGCCCTGCCCCAGCGATGGGGAAGGAGCCAGGACAGAGCCCTTGCAGGGGAGGGAGGGGAGGTACCGTGTGGACTGCAGGCCGGTTTTGTGCCTAATGTGTTGCACTGAACAAGACCAAAATCACTAGTTGTTCCCGTGTTTTGAGGGTATCAAGTGTCTCTAGTGTGATGGTTTACACGACCAGTTTATGTGGTTAAATAGCCCTTTATTTAAAGAGAGAAACATCGTTTTAAGAGTTATTAAATTATCTAAGTTTAAAATTAAAAATCAGACAGAAAAGAGAGCGTATTTATAGTCAGCTTTTTTATCTGAGAGGGCGAGAATATTTGACCATCCGAATGGGGAAATATTCTCGGGAGACTTTGCTAGTTAAAAGTTAATAAATAAATAATTTTAAAGTTTCTCATGAACCTCCCGCAAACTGTTTGTGGCTCTGAGGTTAGTTTTTATAAAGAGTTATCAGACTTTATTTATAAAACTTAGAAAAAAAAAAAAAAGACAAAAAAAGAGGCAAGTCCTGTTTGATATCTTTTTGCAATTGTACCAAAAGTGACTTATTCTCGACCTTGCTGGCTTCCGTTGTGTCCCCTTGTGTAGCCGCTCTCTGTGCTCTCCGCGCTCGTGCGTGGCGCTGTGGTGTGGTGGTGCCCGTGGCTGCCCGTGCCGTGTGCTGTCGTTTTCATGCTGCCGTCGTTTTTCCCTAAGCTCAACCGAGAGATGGAGTTGGAACCCCTCCGGATTCTCCAGGGAGGATTCTGGTGTGTGGGGAGAGGCGCTGCTGTTCTTGAAGGCAGGAAAGAATGGCTGGTGCGACTAAGTAGTGATGCCTGCCTGGAAGACACTTCTCTGCAGAGGCGTAGCGCAGGAGCGCGGGCAGCTTGGCCCCTGGCTGAGTGGCCAGTGCCAGGTAGCTGCAACCTGAATGGGGAGAACCTTGTCCTTTCTCCAGCAAAGCTGGTAGGGAAGTAACACAAGGGAGAATTGTCCCAAGTTGAGGAGGAGACCGATGGGATTTAACTCTGGAATTGGATCTTGTGTTCGGAACTTCTGTTGCTCTTGCAGCTCCCCTGACAAGAGGGGCAAGACTGCCTGTCCCCTGGGCCCTGCGGGGCCAGTGCTAATCCGGAGTGTCTGTATTGCTGGAAACTGAGCAGTGGCATGGTTGCTGTCTTTTCTGGTGCAGCTTCTGTCTGTGGGTGCTGGAAGAGTACTTAGACTCACAGCTGTGACGCAGCTGAGAAGCTATTTGTGGCCAGGCTCCATTTCCACAAACACTTTGATTTCCCTTCCCCCCCCCCCACCTTTCCCCTCCCCAAAGATTTGAGCTGATTACTGAGTTGTTTAGAGAAGCAGAACGTGGGGGTGAGGTCTGTGTGATCTGGCTGCGGAAAGTCTCATGAGTAGAGGGGGCAGGACCAGGATGGTACAAGTGAAACCACAGTTCTGTGGGGAGGCACGGTTCGCCATCCTGGGTGGTTTTTGGTGATGTGCTGCTGACGTAGCTGTACTGATGCTGCTGGCCTCCAGGCTGAGAAGCAGGCAAACCTGATGAAAGCTGTGAAGCCGCAGGAGAGGAGCAGATAATTGGTGGGGATTTCCTGCTGGAGGGGAGAGCAGCTTTGTGTTGATTGATGGGGGGTGAGGGAGAAGCTGCTTGGGGTGCTTCTCCTGAACTGGGAGCAGGTCAGAACGTTGCCTCCAGGCTTCCCCTTCCCAGCCCTGGGCCTTCTGTTCTCTCAGCTGCAGTTTCTGACACGCTGCTTTCCAGCCGTTCACCGGACAGGCGACGTGCTGAGCAGCACTTGGCACAGAGCTCTGGGCTCTGGCCTTTGTCTTCCGCCTAGTGATGTGGTGCCGGGGAGAGGTGAGACTCCAAAACATTGAGACCTGTGGTTGGCCTGGGGTGCCAGTCCCAATCCTGTCCCTCCTGGACCCAGCCTGAGATCACACCTGGCCAGAGAGCAGCTCTGAACCTATTTGGAGGTCTGACCTCCACAGGGTGAGCAGTCAAGGGTCTGTGTGTGGGGCCAGAGGCTGTGGTGTGAGGAGAGCCTGCTGTCATGGCAGCAGCCATGCTGTTGCTGGCAAGGCTGTGTCGCTTTGGAGCAGGATGTGAGTCAGGAGGGCCAAGCAGGCCCCCAGTCCTGGCTCCACCAGACATTAAGGCTGGTCTCTCCTGTGCTCTATGGCCTGTAACCCCAGCCCGCTCTGAGCGCATCTGATGAGGCCTCGTCCTGTGGCCGGAGCAGGCGCAGAGCCAGGCCTGGAGGCCACTGGTGTGGCAGGTGAGCTCCACAAGGCACTGGGCTGGGTGTTGGCAGGGACGTGGTCCCCTCATGCGTGCTGCTTCCCCCTGCTAGTGTGTCGGCTTTGGTTTTGTTCCCAATGAAGCATTGGCCCCCGAGTGATGTTCTGCAGCATCCGAGGAGTGTCCGTCCTGCTCCGGGGGGCCGGTGCCCACCAACGGGGTACTGAGCCAGGCCAGCCCCAGCCCCTCTCTCGTGTACAGCGCCCTGGGGTGTGACAGTGTTCTGAGGTGCTCGTCCTTTGCTTCCCTGCCGTGAAGGGTGTCTGTGTTCTTTCTCTTTGCCTGGAGCCGTTCCCCAAGGGGCGGGGGCTCGGCAGAGCCGGCCGCGGTAAGCCCCGCGCCCCGTTACCCGCCTCGCCGCTCCCGGGGCGGGATGGGGCGGGCCGGAGGGCCCCTGCCCCGGGAGGCTGCGGGCGGGGGCGGCGTTACCGGCTCGCTGCTGTACATAGTGTCCGCGCGCGGCCGCCCGGTTGTACGTGACAATAAAGCGCTTTCAACTGCCGCCGCCTGGCGCTTCCTTGGGGCGCGGTCCGCCGTGGCGCGGGGGGCGCTGCCGCACCCGGGGCGGTGCCGCCAACCGCCGGCGGAAGCTGCGCTCGGCCGCTCCGGGCGGGTTAGCGGAAGCGGGGGCGCGGCCGAGAGCCCGGTAGGCGGAAGCGGGGCGCTTCCGGGGTGATGGCGGCCGGCGGCAGCCTGGGCCGCTCGGAGCGGAAGGCGGCGGCCCGCGCCGAGATCCTACAGCAGGAGGAGCAGCGGGACCGGCGGAGACAGGTACGGCCCGGCCCGGCCCGGCTCGGTCCCGCCGCCACCGCGGGGCCGCCGTGACCGCCCGTCTGTACCGGGCAGGTGTGCCGCATCTGGAGGAAGCCGCCGGCGGAGCGGAGCCCCGAGGAGTGCCAGGTGCTGAGCGAGAGCGAGGACATTGTCAGGGAGCTGGAGCGGCGCCGCAAGCGGCGCGAGCGGCTGCGCCGGCGGCAGGAGGAGGTGGGCGGCTGCGGGGGGCGGCGGCGGGCTCTGCCTGAGGACCGGCAGCTCCGGGCGGCGGGGTGGTTGCGGGGAGAGGAGCTCAGCGCTCTCAGTCGGCCACTGAGGCCGCCAGGTTGGCTGCTGCGGGGGCGGCTCTGGAGCGGCAGCAGGCCTCGGTGGAAACACTGCTGTGCCGCCTTACCGGGAACGCCCCGGCGCCCGAGGCTGCAGCCTCCGGTGTCAGCCCGCGAGTTGTGTCTGCCTCGGCCTTACCTTCAGCAGCTGCCAGGTTCGCGTGTTTCCCAGATGCACAGGGTTTTCTTAGCTTGTGCTTTGTGGGAGGGTGGATCCGCATGTGCTGCTCCCCAGAAGGCTTTTTCCCTTCATCTCCCGTGGACGAGACTCACGGCCTTTTATTTAGAAACCACTTCTTGTTTGTGTTGCTTGTCCTGGCCAGGCCAGGGCCATGCTGCTCCCTGTTCCTTCTGATTTGGTGATGTGCTGTATGTTGGAAAGACATCAACTTCCTCAGTTGTATTTTCCAGGTATGTGATGAACCAGAAGAGCTAAACAGAAAGGTTACTGAGCTGGCTGCTGCTGTCCGGAATGCCAGACACCTTGTCATCTACACAGGAGCCGGGATCAGTACGGTAGGATTCTCTGGGGATGAGCAGCTTTGGAAGCGCCTTCGGGCACGTTGCAGTGCTGTTGGGACAGTTTTGGGGTTTCCAAATGGCTGCGTGATGTGTGTTACGGGATGCTGTGTTAACATCGCTGTGCTGCAAACTGTGACCAAGAGGTTTGGTGGTGCACCTGCTGCTCAAGAGACTCCAGGGCTGTGTCACCCCAATGATGAGTGTGCTTCTTAAACGAGGCTATCACGAATCTTCATTCAAGTCTCTTCTACTACTTTTGCTATAAAACCTAAAAGCAAGTTAGCTAATTAACATCTGTGTTAATGGATGAGTGAAAATAGCTGCTGGTTATCAGAACTTGTGTCCCTGCCCATGGCAGGGGGGTTGGAACTTGATAATCTTTAAGGTCCCTTCCAGCCCTGACCATTCTATGAACTTATAAATGACAGCTTAAGAAATAGGTGGGTTTTGCAGTCTCTGGGAGAGTGGAAATCTGGTCCTGCCTCTCCTAACATGTTGCATGTCACCTCTGTCTGAAGTCTGAGATGGGAACCTTATTTTCTTTCCCTTTTCTGCCATCTCTGGTGATAACGGGGCATGATTCTGGGACGGGTGTATGAGGGCCAATGTCACAAGTGCTTTTGCTGAAGAAGGATTAAGTGTGAGCAACCAGAAGTCAGAGCCTGGTGAAAATAAGGAAAGGTTCAAAAATTGAGTTCTGTGTAGGGAAATGGGAAGCACTGAGAGCCAAAAGGATTTCTGGAGGAATTCCAGAATGACAGAATGGGAGAAAATAAATACTGGAGGTGAACGTGAGAGCTGTGAGGTAGAAGATGTCAGAGAAAAAACATGAAACAAAGACTTCCCTGCCATTAGAGAACCACTGCACTAGAAAACTTGGAGTGAATGGGAATGCACTGGTGAATGGGGGGTGTGTATCTGGCTGTCCTGGGTGAGAGCAGTCTGGTGTGTCTGTGCAGAAGAGGCACAAACCTTATCGTCAGGCCTCACTTTTCTCTCCTGATAACACAGGCAGCTTCAATCCCGGACTACAGAGGCCCTAATGGCATATGGACATTGCTGCAGAAGGGCAGGACCATCAGGTGAGGAGAACAACTGAGCTGTGAAGCAGAAAGCTGACACTGAAAAGGGAGATTAGTGACAATTCCAACTTCTTTTTTTTTTTTTTTTTTAATTCTGTGCTTCTTGTCAGGGCTTCAGATCTGAGTGAGGCAGAGCCCACGCTCACCCACATGAGCATTGCCTGCCTGCACAAGCACAACCTGGTAAGATATCGCACCTCACTTCTCTAAGTATGATAAGTAAAACCCAACAGTGGGGGGAAAGCCTTTCACAAGATTGCCTAACTACTGTCTTTACTCAGGTGGGTACACATCCACATGGGAAAAAGCATCTGTGTTCACATACAGCCGAGTCTCTGTTCACCTTGCTCCTGACTGTCGCTCTGGCAGGTCTTCCCCAGGTGCCTTTTCTTCTAGCGTCTTGTGTGCCTCCTGGTGAGGCTGCTGTGGGCACCTGGCCACGGACTCAGCCAGGCCTGGTAGAGCTCTGTTCAGTGGAAGGACTGGTTTGGTTTAGCTCTCACCACAGTCTGTTCTCCACGCTTTCCTTCGCGTAGTTCTGCTCTGATGTCTGGGGCTGTCTGGTGTGAATTGAGGCTGTTGTGGTTTAACTCCAGCTGGTATCCGAGCACCAGGCAGCTGCTCGCTCACCCCTTCCTGCTGTGGGATGGGGAGGTGAATGGAAATAAACCACCTCGTGGCTTAAGATAGAGATGGTTTAAAGGGATAATAAAGAGAATATTATTGTTATTATTATAATGACTTAAATATATAATATTATTATAAAAATAGATGTAAAAACAAGCGATACACAAATGCAGTTCCTCACCACCCACTGAAAATGACCCACCTGATGTCCAGTCTGTTTCTGAGCAGCAATCCAGCCCCCAGCTATCTCCCCCAGTTACCTACAGAGCATGATGTCATATGGCTGGGAATATCCTTGGGGTACACCTGTGCCAGCTGCCCTGGCTCTGCTCTCCCAGGTTCTTGTGCACCTGGCCAGGCCTGAGGAGCTGAAAGAGTTCCTGACTCAGCGTAAACACTACAACTACCTGGCAACAACTGAAAACATGAGTATGTTACCAGTACTATTCTCATCCCAAATCCACATGGCAGTACTGTGCCAGCTACTAGGAGGAAAATTAACGCTTTTCCAACCAGCACAGAGACGTGTGTGTCACTTGCATTCGAGTAACACTCAGAGTCTTCTCCCTGTGTGTCAGCTCAGTGTTTTATTCTCTTCAAGGTGCAGCATGTGGTGTCTCAAAACTGTGATGGGCTGCACCTGCGGAGTGGGTTACCCCGAGCAGCAATATCTGAGCTTCATGGAAACATGTACATAGAGGTAAGCAGCCAGAACAGGGTGTGGGTACTGTCTTGTGGCCTCACGAGAGATAATGTAAACTACGTACCTCTCACTCGCTTGAGAATAGCTAGGCCAGGGGCCAGCCTCTGCCTAGTTCCTGTCTTCAGGCCGTCAGGTTTGGGGTGAACTAGTTAGCAAGCACCAAAACAGAGTGTTCTGTGCAAGTTGGTGGCTTTTTTCTCTGTCCTTGCTGGAGCCTTCTGCTTCCAACTCCACTTCCTTGGACCTTCTCTGAACCCCCGGCTGTCACGTAGCCAACAGGCACCCTGTAATTCCACTTGGTAGTTGAGGTTTTCCAAACTTTTCCAAGTCAGCACCCAATCCCTGTTGATCCCTTTTTACTGTTTCTAACCAACAGTCCCCAAGGAGTGCTGCACTTCTGAGAGAAGTGCCTGGCTGTCGTGGGCTGGATGCCAGTGATGTTAACGAGTTCTTTGCTTTCATTCCACATCAGGTCTGCACTTCCTGTACGCCCAACAGAGAGTACGTGCGAGTGTTTGATGTGACGGAGCGCACAGCCCTGCACAGGCATCACACTGGCAGGATGTGCCACAAGTGTGGGGCACAGTTGAGAGATACAATCGTCCACTTTGGGGAGAAGGGGACGTTGAGGCAGCCCCTGAACTGGGAAGCAGCAACAGAAGCTGCAAGCAAAGCAGATGTGATTCTTTGTCTGGGTTCCAGCTTAAAGGTAACTTTAGAGACTCGGTGAAGATTGTTAGCAGCATTCCCTCTTGGTGATACACCTTGGTGCTGAGCAGTCTCCTCCCAAACAGACAACTGTAAACTCTGGTGTCAGGATTCGCCCACCATCTGTGATAGTCTCTCTTCCTCCCTCTTTCCCCTCCTGGTAATACATTCCTTTTCCTCTCGCTGATACGGTTCACAGTTACACGTGCCTTTGGCTGTACTGATAATCTCTGTTTTCTGGCAGGTTCTGAAAAAATACCCCCGGCTTTGGTGCATGAGCAAGCCCCCCGCTCGTCGCCCAAAGCTCTACATCGTGAACCTGCAGGTGAGAGCTGCCTGCCCTGGAGTGTGGTGGGTTTGGGAGCGTGCGGGGCCCCGAGCATGGGTGCATCCCAAGTCGGGAGCCCCCTCGCAGGGAGATGCCTGCAGCTGCGGGTCTGCTGTCACCCCTGCAGTGGACCCCAAAGGATGACCTGGCCGCCCTGAAGCTGCACGGCCGCTGCGACGATGTCATGCGGCTGCTGATGGCGGAGCTGGGGCTGGAGATCCCCTGCTACGACCGGTGAGCGGCTCGGGAACGGGGACCGGCCGGGCCCCGGGGCCGTCCGGCAGCCATCCCAAGCCTGCCCTGTCTCTGCAGGGCGCGGGACCCCATCTTCGTGCTGGCCGAGCCGCTTCGCCCCGGGGAGGAAGGCACGCACTCGCGGAAGCCGGTGGCCCCGCCGCCGGGCTCCGACCCGCCGCGGGAGGAGGAGGAGCCGTCGCGGGAGGAGGAGCCGCCCGCCCGTGCCAGCGGCTGGCTGGGCCGCGGCTGCGCCAAGGGCGCCCGGCGCAGGAAGAGCAACTGAGGGCGGGCGGGACCGGCGGGGCCGCGCCCCGCGATGGCGGCGGGGCGGGACGGGGAGGGGCGGGCGGCGGCGGCCCCGCTCGCTCGGTTGCGGGCGGGCGGCGCCGCCGGTGACAGCGCGGCCATGCTGCGCAACGGGGCGGCAGCGAGCGGCGGTGGCGCGGGGCTGCAGCGGCCCGTGCGCGTCTGGTGCGACGGATGGTGAGTCGGGCGGCGGGACGGGCAATAAACCGTGTTGGCTGCGTCCGTGCCTCCGGCTCTCTGTGACCGCGGCGGGACGGGCCCCGGGGCTGCGGGGGGCCGTGGTGGGGGGAGGGAAGGGATCCGGCGGGCCGCGGCAGGCGGTGCGGACGCGGGGCGCTGCCGCCCCCCACCCCCTCCCGTGCGCTGCCTGGCACGGCGTCAGCTGCCGCGCGAGCGGGGAGACTTGAGGCCGTGGAGCCCGGGCAGGTCTGAGGAGGAAGGTCACCTCCTGCGCCTCCCCGGCAAGGGCCGGCCCGGCGTCCCAGGCTGAGCCGCGGCCCTTTGCCTTTCCAGCTACGACATGGTGCACTACGGGCACTCGAACCAGCTGCGCCAGGCTCGGGCCATGGGGGATTATCTGATCGTGGGTGTCCACACGGACGGTAAGAGGGTTTTGTTCTCGGCTTTTCACCTCCAGCCCCCGGGATAACGGGGATATTCCGATGCAGAGCAGCTGCTGCATCTCCTCAAGGAGCAACAGCCTCCGAGAGAGAAGTGCCCCTTCACCAGGAAAGGGAGCGGAGTCACCCCCGGCACGCTCCCTGGAGCCAGGGTCAGGGCTTGCAGGCTTCGTTTGAGGGGCGATCTTGCTCTGAAAGCACCGGAGCCGGTTGGAAAGGAGTCTGGTTTTGCTGGTGCAAAATGCAGAGCCGATGCGCCAGAACCAGTGGCTCTCTTGGAGACAGCTCCTTTCCACCCCATCCAGAAGTTAAGTGCTAGGAACTCGGTCCTGTGCGTGAAGATGGATTTTTGATTGGTTTATGGATGCCTATCTTCTAGCGTGAACCGAGCGTAACACTAAGCTGTTGTTTACAGGGGGCAGCTCCTTTCAGGGGCTGTCAGGAGGCCCAGGCCCTGGGTACAGGGTGGCACTAAGACCTTTGCCTTCCAGGTGATTTTCAGGGCCCTTGTCATGCCCTTTAAGAAAAGCAACCAAATCAAAATCTTTCCACCCTAGCTGGGGCTCCCTTCTCTACTGCAAACCAGTTCTGAGCAGAGCTTAGGCCTGCAGTGATGGTTGCCTGGCCAAGTGGGAAGCGAGGCTTCCGTAGGTGAGGGTCTTTGTAGGTGTGGTACATGCTTCTAACGGGGTTTTTCTGTTTCTTGCCCAGAGGAGATTGCCAAGCACAAGGGCCCCCCTGTCTTTACACAGGAGGAGAGGTACAAAATGGTGCAAGCCATCAAGTGGGTGGATGAGATTGCTCCAGGAGCTCCCTATGTTACTACACTGGAAACCCTGGACAAATATAACTGTGACTTCTGTGTACACGGTGGTGAGTGGTATTCTGAGGCGATAGCTGTGCTAAACACAGCCCCTACGGGGCTTGTGGGCTCTTGGATTCCCTGCTGCCAACCGAGGAATGTCCTGGCCAGTGCTGGACATGGGGGGATGCCTTGTGTGTCTGCTGTACCAGCACCCACTCTGGGCTGTCTGGCTGCCCTGTCTGCGTGCTAGGCACCCTGAGAGATCCCATGGGTTAAGCATCCCTTTGACGCTTTATCATGAGGTTGCCCTTAGTGCCAGTGGAAATTTGTGCAGGGAGAAGAGGGGGGCAGGGAATAGCCACGTACAAAACTTAAACATAAGAAACACTGTCAAAAAGATAAGTGTTCAGAAGTACAGTCATGTTTATAACTGCTTATCCTGGGATGAGATCAGAGGTGAAAAGCTTCTCTCTCTTTATCCAGCTGATAAGCTGTTCAAGGGCTTAGCTGACTGTGTGCCAGAGACCTGGTTCTTAACATGAGCACTTCTCGGGTTGTAGTCGCTGAAGGGAAGCAGTGCTGGGGGGAGACTGGACCTGTGTACTCTGTCCCTTCCTGGGACTGCTTCTCGTGTTCGTTCAGCCTCAGCCCCTCCTCCTTGCCCCTCGGCAGGTATTTGGTCCTTTGATAGGAGTGGTCTTTGCACTCATTTCATGTATCCTTCCTCATCCTGTCCCAGCACCTGCTGTCGATAAGGCAGTATTTCATCAAATGTGAATAAATCATTAATCGTCTCTAAGATACGCTTTTCCACGTGGACAGAGTGATTATCAAATTCCTTGTTAACTTAATTGCCTGCCCTGAATGTGCTGTTGGGGTACGTGACCCCTCATGAGATTTGGTGAGGGATTACAGCTGCTGAGAAGCAAGCACGCATGGCTGGCCTTTGCTCCAGTTTCACCCTCTCTGTCCCCTCTGCCAAATCATTTGGTGCTTCTGCCTGAGCAGTACCCCCACATGCTGTGGTTCTGCCGGGCTGTTTTTGCAGAAGGTAGAGTGTTGAAATGGCTGAGCCTGGCTGGGAAGGCCACAGGCAACAAACCCGCCTCCTGCCTCTCTCCTGGCACATGGAGCTGTGCCTGCAGCACAGTCCGGCTGCCCTGTGCCCCGAGGTGTGAGGGTGTGGGGTGAGAACCTCCCTGAGCAGCCACCCACATGTGCAAGAGCTCGTGAGCTGCTTGTTCCCTGATCTGGCTGCTCAGCCAAAGGAAAGCCAGCCTGGGTGTTCACCCACAAGGATTTTAAAGAGTCCCAAAATAGGTGAGAGGTGTTATTGTCAAGGGGGTTAGGAACCATGCTAAGGATGAACCAGAACTAACTGGGTAGCTTGATGTCCCTATAGCAGTTCTGTTGCTGAGGGGTGAAACTGGCTGTAGGAGGGCTGAGCAAGTTGTAACATGAACCAGTGGCTAAAACCTGGCTCAGAGAGGTTGAGATTAAAGTGCTTTTTAACACTCAGACCGATGTTCACTTTCACTCAGGCAATAATTTGGTTGGTCATACCACTGGATTCACTGTGAGGGCAACTGGCTCAGATTTTCTGGGCTGTCTAAAAAACCAATGGGCCAGGTGGCTAGTGGTGCCTAGCATCCAGGATCCATGATAGGTTAGTCTTGCAAACCCTTGGCATTTCCAAGGGGTGCAGGATAGACCCCACATGCATGTGCAGGGATTTGGATCGCAGGAGGCCTGGCCTGGCTTATGTGCTCGGCCTGTGCAGCTACAGCTTCTGTGCAGGAAGCCGTGGGTGCGGAGCTGAGGCTTTTCTCTCTCCGCAGATGACATCACCTTAACGATAGATGGGAAGGATACCTATGAGGAAGTGAAGACAGCAGGGCGATACAGGTAACCCATTGCTATTTACCTTCTTACCTGGTTTGGGCAAAGTTTCCGGGAGTTTGTGCCCTGAAGGGAAGCCAGATGAAGCACAGCTCTCTTCAGGTCACACTTTATAATTTTGTCCTAACACCATTTTGGCTCCTGAGAAGTGTTGCAGGCTACCAGCCAGCTGGCAGGGGCCTCCTGTCCCTGGCAGATGCTAGCCTTGGTCTTGAAGCTTCCCTGGGAGATAGCTCTGTGGGGAGGGTTGTGCAAGATAAGTTTTCCTCATACAAGCAGTTGCTGTGGTGTGGAGAAGACACAGAGGCTCAAGCAAGTGAGCAGGTAGTAGGAAGACTTTCTCAGAAGGTCCCTGGTCTGAATTTACCAGGTGTCAGGGGGGTATCTCTGGTAGTGGTGGGAAGAGAGAGGCGTACGCTCCTGTGGCTCCTGCGTTATCCTTTGCTTGTCTCCCTGCAGGGAATGCAAACGCACCCAGGGTGTGTCTACTACCGACCTCGTTGGCCGCATGCTGCTCATGACTAAGGCTCACCACAGCAACATAGTGAGTGAGAGGGCTTTGGGTGGGAGTTTGGAGTCCAGGGCATACCCCAGCTCTTTTCGTTCGCTATCCCAAATGGCAGTAGAGCTCCTGTGTCTGGCTCCTAGGTACATGGAGAACTGGCAAGCGGATTATGGGCAGTGGCAGCAAAACAACCTGCTTATGTTTGCTTAAGCCTGTCTGAGATCACGGTGTGATCTCAGCCTTCGCTGCTTTGGAAGGGCGTGGGGGGACAAAGGCTTTGGTCCCTCGTGGCTGGTTGGGGGCTTCAGAAGTGTTACTGGAACTCTGGGTTTGCCTACGGCTTCTCCACAGCTGAACTACATCGTGCAGCCATGTCGATCTGTCAGCAGCGCTGCCAGAACTGGACAGTCCTCTTCCTTCTCCCCGAGCTGTGTGCTTATGCCTTCTGCTGTCTCTAGTCCTGTCAGACCTTTCCCAAGTCTCCTCAGCTCACTGCCTGGCAGGGAGCTAAGCTAACCAAAGGAAAGGAGGTGGTGCTACATTAGGTAATGAGCTGAATTGATTTGGTATATGAGCAGTCCAGTGAATGGAGTCACCTAGATAACATCAGGGATGTGGTGAGGGACCACAGGAGAATTCAGGGGTAGAGGGAGATCTGCTGTGCTGAGCCCTTAGATTGGCTTAGCTGATGTCCACACCAAGAGGTGGTGAAGAGCTGCCAGCCCCTTGCAGCGATCTGAGCCCAGCTCCAGCAGAGCATCTTTGGAAGGAGAGGGATGCTGTGCTGTTTAGGGGGCTTGGGGCAGCTGAGGGTGTGTGTAGGTGTGCAGTGCCACCAGGTCTGCAGGTTGTGCAAGACTGCCGTGTGATGCCAGGCTGGGATCAGATAAGGACAGGCTTCACCTGACTCAGGCTGGGACACGACTCGGGTTTAGATATTAACGAGTTTGTCAGCATTCGGTGCCAGGGATCAATGGTGTGTGGCCTGAGCCAGCGCTGCCCAGCGCTTCTGCCACACGAGCGTGCTCAGGGCTGGATGAGCTGTGTGCGTGCTTACACATTTTGACTCTCTATCTCCCTTCAGGATGAGGACCTAGACTATCGGAAGCACACTGACAACTTTGGGAAGGTAATGCGAGTTCTGGTCGTGGACGTCTGGTTGTTGCCCTGTCTGAGAGGGGTTCCAAACGTGCTTTCAGGCCTATTTTCCCCCACATTTAGTAGCAAACTCAGTCATCGTCTGCTGCCCCCGTGGAGCGGCTGCCACGCTCAGCGGTGCAGGCAGGTGTCCCTGTTCAGCAAACGAACTCGCACCTCAGTGACACCACAGAGCTGCTGTGCCTGTTGAACCTTTGCTGCGTTTCTGGCTTGCTTGTCATTGCCGTGTCCTCTGGGACCCAAGCGCCTGCTGTCCCAGTCTGAGGACAGCCTCTGTGGGTGCTCCAGGCGTTGCGTTGGGTCTGGGGAGCAGCGTGGAGCAGCGTTGAGCTAGCATGCTGTGTGCAGTGTCTGCATGCCTGGTCTTCCAGCAGCAGAGCAGTCCGAGGGTTCTCTGCTGTCGTGTCCAGCTCATGTCTCAGGATACCTCTAAAAGCCACCAGCACCATTTTTTTTCCAGGGTATTGGACTGTCCCTGGTTAAGGAGCACCTGGACCCACAGCTTGAGTGAGTCCTTTTTACTCACAGGGGTTTGCTGGCTGGGAGGAATCATCCTCTCCACCATGTTGAGGTTTTGAGGAGGCATTACAGGGTCTGCTGCTCCAGCATGGCTGTTCCCTGTGCTTGGATCTGGGGAGAGCACCCATGTGGGGACCAGCTGAGCCCTGCTCTGCACGTGGCACTGGTGCAACTGGTCTTGGTCTCCAAGTTGTCTCTGTGCTTTCCAGTCTTGTAGAGCAGGTGGCTTTGCTGGGGCGCAGCAGGGCTGCAGCCAGTGGCTTGCTAGCTGTCCCCAAAGCTGCTGTGTGATGGGGATAAAAGTGCCTTTGGTTTCACCAGCGCTGGGTCTGGCCCTTGCCAGAGCTCTGGGTGGTCCCCTCCTGGCATGGCCAGTGATGGGTGGGCTGCCTGAAGGCTTGAGAAAGGCGTAGGTCGGCTGTGTGTTCTCTCCTGAGCAAGCCTCACCTCTCCTGGTTATCCGAGACTGCCTTGTTGCCTTCCTTCTTCCTGAGTTTCCTTCTGGGCACCTCCTGAGCCGGCTGTTGAGGGCATGGCTCCGACTGACGGAGCGAGAGGGGCGCTCCTGCGATTGCCTAAACATTTGCTGCCAGGAATATAGAAAATCCAAGCTGCTGAGAGTTGAGAGGCTGGCCAGCAGACGAATTCGGGCCGACCACAGCCTGTGGCTGCATCCTGTGTGTTGTTCCAAACACCCTCCCAGAGCCTGGAAAGGAGTCATGTGCTGTCTGTGTTTTCCCAGGGGCCAAAGGGTCACAGTCCCTGGACTGGCGTCTCGCAGTTCCTGCAGACATCTCAGAAGATCATCCAGTTTGCATCAGGAAAGGAGCCACAGCCAGGAGACACCATCATCTATGTGGCCGGAGCCTTTGACCTGTTCCGTATCCTTGACTCTCTCTTGTCAAGAGAGTAGCACTGGCCGGTTTGTTTGATGTTTTCATGTTTTGAACCACTGCAATAGGATAGTTGCCTTTTTCCTTTCCCCTCCTTCTTCTTTCCTTCTCTGTAGGTGTGTAGTCTTTGCAGCATGTCCATTTCTCTTTTCCTTTCCCTGTTTTCCATGTTCAGTTCCTTAAACAGGTCCACAGATATCGGGCACGTAGATTTCCTGGAGAAGGTTCACCAGCTGGCAGAGAAGCCCTACATCATCGCTGGACTGCACTTCGATCAGGTCTGTGTGTGGAGTGGTCCAGAGACAGAATGTCTTGGTCCATTCGTTCTGTGATCTGTGGGACAGAAGAAGGGGGTGTTGGCCAGTGCTGGATCTTTGTGTTGGGAGAAAGCAAGAGGGAAAAGGGGAGGTGCTTTGTCCTGCTTCTAATTGTGCCTGGTGCTTCATCTTAGGAAGTAAATCGCTACAAAGGGAAGAACTATCCCATCATGAACATTCATGAGAGAACACTCAGTGTCTTGGCCTGTCGGGTAGGTGTCTCTGCGCTGTTCCAGCCCTGGCCTGGAGCTGGAGGATGTTCAACCTGCAGCCAGCAGTTGAGTTCTTGGGTGTGCACCAGGAAGGCAGGGATGGGGCTGGTCACTTGAGGGTGCCAGAGGTGCTGGTGTGCACACAGCAGGAAGCCCCAGGCTCTTCTCTCGTCCTGGCTGATGGCGCTGCTGAACCCATCCACCTCTGTTCCCCTGGCAGCAGGAGGGTGGGATGCCTTGTCTAGTGCTCCTCGGCTCTGCAGCTCTGCTCTTGTAGAAAACTCACTGCTGCCTGTATCAGGGAGGGAAATTCCTGAGAAAGAAATGCAGGGAGGCACAGGGTCATGTTCTCTGGGCTGTTAACTCTTGAATTCACTACATGTGCTGCCAGAAAGCACGTTCCTCAGTGGAACAGAAAGTTGCTGTGGGACAAGCAGTGGCTGCTAAACCCACTTTCCCGTTCCCTTACTCACCTGCTAACAATAGCCAGGCCACCTGCCTGAGTCAGTTCAGGAAACAGGCTGGCAGGTTCAGTTCTTTGCACTTTCTGTCTTTTCAAATCCAGACTCTTTCCCTGGTTATCTTTTCCAGTACGTCTCAGAAGTGGTGATTGGAGCCCCCTATGCTGTCACCGCCGACCTGCTGGATCACTTCAAGGTGAGAGTCGTCGTGCAGGTGTGGGGGTGTGATGTGCATAGGGAGATAAAGGGGTGCCCCTTGTACCACCGGCGTGTACAAGAAGCGTGGTCCTGCAGCAGGGTTGCAGGGAGCTCCAGATGCACTGCCAGGCCCGCTGCTTTGGGGTGGCTTTGCCAATCTCCAGGCTATGCTGCTGGCAGTGCAGCAGCAGGGAAAGTCCCTGTCACCTTTGTGGTCTTGTCAGTGACATCATGTCCTTCTCCAGGTCACGCTCGTGTGTCATGGGATGACTGAGGTGGTGCCAGACAAGGATGGTTCTGATCCGTACGAGGTAAGCTACCAGCTGCTGTTGTCCCTGTGCCTTTGTCAGTGTTTGGTAGATGCAGCCTGGCTTCATTTGCATTCTGGAGCGGAGACAGGGTGTCACAGAAGATGCTGCCCTTGCCAGGGGATGCTGCTTTTTGCCCCGCTCCTCCCTGAGCCTGGCTACTTGGAGCAGAGCCTGTGAATCTCACTCACAGCAGCTCATTTTTGTGGTCACTGTTCTGTTGTGCCTGTTCCCGAGGCCTTCCTGGCAGGAGAAATCTTTATTCCAGTCCTGGGCGGCCTTGTTCAGCTCATAGAGAAGTGAAGCTTTGCTTTCAGCCAGTATTTATTCTCCCTCCTTGGAGATGGTTTTGTGTCGTGCCTGGCTGGGTGCCCACAGGACCTGCTGTGGCTTCAAGCCGTGAACCCAGAACGTCCTGAGCGTTTTTCACAGCCGAGTCTGGCGTGCTTCTCCACAGGAACCCAAGAGGCGTGGCATTTTCCAGCTGGTGGACAGTGGCAGCAACCTCACCACGGATTTAATTGTGCAAAGGATCATCAAGAACAGGTTGGCTTTCTTTATCTCCTGCTTCTGTCGTGTGCTGCTCCATCTAGCTTGCCTGAAGACTAATTAATGGGATGGAGCAGGACAGAAGGGCTCACCTGAAGGCACAGCATTAGTGAACTGATCTTTCATCTCCCATAGTTTAGGTGGCTTAAATGTGGATGTACTGGACTGTGCAGGAGCAGCCAAACGCTGCTGCCTCAGCATGTGCTTTGCAGCACATTCTATTGCTTTTCCTCCTCTGCTAATGACAACATTTCCTTGCTGTGTCCTTGGGGATTTAGCATGTGGCTTCTTTTGAAGCCTGAGCCCTTTGCTTTCAGTGACCTCAGCTCAATGGTAAAATTGATTTCAGTGTCATGGCACTGCCAGGTCAGACCAAGGTATTCCAGCAGCATCTTCCGTGGAGGGAGAAACAAGTAATGCTTGGGCAGTGGGGGGAATGTAGGGCTTGTGGTGATGGTAACGGTCGGAAGCTCTGGGTGCTTGCCCTTGAAGAAGAGCCTTGGGAGTTCCTGGTGAGGCTTCGGCAGCACTCCCAGGACCAAGCAGCGCAGAAGGCGGCAGCGCTCCCCTGCTACGGCTGCTTTTAGTCTGCTAGAGATGGGGCAGGCTGAGAATCTCACAGTGTTTTGTACTTGCTGTAGGCTGGAGTTTGAAGCTAGGAACCAGAAGAAGGAAGCGAAAGAGCTGGCTGTGTTGGAGGCCATGAAGAGACTGGAAGAAGAGAAGCACTAGGCCAGTGGAGAGCCGACGTGTGGGTTGCAGAGCGCCGCAGCCTCCCCTGCTCACGAGGCAGACAGCTCTTTGAGAGAGGAGCCCTGAACAGGGCCGCCGCTGCTGGCATGCAGGATGTGCTGTCCTACCCTCTTCTGTTCTAGCTCCTCCTGCACTAATTATGCAGAAATAACGAGTCAGGATCGTGCTGCCTAGTTTTTCCTCTGTTAATCAGCTCCCGTCCCCTTTCCCAGGAGAAGATTTGACAAGAGAGAAAAAAACAAACCACAAAACAGTTTTAATTATAACTAATGTTTTAACATGTTGATGTGCTTTTACCTTCTGCCATTTCTGGCTTTTAGTAGGGTGGAAGTGGAGCAGCCGCCCGGCCTGCTTGGCCCTCCACATTCGGCCATCCCGACGGGAGTCTGTGTGTCAGAGCAGCCCTTGGGGCAGTGGTGGGGGCAGCTGGAGAGATGGGCAAGAGCGGCCTCCCTGGGGAAGAAGGGATGTGGCACCCACGGTTCCTCCTGTGTGCTTTTGGTTGGGAACTGTGGGCCCTCCGTGTGCCAGCTGCAGGAGGTGCCGACAGGCCCAGTGCTCTGGGGTTCACCGTGCCGCCTCTTCTTAGCTGCTGCCTCTGTGTAGGTGCAGGGTGGAGCTGCTTGGGTTTGGCTGGATACAACCTCTCTCTGTGCCCAGTGGTGCCAGGAAATCGTTCGCTGCCCGAGTCCCAGGCAGCATCGCAGCCGTTGCTGCAAGGGGTGGGTGGCTGGTGGCACTGGGACCCTCCGTTCTGCAGTTTCCCTGGTGGGATGGGGGGATTTCTCTGCATGGGAGCTCTGGGGGCTTTTCCAGAGGCCCTTCCCATTGCAGACGCGGGACCCGGTGCTGTGTGCAGACCGGAGCCCTGCTTGCTGATGCCACCACGGCCTACCTTGTGCCTGAGCAGTTACCGAAGGGAGGACCTGGTCCTTAGGGCCAGCACACAGCGTATGAGCCCTACAGGCAAGTGCAGGGCCTGAGGAGGACGGGTGCTGGGCTGAGCCCCTTTCTGCCTCTTACATTCCAGGGTGCTGTGGGGGGTGTCTGGCCTGCTCCCCGCACAGTGCTGGACAGCCCTTCCATGCTGGTTCTGTTCTCTCTGTTGTAAATTTTGTTGCTGATCGTTAATAAAATGTGGAAGGGTTGTGTGATGGTCTCTTTGGGACTCGAGCCCAGGTAGTGGGAAGGGGCGCTGGCTGGAGACTCTTCTGCAGCAGCTTTTCCTAGGGGGTGTAGTGCTGGGCAGAGGCCACTGTGCCCTGGGAATGAGCTTGTTGCCCTTGGGCAGCCAAGCCAGAGACCTGGGGGCACATTGGGTTTGTTCTGATACGGGAATTGGGGATCGCTCTGCCCAGAAGCTGTTCATTCTCGCTGCAGGAGGAGATTTTGGCTGAATTCACTAGAAAACTGAGCTGTGCCTTGGGAAGGGGTCTTTGCTGTGCTGTGCTCTGGTGTTAATGTGTTCCAGGCTCAAATCGCAGCAGGATTTGCACAGGAAAAGAGAATGTTGTGGCAGTTCGGTGACCATGGTGGGTATGGAGGGAGAAGGCAGCCTGAATCCTGCTCAGGACTTGGTGTATCATGATGCCAAAGCAGCGTCTCAAGCAGCTGTGGAGGGTCTGTCCTGCAGTGGGGCTATGTGGGGAATGGACCAGCTGCGGAGCTTGAGATCTTACAGCTGTGTGGCTGCTAATCCCAGAGCCTGTGTTTGCACATTAGCGTTTTGGTAATTAATACAGTGTTTGTAAAGCCAAGACACCTACCTGTGTGGGGATGCTCCCAGCTGAGCACAGGGCCAGGGAGGGTTGGGGGAGCTGAGAACCTCCTGTCCCATCCTGCTGGAGCCGGAGCCCTTTGGGTGCCTGGACAGCAGTGGCAGTCAGGTCCCTATGTCACACTGAGCATGGGTGATGTTGGGTGATGTGTGTCCACTCACCCTGGGCTGCTCCCAGCTGTCCCTTACAGCCCCACAGCTGATGTGGGAGGGCAAGGATCATCCTTGCTGCTCAAGGCTGTTGCTACGCTCATGTCCTGATTTGGGCTCTCCATCCCTCTGGGGCGCTGGCGGCCTGTGAGAGGGTTCCAGCAGCAAGGCCGTGCAGCGCAGGGAGCCTTCTGCAGCTGGAGAAGAGGAAAAGGCAGGCCTGGGGTGCTGGAGTGATCCCAAATGCCTGTGTGCTGGGACCCCATCATGGCTAGTGCTCTTCGATCTGTCTCATCCTGGCACCTGGCTGCCCTGTGCACCCTCCCACTGACATCCCACTGCGTCCAGGCACGCCTGTAGCTGGCAAAGTTGCTCCTCAGCCCCAAAAGTGCCATGAGACCGAGCTGTCGGCCCCCTTCCCAGGATCCCCACCAGCTGCTGAGCACACAAACAACCCCTCTGCAGTGCATGGCCCCCACACTGGGACTGCACAAGAGTTTGTCATTAAAAACAAACTTCTCAGCCACAGTGACACATCCACCCCGGGCTGAGTATCTGCATGTAAATGAGCTGCCTCTGGGACCCAGGCAGGTGCTGTTGTTATTAAAAAATGACAGAGGAATTTTATGTCTGCTCTCGCCCTGCGCAGGTGCCTGCCCGCTGGCATCACTTATTTGCGTGGAAACATCAACTTGGATGTTCCTTGGGGCAGCTGAGGGCTGCTTCTGAGTTTACTCTGAAAACTTCTGCCTGTCGTTCCTTCTTCCAGATGCCTCTGGGCTCTTCTTCTGCGCTTCTGCTTCCTGACAGCTTGTGAGTCCCAGGGGCAAAAAGGAATGGGGGTTTAAATTAGGGAAAATAATTACATCAATTTCAAGTTTGTGACTGACTTGTTTTCTGGGGTTTGGGTGTTTTCTCCCCCTCCTTCTCCCCCAAAGCACAGAAGATGATGCTGGCTCTGCACCCATCCCAAGGATACCCCCCCCCACTTATGACACAGACTGCAGTGAGTGCCTGACGTGTCTCTAATAGGAACTAATTTGCTGGTGCCATAATTCAGTCTTGTAAGAGCAGACATCGTGCTGCTGAAGGGAGCAGCAGCTTTAGCCCAGACCCCACAGCACTGCAGGGCTGGGGTCATCTCAGGGCCCCATCAGCCAGTCACAGAAAGGGGTGATGGGGTGAGCACACCCCAATGTCCCGTAAGTCACTGTCAACCACCTTGGTCAGAGCCCAGACCTGGCTCCTCGATGGCACTGGCACACCCTTTCCACTGTACAGGGAGTGCTGGGGCTCTGCAACCACTTGCCAGACAGAGAGTCCAGGAAGGATGGGACCAGGCTGGGTACTGTGCTCCTCACCTCACCTCCAGGGAAGAGACAGCCCCCCCAGATGCCTGGCAGGGGGGTGCCCTTGCTCTAGGGAGCAGCTGGTGTTGGGGTCTGCTGCCCCCCCACTCTTGTCCACGAGTCTACATCCTACTGCTGGAGCACAGCTGGGTGCCTTAGTGCTGGACAGGAGCAATTCTCAGGTCTCCCTCAGAACCACGGTGCAAGGGGAGAGGGGGAGAGTTGGGCAGGGGGACCCTTCTAAGCTGGGACAATGCAGGGCCAGAAGCACCTACCTGTGGTCATTCACCACTCAGCAAATCAGTTCCTGCCACTTGCTGTGGCTCAGCCTGGCACCGTGCTGTCTGTGTGGGCTCCCTGCACTGTGTCCTGTGGCCACTGCGGCTTGGAGCTGACAGGGGGATGACAGTTTGACAGGCATCATCAGCAAGCGATCCTTCTGCCCTGTTTGGGCAGCCTTGGCGCCCAGGAGGGGGAAAGGGGCCAGGGGCAGTAGGGTCAGAACCCATCTGGTGATGTCACGGGTCCCCAGGACCCAGTGGAAGGCAAGTTGAGGCAGGCAGTGGGCACTCAGTTGGCTTACCAAGCCCTGGAGGAGGCAGGGGATGGGCTACATGTCCCCCCCAGGCACCCTGGAGCACCTGCACAGCCACAGGCTGGGGACCACACTCAGCTCCAGCCCCCTCTGCTGCTGCATCCCACCCAGTGCTCAGCCCAGCCCCGGACAACGTCCCACAGGGCTGAGGGGGGCTGCAGGGCATGAGGGGGGCTCAGCAGCCTCGCAGGTGAGACGCTTCCTCAGTGTGAGCCCGGCAGAGCAGCCCCGAGCCCCACCGCACCCGGTGCGTTCCCCCCACCCCACGACACCTCCCGCCCCCGCAAAGAAACACGGGACAGAGCCGGCCCAAGCACGTTTATTGTCACCGCAGAGCCACCGGTGGCAGCTCAGGCGGACGCACACTCCGCGGGGTCCATGGACACGGTCACGTCCGCCTTGCACAGCAGCGTGCCGGGGGCTCCCGGCGGCGCCCGGCAGCTCGGCGGGTCGGGGGCGACATCCGTCACGCACAGCACCTGCGGGGAGACCATCGACACGGGCCGGCACGGCGGCGCTGCCCGGGGGAGGGGGCGCCGGGGCTGCCCGCCCCCCGTGCCCGGCTGGCAGAGGGTCCCGGTCCAGCGGCGCCCGGCGCAGACCGTGCCCCGAGCCCCCGGGGCGGTCCCGGTACTCACCGCGGCGCGGAGCCACTCGCGTGGGCTGGCCGAGCCGGGTAGCAGCGCGCCGGGACCGGGCTCGGAGATGCCGTCGGTGCCAGAGCGACGGGCGTGCGGCGAGCGGCGGAGGCCGGCGAGCAGCCCCGAGGCTCTGCCCACCGAGTAGTGCCGGGGCCCGGCCGCCGGCCTATACCAGGGCTCGGCTGGGCGGCAGAGGCAGAGCAGCCCCAGCGCCAGCCCCAGCCAGCCAGCGGCGCGCATCGTTCCGCCAGGACCGCGGCTCTCCGGGGCCAGCACCGCTGTCGTCGCCTTTATAACCGGGCGCGGGGGGATGATGATGATGATAGGGAAGGGGGCACGTCCCGCCCTCCCGGGAGGAGCCGCACGCCGGCGGCCCCGCGGCAGCCCCCGGGTGGCCGAGGCGGGACCGGGCGCCGGCGGGGCGGGCGGGCGGGCGGCGGCCGCGCGTTTATCGTGGGGCGGGAGAACGGAGGGGAGGTAACGGCCCCGCCCCCGGTTTAACGGCGGGAGCGGCCGTCACTCCTTAAACTTCCACTCCTGGCGGCACATGGGGCAGTGCTGCTGCACCTGCTGCGAGTTGAGCCACTTGAGGATGCAGTGCATGTGGAAGCAGTGCGAGCACTGCCCCCACACCAGCGGGCAGTCGTCACCGGGCACCTTACCTGGGGGCGGAGCGGAGGCGGTCAGCCCGGGCTCCCGGGGCGCCCCACACACACCCCGTCCCGTCCCCTCCCCGTCCCGCCCCCGCCCCGCTCACAGTCGGGGCAGCAGCCGTTGAAGGCCATGCGGCAGATCCCGCAGTTCTCGTCGTTCGCCACCCACAGCCACGAGGCGACGCCGTGCCAGCTCCGCACGCGCACCCGCATCCTCAGCCTCGCGCCGCCGGAAGCCTCCCGCCGCTGAGCGCGCGCGGCCGCCGCGGGTTTCCCTCTTCCCCCCCCGGCTCCGCCCCTTCCGCTACCGGCGGCGGCGCGGCGCGGCCGGAAGCGCGGGCCCCGGAGCGGAGCCGCCATCATGGCCGACAAGATGGACATGTCCCTGGACGATATCATTAAGCTCAACCGGAGCCAGCGGGGAGCCGGGCGAGGAGGCGGCCGGGGCCGGGGCGGCGCCACCCGTGGGGGAGGGCCGGGCCGGGGCGGCGTGGGAGTCGGGAGAGCGGGAGGCGGCGGCCCCGTGCGGAACAGGCCGGTGATGGCCCGGGGCGGCGGCAGGAACCGGCCCGCGCCCTACAGCCGGGTATGAGGCGCGGCGGGGCGGGCGGGGAGCAGCGGTTGCCTGCGGAGCTTGGTGGAGCTGTGGGGAACCGGAACCCGGGCCGGGCGTTCCGCGGGGGGGCGGCGGGATGGAGCGGGGGGCGGCGGGATGGGGCGGGAGGCGGCGGCGGCGGCGGCGGGAGGACGCGGGGCGGGAGCGCGGGCGGCCCTTTGTCCGCTCCCGGCGCCCTTTGTCCGCCCCCGGCGGGGCGGGAAGCGCGGGTGGCGGCGGTGGCCCGTGACTGGCGGTTCCCCAGCCCCGGTTCAGTGAGGTCCCGGTGTCGTTGTAGCCGAAGCAGCTCCCCGAGAAGTGGCAGCACGACTTGTTCGACAGCGGTTTCGGGGCGGGGGCCGGTGTGGAGACCGGCGGGAAGCTCCTCGTCTCGAACCTGGACTTCGGCGTCTCGGATGCGGACATCCAGGTAGGGGCCTTGGGAGCGGCCCCGCGGGGTGTGCGGGGGCTGTTCACGGGGGGTTTCATTCATAGTGTCGGGGTCAGGTGCCCTGGGCACCCGTGGGAGCCCCGCAGGTCCCTCTGTCTTCCACTACCGTGCTGGGAGGTTCCTGAGAGGATGAGCTCTGTGCCAGTGCCGCAAGCGAGAAATGCTACAGCAGTTCTGGTGACCCTGAGGGAGGCCACAATTGGGAACAGCTGCTGCCTTCCACAGAGCTGATCGTGGTGAGAGTGACTCCACCATGGCACGCATGGGGAGATGCTCCTCTGTGGCTGGGCCCAACTGGGAGCGGAGAATTTAGCGCAAACTCTGTAAACTCTCCAGGTCCACAGAGATGCAGGAGCTCTGTAACTGTATCGCGTGTCCGTCTGCGTGCCGGCTTCATGGGATGGGTTTGCACAGTTTTGTTAAAGTCTCATTCCATGGAGCAGCGAGGTATTCTTAGGACTCATCTGATGATGTGATGAGGGAGGGAGGGAGAACACACTCCACTACACTCCTGTATCTGCACTTACTCGTGCGGCTCTTCTGGCCGAGTCACCTGTCGCATTCCTTGTTTCGGCCCTTCCTCGGGTGAGAACCTGACGG
The DNA here is from genome assembly GCA_027925045.1 of Hypotaenidia okinawae. Lineage (NCBI taxonomy): Eukaryota > Metazoa > Chordata > Aves > Gruiformes > Rallidae > Hypotaenidia > Hypotaenidia okinawae. Next base: position 10,958,650 of record BSDF01000018.1, on the reverse strand, counting down.
ATCCTTTCGGTCGGGTGTACGGTGCAATCTGTCTCTGGCTGTGCGTGGGGCCTGGTGCTCCTGCCCTGCTCGTGAGTGGGTGGTGAGTTGTGCAGAAATAAACACTTGTGGATGCCGGGCACGTCCCCACCACAGGCTCGGCCACGCTGCAAAGTGCTTCCTTTGGAATTGGCTCCTGGTCCTTGTTGGCCTCACCAGGGAGAAACCGCTGAGCACTTGTATGCTTTCTTCATCGGCTGGTTCACGCCGGCTGCTCCGCGTGCCGGTCCAGCTGTGCCTGGGGAGTTTAGAAGTGAGCTCTTCCAGGTCACCTAGTTACTGCATAATGTGCTTAAAACCACCTCTTTTTCTTGTGTCCGCTTAGATCAGGGTTAAATAGGTTTGTTAGAGTCAGGCCCTGGCGTGTGAAAGGTGGCTCCACAGAGTCGCCTCCGTTTAAGCCGCCTCTCTGCCTTGTCTGGCAGTTGGGATTTGCCTTTTCCGCTGAGGCTGAGGTGAGCTTCCACCTCTGGTTTATTTAGCAGGTAAGCTGACCCTATGGCTTTGCCTCTGTCTGTTCCTGCCACCAAGTAATTTAGTGCTGCCTCAGATGTGGTGATTTCTTTCTTTGTTTCTATGCTAATGGCGTCGCTGTTGCGGTACAGCACAGTGCCAGCTCCAGCCCTGTGTCAGGAGGAACCACAAACCTGCCTTGACCATGCGTTGCTCTCACAGGAGCTGCACAGTGTGGTTCCCTGAGCGTTGGCTGAGGCACCTGTGTTCCCCGCAGTGCTGAGGGAGTCTGGCTTGGGAGAAGTGGCTGAGCACCATCCTCCATTCCAGGAAGCTTATGTTGAGCTCTGTGTTAACATTCACCTCTGGTGAATGAATGAGCATGAGGAGGAGCTGGCCTGCAGCCCTGCCTGAAGCACAGGTTCCGTACCAAGTGGATGAACACCTAGGGTGCCCCATCAGGAGCCTGTGCAGCAACTCACGGGGATGGCTGTGTGGCCATCAGGGACAGTTGGGCTTTGAGCAGATACTGGAGGGTGACCTGTCCCTCTGGGTACCTGGCCACTCTGGTGCAGGCATTGAGCTTCTGAGGCAGTGGGTGTAGCAGGGGCTCATGAAGGTGAGGTGTCCTTGGTGACTGATGAAGTACAGCTCCCGTGAAACAAAACTGGTGGCTCCATTGCTGCCTCTTCATTTCCATCCTTCATGACAGTGAATGACACACTTCGGCAGCGGGGTCTTCCTCATCTCAGGTCTCGGGGTATGTTCTTAATGGGTCTGTTTTTAAATTGCACCTGGCCTGGTAAAGATGTAAGGGGGTGGAAGAAACATCCAGCACAGTCAAGCCGTGATCGTCTCGTGAATCCCTGCACCCGTGCACTCATACAGCTCCACCTTCCTCTCTGAGACAGAGCAGGGGCTGGGTTACTTTTAAATACTCAGCCCCAGCAGGAACACCCACAGTCTCCCTGGAAAAAGAAACAGGTTGGCATCGCTTGAGTTGGCTTTGCTGACTAAACGTGTGCACCGTGCTAGTTGTGAATAAATCCTTCTGGTGGGCTTGTGCTCCCCCCTCTGTGGTGCTTTTTCTGTCAGTCGTCAGAAGTGGTTTGAGGGTTGCTCATGATCGCTGAGACCAGTTGCATGTGGCTCTGGGCTGTGCGGTGTTTGCAGCACTGGTGGACCTGTGCACTCTTCTCCCTCTCTTCCTCAGGAGCTCTTTGCAGAGTTCGGGACCCTGAAGAAGGCAGCCGTGCACTATGACAGATCCGGCCGCAGCCTAGGGACAGCGGACGTGCATTTTGAAAGGAAGGCAGATGCTCTGAAAGCAATGAAGCAGTACAACGGAGTCCCCTTGGACGGTGAGTCTGTGTGGCCATCTCTATAGCGTGTGCTGCTGGCTGGAGCAGCCCGCGTCCCGCATGCCAGCTCACAGGCTGCTCTTCTTGCAGGCCGCCCCATGAACATTCAGCTGGTCACATCACAGATCGACACACAGAGGAGACCAGCACAGAGGTGAGAGGCCATACGGCCCTGGGAGATGCTGTACCGGGTCAGCATGGTGCAGGAGCATGCCTGGTCCGTCTCAGAGTAGAAAGCGTGGACCAGTGTCCTGTTGGGCAAGCAGCGTGCCTCTTTGGGTTAACGGGAACACTCTTAAAAATTCCAGTGTAAACAGAGGTGGCATGACCAGAAACCGTGGTGGTTCAGGAGGATTCGGTGGTGGAGGTGGTAATAGGCGAGGAGCTCGTGGTGGGAACAGAGGGAGAGGCAGAGGAGCTGGAAGAACTTCCAAACAGCAGCTCTCCGCAGAGGAACTAGATGCACAGCTGGATGCTTATAATGCCAGGGTAAGTGCTGCACGGGCATTCTGGGAAACAATGGCAGCCCAGAGCTGGCAGGAAAGAGGAAGTGCTTCCCGGGTCATTGGATTGAAGCGGTCTCTGTCTAAAGCCATGCAGTGCCTTGCTTCCCAGAGCACCTTGGGAGCTGCTGCCACCGATGCCCAAACCCCTTCCATCTCTGCAGCTCGCTGGGGCTGGTGTTGGGTGGGTTCTTCCATAGCTGGAGCCGCTCTGACCTGCGGTAGCTGCCTCACAAACCCCACAGAGATAACGAGCTGGAGAGAGGGAAACAAAAACAAAACCCATGAGACAGAGCCATGGCGGGGGCAGGGGGTGCTGGCAGCAGGGATGGCAGGTGGGTGCTGAGGGTGGGTGTGAGCCTGTAATGCGCGGACTCCCTCGTGATGGACTCCTTAGGATGTCCCAACCCTCCTGGCGCAGGGTTGGGGCAAGGGTGTGGGAGCACCAGTGGCACTGCGGTTCTTGCCCTGCAAGAACAGGGCAGGGGCGGTGCAGGTGCTGCTGGAGCATCCTTGCGGCCAGGATGCTGGTGGCGCTCACCTGAGGTGCAGAGCCACACCAGAGCTGCCCACCACGGGTCTGCGTCTCCAGTAGCCACACGGTGACATCTCCCCTCTCCCCTCTCTTCCAGATGGACACCAGCTAAGCAGCGGGATGGACCGCGACGCCGCGCCCCCGATGCCGCGACGCCGCGCCGGCCGACGATGGCGTTTGTTTTCCTTTGGTTCTGGGATAGGTTTTAAACTCCTGTAAAGGTTTTTTTTAACGTTGACGAGCCCCGTTTTGTACCGAGTCATTTTGGGATACTCGCCCCGCGCCGGGCCCCGGTGGCTTTTCCACCGCAATAAACAGACGCGTGACGACACCGCCGCCTCGTGCGCCTCTGCCCGCGCGCCTCTCTCCCTCTCTCTCTTCCCCATCCCTCCAGCCCCGCCCCCCGCGGCCAATCAACGCGCCCGGAAGTGAGGCGCGCGCAGCGGCATAACGGGAAGTGACGGGCGTGTCCCGGAAGTGCGGGGGAGCGCGGGCGGCTGGGCGGATCCCGGCGGCGTTGTCACCGCGGCGCGGAGAGCGAGCGAGCAGGGCCGGTAGGGCGGGGCGGGGGCCTGTGGCGGGCGGCGGGACGGGGAGGAGGGGAGGCGAGGCGAGGGGCGGGGGGGAACAGGGCCGCGCTTCCGTCCTCGCCCGAGCGGGGCCGCGCCGCTCCCCGCCGGCTCCGGGGCGCGGGAAGGGCCGGGGCGCGGCCGGGGCGCGGGAGCGGGGCCCCGAGTGCCCTTGCGCGACCTTCGGGGAGGCTGGCGGAGGCCGCTGTCCCGGTGGGGGTCGGAGCGGAGCCCGCGGGGTGAAGAGCTGGAGGCCGGGGTGGTACGCGGGCGGTCCCGGCGCGGGGGGGGGGGCGGTGGGAGCGAGCGCCGGGCCCCTTTCGCTTCCCGGGGTGGTGGGAGGTGCGAGCGCCTCGGGCAGGTTCTCCATAAATGGCTTCTGGGTACGAAACAAGGAACCTGGAGGCGGCTCCCCCGGGGTTCCTTTCCGCCTGCGCTGGAGGAACCGAGGAGCCCGGTTCGTGCCCCTTCGTGTGCTGCAGGTTGGGCGCACGTCAAAGCAACGGGGGCAGCGTTTGTGAGGACACCAGCCAGGCCCCTGCCAGGGGTGTTGGTTCTCCTCCTTTGCTTGCAGCCCTGCTGGAAGGACGGCAGTAGTCCCTGGCTCCACAGGAGCTTCACTGCAAGTCTGAAAGTCACAACTTCCCTTTTGGTTAATACAAGGAGAACTCCCAATCGCATCAAGCAGCCAAATGGTTGCCTCGAGGGTTTCGGGTCTGGTCCAGATGCACTTCATCGCTCTGGTTTTCCAAGTGTTCTTCCAGTGCAGGTATCCTTGGCCCGTAACTGCTGAGCAGGGACGGTTTCCTTGTGCTTGTCCCATTGTGGGGAGAGGCAGTGACTTGTACAGATGGGTCACGCTCCTGGCAGCGTCTGTGGCTGCAGCGCCAGGGTTGCCACACAAGCCAGCCAGGCTGCAGCCCGTTTACCCACATAACTCATTTGCATCCTGGCCGTGGGACTGCAAAGAGTGTTTTAAACTTCTGCAGTTGTGAGCCTGTGCAGCTCTGCTCACACCTTCGGTTTTGCTCTTGACAGTTAACGCCTTGTAGGTGAGCTGCAGTCCAGGGTTATGGCACGAGAGAGAAGAAAAAGCAAAGCCAAAAAACCCCAAACAAAACCCCTACATCTGCAAACAGCCAAGTCCCCAAAAGGCAGCATGGGCTGTTCCCAGAGTCCTTCATCCCCAGCGCTGTGAGCCAGTGCTGGGGTCAGGCGAGATGAGAGTTCTCTGAGACGCCATTTACAAAGCAACTGGTGCAGCGGCAGTTACCTGGAATCTCTTGCCTCTAAATTCCTGTGAGGAGTCAGGGGACAATGCTCTGCCTTGGGAAGTGTCTGTGAGTCACCAGCCCATCCTGTGCTGCTGATAGGCCTTCCCTCCCCTGCTGCTGTGCTGAGAGCCGTCCGAGCCATGGTTACCTCTGGTCCAGCCTCCCGAGGGGCCGTTGTACATGTGCAGCAGCCCAGCCTTGAGACGGTTTAAGTGAGCTCCTCATGGCGTAGCAGCTTCTGTAGCTGCAGCGTGAACCAGGTTAGGAAGCAGACTGATCCAGCTGGAAAAGAACCCTGCAGAAACGGCTGTTAACTGGATGGAATTCCAGTCGAGTTTGCTGTGTGGCTGCACAAGCTTTCCTTTGCGCCACGGGCAGAAGGAGGAAGGGTGGGGACTGCTGGAATTGGCGCTGCTGTGTCCCCGGCTGAGCCGTGGCCTTAAGGACGTCGGAAGCCAATTAGCTCATCTGAAGAGTCTCTGACTAACTCTGGTGCTCTGGGATCTTGATCCCGGGCTATGGAGAAGTCGCTGTTTATCACCGTCTGCCTGAAAACAAACGGGGTTGCGTTCCCAGCAGTCTGTCTGTCGGGCAGAAGGTGGGGCTCTCGCATTTGCTGCTGCTGGCTCCTCTGTCCGGCGGGAAAAATGCTGAGAGTCCAGGAGAAACTGCTGACTTGAGGAAGCATAGAAGGCAGCTGGCTGTAAATTCCCAGGCGGGAAAGGATTCAGCCTCCTGCTGTCTTCTGCAGGCTCTGTGGTCTGCAGGGATCTGAGAGGAGCTCAGGGCTCTTTCTGTAGCCATCCCTCCGTGGCCAAGTAGCCCGCCTCCTGCGATTTGCTTCCAGGCTGAGCACGATTCGCTTCCAGGCTGAGCACGGGACTCCCCTTCTGTCCTGGCCGAGGCAGGGTTCACAGCGGGTCTGTGCCACCTCGCAGAGCAGCAGTCCTACCCGGAGCCGTGGAGGCACCGGCTCTAGCATTCTCCAGCTCAGCGGCACCACACGAGCTGGAGAGCTGCTGTGAAGAGGTACTGAGCAGAGCACATGAGAGCCTCCCTCGGGTAAAGGAGAGCTGAGGAGGAATTTCCTTCCAGTGCCTGAGATTTGAGGTCCTGTAAGGCACCTGTGCCCGGCTGCAGGTCAGCAGTGTAGTGTGAAGGTTTGGGAGCTGAACTCTTTGAGGGACTGTGCTGCCCACCTGCTGTCCTCTGTGTGTCTGTGCCTGGTTGCTGTGGGTCTCAGTGTGGGCTGAGGTGGGATTCCCTGAGTGCAGTTCTCTCCCAGCAGCTTGCATGTGATGGAGTCCCTTGCTTCGCTTTGTCTGGCAGGAAGGGGGCTGGTCTTTCACAGCCCTGGAGCAGCCCTGCTAATCCCGAGCTGTGGCAAATGCTTTGTCTGAGCAGCCTGAAGGGTGATGTTGAGTCTCTCAGGAAAGTTCAGATGTGATTAGCAGCCTCCTTCTTGTCTGTCTGGCTGCAGAAGTAGCCAAAGCACTGCAGCCCATGGCGATGAGACCCTGCACCCCGTGTTTCAGGTGCCTCCTGACCCTCAGGGACAGGGTGCAGGTGCCCACTCTTCTGGGGAGCACTGAGCGGTGCCCAGGACACAGCCGGATCAGAGCTGTTGTTCTGCTGACTGCTGCTCTGGGGGAGGCCTGTCGGAAGAGCTACAGTGGAATTTATTTCTCCGGGGCTGAGACCTGGCCTGAGCTGCTGGCTGGAACAGCGCAGTGTGCTGGTGTGAAGAGCTGTGCTCTGTCTCTGGGGGCTTCCCTGCTTCACAGATCCTGTGGGGACCGCGCGGGGGTGTGTGTGACTGTTTCTTTACCTCTGGATCACGAGATTCGGGATAGAGACGTAGGGATGTGACTGAGGGGCTGGGCATTCGGAGTTCTGGTTGGGGCTGGTTTGTGTTTGGGTTGGGGGGGGGCGGTTCTGTGCTATTTTCGAGAGGGGCTGCCCTAACAGAGCTGATGACATATGGGAGGAACCACTGCCCCCTCTGTCTGTTAAGTTGGGGAGGTTGGTTATCAGCGGGCGGTAGCTCCAACCAAAGCAGTTCTTAACCGACTGGGATAGGATATCTGATCCGGGAGATCAGCTGCTGGGAATCTGTTTAACGCTGCGGCTCTTCCTGTGCAGAGCGCAGCGATCGTCCAGGCCCCATGCTGTGGCTGGCGCTGCTCTGCTCACCTCACAGCCCAGCACAGTGCTGGCTCTGGGAGCTCTGCTTGATGGAGGAGAGGCCTGCTGACAGCTCCTGTGTCCTGGAGCTTGCTGGTGCTGATCCAGATGTTTGTAAGAAGCTTTGTCTCTGCTTTGGCCTGGAAATTGGAAGGGGATTTCCATCTGTGGACACTGGTACTGCAGAAAGGGACCCGGCACCGTTGCAGATGTGTGTGTGGATGCTGGTGGATTGTCTGTTTGTTATAGTAATGCTGTCAAAGAGGGCTCGATTGCAGAGCTTGGGAGTCAACACAGGTCCGTGACTTGGGACTTGAGTTGGTTAAAGCTCTCCCTGAAAGCCACAAGTGTCTTGGGAGGAAGGTCAAGGAGCTCTTCAGCTTACAGAGAGGGAAGGACCTGTAGTGCTTGGGAGGTGAAATCCAGCCTGGAGGCGAGACAATGGACTTGCTAAGGGGATTGAGAAGGAGAGCGGGTGCTTGAGTGAGTGCTCGGCGCTTCTGGGAGTCCTCAAGGCTGGGGGCTTTTTGGGACAGGAGCGCAAAGGAAGCGACTGGGTTTGGTACAGAAATACCAGGGTGAAATCTAATCAGTTGTTCATGTATGACATGAGGTTAAATGGCCTTTTGAACGCGAATGTCCCCACTGTTCAGTGACAGGAGGGTGGAGAACACCAGGCAGAAGGGCCAGCTGTTTGTTGTAAAGCACAGGGGGCAGTACTGAAGTTCACAGGGAGTTATGGTTGTGGAGGAGGTACAGCAGGAGAAGCTCCCCTATGCAGAGGTGCCCATGCCATGCAGGTCCACAGCCCTTGTCATAGCCCCCAAGTGCTGCATCTCCCCCCATGTTTGGCTGGGGCTAAATCTCAGGGAGGCCAGCTGCATCCATTGCAAACGTCCTGTCCTGGGACTCCTGAGCTGTGCAGCCTCCCTGGGGGAGTGCTGCCAGCCCAGGCAAGTCAGCAAATCTCTCCTCAGGCTTGAGAGGGGGTGAGGGATGGGTCCCAAACAGGGACCTGGCTGCAGCTCTGCCTCAACGCCCACTGCCTGGCTGACAGTTCTCCCCCTTGCCTCCTCTCTCTCTGCCTGTTTGCTGGTAGGTCTGCTGCAGTCTTCTCTTCTGGCAGAGATGCATGAAATTGCCCTTTCTGTGTCTGATTTGCCTCCTTTGCCCTGTTCCCCAACAAAACATTCGTAATGGCTGTGGATAAAAATCTCAGTGAAGCCCAGGTGGCAGCTCCACTGCTCTGCATCGCAGCCATTGCCAGGCTCAAACTGGATGTGGAGTCAGACTGGCTCTGGCATCTGCAGCACTTGCCTTGCGTCGCTATAAAGCGTGCTCCATAAACGGTGTGTGACTGACTAATGCCAGCACTGAGGCCTCTCCTCTTTCCCCTTCTGGGTGGCACAAGGGGTAGGAAGGGGATAATGGAGCCGTGTGGTGCTGTGTCAGTTAGCTGGAAGACAAAAAGAACTGGTGTTTGCTTAGTGTGACCCGTGTGAGAAGCTTTAGGTGCACGCAGCTCAGAATTCCACCAGTATACAAGTGTGTGTGTGTGGTATTTGTAGCAGATGCTGTAGCTCTTGGTTTATTTGGAAATCAGATGCCAGAGCAGCAAATGCTGTTCTGTAGCGAATTGTGCTGCTAGCGCAGAGCTGCCAGCAGGAATGTCAGTGCAGGAATGCCAGATAATGCCAGATACACCTGGATCCACTGGGTCATTTGTGAAAGAGTTTACTTGCACAAAAAGCCCTCCAAAAGCTGCCACTGAAAGAGTTTTCTGAGTCTGTCAAGAGTCCAAGTCAGTACTTGCGGTAGGATGACCCTTGGGCAGCACGCCCTGTGGAGCATCAGGCATTACCAAGGTAGTCAGCTTTTACCGAGGTCTTTAGCAGGGTGTTGGCATCACCCTTCAGCAGCCCTCAGTGTGCCGCTGGGTGTTTCCCTGCCAGGAGTCCCAGACAGCCCAGCCAAACCATGCACGTGCTGTTAACCTGTTCCCTGTTTCACTGGCCGTGTGTGACACAGGCCTTAGGCAGGGGCCGAGCGTGGAATCAGGCAGCTGGGTGTCTGTGTCTTCAGAGGCACCTGGCACAGAGCACAGTGATCCGATCGAGTTGCAAACCCTGAGCTCCAGAGTGCGACAGAGGCTCCCAGCATCCCTGCCAGCGGTGGGGCCTGTCCTCAGCTGGAATCGAGTCTTGTGCAGAGCAGAACTGAACGGGGTTTGCTCTGGGCTCACACTTGTGATGGGTGAAAGCCTCACCTGCTTGTTCTAATGGAGGAAAGCGCTTTGGTTTGGGTTTTTGCCCCTTCCAGCTTACAACTAAAGTGCTGAGGTTGAATTTTCACTGCCCTCTTGCGTGGGCCTCCATGGGCTGAGTACCTGGCCCGCTGGAGGAGCTGGCAGGGGCTGTGGGCGCTCAGCAGGGTTGTGTTCCTGAAGGCCCTGGGGACAGCCCGTGGATGGCCCAAGTGAGAGGAAGAGCCCAAGGACTCGTAGCAGAGCAGTTCTGGGGGCAGCCTGGCGGGTGCTGTTGGGGTGGAGCCTGAGCTGGTGGAGTGGGCAGATGCAGTTATGCTTCTCCTCCCCGCTTCAGTGTAACTCGAGTGTGTGAGGATGGCAGAACAGGAGCCGACAGCAGAACAGCTGGCCCAGATTGCAGCTGAAAATGAGGAGGATGAACACTCCGTCAACTACAAGCCACCTGCCCAGAAGAGCATCCAGGAGATCCAGGAGCTGGACAAGGATGATGAGAGCCTGCGCAAGTACAAGGAGGCGCTGCTCGGTGCTGTCACCGTGACTGCAGGTGAGCCCTAGGACATGGCTGTGCCTCACTGCAGCTGGAGCTCCATCTGTCAGCTCTGCCTTGTCCCTGCCTGCTGCCCAGGAGCTGTTCCCCTCACAGTGCTTTGCACTTGGGCTGGAGCACAGCTGGGAGTGAACCCAGAGCATCCGCGCTCAACCCCGTGTCAACCTCTAGCCCTTGGAGTAAGGCATGTGGACTGGGGAGGCTCTCTGTGGTTAGAGGGGCCAGGCCTAAAGCAGTGGGGAGCCTAGACCTGCATGGAAGCAGGTGTCATTTTCACTGTTGTGCTTTGGAGAAGAGAAGGAGCTCTGTTGGTGGGTGTCAGGGATGAGTGTTGAACAACTCTCTCTCTTCTCTTGTAGATCCCAACGCTCCAAATGTGGTGGTGACCAAACTGACCTTGGTCTGCACTACTGCTCCTGGCCCTCTGGAGCTGGACCTGACAGGTGAGCGAGGGAGGAACGCCAGCCCTTCTGCCGGCTCCGTGCTGGATTGGTGTGGGGCCTGGGAGCAGTGCTGGCTGTGGGCATGCCGTCAGGAACACCCCTGTGCCACCGGCAGAGTCAGGTGCCTGCTGGGTCTGAGCCCTTTGTTTGTGGAGGTGTGAGCTGCCGGATGGGGGAGCTAGCTGCCCTCCAGCCTGCACAGTGACCTAACGCTGCTTAGAGACGGTGACAGCCTCAGAGCAGCCGTCTGCAAAGGAACCTTCTTGAAGTAATCTGTGCTGCGTGGTGGGACCCTCGCACACAGCATCGCTCGCCTGCTTTGGGCAGTGCAGCAGGGTCCTGTCCTGCAGCAACAATGGGATGAACTGTGTGCTATCCAGGCAGTGAGGGTCATCCCCTTTGGTGGCAGGTCGTCTCCTGAGCACCTCTGGCAACTGGAATTTGCCCCAGAGCACAATACAGAGGGACTCTGAGCAACTCTCTCCTCTTTGCAGGTGACCTGGAAAGCTACAAGAAGCAAGCGTTTGTGCTGAAGGAGGCTGTGGAATACCGGATAAAAATCTCCTTTCGGGTAAGAAGTGAGATCTGAAGGGGAAGAATGAGAGGAACACCAGCCTGCTGCACCCCCTGCACTGGGAGGGCCTGAGCCCTGAAAAGTGGCATGACGGAGGGAATTGTCTCCTCCTGTGGGTGAGGTGGGTGGTGTGTCTGGGAGATGTGTCCTACAGTCCTTGGCTGTCTCTCTGCAGGTTAACAGGGAGATCGTGTCAGGGTTGAAGTATATCCAGCACACGTTCCGGAAAGGAGTGAAAAGTAAGTGTGTGTCTGTGACTGGGGTTCTGCTTCGCGCGAGGGCTTCCTGCGGCAGGGCCCACCTGCGGCTGCGCCAGCAGCTCCCAACAGGAGGAGACTCTTTGGTTGTGTCTGTGCCTCTGAGCCTGTGGTGACTTGTGAAGGCTTCTGGGTCTGCTGCAGGGTGACAGCCTGTGATCCTGGCTGTGCCTGCGGCCTTGGAGCACAGCAGTGAACAGGTCTCTGCAGAGCGGGGGGATGGCTCCTTGCAGGAGCAGCCATTCCTAGAGAGAGCAGGGCTGTGGGTGGCAGTCTGGTTCTCACAGCTTCTCTGGGATTGCCTTAGCTGTAACAGACCCTTCGCTTGCCTCAGCCTTGCCCCATATGCGGGGGAAGGGGCTCTTGTACAGCCTCCATACACCTCTCTCTCTCCTTCTAGTTGACAAGACCGAGTACATGGTTGGGAGCTATGGCCCCCGAGCAGAGGAGTATGAGTTTCTGACCCCGATGGAAGAAGCCCCAAAGGGCATGCTCGCCCGGGGCAGCTACAACATCAAATCCAAGTTCACAGATGATGATAAGACTGACCACCTGTCCTGGGAGTGGAACCTGACCATCAAGAAGGATTGGAAGGACTAGCCCTTCCTGAGGCCAAACCCCAGAGAGCGTGAATCAGACAGTGGCTACCGTAGAAATCCCCCCTGTACCAAAGTGCTGACATTGGAACCCTCTTACCTTTCACCCCCTGTTATAATTTGACAGAGAGCTCAGTTTTGTAATGTGCCCCCTCCCAAGAGAATCACTGACCAAACCGTGCTGTCTGCATCTGATCTCCAGCTGCCCATCCCCGGGCCATGCTGTCCCAGCGCAGGGGTGGGAGCACTCGCTCCCTCTCCAGGCCCTTTGCTGCTTCTCACCTCCCTCTGGGTGGGTGCTGAAGGGGAGAGGCTCCCGTGTTCTGCGTAGGATCCTGTGCACAGCTCAGGGTAGCTACTGCCTCTAAGTAGCTGAGGAACTTTGATGCCAGGCAGCTATTGAACCCCTATGTTGGCTAAAATCATGTCTGGCCTGCCCCTTCCACCCGGTCAGTGTCCTGGGAACGCTGGCAGCTTCATTTGTGGATGTTCCCTGTAACCATGATGCCTTAATGTGTAACATGTATCCTCTAGGGAGGGGGCCCTGCCCTTGTTACACTTTTTAAATGCCACCCCCACTCCCCCCTTTGCCCTCCCCCCAGCTTGTTGGCATGGCACTCATCTTGGTCACGCCCCCTCATGGGTTATTAGGAAAGATTCACAACTTCCTGCTTTGCTGCTGGTCCGTTCTTCACCCCAGGTGGGACATCTCTGGAGGGGAGGGTGGTGTGACACCCTGGGTGACACCTGGCCACCCCTCCCTGTGTCCCAAGTGAGCGCTGGCTGGCAGCAGCCCTGGCTCTGCCTGCGTAGAACTCCCAGCTCGGGCAGCCTCAGCACCCCGAGGCAGAGCAGGGAGGGTTGCAAGGCAGGTGGGTGCGGGGAGTCACCAGTGTTGCCATCACCTCACACTTCTTGCAGCCAGGGTAGCTGCAAAGCACTGAAACTCCGGGGCACCCACCCTTCTGGCTGCTGTGGGCTGGGGAGGGACCGGGCTGCTCCTGCGGCTGCTCTGCCAGGCCCGATCAACAAAGAACTTTGCAGCGGGCGAGTCCTCGGAAGCGGTTAATGCCTTATGTATCTGTTCTGCCTTTGAAATCTGTGCCTGGCCTGTCAGTATTTATTGCCTTGACACTCAAATCCCCCCGTGCCCGCAGCAGTCCCTGCAGCACGCAGGCTGCAGCCAAGGCCGCACTGGCAGCGCTCGGGGTGAAGGAGCCCTCTGAGAGCCCGAGGGCTGGGCAGGCCTGTTCCAGCTCCGCAGCCCTCTTACTGGATCCTACCACGCTTGAGGTCGTGTTAGAACTGGGACCAAGTACCCGTGGCTTTCTCGTAGCGACGTCTCTGCCTCTAACCCTCCCTTGCCCTGCCCTTAGATTTTTTTTTTGTTCGGTTGATTTGGTGCGTATTGTCTGTAAATCCTAGACCCGGGTTAACAGGTTTGGAATCATCATCGTCTGCTTCTCCTTTTATGACAGTTAAATAAAATCTTTGAACTGACCACCTGCCATCCCTCTGGGTCTTTGTTGGGGACTGTTCCACGGGGGATCTCTGCAAACACTGGACTCCTCAGGCTTGCTGGCTTGTGGAACGAGATCTGGGACTGTCTGTGACAGAGGAGAAGAGGCAGTGAGCCCCTGTTGCAGCGCTTGTCCTCAAGTTCTACTCCTTTGCCATTCATGGTGCGGGGCCAGCAGTATGAGGGATGAGAAGGGTGTGGGGGAGTGAAAACAGTGGGTCTTGGTTTGTAAAGGGGAGGGGGCTCTGAGCCTTGGCCCCTCTGTGCTGTGCCGAATCCAGCTGCAACCACAGAGCGAAATTCCTGCGTGCAACCAGGAGGAGGAGGGAGAACGGAATCCAGGAGAGGCAATGTGTGATAAGGGGCTGCGGATGTTTGCAGAGCGTGTGGAATGTTTGTGTTAAGGATAAGGAAAGTGTAGCTGGGAAAAGCTCTTTACAGAACTTACAGCACTGGAGAAGCTGTAGAGGAGGCAGCTCAGCCTTCTCTTGGTACCTGAGAGGTGGGAACCTGCTGAGCAAAGGGCACGGGTGCCTTCTTGCTCCCAGGAAAGCTGCTGTGCTTCCCAGATGCCGTAGCTAAAGGAAGCGCAAAGGCTGAAACGAAGCACCCACAGGCGGGCAGGAGCCTCCTGGGTGAGGAGCAGGCGGAGGCATGCTGCCGGTAGCTGTCCCCACGCAGACCTCCCTGTGCCGTGGGGCCTGACCGGCAGCGGGCAGGCAGAGCTCGAGCAGGCGTCACCCTGTGCCACGGCAGTTAGAGCAAGCCCAGCCACGCTGATAAAGCCAACAAAGGCCCCCCTTGTGCTGGCCCCCAACAGCCGCTCTGCGGGCAGTCGCTGTCAGGGCGAGATACTGCCTGATGCAACCCCGCCAGCTCTTTGGCAAGTCTTTCCACACTCCAGACGTTGGTGTTTCTGTTAGATCACCCCTGCGATGGCGGGGGGCCTGGGGAGGGGTACGCAGCATGGCTGCAACATGGGAACGGAGGGGCTACAGCAGCGATCGGCTGCCTGTGTTTTCCATGGATGAGGTCCCTGCTGCAGGGAAACAGGCTGGGCTCTCCCGCCTGGTACGAGCAGCCCAAGGGACGTGCAGCTCTGGTCACGGTGGCTGGGTGTGCCGGGTGGCTCTGGCTGCTTGTGGCTTCCCGGCAAAAGCCTCAGCCCCTCCCAGGAGCGGCACCTCCAGAACCGCGGGGCTGAGCTTGCGCAACGGTGGGCTGGAGACTTTTCTGGCCAGGCGGCTGTTGGTGCTGCACCACCCGGGTCTGGCCTGGCAGCCACCTTGAAGCAACAGAACTGCAGCTCCACAAGTGCAGCAGCTTCCTCCCCATCCCCATGTGTGTGCCAGAAGACAGCCTGAGGGGCAGAGGAGGGCTTGTGAATTAACATCCTGCCCCAGCAGGGACCTGAACCCGCTGTGCCAGCAGCTGGTAGGTATGGAAGTGACACACCGCCCCAGCTGCTGGCCCTGGCAGAGACATCAGTGGACCAGGGTGCTGACAGAGAGTTAAGACAAGGGCCGTGCTCTGCGCAAGGCATGCCGAAGGTGGGCATGAGACTGCTGCAATCAGCAAATCGCTGGCCAGCACCAAAAGCAGGGACAAGGCGCTGGCGAGTGGTGGTGGCCATGCCAGAGCTGCTGGGTGCACAGATAACACTGCTCAGTGCCACGCCAGGCCCTGCTGCCTCTGCTGACGTGTGGCTCCCTGGTGAGACAGTGTGCCAGTCTGGGGCCCCAAAGTCTGCTGCCAGCGGGGCATGCCACTTCCCCCAGGCTGTGTCAAAGCCACCCCTGCCAAGTGAGGGTTTTCTGGCAGGAGCTGCTCTGCTCCAGAGTCTGGCCCTTTGAGCACAGCCCAGCTGGGCCCAGCACTGCCTTGCCTGTGGCACCCGCAGGATTCAAGGTGCCTGAGCACTGGTGCAGGGACCCGTTCCAGTGGCAGCTGATTCCCCACTGCAGCAGCCCAGCCCTGAGCTGTCCCCACCAGGTTCAGCTTCGCCATCCCAGACGTATTTACAGGCTAGAAGAGCTCCTGGAGAGAAGCCCTGCTGAGAGGGACCTGGGTGTCATGGCAGATAAAAAACTTAACATGAGCCAGCAGTGGCTCTTGCAGCTCGGAAGGGCGATGGGATCCTGGGCTCCATCAGAAGAGAGGTGGCAGCAGACACAGGGAGGGGATTGTCCCTCTCTGCTCTGCCCCTGTGAGGCCCCAGCTGGAGTCCTGTGTCCAGAACTGGGGCCCCAGACCAGTACAAGAAAGAACTAGAACTGTTGGAGAGGGTTCAGAGGAGGTCATGAAGATGATCAGAGGGCTGGAGCACCTCCTCTATGAAGAGAGGCTGAGGGAGCTGGGCTTGTTCAGCTTGGAGAAGAGAAGGCTGTGGGGGGACCTCATTGCAGCCTTCCAGTCCCTGAAGGGAGCAGAGAAACAGGAGGGGAATCAGCTTGTTAAAGGGCAGGACAAGGGGGATGGATTAAACCTAAAGGAAGGAAGGTTTAGATTAGATATTAGGGGCAATGATTGTATGATCCTCTGTGCTTCTGCTGGGCCCTTCCCGGGCGCCGGACTCAGGCAGAGCTCCCGGCCCACTGCTCCTCGCCGCACCCAGCACCGGGGCACCTCGGTCGGAAGGCGCCGGGCTCAGCCCCGCGAGGGAAACCGGCCCAGCACCGAGGCCCAGCGCGGCTCGCGGGGCGGCCCGGGGCAGGGGGGAAAGGGGCGGCGCGGCACGGCTGCCGTTACCCGGGGCCGGGCCGAGCCGGGCCCCGCTCCCGCTGGTTCCCCCCGGCCCCTCCCGGGCTGCGCCCCGGCCTCGCGCGCCGCGACATGTGGCCTCATCACATGCCGGGCGGCCCGCCTCGCGGTCACCGGAAGCGCCGCTTCCCCTTTCCGGGCCGGGTCAAAGGGCGGCGACCGCGGCCCAGTCAGAATCCACCACGCGCGCCTGGCCGCGCGCACGCGCAGTGCCCACCCGCCAGGACCGCCCGAGTGCCACGTTCGAGGGCAGGCGGCCGCGCGAGGCGGAGGCACCGGCCAATCGCGAGCGACGCGGCGCGGAGAGCGACCAATGGCGGCCCTGGGGAGGAGCCAGGCCGGCGGCCAACCCGCGGCGGCGAGCAGCGGGCGCGCCCATCCCGTCGTCGAATCGGAGCCGCGCTGCGGGCCGGGCCAATGGCGGACGGCAGAGGAGCAGCCAATAGGGCGCGGCGGCGCCCGGAGGGAGGCGGGTTTATAAGCGGAGGCGGCGCCGCGGCTGCACGCCCGTTCCGGCCCGTCCCGACTCGCTTCGACCCGCCGCCATCAGCGCCATGGCGGGGCTCCGCGCCGTCCTGCCGCTGCTCTGCATGCTCCTGCCGCTCTCTGCCCGCGCCCTGGAGGAAGAGGATGGCGTCCTAGTGCTGCGTGCCGCCTCCTTCGAGCAGGCGCTGGCGGAGCACCGCTTTCTGCTCGTCGAGTTCTGTGAGCGACGGATCGGGAGGGGGCCCGGGGACGGGACGGGGCGGGTGCCGGGGGAAGGCGCCGCCGCCGCCGGGGGACCGGTCTCCCCTGGCCCGGGCGGGGTGGGGGGAGGAGGACTGCGCTCGGACTGAAGGCCGCTGGGACACTGGGCCGGGGTATGGCTTCTGCACCACCCGCGGGGCCTTGCCCCGTGCCCGCTGCCGGGGTTCCCTCGCCCGAGCGGGATTGGGGGGGGGGACGTTGGGCCCGCGCGTGGGGCGGTTCCTGGGTCGCACTGACCCCCTGTCCCGTCCCCTAGATGCCCCGTGGTGCGGGCATTGCAAGGCGCTGGCGCCTGAGTATGCGAAGGCGGCCGCGAAGCTGAAGGCAGAGGGCTCAGAGATCCGGCTGGCCAAGGTGGATGCCACGGAGGAGTCGGAGCTGGCGCAGCAGTTCGGCGTGCGCGGGTACCCCACCATCAAGTTCTTCAGGAACGGTGACAAGGCCGCTCCCAAGGAGTACACAGGTGAGCTGGGGCAGCTGGCCGTGTGCCTGGGTGCAGAGGGCAGCGATGTGGCGATGGGTCCTTGTACCTGGCCCTGCTCTCTTGTGTGTGCTGGGGTGGCTGGACAAGGTCCACCGTGACAGTGACCAAGGCTGTGGAGCTGTGGCAGGTGTGTGCTGGGAGACAAGCCCGCCTTTAGCAGCCTTCTCTGCTGAAGCTCAGGAAACCCCTTGTTGAGCTAAAGCAGGTGGAATTGGCTTTGTGTAGGAGAGTGGAGCTGGGTGTCTTGCTCAGCTTCCCTTTAATTGAGCAACATGGCACTGAGTGTAGAATGAAGTGCTTGGGAGGTTGGGTGAAGGGATGAGCAGGAGGCACAAGGCAGGTGTGGCAGAGAAGCAGAATTCACCAAAACAAGGCACATCATGCTGAGGGTAAGATGCACAGTGCTGGCCTTGAAAGGAAAAGGTGGTATGCTTGTGTGGAAGATGTTAGTGTGTTGGCAACGTGTGACATTGCTGGTCAAAGTTTAAGAACACGCTTGCTCCATAAGCAGGAGAAGAATGGATTCCTGGGAGCATGTTGTACCTTGACTTAACAATTATGGATTAGCTTAATTACTCTAGGAGTGAAAGGAAGAGTTGCGTAAACGATATCTTGATTCTTGCTGACCTCTTGGCCAGCTGCTGAGCAGTCTATCTCAGCTTCAAGGGGTTGGTTCTTTAACTTAAAAGTGAATGGGTGGTGTTGTCTTCCTGGTGCAGCTGGCAGAGAAGCAGATGATATCGTCAGCTGGCTGAAGAAACGCACTGGCCCAGCTGCAACAACCCTGACAGATGCTGCTGCAGCGGAGACGTTAGTGGACTCCAGTGAAGTGGTGGTGATCGGTTTCTTTAAGGTAGAGTTTGTGCTCCCAGCTCAGAGTGTGTCAGGAGCCTGACAACCGGGAAGGCTCTGGGTTGTGAAACACTTGCTGCCCTGCCTTACTTGATCTTCCAGTTCTCTGGCTGGTAAGCCCTGGTGTGTTTACGCTTGTCCCATGTGAGACACCTTTCTCTCCTCTCCAGGATTTGACGTCTGAAGCAGCAAAGGAGTTCTTGTCAGCAGCAGAAGCTGTGGATGACATTCCTTTTGGTATTTCCTCCAGTGCTGATGTCTTCACCAAGTACCAGCTCAGCAAGGATGGCGTGGTGCTCTTCAAAAAGGTACTGCTTGGTGCAAAGTGAGCACTGTGCTTGAGTCTTCTGCCTCTTCCTATCTCTTCTCTAATCAGGCTCAAATGAGGGCAGCCCTGGGCTGAACAGCAGAAGATTCTGTGTGGTTCCCAAGCCTCAGAGCCTGCAGCCCCTTGGTGGGTGGCAGAGGACCAGGTCCCTTTGGATGTCTCCCAGCTTGGTGCTGCCCTCCCAAAGCTTCTAGGCTCTGGGTCCAAGCACTTGCTCCACTTGCTTCCCTGTTTCTCGGGTATCTGACCACAGCGTGGTTGTGGTCAGCTCAGCTTTATCCATGGCAGTAACTAGTGAGGTGTCCTGTGCATCCCTGGACTTGGAAGGTCTCAAACAGAGTTCTTGTTGTGATGCTCTGTGTTTGGCTGTGGCTTAGCAAAATCACCTTTAAGCACAGTTTACCTCTGCAGATGCAGTTGACGCTGCATCCAGGTGTTGTGTCGTGCTGCTGTGGGTCTTGTGGTGCAGTGATTCCAGAAAAGTCCCCAAGGGGACTGGCACTTACAGCTCCCCAGCTGGTGCAGTTGGATTACATATGGAGGGGTGTAGGCAGTCTGCAGAGGCAGAAAATAAGCTACTGATGCCTTTTACTATTAAAAATCCAACTCCCTGGGAGGAAGGTCTAGGTTTGAGAAGACAAGTTGAGGTTCCTCAGGCTCAGTGGTACTGCACATGTGCATGCAGTGAGGCAGGGCTCAAAGCTGCTTGGTGTTCACACTTACTAAACCTGTGTCTTGCTATTGTGTGTCTATCTTTGTGTGATCTTTCTGTGTGCTGTTTGTGGCTAATGTGGGGCTGAAATAGCTGTTTGCAGTGGTTCCCATGTCTCTCTGTCCTTTGGCTGTGATCCAAATAGAAATGTTTCTCTCTGGAGCTGTGGGGTATATGGCATTGGGTGCTCAGCAGGGCAACAGAGAAGACAGCTGGGGCTTCCAGCACTGTGTGTTATTACCCTAGTTCTCAGCTACATGTGTGTTCTCATGTCTAGCCCTGTGGGATGGACTTGTGCTGGTTTGAGCTGATGTGCTCTCCCCTGGCCTTGAAGTCCTGTGGCCTCTGGTATGCTTCATCTGCTCCTGAAGAACTGGGGCAGTGGCAGGACCTGTCTTTAGCAGTGAAGGACTTCCCAATCTGTTTTCCATTAGTGTAGTCAGCTTGAGGAGCACTGGAGGGGCTGTGGAAAGGCTCTGCTCTGCAGGGGAGAAAGGTGGCAGCCTCTGAACGCTGCCTCCGTGTTCCAGTGTGACTGCATGATAGGGCCATGAGAGCTCTTAACTAAGCCCACCCCAAAACCAGGTGCAGTAAGTACCCCAGTAACCAAATACTGGGGTGCAGGAACCAGGTGGTTTGTTTGTCCAATGGCTTTGGTTTGGGGCTTTGGCTCAGCTTCCTGCTGATAGCTGGGTCTGAACTGAGAGGCTTCAGCTAGTGACTCTCACCTTACTGACTTGTCCAGACTTGCAGAGACCCTTGAACAACTGCCCCAAAGGCCCTGAGGCCACGTTCAACACTAAAGTATTTCTGAAGTCAACTTCCAGTGTTCAGTGTCTGCTCAGCTTCTCAGCTGAGGCTGGTGTGCTTCCCCTAACAGGAGGTTATCCAAGTCCACTCCTGCTTCTGCCAGTAACCCGAGCATTGCGCTGCTGCAGGACTGCTGGGTTATCCTGCACATCCTCTTTAACCTTGATATCTGCTACAGCTGTTCCCCTTCCAGGCTGCCAGAGGGTTCTGAGAATCCTGCTCAGGGATGCAGGTGATGCCTGATATAAAATGGGATCTGGCACCTCTAGTGCAATGTGTGTGTTAAACACGTGCTGTGGTCTCTAACAACAGACTGGAACAACCCCTTGGAGCTGAGTGAATCACTTAGTGTGTAGTGGGCTTTGCTGTCAGGCATCTCCTAGTGCTGTCTGGTTAATGTGTGTCCACTGCTGAGCAGGAAGCTGCCTGTGCTCTGGGAGCTCTGCTGCTCTGAGGCCTTCTGCAAGCTGCATGGCAGCTGGTGAAGCCTTGGTGACCCTCTTCAATTGTACAGAATGATGCCAAGACCAATGCTTACTGTCTTGGTGCTGCTTGTGTCCTGCTGTTAGCAGGGGCTGTAAGGAACACCCTGATCCAGGCTTTGAGTGACGGAAGTCTGCTCTGAATAAGTGCAGCTGAGAGAGGCTGGGGAAGTGACTCTGGTGTGAATGCATCTTCTTGAAAGAGTTTATGGGATGTGGAGTTTTTCTAATGCCAGAATATCTGTTTTTGCAGTTTGATGAAGGCCGCAACAACTTTGAAGGGGATCTCACAAAGGATAACTTGCTGACCTTCATCAAGTCTAATGCTTTGCCCCTGGTCATTGAGTTCACTGAGCAGGTAGGTTTGTAGGTACCTGGCAGGGCTTCTTCCCACTGCTGCTGTACACGTACAACAGCCCAAATTGGGGGTGTTATGGCACTGTGTTATCTCAGAGCTGAAACTAGGTAGGGGTTAAGGATGAGGAGAGCACAGTGAAAAGGAGGTGTGAGCTTGCTGCTCAGAGCAGTCCTGTAGGACTGGAAGCTCTGGTGGTCTGTTTAGAATAGCAGAGCCAAGCTGGCCTTGACACTAACTTACATCTCTTCCACAAATAAAGTGTATTTTCTACTCCTCAGACTGCTCCAAAAATCTTTGGAGGAGAGATCAAGACTCATATTCTGCTGTTCTTACCAAAAAGTGTGTCTGACTATCAAGAGAAACTGGACAACTTCAAGAGTGCAGCTGGGAGCTTCAAAGGCAAGGTGAGATGGTTTCTGGGCTTATGACTTAAGCAGCCACCTCCTGTGGAGAAGCGTGGCACTACCTGTTGCCAGCTGTGATGGAGACCTCAAAGCCAGTGCTCCCTCTCTGTGTCCCCTGATGCTAGGTGACAGTGTCACTCACTGGCTTGCTCCACTGCTGAAGGCATAGTGGTTAACTCCCAACTTTCCTTCTTGGGGGTGTAAATCTGACTCTGCCTTAACATCAGTGCTGGGTCTGTGGGTGCTGCTGGAGTGGCTGCTGCTCCAGTGCTTGTGCTCTGCCCTCTTCATGTCCCTGGAGAAGGAAGGGACAATTCAGCTACCTCCTGTATGAAGTGTTGGTAGCCATGAGGTACTCACCTTCACCGTGCTGCTCTTGATTTTTTTCCTCCAAAGATCCTGTTCATCTTCATCGACAGCGACCACAGTGACAACCAGAGGATTCTGGAGTTTTTTGGCCTCAAGAAGGAAGAATGTCCAGCTGTACGTCTGATCACGCTGGAGGAAGAGATGACCAAATACAAGCCTGAATCAGATGACCTCACAGCAGACAAGATCAAAGAGTTCTGTAATAAGTTCCTGGAGGGCAAGATCAAGGTAACAAAGATAAATGCTGCTGGCTAAGCAAGCATAAAAAAATCCTCCCTCTGAGGAGCCACAAGTCACCTGGAGAAAATCCTTCCCTGGAATGCACAGAGTGCCCTGGGGCTTTGTGTGGAGAAATGAAAGGCAAAACTGCCAGGGCATGAAGACTGCAGGGAAGTGAGCTGTGTGCTGGCACTGTGTGCTGCTGGAGCTTGCTCCTTCAGCTGTGTGTGGTAGCTGTGCTGCTTTATCCAGTTGCTCTTTCTGCCAGTAGTTGGGGGTGGGGAGGGGTGTGAACTTGTGTGGCACAGCTCAGAGCTTTCAGCTTGTGTCTGCTGGATGTAGCCATACACAACATACTCCAGCAGTGACCGTGTGCCTAAACTCAGCACTGTGGGACTCATCCTGTCAGCAGTGTCGGTTCCTTTAGAGCTCCTGTGCAGCTCTCTGAAGGAGTAGCTGCTGCTCCCCCTTGCTCAGGGTGGGAAGGATGTTGTAAAGCAGAAGAGGAAGTGGCTGATTCATCTGGCTGCTTGCAGCCAGTGACTGAGGTGCTGAGGGAGGTGGTTAGACTTGAGTCTTTCTGGGTATGTGATAGCACGTATGTTCTGAGCAGCTGTGTAACAAACTGTCTCAACTTCTTATTCCAGCCCCACCTGATGAGTCAAGACCTTCCTGATGACTGGGACAAGCAGCCTGTCAAGGTTCTAGTTGGGAAGAACTTTGAAGAAGTTGCTTTTGATGAGAATAAGAATGTCTTTGTGGAGTTCTGTAAGTGATTCCAAGTAACTGGCATGAAAGGAGCACCAAAATACCCTGCATGGCTGTGACTGGGGAGAAAACATCTTAGAGAATCTCAGCCACAAAGGGTGTGCCTTGGCTGAAACAAAATGTGTGGGCATGGGGGCTGAGGGTTGAGTGGTGGTAGCTTGCTAGGCTGCTGGTGCCAGCTGTGTGTTTGTCATTTAACAGATGCTCCCTGGTGTGGTCACTGTAAGCAACTGGCTCCAATCTGGGATAAGCTGGGAGAGACCTACCGGGACCATGAGAACATCGTCATTGCCAAGATGGACTCCACGGCCAATGAAGTAGAGGCTGTGAAAATCCACAGCTTCCCCACACTCAAGTTCTTCCCTGCAGGCTCTGGCAGAAATGTAAGGGGGCAGCTGAGCTCTGTATGATCACACAGGGGAGTGGTGGAAATGTGAAGTCCCCTGAGTTATTCTGCATGAGGCCTTTGGGAGGGCTCTCCATTCTGTGGGGCTGGAATGCATCAAGGCTACAGGACATCTGAGACCTGCTGTGGGGGGCTGGGTTGTAGGAAGGTGTTTGGTGGGGTGGGAATGGGGGAAAGAGGGAGCATACAGAGGACAGTGTGCTCATCTGCAGGCTATTCTTTCCTCGCAGTGATCTCTGAAGTCTAGTGGCTGAGCTGTTTTCCTTCGTCTCATATGGGTGAAGGTGAATTTTTAAATTCCCTTTTGCTTGGCATGTTAACTGTTGCTCAGAAAGAGAATTCTCCTCTCCAGGGCTGTGGGTCCATAGGTGCCCATAACCATTCTCTTGGTGCTTCTTTCCCCTGTGTAGGTTATTGACTATAATGGGGAGAGGACACTAGAAGGCTTCAAGAAATTCTTGGAGAGCGGTGGTCAGGACGGGGCAGCAGCTGATGATGTGAGTAATTAATACAGTGTTCTGGGCTTTCGGGGGGAGCATGGATTGGCTCTAGTGCTGTGCTTGAATCCTCTGTCCTGAGTTAAGGTCCAGGCAGGGGAACTGTTGGTGAACAGAAATGCCTGCATGATAAGCTTCAACCTGTTGGGTTGCACAAGCAGTCCTGAGCTTGCTGGACTACTTAAAGGGCTTGTTCTTTGAGCTCCTACTCAGCAGCTGGAACTTGAGCTGTGTGGTGAGCATGGTGTATCTAGTTGGTGGCTCCTCACTTGCTGGGCTGGAGGCTTAGACATGCAGGTACCAGCTTCCAGGGGTTCCTAGCCCTTAAAATACCAAATTTGGAGCTCTTGGTAGGATTTCCATGGGGTTTTGTTAACATGGCAGCAGAGAGCAGTGCACAGGACCAGTGCTGTGCTTGGCATCAGACCTGCTGAGTGTGCCAGAAAGCAGTAGCTGTCTTTAACCTGTACAGGACCTGGAGGACCTGGAGACGGATGAAGAAACAGACCTTGAGGAAGGTGATGATGATGAGCAGAAAATCCAGAAGGATGAATTGTAAAGAGAAGACTGATCTACATCACCCCCAAAAAAACAAATCAGACACTAAATTGGCTGCTGTTACTCAGCCCAGTGAGTCAGAAACCCATTAAGATTTAAAGCAGAAGGTGAATGACTGGAAATCCAGGGATTGGCTTTTAAAGTAACACTCACCCTCACTTGTCTGTACACTTGACTGTCTTTTTTCTTTCTTTTCGCTTTTGAGAAGGGATCTGTCAGTAGGTAGCCAGCCCAGCCAGCTGGGCTCATTTTTTTTATTGTGATGTACTTTTTTGTACACAGCTTTTGTTTGAGGTATTCTGTTCTGAGTAGAAGCAGATTGTGAAGCAGTAGCACGAGTTCAATGGCCTGGTGTTCTGGAGCCTTGCCACTAACATCTTCCAAGAAAGCTTTTTTCCCCTTTTTCCTTTGAAGACTAAAGCCTGTAGCTGACTTCTGCACCTGGCAGGGTCCTTAATGGTCTTGGCTGTTTTTTCCCTGGAATCAGCCTTGGTGTATGTGGGGGGAGAGGCAGTAGGCTGATGGTGTCATCCTGGTGAAAGGTGTATCTGAAGGAGCTTCTCTTCACGCTGGCCAGATGTTTCCTTCCCCCTCTGCTTTAAGACTTAGTGATTACTATTCCAAACACCTGGAAGGGTGGAATACTGTGTGCACTGGCTGTTGGAAGGCTCTGAGGGTGGAGGTGCTCCCTGGCTCACCAGCTTAGGCAAGAACTAGCTGAGCTGCCATCCTTTTGATCAAATGCAAGACCGTTATGCAGTCACTTCATGTGTTATTTTGAATGGGTTGACCAGGCAGGTGGGTGGTGGGGGGAGGGCCTGATAAAACAGATCAAACAGGACATTTGCAATTACTGGGGTTTGGGGAGGAACACGAACAGGGGAGTGCTTCAGCAGCCTGAGCTGTGTCAGGCTGGTTCTTGGCATTCCACTACAATGACATTGGAAACCAATTTGTTGGCCAAATAAAGTTGAGATTTTAATACTACTGTGTCTCTGTATCAGAGTATGGAATTGAATGTATTTGAACCTGATCTCAAAGAGGATTGGAGTGCTGGGGTGGTTCTCATGTGACTGTTGCAATGGGGTGTGCCTCAGCTGTCTCAAGGTTGCACTCAATAACTACATTTTGAGAGGAACTACACTTCCAGTTCTGCAGGTGACTTCTGGTACCTTAACCTGAAGAGACTTGTTTCCTAATCTGTAAAGGAAAAGAATTTACTGATGCTTGTGTTATGCCCAGGTTAAATCAAGCTCCCAGGGCACAGAGAGGGTGTTGGCTTCTGCTGGAGAAGTGCTGGGCTTGCCAGCTGGCCTGAGGGCAGGGACCTCACTGCTCCTGAGCTGCTCACCAAGGCATTTGCCTAGGGAAACCTGGGGCTGCCTGTAGCTGGGCTGCTTGGGCTCACATGATCAATGAGCAACTCTGCTATTTCCAAACCAGTCACTTACTGCTGGAAATATTTTTGTAAGAAAATATGCTATAAATGTCACACAGGAGGGCATGGCACAGCTAGAGGGCAACCTGGGAGGCTGCTGGTGCCTGTCACTGCACAGGGCTGTGTTGGAGTGGAGAGTACCTTGTACAATGCTTGGCTGTGGATCTGGCTGCTTCCCCTGGGCACTGGATCCACAAACCTGGTCAGGCCTCACCTCGACTATTGTGTCCAGTTCTGGCCTTCCCAGTATGAAAAAGACTGGGATCTCCTTGAGAGAGCCCAGTGTAGGGCTATGGAGATGGTTAAAAGCCTGGAGCATCTACCCTGTGAGGAAAGGCTGAGTGACCTGGGGCTGTTCTACCTTGAGGGGATCTGGTCAATGGTTATCAATAGCTGAAGTGTGGGACACGGGGGGAAATGGGCAGCCTCTTTTCAGTGTCTGGGGACAGGACAAGGGGCAATGGCCTCAAGTTGGAGCACAGTGAGTTCCACACCAGTATGTGGAAGAACTTCGCCTTCCCCGTGAGGGAGCCCTGGGACAGGCTGCCCAGGGGTGTGTGGAGTCTCGTCCTGTGGAGCTATTCCAGCCCCATCTGGAGGCCGACTTGTCCTAGGGACTCTGCTTTGGCAGGGGATTGGACCTGATGATCTCTGGAGGTCCCTTCCAACCCCTACAACTCTGTGAAACCTTAAGTGTGGCAGCACTGGGGCTGAACTGGCCCTTGCTGGCTGTGGGGTGGGAAAGTGGCATTTGCTAGGGCCTGTGCTGTTGGTGGTCAGCCATGCTGGACTGCTTGCTACCTGCAGTTGTGTAGGGAAGGATCTCTGATGCCTCTCTCCAGGCTGGGGGCAGGCAGGGGACTCAGTGCCAGGCTGTTGTGCCCTGATGCAGTGGTAGGGGCAGGTGTCGGGGTGGCTGCTCAGAGTAAAAGCTGCCTTGCCTTTCTGTGTGGGGAGGAAGAGGGCACAGCTTGTGAGGAGTGCTGGCTGGGAGTCTCCCCCAAAAGGTCTATGTTTGTGGAGCCAGTTAAAATGTAAACAAGGCTGAGCTCTGCGGCGGTTCTCCTCTGTTTACAGGCTGAGACCGGCCTTGCCCAGCACGGAGCCTTTTCTGATGCACCAAGGCTGCTCTTGGAGCAGGACTCAGAGTCATCTTGTGTGCGCAGCTAATTGCCATTCCAAGAAAACAGGCTAAAAGTGTTCTGCCTCCACAGCTCAGCCGCCTCCCGCGTGGTGTTCTGGCGTAGCTCTGAGCCGCGATGCTCGGCACAGCGATCGATGTATTTGCCGGCTGATGAAGGAGCGCGGGCTGTCCTCAGGTGTGCGGCTGGCCGAGCCACCGGCCCCGCTGCTGCCAGGGATTCATGGCACGTGTCTGCTCTAGAAGGGGCAGAACGAAGCCTCTGGGGCTCCTAAAGCAGGATGGGGGCTTTTTCCTGATGTGCTGCTGTGGGGTTAGTCATCCTGCCTGGGCAATCCCCATCAGCATGAAAATATGCTCATGTATCAGAAATGATGGAGCTTTGATGGGAAAAAGAATAGGGGGTGGGAGGCAGCTGTCCTTGGTGGGCCTGACAGATTCCCCTGTGCTACGTGCTACATTTTATATACACAAGTGTTGTGGTTTCCCCCCGGCTGTGGGCCGAGATCCACGCAGCTGCCTGCTCCTTAAAGTAAAAGAGCAGGGGAAGAGGGAAAAAGGGGGAAACAAGGGAAGGGAAAAGGAAGGGGCAAATAACTCCAAACCCAAGAAACTAAGAGGCCCGTGGGTTGGGATAAGGAGAGTTCACTAAGAGAACAGAAAGATCAAATATCCCAATGCTAACAGGACTTTAGAGCAAAAGAAGATGAAACTCTTGATCCCCAATGCAGTTTCTCCCCGACCCACACAACTCAGGTACCACCCAGAGCTGTCCCGGAACCCGACCGTCCCCCCAAGCAGCACGCGTCCCGCCACCGCCCCTCTTCTTCCTCCCCTCAGACCCCCGTTATCCTGGGCAGGACGTCACTGGCATGGAATACACTCTTTGGCCCATCTGGGTCACCTGTCCTGGCTTCGCCCCTCCTTTCTCCTGAATAGAGAAATAGGAAGAAGCTGAGAAAGTCCTTGACTGTCTGACTGCAACTAAGAACATCAGGGTGTTCTCAGCACTGCTTTCATTGTAACTCCCAAACACAGCATCCCATCAGCTGCTACAAATGAAGTTAACTCTATCCTGACTGAAACCAGGACAACAAGCTAAGTCTGGGGAGTACCAAATGCAGGACCTGGCTGGTGGTGGTGCTGTTCCTCAGCCCTTGTGCGAGGCTGCTCTGTAGGAACCTGCCCTTACGCAGCAGCTGGTTCTGCCTTACAAGTAGGATGCTGGACCCTTGGGACTGGCATCACAGGCTCCTGGTTCCACAACTGCAGCACCTCTGTCCTCACCAGGGCGCTGACGATAGCCCAGGTGCCAGGCTCTGCGCTTAGCTGTACACTGTCTCACAGTTGTGCTCATTCTGCTCCGTCTGATGCAACTACAGGAGAGTGACTTAGCTCTGAATGTATTTGGCACCGGAGCTCTGACACGTCTGTGTTGAGCTGGCTGGTCAGTATGTGAGCTTGGCAATCGAGTTTGTGCCTTTTCCCTGCCACACATGTGTGAGGGCTGGCTGTGGGGAAGTTCTGCTCACAGGCCCTTGGGCTCCCCTGAAGGGCTCCCCATGCAAAGGCAGGAGTAGATTGACCCCTTGGATGGGCACATCAACAGGTGGGTGGTAAGATGAGACACCAACTTATGCCCAAAAGTGGGAGGCTGCAGGCTGGGCGGCTCGATTACACAGTATCGTGGCAAACAGCATGAGCTGCACATCCTCAAAATAGCCTGCGGGAGCCTATATAACGCCCCGGCCCTGGAGAACCATCAGTCCTGGGCCACGGGCCGGCGGGAGAACTGCGTGTGCCCAGCGCCATCTCCTGCGCGTGGTGTGGGAGTGTAGGGACAGCCCGGCGGCCACCGCTTCCCTCACGGGCACAAGCAGAGACACACAGGGAGCGGGGCAGTGCCGGTGCCATCGCGCCTGGGTGGCAAGAAGAGGCCTGACAGGCAGAAGGGGAGAAAGCAGTGCGTCAAGGCCGGCGAGTGGAAGGGCTGAGCGCTGAGCAGCTCCGGCTGCTCCTACAGCCCCTGTGCCTCTGCCCCTTCCGCTTCCTCAGCAGTGCCTGAAGGCTGCGACCAGCATGAAGGACTATTACCCAGTCTCAATGCCGCGATATGGTCGGTACGCCCGGAGACTGAGAGCCTCACGCAGCGTGCGCTTCCCCAATGATGTCGTCTTTCAGGACCACATCAGGCAGGGGGACCTGGAGCAGGTGGGCAGGTTCATACGTGCCAGAAAAGTGACGCTGGACACCATCTACCCTTCTGGTGAGTGCCACTGGCGTTGGCAGAGATGGGACCTGCACAGTGGCATGGCTCAGCTGGGCTGCGAGGGAGATGAGAGCAAGCCATGCAGCCAAGACTGGGGCATGGGCAGCCTTCAGCAGGGTGCCAGGTTGGAGTCAAATCAGCCATCTTCCTCCCTTAGTGCCCCCTGCATCACCAAGCAGGGCCCATGCTAGGGCCCAAACATGTCCCCTCAGCAGCATGGTCAGTGGGAGGGTCACGCCTGGGTCCCTTTCGGGTGTAACTGGGTAGCTGTGTGGTGTGAACTGGAAAAGGAGCCGTGAGCACAGGCTGTTCTGCAGAGCTCTGGACAGGACCACGGGGCTCCTGCCTTCCGCTGCAGATAAGGGCAAGAGTGGGGAGACACAGGGCTCACTCCATATTTTGTTCCTGACTCAGTCCCACAAACGCTGCTCTCTCTTGCACTTGTGGGTCTGCAGCCTTGCAGCATGATGTTTGTGGGGAAGGTGCTGTGCTTAGCTTGCACCCAACCTCACCAGGGACTGTCTGTGGAATGCCTTGATCCACACTGGCTGGTGCAGGGCCCACGTTTGTCTCTTTCATGTGCTTGGCTTCAGCTTCTGCTGTCATGTGGCCACAGAGACATGGTCTCAAATGACCCCGGGCTTCCACTGATCACTTGCTCCTTATTTGCTCTGTAAGGAGCTTCCAAAACTTGGACAGAGCAGGACTCTGGAGACAGTCTTCTCGTGTGCCCGCGTGAGTGCTGGCTGGGGTGCGGGCAGGCTGCTGGCCTGGAGCTCTGCAGGAAAGGGCAGCTGCTCCCTCATCAATCTGCCCTGCTGGGCCCAGAGACAGGCCGTCTCAGGGCACTTGTCCTGCAGCAGGGAACAGAAACCTGTGGCAGCTCCTCTCACCTCCTCAGTCTCTGCTTCCCTCCCCAGCCTCTTCTCCCTGACTTTGCTGGCACTTCCCTTTCCTGGGGTATAGACAACCCCAATTGTAAGCTCAGCATTAAGGCTGCTTCCCCAGCCCAGGGCTAACAGGTCCTTTCCTTGTAGGCATGGCAGCCCTCCATGAAGCTGTGCTTACTGGAAACCTTGACTGTGTCAAGCTCTTGGTTAAATACGGTGCCGACATCCACCAGAAAGATGAGAATGGGTGGACGCCCCTGCACATGGCCTGCAGCGATGGCTACGCTGACATAGCCAGGTGAGGAGCGCCTGGCCGGGGCTGCAGTGGGTCACCCCTGTGCCACAGGGCCCCAAGAACAGGAGCCAGCTCTAACAGGGCTGGGCCGGGTGGCTGCTCCCAGGAGAGTGCCTGGTACCCGCGGTGCACACGGGCCGGCCCACCTCTGAGCCTGCTGCCGCCGTGTCCCGGCATCACAGGGACTGGGAGCGGCTGCCGGGCCCTGGGCTGAGCTCCCCCGGCTCAGCTGCCATCTCTCCTGTAGGTACCTCATTTCCCTCGGGGCCAGCCCGGAGGCTACCACCGACGAGGGGGAGAAGCCCTCAGACCTCATCGACCCCGAGTACAAGGAGCTGGTGGAGCTCTTCCGAGCAGCCTCGATGGACTGAAGCAGGGACGGCCAGGAGCAGGCCTCAGGGGGCCGGGGCGGCGGGGCCGCGCCAGGCAGAGGGCCGGGCCCAGGCTGGGCCTGGGCAGGCGGCCGAGCGGGGATTCGCTCGGTACCGCGTCTCGGGAACCACTTTGTACTTTTCCAATAAAGCATCTCGGACATCACATCGGCCGGGGCCGGGGGTGGGCCGGGACCAGGGGTGGGCCGGGGCCGGGGCCTGGGCCTGACACCAACACCGGGGCCGGCGCAGGGGCAGACACCGGGTCCGAGCGGGGCCAACCGGGGCCGCCGAGGGGCGGGGCCGCGCATGCGCGCTGCGGCGCTTCCGTCGCGGCCCGACGGTGAAGGGAGGCGGGAGCCGGGCCCAGGTGAGGGGCGCGCGTTGCCATGGCGACGGGTGGGGGGCGGCCCGCGGCCTAGCCCTGGCCTGGCCGCCCTCTCCTTTCTCCCCGCAGCCGCGCCGAGCCGAGCCCAGCCGCCGCCGCGCCGACGAAGCCGCCGCCATGGCCAGGTGAGCCCCGCCCGGCCCCGGGCCCAGCCGCGGCTCCGGGCCCGGCTCAGCCCCGCGCTTCGCTTTCAGCTCCCCCGTGTCCCGGGTGGTTTACAACGGCAAGCGGAGCGGCGGCCCGCGCTCCCCCGGCGCCGGCAGCGAGATCTTCACGCCGGCCCACGAGGAGAACGTGCGCTTCATCTACGAGGGTGAGCGGGGCCGCGGGCCGCGGGGTTTTGGGGCCGCCCGGGCGGTGCCTGAGGCCAGCGGCCCCTCCCCGTGTCCCCGCAGCCTGGCAGTGCGTGGAGCGGGACCTGCGCAGCCAGATGGGCTCCGAGCGCGGCCTGGTCGAGGAGTACGTGGAGAAGATGCCGAACCCTAGCCTCAAAGGTGAGGGGGCGCCGGGCACCCTCCCCCAGCCCCCGCCGAGGGGGGAAGGGCCGGCCCCGGGAGCCTCTGCGGGTCGGGAGGGCGCTGCGATGCGGCTTGTGCTGCCAGAGCCCCCCTGCTGTCTCCTCTGCAGCGTTCAAACCTGTTGACCTGGGGGATCTGAAGAGGAGGAACACACAGGATGCAAAGAAGTCCTAAGGCGGGTCCCCCCGCGGGTCGGCTGGTCTCCTAAGGTCCTCAAGCAGATTTAATTTGAGATTTTGTGTTGATTTCCTCCTCTGGTCTGTACTCCCAAAAGCCCATGGGAGAGCCAGTCAGCTTTGGGGCTGACTCTGAAGCTACCTGAAATCGGAGATGCTCAGCACCTCGCTGAGGATGCCCAGAGCCTCTTGCAAAGGATTCCAGTCCCCTGCTCATAGCTTTCTCTGGCCTCAAGCTGTCCTTCCTCCCTTCACACTGGCCTCACAGAGCTCCCCTTCTCCTTCCACCTCCATCCCTAGTGCGTTGAGTTCATGGGCTCCCTGGGCTCTGATGGCATTGGCAGAGGCAGTGCTTGTTCTCTACTACTTCCTGTGTGCCAGGGATCTAGAGCTGCTGGGGTGGGCGAGGTGGGGAAGGAAGGAGAGTTGGTTCTGTCCTTGCACCTTGGGACAGACAGGCAGGCCCAGTTCAACACCTGTTGTGCAGCTGACTGCTGGGCAGGTCACACTCGGCTGTTCCTTGCTCCCTCCTGGGGGGCTTAGCTTGGGCCTGGGCTGCCAGAGCTCCTGGACCTGCATTTCCCTTGTGCTTACAATGGGTCAGACCCCAGTGGTGCTGGAGGTGGAGCTGCTCCCCTCTCCCTGCAGATGGGGAGAGGGGGCTGTTAGCACTGGCCCCAACCCTGGGCTCTTGAGAGGAGCTCAGAGGGGGTGCTGGGCCGCATTCAGCCCCCTGCCTCAGTGCTCTGGCAGTTCCATGGGGGGAAGCAGCAGCTGGGGGCAGCTGGTCCTGACCATTCAGGAAGAAGCTCATTGTCATCCTTGCCTGAGCAGTGGCACGCTGTTTTATACCAACATCATTTTCCAGATGTGCACCCTTGGAAGAGCTCTGCCCTCCACAGCTGGCAGAAATGTCACTGCACGGGGGCTGCTGTAGCCGGTGTGACTTGCCTGGGGTGGGGGGAGCTTTCTTGGGACCCTCACTCCCGGCAAGCCTTGGGTGGCTTCTGCATCATCACTTTTGAGCGAGGGAGAGTGACCGTGCCATCCTCGCTCATCTGAGCAGAGCAGCTGTGCCAGCCGCGGGGCCTCTCTGTGCCCCCAGAAGATCCTGGGGAGTGGTGAGAGCAGCCCCCTGCCCACCGGTGCTTGGAGCCAGCGGGGAGGGGGCTGCTGGGGCTCTGCCTAGTGCCGGTGGGTTTTGGGAGGGGTGCAGGGGAGCTGTGGCTGCCATTACTTTTCCTTTGTTGTCGTTGAGCTATACCTTTCCCTTTTCTTTTTCTTCTGTTGTCTGTCACTTGAGGAGTGTTGTAAATAAAAGCTGGTGTCCTTTTGGGTCTGCCTCCGTGTGACACTGCCCACCACAGCCCCGCCCTCTGCAGCTGCCTCGCCCGGGTACTGGGCTGCTCTATCGGCTCTTGGCAGTGGCGGTTGTGCCTGATGGCAAAGCAGGGTATGGGACACTGCCCATCCGCTGCCATCGGTGCCTGGCGTGGCACCATGAAGGCCCAGAAGAGGGATGCCTTGGTCGGGGTGTCCTGGCAGGCTGTTCCCTGCCCGAACTCCTTGGGTTCCTCACCGCCTGTGCCCACGAGCAGTGTTTCCCTGCTGCTCCATCGTTGCTGGCTGTGTGTGCCTGTGGCCTCTTGGGCCAGAGTCTTTCTTCTTCCCTTTTTCAGATGCCCAAGACATTCCAGTTTTCCACTTGAGACTTCAGTGCCAGCAATAAAGGCCAGGGCTTTCCATGCCTTTTCAGCCCCAACCCCATCCTACGGAGCCCTAACGTGGAAAGCTAAAGCTGCCTCTAACTTTGATTTCTTGTTCTCCAGAAGGGATCTTGCCCTTGTGCTTGCTCTGGGCTCTTGATTTCTCTGCAAGTGTGTGCAGCCCGGTGCTCCACGCTGGCCGCACGATGCCCTTGGGCTCTGGCAGCCCTCCTGCAGCATCCTAGGAGCTGTCGCTGGACCAAAGATTTAAATGTTGAGACTATTAATACACGCGTATCCTCTTCCCTCCCCTGCTTTAATAGCAGTTCAACTATACTTAGCATTGCTAGGATTTCTCCTCAAGTGCATCTCTTTCCATGTAGCCATGACCCTGTTTGCCTCCCATCACCAAAACATTCTTGGGGTTGTGTGCATGTCAGGGCGTGATGCCCAGTTCTGGCACGATGCAATGGTTCCTTGGCCCCTTTTGATCCCAATTCTGCTGGAGCCGCCCCTGGGCCCTCTCCCGTGTCCCGGCACTGCTGCCCTGTGTCTGGGAACCAGAGCAAGAAGTCCTGGTTAGTGCTGCTGTGGCCTCTCCAGCTCTTCCTGCAAGACACACCCCCCTCCCCCTTCCTCCCTGGGCTGGCTGCTGTGGGGCCCCACGCTGTTCCCCATGGCTGTAGCCATCCTGGGGGCTGCAACAGTGCCCCGTAGCCTGAGGAGGTGTGTGGGGGTCCTGCAGTACAACCCCGCCGGCCTCAGCCTTGTTTTTCTCTTGGCTTGGGTGCTGTAAAGCCGGAGGCGAAGCAGCTGCTCGAGCTCTAATGAAATGTCATACAAAAATCATTCTATAAACAGGCGTTTTTTATGAAGACTAATCACAAACCGCGGGGGTGAGGGCGGTGAGGCAGCGCAGAAGCGTGGCAGTCAGGTAGTGGGGGTGCCCCTGCAAGGGAGTGGGGCCGCAGGCCAGAGAATCGGGCTGTTTACCTATACAAATTGAACTCAGAGAGGGTTTATTTTCCCTGTGACTCGGATACAGTGCTTATCATTAGATTAAACTGTGGGAGGAAGAGAGGTATGTGTTGTATCATTGAATTAAGCAGTGGGAAGAGGGGACAGCGGCGGGCAGAATCTACTTAGACGACCAATTTGTGGTGCTCAATTCCCTTGATAAAGTGGGAGTATTCCTGTGAGGCGCTGCGGCCCGGGGTGCCTGGCTGCAGCCGCAGCAGTGCCACTGCCCGGGCCGGCCAGCTTGGGTGGCAAGTGGCAATTGATTGCCCCTTTCTGACATGTTTAACCTCACAGACAGGGACTGAGGCTGCAGCCAAGCCTAGCTTCTGCCCCCAAAGCTGGGGGCGGGCGGGTGTGTTTGTTTGGCTGAGGGTGGTGAAACACTGGTGCATGTCACCTGGAGAGGTGGGAGATGCCCCCTCCCTGGGAACGTTCACGGACAGGCTGGCTGGGGCTCTGAGCAGCCTGATCTTGCTGAAGGTGTCCCTGTGGTCAGTCCTGACTGTGGCCAGAGTCCCATCAGCTCGTGGGCACGGCAGCAGAGGGACCACCAGCTGTCCCCTTCCAGGCCCTGCTGTGATGGGAAAGGATGCTGACAGCCGTCCCGTGGGAACCAGTTCCTTAGCCCAGGGCTGGCCCCACGCCCAGGGGCTGCAGGCACCCTGGTCTTGGGGGTCCCAGCCTCTGTGCCCCCTCCTGAGGAGGAGCCATGCCCAGCAGTGCTGGAGGAGCCTCCAGACACAGGTGGGAGCTGCTGGCTGTGTGGGAGTGGGGTGACGACTGGGATGCTGGCTCAGCCTGGCAGTGTGCCAGCTTTGGGTGGCGTGCCTGCAGGCAGGATGGAGGGCCAGGGGCAGGGGGCTGTGGGCAATGCCAGGGGGTGCCCTATGGCACTGAGGGGCATGTGGTGTGTCTGCAGGGACAGCCCGTGGTCTGGATTGAGGTTCCCACAAGGAACCAGTGTGTCCAGCGTGACAGACACAGAACGCTGGCGCTACATGTCCCCCCTCCCAGGCAGGGGCTGGGGTCCCTGTGCCCTCGGTGCTGTCGGGCCAGCCTGACCCCAGTGGGGCATCGCAGTGGCACAGAGCTGGGGGACAGTGGGGTGTTGCCAAGGCAACACTGGAACAACAGGCAGAGGGCCCGGTGCTGCACGTTGACCATATTTACCTTCCCAGAAACCACTTCGTGCTCCAGCAATTTGCCTCAATTAGGCTTGTTACCACGACAGGAGGCCGCAGTGACGGCAGCGGCTCTGGGGGCTGGCAGCTCCACGGGGCTGCTCTGGCCAGCTCCAGCTACACAGCTCTGGGCAGGATCTGTCCCCCTTCCTGTCCCCAGCCCCATCCCTGTGCTCCCGGGCCCAGGCAGACCTCAACCCCTGCGGTCACCTCCCCTTGCCCCCTCAGACCCACTCCCCCCCATAGCTACAGCGTCGCCGCAGCAGTGCCACATCACCCCATGCCAGTGCTGCCACAGGCTCCCAGCCCCCTCCCACTAAGACCCAGACCCTTGCACCCCGTGTCCCCGCTGCCTGATGCTGCACTGGCCCCTGGACGCCGCGTCCCCGCTCAGCCAGGGCAGACAGCAAGTTCTCAAGTAAACAGAGGAAAATTACTGCGAGCTCGGCACAGCGCTGCCGCCGGGCGCCAAGCTCCACACAGCCGGGTCCAGTGCTGTGGACATGCTCTCCCCATGCCATGGCCAGCCCTGATGACGCCCTCACAGTGGTCTGGGACCCTGTCACCACCCTGGGCAGACAGCGTGGCTCCCAGTGTCCCTCATGCCATCCAGCGTGGGCGGGCAGGGCCGTGGAACGATGGCAGTGCAGAGATGCTGGGACAGGGTGGGATTCGGCAGGGGGGTGGCCGCCTGCCCAGTGCTGCTGTTTATTGCATGGGGCTGCCGGTGGCTGCTGGGATACAGCTCCAAGCACTTGACCCGCTCCTCACGTCACCCTGTGCCGGGCTGCACACGGCGTGGGGGCAGCCAGGGACCGTCATCTGCTTGGGTCCAGGAGGGGCCTGTGGGGTGGGCAGCCAGCAGTGCCCCACACCCAGGGCCTGTGGGGCGGTGGGGGGTTGTAGCAGGGCAGTTTGTCTGTTCCATGGGTGTCCCGACTGCGGAGGTGTGCCAGCTAATCCCTGCACACCAGCCGATTGTGGTGCCCAAAGCCCCCGGCATCCGGGCTTAGCGCTCATGTGCACGGCACAAGCCTCTTAGGGTGCCAGCCTGCTGCACGCCCCTCTCGCCGCAGCCCAACCTGCCAGCACCCGGGACCCACATCCCCACACCCCTTGGTGCTGCTCATGGTGCTCAGTGCTGCCTCAGCTACTGCCCGGGCCATGGCCTGGGCCAGCTCCCAGGAGAGAGGGGTGCCGGCGGGCAGAGCCAAATGATTTAATTAAGGGCTCCTGGCAGTGAGAGGACAGAGCCGATTAGCAGCCAGAGCAAAGCGTGCGCTGGCGGGAGCTGGAGCCCAGGCTGGCAGCACCACTGTGGCTGCTGCCTCCCATTTGCCCAGCTCACCTGCGTGGGGCAGGTTATGGGACAGATAGTGGGGCCGTGGGGCAGGCAGTGGGGCTGTATGCTGTTGTAGCCCATCCATGCTGGCTGGCCCGGGTCCCCATGTGTGTGGCTGTGGCCATCCCCAGTGGGTGTTTCTGGGCACGCTCCAGGTGCACGGCGTCGCTGGTGCCCACACCCCGGACACCCGTACTGGACAGAGAGGCACACACAGCTGGCCCTGCAGCCCGGCACGGGCCCACACCTATTTACAGATACGACAGATAAATTACAGCACTGCGCAAAGGGTCTCGAAGGCGCACGAGGGCAGCACCACAGGACAACCCCCCCACCCCACCCACAGATCTCTCCCCCCATCCCACAGATCCACTCCCCACAGAGGTCCAGGTTGCACTCACCGTGCCTCACCCGCAGCCAGCCCAGCCACGGCCATTGTCCTGCGCATGTCCAGCACAGCGTCCTCACCGGGGCGGGCAGGGTCCCGCACAGCCCGTGTGGCACCCAGAGGAGGACAGGGCTGGGAAGGGAGATGGCGGCCACCCCAAGCCGGCTCAGCCCACAGCAGCAGGGCTGGCACAACCCTCCCGCTCTGGCTGCAGGCTCAGAAGTGGCTCTCGGCAGTGGTCTCAGGGAACTCATAGCAGTGGTGCCGGTCCCCCAGCGCAAGGTGCTCGGCGGTGCTGCGGTTGGCCTTCTCGAGGTAGTGGGTGCCAGGGCGTGTGGCAGCCAGGCTGCGCCCCATCCCGTTGGCACAGCCGCTCACCAGCTGGTGCTTCTCGCAGGCGCTGCCGGCACCATTGCGGGCACTGGGTGCGTGGCTGTAGGTGTGCTTATACTCCTCTGCCAGGTCCTTGCCCAGCTTCCAGCGCTGCCACCTCTTCAGCAGCTCTGCCTGCACCTGTGGACAGCTGCTGTCAGTGCTGCCCAGCACTGCTGCCTGCCCGAGCAGTCCCGACCCACCATCCCGCTCACCTCCTTGTTGACAAAGCAGTAGAGAATGGCCACCAGCATCCCCTGGGTGGAGAGAGGAGAGGTGTGAGGTGTGCAGCTGCAGCCTGACCCTCTGTCCTGAGGGTCCCTAAGGAAGGCTGGTCCGGTGCGGGGCTGCACTCACCTGGAAGGAGCTCAGGAAGAGGTCAAAGAAGAGTTTGACGTAGCGCAGGGTGCCCTGGGCGTGCTCATCTGTGATGAAAGCAAAGACCACCTCATGGATGCCCAGCAGTGGGATCAGCGTCAGTGTGGACTTGGCCAGTCTGCACAGAGAGGGGCTTGTCAGCAGTGTGTACATCCACATGCACACACTATGTGCACACACACACACACACACACACACCAGCCCATGCACCACAGGGCTAGGGCTGTGCCTACTACCCACCGGAACTTGTAGTCAGTGTAGCGCATCTGGTGGGCACGGAGCTTGGAGACTAGGATCTGAATGATGCGGATGAAGATGAAGAAGTTGATCTGCAATGGAGGAGTGACCCGTGAGGGGCAGGGTCAGGACAGCTCTGTCCCCTGCCCAGGGCAGCCCCTTTTGCATCAGGCTTGGGGCCTTCCCAGCTGCGGCACCAGGGCTATGGTGGGCAGAGCTGGAGCACTGGACTCACCAGGATGGCCAGGAACACAGGGAAGCGAAGGATCCACCAGAAGCCCATGTTATTGTTGGTGGTCCAGCACCTGCCGGGGAGGGGAGGGGAAGGGGACTGCTGGGCATCCCCTTGACCAGGTGGCTGCTAGAGCCTGGTGTGGTGTCGGCAGCCCCACCCATGCGAGCACCACGTCCCAGCACCCTGCTCCTTGCATAGGCTGACAGTATGGGGCTTCTCCAGGCTGTCACACCATCCCCATGTGTGTCCCACAACCACCCACCCACCCATGCCCTGCGCACCCGCAGGGGCCAGCCCACTGCAGGGGCTGGTACTCACTGGATGTTCTCATAGAGGAACTTCACGACGACCCAGGGGATGAGAAACAGCACTGGTGCTCCTGGAGGGGAGGTGGGCAGAGGGCAGGTGAGGGATGGTGGGGGACACATGTGGGGGACGGGGTGCTGGTCCCACTGCACTCACCCCAGCCGATGCACAGGTAGAGGGTGAAGTAGCTCCTCTCAGAGAAGACAGCCACCACCAGCAGGTTGTGCAGGTAGATGCCCTCCACCAGCAGCCAGCAGTAGTTGGCCACAATGCCGTACTGCATAAAGACCGTGGCCGCTCGGCAGCCGGCAGCTGCCTGTGGGCAGGGGTCAGGGCTGCCCTCCGCCTGTCCCCATCCCCTGTCCCCCTCCGGCCCACCGCTCACCTCGTCACTCAGCCAGATGTGCACATTGTAGTCATCAATTTTGTCGCTGTAGCGGGTCTTGAGCAGGGCGTCGATGACCAGCACGGAGACGCCCTTCAGGATGAAGGAGGCGAAGAGGTTCATGTGGATGTAGTTCCTCATGCAGTGCAGCTTGCTGCAGAGGTGGGGAGCTGCCATCAGTGCCCATGTACAGACCCCCCAGCGCAGCCCCCGCCATCCCCCAGCCTGGCCACCATGCCTGCACCCCTACCTGAAGCCCAGCAGCAGGGCCAGGGCGAGGAGCAGGGCGCACAGGGACACTGAGTAGCCCACGGTGTACATCACCTTGAAGCTGCCATAGGTCTTGGCAAATTTCTCCTGGAGAAGGGAGGGGGAAATGTGTGGGCAGGGGCAGGCAGGGCGGGTTGGCAGCGAGCCCCACACCGCTGGCCCCCAGCTCTGCCCACCTGTGCTTCCAGGTCCTCGGCATCGAGCTCACACTGCGTGGCATCGCGCAGGGACTGTCCGCGGGGACCCGTCACCCACTGCCCATCTGGCCCACAGGTCTTGAAGACGTATCTGTGCTTCACTGCGAGGGGAAGGGGCAAGGGGTGTGCAGGGCCTGGAGGCACCACTGGCACTGGGCACCAGCTCAGGCGTGACCACACACACATATGTGCACCCAACCTCCCCCGCCCCGTTACCTTTGTGGTACCAGGGCAGGAAGGAGGGGCAGGGCACGCTGGCGGTGCTGTTGGGTGGCGTGTCGGGCCAGCAGGAGAACTTGTCAAAGGTGCGGTTACAGACCAGCTCTGGGGAGGGACAGCACATGGCGGCACCCCTGGCATCACCCTCAGCCGGGTGCCGCACTGGAGCTTGTCACCCCCCAACTAGGTCCCCGTCCCCTTGGACCCAGCACGGGGTCTCACCTGTGGGTGCGGGCAGGCGGCTCATGTTGCGGTGACACTCCTCGCTGTACGCCTTCCAGCTCTCGAAGAGGGAATCCGTGATCTGGGCAGCAGGGCCCTACGGGCACCGGGCAGGTCACCCATGTGCTGCCTGTGGGGCTGCTGTGCTGGGCAGGGCAGTGACCCCGGCTTGGGGACAGCCGTGGGTGACCACAGGCTAAGGTGCTGTGCTGTGCCACACTGTGCCACGCTGTGCCACACCACGTGGATGGTAACGCAAGGAGCAGAGGGCAACGGCCACTGCACAGCATGCCATGGCAAGGGGCAGCAGCACGCAGGGGTGTTTTGTCAGCAGCTCTGGCACAGGCAGTGGGCTGGGCACAGCACAGGCCAGCATCACACGCGATGGCATGTCCTTACCTGACAGCAGAGAAGCAGCAGAAGGAGAATGAGGAGACGTGGCTGGGACATCCCTCTGCCGGGCCACGAGCTGCATGGAGAGTAGTGTAGGCTGTCTGCCTTCCTACCGGCCCTCAGTAGCTCCTCTGTGCCGTCGAGGAGGGTCCTGGCGCATGGGTGACCCTGCATGAGATGCTGGGTCACAGGGACATGGGTGACAGGACCTGTCCTGGGGCAGGGCCAGGCATGTCTGGGGGCATGTAGGGGTAGGACCACCCCCTTTGACCTGGGTTGGGGCCACCCCACACCAGTGCTGATGCCCAGCAGTGCACCAGTGCTGCCCCCCAAGAGCCCTGGACCCCGGCAGCAGCCAGGATTGCTCCTCATGCCTGAGCATCTTCCCAGGGTAGCAACTGGTGCCCCAGCTGCCTCCCCTCCACACCTTCTCCCCACCTCCATGGAAGAGCAGCATCCAGCAGGGGAGGTGGCCAGGCCCAGGGACAACCCCGCAGGGTGGCTCTCGGGGTGCCCTGTCCCTGTCCCAGCAGGTCTGGGGATGGAGGCGGGCAGGGAGCGGGCAGGGGTGGCTGCCAGCCCCGGGGCAGGTACCCATTAACTCACAGGGACCTTGTGGGTCTCCATGCCCCCGGGACCAACTCAGCTGCAGCTGCATCACCCCCAGCCTGGGGAATAGACACAGTGCCCAAGCTCCAGTGCAAAGCCCAGCTCACGAGGCGCCGTAATTCCCTCCATCCCCCTAAGCCGTTTATGGGGCTCCTGAACAGGATTTCGGCTCTTCTGACAAGGGCCCATTCTGATGGCAGCTGTGTGGGGTGAGGGCAGCCGGGCAGGGGGGTGATGGGGACAGGACAGACAGCGGTGCCAGTGCCACCACAGACACCCCCCTCCGGCTTCCCCTGGGCACTGGCTGAAGTGCCACACTCCCTGACCAGCCACCGCTCCCAGGGCTCGCCGCTCTGCCCGGGTCTATTTTTATCCCTGGGAAAGTCGTGTTTCCTCTATGCAGACCCACTCGCCATGTCGCAAGCGGCTGCCTGAGAAGCTCATTAATCAGCTCGTGGGGCTCCAGATGCAGCTCGCGGAGCTGGACCTGCCGGTGCATGCCTTATTTAGACAGTCGCAGGACAGAAGGAACTGTCTCCTGGGACAGACCGCCCTGGGTGGGCTCCGGGAACAGGGACCTTTGGTGGGTGCCCACCTGCCCATGTCCTGTCCTCATCCCCCGCTAGCCCCTCACCAGCATTGCTCTCCTCATCCCCCACCCGCATCCCTGTCCCCATCCAGCCCCCTCAGCATCCCCACCTGCCCTGTCCCTCTGCCGCCCAGGGCTCAGCCCCATGGGAACCTCCTGGTGCCAGTCCCCTGCCTGGAGCATCCCTGCCCTGGATGGAGACACTCCTCTCGGGCATGGCGGGTCAGCAGTGAACTTGTTGCCAGCCCCTCTGAGCAGCCGAGGCAGGGGGGCAGCTTTGGGGCAGAGGTGTCTCTATTTTTAGCTGCCTGCGATGGGATTTAGCAGCGGGGAGGCCTCTGCCCTAGACTCCCCCCTGGGCTGGCAGCTGGTCCCCTGGCCCCGGGGCTCTGCCGCAGCCAAGCTGGGCAGACTGCACTGGGTGAGGGGTCCTGGCGCGGGACTGGTCACGCTCCTGGTCCCCGGCACGGGGCTCCCCACTCTGCAGCAGGGCCCTGCCCAGGCCCTTTGCCCCAGCTGCTCGTAGTGACACACAGCTACAGCAATGTGCTGGCCACCCCATCCCTGCGGTGCGAGGGACCCCCGGTGCGCTCTTGGAGATGCAGGCTCTCAGCAGACACCCAGGCGTAGCTGTGGAACAGCCACCCCAGGTCTGACGGTGGCAGGGAAGGAGCAGTGATCCTGCATCTCCAGGATGGGGATCTGGGGGGGCTCAGACCACCAGCAGCAGGGAGCTGGCCTTGCCCAGCATCAGTACCCACAGTGCTTGGAGTCATGAGCCTCTCTCTGCCATGCCCACCGCATCTGGAGGGACACAGCTCCATGTCACCACATCCCCTTACCCTGCCATGCCTGGCAGCTCCTGGTGACACCCATCCCTGCCTTGGCACCTCACCCCCAGCCAGGGCCAGGTTTTGGTGGGGGACCCCTGCCACTCCGAGCCATGGGCACTGGGTGGAGGGCACCAAGCATGCAAGTGGGTGCATCGCCTTGGGCTGTGGTGTGCTGCAGTGGGCGTGCAGGGGACTTTTGCCCCACGCCAGCATTGGGCAACATGGTGTGTTCCCGTGTCGTGGCTCTGCGGCTGCTGACCCCCGCAGAGGTTGGGCTGCAAACACCCAGCACTGCTTCACTAACACCACTGCAAAGGGGAGACCTCATGCCCGGGATGGGGGAGAAGGAAAGAGGAACCAGCCCCGGGACGGCTGCACCCATTGGCAAAGGGTCAGTGCCAGCAGCCCCAGTGCCGGGGGGCTGGAGGTGTCAGACATAGGTACTGTCATCAACACTTGGGGTGGAGGAGTGGGGCAGTCACTGGCTCCCAGATTCCCTGGCACTGATGAGCCCTTCCTGGCTGCAGTGCCCAGGATAAAGCCAGGACCCCCACCCCGCTTCCCTGCGGCCCCTGGACCTGCAGCTCACAGCCCGGCAGCCCGGGGTGTGCGGCAGCCTGGGAGGGGCTGTGGTGAGCCAGGTACCAGGGCAGGCTGCACCGCTGCCACCGCTGCTGCATTGCACCGAGCCATAAGGAACAGATGGGAAAAAGCTTGTTTTGGGGATCTGCACCCCCACGCCCCCCGCTGTGGGTGTGCAGGCCCCGCACTGCCCTGCAGCAGCTCTGCGCCCATGAAGATGCCCATGCAGACCCCTGCGGCTGGTGAGTGCCGACCTCTGCCTGGGGGTGGGGACACACTGTCCTCTCCCCACCCAGTCTGCCTCCCCAAGGGATTTTGGTGCCCTGGACAGTGCCCGGCTCTGGCTGCCACCGCACGTGCAAGGGAACGAGCTCCACATCTGGGATTGCTGCAGCCGATTGCTGCACGGATCAGTGGCTCCGTGAAGCCTCCACGGGGATGCTCGTGGGCATCTGCAACGTGACCTAGGAGAGCCCTGGCACAGCCACAGCCCCGTACAAGTGCCAGGGTGGCTGGTGCAGCCCACCACAGCCCGTCCCTACGAGCACAGACCCGTGCTCAGCACAGCAGCCCTTGCTCAGGAGGTGGCAGTAGGGGCTGAGTGCCC
This sequence comes from Hypotaenidia okinawae, assembly GCA_027925045.1. Classification (NCBI taxonomy): domain Eukaryota; kingdom Metazoa; phylum Chordata; class Aves; order Gruiformes; family Rallidae; genus Hypotaenidia; species Hypotaenidia okinawae. Next base: position 10,915,219 of record BSDF01000018.1, on the reverse strand, counting down.
TCCAGACTCAGGGATTAGCCCCCAGTGCGCTAATGCAGCACTTTCCACGGCTGGCTTGGCTTTGAGCTCCAAGCTACCAGCCAGCGCAGCGGGGGCTTCGGCACTTGGCAGGGGAGGGGACGGTGCGGGGCCAGAGCTGATGCAATGCCAGCGCCAGCCTGGCCCTGCAGATGCTGCTCCACTTTCTGCCCAGGAGCGTGGCAAGCGGGACAAGCGGTGGGGAGAACCCAGAAAGTCTGGCCAGCACCCTGCTCCTGTGTCCCTGCTCCTGTCACCTCCTGCTCCCCACCTGCGACCCTCAACTGCTCCAGTGTTCCCAGTAAAGCAAGTACAAGGACCGAGGGCAGCCAAGGAACAGCTGAGCTGCCCGGAGCAGCCCTCACGCTGCAAGACCGCAGCTCGTTTCACAGAGCTACATGTTTGTGGAAACGCTGAGCAGCAGCACAGGGAATGAGCTGACGTCACCAGGCACCAGAGATGTTGGACTCTCCATCACTTTGGACCAAGAAAACCTAAACCAACCCTGACGGTGGCTTTATCAGCTGCAATGCAGGATGCCAGCAAAGGTCCTGTGCCATCAGGACCAACGCTCTTTGCATCACCTCCACGACTGCCCTGCTACCAAGAGGAAGGGATGGTCAAGTGCATCTTCCACAGCTTTCACATCGCCAGGGAAGGAACACAATTGGCAAGCGTGGCCGGGCAGCCAGGCAGTGCCCAAATAGCCTTGCTGCCCATCAGGCTCTGGTGAGGGGATGCTGAGACCCACAGCACCTCAGTCCTGGCTCGGGTAACCAAGCTTTTCATCACATTGCACAAAACCCTCCAATAATACAGGAGGATGGCATCAGACACAGTGTGCCACGTGTGGTTAGCGTGTCACGGGGAAAGCACAGGACTGGGAAAAGCCTAGGAAAAGGTCAGTGCCGACAGGGCTGTGCGCACGTGCGCCTGCACTGGGAGCTCAGCACTCGCCTCCCAGAGCAGCATGTCAGGAATGAACTCTGCAGGCATCATGGAGCTTGGGATAACCTCCTGGTGCCTCACCAAGGAGCGAGCTCAAACCCCACCCTGCCAAGGTGCGCAGTGTCCCGTCCTGGCAAGGTCCTTCCCTGTACTGAGGCACCCACAGCACCCAGGCATGGCCAGCCACCAGCTGTGCTGATGCAAGGGTGCAGTGGGGCAACTCTTGAGCCCAGCCATCTGCTGGTGCCCACTACTCACAGCCTGGGCTAGGGTGAACTGACAAGGGCAAGGGGCCTGGCTGTGAGGGACACAGGACAGGGGGATAGAGGAACACAGCCGTCTCATTGCCCCTGCCTCTGCCTGGCCCGTTGAGGCACGCAGAGCAGCCCTGCGCTGCCAATCAGGGCTTGAGGCCACATTTTTTTCCGTTAACTATTTTTAATCCACATTTTGCCTCTTCTCCATTAAGCCTTTTTTTGCTTTTCCCCCTCTCCAGGCAACAGAACATGAAATAATCTGCACCACAGCAAGCGGAAAGGAGCAGGGGCTGGCGGGAAGGACAGTGGGGCAGCACTAACATGCCGAGGAGGGGTTCTGCAGGCCCTAAACTGTCCTCCTGATGCACAGCTAACGCCAAGGAAACCACAGGGACACGGACAACCACTGAATTTGGCATGGGTCAGGACATCCACACAGCAAGAGCGCAGCATGGGGCAAGGTGATTGTGTGGTGCCGGGTGGGCACACACTCGGCAGCGCTGGCTGGGTAGTGGAAGATGCCCTGTCCTTTGCCCATCCAGCTTCCATGGCTGCAGGGGAGAGTCTCCCTGGGAGAGCTGCCGGGCTGGGAAGAGCAGCACCAGGCAGAGGTGATCTCGGCAGCTGCTTTGGAGATGCGCTTGCAACCAGGAGGGCGGCAAGGTCACATACCCAACATGTCCTGGTTAAACAAAGCCATTTACCAACACGGTGTTGACACAGCAGAGCTTGGGACAGAGTCACAAAGGGCACTTGAAATGGGCCCCTGGAGCACTGCAGAGCTTGGGGAGCACTGCAAAGGCTGGAAAAGCATGTGTGTGTGTCCCCACTTTTGCCCCTCAGCAGGAAAGTCATATGTGCTGCTGTGGGTCTCAGCAGGGAGACCCAGTGGGTACCATGGTGGCGATGGGCTTCTCAGGAAGATGCCCCCGGCATGTCCGAGCCCAGCTGATACCCCTCACCCGGGGCTCACAGCAGCCAGGGCTGGGGTGCCCAACGGCTGAGCCCCTTCCCAGGGACACCAGAGGCAGTGAGCGGGCACAGCCCAGTCAGGACACCAGTCCCCAAATCCTCCCCCGGCCCAGGACGCCCCTTGACGAGGGGCTCAGCCCTCCCAGGGTCGGCGCACAGCGCTGGGACGGCCGTGAGAGCTGCCGCTCCGGACTCCCGGAGCTCAAGCCGCGGTCCCGGGGATGCGCAGCCATGACCCGAGTCCGCATCCAGGCGACGGGGCGAACGGTATCCCGCCGTCGGGGAGCCCAGAGACCGCAGGGACGGACGCTGTCTCCCCCCTCCTCCCGCCTCTTCCCCGTACCTGTCGGGGCTGGGTTGGCGGCGGCTCCCGGGCGCATCTCGGTGCTGGCGGGGACCGGGACCGGCGCGCTCGGCCGCTCCGGTGAAAACTTTCGCCGGAGCCGCGGCGGCGGCGGTTCTGGCGGCTCGGGGGGAGGGACCGGTGCGGGGGGAGGGACCGCGGGCGAAGAGCCGCGTCCCGCCGCCCCGCTCCTCCCGCCGACACGGGAGGGGCACAGCCCGGTGCCCCCCGCCCCGCCCGGCGCCGCCAGACGCGGGTGCCCGGCGCGACGCTGCCCGCCTGTTTCCGCATCACCGGCGGCCGCGCCCGGTTGCTTGCGGGGGCGCCGGCGCTTGTCCCCGCCGCCGGTCCTCGCCGCCAGCTCCTCCGCCCCGCCCCGCCCCGCTCCCGGGCACCGGCTCGGCTTGGCGGCGGGGCGGCGGAGGCAGCCAGTCCGCACCGGCCTCCGGAGGCTCGGGACGGAGGTGCCCGAGGGTCCGGTGCAGCCCTCCGGCTGGGTGCGCGGGGTCCCCCGGGGAGTTTCCCCCGGCCCCAGCGAGGCGGCGGGGGCTCGGGGCTCTCCCGCGGTCCGGTCCTGCCTGTCACGCTGCCGCCGCTGGAGCCGCGCTCGTCCCCCGGGGACCCGGACGAAGCTCTGCCGCGCCGCCGGGAGCCGCCTCGACCCTCCCCCGGTCCGGCCGCCGCTGGCGGGGACGGGCCGGTGTTTGCCGCGCACGGTCCTGCTGCAGCGCGACCAGGTAAACACAGCCCAGCGCGGCGGCAACCGCCGGGGCACCCCCCGGGCCCCCGGGGCTGGAGCGCGGTCCTCGGCAGATCCCCCGGCCCCGGGCTGCCAGCTGCCCACCCGCCCCGGCCCCGGCCGCTGCGCACAGACACGGTGACCTCGGGCCGGTGGCCACGCAGGCGGTGGCACCGGGCGCGCCTGGAACCCGGCCATCACGGCCCCCGGAGACGACGGCAGCGTGAGGCTCCCCGGGCCCCCCGACCCCGGCCGGGGTCCCGTTCTGCTCAGTCACTGGGTTTGGATGGAGGGGCCTGTCTGCACCCTGGGGCTTGCAGGTGCCTAGCCAGCATGGGGGCTGAACTGAGGACTGCCCCCCGGCACACAGCCCTGGCCCCCTCGGGGACGAGGGGGTGCTGTGGACAGGCAGGACAGTGAGTGGGTGGGCTGTGGACAGGCAGGACTGGCAGCCCCCAGCCCTGCCCGGTGTGGGAGCCTCTCCAGGCAGCAGGGCCTGGAGCTCGGCACACTGCCCAGGAGTGGGCAGAGTCCTGGGCAGAGGGCAGGATGGGACCAGGAGGCACCAGTCGGCTAAGCAGAGGGGCCAGTGAGCACAACCACTGCCGGCAATGGGCTGTCGACAGTCCCGAGGACTCTTGTTTTCCGATCCTGGGAGATAAGAAGCGCTCCCGCACTGAGCAGCTGCCGGACGCTCTGTGCTCCAGGCTGTGTCTGGCACATGCCGTCCTGCTGGCGTGGTAAGGGACGTAGGACATAGGAAGAACCTATGCAAGTGCCTGTTGCAGCTGGTGGGAGCACAGCCCGGATGGAATGGCTCCCCAGGCAGGGCTCCATGCCACTGGAGGGTGATGGCCAGCTTGGCAAGGTCCTGCGACTCCATCACTCTCCTGCTCCTTGTCAGCCTCTCACCTGGGCGCACAACAGCACCCACAAGCCCTGCAGTGATGCCAGGGCAGCTGGGGGCACAAGCCTCCGCAGCCCAGCTGTGGCCAGGCAGCCCCAAGACCCACATGAAGAGAGGGCTCAGCTCGCCCCACACTCACCTGCCCACAGCTCTCACCCGGGGCCAAGCACAGGAACAAAGCAGCGATGCCAGCCAGCATCATTAGGCTTCGTTAAGGTGATGAGCTTTCACTTCTCTGCTGTCCCAGCCTGGCTGCATTCCACCCGCTGGAGCCCAATTAGTGCGAGGGCCAGGACACAGCTCCAGCCAAGGGGTGGAGGTGGGCAGGCACCCTTGGCATGGCTCGGCCCCGGTAATGCCCATGCAGCTGAGACCAGGCACAGCTCAGAGCAGGGCTGGCCCAGGATCCCCACCGCAGCTTCCCCAGGGCTGGGGGGTGCTGGGCACCCTCAGGTGCCTCGGGGCGAGGGCTGGAGCACAGAATGGGGTGAAGACCCCCCTGCTTGGGGGCTGTGCCTTGCTCTCCCCCTCTGCTCTGGGGAGCTCAGCTGCTGGCCTGAGCCCTCCCACAGCAGGAGGGACGCTGCACCCGCCCGCTCCCCCTGAGCAGGACACCGGGCCCTGTGCTTGTTCCACTGTTTATTATATATTAAGGTCACAGATATTCCAGTTCTTTGATCCCTCGGGGCCACCACGCACAAGGGTGCACATGGCAGAGGGGCTGGTGCCTACAGCCCCTGTGCGCAGGGCGGTGCAGGGTTGGGGGGACTGTGTTGCAGCCTCAGGGCTGGGGTCTGCCCAGGCCTTGGTGAGGGGCCCGTGAGGCTGTGGAGCAGCCGTGGGTGAGCAAGTGCTGGGTCTGTGCACAGGCAGGGCCTGGCCCCTGCCAGAGCCAGGATTGGCAGTGGGGCTGCCAGCCTTACCCAGGCACAGAGGGCTCCAGCCCAGACCTGGGCAGCTGGGCAAGGGGTGAGCGGCTGCCCCTCGCCCACAGGCTCTGGGCTGTTGTCATTGGTATGAGGCACGATCCCTGAAGAGCCCAGCAGCCATCGGGCGCTGGCGAATTTTGGCAAGCAGAAGCAGGGTGTGTGTGGGAGGTCGGGAAACTGCTCTGGGGGTGGCAGCAGAGGACACGGGGCCAGAGGCAGGGAGGGAGGATGGGGCCTCGTCAAACCAAAGCTGTGTCACTGGAGAGGCAGGAGAGCGAGCCAGGCCCCATCCCTGCTGTCCCCAGCCTAGGCCCTGTTGCAGCGTGGGCACAAGGGGAACAGGCCCCCCTAGCCCTGGGTTTGGTGACCAGGCATGGAGCCAGAAGGCCAGATCCCCGTGTGTCCCCCCAGACAACACAACCCAAAGGGAGGGGGCTGAGGGAAGTAAGGGCAGAACTTGTGGGTGGCAATGTGGTGAGAAGACAGGAAAAACCCCCACACAAACAGTGCAGAGGGGAAAAGAGGCCCAAGAATATCCCAGAGGTAATGGAGGTGCTGAGAAATGCGTGAAAGGGGAGAGGGAAGCCTGGGACTGGTGGGCCGTAGGCACTGGCAAGGCACAGGAGTGGGGATGAGGGGTGGGGGGAACAGCCTGACCCCAGACAGCAGAGAGGGGTTCTGGGACCGCAGCGGTGACCTGCATGCTCACCCCCCTGGGGTGAGGCTGCTCAGGTGATCACTTTGATCCCAAAGTATTTGCGCAGCTGTTCCAGGAAGACGAAGGTGAGGACGGTGTGAGGAATGAGCCGGATGGCAGCAGGAACGAAGCCCTGGAAAGAGTGATAACAGGGAGGGTCAGTGTGTGCCCAGGGTGCCCAGCAGCCCGACCCATGGGGAGCAGCACGAGCTTGAAAGCACAGGGGAGCAGCCGGCTGGACATGCAGCATGAGGAGCTGGGCCCTGGGCGGCAGGCAGTGAGGGAGGCACCGCAGCTGCCGCTGTGCACGCAGCGCTCCGCACCATGCATCTGCCCCAAACACATCAGTGCTGGCGTCACCACTACACAGGCAGAATCCCAGTAGAAGCCCGGGTCAGATCCCACAGCCCCACCTCAGGAGTCGGCCGCTGCCTGGGGAAGATGAGCAGACAGGCTGTAACAGGCAAGATGCCGGAGTGGCAGCATCAGGAAGGAGCCGTAGGTTCAAAACCCCTTCTCAGGGGCCCTCCTAGGAGCGAGACCGATCATATGGGACCTGCACCAAGCCTGGGCACGTAGGGTGCAGGAGGTGACCAGTGTCTGTGGTCAGTAGTGTCCAGAGAGTCTGGGAGCAGCGCTGCCCATACCTGCAGGTCTGGGAGCCCAAGGGGGAGCAACAGGGCAGCTGCTGCAGCGCCGGCTGCAAGCTTGGAGGAGGCCAAGGCTCACGATGCTCTGGGGCAGAGCCAGGGACTGGTGGACAAAGGCCCGATGCAGGAAGCAGTCGGACTGCCGGCAGCAGAGCCTGGAAGGCTCCCACCCCAGAATCGGTCTGGACTTTAACCCCTGCTCCCAGCCTGGCCCAGCCTCCCCACCCTCCACCAAGCCCATCCCACGCATGCCCAGCTAAGGTACCTTGTAGAAGGCGAGGGGGCCGAGCTTGGCAGTTTCCATGGCACAGTGCATAACACCCTGGAGTGAGGAGGAGAGAGGTGAGAAGGTGCTGTGAGGCAGAGACCAGTGCGCAAATGGGACAGGGACCAGCAGCGGTGAGGTGAGGTGGGTAGGATGGGACACTCACCCGGTACTCGCCCTGGGAGTTCATGAGGCGAGTCTTGAGCACGTCCAGGGGCTGGCACAGGAATGTGGCACATCCACCCTGGGGAAGTCAGCGAGGGTCAGCGGATCCAGCTTGCAGAGGAGACCCAGCTGCCAGTGACCGCTGTGGTCACTAGAGAGACCCAGGGTCCTGCCTGCACCCAAGCCCATGCTGGGAGCCCCACAGGAGCCTCTGTGCCAGCCTCAATTCCCGAGAGTACTGAAGGGGAGCCCCTGGGGTCCTGAGCCCAGCTGCAGGCAAACCCATCCCCCACCCTGCCGCCCCCCACCTTTGCCCCACTCACAGCAATGAAGCTGGCCAGGAAATGAGTGAAGATGTTGTCTGACAGCAACCCAGTTGTGAGAACCAGCTGCTTGGCCTGGTCATAACAGGAGAGCTATGGAAACATGGCAAATTAGTGACACGTGCCCCCTTCCTTGCCATGCCAGGGAATGCCCCAGGCACGTACTGCCTGGCAGAGATGCCCTACCTGCCCAACGGTAACCAGGGCCCCTCGGCTGGATGCCATTGTAGCTCCTGAGAAGAGTTTCTTCAAGCCCTCTATGGATACAGACTGGGATCAGTGTAGTAGTTTGGACATTTCTCGCTCCGTTCCCTGTGGACGCCCCTTCCCTGCCCACTCTGCATCCCAGGCTCCACACACAACAGGGCTTAAAAACATGCTGCAGGGAAGGAGAATCCTTCCAGACACCCCTCTCCTTCCTCCCTGCTGTCATTCACCCCTTCCCACCTCTCCGTTGGGGAATTGGCCAGCCCCTTTTCATTGTCTGTGGGGACAGGACAAGGGGCAATGGCTGCAAGTTGGAGCACAGGAAGTTCCTCACCAACATGGAGAAGAACTTTTACACAGTGAGGGTGACAGTGCACTGGAATAGGCTGCCCAGGGACGTGGTGGAGTCTCCTTCTCTGGAGACATTCAAGACCTGTCTGGACATCGACCTGTGCAATATGAGCTGGGGAGCTGCTTTGGCAGGGGGTTGGACCCGATGATCTCTGGAGGTCCCTTCAAACCCCTGGGATTCTGTGATTCTGTGATCTCTTGTGCAGTGTTTTGTAGTGGCTCCCGGCAGGTCTCTGCCCCGGAGCAGGGCAGGCTGCCAGGCCCTGGGCTCCCCATGGCCACCCTCTGTCCCCCCTCCCTGCCCCAGCAGAATGAGCACCGGCAGCTCCCAGCCAGAGCTCCTCCCGTCCCGGCTGGCACGGCCTCACCTTCCCGGAGGACGCGGTACATGCCGTCCAGGGCGTGGGAATAGCTGGAGGGAGCGAGAAGGGAAGATGTCAGGGTCTACAGCTCCCCGGGCATCCCCGGCCCGAGCGGGCAGCTGCCGCTTCGGGGGCCGCGGTCCGGGCACGGGGCCCCGGTGCCAGCGCGCTGCTGCCCTCCCGCGGCCGCACGGACCCCCGGGAGCCCCCCTCCCTCCCCGCCCTGCTACCCCGGCCTACACTCACTTGCGCCGCAGCTGGGGCGGCTGCTTCACGTCGTTCTGCATCCTGTAAAGCAGAGCACCGCGGGGTGAGGTGTGGGCGGGTGCAGAGTCCCAAAGCGACCCCCTGTCACCGGGGGCCCAGAGCAAGCCAGCCCCGGTGCAGGGCAGCGGCCCAGCAGACTGTGGACAGTGTCACCTGTTTGCAAAGGCACGAGAAAGCTGCCTCCAGCCAACCCCCCCATCCTCACCCTCACCCCGTGGAGTGGGGGCCTGCGCTGTCAACACTCAGGGCCTTCCAGATAGAGTTCCCCACTGGGCTGGGCTACTGACCCTGGGGGTGGGCTGGGCAGCTGTAGGGCATGGGGAGCACCCCACTGCCCCAGCTGCTGCTGCACACCAGCCACAAGCTGCCCTTGCCAGCTGTGGGCAGAACTGACCTGACGTTCACCATGTCTGCCGGAGTCCCCACAAACCCGCCGGTGAAGCCTGCGGCCAAAGAAGAGCTGAGGTTGGAGGGGACTCCTCCAGCCCCAGGAGAGCCCGGGGCTGAGGGACCCTCTCCCCTCACTCACCTCCCACTGCACCCAACAACACCTTCTGGTAGAAGGGGGAGGGCCCTGGCTGCCCTGGCCCAAACGGTCCCTTGCGGTCTCATAGATGGCAAAGCGAGTCAAGGAATAAGTCATCTGGAGAGAGGGAGAATGAGCTGCTGTGTCCTGCTGGGTGCCTGGCACCATGTCCCCCGTGGCTCAGGGCAGCCTGTCAGCTCCAGCCCAGCTGCTGGGCACGGAGGGCAGTGCCACGCAGCAGGAGCTCTGTGCTGGTCTCCTCAGGGCACACAGTGGCACTCACCTGCCGGCACAGTGAGGCGCTGAGCCCGTTGTAGAGAGCCAGGAAGCCGTCGGTGCGAATCACACGCATCGCCATCCCCATCATCCGCATCTTCACCTCCTGCTGCGTCTGCAGGTGGACCTGAGGCAGAGGCCAAGCAGCATCAACACACCAGCCCAGTACTGGGTAGAGATGGGAGAGCACAGTGCCGTGGAGCAGGGATGGCCGCTTCGAGTGCTCGTTAAGGGAACTCCAGGCTCCCCACACCTAAGCAGTACTCAGAAACTGGCCCAGCCCAGCATCAGTGTTAGAAGCTGGCAGGAGAAGGGGCAGTGCTGAGGCACCTGCCCACAGTCCCTCCCAGGTGCCTGCCCAGCTTTGCGGCCTCAAGAGCATGCTCAGAGATGAAGGAGTAGTGCCTGCTCCGGCAAGAAAGGCCCTGGGCCACGGGGAAGGGAGGATCCAGAAGCACGTGAGCAAGCAACCAACCAGCACGGGTTTGCTCAGAGAGAACACGACAGGACCAGTGAATCTGTGACCTCCTGTTGCCCTACACCCTCACCATGGGAGGCCGCAGGCCTCCAGAAGTAACTTCCTCTCCTCCCCAGATGCAGGAATGGCAGAGGCAGGAAGACAACACTGCAGCCCTGCTCACCAGCTGCAAACCTCTCCCTGCCACAGTCATGCACAGCCAGGGTGGCTGAGTGCTCCCTTCCCCACCCGCTTCCCACCATCACCAGAGGAAGTGGTGGTAGGACCATGCAGGTGCTGGCTGGGACAGCAGTGCTGCATAGGCCGGAGCATGTTCAGTGTGCACCCGCCTGGCCCCACGCTGCGAAGATCACGTGTAGGTCAAAGGCCCCAGGAGATAAAACTAAAGAGAGCAAAGGGCCGCTGGCAGGGGCCCAGGCCTGGCTCTTGTTACAGAAGCCCCGGCACGGCCAGGGCGTGGGACACGCAGCAGGATGCTGGGAATGGTCTCTGTCCCCTGTCTAGGGCGGCAACAGGGGTGCAGGGAAGGGGCCTGGCAGGCAGATTTTGGACACTGGGGACCAGAGCTTGTGGTGCACTGGGGAGCTGGGCGAGCAGTTGCCAGGCAGCCTGGGTCAGAGGGACTGGGCAGGCAGGTACGCCACAGCCATGCATGGGAGCAGGTGGGCAGGGGAGGGGCTGGCTGGCACTATGGCCACTGTGGGTGGCCTGTAGCTGCACAGTGCCAGCTCAGGTGTTCCGGCAGGGACACGAGCACCCTCCGGCCTGGCTGGCTGAGGCCTCCCTCCGGGGCCAAGGTCCAGAGGTGCGGTGAAGCACCCTTGGCCCACTGCCCTGCCTGACCCCGAGGCCCCTCCTGCTTCCCCTGGCCTGACACCAGCCCGTGCTGTAGGGGTGCTCTGGGCCAACGGCAGGTCTGCGTTCAATACTCAGGTGTGAACCCTCTGGCAAAAACAGCCGGCTAGCCTGGGCTGCTCACGGCCACAGGACATGCAAGGGCTACATATCTGTGGGGACGCAGCCCAAGAGTGGCAGCCATCACACTGGCTCAGACTCAGGCCCAGCGGCATGTGCCAGGCTAATTCCCCTCTTAGCGCCTTGCCAGGGCATCCTACGCGAGCTCCCACGGGCTGCCAGCCACCTCTGCCAGGCAGACGGGGCCAGCCGGGCACGGCAACAGGCTGAGCACCAGGGAAGTGGAATCCCCCTGCCAGCGCTGGCTCCTCTCCTGAGCTGCTCCCCAGTGCATCTCCCTCCTCTCCATCCAGTGGGGTGGGAAGGGGCTGCCTGCCCCAAGCCTCACCCACAGGCACAGCCGAGCTCGGCCTGGACTCACCCTCCCACTCCCCCTCTGCAGCCTGCCTGCCTGGCTCAGCGCGGCTTGGCAGGCACACAGGGCTCCGGGCAGCGCTGGCATTCGCCCCGTCCGTGGGTGCTGGCGGCACAGGGCTGCGTGCGGCGTCCTTTGTGCGGGAACAGGGATGCCAGGCTGTCCGCGGCGCCTTGGTGACATCTTGGCCCGAGGACGTGGAGTCCAGCAGGCCTGCATCCAACGCTGCGGCCGGGAGCCACCGCCGAGCCTTGCACAGGCGCCCGGGACAGGCTGGCCGGGGCCGGGGTGTCCTCCACGGCTCCCCACCCCCCGGGCCGGCGCCCGGGGCACCCCAGAGCCCGCAGTCCCACGCCGTGTGCCCCCCCTCGTGTTTCCTCAACCTTCCGCACCTGCCACGGGCGCCGTCAGCTCCGTCCCCTCGCCGCTGTCCTCCCAGGCCCTACAGCTGCACAGCTCGGCCTGGCTCAGCCCGTCCCCGTCCCCTCGCCGCCGTGACCCCGGGCCCTTCAGCCGCCTCCCCTCTACCCGTGGGCCAGGCCAGCCTATCCCCATCCCCGCCGTGCCCCGGGCCCCAGAGCTGCTTCCCCCCGTAGCACCCCGGCCGTGCCTCGGGCCCACCTCCTCCCGTCCCCCAAAGCCACCCGTCTCCCCGCCGAGCCCGGGGCCGCGTCCCCGCTTCTCCCGCTCCTCTCGCATCCGCGAACCGGCCCCTCGGGACCGGCATCTCCTCCCCACGCCGGCCTCCCCGGCAGCGGCTCCCCGGGTCCCGAGAGCCGCCCCCCGGTCCCACCTTCAGCAGGTCCAGCGGGTGAGTGCAGCAGGCGGCCCCGCACGACGCGAGGCCGCCGAAGTACCAGCGCGACACACGCCGCTCCGCCATCGGCGCCGTCCTGAGCGAAGCCCCGCCCCGTGCCCCGCCCCGCCCCGCGCAGCCCCGCCTCCTCCCCCGGTACCGGGGTGGCTGCGGCGGCGGCGCTGGGATCCGGCTGCCTGGCAAAGCCCCGCAAGACGCCTCTCCCCGTAAATAATTAACGCAGCGAAGGCAAGAGGCAGCGAGATGCTGCTCGAGAAGGGGCCGGGCGGCACCAGGAGCACCAGAGCCCAAGGAGGGTCAGGGGAGAGGGGGTGGATCAGGCACAGAGGAGCCTTGGAGAGGCCAACCCTTTTCACAGGGCTCTTTTTCCGCGAGCGGGTACAGGGGTACAGTTCTCTGGGATGTCAGAAAGAGAGAGCAGCCTTGCTGAGCCCTACAGCATTCCCACACCGGATCCTTTGGAGAGTGTTCCCACCGCAGGACGTGGGAACGACTCACACTCGGAAACATCCCGAACCCGGTTCCGGCAATGGCCGGGGCCCGGGCAGGCGGCAGCAGGGAAGGCTGCCATCATGCCAGTCCCTCTGTGGTGAGGCAGAGCTGTTTACTCCAGAACCACCGTCCCTCCTGCTGCCTCCAGCGCCGCTTTGATCTTCTCTGCTTCCTCCTTGGAAGCATTAGCCTTGATCTCCTGCGGAAGGGACTCCACCAGCTTCTTTGCCTGTGGGAAGGACAAAGTACGAGGCCTGTAAACTTGGCTTTCACTAACTGGATTAACAGCTTTAGTGCCATGAGCCTGACCTCTGCGTACACAGACCAGAGAAACTCACTGGCTGGTGTAAAACCCACAACTTTTACTTAAACTACAGCGCATCCTGCCTGGAAGACATCCTGACCCAACTGCAAGTGATGGCACACCCACTACACCCCTGAGTAACTGCCCATTAAGCCCTCCCAGGCCATGCACGGTGGTCCCAGAGGGGCAGTCCTGCCAAGGTGGCTCCTTGCTGGGCTGAGGTTTTTCAGCCCAGTGTTTTGGTTCGCACATTCCTGGAAGAGGGGCCGTCTCAGGGTCTGCAGGCAGCTGTGCTGGGCAAGGCGGGGAGTCCACTGTACAGGCTGAAAACAGAGTTCCTGAACAGACTGTGCCCGACTACATGATCTTGACATTTCCAGGGCTGTTTATACCAAACTCTCTGTACTATGCAGGACCACTGAAGGCAGTGTGAAATGCTGATTAGCTGATTTAAAGGCACTTCCTATAGTATCACTATGCAGAAAGGGAAGGAGCCTGGGGGGTAAGCCCCACTGGAGTTGGATGCTCCTGCTCTCACAGCAACAGCAAAGCTCAACTCTACAAGCAGAGCCTGGGGAGGTTCCTGCCATGTGGAGCCACTGCCAGCTCTCTGCAGGTATTTTGCACCCAGTAGACTGACCATTGCTGTCAGAAAGGAGGTTGTGTTGGTTTGATTCACGTTGGGCACTGTAGCGGCGTGTCCGTGGTGGCAGGAAGTACTCCTTTTGCTAGGGATGAGCAGGCGTAGCTGTGCAGGGAGGGGACATGCCTTCCCCACCAGAGCCCAGCACCGTGTCCGGAAAGGAGCCTAGCCTGGCTTGCTGTGATGAGGGACCACAATATTGGCTATCCATTAAAGATCTTTGCTCACTAGTGCTTAACTTGGGCTCTGAAGTGGCCTGGCCCCAAGGAAGCCACTGATCAGAGCTCCCAGCTGAAGGAAGAGCAGGGCCCAAGCCAAGCTGGACCTGCACTGCAATAGACACTCGTCAGAGAGGAAGAGAGTTTCCGATCCCAGCTGGTGCGTACAGGGATGCCAGCCCAGGGCAGTGAAGACATGAGGTAAGCCTGTATTGGGCTGGCTCAGAACAGGCTTTCAGAGGTGCAAAACCAAGTCTGGCTTGTGCTGACAACGAGCCTGTCCCATCAAGCACTCGTTGCTGTAGGACTGTCCCGTTCCAGTCAGGTCAGCACCCGATGTCCAAAGATTTTGCCAGCAATGCTCTCTTCTACACCATTAGCAGCCTTGCAGGCCAAGAATAAGTTCCCTGCAAACCTTGTTAAAAATACCCCAACTGGACAACAACAAAAGTAACAACAAAAACCATACTGGCTATGCTTTGAACACCACCTCTGCAGACAGAGCCAGCCCTCAGCAGCAATTTTGGGGCGGTGCCTTAACCAAAACACACTGGGTCAGTACACTTGATGAAGTTTACTGCCACTGACCTGCATCAGCCAACCTCATGACTGCAGTGGGATGTAACCAGCCTGCCTGGCAGGTTCCACACGCTAAGCCAAGCTGATTTACCGTTCATTCTCCAGACTGCTTTTAATTACCCACTGCTCCTGCCCGTTACAAGGCTTCGGTACTTTGATGTTTGCTTGAGACTGATAACGGAGAAGCAGCTGCCGGACTGATCCTGCTGACAGCCAGTTAGTTATCCCAGTGGGCCAACGGAACTCACCAGAGTTACTGAACCGTTGGGTTTGTGATGCAATGGTATGAATGGGTCAGAAGAATTTCTACAAATCCTTCTGCTATCCCAGGCAGATTTTACAACACTCAACGTTTCTTCCTTGCAACTGGATAAACAGCAGATGCTACTGTTATACACAAGGTGCAAAAGCATCGTGCAGTGGCAAACTGAAGCACATTAAATGCTTCCACAGTAGCACCTGTATCACTCATTCTTTGCTCTGAGCCTACATCACCGCGCAAGGGCACACGCTCAGCTGCTGCGGAGGACTGTGAAAGGCCTGGTCTCCCCTCAGAACAAAGAGGAGGAGGAGGCACCCCCTACAAAAAGAAGAGTGCTGAAAAGCACTAGAAGCATGGATTGCAAGATGTGTGGATGAGAGAAACTCGTCTAAACTCAGAAACATGCTGGCCTTGAAAAAGCCAAGGGGGAGCTAAGGCAAATCCAGCTGTAAGGAGGAATCCAGGGTACGCCCCAGTTCTGTGGGAAAACCCACAGCCGCTCTTAGGTTTGGAGAAGGTGAAGCTGGCATGGAGCACTTTGAGGTGTCTGTTCTGAGCCTCCTTCTGCATCCCACTGGTTCTGTTAGGGGCTGAGCTGTTCACAACAGAGAGCTGGGAGGGAACAGCCATCCTAATGGCCAGACACGGCCACTCCTGCTTTAATCTCACCCATATCTGAGATGCAGACATGGGCAGCCTGTTCCCCCAAACACAACTCCAGACTCCCTTTTGGATGGAGAACTGAGGCTGCAGGCTGAAACATGCTTCAGAACCTGTCTGGGTGGCCAGGACCATGGGCAGCCCCCTCCTCACCTGCACAAGGTTCACTCCTGGCACGAAGTTCTTCACCTCCTTGATCAGCTTCACCTTGTCGGCAGCTTTCAGGTCTGTCAGCCGCACGGTGAAATGTGTCTTCTCTTTCTTGAGCGGGACCTCCTCCTCCTCCTCCTGGAAGTGGCCAGAGAAAGTGAACACCCCAGGCCAGGGTCCCGGGCCGCCGCTTTCCCACTCCACCCCCCTGCGTGAGGTGCCCGGGAAGCCCACACGAAGCCCCCGGGGATCCAACTCCCGCCCCTTCCCCTCCCGGAGATCTCGTACCTTCGGAGCCGCCTGAGAGGACATGAGGGAGGCAGCCGCCGTCGGCATCACCGCCACGTCCGGGATCTTCAGGGTCTCCTGCGGGAAGAGCAGCGGCGGCCGGTGAGGCGGTGCACGCGGGTGGGCCCAGCCGGGGCGGGCTGGGCCGAGCCGGGCCGGACCGGGCCGAGCCGCCCCTCGCCACCCACCTTCAGGAGCGCGTTGAGGTCGGCCACCTCCAGCAGCGTGAGCCCCGCGATGTCCCGCACCAGCTGCCGCACCTTAGGCGAATACTCCTTACCGGCCGTGTCCAGCGGTGCCCCGGCCAGCGCCTCCGAGCGCCGCGCTTGGCTCGTACCCAGCGCCCTGAGGCCGGCGGCGGGCATCGCGGCCGGGCCCCATCGCCAGGCGGGCGGCAGGCGGCGGGACAGGCGCGGCGGTAGCGCGCGGGCGGCGGGCAGCATGGCGGCCGCAGAGGACACGGCGCCGTCCGCCCCGCCCCTCCCGGCGGCCCCCGCGCCGCGCCCGGGCCGCTCTAGGCTCCGGCGCGGCAGCGTCTCGGTGGTAAAGGCGACGCTCTGGCCGCCAGGTCCGCCCGGGCCGCCCTCCCCCGCCAAGCACGCCAGGCCGCGGCTCTTTCCGGGACACTTTATTGTCGCCGACCGCGCTCGGGCGCCCGCGAGGGAAGCGGCGGGGCCGCGGCCGGGTCCACCCGGGGGAAGGGGCCGGGCAGGGCATAGGGTCGGGGGTAGGATGGGAAGGGGGAGACTGGGGCGGGACGCGGGTCGAAGCCGGCGCCGGGCAGCGGGACAGGGGCCGGCAGGTAGCGCGGCGCCCCCGCCCCGGGACGGAGCCGGCAGCCGCTGGCCCCGGGCCGGGGGCGGCGGGAGCGGCGGGGAGGGGGAGTAGTGTTGCACGGAGCCCGCGCCGCGGCGGGCATCAGTCGAAGGAGATGAGCTGCGCCTCGGCGCTGCCCGGCGGGGGCTGCACAGCGGCGGGCGCTGGCTGGGGCTGCTGCTGCTGCTGCTGCTGCTGCCGGGGCTCCGGCCGCTGCCATCTGGAACAGACCGAGGCGACGCCGTTAGCAAATGCAGCAGCCGCCGTCGCCTGACACCCCCTCCCTCGCCCCCGGCCCTGCAGCTGGCAGCACTCACCGGCGGGTAGAGGGGCTGCTGCCCAGGCAGGTAGGGCTGCTGGGCTGGCAGGCTGCTCAGCGAGGCTTCCTGCCCTGGCAGGGTAGACATGAGGCCCTGCGGAGCAAGGATGTGGCCGTCAGAGGGATGCGAGGACACGGGGGTCCACAGGGCAGAAGAGAAGGCTGGCAGCTTTCCCCTCAGGCCCCTCCTGTGGGCAGGGTACACAGGCTGGAACCCACCCCCCTTGTGTCCCTAGGAGTGCTCACCTGCATGCCATAGGGCTGGTAGCCCATGGAGACAGACTGGCCGCCCATGTAGCCCATGGCACCTGACTGCGGGGCCTGGGAGATGGCCGGGATACTCTGTGACTGCGAGGCTGCACTCTGGGAAGGAGAGACCAGTGAGCTGGTGTTCAGGCAACCATGGCCTCTCGCAACCCAGTGCCCTGGCCCCACTGTCCCTCAGTGGCTAGAACCAGGCTGTGTTCTTCCCACTGCACCATGGGGAACCCAGAACTGGCTCAGACCCCCACCCACTCCCACAGAAAAAACAGCAGATCCCAGATCTCGGGGACCAACACCCTCTTTCTCCCTCTCCCTCCTCCTCAGAGATCCCATCATAGAGTGGGGAGCTGTGCAAATCCCCGGTCCCCCTCCCCCACCCCCCAAACACCCCAGCCGCTCTGCTTTCACTTGCCTGGTAGCCCTGGGTTGGAGTGGGCTGGTAGGATGAGTACGCTGGGGTGGTGGTGGGCACCGCCTGTCCTTGCTGAGCTGCCTGCCCTCCCCCTGTGCCCGGCGGGTACATGTAGGCGTTCACCATGCTGGGATCTGCAGCAGGAAGGGCAGGGATTGAAACACCCACCTTGCACCCAGGTGTCACCCACGTGGGACTGGCCGGCCATCATACCTGTCCCTGTGACGGGCATTGCGGTGTACGGCCCTGTGCCCCCTTGTGCTGCCTGGTTCATGTACACACTGTGCATGGGAGAGCCCTCCACAGAGCCGGCCGGGCTGAAGGTGCCAGGGAAGCTGGTGGGCCCAGAGGGCTGGTAGATCACCCCACTGGCAGCAGGCATGGCCTGGAGCTGTTGAGGGAAGAAAATCCAGCTTTGGGCTGTGTCCCCTGGGACTTGGCAGGAGGGGCTCTGGCCCAGCAGCCATACTTGGGCATAGGGCAGGGAGAAGGCTGGCATCTGGGCTCTCATCTGGATTGTCTGCTTCTGCTGTTCCAGGCGCATCTGCCTCTCCTTCTCCTGCTCCTGCAGTCGCTGGATGGCCAACTGACGCTGCATCTCCAGGTACTCCTGTAAGAACAGGGCCATGACAGCTAGAAGCCAGGACACCGCAGCACCCCCACCTGCCAGGGCAGCTGCCCCAACAGCCCCAGCCCACAGTGCAGGCAGGGCTGCTGGCCAACAGCCCCGACACCCTAGAAACACTTCTTGGCCTCACCTGCTTCTTCTGCCTCATGATCTCCAGCTTCTGGGCCAGCTGGATCTGACGCTGGCGCTCTGCCTCCTCCGCCGCACGGCGCAGCTTCTCCCGATGCTCCTCCCGCAGAGCGTTCAGAGCCCCACGCGCATCCCGGATCTGGGCCAGCTTGTCCTGCAGCCCTTCATAGTAGACTGGAAGGGGAAAAGAACCTCAGGGAACACCTGGGGGCAGAGCACTCAGACCAGGCTGCTCCGGCTTCTCTCCAGAGAGGCCATGTCATGGGAATGCCAAACCCTGGCTCAGGGGGAGGCCCCGGCAGCCTCCCGCTCCTCCCCAGGACTGCCCCCACATAACATACGCCTGCGCTCATCCAGCTGGTTGAGGAGCTCCAGCAGCTGGGGGTGCATGTTGTTGATAGACTGGAAGAGGGACAGCACAGCAGAGTCATTGGTGATGCTGCGGCCCCGCATGTGGTTGCTCTTCATGCGGTTGACAAAGGTGGTGACCGCGTTCTGCAGCGCCTTCAGGAACTGCTCATGGTTCTCCTCGGACTCGCCGTTCTGGTACTGCTGCTGGAAGGACAGGGCAGCTGATCAGCCTCAGCCCCCCCGTGCTGTGCCAGCAGCAAGCCTGCAGAGCCACACGCCTGAGCTGCACGACAGAGCCACGTGCTCCTTACCCCTCACGCACAGGCCCTGGCCCCCTCTTACCTCAACTACGCTGAGCGAAGAGGGATGGGCTTCCCCAGGCTGAGCTGCTGGCTCTGTGAGGGACAGAGGTGCTGACGGGGTGGGGCTCTTCCGAACTTCCTCCTGCTTCTTCTCCCAGTAGTTGCGGTTCAGGTAGCGAGCCAGCTGCCAGAAAAAGGAAGGTGAGCATCGCAGCCTCGCTGGGAGCCTTGGCACGGACTAGCAAAGCACAGATCCTCACCTCTGGGTCAATGTCCTCAGCCAAGGGAGCAGAGGAATTCTAGAAAGAAAAAGGAACAGGGAAATGAGACAGGGAAACATGTTTCAGAGGAACCAGAGACCCACAGCTCCCATGCAGACGTCCTGCTCGGACCTGGCCATACACAACCACCAGTGCTGAGCACCGGTGAGATACTGACAGGGGACAGCCATCCCCATCAGCCTGGCACATGCTGTGCTGCAGCCAAGGCACCTGAATGTCGGCTGAGTACAGACCTTGCTGAAAACACAGCAGTGCTGTTAAACTGCAAGGTACTGAGCGGGGCAAATTCTTTCCCTCAGTATGGGAATTAAACCCGACCCAAGCAGGGCAGATGCAGGCTAGTGAGGCAGCCTGTAACCAGCCACTTCATGTGCAGGGGCTCCCCTGAACGTACCACGGGAGGGGAATAGAGCGAGGTGACCGGGGGAGCTGATGATGTGACGGGTGTGGGTTCAGCCTTTGGGTACATGGAATAGGTTGTTTTCTGCCTCTGCAAAAGAGAAAACAAATATAGTCAAGTCAAGGACTGTCTGGATTCCTGCAGATCTCCCAGTCTGCCTCAGACTGGGCACACTGGGAGGGCAACATTCCTAGCAATGGTCAGGCACAGCCTGTAGACCTAGTCTTGGGCTTTGCACAGTTCCCACAGGCCAGCGTGCCCCAGGGCTGGCAGCCTGGGCTCAGCCTGCTTCCAAGGTTTGGGAATGCAACACTGCACGTGCCCAGCTTTGCTTTCACCTCTCCTTGCACAGGCCCTGCGACTTGCTGGCACCAGGACCTGCCTCAGGATCCGTTACCACACAGCTGGGAGACACCCAGCACATCGGGGCTGCACAGCAACAGCCCCCCCAGGTGCCAAACAGGGCACAAACCATTCTCTCCTTCTCCTCAGCCTCTGATTGAGACAAGGCAATAGCTAGCTGAAGCTCTTCCTCCTCTTGCAGGGCTGTCTCGTCACGCTTTGGAGGCAGCTGTGAACAGAGAGATGGGGAAGGTGGTCAGCAAGAGGCATCAACAAGCAGGTGAGGACCCCCAGACCACCCAGAGCAGCCACTCACCTGGGACTGCTGGGAGAGGGGGCTGGTCAGGTACTCTGGGGGCAGTTCAGAGGTGGCAGCAGCTTTGCCTTCAGCCTTCCTGTAGTCAGAAAAAGGCAACGGCACAGACTGAGTGCTCCTTCCTCCACACCGGAGCCCCAGCCCTGCACAACACTACAGCTGCAAACCATGTTCCCAGGAAGGGAACCCAGCCCAGCCCACAACTCCTGCAGCCCACAGGAAGGTGGCTCCACACCAAGTTTCTCCCTGCACAGTCCCAGCTGTGGGAAAGAAACACACCACCAAGGGTACTGACTTGTTGAGATGCTCGTAGCAGGGCTCGCAGACTCTCACTTCCTTCTCAATCCCAAACTTGGGGATGGTGGAATACTTGGAGGAGCATTTGCCACAGAAGATCTGCCCACAGGCCCTGCAATGATGCTGCAAAGGGTGGGAGACATCAGCACTGTGCCAAGACGTGACTTCACAGCTAGACATCACTCACACACTCCTGGCACTCCTCAGCAGTGGCCAGGGAACACAGTCCAGCCATGACACACTTCCATGCAGACTCAGCGAGTCCTGCAGATCCCAGGAAGGACCAAGGGGACACAGGGGGGCAGGAGTGGCACCCACCTTCCGTGTCACAACACCAAACTGCACCCGACATCTGTGACACTCCTCAGCATCGACCCAGTCCGGAGCCTGTCAGGGTTACGGAAACTCAGGTAAGGAGGGGAGGAAGGCTGAGAAGAGCGTCTCCACGAGCCTTCTAGTCGGCCCACGTGGCAGCTGGGAGCAGCATGTGCCCAGCAAGGCCTCCAATGTGCAGGGAACGGAGGACTGCATGAACTGAAGGTTCGGTAGGAAGGGGGACGGAGAGCAAGGGCCGTCCTGCAGTGCCACCTCCCTCCCCAGCAGCAGCAGCACTTACCCTTTCTGCAGCGAACATGGCATCGCTCTCTTTGAACTCCGGGAACACGTGACCTGTGGGAGAAGCGACAGCATCCTGTTGTGAAAGGGCTGCTCTGCACAGGGAGGCCCAGGTCACAGCCATGCCTCAGATCTGGCTCTGTATGCCGGCCCTGACCACTGTCTTACTCTGACACAACTAACAGCATCCCTCCTCCCCCAGGCAGTGTCCTGACACCCATCGCTTCTCCCACAAAGCTCCTCCTGAGCAGAGCTCCTCAGCCAATCGTGTACCCAGATTTCTTACCTTCAACCTTCATTATCTGGTAGGTGTCCTGCACCACCTTGTACTTGGGCTCGTTGCGGAAGGCGTGAGCCCAGGCCTGGATAAGGTACAGGATCTTACTGCGGACACTTGTCTCCACTTGTCTCTGCACAGAAAGGGAAAGCAAAAAGAAAAATCTGAGAAAGAGAGTCTGAAATACAAAGGATGGTGTGAATCCTCCAGGAGAGAAGCCAGAACTAGCATTCATGGAGAACCTTTAGAGCACCTGTGCAAGGTAAGAGCTATCAGAAAGCTGCAATAAGGACAATTCGCAGTGATGACTACCCAGTCCTTGAGTTTCTCCGCTCCTCCACTCCAGACCAAACAAGAAAATGCCCTTCAGAACAGCACAGACCACCTTGGAAAGGGACAAGTTATGATGCTTAAGGGAAAGCACCCACAGAATCACAGAGTCGCTCCCCAGGACCTGCCAGCACTCATCCCAGCCCAACAGCTCTGCCCACCTCCTCACAAGGGTCGCTCCTCCCACACCAGAACGTTGTGAGACTGAGAGCACAGTCCACCTCACTGAGCACCCCAGGACACAGCTGCAGCTGCACCTCCAGCCCTGAGCCCACTTCCCAGGAATAGCTGAAGCCACCTCAGGATGTGAGGCAGTAAGGACAGCTGGGGACCCTGCCCTTCGGAGACAGGGGTGGTTGTCCCACATGCCGAGGAGCCGGAGGAAACCTGGCAAGCCTGTTCCTACCCTTGCCTCACAGAGCAGCCCTGTCATCAGCTGACCAAGTCATCAGGCTTTCACATGACAGGCTGTTCCAGAAACTCCTTGGGGAGCGGAGGGGCTTTGTCAAGCTCCTGTTTCAGCCCAGAGCTCAGCCCACACAGCATGACTTCCTGACAACTCCTGCAGCTCCAAACTTCTAGGAGATTTGGCAAAATCCTGCATTCCACAAATATCACAGCCCTGAACCTCATCAGAGCTGAGGCCACTTTGCCAGCAAAGTGTCAAGCACAGGAGAATGGGCAGCTATGAAACTGCCAAGGCAGACAAGGGCTGGAGAGAAGCACAGAATCGCTGGATCTGATCTTATCCCATCTCCTCAGCGCTCAGAGCGGCTGTACTACAACACCTGCCCATCACACTGCAGCAGTGCTCTTGCCTCAGCAGATCCTGCACAGAGACTGAGTCAGCCTTAGCAGGAAGAAGAGGAGGGAGACACCCTGCTACGGTGTGTGAGATGACAGGGCTCACACAGCTCATTCACCAAGTATGTGGGTCATCTGGTCATCTGTTTGTGGCAGAAGAGGGAGGCTGTGAGGAACAGCAGCACTCCAACCAGCTCTTGTCCAGGCACTGCTGCTCTGGGGCTGGGAGCTAGAGACAGAAGTTCCCATTTCCACTTTGTTTGTGGAAATCCTCCACCCAGGGACACACAGAGCTCCTGCAGACATCGTGTTGTATCAAACTGGCAAGTGACAGCTTGTCAGTGAGAATGGCCACATCGAGATCCTGCAAAGCACCTCAAACAATTCCACAGGCCAATGAAATGGACATGCTAAAGAGGAAGCCTCAGCCAGATTTTACCACGCTGCTTTACCCTCCTGTGTGTCTCAGGAGGTACTACAAGAAGGGAATCCACCTCACTGCTGCTCAGGTCTGGACCATCATCTCTCCATTTTCCTTTGCTGTCCCCAGCCAAGCAAAGCATCGTGCTCAGGAGCATTTGCCATGAAATGGTCTAGGCCTTTACATTGTGTTCCTACCCAGCTTGCACTACAGCCAAACATTACGTTTGCTCACGGCATCTCCCCTCCCTGGCACATGCTCCTCAGCTCCTTACCCTCATCCCTCCACATCACACAATACAGTTAAGCTCCTTTTTGAAAGGCATTTCCAAACAGTTCCCCTCTGCTCCTTACGCAGAGGGAGTGAGAGAGGACACACGTGTTTTCTCCTGCTGCTTCTCTTACAAACTTATTCAAAACCAAGGGTAAATTCAGATACATTTACCTTGAGTATTTCCTTCAGTTCCTCCATAGTCTGTTTATTGGCCACCTCGTCGTGGACTGTTTGGCCACAGTTTTTAACCACCGACTCCATGACCTGCAAGGGCAAAGGACAACATTAGTCTGATGAGTTCTTCCTTCTCTGCAGCCTGTGAGGAGTCCCAGTACACACTCAGGCTACAGCAGCCAGGATACCAAGAGAACAGCATGACCTAAGCAATGAGTTGTGTTAGGATGGTGTCAGTCAAGCCAGGGAAATCCACAGCACCACGCTGGAGAGGAAGCTACGCTTCAGCTCCACGGTGGCCTTTGCAGCTCTGCTGCAAGGACAGATTCCCAGGGACAGGTTTCTAGTTCCAGCCTTGTCTGTTCCTAATTCCAAGGCAGAATTAGGGAACAAAAACCACCGTCCCACTAGTCAGTCACAAAACCTCTGTGCTAGAGCCAGGGGAGGTGAACTCCAAGCCACAACTCTGCTGGTCCCCGGGCAGGAAATGCTGCACAGCCTGGGAGGCAGGTTCCTGGAGATGGGGAGTTCCATGGCCTGAGAGCCAGGCCCCCACAGCGCTCACGGTTTGGGCTGACATTACCTCCAGTGCATAGAGAGCCACGTGGGGATTCTTGTCGTTGACTTTCTTCTTGATAGCATTGACGGCATATTTTGCTCTGGGTAAGGAAAAAGAGTGCACATCAAGAATCTGAGGGGAGATTCCACCTGCTGTTGACACCCTGCTAAACCCCACCCAGCACAAAGGCGCAGTTTGATCTTGGTCTGCACGATTCCCTGGGGGCAAACTGGGATGAAATCAAATAAGCACATTCAGGCTTGAGTTCCTCTGAGGATTTCAGGCCAGAAGTAATGCACAGTGCCTGAGGTCAGAGGAGACCCTCAATACACCCAGGCACACCAGGCTGCTTTTCCAACACCTTTCCATCAGGGATAACAAGATACATACTACAGCAGGCTGACAGGTCCGACACCCTCACGCTTTGCCCCGTGCAGACAGGGAGAGCAGCGCTCTGGCATGGCAGAGCCCCAAGAGCACTCACTGTGTGTCTCCCTGGCGGATCATGTCACAGATCTGCAGGATGGATTCCCAGTCTGTCTCCAGCAGCAGCTGGCTCGTGGCCTTATCTGCAAGGAACAAGCCCGTCGGGTTGCTGTGAGCGGTTCTGCTTTCCTGCCCGCCGCTGCCTGCGCAGGGATCCCGCCCCGGGCGATGCCCCAGACCCGAGCGCTCGCGGAGCCGGGCTCTTCCCGGAGCGCACCGGCTCTTCCGCTTCCCCACACCCCGGGCCGTCCGGAAACCTCGGCCCCATCGTTCCGGCTCCTGCGAGCCGCGGCCCCCGCACCGCCCGCGCGGAAGACACCGATCCTCGGCCCCGGGTCGGGCAGTGCCGTGCCCAGCGGCGGCCCGCGGCCCCGGGCCGGCCCCGACTCCCGACACCGAGTGCTGCGGACCCCGAGGCGCGTCCCCCAGCCCGCCCCCCTCGCCGCGGGGAGGAAAAACCACGGCAGGTACCGAGGAGCCGCTCGAAGGTGCCGCCGCCGCGCCCCATAGTGTCCCCCCACCGCCGGCCTGGCCCAGACCGCCCCTGCGCCGCGCTTCCGCTTCCGCCTTCCGGTGGGGCGGGGCCGCTTCCGGCGGGGCGGGGCCGCGCTGGGCGCGATGGCGGGCGCGGGGCCGCCGGTGCCCACGTGCCTGCTGCTGGGGGCGGCGGGCGGCGGGAAGAGCCTCCTGGCGCGGCGGCTGCGGCATATCCGACCAGGACGGGCCTCGAGAGGAGGGCCGGGCGGGGCGGGGCGGGGCGGGGCGGGCAGCGGGCGCGTCCCCGTCCCCTTCCCGGTTGCCGTCGCGTCCTTAACCCGCGGCACAGCTGAGCGCCGAGGGGGCTGCGGAGCTGGGCAAGCCCCCGGCCACGCTGCCCACGGTAGGCAGAGCCTGGCCGGTAGCGCCGGTGCGGCCGAGGGGCTCCGGTGCGCGAGCACGGCCGCACTCAACCGAACCGCCGGTCCCGGCAGGTGGGCACCAACCTGACCGACCTGCGGCTGCCGCGGAAGGTGACGGTCCGGGAGCTGGGCGGCTGCATGGGCCCCATCTGGCCCAGCTACTACGACGAGTGCGGTGCTCTCCTGGTGAGCAGCGGC
The DNA here is from genome assembly GCA_027925045.1 of Hypotaenidia okinawae. Taxonomy (NCBI): domain Eukaryota; kingdom Metazoa; phylum Chordata; class Aves; order Gruiformes; family Rallidae; genus Hypotaenidia; species Hypotaenidia okinawae. Next base: position 10,889,903 of record BSDF01000018.1, on the reverse strand, counting down.
GGCACCGGGACCCCGCACCGGCGGGGCGATAGCTGGGTGGCGACCCGCACCGAGCCGTGTCCATGACGGCCGAGGGGGATGCAGGGGAAAAAGGGGCGGGCCAGGGTTTGGTGCGGGTCCCCGCACCCTGGGCCGAGCCGGTGTGCTCACTCCCCCGCACCGCTGCTCTCCCTTCTCCTCTTCCTCTTCCAGTTCGTGATTGACGCCGCCAGCCCCACTCAGGTCTCCTCGTCCTGTGTCCAGCTACTGTCCGTCCTCTCTGCCACACAGCTCGCCTCCGTGCCCGTGCTGGTGCTCTTCAATAAGATGTGAGGGGGGCAGCCCTTGGGATGGGGGGGTGTCAGCCTGGAGCAGGGGCTCAGCTGAGAGAGAGTGGAGGGGGTCAGCCTGGAGCAGGGCCTGCAGTGGCTTCTGTGTCCCTTCCACCAGGTGACACCCAGGGAAGCCTGGCGAGTCCTGGGGGCTGCAGGGAGAGAGGGGTCTGGGTGGGCAGGAGAGGTGTGTCTGTGGCGTGACAGAGCCCCCTCCTCTCCGTCTGCAGTGACCTGCCCTGCTACATGTCGCTGGCCGAGATGAAGTCGCTGTTCCGCATGCAAGACATCGTCTCCTGCGCCACGCAGCCCATCACCATGCTGGAGACCAGCGCCCGCGACGGCACCGGCCTGGCTGATGTCCTGCAGTGGCTTCGGGCCACCCTGGGAGACCCCCACTGACGCTGCCTCTGGGCAAGCCCTGCGACTGAAGCAGGCAGCCCTGGAGCAGGAGCTGGGTGTGGGGCCCTGGGCAGCGTCATGGGCTGGTGGCAGGAGGAGCCCTGTGGGGGGCTGTACAGTAAAACTGGGACTGTGCTGTCCAGGCTGGCAGCTGTGGTGTGTGGGGGTGGAACTGCGGCCTTCGAGGGAGGGGGCAAGGAGGAGCCCGGGGCTGTGCCTGTGTCTGGGTCAGACACTGCAGGGCCAGGGCTGGTACTGGGTCCTGGGCTGGAGGCCAAGTGTACACAGGGTTCTGCCAGCAGCTTTGGGGCCTTATGCCAGCAAGGCATGGTGAGGGGGACACAGACTGTGGGGACCTGGGTGGGTCCTGGCAGCCATGGCAGACCAAGGGGCAGGGATGCCTCAGGGACAGCGCAGTGCCAGCCTGCAGCTGCTCTCTGCTCAGGCTCAGACTGCAGCTGGATCCATACCAGGAACCCATGCCAGCCTTGACCTGCGTCTGTACCCACCCCAATCACCCGGCCTGTACCTGCCCATATCACCTGGCCCCTGCCCACCCCAACAGCCTGGCCCTGCGCTGGGCAGGCAGCTGCCTCACCCAGCAGCACGACTGCAAAGTCACTGGGCATTGTGGCTGCCCAGGCCTTGTTGAGGATGTGCTGTGGGATAACTGGGTTTCTCAGGCAGGAGGCTGCTGACAGCATAGACAAGCGTCACTCTGGCCCAGGGCTGCAGCGACACCACCACAATGGTGAGTGGCTCCTGGGGCCAGATGTGACAATGCAGTGGTGATCTTTGCTCCCACATCATGGGCACACGCTGTAACCACCCCTAATTAATGCACCAAATCACTCACCTTCCAACACACAGGTCCAGAGTCAGGCTGTGAGTCACCAGCACAGCCAAGCTTTAATGGGCCAGGGCAGCCTGGGGCTGGGGAATCACAGCATTGGGGTCTCCAGACATCTGGGCTGGCTGGGATGTTTTGTGAGGCACAGTTGTACTCTGCTAACAGTAACCATGCACAGAGAAGGGCCTGCTCTGTGCAGAGCCATGCCCTGGGATGTGTTGGCAGTCCTGGCCCTGGTTCTGTTGTGCCTGCCATGTCCCCAGCAGCTCCAGGCAGTGGGAGCACACACATCCCTAGGCCACAGCATCTCCACCAAGCTTCCTGACATGTCCCAGTGGATCCTTGACTGCTGCAATGCCGAGGAGAGGGTGTCCCCAGCACCCTGCAGTCCTGCTGGTTCCAGCACCATGCTGCAGTGGCTCAGAAAGAAGAACGGGTCCAGCCCCAGGCTGTGAGCAGAGTCCTTCCCTGACCCTCTCCTTCCCAAGGAATCTGGAATGAAGAGGAGAGAGAGTGTCCCTGAAAGCCCCAGGGTCTGCTGCCAGGGGCAAGCAGCGCTGCCCTACTCTGAAAGCAGAGACAAGGCTCTCTGAACACCCCCATCCCCTTCTGCTCCCAGTCTCAATCCTGTCCCTGGCCCGGTGCTGGCACCCCCAGCCACAGAAGCTGCAGAGACCCAGCCATCCCCTGGCACAGGCTGGGAATGTCCCCAGCACACTGCATCCTGCACGCCCAGCCACCGGTGGAGCCCAGGCCAGCGGAGCAAGGGGAAATGCTTCTGGGAAAGGCCAGCTCATCCATCATCCCCTGCACCTTCCCGCTCTCCAGCAAGCAGTGCTCTGCTGCAGCTGGACTGGCCCTGCCCATGCTATACCATCACACTCCTGCCAGCAACGGTCTGGCACGGAGCAGAGGAATATCCACACAGCCAGCAAGCTCCGAGCACCCCGGCAGCCCTCTCCCCTTGGTGCAGGCCTCACCTGGACTCAGGCACGTCTCTCTCTCTGCTCATAAACGGAGTGAAGCTTGTTAATGAGAAATGACTTATCCTCCCCCTCCTGCAACAACAGAGATGTTGGTGAGCAGCCACAGGACAGGCTCCTGCACATCTGAGGAGGCAGAACTGCCAGGACTAGAGCACGGATCTGGCAGTCCCAGGGCTGCCAGGACTGGCCAAGGGTAGTGATAGCTCATGCACCTTGAGGATCTGCTCCCTCAGCAGGCGTATGATCCTCCGCTGGCCTTTCACCATCTGGATTTTGACATAGATCAAGCCTCTGCAAATGACAGCAGGATGGGATGGTGGCAGCTGGGGTGGGACCCTGGGGGACACTGCTCCAGGTCCTGGCTGGGATACAGGGTGCTCTGGAGGGACACCCCAGCTCCCAGCCCCCTGTTGGGGCTGTGACCCTCAAGATGGTCACAGCCTGGGGCTCGTACTCACAGCAAGATCGCAGACATGGACAACAGGAGCAAAGGGCTCTGCAACAGGTGATGATAGACCCTGACAAACCAGGTGATGTCTGGGTTGGACTTCTCCAACACTTGCATCCAGGTCTGCCCTGACTTGTAGATGGTTTCCAGCCCCTGGAAGGGACCACAGGTTTCCGATGGCTGCATCCTGAGCAGACAGAGTGATGGAGTCAGTCAGAGCGATGGCAGCTCAGCCAGCCGCTACCCCAGCTCAGGGCACTGCCTGGCTTCACACATCTGTCCCTCTGGGGACCAAGCATCACACACCCTTGCAAGGGGGCCCCATCCCCTTGTCCTGCATTGGGAACATCTGGCAACAGCTGGGAGAAACAGGCACAGGCCCTGCTGCTATGCTCCATGCAATGACCAGCAGCTGGGCAGCATCCCTCCCCCGGACAGCCCTGAGCTGGCCGTGACACACTCCACATTTCATCAGGGCTGCAGAGGCAGGGTCTCCCCGAGCCCCTCTCCATTGCCAGGCAGCTGGTGGTTCTGTGCCCTGAGCCATAGTCTGGCAGGTACTCACGACCAGATGGTGTAGGAGAGGAAGATGGCTGCACCCAGGAAGGATGGGAAGCACAGCAGGGTGATGAAGACAGTGTTCATGTGGCACGCTTGCCAGGGCTTGCTGGGTGACTGGCAGTTCTGCATCAGGCTGGTCTGCAGACATAGATCAGCCCACGCTTGCTGCTGTCTCCCAGGAAGTAGCTGCAGGACAGGTGCCCCCAGCCCACAGTCCTGTCTGTCTGTCCCACCCGCCGGGAGCTGAGTGAGCTCCGGGACAGCCTGTTTCCCCCAGCACCACCTCCCTCCCACTCGCTGCAGGGCGCAGCACCTCTGCTGGCTGAGGCGGGCTGTGGCAGGGTGCTGCAGGGCTGCCGGACACGGAGGTGTGTGGGGAGCTGCAGGGGGGATGGAGCTCACACCTTTTTGATATAGAACAGCAACAGCAGCTTCAGCACCTGCATGACTGGCAGGAGCGGTGCGAAGAAAACACCCAGCCTGGGAGAGAGGGGGAAGATGAGAGAGGAGCAGAGCCAGCGGCAGTGACAGGGCACCAGCACCAGCTCCAGTCAGGCTTCCATAAAGCAAGGAGCATGCAACACCCCACACCTGGTCCCTGGGGCTCCCAGGGGACCACGAGGTGTTTGCCAGCAGAGGAATGAGCCATCTCACCAGGTCAGCGTCTGCCCATAGATCAAGTCCAGCACGTTTCGGGCAATGTCAAACTCGGGCCTCTGCTTCCTCTTCAGCCTCTTCTCCAAGATCAGCCTAGGAAGGAGCAGAGCTCTGCTCCCACACTGCCAGGGGGTACACTCGACACCCCACCAGAGCAGCACTGTGCAGAGAGCCGTGCTGTGCCGGATATGCCATGCTGATGGATGGGGAAACCCATCCTGGGGCATGTTACCTCCAGATCAGCTCCCTGAAGAGCGTGTCCAGCAGCGTAAATATGAAGTCCATCACCACAAAGCGATACAGCTCTTGCCCCACACACGTCTCCCAGCACTGTGGAGACAAGCAAAGGTGGCTGCAAGGGGGCAATGAGGCCTCTCCTCCCCCACATCTTCCCTGTGGCCCCCATGGGTGTGAGGGGCTGTGGGACCTCTTACCCCTTACCCCTTCCCCAGCTGCCCCACATGCAAAGGAGCAGATGGTGCCTGTGGTGCCAACTGGCAGGACCAATGCCTTGGCTTTGCCCTGTATTCCCTGGGGAAGGCACGCTCTGAATGGCTGGTTCACATGGGTGTTGTGTGCTCCTCACATGGACCAGCACAGGGCTCAGCCCTGCCCGGCCCCCAGCCCCACACAGCCCCCAGCTGCACACAGCCCTGGGGCGGTGGCACCAACCTCCTCTGTCGAGCAGACCACTTTCCGTCTGAGCCACTGGTAGCAGAGCAGGCCAAGGATCACCATCTTCAGGATGAGGTGCCTGGGGAGTGGGAGCAGGGCCAGGAGCCCCTGAGCCCTGGGGACAGAGGGGCCGAAGCCCGCAGACGAGGTGCCTGTCCCCAAAAAGCTACCGCATGCGGCTGCTGGGGGTATAGCACACTCCCCCCAGCCAACCTACCTGGAGACTGCCACATAGACCTGCACCACGGGGGACTCCTGCCTCTCACACATGGCCAGCAAGTTGTAGAAGTAGGGCATCAGCACGTTGAGGAGAGACACCACAAAGGGCAGGGCCAGCAGGATAGCTTCCCGCTGCCACTTGCTGCTTCCCTGCACTCGGTGGTCCTGCTGTATCTGGGGAGTGGGTGCCAGGGTGAGCACGCAGCTGCCAGCAGCCCAGTGCCCTCAGGGAGGAGGTGGTTACAGCAACGGGGTGCCTCCAAGGCTGGTCTGGCCCCCCTCTCCGCAGCACCCCATGCCGGGGCAGAAGAGCCCACAGCGATGGGCTGCACTCACCATGTGCATGTACTCTGAGAGGTAGTGCACAGCCAGCACACAGAGCACCACCGTGCCCAGTGAGAGGAACCAGGCCAGGAAAAGCACAACAGTGTTCCATGGGCTCAGGGAGCTCGAGCGGGACCGACGCTCAGTGAGCAGCTCCTGGAAGAGAGCAGTGCCAACTCTGGGACTGGAGTGATGGTTGGTCCTGCTGTGCTGAGGTGGGACCCAGAGTGCCAACAGACAAGGCAGCAGTGCAGGGTTGGAGCCAGCGGGTGTTTTCAGCATTGCAACGGCCCCAGGCAGAGGGCAGGAGAGGGGTGCTGAGCCCAGGGTCTGAACCAGCACCTAAGAATGCCTTTGCTTTCCAACTGCAGGGGTCAACTGATGCCTGTGTCCTCACCTTCAGGTGGGTGCAGATGTTCTCACATTGCAGCTTCACCGAGCGCCTCTGCATCACCTTGAAGTCCCAGGCACAGAAGACTTTGATGGCCAGGTTCTTCGCGGAGCTGCCCAGGCGGTAGCTCTCCCGGAAGGAGCAGTACATGCTGCAGTGAGGGGGAGGGTGTCAGGGCATCAGCAATGGAGCAAGTGGAAGGTCAGCAGTGTCAGAGGCTCTGCTCACCCACCTGTACACCAGCAGAATGCAGGTGATGAGGAAGGAGGCCCCGATGCTGAACAGGTAGGCCAGTGGCATATTGTATGGGAGGGGGTGCTGCGAGGGGGCCAATGCTGCTATTGGAGCTGGAGGCACAGGGCTCATTCAGGGTGCCGTTATGGTAGTAGCCATAGTACAGCAGTGAATTAGTAAAGTAGCCCTGTGGGAAAGCACACAATGGGGCCACGGTGACCTCGCTGGTGCCTGCGACTCCCCCACCCAGCCTGGCACACCTGTGCCAGTGCCGCGGGGCACAGAGCCCCAGGCTGGGGCAGCACCAGGCACTGCTTCCCACACCCACAGCGCTGGCAGGGTCCTAGCTGTGTGAGGGCAACAGCTGGGGCATCACCACAGCAGGATACGGGGCAGGGACCGGGGCATCGCTATGCTGGGGGATATGGGGCAGGGATCAGGGCATTGCTGTGCTGGGGTAACAGGGCAGGGCCCCAGGCCTGGAGTAGCTCCTGGTACTGATGTGCTGCCAGTGCTTACCGCTCCTGTGAGGAGCTCGAGGCCGGTGAAGGGCTGGGGGTTGGCTGAGGCTGGTGGATATGCAGCCTGCGGGGCCACCACAAAGAGCAGGAGGAGGAGGAATAACACATTGAACATAAGGAGCTTCTTGAGGAAGAGGAAGTAGGAGAGGACACTGGAGCCGAAGCGACCGCTGATCTGCTTCAGGGTGTAGTGCCAGGGCTGCATGGCAGGGAGCTGGGAGAGCCTGTACCAGAGGCTCCGGCAGCCCTGTGGAGAGGGAACCCAGGAGAGCAACTGGGGGCTGGAGCCTGTACCGGAGGCCCCACAGCTACAGTGCAGACCCAGCCCCCAGACTCACCAGGATGATGTAGTCCATGGACCACCACCAGAGAGAGGAGGAGGAGGAGGCACGGTGCTGGGTGCGCTGCCTCAGGGTGCCCCTCTGCCCGCTCAGCTCCTGCCTGCCCAGCACAGAGAGACGTCAGAGGGCCCTGAGATGGCCCTGGATGAGGGAGCCCTGCCTGGCCAGGGTGAGGGGACCTACCAGAGGGTACATTTATCTGCCAGGCTGAGGGGCATGCTGAGCAGCATGTGGCTGCACTTGCTGGGCGGGAGGCTCAGCATCTCCTTCACCAGCAAACTCCGCTTGTCTGGGGGCACAAGGAACTCAGTGGGACATGGCCAGCCAGGACACAGCGTGCCTGTCCCGAGCCCAGTGTGAGGACAGTGCCCAACACCGCCTGCTCCTGCTCCCGGGGGAAACCCTCACCTTCCAGCCTGGCCCTGGCAGGGTCAGTCTCCAGGTCATACTGCCGCAGGCTGGGCCGCGCTGTGCGGCAGAGCTGCTGCAGGGGCGGGCGACTGTTCCTTCGCCGCAGCTGGGCTGTGCGGTTGTAGTACTGGGAAATGATGGCCCCACGGCTGCGCCCTGTGGGCAAGAGCAGGGCAGTGGGCTGGATGGCCACGGGAGAACAAGGCAGACGGGAGCATTCTAAGGAGCTCCAGGGGCTGGGGAAAGGTGGGCAGCACCTACCGATGGTGCGGCTGGGCATGCTGGAGAGGATCTGCAGGGAGGTGGAGGAGTAGCGGGGATGCTGTTCGCCCTGCCCAGGTTCCAGCCAGGCCATGGTGGCACAGGCATCTGGGGCGGCCAGGCGGGATGGGTGCTCTGGGAAAGGGAGGGCAGGACACAGAGTAGTGACAGCCAGCGTGCCCACAGCTCCAGTCCCTGCAGCAGTGCTGCAGTGTGGAGGCCATGTGCCTGCCCCAGCATGTGCTCCCCCAGAGCACCCTCTTCTCCAGGAACACTCTCTGTGTCCTCAGGAACAGGTCTGCCCTGCTGCCTGTGCTGGCATCAGCAGGCTCCTACAAGTGTGTGAGTCCTAGCTGGCTCAGGCAGTGTCTGGGGCAACAGATGGCTGTGGACACACACGCGGTCCCTGTCCCACCCCGTCCCTGTCCCACCCCAGCTGCAGCCACAGTGCTTTACCTTGGCCCCTCTCCTGCATCTCCAGCTCCAGACCTGCCTCTAGCAAGCTGCTCTGCTCCTGGATGAGCTGGCAGAAGGAGGTATGCAGGGCTCCTTCATTGTCTGGGCTCAGATCCTGGCTGCAGGGACACAGAGGTGCTACTGGGGACTGGGCTAGGCACCGCGGAACAGAGCTGGGCACCAGGGAATGGAGCCACAGCAAAACCCTGGTGCCAGCCGTGGCATGGGCACTCGGTGCCTGCCGAGCACAAGGGCTGCCGTTCCCGGCAGTTTCACGGCACTGGGGCTGTGGGATCCCGGGGCGCGGCTCGGGCAGCGCAGGAAAACACTCACCCTTCGCTCTCGGTGTCCTCAGAGATGTGGAGTGCGAAGGAGGGCGGCCGGGACATCCTGCCGGGGCTGAGCGGGTCCCTGTGGCGCTGCGCTCGCTTTGTCGCGACGCCCTGCCACAGCGGATGTGTGTCAGCCGGCCCCACGCTCCCCCTGAACCCCGCTGCTCCTCTTGCCTGTCCCCGGGACCGGGCCGGGGCCGGGGCCGCTGAGCGCGGGGGCCCGGGACAGAGGGAAGCACGAAGAGCCTTGGGGTTAAACCCTGGACTAAACCCGGAACTAACACCGGGGTCAACGCGGCACCACGGCGCCGGCAGTCTGGGAACAGCAGCGGAGGCAGGCAGGAAGGAAGGAAGGGAGGGAGGGCAGACGGAGGAGGCTGCGCATCCGTTCCGGGGCAGGGACGCTCCTGCGCCGGGCCCTACCGGGGAAGGGTCGGGGCCAGCCTGCACCGCCGGCCGGCCGGGATGCCCCTTCCCGCCCCTGCGGCAGCCCCGGCCCCGGGCGGGGAGACATCGGGACAGAGACGTCTGTGTCCCCCCTTCGCCAGCGCCGTCCCGGGGCCGGAGAGTGCCTCAGCGCCTCCGTCCTCAGCCTCGCCAGGTTCCGCAGCCCTCCCGGGGCGGACTAAGTCTGCTCCGAGCAGGCGGGACCTCGGCGGGGCGTGTGGGTCCCGGGCTCGGTGTGGGTGATGAGCCGGCTCCGTTCACAAGTGGGAAGGGAGAGGGAATACGGACCCTCCCGCACACGGCCCGGCCCGGTGCCGGGGCAGCGGCAGATCCCCCCTTTTCCCTCCGACCGCGCCGGGCCGTGGGGCCGCGATACGCAGGAGCCGGGCTCCGGGCCGTGGGGCTGGGCCGGACCCGAGACACACAGCGCGGCGAACTGCGAGGGGCTTCCCCCGTCCGCGGCGCTCGGGGGCGGCGCTGGCGCACCGCGGCGCTGAGAAGGACCGGAACCTTCCGCCGGGGGCAGCTGCGGGTCCGGGACACTGGAGGGGCGCGAAGACAACAGCCCCGGGGCCGACGCTGCCACCGGCGCCGACGCTGCCACCGGCGCCAGTACGACCCCCTCCGCCCTGCCCTGCCCCGCCCCGCCCCGAAGCAGGGGGACGGCCCGGCCCGGCCCGGCCCGGCCCAGCCCAGCCCTCCCCGGGGCGGTGCCGCGCAGGAGCGGCGAGGAGCGCGGCGGCGGCGGCAGCTCCGGCGCTATGGAGGGTGGCGGCGGCGGCGGCGGCGCGTATGGGGCGGCCAAGGCCGGCGGCTCCTTCGACCTGGTCCGCTTCGTGCAGCAGCCGCAGGTCCTGGCGCGGATCGCCAGCGCGGTGAGTTGGGGCGGGGGCAGACCCGGAACAGCGCCGGAACAGCTCCGGGACAGCCCCGCCGGGCCGCGCCGCTCGGTTGCGCACGGCCTCTGGGTCGGGCTGGCCTCACACCCCGTGAACCCTCCCGGCCCCGCGCCTCGTGAACCCTCCCGGATCGGCCTGGCCCCGCTTTCCCCTTCTCTCCGTTTCTCCCGGCCTTTTCCTCCCGCCTGCTCCGGGCCCCGCGGCTTGGCCCGGCCCGGCCTTCCCCGGCCCGGCCTTCCCCTCCCGCCTGTCCTGGCGCAGCCGCGGTGGCGGGTGCTCGGCCGAGCCCTGCCCGGGCCAGTGTCCTGAGCCCAGCTGGGCACCCCCGCCCCCAGCGCGGTGCTGCCCGCCAGCCACCGGCTCCTCCTCCCGCAGGTCTTCGCCCTGATCGTCTTTTCCTGCCTGGTCGGAGAGGGATACACCAACCTGCCCGGCTCCTCCAAGCTCTTCTGCATCTTCAACCACAACGAGGACGCGTGCCGCTACGGCATTGGCATCGGCATCCTCGCCCTCCTTGCCTGCATCTTCTTCTTCATGGTGGATATCTACTTCCCCCAGATCAGCAACACCACCGACCGCAAGTACCTGGTCCTGGCAGACCTCGGCTTCTCAGGTACCAGAAGCTGCAGGGCAGGGCTGCGCCTTCTCCAGCTGCTACAATGGCTGCCCTTGTCCCGTGACATGGCTGCCGGTGCCTGGTGAAGGGAGTCGCTCCCGTCTGGCACGCTGCCTGTGAGCCACGCGCTGCCGGCTGAGGAGTGCTCTGAGGAGCCATGGGGAACAGCACGTGGGTGGCTGTGCTGGCCTCTTCCACCCCACCCCCCCATACCCCAGAGGGAGCAGCAGCCTTGTGGGTGCAGGGTCTGGCCCAGGGACCTGCCTGGGAGCAGCAGGACGCAGCCTGGGCCCCTCACCCCACCTTCACCCCACAGGTCTCTGGACCTTCCTGTGGTTCATCGGCTTCTGCTTCCTGACCAACCAGTGGGCCTGGACGCAGGCTGAGGACATACTCGTTGGGGCCGACTCAGCCCGTGCCGCCATCACCTTCAGCTTTTTCTCCATCTTCTCCTGGGTGAGTGAAGCCACCACAGTGCCTGGCCCTGCCCTGTTCTGGAGGGAGTATGGGGGAGCTCCCTAGGCGGGCAGCCCTGACACTGCCACCCCTTTTGTCTCCCTAGGGCCTCCTGATCGCCTTCGCCTACAAGAGGTACAAGATGGGGGTAGAGGACTTCGCTCAAAGCTACATCGACCCCACCCCTGAGGTTTCCACTCCCTACTCCAGCTACCCCAACATCAGCCACGACAGCTACCAGCAGCCGCCCTTCACCCACACGGCAGAGGCCCCGGAGGGTTACCAGCCCCCACCGGTGTACTGAGCCCTGCCTGGTACCATTCTCTGGGGTGGGGGGAGGGTGGTAGCTGCTTTGTGTGAAGGCCGTGGGGCTGGGGTTTGGGGGAGCCTGGTCCTGGGGCTGGAGCTGAGCTCTCTGCCACTGGGACCCAGTGCCTGGTGTGTAGTGGGTGATACGGCACACAGATGGGGTGTGGCTGCAGGCAGGGTGGGGGTTTGGGGCAACCCATGAGCCTGTGGCAGCTCTGCTGGGGGGAAGCGGCTGTGGGAGGAAGCAGGGGAGGGCGGGTGTGTGGTTTGCACCCTAGCTCTGGCCTGGCCATGCCTTTGTGACTGCTGCCCTGGTGCCTTGCCAGCTCTGCCAGCTGCGGCCCCTCAAGTGCCAGATCTCGCCACTGGTGGGGTGGTCCAGCTCCTGCCCGATGCTGGCTGCCCATCCCTTCTCCCCTCAGCTGCTGCTGGGTGAGCTTGATGCCAAAGCCCTGCCTTTTTCTGACTGTAACCTCCCCGCACTGTGCCTTCTCACAGCCTGCACTAGAGCTGCTGGTGCTCAGGGGCTGCGGTTTGGGATCCAGGGGAGCAGCGAGCGCTGGGATCACAGTGGGGCCGTGCCTGCTCCAGCTGTCCAAGGAAGGGCCTGGAGCACTTTCTTTCCCCGCTGACTCAGTACCCAGCCTGCCCTCGCTTGCCTCCTGCTATGCACTGCTTCCACGGAAGCGAGACCACCATCCCGCATCCTGCCGGCGGCTACCCCGCTAGCACCCTGTGCGCAGCCGTGCTCCCGGCTGACCCAAGGGGCCGTGCAGGCCGGCTGTCTCAGGTTGTTTTTCTGCTGCACCTGTTGTGAAGCTGTCCCCAGCAGCAGCATGTGAGCTGTCACTGCTGGGGCTGGTGTTCATATAGTTCCTGGTTTGTCACTGTAGAGAGGGGAATAAACTTTTTCACCTAGCCACCACTTGCCTTTCCTCTCTGGGGAAACAAAGCCATGTTCCTCCTCTCCCTGGGGCCTGGGGGGGTTCCAGCCAGATGCAGCCAAGCAGACCCAGCTACCTCCTGAAGGCAAACAGCACACTCATGCTGGTGTCTATTTTTAGGCGAGCCCTAGTCCGCACAGGCTGGCTGCTAGGTCTGAGCTGACAGCTCAAATGCTGTCCCTGCAGCCAGCCCAGGCCGCTGCTGGAGCCACGAGCCTGCGCTGTCTCTGTTTACACAGACGTAACCGTGGGGAAACCTTTCAGAGCAGTCCAGTACAAAACACACACAGGCAATATTATTAAGCTATTTATTAACCTCAAGCAGGAACAGTGCTGCCCTGCTCCCTGAAGAGGAAAGCCCAGGCCTGGAAACCAGCTGCTTGAGTAACACAACTGTCCTTGTTTCAAGTAACACCAGGGCAGCAGGGTCTGCAAGCAGCTCCTGTAACCTCCCTCTTTGCAGAGGCTGCAGGCAAATGGAGCACACCGTGCTTCCCCATGGCCAGAACCCAGGGCTGCTGCTTACAGGGGACAGTGCATTTCTAAGGAGCAAGGAAAAAACCCTTCCAGAAGCCAAAAAATCAAGCAAAGAGGGAAGATGATCCTTCAGGCAACATGGGGCAGAGTAAGACTCAGCCTTGAAAATGTTTTTTGAACAGTGAGGTGGAAGACACGCAGCTGAAGTTGAAAACCATCCCCTCAAAGCAGAGACCTTTTTCTGAGCAGCTAAATATTTGCAGAAACAATCTCTAAAGACTTGGGGCACGAAGTTTTGCACCTCCAAACCCTTTCCAGGTAACTAAGCACTAAGGGGCAGCACCAGGATTGGACCTGAGCAAGATTGGTCCAAGATTATGGAGAGGAGGCCTTCCTCAAAGTGCAGTCTGGCTCTTCTCAAAGGACCCTGCTTAACACACAGCTCTCAGGCTACTCCCAGCCCTGTCAGAGCCCAGAAGCCAGGAAGAGCCAGGCTGCAGAGTCAGCCTTCCCCCTGCTTTGTTTCAACACCTGAAAGTGAGCGTAACGGGAACGGACAGGCCATGTGCCACTGTGCAAAGGGACAGCCAAGGGTAAGGCTGAAGCTGCACACTTCAGTGGGAAAGTTGTGCCACAGCTCTGTGACAAGGGACAGGGCATCTTCTCAGACTGTCTTAAAAAAGGAAGTGGGTTTAAAATACTAAGTTACTGTACATTGTCTTAAGAAACATGGAATTTAGCAACAGCACACAAGAGATAAAGAAACGGTTGCATTCACAGGCAAGGAAAGCAGCTGGCAGTGCCAGCCTGAGCATACCCAGAAGGTACTTGGCCAGAACCGTGGTGACAGAAGCCCTGCAGCTTGCCCAGCTGCAAGTCTCCCAGGCCCTGTTTGTGTGGCAGCATCAGCAACTACACCTTTCCCTTTTCCAGGCTCTGAGAGGGGAATTCTAGTTTTAGTCAGGCTTGGTTCCTGCTCCAGCTGCCCCTTGGCATCAGGTCCAGTTGATGCTCCTCCTTCCCAGTGCTTGGTGCAGATGAACAGCAGTTTGCTTCAGCAGGTAGGGCTAAGACACTTGATAGTTTCACTAAAAGCAGAAGCAGCCAGGCTCGGTGTCTGGGAGCTGCAGCAGTTAAACTTCCTTCCTCTCATTTTTCCCCATGTGGGAGCCCAGCAGTCAAGAAGCGAAGATCTTCCGGCAGGCAGCCACATCCAGCTGCTTCACACCCATGGGCACGTTCTCCTTGTTTTCTGACCCCAGCTGCTGAGGCCGCTTGCGGAAGTAGCAGGCTCGGCAGACGGACTGGTACTTGTCTGCTCCTCCAATCACTTCAACCTGGCAAGAAAATTGGGAGAGTGACTCTGCTCAGTTCCCCTGAAGGGATCCCTCTTGATCTGCACGACTGGCAAGACAAAGAGCCTGAAGTGCTTTCTGCTCCAGGGGAACTCACCTCCCTCTCTGCTCCCAGCCTCTTTGTGTAGGAGGCTTCCCGGTAGCACTCCATGCAGACGGCATTCAGCTTTACCACACTCTCGGCCAGTGGCACCAGGTTCAGGATGTTTCCAAAGGCCTGTGCCAAAACAGCAGGGCTGGTTCTGTTGGACAGGTTCTACAAGGATCCCAAGGCAGCTGCTGTACTAAATGATGTATTTTTACCTTTCTCTGGAAAGTCCCATCAAGAGCAGCAACAATGATGGTTTTCCCAGCGTTGGCCATCATCTCGCAGAACTCCACGATGTCTGGGAACTACAGGAGGTACAGAAAGAGTTTCAGGAGGAAGCAGGGGCAGCATTTTGCTTAGTATCTAGAGGCACAGGACACAAAGACAACTAGAGCCACGCTGCCCATGTGACTAACGAGCTCCAGTCCTGCTGCCCTTGGCTCACAGGGACCACAGGAAGGGTTTGGCTTCACAAGCATGGTCCTACAAGACCAAACTGCTCCAGGGTATCACTTCCCACCCGCTCCTATGGGAGATTCAGGCCTGCAGAGCAGCCCAGCACCTGCCCATGCCACACACTTACAAACTGGCCCTCATCAATGCCAATGACTGCAGATCCCAGCGCATCCTGGTACACATCCTTGAGTAAGCAGGCTGGCACAGCTTCCATGGTGTTCCTGTGGGGAAAGGAGAGACTGTGAGCCAGGCAGCCCTGCTACTGGGCCCGCAGGGGTGGGTCCTCCTGCCCCACTGACTCACTTGTCGTGCGTGGAGACACCAGAGGTGCTGTAGCGCGTGTCCTTGGCGTACTTCACCATCAGGCACCGGTACTGAGCGAGCTGGAACCGCCGTACACGCCGCATGAGCTCCGTGCTGCGGGAAATGGCCGTTAGCAGGTCCCAGGCCTGGCCACTCCCCACACCTGCCCTGAGTCCGGCCCCACTCCCCCCAGTCTGTCACCCCGGGCCCTGCTTCCCCCAGTCCGTCCTTATTCCCAACCCCTGCTCCCCTCCATCCGTCGTGTGTATCGTCTGCCACCTCCACTCCCCAAATCCGCCGCCCCCCCCCCCGCTCCCCAAATCCGCCCCCGGCCCGCCCCAGCCCCAGCCCCAGTCCCTACCTCTTCCCGGAGAACATGGGTCCGAAGATCACCTGGGGACGGAGCGGCGGGGTCAGCTCGACAGCGGCGCCACGTTGGCAGCCCCGAGGCCCCGCCCGGGCGGCGCTACCGCTGCGGGAGCCCCGCGCCCCCCGCCCCATCCTCCGGCGCGGCTTACTCCCCCGCAGCCCGTCCCGGTACCCCTCCCACACGACGCGGGCGCCCCCGCTGCCGGCGCGGCAGTACCTGGATCTGGCCGCGCGGGCGGCCGGGGAGCCGGGGTGAACACCGGGTACCGTCAGGTAGCTCATTGCTGCGCCGTCTGCCCGCGCGCCACCGCGCGCTCTCCGCCTTGCCGTCCAATGGGAGGAGACCTCCCGCCCACGCACCGCCGCGCCGGCCAATAGGAGGAGATCTCCTGCCCACGCGCCGCCGCGCCGGCCAATAGAGGCGCGAGCGCCAAAATTCCTATTTGGTGGTCGGGCCCGCGGCACCTTCCCGGTGTGCCATGCGAGCACGCATGCGCGCTGGCACGGGCCGCTGGCACGGCTTTGTCAGCGCGCCCAAGGTCCCCGGGCCGGCCCCGCCTCCCGGATGGCCAATGGGAGCGGGGCAGCCCCACCCCGTGTGACCAATGGGGGCGGGGGGCGTGGCGCCGCGGCTGGCCAGGGTTGTGGCTGGGACCAGGATCGCGACCGGTCGCGATCGCAACATGGGCGGGTGGCGGGACATGACAGCGGAGGTAGGGATCGCGGGGCGGGCAGCGCGCGGTTCTCGCCCAGGCCGGAGCAGTCTCCCGGCCCCCGCCGCCCCGGGGCCGCCGCCCGGGCGGAGCTGCCCCGCGCCGCAGCTCCGTGCCCGCTCCGCAGGTGCTGGAGGACCAGTACTCCCCCAGCCGCTGGTCCCCCCGCCTGGACCGGGACGCCGTCATCCAGGCACACCTCGCGGCGACGGCGGCAGGTGAGGTGCGGGCGGCCCGGGGCCGGCGGAGCGGGGCCGGGGGGTGAGGGCGTAGGGCTGCCCGGTGGGTGCCCCGGGCGGTGCCGCAGGCGCCGTGTCCCTCCTCCCGCAGGAACCCAGCGGGCCCGGGCCAGCACGCAGACGTCGCTGCACGTCCCCTACGGCGACGGGGAGCGGGAGAAGCTGGACATCTATTTCCCCGCGGAGCGCTCTGGCAGTAGGTGATGGGCAGGCGGGGGTGGGCAGGGGCCGTGCCCGTTTCCCCCCTCCCCACTCATCCCCGGCCGTGCTGTGCAGCCTTCCCGGTCCTGGTCTACATCCATGGCGGATACTGGCAGTGCCTGAGGTGAGGTGGGCTTTCGATGAGGACATCTCTTGGGAAGACCCCCCAGACCTTTCTGTGACACCTAGGCTTGTTACGGGAGCCCCAGGTCTGCTCCCAGCCGGCCTCAGGTGACTCCAGCCCCCACATCCCAGCTAGCTTCTGTTTCCCCCTCAGTAAGGATGAGTCGGGATTCGCTGCCCTGCCGCTGGTGTCACAGGGCGTGGCGGTGGTGGCGGTGGGCTACGACACGGCCCCCAAAGGTAAGTGCTGCCCAACACTCTGCGGCTGTCCATGCTGTCCCAGCACCCTTCTGACTCTGCTCTCTGCCCAGGCCACATGGACGCCATGGTGCTGCAGGTTCGGCGCAGCCTCGCCTTCCTGGTGCAGCAGTATTCTGGGATCAGGTGGGCTGTGAGCAGCTCCCAGGGTTCCCTCTGCCCCAACACTATGGCTGCCACCGGCCGTCAAGGCGAACAGTGCCCGCATTGCTCCCTGGGTGCTTTGGTGTGTGATGGTGTTTGTGGCAGCGAGAGGAGGGCGCGATGGAGCCCTGAGCGGTGACACAGGCGTCAGTGCCTCGGCCCAAGCACCGGGTGACGGCTGTGGCTCCTTTGTCACTGCATGAGGTGTCGGTCGATGGGCTGGGACTGAGCTGTGGCGCTTGTGGCGGTTTCACCTTCTCCACATGGAGCGGGGTGTCCCCGGGCAGCAGGCGCCGTGCTGGCTCATGGCTCCCTCTCCACAGAGGCATTTTCCTGTGCGGACACTCGGCAGGGGCCCACTTGGCAGCCATGGTGCTGTCCACGGACTGGACAGAATATGGCGTGGTGCCAGATATCAAAGGTAGTGCCACTGCGTCCAGGTGCTGGGGGCTGATAGAGAACCAGTGACTGTGCCGGGACAAGTCCATACAGTGTCACAGACGCAAGGGATGTGAGTTGTCCTGGCTGACTGCAGTCCACAGGCACTGGGAGGGCAGGACAGCGTGCTCCAGGACATACTGTCCCTGGGGGTGTGTGCATCCTCAGCCCCCAGCCACTCCCTGGGCTAGGGGACGTGGACACAAGGAGAGTTTTCCCACGCAGGGCTGCGAGAGCAGCCCAAGCTCCCAGCCCCTCACCCGACGGTGCCTCTGCCTCCAGGAGCCGTGCTGGTGAGCGGTGTGTACGACCTCGAGCCCATCCTGCACACCTATGTGAACGATGCTCTCAGCATGAGCCGGTGAGCCCACAGTGCCATGGGGACAGCAACTGGGAAAAGGCATGAGGGGCTTTAGCTTGTGCTGCGTGTCATGGCTGCCTCTGCGCCCATCCTGGGAACATGCCCTGGGCTGGCTGGTGTCCGCAGCTGAGGACACGGGTGCTGCGCGGGCGAAGGTGCCCTCTCTGAGTGAGGGGGCTACCTGGGTAGTCACTGCAGCATGTCCCACAGGGAGGTCGCCCAGAGGAACAGCCCCATGCTGTGCATCAGCCCAGCAGTGCCGGCGGCCACATGCTGCGAGGTGCTCGTGGCTGTGGCCCAGCACGACTCCCCTGAGTTTCGCCGGCAGTCGCAGGAGTACGGCCAGGTGAGCCCCTGGCTGCACCCTGCCTGGCTTTGTGGGGATGCTGCTCCAGTCGGCATGCTTGGCCTGGCTGAGCTGGGACAAAATGCTCATGTGCTGTGTTGGGGCAGCATTTCTGCTGCTGTGTGACTCGGGGGAGGACACAGATCCTTGCCAGGCTGCTGCCCTGTCCAGGGTGGATGGCAGTCGGGGTCCCTCCTGCCCGTACTGCTCTCCGCAGGCTCTGCGTGCAGCCGGCTGGTCCGTCTCCCTGATGGATCTCGCCAGTGTGGATCACTTTGACATCATTGAGAAGCTGTCAGAGGAGAGCTATGTGCTCACTCAGGTAGGGGAAGAGCTGCTGCCCTCCCTTTGCTCTGAGGACAGCTGAGACTGGCAGCGCAGGAGGCTGTGCTGAAGCGACCATCCCTTGTGTACCGGGGCTGGTGCGGGGCTGCAAATTCGGGGCTGATCACATCTCCAGGGATGGAGGAGTGGTGGGGCCGGGCACCACTTGCAGGGCTTGGTTCCTCATCCCAGGTGATTCTGAACATGATTTCAAGAGCTTGACGACACGTTGGGAGCAAACCGAGATGGGAACCACGGCCCTGCGCGCATTGGCCTGCACTCTGCCCTGTACCCTACCTTGCTCCCCTCCTCACTGCACTGGGTCTCCTGCAGCTCAGGCTGGGGGCTGCACCCTCCCCTGCTCTGAGCAGCTGTGGGGCTCAGAGCAGGGGAGCACTGGTTCCTTGGCTGGGTGTCCCCCCTGCCTGGCTTGGGGGGCTGGAAGGCCTGTGGGGCTCGCTCTGGGTGACCTGGCAAGGACGTTTGTTCTCCTGTTTTCCTGTAAAGTGCTTATTCCCAATACAAAATGCCACAGGAGTGGCTGCTGCTGGGTGTTAACGCCCTCCTGGGGAACTGGGGAGTGGAGCTATGTGAGTACACACCAGATGTGGCTACAGCAGAATCTCTTCCAGCATGGAGCTCTGTCCTGCAGCTGGGCTTTCCCATGCCAGCAGTGGGGAGCATGCCGCTGAGCCAGCCTGGCAAAGGATACAGCAGCTGGGTGGGCAGGGCAGCCCAGTGATACCCAGTGTAGGCGAGCCTAATACAGGCCTTTGGGGATGAGGTGATGGAGGAGCACACTGGGGAGCTGCCCAGGCCAGGCTAGGCTTGTATCCCTGGGACAGTCCTGGCTAGACATGGACTTAAGACACTGCCACATCCTTTGGGCTCTGATGACATCTGCTGCACGGTCAGGGGGAGGAGCACGCCAGGAGAAAACACCCTGCAAAGCCACAGCACTGCCAGAAGACGTTTATTACACGCCCTGAGCATCCCTTGGGATCCATCTCCCCTCTGCAGCATCCTTGCACACAAGCAAAGCGCAGCAAGGTGCCTTTGGGGTGGGGGCAGCTGCAGGACCCAAGCTGCAGAAGCAGAGGACGAGAGGATGCTCTGAGGATGCATTTGCTGGGTGACCAGTGAGGCAGGGACACTGCCTCGGAGGGGTCGGGGGTTATGATGTGGGCTCTGCCCCTCTGGGTGACTCCCTCAGGAGAGTCTGGACGGAGAGGGTGGGCTGGGGTCCCCCAGGGCTGCGTTCACTCTGGTTTGCGGGGCTGCACGCAGGGGTGGATGTTGCACCGCAGCTGGTTGGGAACATGCCTAGAGCACACTTGTTCAGCTGCCCCAGGGCTGGGATGATGTTCAGGCTACCCCTGCACTCGGAGAAGTCGGGTCCAGGCCCAGCTTCTCCTGGCACTTCCTGGCCACAAACTCCAGCTTGCTCTTGGCGAGCTCGGTGTCATGGGCCGAGATGTCACGGTGCCAGACTGCGCGCACAGTGTTTGCCGACCAGGGGAACATCAGGACACTGACAGCCTGGCCGGTCTTGGCCATCTCCTCCTCACTCACTGCTTGCAGCTGCTCACAGAGTTCTGTGGGAGACAGCCAGCCCCCTTGATGCTCACCATCACGATGTTTGTCTCCACTGCTGCGAGGTCGACGGAGCAGACAGGCGAGTCCAGCTCCCAGATGCCTGGAGAAGCAGGGTGGTTGGCTGCCAGTGCCCGGCTTCCCAGGAGAGGAGGCTGGAGCCAAGCCCTGCAGCCCCGGCCGAAGGAGCAGCCCTTTGCCACACAGCACCAGAGGCACTGTGGGCACCACAGGGACTGGCATGGCATTGTCCCAGTGCCCCAACCAGGCAGGGACCTCCAGCATTGCCAGGTGCTGCTGGGTACAGTGAGTCTAGCCCACCAGGTCGGGGTGTAAGGCTGAGTGATGCCAAGCTGTTGGGCAGGGCAGGGCTTGGCTGTGCAACAGCATGGAAGCCCGCACAGCCAGGCAGAGAGCAGTACCCACACCTCTGGGCATGCCAAGGGACCCCAAGGTACCTTCAGCAAAGCGCCGGGCGTTGTCATGGTCTCTGCACAGTGTCTCTGCTGCCTGCTCCAGTCCAACACGAGCAGCAGCTGCCAGGACACCCGCCTGCCGCATCCCCCCGCCCAGCAGCTTCCGCACTCGCCAGGCCTCAGCGACAAACTCCCTGCGTCCAGCCAGCACCGCTCCGGCCGGGGCGCCCAGGCCCTGTGGACCCACCAGAGCAGTGACCTGGGCTGCCCTTGCCTCTCCCAGGGATGTGCCCCGGGATGCCACAGCCTACAAAGCAGGCGCACAGCCCAACAGCCCTGAATAAGGGCAAGGACCTATCTTGTGCTGGCACCCAGGGACCCCCTCCTGACGCAAGCACACCTTGGAGAAGCACAGGGACACGGAATCGCAGTGCTGGGCGACACGAGCTGGCTCCACGTCCTGGGCCACTGCTGCGTTCATCAGCCGTGCCCCATCCATGTGCACCCGCAGCCCGTAGCGGTCAGCGAGTCTGCGGACCTGGGGGCCGGCAGAGGATGTGCTGAGCCAGGAGGAACCCCTGGGACAGCCACGGTCGGAGCCTCTCGGCGAGGCCATGGCATCACCATGGTGCCATCCCACTGTGTCCAGCCACCGGCTCCCACCTGCCCCAGGTAGGTGATGGGCAGTGCGCGGCCACCTGCCGAGCTGTGCGTGTTCTCCAGGCAGATGAGCTCTGGGCGTGGGTGGTACCGGCTGCCGTGGGCCTCGCGGATGGCCAGCTCCAGCTGCTCCAGGTCAAAGGTACCATCTGGCAGGTCCGGCAACGCCTGGGAGTGGACGCCAGCGACCTGCACCCCGGGCAGGGCAGAGAGCCGAGCTGATGTCGGGCAGGCTGGTGTGAGGGGTGCTGCCCCGATGGCCCCTCCAGCCCCTCCGGGCTGCGGCTCGGCGCCTCCTGAGTGATGGATCCTCCGCACGGCGCGGCGGCCAGCGGAGGGCAGCACCCAGCCGCCCTCCGCCGCTGCCGCCGTGCCCCGCCAGCCCGGGTCGTGCCCCGCCCGCCCGCAGCACCCACCTGAGCGGCCCCGCCGTGCTCGTAGACGTGCAGGTGGGCGTCCTGGCCCAGGAACAGCTGAGCCCCCCGGCGCTGGCAGTGGCACATCACTGGGAGGGAGAGCGGCCTTGAGCGGGGGGTGCGCGGGCAGCATGCACCGGGGGATGCACACACCGGGGGTCCCGGGGGCTGCCCATGCTCTGGAGGTCGGGCATGCAGCACAGCGGTGCCACAGCAGTGCATCCTCCTCCCGGCATGGGGTACCCAGAGGTGCTGGGACTGTCGGATGTGGTGGGGGGCTGCCCAAGGTGGGTGGAGGCAGGGGGCTTAGCTGAGGGTCTGGCCTCCCCGCTGTGGTGTGAGTGCGTGGCCGGGGTGGGAGCAGGGCACACACTCTCCCACAGCGCACCCCCTGCTCACAGAGGACCGGAAAGTAAACCGGGTAAAGGTTACTGGAGCAGAGTGGAGGCCGGGCACAGGCCAGGGACTGGCAGACCCAGGAGGGGTTTGCTCGGGAGCAGCTCTCAGGGCTGAGCAGGGCTGTGCTGCTGCAGGTTCAAGGAGGAAGGGGCAAGGAGATGCACGGGGGTCAGACAAGACCTGCTGCCCACAGCTTCCCCCATCCCCCAGTTCTCCTCAGGACCCCTGGGAGGAGCAGGACTGGTCTTGCCCTCTGCACCCTCCACGGGGTGGGGGCATAAACCAGCCCCCCAGTTGGTGACGTGGGAGGGAGAGCTGGGCACTGCCCAGGCACTCACCAGCGATGAGGTTCGCCATCGTGGCCGTGGGCACAAAAAGAGCCGCCTCCATGCCCAGGATCCCTGCGGCCAGGCACTGCAGCTCTGCAGGGGAGAAGCACGGGGGTTGGGGGGGGTCTCCTTGCCCTGGGAGGGCATGGGGAGGCTGTCGGGAACCCCACAGGTCCAGGCTGCTGCCCCTAGTCCCGCCGTGCCCCCCTGCCCCTCCACATACACCACCCAACCCTGGAGAAACCCTCCTGGGCTCCCCATCCTGGCAGCCCGCTGGGCTAGGGGGGCCTGTGGGCAGGGACCCCGCAGAGTTGGGGGGGTCACACGACACGAATCTCTGCTGGGCCCGGGGCCGCGGGGGGCCCATCTCCGCCGCCCACCGTTGACCGCCGGGTCCTCCCCGTAGTCGTCGTCGCCCACGGTGGCGCGGGCCATGGCACGGCGCATCCCCGCGCAAGGCCGGGTCACCGTGTCGCTCCGCAGGTCCACGGTGCGCGGCGTGAGTCCGGCGGAGCGGCAGGGGGGACCACGCGACTGCTCCGCCCCAGTCCCGGTCCCGATCCCGATCCCGGTCCTAGCCCCCGCCGCTGCCAGCCGCCCCCGCCTCAGCCCCGCGCCCCGCACCACCAGCATGGCCGGGACCGCCGGAACCGCCCCGGCGCAAGGGCTCCCGGGCGGGGGCGGGGCTGGGGGCCGGGGGGCGGCAGGGATCGGGCGGCGGCTCCTGCGCGGGCACCGGGAGCGGCCTTGCTGCCCCCTCTGCGCCTGCTGCACCCCGAGCCTCCGGGCCACCAGAGGCTTGGGGGGTTGCGGGAGGGTGCTGCTCACGGCCCTCCCACGGCCCCTCGGCCTGCCTGTCCCAGATGGCGCGCTGCAGGGAGCACCGGTGCTCAGCCGGGATACACGGGTCTGTCGTGGACCCGTGGTGACATGTGCGAAGGACGATGGGCATGTGATGTCACATGCGCAGCTCCTGCCTTGGTACTCCTACTGCTGGCAGCAATGGCGTGGGGCAGCCTGGCTGCTGGGAGTCACTCCGGGTTCTGTCTTTGTCCTGTAAACAGCTGGCACCGAACCTGGCACATGCTGTAGCTGCACCAGCATCAGTGCTCTGGGCCTGCACTGGGGCAGGGGCTCACTGGTGTCTGGCCCTTTGTAGCAGGGGGCACGTGTCCAGCACAGCAGGGGGACCCCCACCTTCCCCGCATTGGGCTTGACTGGCTGGATGCTGGGGCTGCTCCATGGGCCAGACGTGGCCCACAGCCACAGGGCTTTGCTGGGAGAACCTGGGCTGTGGCCTCCCGTGCTGCGGGTGGGGAGAGGGGCACAGCTCTGCAGTACTCGGCACCTCTCCTGGCACTTGCGGGAGAGCAGCAGGGCATTCGGGTGCTTCCCTTCCCCTTGGGAACAACATGCTGCCCAGCCTCTGCCTTCCCTGGTGCTGCTCCCCTCCCACATGCTGTGCTGCTGCCTCCCTGACACCGCCAGTCCCACTGCCAGTGCCACAGCCACCCTGTGCTGCCATCTTCCTCGCCCCTGAACCACGTGCCAATGCACAGTCCAGGGCTCCCAGCCCCTTCTCTGGTGCAGCTGCCCCAGCTGGCTGCCCACATGCCTGTGCTCCTGCGCGCGGGGCCTCGTCGCTGCCTCACGCTCCGGCCGGTGCTGTCAGCCCGGCAGATGAGTGAGCCATAAACAGTCCTTCACGAAGACGTTTTTCACACGCAGGGCCACATGTTAACAGTTTTTCTTTATTTACTGCCTCCATTTCCTCTTTGTTCCAGGAACTTGTCCTCCAACTTCAAGCTGCTCATGATTAGGCAAAAAGGCCTCTAATCTCCCCGATCTGATTTACCGTCACTGAGAGCAGACGCTTCCCGTTACTGGCCCTGGGAGCATGGACAGTGGAGCTCTGCCGGCTGCTGTGCTGAGCCTCTCCTCACCAAAGCTGCCCCACTGCACGCGCTACCTTCCCAGCAGCTTCCTCTTCCAGTAAGTGCTGGGCAGCCCAGCCAGTCACACTGGCAGGGAAGGGCTGGGGAGGAAGTGCAGCTGTGGGGCCCAGGGACCCCACTGTGGCAGGTGCACGGTGGGCTCCAGAGCTGCTTCCTCTGTGCTCTTGGGAAGGTCTGGCTTGCTGGAGCATCCCTTGGCCATGGCCTCCTCAGCTGCTCACCTGTCAGCTCCCAGTGCTGCCAGGTGGGTGGACCTGGGGTGCTCCTCAGGGCTGTGGGGATGGCTGCAGTGCTGTGCCTGGCTTGGGAAGAGGACCTGTCCTGGCCATGCCTCTCATCTGAACCCCTGCAAGCACAGGTTCCAGAGACCTGAGGGGGCTAGCTCAGGGCAACGTGCTGCGCAGCCGCCCCACCAGTCTGGGCAGGGCCTGGGGTCCGCAGCTGTGCAGGGAGCTCTGTCGCTAGGACACAGCCACATCCTTCGCAGGACCTGCCAGAGTGGCATAGCCTCCACCACAAAGCCCCACATCCCGCCAGCCCCATGCCTTTGCCCCAGAGCTCTGAGCTGGGACCTGCCTTGGCGTGTCCCCCCACCAACTCCCCCCAAACCATGCAGGGCCCAGCAGGGCTGTGGTGAGGGCTCTGTGGGGCCAGCACTGCAGCCCACAGGAGGGCTCATGTCCTCATGTGGGGCTGGCTGAGCCAAGGCCACAGGCGTGTCGGCAGCAGGAGGGCAACGCCGGCGCCTGGCTGGCGGCTCTGCAGGGGCTTGGCCCATGGCTGGGGGGCTCGCCCAGGGGCTCGCCCAGGGCCAGGCTGTGGCTCCCATGCCTGCTCACCTCCCAGCACCGTCCAGTGGCTCCCGGCCACACCGAGCATGCAGTGCTAGTGGGCTGAGCTCAGGTTCCAGCCGTGCCTCCCCAGGGCTAAAATTAGCAGTCGAGGCCTGGCCGGGGAGTGAGCCCAGGTCCCACTGGAGAGGATCGGGTTTCCCCCGCCCTCCCTGCCACAGGCCTGGCAGCCGCTGGGCGATTCCCGGAACCGCCAGGCTCCCCTGCCCCCGGCCCCACGGGCAGCCCTGTGAGCAGCCGCTGCCAGACCCTGTCTGCTCCCCCAGCCAAGTGTCCTGGCCGCGGGGCTCGACACGTGTCCCCTCTGTGTGGGCTTCAGGTGTGGCTTGGGGCCAGGGTAAGGCATGGTAGCCAGCACCAGCATGGCTGTGCCTCTTTGGCCATTGCTGGGCTGGGGCTGAGCCGCCTGCTGCCGGCACTTACAGCTGCCCTGGGGACCGGGCTGGTGGTCAACACTGCTCCCAGGCTCCTGGCAGCACTGGCAGCTGCAGGCCATGGCTGCAGGCACAGAGTTGCTGGTGGCATAGACAGCGCCATGGGCGTCATATGCCAGGTGGCTGGAGCTGGCTGCAGAGCTGGGCAGCAACCCCAAGTGCTCCCTGTGAGTTCAGGGGTCTTTTCCTGCTGTTCTGCTTTGGCCCCATGGCTGCACTGCCTGTGCCGCCTGCACTGCCCACACTCCCTGCACTGCCTGTGCTGCTTGCACTGCCTGTGTCATAGTCTGCTGTAGCTCATCCTATGAGCTGGGGCTGGCCAGCCTGGAGGGCCCCCCGCTCCCAGCCGAGCAGAGGGGAGCCACCATCAATCATCCCTGCAGGGGTAGGAGCCGTGGAGCCAAGTGATTTCCTACTGTCGGGAACTGCAGAGCAATGCCTGGAAGAGCTGGGACGTGCTGGGCTTCTGGCTCAGCCTGCCAGTGGTACAGCCAGGCCTCCAGTGTGCTGTGCCATGCTGCAGCCAGTGCCAGGCCATGCTGGGGCTGGAGATGGCACTGAGGGATGGGTGCTGACCTTTCTGCCAGCTCCCAGCCCTCCGCTGGCCCTGTGTAATGGCATGATGGGCCTGGGCTCGTTGGGGCATGTGCTGGCAGCTGCCCACACATGTGGTATCCGAAGGAGCCTGAGCCTGGGCAGGCCCTTGGTGGTCCATCAGGATGCTGCTGCTGGGCATTGCTGCCCCAATGTGGTGGCATGGCGCTGGATGGAAGGCTGGTGGTGCTGGCCAGCACAGCGCAAGGTTTGGCTGCAGCTGCCATCACCGTGGGCTGGGGTGGGTGTTCCCCATGGCACAGGCACGGGGGAGCAGGCAGAGCCCCCGCCGGGCAGCAGCGGGCAGCCCCGGGCCCCTGTCCGGCTGTGCACATCCCGCACCGGGCAGCAGCCGGGCCGAGCCGCCGCGTCCGCCCGTACCAGCAACGAGCCCCGCGGGGCCGGCGGATCGCCCGGAGCCCAGCGGATGCTGCCGGTCCCCGGGGCAGCGGCCAGCCCGGCCCGCGGGAGGTGCGGTGCTGGCCGGTCCCCCCGTCCCCAACCTGCGGGGCTGCTCGGGTGACCCCTCCCTCCGCCGGCAACAACTTTTCCAGTAAAACCACCGCAGAAATCCCGGCTTCCCGACAGGCCCGCCCCTCGGCCGCCGGGGGGAGCGGGCCGCCCTTAACCCTTCCCGGCCCGGGCCCGCGGCCGCCCGCCGCCCCCTGCGCTGTCCCGGCCGGTGGCTCCGAGTCGGAGACCGGGCTCCCCGCGGAGCCGCGTAGGGGTCTCTGGTCGCCCGTCCCGGGTCAGCCGTGGCCCCGCTCCCCGGGGGGTCCCGGCGGCGGCCGGGTGGCAGTGCCAGAGCAGCCTGGTCCCCCGGGCAAAGGGTAGGTGGGTGCAGACACGGACCCCTCCCCGGCAGGTCTCTGCATCCAGGTCTGGGTCCTGGTCCGGCCAGTCCGTGGGAAGGGTCCCCCACGCTCACAGTGCCAGTGGTGCCATGGGTTTCCCTTCCCAAGGTGCAGCTGACATGGGGGAGCAGGGACTGGACCCCACAGAAGGAGCATCCCAAGGCGCCACAGAACCAGCTGGGAAAATAGCCCCTCTCCAAGGGGCCCAGCCTGGGCCCTAGGGCTGTGGGCAGAGGGGCAGTGGGCACTTGGGTCCCCAGGAAGGATGGGGTCCTGCCTGTCCCAGTGGGAGCAATGTGCTGCACAGGGCCGGCAGTGCTGGGAGCTGGCTGGTGGGACATGTGGGCTGCACATGGGCACACTGGAGTTAGACCCTTCAGCTGCACCCTGCGGCGAGGAGAGGTGCAGATGGTGGGTGCTCCTGAGCCCTGGTGCTGGGGCACCCTCGAGAGCACTGCTGCCTGTTGTGGCTCTGGGCTGGCTGGTTGTGCTGGTGTGGCAGCGGCAGGCAGAGCCCCATAGGGTAGTGGGTGGGCAGTACTGTGGCCGGCCAGGCTCATACCTGGCTGTGCTGTGCCTGCCGCCAGCCCTGGCCCCGCGCTGGCTGCTGCACTGGCCGAGCCAGGGCTGAGGTAAGTGCTGTAATTGTTTTCTCTGTGGCCCGAGATGAATAATTGAGAGGTCTTTGAGGAGAATTAATTAGCCCGTTTATTGGCAGTAAACGCTTTTCTCCAGATGATGAAATAGATCCTGAGCCACACATGGGGCAGGCGGATGCAGGTTGCTGAGGCTGCTCAGGAGCTCGCCGGTGCCAGTTCTGACAGCCAGCCGTGCCGGTGCCCCGTATCCAACACAGGACAGGCATGCCGGTGCCAACTCCCACGGCCTCTTGGTAGCCCCAAATGCCTGGAGCTCACAGCACCCACGGCCAAGACTTTGTATGGGGAACCCAGCGTGGGCGGGAGCAGGGCACATCAAGGGGTGGTCAGGAACCTGTCCTGGCCCTGTGGGAAACTCCTTCCGGGCTGCTCTGTGCAGGGTGGACTGGCGAATCCCTCTGGGACAGCACCAGCCCACAGCATGGCACAGCACAGCATGGCACAGGAGGCTGGCTTGTGGCCCTGGGCAGAGGGGCAGGACTGAGCCATGCAGCCCCTTGAGCAGCGCTGCCCTTCTACGCTGGCCCTTGGTTGCCCATTGCTGCCACCCCACTGTCCCTGTATGCCCACTGGTTCCTAGTGATGCTGTGGCAGTGCAGGGATGGCAAACCCCATTGCTGCAGCATGGGAGCCCTCTGCCCCCCTCTCCGGCTCAGCCTGTCCTGGGGGCTCCCTTCCCCTCTGCATCCCTTTGCGTCTCTTTCCCCGTGGCTGCAAAGGTGGTGCCAGCTTGGGGCTTGTGGCCTGCACCTCCTCCTCCTCCCCTGGGTGTGAGGGGAAGGGCCCTGCATGGCCAGAAATGCTTAAACAAGGATTTCCTTGTTGCTGCACGCGCTGTTTGCCTTGCTCCCCGGCCAGCCGTTAATGAGGTTTGGCAGGAGACGCTGGCAGCCCCAGTCATTGGTTTTCTATAAATCAACCTGGTGCTAATGCGTGGGGCTTGCTGGGATGGAGCTGCTCCACCTCGGTGCATGGAGACCGCAGCCTGCGGGCAGCTCAGGGCTGGGATGGAGCTGCTCAGCCTCTGTGTGCGGGACCACTGCCCATGGGTGCAGAAGGGGGTTGGGGGAGCACAGCCTGAGAGGCTGGGGTGCTCTGCGGCACCGAGGCACGAACATTCCCTCAGCTTTGGGGTGGGTGTGTGAGCCACTGCTGGGTTTAGGGGTAGGCTGGGCTTGGCAGCTGCAGCCCAGAGGGGACATGGGGGCCCCTCTGGGAGCCCCTGGGTGTGGAGCAACCTGGCAGGGCAGAGGGGTGGGGGCCGAGGGGGCTGTGGCTGCTTCCCAGCAGCCAGGTCAGGTCGAAGCAGCCCTCTGGCTGTTTGTTTCCAGGAATCACAGAAAGTGTAAAGCAAAATAAAGCAGCTTCCCACAGCTGAGGTCCCACCGTATCCTGCTCCGGCCCCACAGCCCCCACTTCCCTTCCCCCAGACCCGGAGAGGCTGTGGGTGCTCAGTGTGCTGGGGGCTGGGGTGGCTCTGCTCCCCTGCCTGCCCTGCTTTGGTGTGGGGGCTTTTGTCACACTGCGCGTGCCGCACACCCAGCGCTGCGTCAGGCATGCAAAGCAGGGCAGGCAAATTACCCAGCGCTCTGGGAAGCTGCAGCTGGGGCTGGTGGCTACCGCAGGGCTGGTGGCCCCTGCTGGGAAGCAGTGCCGGATGGCCGGGCCTGCACGTGGGCCTGTTGCACCAAAGCTGCTGCAGCAGATGTGCCCGGCAGCTGCTGGCACAGGAGGATGCAAAGGCTGCAAGTCCTGCGACCCCTCATAGCTCTGGGCTGAGACCCTGCTCGGGGATGCTGGCTGTACTTGGTCTCACTGGAGCATCTGAATTGGGGCATGGAGGAGATCTACATGGAGAGTGGCCTCCTGGGACCGGGCTCTTGCCTGTTTTGTTCCCACAGCCCTGTGCCCAGGAAAGGAGGTGCCGGGAAGCGGGACCTGTTATCCCTGGTTTCCTCATGCGCCTCACCAGCGCAGTCCCTGTGGGGCTGTGGGACGCCGGCAGTTTGCTCTCCCCACTGCAGGATGATTTGTCTGGGGAACCGGCATGGCTTGTGTCCCCCACACCGTGCTCACCGCAGGGCAGCAGCTGCTGCACCGCAAAGGTGCTGGAGAGAGGCTGGGCTGCACCTGAGGCAGGACACCAGTGTTGCAGTGACGTTTCAGTTCCCGCTCTGAGCACGCTTTCCACCACATCAAGAAACCCTCTGCTCTGTCTGACAGTCTCTGCAGCACGCAGACACAGCGAGAAGCCCCAGACCTGGTATGGCTCTTGGACTGTCCAAGCTCCTGTGGGGTCACTGCTGGCTGCCAGCAAAGCCCTGCCCCCTCCCACCTCCTCTCCAGACGGAGCCTGGCCATGGGGCATCAGCAGCCTCTGCTGGGGCAGCCCCTGGGACAGTGGTGTCCCCTCACTCAGCAATGTCCCCTACAGTGCCCCTGCAGCTGGATGGCACTGGAATGATGGAGGGGGCAGTGGGTGGGTGTCTGTGGCAGCTTCCCCTCCATCTGCTGCCACACACTTCCACCCTGACAGCGTCCCCAGCTCCATTCCCAACAGCCCAGGGTGTTGACAGTGCTGACAGGGTGCAATGTGCCCGGTCACGGTACAGGGAGGATGCTGCTGCTGTGACAGTGCACCCACTGTGGCTGGGTTCTGGCACTTCCTCTCTGTTGGCACCTGCTTGTGGGTGCGAGTGCAGCGAGGGGCTGTGGACTGTGTCTGACGGCCTTGGTGAGAGCCCGCCAACAGCTGTGGCCATGTGGCGCTGAGCACTGGCGGCACCAGCAAGCCCATGGCCCCATGGGGACGTGTGTCTGGCTGGGGCACCTCTGCGGGCACTGGCAAGTGCAGGTCTGGGGTGGGGGCACCCACACCACACTGGGACTCCAGTCTGGTCCTAGCTATGTCACTGGCTCTGGTGATGCCTCAGGCTCTGTGCCTTGGGTGGGCAGGGACCCTCATCACCACGGTGACCTTGCCTTGTGCGTGGGCAGCTGTAAGGCCAGGGCTGGGAACAGGAACCCAGGCGGTTGTGCAAGGGGGACCCACACAGCTGGGAGGGCACTGGCGTGCAGCGGCCATGGTCATGTCGAAATTCCATGCTCTTGCAGAAAAGCCCCCAGGCAGAATTCCTGACAGGGGTGATTCATCCCCGCTGGAAGCGATGACTGCGCCTCTCCAGTAAACCCACTTCAGCCCCTTAGAAGGAAGGGGTTCAAGTGTGCCACTGCACCCCCACCCCCCACCAGCACCCACGGTGGGGTGCCGGGGCTGCCCTGAGCCCCGCAGGCAGTGCCAGGGTGCCAGGCAAGCCAAGCAGAGTGAGAGTGGTGGAGGGCTGAGCAGTGCTGAGCAGCGCTGGGCAGCGGAGAGGCAGGTGCCGGACGCAGATTGGGCTCCGCAGCTCCCATCCCTGTGGAGGCCTCCCTGGTCCTGCTGCCACCCGAACCCCCAGTTGGTGCCACAGCCAGGTGCTTCGGGGGGACGGTGCCCCGCCGGTGAGGGCACGCGGGACAGCCCTTTCCAGGAAGCGCACGCGAGGGCAGCCAGGCTGCAGAGTTCCCGACAGCAGCTCTGGTTTTAATAACAGCTAATCAATGGATGCCCGATTCCGGCCAGAGCAAACTCCTGTGCTTCCTTCCCTGGCTTCCCGCGCTGGTTGGCTTCCCTGTACAGCAGAACCAACTGGGATGGCAACCCCGACCCTGCGACTGCACATGTGCTTCTGAGCACTGCCAGCCCACACCTGCCTGCCTGGCCTGCTTTGCCCACTTGCCTGCACCCCAGCCCTGCCTGACTCTGCCACACTGCATGGAGAGGGGGTGAGGAGGGGAGGACGGGGGTCCTCACCACTCCTGCCCACCCCCTTTGCCCCACACAGGTGCTGCTGGCGGGGTGGCTCCATGTCTGGGCATTCCTAGCTGCTCCTAGCTGCTTGCCTTCCCCCAGCCCCGCACTGTGATTCAGCTCCCCCCTTTCCCCGCGGGGTTTGCACAAACCTCCCCGCTCGCTCGCTTTGTGCTTGTTTTGAGAACGGATTAGTCATGGCTCTTAGCTGGCTTCCAGCAAACTGCACAACAGCACCATGGAAAAACGAGAACAGCAAAGTGATGACTCAGCAGGGCTCACACTCCCATCACTTGGGTGCCAACTGTCCGCTGCTCCTCTGCGGCTCCGGGGCACTGGTGGGGACCACCTGGCAGTCATGGGACCCAGGCTGGGTGGGTGACACAGGGAAGAGACCCCAGGGGCAGCACCTGCCTGCAAGTAGTGGTGGGCAAGGGGGGCTGCCTGGGTGGGATGCCGGGTTCCTGGAGCCATGGGCTCCATCCCTGAGCCCCGTCTTGTGCTCAGAGAGTGGGGTCCCCCTCTCCTCTTCTTGCACCTTGCTGCCCTGAGCCCTCCCCCTCGCTTCCTGTCCAGAGCATCCCACCACCAGCAACACCAGCTCAGCGCTGCAGGGCTGCCAGGGCTGCTGGGAGGAGGCAAGTCCTACCAGGGGCAGGGACCCCCAGGGAATGGGGCTCTCCCGGCCTGCACCTGCGTGCCAGAGACGTGACAGTGACAGGAACTCCTGGGGCGGGTCCTTACCGTACCTCGCACCTCGCTCTGCCACCCTTTATTGCCCTGCCTTGGCTGGCTGCCCGGCGACACGGTTGCACTGCCAAGCCTCCGTGCCAGGTGGATTATCGTGATCCCACGGTGATGGACACAAACCGGTGCTGGCTGCCAAGGATGAACAATATAATTGCTGGAGTTACAGTAAAATGCTCCCCTTCCCACCCATTCAATGCTGAGACAGGGCCCTTGGGTCTTCCTAGGGAACATCTGGCCCAGCTGTGCCCTCCGCAGCTGCACACCCCAGCCCTGCCCTCCTCAGTGCTGCCTCTCCCATTGCCCCCAGCTTGGGGCTGCCAATGGGCCGTGGGAGCCGTGGGACAGGTGGAGCCCACCAGGCTTGCAGGCACTCCTCCCAGCATCGTGCACTGGCCCCACGGATGCAGGGTTCCATGTCCAGGAATCCTATCCCCAGCCATGTGTGCAGCATTGCCACCATCTGCTTCTGCGCCGGAGCTGGGGCCAGGGCTGATGCGAGGCCAAGGGATGCTCTGGGGCTGGGGTTTGGCACCTGCCCATGGCCACTCTGCCAGGGTCATCTGAGGACTCTGCCCTGTGCTGGGCAAACACACCCAGGCAGCTTCAGGCAGCCTGCACCCTGGAGTACCCATGGTGACCTCTCATGTGGTGCTATTGGTGTGCCTGTGCTCAGCGATGGCAGGCACCTCGCCCCTCACTGCGGGAGCAGCACTGGCCAGGGATGGGGTCACAGGGAGCAGGAGAGCAGTGACCCCAGGGAGGGCCCAGGGCGAGTGGTCTGCCCATGTGCTTCACACTCTGCCCACCCTAGGCATGGCCCTCCCAGTGATGGCACAGGCGGCGCTCAGCAGTGGGACTCTCGGTCCCCAGTGCAGAGTCAGGGCTGGGGCCGTGGGATGCAGCCCACCGTCATCCACCCACCCAGCAGCCCCAGCACCACTGGTGCTGAGCTGCTGCTCCCCCACCTTGGCCATGTCCCTGGCTATGGAACGGGGCGTGGGGGGCCTGCGGCTGCCATTGCCACAGCAACATGGCTTTGTTTGAAACCTTCCTCTGAAATGTCAAGCCTTTCTTTGAGCTCCAGCTGCCGGGATGAAAACTTCCTCCTGGGCTGTGGAAACGCGCTGAGGGGGGGGGGTTTCCACCCTGAGCGTCCGCCTCTGCGTGGGCAGCAAGAGCTCTGCCCTGCGCTGTGGCTGGAGGTCGTGGGGTGCATGTCCTGCAGTGGGCAGGGGCTGCAGGGCTAAGGGGAAGGCTGCTGCCCCTTAGGGTGCATGGGGCTGGGGGTGGGAAGGGCGGCAGGACCCCCGGGCCTTGGGGGCCAGGGGAGGTGGGGGGCTGGTGGCTGTGGCTGCAGCGGCCCGGGGCAGCACAGCCCACGGAGCTGCTGATGGAAGGAGTGAGGAATCTGACTGCTGGCGTCCTGGGAGCTGACTGCAGGCCTGGCCCGAGGAACAGCAACAGACAGGTTTCCATGGGGATGTACACAGGCCTCTGGGCTCTTCTGCACTATGAAACACCCCCTGGCCAGGGCACAGGGGTCCCGCTGCTGCCCTGCCCACCCTGCCTGCTTGCAGCCCTGCCCGGGCTTGGGAAAGCTGGGGGGCCAGGCTCAGTGCATGTTGAGGGGGCTCAAGTTGGACCCTGGCGTGGGTAAACATGGGCTGAGCACCTACAGTGGCCAGGAGTCTTGTGCCATGCCACAGCATTGCACTGATGTGGGCAGAGGGGCAAGTGGAGGGGTTGCTGTGTGACCAGGGGGCTCCCGTGGGTCCTGGAGCCATTGAGCTGCAGGGCTGTGCAGCCCCACTCCACCCACAGCACAGGGATCCATCACCCACCCTGAGCCCTCAGCTGGGACAACCAGCACCAGCCCCGGGCTGTGCCGCAGAGCCTGAGCTCCACTTCCCGGCAGCACGCTGGGGAGCAGATGTCTCAGTGGCTGCTCCTAACTGTCCCCGTGGCCCCGGCCCGCAGAGGAATTGCCATGTAAGGAGCAGGTGGTGCCATTTACAGTAAGTCCCCGGCTGCTGCTCGGCCCTTTCCTGCATCCTACTGGGAAATGCGGCGGTGGATGTGGGAATGTCCTGGCGCTGCAGAGCCGAGGCAGGAGGAAGTGCGCGGGGGGTGTGCCGCAAGGTCGGGGTGTTCATAGTGAGCTCCCTGCCTGGCTCTGCCATCCCCATGGCCCCAGGTTCTGTTGCTCTCTGCTACCTTCCTTGGGGCAGCCGCTGAGTCCTGATGCAAGGGCATGAGAGGCTGGTGGGTGACCAGCCCCATGGGTGACTGCCCAGCAAGCCCTGAGGGATACCCCTTGGGTGTTCCATGCTGTGCCACCACTGTGGGCTGTGTGTCCTGCCCAGCCCCACAGCTGCTATGTCCCATGGGGTGTCATGGGGCTTGCACCTGCACCACAGCCTGCCCTGCTTGTACATTGCACCTGGAAGAGGCAGTGTGGTGCAGGTGGGACAGGAGTGCTCCAAGCAGGAAGGTCCTTCAGTGCCCACGGTTGGTCCTTGGGCTGCCCTGAGTCCCTCTCTGGGCATGCTGGCCGATCACACGAGTGCATCGCTGGCAGCATCACTGCCTGGACCGAGGAGACATGGGGCGGGGAGAGCCATAGGACTGCCATGTCCCAGCCCTGTCCCCAGCCCCCTGAGCTCCTGCCCTGCCTCGTGTCAGTCTCACGGCAATGCAGGGACAGGGTCTAGTCACTGCTGAGATTATTTTCCCCATGCAGGAAGCCTCTGTGGGGGTGATCTCAGCCGGTCCCAGCCCGTTGCGGGGCAGAGGGGAACTGGCTGCCTGTGACACGCACAATCAGCCACTTACGAAACGCGGGGCCAAGTCCGCTTGGCTTTTCTGGGGAAGGCGAGAGGTTTGTGAAACCTTCGGCAGGGATTTGCCCGCCAGCTGCCGCGTCACCGCTGCCGTGAGGTTGGGTTTATTCCAAGAAACCCGCTGGGCCGGTGGAGCTTCCCGGACTCTCGACTCAGCAGCGGGTTGCAGAACCGCCGCGGCCAGAGCGGGAGGGGAGAGGCCCCCGAACGGCCCCTGAACGGGAAGCAGTGAAGTCGGGGCTGTTCCCGCAGGGATGGGAGGGCTGGGTTCCGCTGCAGGCAGCCCAGCCACACTCCCTGGAGGGCAGCTCCCCAGTTCTGTCCTGCGGTGGTGTGCTGCGAAGCCCCTCACTCTGCCAGGGGGCTGGGGGTGTGTCCCCAGTCACAGTTTCCCATCCCCTGCTGTGCCTTGTTCTGCCTGAGACCTACTCCAGGACCCCACCATGTGCCGCAAGCGCTGTGGGGTGATGCTCCCTACCAGCCCTGGGATGCTATGCCCTGCAGCGCTGCTCCCACCCCGCTCCCTGGCACAGGGCTGGGAGTCACCCGTGCTGCCGGGAGCCCTGACGTCGGGGATGTGCCTCGGCAGGGCCTGGCGGGCGGCCACCCGTGCGCATGGACATTCCTCACATAGCGCCGGCGGGTGTCCGGGCAGGCCGCGTGGTGCTTCCTGGCAGCCCGCGAGCCACAGCCCAGAGAGCAGCACCAAAATAGTCGCTGGGAGCATGCCGGGCCTGCGGCCCAAGCAGGCACATTCACTGTCCCTGTGCTCCGGGGCGATCCCTAAGGGAAGCCTTCTTCCAGTGGCTGGCCTTTCCCGGGTGGGAGCACGGTGCATGATGTCCGGCACAATGTCCATGGTGTGGGTGGGGATGGGGGTGATGGAGGAGTGGTGCAGGGGGGCTGCCCCCCGCTGAACGCAGCTCTCTGGCCAGGCACCACGCTCCCCTCCAGCCAGAGCTGTGGGTTGACTCCCAGCCTGGCTCACACCCCCACAGCTGGTGGCTGTGGAGGCACCAGTACAGGGCTGGGAGATGCTGGGGGAAATCCTCCTCCTGCCCTCCCTCCGGCATATGCTCTGGGCAGGTTGGGGTCTGCAGGGTGGGGGTCTGCACAGGGCAGCTCAGATGCCTCAGGGATGGAGTTGTGGGGGTGAGCAGGGTATTGGCTCCCGTGCACAACCCTCTCTGCCCTGAGCCCACTGCAGTCGCAGAGGAAGTGCCACAAACCCTCTTCTAACCCCGCATCCCTCTGCGTCCCGCTCGTGCAGCTCTTCATCCCATCTCACACTGCCTCCCACTCCCAAATCCGTGCTGAGGGCAGGATGGGAGGCAGCACAGCCTCACTGCAGAGCATGGCACAAGCCCTGTGGAGCCAACCCTTAGCCACCAACTCAGCTCCTCCATGCCCAGGATGATGGGCTGTGTCCCATGGTCCAGGGATAGCTTGTGGCCGCGCCACATACCCGGAGCTGGGAGCAGGTCCTGTCCCCACAGCACCTCACAGCTTGGCACAGCCGGCAGAGCGACATCGCGGGGCTCAGACATACCTGAGTGCTGGGGTAGCGCTTACGCACGCTGGGCTGTGAGTCACCATGGAGGGATCACCCCAGCACCGAGCGGCTCCAGGAGCGCTTATGTGGCATAAACACCATCCCAGCATTGCAGCGTCCAGTGAGAGACGTGAGTCAGGCCAGAGGGATGGGGTGGGGGGGCCAAGCAGCCTCAGGGGTACAGGGGAGGAAACAAACCAGATGTGGCGGGGTTTTTTTTCATTAAAAAATAGTGCTCTTTATTATAAATTATGGAAACATTTCCTTTTTGAATATAAATATAAATATGTGCAAAGTTTCATCTGAGTTTTGTTTTGGTTGAATTTTCAAGCATGGTTTTTGCTCAGCCCTCAAGGCTGGAGGTGAAGATGGAATCTTTATAAAAGACAGTGATTCACGTTGGCCTGTAAACATCCCTTTGGTTAAAAATAAAATAAGAATAAAAAAAAAGAAGCCAGAAAAAAAACCCCAACCGCTTCTCCAAGAGGATGCAGAAAAGCGCTCAGGAGACACCGTGCTCCGTGGGATCCTCCCATGGAGCGTTCTGTGGGAGTTGTGTCCCTGCAGAGCAGCATGGCTGGGGGTCTGTGGGGAGCAGGGAGGTGGGGGTGCAACACTTGGGAGTAACGGTCCAGCAGCAGCACCAGCTCCCCGGGATGCTCCTTGCAGACACAGTTACTGCAGGACTCTCGGCAGCGTCAGGACACACCGTTTCCCTCCTGGCTTCGTGGCATGTCACCGGGACCATTCTCACGCAGCGTCACCAAACGATGTGCAGTAACCCAGACCATGGGATAGGGAGAATATTAAGGCTTAGTCCCCCCCCCCCGAAAATGGCAGCGAGGGGAAAAAGGCAGCGACCTCCAAGTGTGGGGCCTGGTGTGAAAGGAGCTTCCACCCACAAGGAGGCAGCAAGAGGTAAAGTACAGTACGGGCAAAAACTCTTTCCCCTTAAAACGGAGGAAAAGCGATCAGGCACTAGCTGGACTCCAGTGCTTTCCGTTCTCTGGCAGGGGGCTCTCACCAGGACACTCCCCCGGTGTGGTCCCACCGCAGCAGCAGGGATGCGCCTGTTGGGGTACACGTCCCCCCCATGTCACGGGTGCCATCCTGGCTGCCCGAGCCCGTGGGGACTTTGCTGACAGGATCTCCCCGGCCACGATGGGGAAGCCACCACGCTGGGCACACTGTAACATCCACAGTCTGACCGGAGCAGCCTCCTTCACTGCGGAGAGGGGGTGTCGCGCTTCTTTGGGGTGTCCCCCCCAGCATAAAGGGTGCCAGCCTGTGCCGGCCACAGCCCCAGGCAGCTCGTCCCAGTCCTCTCCTTCCCGGAGGAAGAGGCTTGCTGTGCCCTGCAAGACCCCGCGCAGGTAGGGCGTTGTGCGTGTCCCCCGCTCTCTTGTGCTTGTAGCGTGTAACCTCGCTCCGATGGCCCTTAGAAGGGGGCATCGTACTGGTCCAGGAACTCCTTGATGGGGGCTGGCAGCTGAGTCATCTTCTCGTAGGAGTCCAGGTGCCCGTTGACGGTCTTGCGGCAGAGGTGCTGCAGGGTGGAGACGCTGGAGGAGAGCGGGCGGCTCAGCACCAGCGGGATCTTTTCGCCACCCGAGTAGATGTAGTAGGTGCGCTTGGGGTGCAGTGCACCCCCGGGCTGCTCGGGGACAGTGCAGGGCGCAGGCGGCATGTAGTGATGGACCAGCTTGAGAACGCAGTCAAAGCGGGGCACGGGCTGGCTGCTGCGCGGGTCGCTCTGCAAGGAGAAGCTGCCGCCCTCACACTGGATGCGCAGGTTCTTGGTGCCTGACTCCGTCTTAACGCTAAGGGTGAAGAAGTGCCGCTGGTCCGAGCTGTCCCTGATGAGGAAGGTGCCGGCTGGCTCGGCGCTCAGCAGCACGTTGGCTTCACCTCCCGTCACCGTGCTCCAGTAGAACCCGCTCTCCTGCAGCTTGCGCACGGTGTTCACCACCAGCTGGTACTCGCTCTTGGAGCTGAACGTCTTGAGGCGCAGGCTGGTGTCGAGGGGGCGGCTCATCCCGGCGGCGGGGAACTTGCTGTGGGTGACCATGGCGCAGGGAGCCAGCTTTGCGCGCCCGGGTGCTGCTGCTGCCAGGAGCAGCGGCTGCTACACCATCACCTGCGGCAGAGACAGCGGTGAGCCACGGCACCCCCGGCTTTCCCTTCCCCTCCCGGGAGGGCACCGGCATCCCCGGGTGCAGGCTATCGCACCTTCCCCCGCACGGCGCCGGCATCCCCGATCCCGGCGCTTCCCGGTGGGGAAAACCGGTATCCCCAGTGCCCGACACTCCCCAGGGGGGCACCGGCATCCCCGGTGCCCGGCTATCCTCTCGTCGTGAGGCACCGTCTCCGTTGGCCCCCGATTGCCTCCCTCGCCGAGCGCGGGAGGGGGCGGAATGAACGACACACAGCGGCATCCCCGGTGGCCGGTTATCGCCCTCCCGAGCGGGGAGGGAGACATGACACCGCCATCCCCGGCTGTCCCTCTGTCCGGTGCGTCCCACCGGTCCCCGCCTCTCCCTCCCGGAGCCCGTCCCGGTCCCACTGCGGGCAGCGCCGTACCTGGGGCGCGGGTGTCGGTGCCGGGGCCCGGTCTCGGTACCGGAGCCGGTGCGTGGCGGCGGGCGGCGGCAGAGCTGCCGGGGCCGCCCGGGGAGGCCCTCTTATAGCGGGCGCAGAGCCCGCCCTCGGGTTCCTGGAACTGCGCGGCTTCTTGTAACGCTCCCCGGCGCCCTCCCGCCGCCCCGCCCGGCCCGGCCCGCCTCGGCGCGCCGCCAGCCACCGCCGGCCCATTCCGGGCAGCGCAGCCACCCCCTCCCGCTCCCCTTCACGCTCTTTCCTTCTAAGAAGAGGAGAGTCCCGGCCGGCCCGGCCGCGGCCCCCACCCCCCGCCCTCCCCTCCCTGCTCTTCCCGCCGGGAGAGCCGGGCTCAGCCAGGCCGGGTTGCCCCGACCTGGGGTGTGAGTAGACCCGCGCCTGCCGTGCGCCTCCTTCCCCCACTCCCTCCCTCCCCCACCCCGGGCAGGGCGGCCACAGCCCCCTCCCCGCGCCGTGGGACACCCTGGCTGGAGTAGGAGTGCTGCCCATTGGGGT
This sequence comes from Hypotaenidia okinawae, assembly GCA_027925045.1. Classification (NCBI taxonomy): domain Eukaryota; kingdom Metazoa; phylum Chordata; class Aves; order Gruiformes; family Rallidae; genus Hypotaenidia; species Hypotaenidia okinawae. The sequence continues at coordinate 10,850,394 of BSDF01000018.1, read as the reverse complement.
CCCACAGGGGGTAAACGGCTGGGACCGGGACACCGGTGCCCCAGGAGGGTCCTGTGAAGCCCTCCTACCTCTGCTGGGGGGCTCCTGGACCCCAGTTGGGCTCACAGTGCCAAGACGGTTTGGGCTTGTCGGGGTCTGTGGAGAGGGGCTGCGTCCTGTGTGGGGAAGCAAACCTGACGTCCCCTCATTGCTGGCCTTTATTTCAAGGACAAGGGGCCAGACTGCCATGGCCTCAGAGGCAATCCCTGGGGGAAGAACCCCCCTCGGTCTGCACACCTGGGGAAAAGGGGCACATTGTCTCCCAAGGCTGCACTGGGGGTACCAGGAGCCAGGCAGGTCAGCAGTGGCTCAGCTGCCTGCCTGCAGCCCCACACCCAGGCAGCTGTGCCTGGTGAGGGCCAGTGGTGCCAGTGGCTCCGATGGTGCCTGCGGCCGGCGGCTGCGGCCAGTGCTGACTCCGGGAGCCCTGGGATGCTCTGTGTGGTTGGTGCTTTGGCACCCGGCATGGCCGAGGCGCCTATCTGTGTAGCTACCACGGGCTGTTGGGGGGCCACTGTGAGGCTGAGAAGCCAGGGCCCCCTTCCCTGCCTGCAAGTCCCCCCCACCATTGCAGGGCTCTGTCCCAAAGGGGTTTCCTCATCGCTTTGACCGGCCTCAGATCTGGCAGCTGGAGTCAGCAGCCGCAGTGCCAGTGCCCTGGGAGAGGACAGTGCTCAGCCTCAGAGCTGGCAGCCGGCATAGCTGAGGGGGGCCCAGGCCCCCCTTCCCCACCTGGCTTCTCTGCATTTTCTCTTGGCAATTATCAGTTTCGACCTCGAAAACAAACCAGACTTTGTCAGTGGATTTTATTTTAAATAGTTTAATTTGCCCTGAGGAGCTGCGCCGCTGCCGCTGCCAGTCAGGAATAAACAGCAGAGCGGCAGTTCTGGGAAGTGAGGCTGTGGTGAACCAGCTGGTCTGAAATGCAAACGAGCTCTGGAGCTCTGCCTGCGGCGGGAGTGGTGAAACACGGGGGAAGGGACGGGGAGGGGAGCGGGGCGGGAGGCTCCGGACGGGGGCCGCGACCGGGACCGGGCGGCGGCTTCGTGTCCCCGCGGATCCCGCAGCCGGGGCTGGGCGGTGGGCCCGCGCCCCCCTCCCCCGCCTCTCCCCCTGGGCTCCGCTTCGTTCTGCCCTGTGTGGGGAGCCGCGGGGGCCGCCGCAGCCGAGGCTCAAGCCCTTCCCTGTCCCCGGGGGGCTGCCCTGCCAGGGCGGGCGATTCCGCCGCGGGAAGGGGCCAAGAGGGACGGGGGGAGGAGAAGGGCTCCACGGGATCGGCGGGGGAGGGCTGGCGCTGCCGGAACGGCGGCGAGGTGCCCGGGGCGTGAGTAAAGCGTCTGCGCGGGCCGCGGGGAATCCCCGGCCCGGCGAGACCGGCCAGCGCGGCCGGACACCGAGCCCTTCCCGGGCCCCTCCGGCGGGCAGCCTCTGTCTTTGGAGCGGCCTCTCCACGCTGCCACCGCGGGCTCTGCGCTCGGCGGGGCCCGGCGGCCGCTCTGCACCGCGGTGGATCCCTGCGGCCGGGGCTCTGCGGGCACCGAGCGCCGGCGGCCAGACCCGATCCGGGCTCCCGCGGACGGCCCCGGCCGGGGAGGGCCACGCGCGTAGCGGAGCGGAAACGGAAGCCCGGGCCGGGCGCGTCGCCATGGCAGCGTCCGGAAGCGGAAGGCGCGCGGGGAGATGGCGGCGGGGGGCGCGGCGCTGTGGCGGCGGCTGTCGGCCTGGCTGCCGCGGGGCCGCCTGGGCCTGGCCGCGCTGCTCGGCCGCCTCTCCGACCGCCTGTCCCGCGGCCGCGACCGCCGCGCCCGCAGGTAAGGAGCCGCGCCGCGCCCAGCCGGGCTCCTCTCGGCGCGGGGGGCCCCGCTCCGCTCCCCCTCCGCTCCCCTCCCGGGACGCCTTCCGCAGGCCGCGGCTGGCGGGAGCCCTTGGCCGCCTCCGCCTCAGCCTGGCGCGGCGCGGGAAGGCCCGGGCGAGATGCGCCCTGCCCGTCTGACTCGGCGCGGCGCTGTCCGGGGAGTGTCCTGTCTGTGTGTGCCCGGCCGAGCCCGGGCAGCCACGGCCCCGCCGGCAAACGGGACCCGGCTGCTCTGCACGGGGATTAGCGGGGAAGTCTCCCTGGGGCCGGGCCTGCTCCGCCAGCCTCTTGATATGCCTGGCTCCTGCCACCTTCCGGGCGCTAAGCCGCACCACTCGTGTACCAGGGACAGCGCTGCGCCTCGCAAGCGCCCATCACCCTCCTGAGCAGCACTGCCCAGGGTTCAGGGGTGCGACACAGCCCAGGATGGGGCCTTCCCTGGAAGGCGAGAACCCCCTCCCCGTCAGACACTAGGTGAGAAGAGCTCTCAGCCCTGTCCGTGCTGGGGCCGCTCCTGGCGCAAGAGGTGAGGGCCACTCCTTCCATTGGCATGCACCCTCCTGCAGCAGTAGGTGAGCTGTCAAACCGCCCGCCGAGCCTGTCCTCGTCGTTTTAAAAAGATCTGAGCAGACTGCTGTGGGAAGGAGTGGTCCCTCCTTCCCCTTCCCACAGCTTCTTCCTCACATCTCCATGGGGAGCTGCGTGTGAGCTGCGTCCAGGAGCTGACCTCTGAGAACTGCCCAAATCCTCCCTTGCCTCTCTCTCCTTCTCCAGGGGAGCGAAAGGGCTGGGGAAAGCACAGCTGCGGGGAGCAGCTCTTTGCTGGGCAGGTTGAGTGCCATGTGAAAGGGAACGCAGAGCTGCAGCCTCAGCCTGTGGGTCTTCCCGTCAGTCCTTCCACAGCTGCACTCCCCTGAACAGCTTCTTGGTTTTGCCACTGTGCTGCTGCCTTGGTTCTGCTGACAAGAGTCTGCTCCTCCTGTGGGCCTGCACGATCAGGAGTACAATTCACACTAAAACCAAAGTGTTAAAAAACTGGGGGTACTTGTCATTTTCTAGAGCCCTGTCCTGGGTTCGGAAGGGATCAAAGAGAATGCTTTGAAGTCTTTAAACAAAGGCTTCCCCCCCCCCCAGTATTTAAACAAAGGCTTCCCCCACCCCCAGTCTTTGGGCATTGCTTTGCACTGCGTTTGGTAAGGGAGTGCTGGGAGGATTCTGTGGTTTGTTTTAGCTAGTACAATGCCTGATACAATCTTCTGTTGGAGTTAAACTTGTTCTGTAAGGGTGGCAGCTCTCCTGTCACGACATGTCTTTGCTGCCCTTTTCCCTGGACAGCAGATGTGCAGCAGCCATCCTCGCTGTTGTCTCGGAGCCCTGTGCTAGCCTGTGTTCTGCTGTATGTTCTTGGGTAAACCAAGGAAATTCTCTTCAAACTTCTCTTTTGGTTTCATGAGTGTTTTTAGTGTGATAAATTGTGAGACTGAGCCCTTGGAAAGAGATGACCGGATTCAACGCCAAGCGATTTGTAGATCCCCGGGGTGGTGACTGTCCTGGTTTCAGTCAGGATAGAGTTAACTTCACTTGTAGCAGCTGATGGGATGCTGTGTTTGGGAGTTACAATGAAAGCAGTGCTGAGAACACCCTGATGTTCTCAGTTGCAGTCAGACAGTCAAGGACTTTCTCAGCTTCTTCCTATTTCTCTGTTCATGAGAAAGGAGGGGCGAAGCCAGGACAGGTGACCCAGATGGGCCAAAGAGAGTATTCCATGCCAATGACGTCCTGCCCAGGAGAACGGGGGGCTGAGGGGAGGAAGAAGAGGGGCGGTGGCGGGACGCGTGCTGCTTGGGGGGACGGTCGGGTTCCGGGACAGCTCTGGGTGGTACCTGAGTTGTGTGGGTCGGGGAGAAACTGCATTGGGGATCAAGAGTTTCATCTTCTTTTGCTCTAAAGTCCTGTTAGCATTGGGATATTTGATCTTTCTGTTCTCTTAGTAAACTCTCCTTATCCCAACCCACGGGCCTCCTAGTTTCTTGGGTTTGGAGTTATTTGCCCCTTCCTTTTCCCTTCCCTTGTTTCCCCCTTTTTCCCTCTTCCCCTGCTCTTTTACTTTAAGGAGCAGGCAGCTGCGTGGATCTTGGCCCACAGCCGGGGGAAACCACGACAGTGACGTACGCGTGGGTGAAAGGACGGCGCCAGATCCTGCAGTTTCACTTCACCTCTGGTTCTGCAGATGAGGTTTTACAGTGAAGAAGAGTGTTTCGGCTCCACCATGAGTTTGTGTACCAAAACCACATTTTTTTAAAAATAGAACACACCCAAAAAATCCCTTGTTTATATTTAGGATCAACTCTTTATGCAGAAAAGATTTGAGGTGGTTCCTTTTAGTTCTGCTTTCTCTTTCCGGTGAACTTGGTGGTGTGGAGTACAGGGGAAGGGTTCCCCCGCCCCGTTTTCTGTTTCTCTGAAAGCTGCTTTGTTGAAGTCTGGAATTTTGATGATTTCTTCATAATGCTTCGTGGTTTCTGACTTGTGTGTGAACAGTCGAAGGGTTGCGTTGTACTTGGGGTGGTTGAGCTGTTTTCAGTCACCAGCGGGTACAAGCTGTTGCTTTGGTAGATGGTTGCTGTGCTGTTGTTACTGTTGGCTGGGGCAAAATACTGATTTGTTTGGTATTTACAAAAGCCTTGGGCTCTCAAGGTGAAGTAGGTGTTGGATTGGAAGATCAAACAGGGTAGATACACTCTAAATTGCCTGGGTGGCGAAAAATCCGGAGCATGGAATTCATGGATATCAGTAGGTGTGTGGAATTAATCGGAAGGGTCAAAGCACACAGCGCTGGTGATGCAGACCAGGCTGAGCACCTCAGTAGTGCCAGGACAGGCTGCCTGCTCCATCTGTAAGCCTGATGTTTTGGTGTGGAGCACCAGGGTGTAGTTTAACTTGCAGTTCTCCTGCTTGTTGTCAGAAAATGGCTTCTTGGAGTCATGTTTCTGGGAATCACGGAATTGTTAAGGTTGGAAAAGACCTCATCTAGTCCAACCATCCCTCTACCACCTATATTACTTACTAACCCATGTCCCTAAGTGCCTCATCCAACCTTCTCAGCCACTGTACTGGCTCTCAGAAGTGGAGTTGCTCAGGATTAACCAATGGAATAACATGGAATGGATTTATCTGCTCTTGCTGATTAATTGTTCTCATCAAATGCATAACATTTGCAACTGTTACCTCAGTGGGAATAATCCCAGAGAACATAATTCATTATCTGCAGGGCCTGGTAATAGTCCTGACTATGTTCTTGCTCTGCTAGGTGGGCATTTTATTGTTTTTTTTAAAAAAAGGAGGGATTGGATGCTAGCTTGAGTTCATGTAGCTCAGTGGGTTTGCCATGCTCAGCTGCAGGAGTGTGGTCGGGGGCTCTGTCCTGTGAGAGGTGAGTTGAGCACAGACGTGCAGAGGTCCTGTTTGGGCCTGTAAAGGTTGACTGGAATGTACTTGAAATAGTGTTTCCTGAATGGCCTTTCTGCTTTGCTGGTTGGTTGGGTTTTCTGCTTAATATCTTCTCTGGAATACTTCAGCCTCTGTCGGTAATGTGTGTAACTTCTGCCTGTCAACCCCGAGCTGGGACCATGTGATCCTTTGGAAAACACCATCCTAGGAATTCTTGCACAAATTGACTCAGATCTCTGTTGTGATGAATAGTCAGTGACAAACCAGTGGATTTTCCAGGAAACACAACTGCAAACTGTCTGGCTTCTGCGTAAGGGTATTCGGAAACCCTGTGGAGATCCAGTGTTTTATCATGAAGCAAATGAGTGAGGTCATCTTCCTGGAATCTCTGGTCATTTGGGTTTTGGATTGTGGTAAAACCTAAAAGTTCCTCGTAATAAATTCTGGTAAAGGTCGTAATCAGGTTTGTTCTTGGAAGGTGGTGATGGTGGGATGCATCAGGATAGGTCACCAGCTGGTGGCTGCCTGGTGCCCTGAGGGACCTAGCATTCCTTGGGAGACCAGCTGCCCTGGCTCTGTCCTGACAGCACACCCCACTCCCATGAGCAGGGCTTGCAGAGCAGGATGTTTTCTGTGGGGATGGGGGATGCAGATCAGTCCCCTGCTCGTCATTCCTGGATCTCATGAGAGTTGCTGTTGCTGATTGTGCTGAAACGTGGTTTTGTCATGTGGACAAACTCCTCCGGGGCTCTTGCATGACTCATGACTCCATGAACTTCCATGCATGAAACTTCCAGAGAAGAAAAGATACTGTTTTCTCATCACCCCCCTGAAGCAGAACTCTTAGCAGTAAATCAGTTTCTTCCCAAAGTGACTTCAAAGCAGTTAAATTTGTTCTGAATTTCTTCTGAAAGAACGAGGTTCCTGCAGTGCCCCTCACAGCTAATGTGGAGTTTGCATGAGGAGCCTCGACCTTCTTTTATCACATGCAGGATGAAAGGTGCATGGTGTAGAGGGTCACCTGATGTTTCTTGATTGTGGTCCTTGGCTCCTACCTCTTGAAACACACTGGATGCTTTGGTAGATCATGCTGGTGCTGTGGCTTCATTGCCTTTGCAAGGACTTGCACTCAGGCTCCATGTGTCTGGTAGATTGTTTTTTGGCTGAGTTTGAGGGTTAAAGTAAAGGAACTTGCAGAGCAGTGTGATTTTTAAGATGTCTTTACCTGAAATAGAAACAGCTGATTGTTAGCCCAGCTGAGAACCATGCTAGACATGAAAAGTGACTTAGCCATGGCAAAGCCGATGGGCCTGTGATAAAGGTGATTGAGAAGGGATTGATCACAGAGATAGCTGGTGCCACAGAGGCCTCTGATCTGGGGCTGTTCAGCAAAGCTCTCATCCTCAGTTTCATAAGCTTCCCAGCCCATTTCCTCCCCTGTGTTCCTGTTCTGATGAGAGAGTGGTTTCCCCTCATCCCCTCCACTGCCAGTTCAGGGAAGGAGCTGATGCTAAAATCTGTTCTCCCACTTATTTTCTGGTGTTTTTCTCCTTCTAGATTTGACTTTGGCATTTCAGCTGGAATTATGGAAAGGGAAAGGCATTCTTGCCATTGTGGATCCTTACAGTATACTGGCCCTGCCTGCAGCTTGCTCTTTACCTACTTGGAGGCTTTTTGTGGGAAGCAAAGGGTCCATCACACAGAATTTCTGCATCTTTCTTTTCACAGATCATCATGGCTTCTTCTCGCCCCGCTGCTCACCCCTCCTGTCCCCGTGGTCACCGCCTCGCCTTGCTCCCTGTGTCCAGAAGGAGCACACAGGTTCCAGTGGATCAGGAATCTGGTTCCAGAGTTTGGGATCTCCAGCTCACATGTCAAGGTGCTTTCATCTCCAGCTGAATTCTATGAACTGTTGAAGGTGAGTAGTGGCTTCTGGATGTTTTTTTGGAGCTGCAGTGGGTATGGAGACTTGCCGAGGAGTTGTGAGGAAGGATTACCTGCAGGTTACTAGTCCAAGCTTCTACTCAAAGCAGGTTTGTTGTCGACACTAGATCAGGTCAGGCAGGCTTTGTCTAGCTGATACTTGAAAACAGCTGAGGATGGAGTCTCACCTCTGGTAAGCAGCTCCAGTGTTGTGCTCTCTTAGTAGTATATGTTTTTTTCTGATGTCAGACCTGAACTTTCTGCAGCTGCTTGTGCCTGCTGCTCAGCTGTAACTACCAGGAAGGGCTTTACATTGCTGTCTTGGTAACTGCTCTTTTAAGTAGTTGCAGGCTGCTGTTGGATCAGCCCCAGCCTCCTCTTTGCAGTACAAGCACAGCTCCCTCAGTCCCTCCCAAAGTTTTCTTGGGTTTTCACAGCATGACTCCTGTGAGGTTGCATCTCTTTGGTGAGAATGTCTGGGTTTAGCTGAGTCTCTTCATCTTTACAGCAAGTTCCAGAACTTTTGGGACATGGTCCTAGATCACAGTGGTAAGCTGCTAGAGGGCAGCAAGGGTTAGGTGGGCCATGATGGGGGCAGCTCCCACCCCTGTGGTGGTGGGAAAGGAGGAGAGGGCTCTGTAAATAAAGGTCTCTGCCTTCTGTCCGGTCATGGGACAGGGTACAAAGGATTAAAGCAGTTGCAGAATGAGAGCTGGGATTGCCAGTAGGATACAGATACAACCCCAGCCTTGCAGTGGGTAACTGCTCTGTGTGTAGCAGTTTTAGCTGCAGGGAACGTGTGTCCCCTGTTTTGCAGAAAGCATTGATGTCTTCTGTGCTGTTCAGATCCACGGTGCTGATGTTGCTGTTTAAAGACCAGAGTGTTTTACCTCTTCACTCTCAGTGTGGCGTTCTTGAGCCTCTTTGTATGAGGCAGTGGGGACAGTGCTGTGGTTTGGCTAAAGTGATTCTCCTCGGCGGAGCCGCGGCCCTTCTGTGGTCTGAATCATTGGCTCCCAGTCACCACAGAGATCATGGATGAAACTGAACTTATTTTCTACTTCTTCCAGGTGCAGATAAAAACAGCCCAACAGCGAGTGGTGATGGCTTCACTGTACCTGGGAACGGGGCTCCTTGAACAGGAGCTGGTGAGTGTGGCAAGGGATTGGGAAGGGGAGAAGGTGAATGCAGAAGGAAGCTACCTTTCCAGAGGTGTGTGTGAGCTGTGATTTGTGAGCTTTTGCAGTGTTCTTAAAACTCCTCATGCTTTACGTACCTTGTCTCCTCTCCCTGTGAGTTTTCTCAGGTGCCCCTTGTACATGGGGTAGGAGGAATTGGGAAGGGAGGCACATGGTGTTTCTGTTTTAAGCCTGGTACAGAACCATGCAACTCCTGAACTTCTCCATGGGATAGCAAGCCTGGAGCTTTCAGACTCTCAGAGGTTACTGGGATAATGTTCAGAAGGGTTTTGCAGAACTCTGGGATCATGGACACTTTCACCTTTTGTCTGGTGTTGCTGTTGGACATGAGGAATGCTCTATGTGTGTGGTGCTGTACTTTGTCCTCTGAGTACAGTATGCGGCTGCGGTACCAGCTCTGCAGTTAAGACAGAGGTCGGGTTTACTTCCTGGCATTTACTTTTCCTGTTCTGCCCCATAGAAATAAAAGCATTAACCTGAGACCTTTAGGGAGAAGCCTGACCTTGGCTAATTTCTTACCTTAGAATGCAAATTCTAAGGTGAGAAATTTTCCTTCAGAAGAGGCGTGGCAGCAGGGACAGGGAGGGGATTGTCCCTCTCTGCTCTGCCCTTGTGAGGCCCCAGTTGAACTCCCGTGTACAGATCTGGGCGCCCCAATACAAGAAAGATGTGGGACTGTTGGAAGAGGGTTCAGAAGATGATCAGGGGGCTGGAGCACCTCCCTTACGGAGAGGCTGATGGAGCTGGGCTTGTTCAGCCTGGAGAAGAGAAGGCTGTGGGGGGATCTCATTGCAGCCTTCCAGCCCCTGAAGAGAGGAGAGAAACAGGAGGGGAATCAGCTTTTTAAGAGGGTAGATAATGGCAGGACAAGGGGGATGGAGTGAAGCCAAAGGAGGGAAGGTTTGGATTAGATATTAGGGGGAAGTTCTTTACAGACAGAGTGGTGAGGGGCTGGAACAGGCTGCCCGGAGAGGGGGTGGGTGCCCTGTCCCTGGGGGTGTTCAAGGCCAGGTTGGATGGAGCCCTGGGCAACCTTGTGTAGCTCCAGGCCTGGAGGTTGGTGTCCCTGCCTGTGTCAGGGGGTTGGAGCTTTCTGATCCTTGGGGTCCCTTCCAACCCAGCCCAGTCTGTGATTCTATGATTCCACATCAGGATAAGGGTGGATAGTGTCCTGTACAGTGTTCTGTGCCTGGCTTTGTATGTGAGATTTTAATTTGCATGTGACAAAACTGCCTCCTAGTTAAGGAATAAATTTGCCTCTGTGTCATTTGTGATCTCTCTTCGTTAATGCAAATCTGCAGTTTGGGAAGGACCTTGGGACTTTTTCTGCTGAAGCTGCCTGCTCTGCAGGGGCTCAGAGGATGTGAGCATGCAAGATCTACGCCCTTTCATGCATTGCTTCAGGCCTACAGAGTAGGATGTTGGGCTGGCAGATGCAAAGCCTAAACTAGCAGTGTTTTGCATGACTGGGGAGGACTCGTACTAGGGTGTGGAAGCTTTTGTGGCCACCAGCCTCTTGGCTGCTGAACACTTTCCTTATAAAACCTTGTCTGTGTTCCGTAATGAGTAGAGAAATCTCTCTCTGCAGGTGGATTGCTTAGAAGAAACACTGGAGAAATCCCTGCAAGCAAAAGAATCATCTAACCTCCGAGTTTCCATTCTTCTTGACTACACCAGGGGATCTCGGGGTAGATACAATGCTTTGCTTTCTTCAGAGGCTTATTTTACAGTTAGGCTGGATAAACTTTACAGTTTTTTTTCAGAGAGGGGCTGTCCTGACTTATTGGGCTGACTTGCTTAAACCAGACACCTCCCAAATCTGGCCTTTTGTATACTAGTAGCTACTTGTTCCCAGAAAATCCTGAAGCTGAGCAGTTTTTCATCTAAAAAAATAGATGGTAGGAGTGAGAGAGGCTGAACTCAGCTCTGTGCACCTTGTGCTTTCTTGTCTGCTTAGTTCCCTTGTTGCTGTGTTTGCCCTTATTCATCGTGCTCTTTTATATTTCATTTTTAAAGGGAGGTAGGAATTGTTGGAAGTAGTGGAGCACTCAACCAGAAATCTTTGTGGTGACTCCTTGTGGCACGTGATATTGCTGCTAGGCATGTCTTGATTAAGAAGCTTGAATGGTGGCAGAAGTGCTCAGAGACCGTTGCCAAGGCCCCTTCAGCAAAGAACTTACAGTTCTGGGTGTTGATTTCAATATTGACAGAGTGCAAATGAAAGTGATTTAAAAAAAGAAGAAGGGGGAAAGGTGTTAAGTGCCAGCAGATGAGCTGACTGCTCCTGTGAGCAGCTTCTAGCAGGCAAGCCGTGGTGCAGTGATGTATCCCTGCTCTGGGGTGATCCTGTGGGTGAAACTGCCCCTGTCTCCCAGGCAGGAAGAATTCCAGAACAATGCTAATTCCACTGCTGCAGCGATTCCCCGAGCAAGTCCGTGTGTCCCTCTTCCACACCCCAAACCTGCGTGGGCTTCTCAGGCTCCTGATTCCAGAGCGCTTTAATGAGACCATTGGCCTGCAGCACATCAAGGTCTATCTCTTTGATGATAATGTGATCCTGAGCGGGTGAGTCCTGCCTCTTCAGGCCCTCGTGCGCTTCCTTTAGCTGAGCTTTAGAGGCAAGGTTGGCATGCTGTCAGTGTTGTCTGCACATCATTATTTGCATCTGGTCTTTCCATAGGTACCATGTCAATGCTATTTTGAGATGGAAGAGCAACCATAGCTCTCCCACGTGAGATTATAATACAAGAGTATTTCTCAAAAGGGAAGAAGAAGAATTTCTCCAGATTGAAAAGGAAATGGCCAATTTATTCTTTAGTCATTACATGTGGAGGGAGATGTGTGGCTGAGGCTGGGGTGTTTGGAATCATATGCCTCCACTCTGCTCTGGAACTCAACTCTTCCTTTTCTCTCCTAGCGCAAACTTGAGTGATTTGTACTTCACCAATCGTCAGGACCGCTATGTTCTCCTGCAGGACTCTCCTGAGATTGCAGACTTCTTCACGGAGCTAGTGGATGCCATTGGAGATCTGTCTCTGCAATTACAGCGTGATGATACAGTCCAGATGATGGAGGGGATGGTACACCCGTACCAAGGTATGAGGGGATTGTCTGACCTGTATGGGTGGTGTGGTCCAGAGGAGATCAGTGACAGCAGGGCTGTAGGGATGCCGGTAACTCCATCCATTCTAGAATTGCCAAGGGTCTGACTACTCTGTATGGACTGTGGGGTGTCCCATTTCTCTGCCATCCATTATAAAAGTTGGGATCACTTGAGTTTGGAGACCGGCTCTGTCAGTGTTCTGGTGCAGTGGCTATCACCAGCTAGCCTGGCAAAGAGTGCAAAGGCTAAAAGCTCCTCCATAACCATCTCATTGCTGCTTCATTATTCTGCTGCTTGTGGCCTTAAACAAGAACTTGTATTCCCTGAAAGGTGCTTTCTGGTTTAGATATTAATGTCTCTACTTCTGGATGCTCTGTGTGAACACATTCTGAAAGTTTCAGGAATGTAGTGCTATTTTTGGTAATTAATATTTGTTTAGTCAAGTCTATCCTGGGAGTTGAATATTGAATTAGGAAGACTGAGAACAAGTGTTGAAGTGAGCAGGGAACAGCTACATGTTAGGCTGATTGGGTCATAAGAAGGTTTTCTCCTGTGGTGTGATGTAAGCTAAGGCTGCAGCAGCAGCTCACTGTGTGCTCCAGTTTGCTCTTAGTTATCATTTTACCTTGGCCCTGGTCTTTTAATTTCTCAGTTATTTTTTTTTTTCCCAAGCTGCTGCTAGTCAAGTTTCTTTTCCCTCTTAAAGCTGAATGGTTTGTTGTGTAACATAGCCTTACTAACCTTAAAACATCTGTTTTTTAGACTTGGGGAATAAAAAAGTTGTGTGGCTTTTTTGTCAGCTCCTTTTTGTTCTGATATCAGTGTCCTGGTAGTGGTTTTTCCCACTGCCTAGTAGGTGATCCCAAGCTCTGTACCTTTAGGTCTCAAACACCATCTCCCATGGTTTTCCTGCAGGAGACAAGATGGCTTATTGTGAGATAGCAAATCAGAGAGTCATGGAGGTAATCAACTCTGCCAGGACACGACAAGAGCTCCTCCACGCAAAGGCTTTCCACAGCAGCCAGCAAGGCAGCTCCTCGTTACTCCAGCAAGGCTCTCAAGCATCTGGGGGTCTGAAACCAGAACCTGACACCTGGATCTATCCCTTAATCCAAATGAAACCTTTTGGGATTCAGATAGATGAGATGGTCACAGAGACACTGCTCACAGAGGCTGAACGGGATGCCAGGGTATACCTTACCACTGGCTACTTCAACCTGACACAGGCTTACATGGACCTCATTCTGGGCACCAGGGCCGAGTACCGCATTCTTCTGGCCTCACCGGAGGTGAATGGGTTTTTTGGTGCCAAAGGGGTGGCAGGCGCCATCCCTGCTGCCTATGTGTACATTGAGCGCCAGTTCTACAGCGAGGTCTGCTACCTCCACCAGCAGGAGAGGGTCCAGCTGCAGGAGTACTCCAGAGCTGGGTGGACTTTCCATGCCAAAGGTAAGAGGGCTGTTTCCCAAGAGGATGTGTTCAGAGGGCCTCTGAGACCTGCGGGTGTTCGGATTGCGCAGCTGGCGAGGGGACGGCTGGGTGCTGAGTCCAGACTTAACCCCAAAATGCTACTCCATGATTGGAGCAGCTTAAACCTGGAGGGTTTAGGTCACTCATGGGACAACCATGTGAAGTCATTGAAGTCACATCATGTCTCTGGACTTCTGATTCAAATACAGGAATTGTCCCCGTGGTGACAATCAGCACTATCTTGATGTGAAACTTGATGTGAAAGAAAAGGAGGCATCTGGATATGTTTGTGTTGGCAACAGCAGCTGTGATGCAGTTTCTCATATCTCTCTTGCCAGTCTCAGCAACAAGAAGCGATGACCCTGTCAGGGACCCCAGGGTGGGATCTGTGGCAGCAGCAGGAAGGGACCTGGTGGTCCTGGGCACAGGCTTTCACGGGTCTGATCCAGGTGCTGAGGAATTTTGCACCAGCTTCTGTTCACAGTGTACAGGAAAGAGCAGCATAGTGAATAAATGCACCCCCATGCTTCTGGGAGCTGGAGGGGAAGTTGCTGAGAAATTAATATTGCTCAACAAACGTAGTTAGTAATGAACAGAAAAATAATTAATACTGCCATAGTGGTCTTCTGCATAAGATCCTGGGTTTCTTGCTTGGTAGGTTGTGTACAGCTTGCAGAAGCTCTGTGCCACCTTGACCAAAGCACAAACATTCCCCTGCCTGCTTGTTGCTAGTTGTGTCTCTAAGCTTTCCTTCCACAAAGCGCAATCCTCGACTGTTACGTTCTCCTACTGTCTACACGGTAGTAAGTATTTGGTTGCTCAGTAGTAGATTTTAATAATGCAGATAGCTTAGGAGATCTGCTTAATTGAGGTGTTTTTTGGTTTGGGTTTTCGACAATTTCTTTTTTGAGAAGTCTGATGCATGTCACACTTCAGAAAGATCAAGATTCCCAGAGTCTTCCCTGGTGGAGGTGGGACACCTCAGGAAGTGACTTGGTCTCCTGGTTTGGCGTGGCCCTCGGCCAAGCTGAGCTGTCTGTGCTGTGTTCTGCACCATCCCCTGTGTTCTGCCAGCAGAGCCCTGCACTGTGAAGTGTGTCTCTGATGGCTGCTGGTCCCTTAGGATGACCCCATTGCTGTAAGCTGCCTGGTCTGGCACTAATTACGATGCTGGTTTTCTGGGGTTACTCTGCAGTGTGCTGAGGGCTGTTCCCATCGCCTGCAGCATGTGTTGGATTTGAGGCCCCTGTGCCTGCTGCTCCAGGGTTGTTCTCCTGGTGCATCAGGAGCCTGCCTGTCAAAGAATGGCAATGGCTCTACCTGCCCTGCTTCCCACAGGGCTGTACAGAAAGTTGAGGGGTGGTGGGGAGAGAAAGCTGCTGAGTAGGCCTTCTCCTGACTAAAGAAAACACATGAGAGTTCCTAGGCTCCCTCTGTGTCGAAACTACAAACATTTCTCACAAGTGTTACGCCTCTCCTGCAGCAAGAGCAGTAACTGCAGTGAGCAAACCCTTATCTCAGTCCAGGAGCTGCCTGCCTGGCCGGGAAGTCGTGTGCTCTTGTCTTCCAGGAAGCACGTGCTCAGGCAATCTGGTTCACAGGTTCCTCCTCTTGCAGGGCACTGCTGGCTCCAAGTGGGATTCTGTGGTTTGACATGGATGAACCAGGGAGGTGTGGGCTCCTTTTCCAAGCCACCGGAGTGCCTGTGGCCCTCAGGCCATGCCTGGTCCTAGGAGTCTTTGGGCTGTGGCTGCCCTTTGAGAGATGGTTGCAAGACTCAGAGGTCAGCAGCTCCTGTCCTTGGCAGGAGGGACGCTTGGAGATGTTTGCTGCCTTCTTTCCATTCCCTCTTCGGAGTGCTGAAAGGATCAGGCTGTAGCTCCCTTCTCTGGCATGCTCTGCCCTTTGGCAAGTGTTGGGTTCACCCCGTTTCCTTCTGCAGGAGTCAGGCAGTGTGTGTGAGGGAAGGCAGGGCAGGAGAGGGGAAAGGAGGAAACCCTGGAGACAGATGAAGGGCAGTTGCACATGGAGCCTGGCTCCTGGAAGAGGATGTGTGATTCTAGCTGCAAATACTGCCTGCTACCGCTTCCTTTCTGGGCTGAGATGAAGGACACCCTTCTGTCTCCTGGGGGACCTAGCCGATTCACACCCAACACCGTGGCTGCTGCTTTGTCAGCCCTTCCCACTCCCTTTAAAAGGTGCTGTGTCCTCATGCACAGCTCAGCTCCCTGTGGTGTGTATTCCCCCCAGGGTTACGCTGTCTTGGGGTACTCTTGGCGTGAGTGTGGCTGTCCTGAGCACCACACAGCCATCCTGCAGGTGTGAGTAGGAAACCTCCGTGCTGAGAGAAGGTTCTCTGCATGGAACATACTGCCTACCTGCATCAGCACGCATCTGCCAGCCTTCACCCCATTTCTAGGTGGCACAGGGCCATCTCTTGGGATTAGGGTCCCTTCCACACAGGTGTTGGGTGACAGAGCACCCGGGGCGGGTGAGTGTTTGCTCCGAGATAAACCTGCATTACTGCTGTTGAATGGCGGCCGGGAAACTGCTCGTCCCCTTTCTGGAAAGGTGAGTCACTGTTTGAGCAGATCCTGCCAGGTGGCCATAAAGCCAGGGACACTGTAAAGGCTTTAGGGCCACTGAATGACTGCTCAGGAAGAGCCAGGAAGCATGGTGACCTTGTAGCTGCTGCCTGGGCAGAGCTCTGGCCTGCAGCTGGGCTGGGGCACTGGGCAGCCCGCAGCAGCCGATCAGTTTGGTGGCAGAACTTGCCTAATCTCTGTGCTGCTTAAGTGGTTTTTGTGTCTCCCAGAGCCCCCTGCATCAGCACCCCCACCCTTCTGTCAGGACGAGCCCGTGGAGGGGTCAGTGTACCGCCGAGTCCTGGCAGTGCCAGCTCTGGGCTGGAGGTGTAGCCGAAAGTGGCAGTGGAGCTGCTGAGTGTGTGTGATGTGGGGGCGGGGAGGAGGTTACAGGAACCAGCGGTGAATCGGCAGCTTCTTACTCAAGGCATTCTTGGAACTGCTCTGGGGTTGAGTTAGGAAACCTGCTGCTATTTTAAGGCCTAGGTGGTTTTTATGCTATGGTTTCTTTGTTGTAGGCTGCGTGTGACTTGCCGTAGGGATAAGCCATCTCTCAGGGACCTGCCCAGGGCTGTTCTAAGCGTTTGTGCCTGCTAAGTAGAGATCAAACACTTCTTGGATCCATTTGTACCCAGAGTAGATCTCCCTGGCAGTAGGCCTGGCTCTCCGTGGCATCCCCAGCTGTTCTTCCCTGCTCTCTGCAGCACTGTGCTTGAGAACAGTCTGTGTGTCCATCTTGTGCTTGCAGGACAGCCCTGGGTTGTATCACGCGTTGAACTGCCAAGAGCTGTGTGTGAGCTGCGGTGCTGAGGGGACTTGGGAGTCTTGCACCCTGGCAAGAGTCTGGTTTCATCTTTGGGTGGCTCCTCAGGAAGTGAGTGGGTGTAATAATTAGCACTTCTCTTACAAGTCTTTATTTCATGTGAATTCACCTGTCACTGCAGGGAGATGCCTCGTCACGTCACTGTCACTGCCTCGTGTATTTTCAGGAGGGGGAGTTACTCACTGCAACTGCACTGCTTCCAGCTGGGGAGCTGCCTGCTGCAGGAGCCTGCCTGCCACAGTGCAGCTTTTCCTTTGCTGAAAGACTTCTTATTTCAGCGGTTCTGAGAGATGCTGAGGTGCAAAATGACCTCTACCTTGCCTTGTTCTGGATTGTTCTGGGGCTCTCTGTGCAGTGTCCTTCCGTTCCCTTTACATCCCCAGGGCGGCACTGAGCGTGCTGCAGCCCCTCAATATGAGCACAAGTTGGGATGACACAAGGGTGCCCCAAAATTCATGGGAAGCTTTGTGAGGCCTGCCCATCAGCAAGGAAGCTTGTTTCGTGTCCTGATCTTTTATAGTTACTGTAATCTGACATCTTTAATTCATTTCTTCTAAGTGAAGCGATTGTTTGAGGCTACCCCGGTCATTTCCTTTGTCTGCCATGCTTCCTTTCTTCTGTTTTTCCTGCAGGCCTCTGGCTGTACCTGGCAGGAAGCGATCTTCCCTGCCTAACTCTGATCGGTTCTCCTAATTTTGGATATAGATCAGTTCATCGGGACTTGGAAGCTCAGGTTGCGATCGTGACAGAGAACAAAGCTTTGCAGCAGCAGCTCCATCAGGTAAGCGGCTGATCACAGGGAGGGAGTAACGTGGACGTTGTGCTGCTTGGTCACATAGGGAATGCTGATGACACAGTTGCAATAAAACCCTACAGCTACAATAATTCAAAACCTTCTTGAGCATAGGAAGTCTCAAGGAGCTGTCAGTTAAGTGACTATTGATGAGATGCCTGCTGCAAGTGCCTGTTTCTGGGAAACGGAGGCCGTAACGGGAAAGAACGTGTGTCCCCAATGAACTCGAGCAGAAGGAGCACTCAGGCACTTGATGCTGAGAGATGCAGCGTTTGGAGAGCGTCTGCTGGCTCTCCTCTGCTCCCCAGCATGCCCTTGGGCCTTACCCTCCATATCCGGGCAGTGCCAAGGTCGAATTGTGCTCCAAGGTAACGAGGTCAGGCCCTTTGAAGGCTGATCTCAGCCTTCTGGAGGGCTTGGCTTCTCAGGAGCTTGGAAAACCCTGTGTAGGAGTAGCAGTGCCGGTCAGTTGGCTTTTGGGTGCGCCAGTGAATGAGGGAGAGGGATTTTTGGGAGAGGGATTTTGAAAAGAGGGATTTTAGGAGAGGGATTTCAGTGTATTTTCTGCAACAAGGATTTCTGGGCTGCTGGGATTGCCAGCCAAGTTACACGACATAACACAGTCATGAATAATCAGGCAGCATTATATAATCTCGACACAAACATTTTTCAGTGGTTTGATGTTCAGCGTCCCAGTGGTTTGGGGTTTTGTTATTTCTTTGGTTCAGCAGCTTGTACTGCTCAGCACTTTGCTGCCTCTAAACCCCGCCTGGCTCCCCAGCTGTCTTCTCTGAAGCTTCTGCTGGAACTGATGCTGTCGCAAGTAATTTCTCAGGTAGTGCTCTGGTACAAAGCAAATGGGGTCGGTGCCTCTGTGTGAGGCTTCAGGATCTCAGGATGTATTCTCTTCAGCCAAGTCCTGGCACGAGAAGGCACAGCTGTCTTCAGGATCAATGGGAATTGCCCTCTTGCATCAGGGCTCTTCCACAGGATGAGTCAGACTGTATCTAATCAAAAACAATTCTATTACTGGAAGAGTTGCTCGAACATTTCAATTCATACCTTGCCTGGACTTGTTTCTAATGGAAGGGGAGAATCAATGAAAATATGACAAAGGAATTTTCTCTAGCGTGCTGGGGTGATCTCATTTCAAGGGCTTTAAGCCATTCCTGTTGCTGGAAGCTGATTTTGAGGTTGGCTGGTTGTTTACTGTCCTATGATCCTTGTTTAGAAGACTTAATACATTACTGGTACGCTGCCACAGAATCACTTTGCCCATGTAATGTTCTGTTCTGGTTCAAAAATGTGTGATGAGGTTTGGGAAGAAATCTGAGTGCTCCGGGTAGCGCTGGGTGCTCCCCTCAATGAGCTGAACTTCAGGCTGCTGGGATGGCCTCGCTGCACCGATGACCACGGTACAGAATGTGCATAGCAAGGCTGACTGTAGCTCTTGGAGCATTTGAGGTTTCTAAAATTAAACTCAGCACCTGATTGTCTTCTTTCTGTTGTTGGTTCATTGTTTTACCTGTTACCTTCCAAACCTTGGTTCCTGCTTCCCTGTTCCACCCTGGATTGACACAGCCCTGGAGCATTTTCTGTCCTTTTTGACACTTAGCTAGTGACAAAAAAAATAATGAAGGCTTATGGTAGATCTTCTACTCCTTGTTTGCCTGCAAGTGCAGAAACCTAGCTGGCTTTGATAAGAAAACCACTTCTACCTTTGATCAGACAGCTGCTTTCACGTGCAACAAGAGCATATATTACCATCCTGATGGTTCATTTCCTCCTTCAGGCACTGGAGAAGCCTGAGTGTTTCTGGTAATTGAGTTGAAATCATGACTGCACATTCATTTGGAAACACAGTGCTTGAGCTGTGTCTAGAAAGAGCTGTGTAAGCCAGTCTCTTGAGATTATGGGAAGGTTTCCTTTTCTGGCAATTACAGCAAGGGATTTAGGATGTTCCTGAAACTGAAGCTTACCTCTCTTGCAGCTTGAGGCACAAAAAGGCAAAACTTACCTTTGCTCTCTGTGGAGCTTAAATCCCTAATTCCTGGGATTCAGTGGGTTAGCACGCTGATGGTCACCAAAAGGTGGAGTGCTGTGGCAGGACAAATCCTGTGCTGGCTCCTGGGTGGCCTGTGTGGAATTGGGTTCAGGCTTGAGGGAGACAAGATGCATCCTTTCAGCAGGATCCACGTCCAGTTTTAGCTGAGGATTTGCTTTCCTTAAAGCCCATTTCATTATTTAACACTTAGGATTTACTGGGATGATGTTTCTTCCCCTGTACAGGAGCAGGAGCAGCTTTACCTCCGCTCAGGTGTAGTCTCATCCTCAACATTTGAGCAGCCGAATCGTTACGTGAAGCTGTGGGTGAAGCTGGTAACTCCTCTCATCAAGAATTTCTTTTGAAAGAAGGGAAGTTACTGCTTTGGGTAAGTTTTCTTATGGGGAGGTTACAGTGCACTGACTGCAGTCTGTAAATGCAGTGCTCTTTATTGTCCAGAGGAAAGAGATGATGGAATTGTGGGGAGCAAACAGGCATCTCAGTCCCTGAAGGGAGCATACAGACAGGAGGGGAATCAGCTTTTTAAAAGGGTAGACAATAGCAAGACAAGGGGGAATGGATTGAAGCTAAAGGAAGGGAGGTTTAAATTAGATATTAAGGGGAAGTTTTTTACAGAGAGAGTGGTGAGGGGCTGGAACAGGCTGCCCAGAGAGGGGGTGGGTGCCCCATCCCTGGGGGTGTTCAAGGCCAGGTTGGATGGGGCCCTGGGCAACCTTGTGTAGCTCCAGGCCTGGAGGTTGGTGGCCCTGCCTGTGGCAGGGGGTTGGAGCTCTGTGACCCTTGGGGTCCCTTCCAACCCAGACCATTCTGTGATTCTATGATCTCTTCTCCTGGGGTGCTTCCCACTGCTTGGAATCGTTGTACAGGGCCTGTAGTGGGTTTTTTGAAAGGGTGATGAAAGGGAACCCAGGCAAGGGTGTTTCCCAGGCACAGAAATACAACTTCCATTTCCACCACATCCCTTTCAGAGTCTTGTGAGAGCATCTGTGTCTATTTGATCTTGCCCAGCGACTGGAAAACGCTGTTGGGCTACTTAAAGTGTTTTGTCTTCTTATTTGACCAGCACTTTGCTTCGACCTTGTAGATGGTGGTTGACAGGGACAGTTGGTTTGGCCTTTCTCCTTCATTCAGTGTCCTGGATTTCCCTGGCCGTTGGGCTGGAGCCCTCTGAGCTTCTCGGAATGGCTCTTAGGTTTTGTGTGTGCTGTGCACGTGGTCCTTGCAGTTGGCACCCAGGAGCGTGCCCTGGGTGCTGGGTGTTGGCACATCCTCTATTTACAGAGATCCCGCTGTCGCTGGGGTTATTTACCTGGCTCCTCACGTTATGTGTGTGGAATCCTGGAGAGGGCATGGGAGGACTTCTGGTGCTCAGGTTGGGTGTTAGCAGCTGAGAGAGGGAAGCTCAGGCCATGCCAGGGGTCCTGCAGAGAAGGTCATGGGGATGGCAGGCAAAAACGTGCCAGAGCACAGGCTGGGGCTGGCACAGCATGTGCTGCAGCCAGAGGGGGTGTAATTTATCCCAAACATTCCAGGTTGGAAGGAGCTCTCAGCACTCACTGTGGGGCCTTTCCCACTGCCTGCTGCGAGGGTGGCTTCATGCAGCTGTGTTTTGTAACCCATGGTTCAGGTATCTCCAAGGGTGGGAGTGTGGTGGATTATTTTATGTTCCAGGAACAGGCATGGGCTTCCAAACCGTGACCTGGGCAGGTCTGATCACCCTACTAGGTGTTAACTGCTGACAGAGATGTCTGTTGTGAAAGAAAGGGTAGAGTGGGTTCTATAACCTAGAAATAAAGACCTGTACTGCAGAGACTGAGTGTTTTGCAGCTGGACTCTCTGATGTCTGGGAGAACCGGGCCAAACTCCCCCTTACTCATTCCACCTGCTCTGAAGGGGTGCGTGCTTCCACACAGGACCAGGCAAGTGTTGTGCATGTAGATGGATGAAGTGAAGCTCCCAGTTATCAGACAGATCGCTGTGGACAGACAGACAGAGAGCTCTGAGAAGGAAAGGAATATGGATAGTTGGGTGCAATTGTTCTGTTCAGCTTCCTTTGGTGGTCTGGCTCTCAACCAGGGCTCTGTCAGAAAACACCAGCTGAAAAACCAGTATCCCTTGTGAGAAACACCATGTAGTTGAAGACCAGGCTCCACCTGACAGCAGTTCCAGCTTTTTATTGCTACTTTGCTCAAGTGGTTCTGGTACAACCAAACTTTGTCTGAGCTATGCAACTTGGAGGGTTTTTCACAGGGAAAAGCTCTTTCCCACAGTCATTAAAGGCATTAAAGTTTAGATCTTTAAAAGCAGGATCCACTTAGCAGCTTTTTCTTCTGTCTTTAGGTTAAAGGTCCAGACATAGGCGGGACCTCACATCCGTGTCTCACAGACAGGACATGCATAGACATTCTCGGTGTCCATGTGGCCCAGAGGGATGGCTCTGGTGAAGATGACTGGCATCATGGGCGTCAGCTCCTTCAGTCCTGCCTCTGCCCTCACACCAGAAGGGATGTCCCATGGAGCACCTGCAGTTTATGCCAGCATCAGGGTACCGGCTCCCTGCTGGCTGGTTCCCTTGGAGGGGCTGTTCTGGGTGGGCAGGAATCCAGCGCAGTGGGGGCAGTGTGAGGGGTGGGGGGCTGTGGCTTGGTACTCATTAGGGCTGACGTGTTGTCATCTTGCTGTGACTCCTGGATGCGTTTTGCCTTACTGTGTGTGGGCTGTCTCAATAAACTCTGTCCCCACTGCTCCCCTCAGCAGGGTTTGGGTGAGGGTTGTGCAGCTGGAGGTGGGGCTGTGTTAGCTGTGCTCTCGCTCACGCTGCCATCTCATTCCCACACCCCCCCCCGGTTTTTAGCTGTAATTCTTTTAGGTGCCGACTTTCCTGATTTGTCTTACTCAGACGTGAGACAAGAGTGTAACCTGTTGATTCAGGAGGACCCTGTAAGCTCCAGCCACCCCTATCCCCGGGTTCCTGAGGCGCAGCTGCCTGGAGCCAGCCTGGGCTGTGTGAAAGTGCCTGTGGAGCGGACGGGTGCTGCCCTCAGCTGGCCTGTGTGATGTGGGTGCGGGATGAAGGCTCCTCTGCTCCCAGCCTCAGCAGCAGCACCCAGCCCTCACCCAGTAATCCCAAACACCTCCAAGAGTTCTGAAGGCTGCCCCAGGCTTTCTCCACGTCTGAAACATCTCACAAAAGCTGCAGACTCTCACCTTCCATGGTCAGTCCTTGCACATAGGAGCCCTCTCTGGACAGAGCTGTTGATATCCTCACAGTTCTTCCCAGTCAGACACCTCTTGTCCAACATCCATTCATTTTTCCTGTCTGTGGACTGCAGGGAGGAGGGACTGAGGGGTCAAAGAACCCCCCAGCCACCCTCCTGCAGGCAGCACAAAGGCTGTGATCCAGACTTCCAGTTCCTGGCAAGTAAAACCAGTGAAGTACTGGAGAGCGAGGCAGGGTCTTTGAGTGGCAGAGCCCTGTGCTGAGGTGTAAGGGGACAGGGCTGATGCTGTACTGTGCCCAAAGTGAGCTTCAGTTCATCTCACAGATGGGGGTGCTGGGATGGAGGTGATTGGTGATGAGGGGATGGAGGTGCACTGTGATGAAGAAATTACAGGTTCCACTGCAGCAGCAAACCCAAAACTCTTAATGTGGATTGGAGCAAATACTGCTGCTATTATGATGGAGTTTTTAGGAAGCCACACTCTCACTAACTGGTTTTATTGTCTTTTCCTTCTGAGCTGTTCAGAGTTCTGAGGGAGTTACTGATGTTCTTTGGAGTCAGCGGTACGCTCTGAGGGTGAAGTTCTCAACCCCCTGCGGTCATTCCTGGGGTAACAGTCCAGTTCAGGTACTTCAGGCTGCTTAAATTAATAGACTAATAAACCCATTAACCACTGTACGCCGATGGAGGTGGTTCCCAGTCTGCTGTGGTATCTACTTTAACTTCCATGAGACATCTGCTCACCCTGAGCTGAAGGGTCAGGGGAGGGGGCTGGCCCAGCCTGATCCTACAGCCACCCCGCAGCCCCCACTGACCCGACCCACCTCTGTTGGCCCAGGTGGATGGCCCACAGCCCCTCCCCAGATTTGTTCTTGATACCCTGGAGCTGGGTGTCCACGAGCAGGGCCCATTGCTGGCTGTTGAAGAGGATGGCGGTGTTTTCGGTGGACGTGCAGTCACTGGGCAGCCCCTGGTTCCTCCAGGCAGCCACATCGGTGTCGTCAGGGAGTGGATCCAGTGCTGGGGTGATGGGGACATGAGGATGGGCACCTGCCGCGAGGGGCCATTGCAGAGATGCTGGCGGCATCAGGGGAAGGAGCTCCAGGCACTCAGAGCGGAGCTTATAAGGAGCGGCTGCAGTCAGGGATGTGGTGTGATGCAGGATGTGTGGTGAAGGAGAGAAAGGGATTGGGATGTTTCCACTGCCTGGAATACACTGGGAGAGGTCCTGGAGGTTGGAGGAGTAGTGGAACTTGATGGCTGTCAGCAAGAAGGTGAAGGTGACCTGGTGGAGGGTTGTGGGCAGGAAATGGAGGTGAGCAGGCGGCAGGTCCCCAGAGACCCCCGCAGCCCCTGGTGGGATCCCAGAGCCTGGCTGGGTCTCCCCTCCCATCTGCAGGTAGGACAATCCTGGGGTGCTGCTGCACCCCCATCCCCTGATACGGCTTACCCAGGACGGTGCTACCAGCTGGGGCTGCAGCTTCTGGACAGCCGGTGGCATCCTGTGCCAGGCCAGGCACTGCATGAGGATGGTGCTGTATGTGCTCAGCAGAGCCTTCTGGCCTGGAAAGCTCATGGTGAAGACAGAAGTGGTGCTGCAGCAAGGGACAAAGCTTCAGGTGGGTCCTCCACTGTGTCCCACCCTATCCCACCCCATCTGGGCACCAGCGCCAGGGGATGGAACCCACTGGGGAGCAGCACCCGGCCTCTCGCACCTGGCAGCCTGGTATCAAGAGTGAAGGACCCCACGGCTGGGTTCACGCAGGCCACCTACTGGCAGTTGGGAATGTCCTTCAGTGTCACTTTGTTCTTGTTGTACCTGCACGGGGACTGTGCTGTGACACCTGGGGGATGGGCTCCCCAGTCAGGCTCCATGCAGGGATGCCCTTGCCCTGGTGCTCTTGGTGATGCTGCGTGGGGCCCTTTCCCAGCCCCCTGACAGCAGCCGGCACGCATGACCTCTGGCCCCCCGCCCCAGACAAGCCGCCCCCGCTGCCTGCACCGTGGGGAGCCTGGTGCTGCTGGGAGCCAGGCTGCTGCTTTGCCCAGGGCTTGGCATTGGGGACACAGTGTTCCCATTCCGCTGCCACAGGGGAATGAGCTGGTGGGAGGGTACAGGAGGCTCAGCCTCTCCGGCTGTGTGGCACGGGCAGAGCACAGGATGCAGGAGAAGCATCAGCATGGCACAGAGGGTCACCGAGCCCCCGCAGCAGGGACTGCCAGCTGGGCACCTTCCAGTGCCTGTGCACCGTGTGCTGCTGGATGAGCGTGTGCGGTGCCACGGTGTCATACTTGTCCACCTCTGGCATGGTCATGTCTTTGATGAACTACATGCTCTTCCTGGCCCCAGCTGGGCCATAGTTTCTCCCTAGTTTCTTTCCCAGAGGCTTCTCCAGGACAGCTGCAGCAAGAGGAGCAGGTGGGCAGTGGGGCAGCGCCGTGGGGCTGTGCAGCACGGCATGGCACAGCATAGCATGGCACAGCATAGCATGGCACAGCATAGCACCGGGTGGGGCCAGCCTTACCCTGCAGCATGGCTGAGGTGGTGTAGAAGTTAAAGGGCACTGACCACACCAGGTATTCATCTGCGCTGAGCACGTCGAGCTTGTCCCACATCAGGACCAATTTCCCTGTCCCCACATTTACCACCAGCATCACCAAACTCTGCTTCACCATCAGCAGGTCCATGAAGGGGCAGATGCGAACAGTCTCTGCCATGTGCACCACGGAGGCCTGGGGGGATCTCACTGTCACTCCCAGGAATCACCGTGTGGCAGCAGAGGCGGGATCTGCTGTTAGAGCAGCTGGAAGCCCTGGCAGCATCCATACAGTGCAGGATGCTCGCTCTCTCCCAACAAACCCAGTCCCTCTTTATGGGAAAAGAGCTCAGATGCTCGTTACCTTCAAGACTTTCTGACCAAAAATGGGAGCAGTCAGAATACACCACCACAGCCTGGTCCCTGAAACCCTCCCTTTGTTTAGCCAACACAGGGGCCAAATCCTGCCGCAGCACCTCTCCCTGACCCTGACACCTCCGACATCCCCGTCCCCCAGGAAAGCACTTCAAGGGACACGCAAATAAAGCTTTAAAGTTCTTTTTTGCACTTGGGTAATTGTTACTTGATGAGAATCCATGGAGCTGCATGTGAATCTGAACCAAAACCGGGAGAGCTGCAGTGTGCAGCTCACTGAGGTTTAATGCACATCTGCCCTGATGGACACACATCTCAGGAGCATCCCAGGTCAGGGCCGAGAGCTGGGAAGGGCTGGGAGCACCTGGGTTGCCTGCATGAGCTCCTGCCAGTGCTGGTCTCTGATGGCTGGGTTCTGCAGCTCCTTCATGGCGTGCAGGGAACTTACCATGTTCTTCACACTGTTGTCCAGCCCTGTGAACGCATCCCAACTTCTCATCGCCTTATCCAAGCTCTGAATGTCTTTAGCAAACTTCTTACAATCAGCATCCAGCTGCTCAGCGTTGATATCCTTCCACCTCGTGGTCCTCCACTCCTCCATGCTTGTGTTAACCTGAATTCAGGAAGACACCTTCACAGGGCATGTACCCAGCAGCAGCTTTGCTTCCCCAGGATGGAGAGCAGCGTGCCCGCTGCTCTAACACTGTGACAGCCTGCGCCGTGTTCCAGCCCCTTCTCCTGGCAATGGTGGCACAGCGGAGCTGCACCAACAGTGCCCCTTTGGCTGGTGCCTACAACGGGTGCCCACAATGGGTGCCCACACCATTCTGCTGCAGAATCCTTGTCTGGAGGCAGCACTGGGCATCATGCCCTGGCACAGGGCACAGCACCCACTGCAGACACTGGGCAGCTTGTCACAGCCTCAGGACCTTCAGAACTGCAAGGACCAACCCAGAAATCCATTCTGCACTTCCCCCAGCCAGCTTCTCTTGCTCTCCCCATCGTGCTGGCTCACAAGGCCACGGCACCTACCAGGATGATCATGTCCCAGAGCTCCTTCAGCAAGCACACCTCCCGGTGAC
Organism: Hypotaenidia okinawae; assembly: GCA_027925045.1. NCBI lineage: Eukaryota > Metazoa > Chordata > Aves > Gruiformes > Rallidae > Hypotaenidia > Hypotaenidia okinawae. The sequence continues at coordinate 10,823,874 of BSDF01000018.1, read as the reverse complement.
ACGCTTTGAGCTCTTTATATTTTGGGATGGACACTCTGAACAGCCCAGCTGATGTGGACAGGGCAGCCAAGTCGTTCTCCATGGCAGTGATGCTCTTCTGTAGCTGGCCACACACAAAGAAAAGGTCTCAGCTGGGGACTGTGTGTCAGGGCCATGTCACCTGTGCCAGCCATGGCTCTGTCCCCACTGCAGCTTCTGCCAGGATGTGAGCCAGAGCCAGAGTGGCTGCTGCTCCTTAGTCCGCCCTGTGCAGCAGCACCCAGCATGGGGGGCATCCAGGCAGTGGGGACAGCAGCAGCCCTGATATCCTCCCTGATGTCCTCCCTGGTGTCCTCCACATCCTTACCTTCCTCAAGGACTTGTAGGGGTTTGGGTCAGCATATGAAAAAGGGGCTTCTTCCTGGAAAGTCTCCCAGAAGTCGTGCTGCTGGACCTGTGTGGGGGGACAGGGCTCAGGGGGATGCAGCCAGGACCCAGCAGGTGAGGAGAACAGCAAAGTCTTCCCAAATCTGCTCAGGAGCTGCTCGCTTGCCCCCAGGCTCTAAGGGGGCACCTGGAGCTGCTGGCACTTCCGACGGATGATGTTGACCTCCTGGGCTTGCAGGGGTGCCACGTGCTGCTTGACGCGCAGGAAGAGCTTCTTGGTGCTGTCCCAGTCCTCGGGGAGGTCCTGCAGTGAGCAGGGTGCAGTGTGGGCAGCCTGGCCCCAAGCAGCCCAGGCCAGGTACCCAGCACCCCCGCCCCCAGCTCACCTGGAGCTGCAGGTTGATCTCCTCCGGCATCTCCTCTCCGTATGTGCTGAGCAGGGCCACTGTCTCCTTCAGGAGCTCAAACGTGCTGTCAGTGTCTGCCTGCTTCTCCTTGACCTTCATCAGGTGCCCTGTCATCTCCACCAGACCCTCGTAGTCGCCTTTCTCCAGAGGTTTACTCAAGTTGGCGTTCACCTCTTGGATGAAGTCCCCCAGATCCTGGAGACTGGGGGACGGTGCCAACACTCACCGGATGTCCCCACAGGGCCGCCCCTGTGCTCACCTGGGGGTCACTCGGCAGGGTATGGCCCTCCCAGCCAGCTGGCCCTACAGGAGTGCCCAGCAGCATCCCCTGCACCCCCACGGCTCCATCCCAGCCCTGCCCTGGGACACAGCATGCAGCCTGGCCAGGCACCGGTCAGAGGGAGCATCCTGTCCCCATCCCTGCGCCAGGGCTCGTGGGTCCCCTACCTGGTGGTGACTTGTGTGACAAGGTGCTGCCGGAGCACCAGACCCCGGCGCCTGACAGTGTCCAGCAGCGCCTGCTTGAAGGGGCGGCAGTTGCTCTGCAGCCACCCCCCAAACACCTCAGTGTCAGGGAACCCTGACACTTCCTCACACAGCTCCTCACAGGCGTCAATCTGGGGACAAGAGCAGGTTGCAGCCTGTGGCTGGCCCTCTCCCTGGCACCTGGCGTCCTCCCTGGCACCCAGTGCATCCCAAACACCCATCCCGTACCTCCTGCTGAAAGAGCTGCAGGGAGGGGGTCCCACAGGCCAGGGTGTCCCCTGGCTTCACCTCCAGCTCCTCGGTGTCACCCAGGGTGAGGAAGCGCTGCAGGAACTCCTCAGGATCCTCCAGCCACAGGTGGGCTTGCTCCTGGAAGCCGGTGCTGTATTCCTCACCCTCCGCCATGGCGCTGACCACCAGCGACAGCACCTCCTCCCGCATCCCACTGAGCTCCACGTGCTCCTCCAGCGTGGTCTAAGGGATGGGGCAGAGCTTTTGGGGACCAGCTCAGCAACCAGCCACCCACAGCAGCCACCTGTCACCGACCCACCTTGTAACTCAGCTGCCCCTCCAGCAGCCGGGGCACGCACGCCGCCGCCGTGTACATGTTGCTGAGCAGGCTTTCCATCAGTGCCAACAGACTGGTGTCATCTGCCATCTCCAGTGAGGGCTGGTACTGCGCTCTGCCATCACACAGCTCCATGCGCACCTCCAGCAGCGGTGCTGCCTCAGCCTAGAAGATGACAGCGTGCCCCACGGTGCTTCATGCCCCATGGTTTCCCCAGCCTCACAGTGCCCCCGCAGCAGGGAGGAGGGGGGACACCAGCACCTCCGGCACTCGATGCCCAGGAGTGCTGGGAGCACTGGCATGGGGATGTTTGGTGTCCCAGGGGCACTGGACCTACATCAGGGGTCATGCTGGAGAGCAGGAACTGCAGGGATTTGCGGATGAGCCTGAAGAGACCACCCAGCACGATGCCATCTACATATCCCATGTAGTCCAGCCATGTCTGTGATGACTTCTCAGCCTTGACCAGGCCTGCGTTTTCCTGTGAGCAGAACAAACCCCACCAGTGCGTACCAGTAAACACCCAGCAGATGCACTGGCCTCTGCTGAGAGTCCCCTCATGGCCCCATGGTTTGCCCTGCCCTGGCTATCACTGGGATCCTGCAGCCAAGACCTCATCCCAAAGGGGCAGAGGATTTCCGGAGTCCACCCACGGTGTTTCATGTTCCTTCAGTGCAGCCTCTCAGGATTGCACCCTAGCTTTGAGTCCAGCACCCCCAGTTATGCAAGGGGGATGGCAGCGGGGTCAGAACATCGCAGCACCCAACCAGCCCCTGTCACACCAACCCTGACCGAAGCGTCCTGGGACACGTCCCACCTCCACCATCTCCTGGATCCGTACACCCATGTCCCTAACAGCAGCATGGCGCTTGGTTAAGGCATCTGTTTCCTCATCCAGGTCCAAGAGCGTGGTCTGGTCCTTCCTTTCAAACAGGGGAGCAGCTGAGCACTCCTGTGGGGACAAGGCAACGGGGATGCTCCGCTGTGCCGGGGAGGGGAAATCCCTCAGGAGGCTCCCCAGGACGCACAGAATGGTACCTGCATCAACTGGGTGATGTCTTTCCTGTTGGTCTTCGCTTTCTGGACCCTGGTGTGTAAGTCACACAAGATCTCTCTCATCTCCTGGATGTACTCCATGACTCCTGGGAGGAAAACACACAGCCCAAGCTCGAGACTTCACAAACACCCCCGAAGGCAGCAAGCACAGGTGGGCAGAGGGTCTTCGGGGCTATTCAATGCAGGGTGGGATGCTGCCCGGCCTCTCCTCCCCACCCCACGTCTGCAGTATGGGGATGTTGTCCATGTTTTGGGTGTGATGGCTGTGGGGCAGCCCCCGAGTAGGAGGTGGGATGGTGCTGGGAGGGATGCAAAGATGATCTTGGGCAGCCATGGCAGGGGTCTGTACCTTCATGGTGCCAAAACAGGGTGTGCTCCGCGCTGGCCAGCCGCCCGTCCACAGCCTCCAGTTCCTCAGCCACCAGCGGCACCTCCACAGGCAGCAGCCCCTGCTTCACCTGGGGAACCAATGCAGTGCTGGTGAGCCCTGGGGTGTGGCAGGAGCAGCGTTTGCTCTGGCACCAGCTTTACTGAGGAACAGGGTCCCTGCCGACACCGTGCTTAGGGGTTCAGGGGGGCTGCTGTGGCAGTGGCAGGGACCCGGGCTACCAGTGATGTGCCTGGTGTACCCCCAACCACCCGGCTCCCATTTGCTATGGACCTCTTCCCCAGGGGGACCTCCATCCAGTCTCTGCCTGGGCATGGAAAGCAGCTGGGTCACCTCCCCCTGGGCAACCTGCCTCATTGTACCAGCCAACGATAAGGTCCAGGTTGTCCACAAGCTTTTGAAAAGTCTCTTGTTGGGCGAAGAGGCTCTCGGCACTTTCCGGGATCTCCTGCTGCTGCTGGAAGCGCAGGTACTTCACCTCCCGCAGGGTGGCGGCGATCTGCCAGGCGCGATGGCCGGAGAGATGCCTTGCTTTTAACGCCCCAAACATCCCACCCGGAAAACCGGACGGACATTCGGGTGGGTGACACCCCCACCACACTGTGCCAGGCTGCTGCCCGCGCCAGCACCAACCTCTTTGCTGAAGTTCACGCTGAGGAGGGAAGAGCCGGGGTCCCTCAGGAGCAGGGGCTGCTCCAGGCTGAGCTGGCAGTCCTGGCCAGTGCCACATGCCCATTCCCCAAAGACCTTCTCACGGTACCCTTGCAGCAGGCCAACCATTTCTTCAGACTTCCCAGACACCAGTTTGGCTTCGGCACTGAGCATCACCCTGTCAGGGAGGTGGCAGAGAAGCAGCAGATGCTGCAGCAGCTCCCAAGGAGGATCCACGCGGGGACGGATCCAGCCCCGGCTGCAGCCCCACGGGGTGACCTTCACGTACGGGTGGCTGATGGCAAACACGTGGCGGTGTGACCATTCCAGCCGCTCCTGCAGCTCCAGAGCCCAGGCCAGCTCCCTGGCCACAGGTGGCATGTTGTTGTGGATGGCTGGGCCAGCACTGTGCGGCAGCAGGGAAGCAGTGTGGGAGTCGTACAGCATCTTGACGTGCTCCAGCTCCGTGCTGAACATCCCCAGCAGCGCTGAGTAACAGGGGGAGACCTCAGCCTTTATCAGAGGCCGCTCCAGCAGCGAGGAGAACATGTGTATCAGCTGCAGCAGGAGAGATACGTCAGCTCCTGTGTCCCAGAGCATGTGAATGGCCTGTGACACCCCACAGGCACCCTGGTGTACCACTGTCACCTCCGGTGCTCAGCTGGGGATGCCCTGGGGATGGGGCCCATTGAGCCTCAGGGGCACATGTACCTTGATGGTAGATGCCAGGCAGTTGCAGCCATGGAAGCCCTGGCAGAAGATGGTGGCCAGCTGCCTGTCCACATCCTGAATCTTCTTCTGGAACACTGCAAAGTCTTTGTCCAGTTGCTGCCAGTAAGAGCAAAATGATATAAGGCAGTACAGCCTCTGTGCTCCCTTCCCAGATCCTTCCAGAAGCTTCCCCCCGGAGTCCCGTGCCCTGCCCGAAGCGAGCAGGTGTGCTGCTGGGGGTGCTCTCCCAGCAGGTGATGTTTGTACCAGCACTCACTCACCTCTTCCGCAGGATCCAAGGGATCATATTCACAATCAGCAAGACCCTTGACGAGCTCAGAGACCTCCTCATAGATCTGCAGCACATGGCTCCCCAGGATGTTGCCCCTCACCCCTCCCAGCTCTACCTCCTCCAGCTTCAGAAAGTCGATGGTGGTCTGGTACAGCTCCTGGTGAGCACAGACCCAACATCTCATCGGCTCCTCCCACGATGCCAGGCTGCATCCTGCCCAGGGACCCTGTGCAGCCTGGCTGGGGGTGCCCATCTGGCCCTGGGGGCTGTGCCAGGAGCGATGCCACTGTGCTCCCAGCCACATCCTGCCATGGAGCTCCCACCTCCCATCTGCTCCTTCACAGCCTCGGTCCAGGCTGCGGTTGGAGTGCAGTTTGCGGCGATGCCACTCTCAGGGACACCCCCCCCCCAGCACTCCCCAAGGGCATGGGCCTGGTGCCATGTCCTAAAAAGCTCTGCCCTCACCTCGATGGTCTTGAGCCTGTGCAAGAAGGAGTCCATTCTCCTGAAGACGAGGGAGTGGGGGAACTCCCAGGGCTGCTGCTCCTCCTGGAAGTTGAGAGGAGCCATCAGCAAGCGGAGCTGGCGAGAAGGGGGCCAGGCAGAGCTTCACCATCGCCAGCACCCACCGTGAACAGCTCAGGCATCAGGTTGGAGCAGTAAGTGCTGTAGGACTGGTAGAGCTTCTCTATGGTGGAAATGCTCAGCCTGACCCCTGCCAAGGTCTCTTGGGTCTCTCCTCCCAGCCCCTTCACCACGTCCTTGGGGCTCAGGAAGTGTTGGGTCTAGGACAGGCAGGGGGTGCGTGGGAGGGACCCCTCCTGCTCCCATCCCCCCTCCAGCCCTCTGAGCTCTATGTTGATTGCCCCGTCCCCCCTCCTCCAGCCCTATGTGGGGGCTTTGCTGGTCCCTCAACTGGGGTGCCTCTACGTCACACATAGATTGTCAGCCCCCTGCCACACCTACCCCATGTCCTCCCCTTCCACTAATGGCCCCAGAGTGGGGTGACTGGCAGAGCTGAGGAGGGGCTCAGTGCTGCAGCCACCCCCAGCCCCGGGGCTCTACCATTGCAATGAGGAGGTTGCAGATCTCCTGCAGCACGACGATGACGCGGGCAGGTGAGCTGTAGTGCGGGCAGCGAGCCCGAAGGATGCGGATGGTGCACAGCACCCTGTCCACACAGGGCGGCAGCTGCGGGAGCCCTGTTAGTGCTGGGCCATGGCCGTGCTAATGAGGCTCTGGCACAGAGCTGAGAGGGGTAGGGGGGCAATCTGCACCCATACATGGGCTCTGGGGCTCAGCACTGCCACCTCTACCCAAATGAGGATCCGGATGGTACCTGGGAGTAATCAGTTTGCTGCATCTCTTCCAGCAGGATCTGAAGTGGCTGCAGGTGGATGTTGATGTCCTTGGCTTCCTCCAGGCCTGGGCCAGCGGAGAAGCTTTGTGTCAGGACGGGGCAGCCTCACAGGAGAAGTGGGGGACACCTTGCCTTACCAGCACTGACATCCCTGAACGTGCTCTGGAGCACTGGCCAGTAGCAGCTGTCAGCCTCCTCCAGTGTCCTGGCCAGTGCTGTCACCCGGGGCAAGAGCAGCTGATGGGTGAGAGGCACCAGGCTCAGCACTGGGCTTGACACCAGGTTAGGCACTGGGGACACGCCGTGCAGGGCAGTACCTGGTGGTTGATGGACTCCAGGTTAACCATCCGGGTGTGCCAGAACTCAAACTCTGTCCTGGGCAGGGGGTGCAGCCCCTCCAGCAGCAGCTCTGCTGAGTCCTTGCTCAGGATGTCTCTGATCTGGTGGGCCCACTCCATGATGACGGTCTCAATGGAGTGCAGCACCGAGACATCCACAGGCCCTGCCAGGCTGGAAGGCAGCTGGGATACAGTGCAGCACTGGGGCTGGGCCCACAGCAGAGCCGTGCTGCCCCGGAGACCCCTTACAGCTACTGGCATCCCCCCACTGCCATGGCAGCCTGGCATGAGCCTCTCGAAGGTGCTCTGCTACCCAGGGACCTGGGGACTGAGCTGTGATCCCAGCACCCGTCACTCCCCAAGGGACTTGTGCTGCCCAGGCCCCTGCCAGGATCTGCTGGCACTGAGTGGTGCCGGTGGCACCCACCAGCCCAGGATGGTGCTGGAGTCATACCAGTCATCCAAGTGCTCTGGCAGTGGGAGAAGTGGCTTCCCCCGGATCTTCCCAGCCATCACGAACATCTCATTCCTCAGCCAGCAGACGTGTTGCTTGATGTCATCCACCACCACGCTGGGCCAGCCTGCCACATTCTCCTCGCTCAGGAGCAGCGGGGACACAACCTGGAGGAGAGGACTCAGCTGGGAGCAGTGGTTTTTGGCTGCAAAGGGCAGCAAATAGCCGTGCCAGTATGCACAGCATCCCCTCTCACTACCCATCCTACCCTTGGCCCGCTGCAGCTCCATCCCCCACGGATGGGTTTCACTGCAGCATGACCCTGCGAGGGGTTTCCAGCTCTCTCCAGTGGGGAAGTGCTGGGAGAGGTGCAGTGAGCACACCCCCCAGCTAGGTTCAGGGGCTGGAGCATGAGCAGAAGTCCCCACCACTGAGGAGGAGGAATCGCAGAGCTTCTGGAGCCCGAAAGATTTTGGGTGCTCTGGGCAGGCAGTCTTCTGAGCAGGAGCATTTGTGGGAAGTGGGAGAGTTCTTAAGAGCGCAAGGAGGAAGGGACCCAGCTGAGCCCCAGAAGAAAACCAGGCTCGTGACTGTTACCCAGCCCGTGTCCCCACACGGGGACAGCCCACCGGCTGTTTCCCTTCTGCTAATTTCCTTTGGTTTTGTTTTGAGCCCACCTAGAAATTCTGGCATCAGCAGCCTACAGTGGGTGTCCAGGCGGCCGTGGGCCCTGTGGGGAGCTCAGCTTGTCCCACCCACCCACCCCAAGCCTGAGCCCAGTGCCCACCTAGGCAACCCACCCACCTCCTCCACCACGGTGATGAGCTGCTCCACTGGTGAGGGGCCGATGTCCCCCACCAGCAGCCCGCTCTGGCAGTTCTCCCGGGTGATGTTTTCCCTCTTCTTCTTCACAAAGTAGATGCCCTTGTTCCCAAGGGCAGGCGGGAAGGAGGCCGTGGGCAGGAGCTGCCTGTCGGGGTTCAGCTGCAGCACCAGCTCCAGCACGTCCTGCTGCCTGAAGAAATTGTCCAGCACGGCTGCGGCCTCCTCGCTGTCCACAAACGTGCTCCACTCATCTGGCTGGACGCGCAGCAGCAGCCTGGCAAAGCTCTCCAGGACGCCATGCCGCTCATCCAGCTTAGCAGACATCCTGCTGGCACTGGGTTTGGCTGCTGCCTGCAGTGGGTGGGCAAAGCCCTTCTCAGCCAGGGGCTGCATGGACCACCAGCCCCCTTCCCCAACCCAACCACAGTCCCCTCACTTGCCCGCCCCTGCAGGCCCCGGCCTTCCCTTGGCATGCCACAGCTCCACAGGGGGCTGCAGGCCCCAGGCCTGCCTGGCCTCACTGCACTCTCATGGCCCCTCAGCCCGCTCCATCCTCAGCCTCATGGCCCCCTAGCCTGCCCTGTTCTCAGCCCCACAGTCCCCAGCCTGTCCCACAGCCCATCCCAGTCCTGCCTGGTCTGTCTGTCCTGCCGCACTCCTCAGCCCTCCAACAGCCTCCAGTCACCAGCACCAGCCCAACCGACCTGGCACCAGCCCAACGGACGTGGCACCAGCCCAACCACCTCAGAACCGCAGGCCTGTGGCCCCCACCCCCAGTGCCTCTGCCTGGTGGTCTGTGGCCAGGGCTGCTCTCCCATCCCCACCCCCATCCAGACACAAGGCAGGGGCTGCCCTGGCCAAGGTGGGCAATGGCCATGCTGGGGCTACGCCCAGCTCCCCACCCTGGCTTAAGATTCTCTCAGCAGGGGTGTGCAGGTGGCTGCACCAGCCACCCCCACCCCCACACTGCCAATGCTCAGCACCCCCTCTGGGCTCGCCCCGGCCTGAGATTTGCTTTCCACCATGTTTATAGCTTCTACCACCCAAGGGAGGGTGATACCCTTTACCCAGCACAGCCCCAGTGCAACATGTCCCCATCATCTGCTAGAGGAAAGCTGGGACATGAACAGGGTGTACCCAAGGGGGTACCCCACTCTCCCCCTCATTGTCCCAAGTCTGGTATGAGGCAGGGACTGGCAGCAGGGGCAAGGGGCTCCTACCCATCCCAAGCCCCACACACAGAGCACAGGAGGCCAAGGCTAAGCACGATTCGGTGTTTATTTGCTGCAGATCCTCAGAACTACTCGACAAGGCCGTGGCAAAAAGAAATAAAATAAAATAATAATTAAAAAAAAAGGTTAGAATACAAAATCCTGCCACCCCCGCCCTCAGGAGAGGCCTCTGCACGAACAACCCCACATACAAAATAATCTAAAAGGAGAAAACTATACAGGAGTATTTACACCTCTGATAAATAGACTAATACTGATCCAGGCACCTCTCTCCAGACCGTGTGCCTCTGGAGGCCGGGGAACAGGACAAGACACGGGTGTTGGTAAGGCAAGGCAGGAGGGCTGCAGCCCCCAGCCTGGCCAGACCTCTCAGCAACGGCCATCCCCGGCATGGACTCAGGGCACGTCCCACCACCCGCTCCTGCTTGAGATGACAGCCATGCTAGTATGGCCTGCCTGGCTCCTCACCGAGGACACCGTGCTGCAAGGATGCACCAGACCAGGACCCTCATCCAAGCTCCAGCACCCTACAGCTGGGTGAGGACGTCTGTGCCCCACGTGGGACCACTGTGACAGTGACAAGATGCTGTCCCTTGGCCCTCCCAGCACCCTTGGGACTGTCCCCACTCCAGCAGACAGCTCAGAGCATCCAAGGCAACGCAGGGCAGACCCAGGCCCGCTACAACGAGGGCCAGGTGTCAGGCCTCTGCAGGGCCACCCTCAGCCACCCTTCACCCCAAAACCACCAGCCATTCACCGCAGGACACGGGTGCTGTGGGGACCCAGTGCCATGCATGGCTACACACTTGCTGGGGGACTGAGAGCAGGGAGGGCACCCAAGGTGCCCTGGCTGGCCAAAGTGGGAGGGGAGAACAGTATGTACAGCCACAACTCCCATCCTGCAGCCAAGCTCGGGGCAGGACAGGGCTTCCTGTGCAGTGGGGGGGTCTCTGACCCAACTCCAGCCCATGAAGATGCTGTCCTGGAGATGAGGCAGTGATGGGGGTGGGGCTGGAGCCACTGAGGCACCTGTACCCCGTCCTGTCCCCCATGGTAAAGAAACTGTGAGGCTGAAGCCGGGTGCTGGATCCCCAGGGTCGGGCTGCAGCACGGCCCCACCCCTGAGGGCCTCCAGGAGAGGGGACACTGAGGCACGCCGGCCTCACAGTGCTAGCGGAAGCAGCTAGTGTCTCTTGGTGGAGGACACCTTCTTCTTCCGGGCAGCCAGCATCTCGTAGAAAGGGTCCCGGCTGATGGCTGCCCTGGCAGGGGGAAGGAGGGTGCAGGTTAGCTCTGGTGCCACCCCACAGGGGCTGGGAGAGCAGTCCCCCCCACATCCATCCTCGCAGGGTGCCCTGGGAAGCGCTGCCCTGCCAGCGTCCTGCCTCCCCCCAGCTCCTCCAAACACTCACTTGATGCACTTGATCCACTCCTCCTTCTCCTCGGGCGTGGGGGCTGAGATGCGGTACACGGTGTGGTTCCCCTCCACCACCCGCCCATCCGCCTCCGTCTTGCAGGCCTTGATCACCTGATCCTTGTTGTCAGGGATGTAGAGTTCAAAGCAGTTCTGGAAGGGAGCAGGAGGCTCAGAGGCAGCCCCCGCTTTCAGTGGGGACCCCCAAGCTGGAAGGAATGAAGCAGCAACCGGGGTGCCCTGGCAGAGCTGTCCCCAGCGCAGCAGGGAGGGATGGATATGCTGTGGCCACCACCCTGTAGTACCCAGGCATGGGGTGCTGTGGTGACCTGGCTGCTGCAGTGTGTGGAAACCCTCCCACCTCTTCCGGGGCATCCCGGAGGCCACAGCACCTCCCAGCTCTCCCTGCCTTGCTCCCACCCCAACAGAAGCACCAGGGCTGCCCCTCCAGACCCCGGACAGCCAGCCGCAGCACTCACAGGCTTCTTCGAGTCCTCCACCTCACGGATGCTGAGGTTCTCCAGGGGGATGATGCCGCGGGGCTCTTTATCCTGGTGGAACCAAGCAAAGGCTTTAGCTGCCGGCTGGATGCCTCCAACCCCACCCCCCACCCACCCTGCAGGACTAGGGGCTGCAATCCTCCATCCCCAACACCCATATGAGAGACATTGGTCTGAGGGACACATCCTGCATCCCTACACAGCCACCAGTGCTCCAGGAGGCAGGAGCCAGGCTGCCAGCCCCCATGCAAGGACGCTGCGCCTGGTCCGTGCCATGCCGGGTGAGATCCGGTGCCCTTTCCTGCCCCCAGCTCAGCACACCCCGAGCCAGAGTCACTGACCGTCGTGTACTCGAAGTAGTAAAGGCAGTTGTCAGTCAGGATGAACCAGCGTCGCTTCCACGTCTTCACCCTGCCTCCTGGGAGCAGAGAGGGGCAGGTTGGCCGGGGGCACGCGCTGGGAGCTCGCGGCACACGGAGGCTTACGGCAGCACTGGAGCCCACGCGGACACACACAGACAAGCACCGGGCGCCAGGGCGCAAGCAGAGCCAGGCAGCACACACCACACCGGGCAGGGCACGAGCAGGAGCGGAAAGCAGACGGATGAGCATGATGGAGGTGGAGGTGCGGGGCCAGGAGCGCTGCGCCCCATCCCACCCAAAAAAAAAACCCCCACTGATTCAGTGTGGCTGGAGGATGTTGCAGCCAGGCAGCTCTCAGGGGGACAAGGGGACTTTCTCTTCATACTGACCATAGTCCCGCCATGTCCCAGCCAGCGCAGCCCAGTGCCGTGGTGAGGCACAAGCCTGGGGTCATGGCTCGCGGCCCTTAGGTCAGAGGGAACTTTCCAGGTGCCACCGCAGAGGGGGAAGCTGCTCCCTGGGCTCAGGGGCTGCTCAGGCTGGGGCTATCATGGTTTAGGAGCCCAGGTCCCGCTCCAGTGCACTGGCACGCTCTGGCCATCGCTGCGGTGCCACCGTAGGACGAGCACCCAGGCTGTGTTGCCCACGTCCGGCACAGCGTTCGCAAGGGGCCATGCTCATCCCCCCAGGCCAAAGGGAAGGCCCTGAGCCTCCCCACTCCCCAGTCCTTGTCCCAGAGCCAGCTGGGCCAGTGCATCTAGAGGAAAACCCCCTCTGTTTCCCCCCAGCCAAGGCCACCCCAAAACCCGGGGCTCGAAGATCTGCAGGCCCCAGCCCCAACCCAGGCACCCTCCGTGCCAGGGCAGGGTCCAGCAGCACAGGAGGAGGCCAGGGTTTGGAGTCCGCAGGGGTCAGGCAGGACCTGCAAGCCGTACAGCACCAGGGGCCAGCACAGCCCCAGGGGGAGCACCCACGCTCCCCAGCACCCCGAGGCTGTGGGCAGCAGAGCTGGGGCAGTGCCACCCCCAGCGCAGGGACAGCCACAAGCCCCTGGCATGGCACAGGGCACCATGTGGATAGCTCCCACCTGCTTCCTCCTCCCACCCAGCTCCAGGCACTCAGCACCCCTGCCCCAGGCGGGGGCCCTTCCCCAGGACACCCCAAACCCAACCCCATTCCTTTGCGATGACAGAGGCAAAGACCCCACGTAGCTGGGCCGAGCTGCCCACGGACACATGGCGAAGCACAGATGGGTGGGTGACCCCCACCTTTGGCTGGACAAGGAGCGGCGGTGGCCCCATCTGTCCCCAGGCCGCAGGGGACACTGGAGGGGGCTGGAAGGCTTTGGGGGGGGTCAGCCTCGGCAGAGCTGGCACCCCATCCCTGCCCTCGGGAGCGAGGCTGTCACCACGGCAGGCAAGGTCCCTGGGGCAGTGCGGGTGGTTAGCAGCAGCAGCAATGAGACTTGTCACCAGCAATTAAAAACGAAAAAGGAAACGAAGCCCCAGCGGCGTGAGCAAGAGCGGGGAGAGGGGTACGTACCTCCTGGAGTTGGGGGGCAAGGAAAGGAAGAGCCAAAATCATGGAAACATACAAATGAGGGAGAAAAGAAAATTAAAAAAAAAAAAAAACTAAAAAAAAAAAAAAAAAAAAAAGAGGAAACCCCCAAAGAACCCCCCTTCACCCCACGCGGATCAGTGGCGCAGGGCTGCAGCAGGGAAGCCGTGAGGGCCGGGCTGGCAGCACCGCCGTGGGGGCCAACAACCTGCCCTGGCTCGCTGTGGCTCTGAGGGATGGATCTCCTCTTGCTGGGGGGGATGCAGGGCCTGGCTCCCCCCACCCTGAGGTCTCCTTGTAGTGTCCCTCCCCACCCCATGAGCGGGCTGAGCCATGGCGGCTGAGCCAGGGAGTGTGGCTGTTCCGCTACCTCTGTTGCCCATGGGCCCACTGAAGCGGGTACAGAGCACCAACAGGGCCAGAAGAGGCAGGGACCAGGGATAGGGCTCTCCTCCGACTTCCCCTTGCCCCCGGGGGGCGGGGCAGACAGCCCTTGCTCAGCCCCAGGACAGGGCTCCGCACTGCTCAGGGCATCGGTGGAGGGGGGTCAAGGCCTCTCTCCCACTCTGAGTGGGGGGCAGTACAGCAGAAACACCCTCCCCAAAAAACAGAGTGCTGACCCCAGGGAAAGACCCCACTGGCCCCCACTTCTACCAGCACCCCATGACTCCGCCTCCCCTCACTTCAAACCCACCCAGAGGTCCCCAGAGCTGCTGAGGAGAAGCCACAGGAGCCAGGGCGTGGGGGACAGGCTCGCCGGGCTGCGCAGCGGGGATGCCATGCACGCTGCCTGCATGTGGAGCCAGGATGCGGAGGTGATAATGCTGTGGGAAGGGGAGGCAGGGACCGGGCTGTGGCATGGAAAGGGGGGACGCACGCAGCCTGGGGCAGCTCGCCGCTCGCTCCCGGGGGGCCCTGCTCCAACAGGACCCTGTCGTGACTCGGTGATGAGAAGGGCCTGGTGATCTCTGTGCTTTGACACCAGACCCCAGTAACCAGCTCCGCAGCCCAGGGCTTGACCAACCTAGAGGCAGGCTGCCCTGGGACACACACCCAGCTGCGCTGAGGGGCCTCATCCGGCTGCACGTCTGCTCCTGCCACCCAGCCCAGGGAAGGTGGAGGGCTGCTGGACAGACGCCTTTCCCACAGGGACTGTGCCCCTGCCTGCAGCCGCAGGGCCACACGCCGAGGTGCCTGGGTGAACACAGCCCAGGAGCATCACACCCACGGCCCAGCTCCATCCCAGGCCAGCACTCACCTAGCTTCAGGAGCCAGCCCTCCCGGTCAGGGTTGAAGAACGTGTGGGTGAGGTCGTTGCCGTCATCCTCCGGGATTTTGAAGGGCTCATTCTTGATGCTTTCATAGAGATTCTGGTACAATGACAGGAGGTGTCAGCTTGGTGCCGTGTTGGAGCCCTGCGATAGGCCAGCTCTCCAGCCCAAACCCAGCCCGTCTGTGTCCTCACCCGGAGCAGCTCCTCAGGTAGGTCCCCCCATCATTGATGCCACGGTTCATGGCGATGAAGCGTTCGGCCGTGGGTTTGTCCTTGACGTTGGGGTTGTGCAGGCTGGTGTTCAGCATGATGATAGCGAAGGAGAGCACGTAGCAGGTGTCTGCAGAGGTGGAGGAGCAAGTCAGCTGTTAGGCAGGATGGTTGGGCAGAGGGGCTGGGGCAGGTGCTCACCTGTGGACTGGAAGACGCCGGGGTTGCACTGGCAATACCGCTGGGCGAAGGCTTCCATCATCCGGTCGATCTTCTGCGCCTCCCCAGGCAGACGGAAGCTCCAGAGGAACTGCCTGTGAAGAGCAAGGTGTCGTGTTGCTTTGGGGGCTCCATACACCCCCTGGCCACACTCACGTGGCTGCAGCCCCCCCCACCAGCCTGCTGCCCACCCACCCTGATGAGACACAGCTCGGCTCCTGGCCCCCTCCACTCACCGCAGCGCCTGCACGAGGTTGAGGTCAGTGAACTCGTGCAGCTCCACGAAGGCATGCAAGACTTGGATGTTGAACTCATCCCTGAGGGAACAAAGCCAGAGCACGAGGGATGCATGATCAGCAGGTCCTGTGACTGCCGTGAGGCCCCACACATCTCCCTGCCTTGCTCCAGGCTCTGCTCCTTTCCAGAGGGGAACTTGCAGCTACCCCTGGGCCAGTTCGCACAGGCTGGCCTCTCCAAGCACCAGCCCCACCAGCCCTCACACGTAGGGGCTCAGCTCCCTGTGTTCCCTGGTAGCCCAAAGCACCACAGCATTCCATCTCTCCTGGTTTCATCCCATCTCATCTCATCCCATCCCTGAGCCCGGGGCCCCCTCAAGAGCAGGCAGCATACCTCTCGCCCAGGTAGTCCCCAATGGCTGTCTTGTTGAGGCCCTCTCCCTTGTAAAGGAACTGTGCGATGTCCTCACACGTGTTCTTCAGCAGGTCATTTTCAATCAGGAACTGGATGCCCTGGAGAGGTGCAGAGGGGGTGCTCTGGGCTGGCTGCTGGCACCCCCAAGCTCACCGCTGCCCCCCAGTCCCTGCCCCAAGTGCTGGCTCTGCCCTGGCAGATGACCAGGCGCCCTGGCTGTGAGGCGCTGGAGCCCCAGCACAGACCCAGAAGGGCTGGCAAACACCACGGCCCCATCAGGAGCCCCCTGCCACAATCCCTGCCCATCCCATCCTGTGGTACCTTCTTGGGATCCATGTTGAATTTCTTCCTGCCCATGGCCACCTGCTTGTTCCTCTGCATGTTCTTCCTGCAAGGCACAAAGCAGCTCTGAACGTAAGGAGGGATCTGGCTCCTTCCTGACCCCCCAGCCCTTGGGGTAGAGCCCTGCAGGGGAACCAGAGCTGAGCAATTTGCACCTGGCCAGGCCCCTGCATCAAACCAGCACAGGGCAAAGCTGGGATGCTGCTCTGTGTCTTTGCCCCGCTCCATGGCAGAGCAGTGTGGGGCTGCTTTTGGCTTGCTGGGCCCCAGAGCAAAGCGGAGCTGTCACAGGCCACCCAGGGATGCAGGGAACCGCATCCCATCCCTCTGGAGTTCTGTGTCCAGAGCTGGGGCCCCCAGTACAAGAAAGATGTGGGACTGTTGGAGGGGGTTCAGAGGAGCCACAGAGATGCTCAGAGGGCTGGAGCACTTCTCCTATGAAGAGAGGCTGAGGGAGCTGGACTTGTTCAGCCTGGAGAAGAGAAGGCTACAGGGGGACCTCATTGCAGCCTGCCAGTCCCTGAAGGGAGCAGAGAAACAGGAGGGGAATCAGCTTGACAATGGCAGGACAAGGGGGATGGAGTGAAGCCAAAGGAGGGAAGGGTTAGATTAGATATCAGGGGGAAGTTCTTTACAGAGAGAGGTGAGGGGCTGGAATGGGCTGCCCAGAGAGGTGGTGGGTGCCCATCCCTGGGGGTGTTCAAGGCCAGGTTGGATGGGGCCCTGGGCAACCTTGTGTAGCTCCAGGCCTGGAGGTTGGTGGCCCTGCCTGTGGCAGAGGGTTGGAGCTTTCTGATCCTTGGGGTCCCTTCCAACCAGACCAGCCCAGTCTAATTCTATGATCCCAGCGGGGCCCCTCTGCTCAGGGGAGGCAAGGGTGCCACAGGGCTCTGGGAGAGCAGCCACTGGGCACCTGCAAGGCCGGTGTGATGGTGACAGCCTTCACGCCCCAGCGGGCGATGGGAAAGGACACCAGCATCCGCTCCCGTCGGCTGCCAGGACCCCCTAATCCCAGGCTGGCACCGCCTGCACCAGCTCAGAACAACAAAGTCCGACCGTCGCTGTGGCCAGACAGGGGCTGAGGCTTGGACAAACAGACCTTTGGAGCAGCAGTTCATCCCACTACCGCTCCAGGGAATTCAGAGAGCCTGGGAAAGCTGCTCGCACCAGCGCCCACAGGGGCTGCGGCACTCAGCTGCCCACGGTGCCCGCATCAAGCGAGCTGTGGTTGGGGCTGGCCGTGCAGTGGGGGAAGGGGCTCAGCGGAGCCCCTGGGCTGCCGTGGCCGCAGAGGACTCACCTCTCCTCCGTGGATCCCAGGTTCTCGATCTCATTCGTCACTTCTGCTATCTCATCCTTCAGCCGCTGAGGGGAGAGAGGGCACTGAGCAGAAGGTGCCTGCTTCCCTCCCAAGCCCTCCAGCCCCCTTGGTAGCCGAGGCCATTCCTCCAGGAAGCACCCAGAGCCTCTGCTTCTCCCCTCCTACCCCCCTGCCCCGCCCTGACCACTGCCCTGGGGCAGAACCAGCTGGGAGCACTGGCAGAGGGGGTTAGCTGCACTCTGCTGCTAATCCCCCACCTCCTCCCCCCCGCCCCCAGCATCACCATGCTCTTGAGTGCACAGGAAGGAAGAGATTGAGAGGTTAATAAAATTACCCCCTAATCCCTTTAGATCGTGCCCAGCATATGGCAGTAATTAGCCTCTGCTGCCTTAATCAGGGACACACTGACGAGTGTCCCAGATGAGCACTGACCTCCAGTCACTTGCCAGGGCACTGGCCTGGCCCAGAGACACGGTGCCTGCCCGTGCCAGGCATGGACTGGCACAGAGACGCCGGTGCCAAGGGAGCTGGCTAGGAACACAACCTGACCCACTGACTGCTCCCGCACAGGCTCTGCGCGTCTGGGGTGCTGCACCCCTATCTCAGGGCTAGGGCAGCCCCTCCTCACCAGGGCCATCCTCCCCATTCCTTGGATGGGGCTGCAGGGCCCCTGCTCAGGTAGGGATATTTTGGGTCCCCCCACCCAGGGCAGCCCTGAACGAGAGGCTGCTGCATCTGGACAGGAGCCCCCCAGCATCACACCTGTATGTCAGCCAGCAGCTCCTGCTTGCGGCGGCGGATGTTCTCCAGCTCCTGGCACTCCTCCGGAGTCAGGTCACTGGGCACTGAGCAGAGACACGGTCAGTCAGCACACGGGGCTGCAGGAACCATCCCAGCTCCTGAGATGAGGAGCTGCTGGGGGCCTGAAGGAACCAGCTTGGCCACCAGCGTCCCGGCCCCACGCAGCAGCCAAGTGACACCAGTGGCACGTGAGGAACGCAAGGGCCAAGGCATCACCTCACTGGGCAGTGGGGGAGCTGGGCACCACTGGATGCTGCTGATTCAGCCTGCAGTGGCTGGGCAGCAAGGGCCAGCATGGCCCCTGGACCCGCTCCAGCACTCCTCCCCAGGGCCCTGGCGCCGCTGAGCCCTGTTTAACTCTGCTCTGCCCCAGTCAGAGTGGTGTCAGTGCCTGGCCCAGTCCTGGCTGTGGCCTGGCAGCTCTGCTGTGCCCAGAGGCACTGGGCTCTGCATGGATCCGGAGCTCCGCAGGTCACTCTACTGCACTGGACCAGTCCTGGGGCGAACCAGCTTGGGGCCAGCCCCGCAGCCCCCTCTGTGCTGGATCCGTCCTTCCAGCCAGAGCCAATGTACCCTCTGGACAAGACTCACTTGCCCCTGTCACATCGACACCTTGCTGTGACCCCATGGGAGCCAGGCACAGCCCCCAACCCCCGCCATCCCTAAAGCTCAAGCCTGGAGCGGCCACATGCCCCTCCTTGCTCCTGAGCCCCAAGGCTCCCAGGACATTCCCACTGCTCCTCAGCAAGTGACCTCCTGCTCCGCAGTGACACGGCATCCCATTCTCATTCCCTCCCATCCCCAAGGCTGCCTGCTCCTCCAGCAGCACTCCCACCCACACCTCCCACCTCTGCCAGCTCCCAGGGGCTGCCCCGCATGCCAAGGTCACCATTGAGAACACCCAAGCACCATCCCCCCCAGCATGCTGTCCCCAGGGAGCTGTCAGCACCCACCGGCTCGGCCCTTGTGCCACCTCCCAATTCCCACCCGGGGCTACGGGGACAGCCACCAGCTCAGTTCTGCCGGGGTGCCACCACAGCTGTGGTCTCCATCCCACCACACTCACCCAGAGCAACCCTAGTATGGCCGCCTGCCCTGTCCCAGCGCTCAGGGACACCGCATGCCTTCAGACCAGCACCATCCTCAACCTCTCATCGCCTCTCACCCAGCCGCTGCCTCCTCTCCTTTCCGCTCCTCCGTGGGAGCCGCATGCACCCCTGGGGCGATCACCACCACACAAACCGAAAATCTCTGAACTCAGCAGTTCCCTGGCTCCGCTCCGGCTTTCTGACGAGCTTCCTCCTTCACAAAAACCCCCGGCTGCCAAGGCTGGAGCAGCCTGGGCTTGCGACACCGTCCCTCCCGCCGCGTCGGCAGCACTTCCCAATACTTTCAGTCTCCGGCGCCAAGAAGTATGATCCAGACAACCTGGCTCACAGCACCAGGTTAAGAGTTATTTCAATTTGAAACACCACAAGCCTTGCCCTATCCACAGAGCCCAGCACCTTCCATGCACCCTAGAGCCAATGCTGCAGGCGCCTGCCCCTCCTGCCCAGCGCCCAGCATGCCCAGGCTCGCTGCGGGAGGGCTGAGCCGCATCGAGCGCCCACTGCCAGACCCAAAACCCTCCGCACACCCGTGCTGTGGCGGGTGCAGCAGGACCCTCCTGCCATGAACTCGGTGCCAGGGCTGGAGCTGCTCCATTTGAGGCCGGAGCCAGGAGCGCGAGCCCCGGCTGGAGCAGCGTGGCACCCCCTTGCCCACCTGCGAGCGGGCAGGGGTCTCAGCAGGCGCAGCAGTGGGTGAGATGTTGGTTAGAAAGGGCTGACACTGGCGCTAGGAAGGTCCCTCCCCGGCTGCGCTGCTGCGGCAGAGGGTGAGCACTCGTGACACCGGCCCAGCCATGTCAGCAGCAGCCAGAGGAAGAGAAACCCCAGACGCAAGAGCTTTTCTGGGGAAGGAAGAGGGCGTCAACGCATCCCTGGCGCTGCACAACACCCACCCTGCAGCACCGAGCCAAGTGCAGACGGCTCTGGAGATGCCAGGGAGCCTCACCGTGGGCAGAGCAGCACTGCGGGGACAGGCAGGGGGAGCAGGCTGGCGCTGCTGGGGCTTCAGCCCGATACAGGAATTGGGGCACAGCAATCCCAGCACCAGCACAAGGCCCCAAACACGGGGGTTAAACAGCTAAGCTGGAGGAGCCTGCATGGCAGCACAGGGCACTGGAAGGACTCATCCATCTGTCCTGCACTCCCAGAGTGCTGGGGCCTGTGGCAGGGGAAGCAGCCACCACACATCCTCCCCACTCCCCCCATGCCCACAGCAAAGGCTGTGATACACAGCAGCCATGCTCACCCCCCTGCTCCTTCCTGCCCTGCTCCCCCAGCCCAGCAGCCATGGCTGACAGCTCATGAGGTGAGGCTGGCACCGACCTGCCGCTTGCCGCCTTTGCCCCAGCCCCACCACCCTTCCCACACCCCCTGGCTCAGCTCACCGCTGCCCTCCGCCCTGAGCACCATCCTGGCTCTGTGAGCTGTGCCCGCGCTGCCTGTGGCTCTGGAGAGGTGCTGTTGTTGTTTCGGGTGCGGACACCTGCCGCCCCGGTGCTTCCTGGGGTGAGTCAGGGCTGCGCAGGACCAATGAGCTCCAAGGCCGCCTGGGTGTCATCCTGGCCTCGCCAACACCCTGTTCCTGCGGCAAGGAGCCCAGGGCCGCCAGTGCCTTAACTCCTCTGCTCCCAGGCTGGAGGGGAAATGGGGCAGCCAGGGCCCTGCTCCCCCTCCTCAGCCCTGAGGTCAGTGTTTGTGACATGTTGGGGTCCCAGCCAGGCAGACCCTGCGGGCTGGCCCAGACCCTCTTTCCTTGGCGGCTGCCAAGACACTTGACTTGGCATATACTGAGCCGGCTGCAGAGATGCCAGGGTTCCCTCTCCCCTCCACCAACTGGGACCCCCACCCCAGCAGTGCCCTGGCCCAGTCCTGCAGCTCCAGCTCCACCAGACACACACCACTCCCACCCCACCCACCCCTCCGCAAATGCAGGTCCAGGTCTCATCCAGGCTGTACAGACCAAGTCTCAGGCAGGACTGGGAGGGCTGTGGGGACCACCAGTGCCTGCTGCCCTCTGCAGACCCCACAGCAGCTCAGGGCCAGGAGCAGTACTGGTCCCCACAGGAGGTGGCTCTGCATCTCAACCCCTTGCTCCAGGATGCCCATATGGACCCCGCTGCATGGCAGGGGCTGGTGGCCGTGCCTGCAGCAGGAGCAAACCCCCTGTCCTGCTGTCAGCTGCCTGGAGATGCCGCATGAGGCTCGGCTGCCTTGACTCAGCTAAATCCTGCTCGGCAGCATGAGATGGAGAAACGGCACCCAGAACGCTGGCTACTGAGCAAGGGGAGGATGAGTTTTGAGGGCCTCATGGTCACTCTGACCACTGCCACACTGTGGTGCTACCCACACCTCCCACCACCCCACGCCAGGCCTGTGCCGGCTGGGCCAGAGGGATGAAGGCACTGAATGGGCTTAGGCAGAGACAACGGGGACAACAAGCCCAGGGTGCTGCGAGGGGCTGTCACTGGGTGCTGTTGCCCACTGCCCCTGTGCCCCACAACCAGGGGCCCATGGGGACTTGAGAAACTTCCTGCTCGTCTCAGCACACCACATCCTGTTTTCACTGCGCTGCGTGCGCATCCTGGGTTGCGTCAGCACTGTCCTTCCCCACCGACAGCTGAGGCGCAGCAGAAGGGTCTGGGGCCCTGCAGCTCCAGGAAGACCCTCCCAGGCAGCTGGAGCTGGCACCCAGAGCCAGCCAGGGCCCTCGTCCTGCTTTCACACAGCCCTGCCCAGTAGCCGTGCTCCGTGCCCTGAGCCTGGCAGGGAACCCACAGCCACTGCTCACTCCCCAGTGGCACCCACAGACCCCACACATAGACCCGTCATGCGGCTGGGTAAGCACTGGCTTGGCCACATCCACACACACCAAGCACGGCGTAGGTGCTGAGCACACAGCTTGACAGGCACCCACTGTCCCTTCTGTGCCATTCGTGGTGCCAGGCTGCAGCAGAGCCCGCTGCCACTTGGCCTCAGGGCTGGCCCGAGGACGTCTCGCACCCCACAGCCAGCCCTGGTGCCACAGACAGGAACCCACAGACAGTGGCGGCTCACGCAGGCAGCCAGCTCTCAACAGCAGCCTCAAAACGCAGGAGGCACCAGGCTTCCTGCACAGATTGCAGTTTGGAGAGCATCACCCCAGCTGCGCTTGTGGCAGCGAGGGCAGTCACACGCTGCCCACGGCAGGAGGGGCTGGGGCAGAACTGGCCATAGCCACACAGGACTGTGCGGGGATCCACTGCCGCCAGCACCCCCAAACACCCCCCTGTCCCAGTGTGGCACCCAGCACCCCCAAACACCCCCTGTCCCAGCGTGGCACCCAGCACCCCCAAACACCCCCTGTCCCAGCGTGGCACCCGGCGCTGGTGTGGGGTAATGCCACACATGGCAACCAGGCGCCCAGCCATCCTGCCAGGGCTCAGCACCCACAGACACCCCAGTCTGGGGAGGCTGGCAGCGCAGGGAAGGAGGCGGCGAGAGGGGAGGATGCTCCGTGCTGCTGTCAGCAGCAGCCATATGGAGCCAGAGCCACGGGCACCGCACGGAGCCACGGGCACCGCTGCATCTTCTGGGTGCCGGGAACCCTGCGGCAAGCAGTGGGGAGCGCAGGAAGTGCCTACCTGCCTTGGCAGCCACCGAGGGGCAGAGGAAGGCCTGGAAACTGGAGGCACAGAGCTCGCTGACTGTCCCCATGGTGCAGAGGTCCCACGCAAGACGCCGCCAGCTCCAACAGGGCAGGCAGAGGCCTGGCAGGTATGTGTGACTTGGCTGCAGGCTCCCCGGTGCCACGGCCCGGGCACAGGCAGGGCAGCCGGAGGACTCCTCGCTCTCTCTGGAGCAGGGGAAGGCGGCTCTGGCAGGGCAGCTCCAGCTGCTGGAGCCCACACGCCAGCCCAGCCAATCCCCGGCGCTCCGTGCCTGCACACCAGCCCGTTCCGCTCCCGCGCCTCAAAGCCACTTAGAGGACAAGGAGTTTGGGAAGTCCCCAGCAGCCCCCCGCCCCAGGCTGCCTGCCCCTGGCAGCCCCCTTGCCCCCGCGGGGGGCTGGCAGCGGGGTATTTTTAGAGTGGTTTTATCCCTCCGTATTAGAGCATTAAGCATCGGGAGCCGGCGGTCGCGTAGCAACCGGCGCTGCATAAAAGAAGGTGCACCAAGAGGCAACGCGGCTCTTGCGAGGTGTGGGGAGCTGGGGGTGCCGCTACGGCCCCCGCTCAGGGGCTGCAGGACCTGGGCCTCAATCCCAACGCAGCTCCACGCACCATGGATGGGCAGGCTCACTGCCCCTCTGGCAGCCCCACGGCGACGCCGTTCAGACGGCTGAAGTCCGGGCATGCCTCAGCAGCAATAGAGGCCTCTGGCTCTGCTGCAGTGCCAGGGTACCGAGAGGTCCCCACAGTAGAAAGCCAGGGGGCTCCTGCCCTGGGATCCCCTCCTTGGGGCTGGCTGTGAAGCTGGGGGAAGGAGCAACCCTCCTGCTCCCCAGCCCAGCTGCGCCTGTGTCACCCCAGCCCCCACGAGTGTTGAGCAAACCCAAACCGGACCAGCAGCTCTTTCCCTCAAAGCAGGAGTGATCCCCAAGCACGGGGCCCAGCACCGAGTAACAAACCCCAGAGCCTGCTGGGGCAGGAGGCAGCGTCCTGTGGACAGCCTGGCTACTGGCTCACCTGCTCACCTGTGCTGGCATGCACCGGGACACGTTGGGCTGGGAGAGACAGGAGTCGGGCAGGCAGCTGGGATGGCACCCTGGAGCCAGCTGCCCTCGCAGGCAGAAGGAGACCCTGGGTCCCAGGAGCGGGATGGGATGGCTGAGGCCGGGAGGAAAGGGGAAGGAGATGGGCAGCTCCAGGGCTGTGAGGACAGCCTAGCACTTATATGACTGACCTTCTGGTTTCACCACCACTTCCCCCTCCCAGGGCGATGTGGTGGTTTGCACAGTGTGGGAAGGACAAGGGCATGCGAGGGGAACTGGGGGCACTGGGGACCCAGCCGGGTACATGCTGCCCAGGGCTTGTGAGTGAACGCCCTGCGCGCATGAGCACCCATGGGTGCAGGGCCATGCAGCACCTCCCTCCCTGAGTGACCCAGACGCCCTGCTCCATCTTCACTCTCTGCCCAGGCCGTGCAAGGTGTTTACAAACACCCGGGGGCTACATTGACCTCGGCTCTAGGCCCACTGCCTGTCAGAAAGCGAGACCCCGAAGAGCGGCCTCCCTCCAGCAGCTCCCCCTCCCTCACACACAGAGCAGCAGCGTCCGCCCCCAACCCTGCTGCGACAGCTGTGACAGCCCCTGGGGACTGAGGGCCTCACTAGGTCTCTGATGGTAATTACTGAGCGCCCAACACGGCTTATCATTCTCTGCTCCAGAATGTCGGGGGGAGGATGGGGACACGGTGACAACGACACCAGCTCATTGCTGCTGACCACCACAGCGCTGCCCAAGCCCCAGCAGCCCCAGATCGGCTCTCTGAGCCCAGTGACATCCCCGTGTCTTCAGGCTGGGAGCCCCAGAATTCTTCAAGGAGCTGCTTCCCCCACGGGGCCCAGCAACGCACCTCGGTAACTCCACACCATGCCAGGGAAGGGACTGGTCTGTCACCAGTAGCTCCTCCAGCACCCTGTTCCTGTCCCCTCAGTGCACACCATGGTCCTGGGCTGCCTCCCAAACTGCTGAGCCTGTACCAAGGGGCCTGCAGCGATGTGGGGCTGTGTGGGCTGGCAGCAAGCAGAGGGTGGGGTTTGCCCCAGCTGGGGACCTCCCCAGCCTGCCAGCACACCTGACAGTTCCCCCTCTGTGGGGATCTCCCATACCTTGCAGAGCTACCACCATCACCCAGCTCTGGCTACCCTGCCCCAGACGGTGAGGGTCCCCAGGCACAAGTCGCTGTGCAGGAAGCTGCATCAACCCCGCTTAGAGAAATCCCTTAATCCCCCAGGCCCAAGCACCCAGTAATCCCTCGAGTGCACAGGATTAGCAGTGCTGCCCAATCCCCCTTGCCCCAGAGCTGGGTCTGAGCCGAGACGGGGCCCAGCTCAGGACATGGTGCTGGGACGGGATCACGCACCCCACAGTTGCTCACCAGGGTGGCAGGGTAAGATCTTGCAGCCAGGCCAGGTCCCTGCTGTCACACTGTCCAGAGGTGTCTGCACTGGCACCGCCACACTCGGTCAACTCCAGTCGAGCAATGGGTTTGGTCTCATCACCATCCCTGCGGGAAGGGGGTGGGAGCGCAGCCCCGCGTCCTGGCAGGAGCGGGGGAGCCCACATCTGTGCAGCCAGCTGCTCACCCTGGGATTTGCTCTCTGCTGAGGCAGACGGCTGGAGAGGGTCCACATAGCGCAGGGCAGACACCAGTGTCAGCACAATCCCACCAGCAAGATCCCCCCTCTTGGTCCCCCCTATGCTGGGGCCTTGGCAGACTGTCCTTTGTAAAACCAACAGAGCTTGAGGGCTTGGGGAGGGCTGCAGACTGTGGTGTCTCTGCAACTGGGACGGTGATGGGGATTTGGAGACAGCCATACCGCCCATCCTGCATGCCACCCTGTGGTCCCTGCAGCACAGCAAGGGGCAATTCCTGATGCTGACAGGTGACCCAGGACGTCTTCCAGGCAATTACAAGAAGTGCTGAGAATATGCCGACACCATCGCTGCCCGCAGTGCTCTCTGGCTAATGGGCTGCACCCAGCAGGGCCTGTGCCAGGCCGCACGCCAGCAGGGCCGGGCACTTACACCTTATCTCACACACGCCCCATCACTAAGTGCAGCTGCTTCTGGGGTGGAAGGGCAGCCTCCTAATCAGCTGCGTTGCACAACAGCAGGCAGGAAACCGGCCGTGAACCAGCGCTGCCAGCAGCGTCTTCCCCGGCACTGCTGTCTCCCGAGTGACCTCGGCTCCCGGGGAAACCAGCCGCCAGCACGGCTCCCAGCGCTGGGACCTTGGTTCTGGGTCTCACCTAGAGAGGCTCTGGCCTCCCAGACATGGGAAACCCACCTGCCAACACACAAGCACCCAGCTCTGGGCGCCAGGTGCCGGCAGTGCCGCCTGCCCCATCCTGCTCCTCGGCACCGGGGGAGAACGCTCTGCGGACACGGAGCCGCCCCACGCCGCGAGCGGGGCCCGGGCACACACCGGGCACTCCCGAGCCCTCCCCGCGGGGCCCCGAGCGCGGCAGCTGAATACAGAGCGGCGGGGAGGGGGACACGCACAGCCAGCACCTGCACCGCAGGCGGAGGGGTCCGTGGCCCGGCAGCACCCGCACCGCGGCCCGCTCCGAGCGCCGAGGCACCGGCTAAGGAAGGGGGCCGCGCCGCCCGAGGGGTACCGGCCGCGGCAGCTCGCCCCGCGGGCCCAGTGCTGGTGCGGGCACCGGGCTCCTCCCGGCGCTTCCTCCCCCGCCCGGCCGAGGCCACGAAGGCGCAGCCGCTCCGTGAGCCGCGGGTCCCACCGAGCCCCCCCACCCGCCCTTCCCAGCCCGCAGGTCCCGGTCCCGCACCTGGGCGCGGCGCGGCCCAAACGCTCCCTCCCGCCCCACCGGGGCCTCGTCCCAGCACCAGCCCCACCGACCACGGCCCGGCCCCCCACCCGCAGCGCGTCCCGGGGCCGGGGCCGCGGCCCCGGCCCGGCCCGCACTGACCGTAGCCGGCCTCCTCCTCCATCCCGCCGCCGCCGCTCCGGCCCCGCCCGCGTGACGAGGCGGCGGCGGCCACCACGGGCGGCGGCACGTGACGCGGGAGTGGGCGGGACCAGCAACAGCCCCGCCTCCTGAGCCGCGGCCGCCCCTCTCCCCCTCCCCTCCGCCGCCCTCGCCCCTCTCCCTCCGCCCTGGTGTCGCTCCTCCCCCCAGGCGCCGCCGTCCCACCGAGCCAAGTGCCAAGACAAAAATTTATTGAGTGACAAATACCCCAATCCCCCCATTACCCCCTCCCTCCCCCCTTCCCCCTCTCACCCCCTTCTCTCCCTCCCTCCTCCTCTCCCCCCTTTCTCCCCCATCACGTCCCTCCCTCCCTCCCCTTCCTTCTCCCCTCTCCCCTCTCCCTCCCTCCTTTCCCTCCCCTCTCCCTCCCTCCTTTCCCTCCCCTCTCCCCCCTCTCCCTCCCCTCTCCCCCCTTCCTCTCCCTCCCCCCTCCCCCCTCCCACGGCCAGCGCGGGGCCACCCAGGGAGACACCGGTTTCACTGCAGGGGGACAGGGAAGGGGAAGGGGGAGGGGGAGAGGGACGGGGCAGCGGCTCTCGCGGGGCAGGCAGGGGACGCTGAGCATGGACTAAGCACCGCGGGAACAGAGACGCATCCCCTCCCCCCTCGGGTTCTGGACTCGGGACTGCTGCAGTGGCCGGCTGGGATACAGGATGCGA
The DNA here is from genome assembly GCA_027925045.1 of Hypotaenidia okinawae. Taxonomy (NCBI): domain Eukaryota; kingdom Metazoa; phylum Chordata; class Aves; order Gruiformes; family Rallidae; genus Hypotaenidia; species Hypotaenidia okinawae. The sequence goes on along the minus strand of BSDF01000018.1, from coordinate 10,796,629 downwards.
TCTGGGAGGAAAGAAGCAGCATTAGCACTCGGTGGGCACTCGCCCCCACTTTCTCTGCACCCCCCACCTCCATCGCCCCCCACCTTCCCACTCCCTCACCTCAGAGCCGGTGGTTCAGGTTGGCACCCTTGGCGGGGTGCGTGACAGAGCAGAAGTTGCGTTTGCTCTGCAGCTGCTGGAAAGGATTGAACTGCTGCCTCCGCTCCCGCCTCAGTTTCTTAATCTTCTTTATCTGTACAGAAGCAGGAGAGGTTGGGGAGGAGGGGTCAGGAGCCAGGACCCTGTCTCAATTCCCCCCACCCTTGACACAGCCAGTACCCACCTTTCCTCTGTCAAGCTCCTTGTCCCACTCGTCGATAATGGTCTCGCTCGAGGCCTCTGCTGCATCCCGAATGGCATCCTGGCTGACAGCTGAGACCTCGCCTTTCCAGGTCAGGACTGCAAAGCAGGGTGGTGAGCAGTGAGCACCCCACTTTGCTCTGCTGCACAAGCCTGTGCAGGGCCTCCGTGCCGGGGGAATAGGTAGGGGAGCGCTGGCCAGCTCACCCAGAGGAGGGGAGATTACCTTGTTTGCCATAAGCCTTGTCCAAAGAGTTCCTGAGCAACTCCTCCACCACACTGGCCTTCTCTGGGCTGCTAGGTGCTGTGTGAGCCTTACGTCTGGGTGCAGTGCTTGGGGCTGGTGGGCAGAACCTCCAGCTGTCCCCAGGCTCTCTCTCCTGCTCAGATGCTGCCACTGTGGAAACAGCCAGGGTAAGGACAAGCCAGAGGGAGTCGCTGTGTCGGTCTGGCTCCAAAGGCAGATCTGGCCAAGGAGACACTCTGGGGATGGCACAGGGTATTTAGGGACACGGGCCTGTCCTGGGCAGGGAGAGGCTGGGGGTAAATCTTCACAGAGGAGCGGGGGAGAGAGAGGAGCACACCCACCCTCAGCCCAGGCACAACTGGCAGACGCCCTCGTGAGTGGCATGCCAGATGGCAGACAGTGCCAAGGACAGGGTCCAGCGGAGCCCCGGGCAGGTGCAGGGAGCCCCAAGCACCAGGGAGGGCATGCTGGGTCTGGGGAGCTTTGTGGTGGGCAGAGAAGGCAGCTCTCCCCTTGCTGGCATGCAGTCATACCTGGGGTGTTGTCTGTGGCATGGATGCTGCTGGTAGATGGCTGATCCAATGCTGGGCTGCTGAGGCTGCTTTCCCTCTCCTTGCACTCGCGGTGCTCGCTCTCTCCAGCCTCAGCCTCCACTTTCTGTCCCTGCATTGGCCTTGTGGGCTCCATCTCACCCTTCCTGGAGCTAGGGAAGGCAGCAAGCGTCAGTTCCCTTTCACCAAACCAGAGGGGGATGAGACCAAGCTCCCTGTAGGGACACCCTCGCCCTATGGCCACGCTCCAGCCGGCACCATGGTGAGCCTCATCCCACCCACAGAAAGATGAAAGGCACGTGCCCGTTGCCCCGGGAGTGGGGAGCATGGAGGTGCACGAGGGTCTCGTGTGGCCCCAGCCCCTCACCTGCCCGAGGACAGTGTCCCAGAGCAGCACTCTTTTGTCTCCTCCATTTTCTTCTTTTTCTTCTTCTTCTTCTTCTTCTTTTTCTTGAAGAAACCTGGCTCTGCATCCAGGGGAGCAGCGGGATCCAATCCTTGCTGCCCGAGCCTGCTATTTGTATCCTGACAGTCTGGTGCTGCCCAGCCATCACTGGGACCCTTCCCTGCTGCCTCCTTCCCCACAAGAAATATTGAATCATCCAGAACAAGCTTCCTTTTCTTCTGGGGGGGGATGGAGGTTTCATCCTTGTCCTTCCCAGCTGGAGCACAAGGGCTGCCATGTGCTTCATGATGACGCTTACGCAGCTTCTTTTTGGAAGAAATGGGGCTGTGCTGCATCACCCCTTTCTCCCTACTGCTGGGAGGAGGGCCAGTGGAACTGGTGGTCAGGGAGGTGGCTGGGAGCCCAGGGGTTGAGTTGATGGTGAAGCTGAAGGCAGGCAGTTTACGTGCAGGTGAAGACACCCTGAAGGACAGGGAATAAAAGCTGAGGTGATCTAGAAGTCAGGTTAAGGAGAGGGTTCCCCCCCCCAGCTTCCTCCCCACCCCAAGGTGCATGAGCACAGAACCCAACCGCCACCAACTCAGCTGTGAAATCCAAATCAGACCCTGCTCCTGGAGCAACAGCTGCAAGCACACAGTGACCTGCACCTGCCTGATGCCAGCCACATGCTGTCCCTTGGGGGATTAGGAAAGAGCAAGTGTTTCCAACAGCACGTGCTGACAGGGGACACAGAGCATGATCTACACCAGGCTGATGCCTGCTGACCCTGTGGGACACAGGTCAAAGCCTGCAAAGTTCCCTCCCACCCTGTACCAACACTGCCCTGCTTCCAGGATCCAGAGCAAGACCCACCAGCCCAAGAAAACAGGAGAGCCAGTTGCCAAAAATCACCCCCCTGAGCCCCAGCCACAATGCCCTACGGTTGTCTTGTGGAGTGCTCCAAGGCTTTGCTGCTGTGCAGGAACCTGAGGGTGACTGGTACCACTTACCCTGACTTGCCCAAAAGCCAAGAAGTGGAATCAGGTTGGTTGGTGTTCATGGGATTGGTGTGGTCAGCAGATTTTGGGTGAGGTTGTCCGTGGTGGTGGTCAATTCTGCTCGCCTTCTGCTTGGTGCTGCCCTGCAGTTATTGACATAAATAAAAACTTGGTGGTCTAAAGAAAAAAAGGGTTTCCATGAGCCAAGGGGAGAAAATAAAAAGGGGAGCCCAGAGAAAGGGGAGGGGAACAGACACAGATGGGGAGAGGGAAGCAGGGGGATGGTAGAAGAAGAATCAGAAGTGTTTTTGGTTAGAAGCACAAAGGAAAAAAGGAAGGAAGGAAATTTAAAAGACAGAACCCCCAGAGTGCTCTCCTGAGCCCCGGCTGCACTGCGGCACCTGCAAGGCCAGTCCCTCACTGCTGCCCTGGGGAGAGGTGACTCTGCAGCCCTCCAGCTGCATCATCACCTGCTCCCACTGCCCCACACCACCCCTCCACCCTCCATCCTCACTCAGGTATGGGAACAGCAGTGGGGCCTGGCCCCATACCCTGACCCAGAGGGGGGCAGAGCACCTGCTGCAGCCCTGTGACCCAGGGGCTCTCCCCACCTCCAGCCCACCATCATTAGCTCTACACTCGTCCCCAACAAGCCCCAGGTCTGAAGGCACAAGGTGCCTAGTGAAGGCTCCAGGCAGAAGCTCCAGCTTACCTTCTCGGCAGAGAGCGCCAGCTTCTTGGCTGGTGGTGGTGACATGATGCTGCTCAGCTCCTGATCGTTGCTGGCCAGGGTGAATGACTTCAGTTTTGCTGGTTTGGAGTCTTTGGGAGCGGCCAACTTGTTGCTGGGAGCAGCGGGGACCTTCGTCCCACAGTTTGTTCCCTGAGAGGTGCAGAAGCTGCTGGTTCTGCTCTTGGGCTTCTGGGATGCTTTGGATAACTTCTCCACTGAACCATGCGCTGGGTTGGCAGCACTGGTGCTGTGGAAGTCCCCTTCCAGGCTCCTGGTCTTCTCCCTGATGCCTCTGGGATCCTGGCTGGGCTTCAGGCTGGATGAGGTAGGCAGTGGCTTGCTCTTCCAGGACCTCTGCTGGTGCAGCTCCGCTTTGGCCCTGTTTGCATTGCTGGTGTTGGAGGAGCCCTCAGCTGTTCTGACCACAGGAGTCAGTTGCTGGAAGGAGAACATCTTGGACTTCCGGGCTTTGTCCTCAGGTTGCACTGCAGCCTTGAAGGCAGGTTTGGGGGTTAGTCTGGGTGATGAAGGCATAGCAGGCAGTTTCTGTGGAGCAGTTCCATTCTGCGGCTTGCGCCCCGTCCCAGATGTGCTGCGGGCCACAGAGACTCCAACATCCTCTGGCACCTTCTTTCCTGGAGGCACGGCTGGTCTCTAGATGGAGGGAAAGTTTCAATGAGAAAGGAGTTCAAGGGACCAAGGATGCAGCATGATACTGCCCTACCTGTTCTGCCCCCCAGATCCTGGGGACAGCATCCAAGAGCAGCCCTCGGGACTCACCTGGCCCATCAGTGGTGAAGTCAAGGACCCATTGGTCATGGTCTTCTTGACCTGATTGGACACACTGGCAGTGCGGCCAGGCAGGTTGGAGGCAGCTTTGGCAACACGCTCCTCCGAGCTCTTCTTGGGGTTGGGGACTCTGGTGAGGGCAGAGAAGCACACACATTAACTGGGAAGGCTGGAACACTCCCATCAGGGATGCCCACAAGAAACAGGAGCTAGACGCTCTGAAGAGATGAGATGCCCTCCAAAGCCATCAGGGGGCCTGGATCTCTTCCCACCACCCTCCTCTGAGCACATGGGCTGTGGGGCTATGTGGGTCTGGGGCTACATGGGCCAAGCTCCTTCCCAGGCCTGGGCACATGCTGAAGCCCTGAGCAGATGCCAAGAGCCAGGGGGGCCACCCTCACCTCACATAGAACAGCAAGTAGGCCTGCTGGTTGAGGACCACCTTGATGTTGCTGAGGCGGACGACGTCATCATTCATTTGATACCACTGCCCGTTGCTGGCCTGCAGAAGGAGAGAGAACAGGGTTGGGCTGCGTCCACCGACCCTTCCGGCCTCACGAGCAGCACGAACAGCACTTGTCAACAGAGCTCCTCTCCCCGAGACCCACAGGCAGCCCAGGGCAGGAGGGGAAACCTCCACATTTCCTGGGCAGGACAGGGCCTGTGCCCCCCTCCCATGCTTCACACCACACATCCCCACCCAGGACCCTCCTTTCTGCACACTCCAGGGACCCACAAGCACCCCGCAGTGGATGCCAGGAGCGCGCCCCGGGCTCACCTTCACGTAGCAGTAGTAGTGCCCTGCGTGGCAGCTGTACCCAGAGTGCACCAGCACCGCGTAGAGCCCGTACGTGATGGGCTCCCCTTTGCCCTGAGACATGTAAGGGCGGAGGTTCAGGAACTCAGGGTACCCCACGTCCTGCAAGGGAAAGATGTTCTCAGGAGCTGCACAGCAGGCGGCTTTCTTGCTAGCAGTGCAGCTCAGCTGTGCCCCAAGTCCCAGCTCCCTTCTCTCAGGCTCTGCTCTCCCTCAGCAGAACCTGAGAGAAGTGTCAGCAGTGTGCCCAGGCAGCCAGGAAAGCCAATGACATCCTGGCTTGTATCAAAAATAGTTTGGCCAGTAGGTCTAGGGAAGTGATCATGCCCCTGTACTCGGCATCGGTGAGACCACACTTCGAGTGCTGGGTCCAGTTCTGGGCTCCTCACCATAAGAAGGACATTGAGGTCCTCGAATGAGTCCAGAGAAGGGCAACCAGGCTGGGGAAGGGAGGTTGTAGAGGTGGGCAATGGTCTCTTCAGCCAGGGGACAGGAGATGGGACAAGGGGAAATGGCCTCAAGCTGTGCCAGGGCAGGGGCAGAGCAGATGTTAGAAAAAAAAAAATTACTGAAAGAGTTTTCAGGGTCTGGCACAGGCTGCCCAGGGAGGGGCTGAGTCACCATCCCTGGATGTGTTTAAAAAAAAGGTAAATGAGATAATTAGGGATATGGTTTAGCTTAGGATGGGAATGGTTGGACTTGATGATCATAAAGGTCTCTTCCAACCTTGTGATTCTGTGAAGATGTCAGGATGAACCAGACTCACAGCACATGGCTGGGGAAGGAAGGGCAGCCTGACCGCGGCACAGCTCGCACTGCACACAGGACCCACCTCCCACCCTGCTCCGGATTGCCAAGCACTCACCTTTGTGATTTTGCCTCCACCATCAGTGTTGAAGCGCTTCAGTGAGAGCGTCAGGACGTTGGGGGCTCGGTGGATGGTGAAGCGTTTTCTGGCCTGCACTTTCTTATTGCATCTGCATAGAGGAGGAGCTCAGGCTATTCAAGCTGCTCCACTACCCAGCTGACTGCCAGCCCCAGCCAAGTGACAAACCCACCCCAGAAATCACAGAATCATAGAATCACAGAATGGGTTGGGTTGGAAGGGACCCCAAGGGTCACAGAGCTCCAACCCCCTGCCACAGGCAGGGCCACCAACCTCCAGGCCTGGATCTACGCAAGGTTGCCCAGGGCCCCAGCCAACCTGGCCTTGAACATCCCCAGGGATGGGGCACCCACCCCCTCTCTGGCGAGCCCATTCCAGCCCCTTACCACTCTCTCTGTAAAGAGCTTTCCCCTAATATCTAATCTAACCCTCCCCTCCTTCAGCTTCACTCCATCCCCCCTTGTCCTGCCATTATCTACCCTTTAAAAAGTTGGTTCCCCTCCTGTTTCTCTGCTCCCTTCAGGGACTGGAAGGCTGCAATGAGGTCCCCCTGCAGCCAGGCTGAACAAGCCCAGCTCCCTCAGCCTCTCTCTGTAGGGAAGCTGGTGTCCCAGCCCTCTGATCAGAAATGACCCCGTGACACCAGGCACTACTCCAGGCCATGGTGGCTGGCCCAGATCCTCCTCACAAGAGGAGGAAGCTGAGGAGCAGCACGTTTCGTTGCAGACTTCCACAGCCACATGCCCACTGCTCAGCTGTTGGGGCAGGTAGGGCAGTTCTCCTGTAAGCCCCCCCCAGCCCAGGCGCAGCCCCACACACTCACATGGAACACATGTAGGCGTTCTCGTCACACAGCACCTCTGGTCTCACAAACAGCTCCAGCGCCTGCACTATGTTTGCAGTTTTCTGCAAGGACAGAGGAGAAGTCAGGGCATGAGTGACAACCCGGCTCCCAGCCCAGACATGAGCCCCAACACAGAGCGGGAGCTCAGGGACACTGACTACACCAAACCCAGGAGCCTGTCACCAGCCAGGCACTGGCCAAATGCTGTGGGGGATGGCGGTGCTGCCCCCCAACCCCACGGAGCCTCAGAGGAGGAGTCATGGCTCATGTCAAGGCAATGGGCACTGCCATGCTAGACAGAGAAGGTGGCACAACAAAAGCTGCTTCATAGAATCACAGAATCATAGAATGGCGTGGGTTGGAAGGGACCCCAAGGATCACAGAGCTCCAACCCCCTGCCACAGGCAGGGACACCAACCTCCAGGTCTGGATCTACACAAGGTTGCCCAGGGCGCCAGCCAACCTGGCCTTCAACACCCCCTGGGACGGGGCATCCACCTTGCCTTCCCTCTTGCCTGCACCATGCCTTGACACTGGCAGGCTAAGGAGCCTGGAGCGCAGTAATGGGGGGAGGGGACTAAAGGGGCACACCCCACGGAGCCAGAGCTCCTCCCCTGCTGCAGTACCTTGATCTCAAGCGCTAGGTCCAGGAAAGGCTCAAAAGTGTCCGAGACGTTGTTGCACGCAGAGCACTTCACTGCAAAGGAGCAAGCGATGAGCACACCCTGGCACAACACCTGTACCCGCCACCACCCCGGCACACCCCTGCATTCCCCCTCTCTGGGGTTTGGGCCCCAGGGACGTGGACACCAGGACTCACAGCCCAGCACAGAGGAAGGCTGGCAATTCCTCTACGTGCTGGGGATGGGAAGTGTTGCGAGATAGTTGGCAACACAGGATGCTTTGCCAGTGGTAAAATGTTACAACCAACAGCTTTTCCCACCCCCACACCAGGGGTCACAACCCACAGGTACCGCAAGACCCACCAACCGCACCTCCAGTTCACCCATGCTTGGCAATTTCCCTAAAGGAAACTGGGAAAAATGTCTGCTGGGAAACTGTGGCCCTGAGAGTCACAGGGCCGGGCAGCCAGCACTCACCACGAGACCGCAGGTAACCGCCAAAGATCTGGTAAATCAGTGTCGTGGTCCGGGTCTGGCAATCCAACCTAGAGAGAGCAGCAAGGATCTCACAGGGCCCCACTGCATAGGCACCCACATGGGATGGGAAGGGGGACAGCTCCTCTCTGCCTCTAGCCTAGGGATGGGCTGCAGAGATCTGGCAGCAGAAGGAAGGCACAGCCTCTCCCAGTCTGCTCTCCCAGTGCTGGAGCTGAAGGGGTGGCACCAGGATGCAGTGCGCACTCTCCCTCATCCAGAAGGAGCAGAAACTCCTGGCCAGTGCTCAGAGCTGAGCACCGCAGGCTTCCCAGGAGGGCCCAGGGGAAAGCTGCTCAGCCACAGAGCTGGGCCTGAACTAGCCAACACGCCTCAATTCCTTGGCAACTGGGGCAGGATCCAAATGCACAGCATCCCCAGGGTTTGGGGACAGGACTATGGTTACACTGGGGTGATGTCAAGAGAAGGCAGACAGCAGCTCAGGGCTGTGTCACAGAGGGGCAGGGTGGGGCCATCCCCCTGGTGCTAGCATGAATCTGAACTGGGGGACACGTTCACCTCCCCAGTTCTGTACCACAGGAGCAGGGGACCAGAGGAGAGAGCAGCGACAGGCCATCAGAGGCCCCACGTACTTGGTGTAGCCATTCAGACAGGCATTCTGCATGGCCTCGATGGTGTAGCGCAGGAACTCGTGTGCATCCTCTTGCCTGCCAAAGCGCATGTGCCGGGCAATCTCTGCAGGAGAGGGTGGAATCAGCGCCGGCATGGGCTGTGCCAGATGCAGGCCCGCCCTCACTCCCTTGGGGCGGGGACTCCATGGTTTGACCCCCTCAACCCAAACCAGACGTCAGGAGCAGGCTGGACATGGGGAAGCCCCACACAGGTCATGAAGTCATCAGCTCCCCCCACCTCCCTGCAGGTTCTGTGAGTCATCTCAGAAGAGTTATCTGCCAAGACCTGCCCCAATCTCAGAGGTTCTGCTCCTGCATTAGTCACTGCTGTCCTGCACAGCTAGAGGAGGGGTAAGCAGCCATCCTTACTCTTGAGGTCTCGGATGAAGACCACTGGCTTTATCACTTTGCCGCTGTTGGCAAAAGCTTCGATGGTGTGTTTCTGCATAATGCACAGCATGCAAAAGCCTCCTTGCTGACCTGGAGAAGAAGAAAAGACAGGACATTAGAAAGAAACCCAGGACAGGAGGGGGTAGTACAGGGGACAGTGGAATCTCTGGTCCAACACAGCCTAACCACATGCAGTTTCCCTGACAAGCTGGAAAGGGAGCACGGGTCAGCCCTGAGGGGCACATCCCACTGGAGCCCCACAGACAGGGCTGTGAGGCCCACACGCTCCTTTTGGTCACAGTGTGGAGGAGTATTACCACTGTATTCCCTTCCAAAGCCACCACAGAGACCATCTACTACCTGTACACAGCCTTCCATCGTGTTCCCACAGGCAGGGGTGGCTTGTGACCCTTGGGAATACCCATTTCAACCCCAAAGTCCTGGCTACACCCAGCAGAGACAAAGCTTCCTCACACACAAGGATGCAAAGCCTGATGCAGCCAGGAAAAGCAAGCCGTCTGCAGGAATGGCATCAACCCAGAAGCACAGGAGGCACCTCCTGCCTCTGTGCAGACCTCACCAGAGCTGCGCAAAGAGGTGCTGAGTGCAGGACAGGAGTAGGGCTGTGTGTTCCTCCTCCTCACTTACAGTTGCGGCTGTGCTCCTTGGAGAGCAGGTAGTTGGCGAGTGGCGGGGTGTAGGTCAGGCACTGCAAGGTTGCGTTCAGGAAGCAGGTGTTCCCAAGGTTGTGCAGCCCTGCACCGACTTGTAAGATGCGCTCCCATTTCATGGAAAGGCGTTTCACAGGGAACAGCACCTTCTGGGGTGCAGGGATCCCATCCCCCTCGCTGCTCAGGGCACAGTGGCTGCCTGCAAGGAGAGGGGTGGTGAGCTGCTGGGTGCTGTCTGGGGGGAGGTGGAGGGGTCCCCTTGCTCTCCAGACTTACCCTGCTTGTCAGGTGGCTCCTCCTTGGACTTGGTGGGCTTGACAGGCTTGGCCTGGAGGCTGAGCCGCAAGTAATTGCTGTGCAGCGGGTCCGGTGGACAGGACGAGCTGCGCCTAGCGGGCTCGAACTCGATCTTCTGCAGCCAGACCTTCTTGGCAGAGGTGGCCAGAAGCAGGCCCAGCTCCTTGGACTCACCCGCCTCCCTCCCGCCCGGCTTCAGCGCCTCCTTCAGCTTCTCCTCGATCGGCATGGTGGGGACCGACGGCCCGGGCTGCGGGAAGGGAGCAACCGGTCGAACGGGGCCCGTTGGGCCGGGCCGGACCGCTGTCGAAACAGGGCCGCGCGTTGCTGGGGCAACGGGTCGCGGAACGGCCCACCGTGCCTCTGGCCCTGGCCCCGGCCCCGGCCCCGACCTCGGTCTCGGTCTCAGTCTCAGTCCCGGCCCCAGTCTCAGTCCTGGCCCTGGCCGTGGCCCCGGCCCCGGTCTCGGTCTCGGTCTCAGTCTCAGTCTCAGTCTCAGTCCCGGCCACGGACATGGCCCCGGCGCCGGTCTCGGTCTCGGTCTCAGTCCCAGCCCTAGTCCCGGCCCCGACCATGGTCCTGGTCCCGGTCCCGGTCCCAGTCTCAGTCCTGGCCCCGGCCATGGTCCCGGCACCGGTCCCGGTCCCAGTCTCAGTCCCGGCCATGGCCGCGATCTCAGTCCCGGCCCCGGTCTCGGTCCCGGTCCCGGTCTCAGTCTCAGTCCCGGCCCCGGCCACGGCCCCGATCTCAGTCCCGGCCATGGTCTCGGTCCCGGCCACGGTCCCGGCTCCGATCTCAACGAGTTCCGCCCGCCGCCGCTACGGGCACCGCGCCCTTGAGCACCGCCCCCCTGTCCTGCCCCGGCCCGCCCGCCGCCACGTGCGGCCCGCCCGTTACCGGCGCTCCACCGCCTCCGGCCCCCGGCTGTCCCCGCGGACAGAACACGGGAGGGAGACGAGGAGCGCAGGCCCCGGCACCCCTCCGCGCCTCTTACCGCCCAGCCCCAGCCTGGCCCCCCTACCCCGCGGCCCGGCCGCACTCACCATCCGGGCCTCCGGCCCCGCCGCACGCACGTGTCACCGCCTTAAAGAGACGTCCGACCGCTGCAACACAAACGCCTTCCGCGCCTGGCCCTCGTGGGGCGGGACCGGGGCTGGCACCGCCTCCGCTAGCAGACGCTCCGGCACTACGCGACCCGACCCAGCTCCAGGAGGAGCACACTTGCGCTCCTCCCCGCTAGGAGGCAGAATCGCGTCTGGTTGCTAAGGGAAAGGGGCGTGACTCAACCGCCCGATAGGCGTGGCCACACCAAGCAACGCCCCTCGCACGCGCTATGACGCAATGCCAGGGGGCGTGTCTTGACTAATGAGATGGCGTGTCCTTCTCAAGCCCCGCCCACAAGCAAACCCAGCCGCCACCGCCCCGCAAAGGGGCGGGTCTTGTTCTGGCGGTGGGCGTGGCCACCAAAAGCCCCGCCCCCCCACAGCCCAGCGGGGGCCCCCGCGCCTCCCTCCGGTGCCGGTACCGGTGCGGGGATGACCCAGCCAAGCCGGAGGAGCGGTCCCCGCACCGCCTGGTGTGAGCGTAGCGCCGGACAGAAATCAGAGCACAGGACAGAGGCGGTGGAGACAAGTGGCAGTGTTCAACTCAAAGGCAGACTACCAGCGGGGCGGGAGTGGGGCCGGGGTTACCGTACAGTAAGCAGACATGGGAGGGGAGCCGTACATGGGAGGGAGCGGAGGGTTTGGGGGGGTGTTGTTTTATCTCTTTCTTTCCTTTTAATGTTTCTCTTTAATATGTTGAAATTGCCCAGACTGGTCCAGTACGACATCTTAAACACACAGCATGAAAAGGCCCCCGGAGCGGGGCTCCCAAAGCTGCGGGAAGGGGTGTCGGGCGCACGCGTCGCCAATGGGTATGTCCGCGGCACGCGTCAGCGCCGCTGCAACCTGGGAATGGCTCAGAGAAAGCGGGGCCCGAGGTGTGTGGGAAGGGAGGGGGAATGGCTTTTCCGGCAGCCACGCTGCTGCCTGTGCCCAGCCACACGCCGGGCTCCGTCCGCACCACCGAAGAGGAGTGAGCTTGGTGGGCTGCGGCATTGCCGAAGGCCAAGGCCCGGCAAACAGCTGTGCGAGGCGATGACTAACACCCTGCGCTGTCAGAGCCCCTGGGGACCCGCTCCCACCTCTGGCACCCAGCCGGGATGGGGCAGCGAGAACTCCCTGCCCAGTCCAGCTGCCTGCAGAGGCCAGTGAGCCACAGCGGAAGGGGTGGCAACAGCATCCTGCCTGCGCAGGAGGCTGCAGGGGGTGTGGACACCCCTTGCTGGGGAAGGCGGAGAACCCCACACTCACCCCTGCATCCCCACAGGGGGAGGAGCATGTGCAGCACGGTGCAGCAGTGCCCGGGCATGTTGGGGGTCACCCCAGCTACGCTAACATGCCCCTCCGGCTTTTTAGGACAAGACCCCCACACAAGAGCCATTGTGCCCCATGAAAGGCCCGTGGCCCCCTGCACACAGCTGGGGGCTCCACCGTACAGCAAAGCCCCCCGAAGACCCTGCCAGGATGGCCATAGCCTTCCCACAGCCCAGCAAGGGAGGGCTGAGCAGGAGGGACAGGGGGACAGAAGGGGCCCTGGCAGATGCTGCTGGGGCGGCTCCCCCTCGCAAGGGCACTGGTAGACCTGCTACGCAGACGGGGCAGCTCCTGCCACCCACGAGGGTTCAATTCCTTCAGAGCTGCCGGGGGTCAGGGCTGAGTGTGGCCAGGCAGGGACGTGACCCCAGAGAGAAGGGGGTGTCCCTGTGCCCCGCTCAGCCCTGCGGCAAGCACAGGACCACCAGCGTGGCTGCGGCAGAGTGGGTCCCCATCCCTGCCCGGGGTGCATGCGTGGCAGCAGTCGTAGCCCGGGGAAGCCCATGGCAGAGCGGATTTTCATGCTGTCTCCAGGAATTGATATCAGCGTGGACCAGTCTAACATCTTGCAGGTTTGGTTTTTTCTTTCTACTGGCTACTGGAATGTGCTCGTTTGGCTTAGGGGTCCTCGATGTCGAGAAACTCTTGCTTGGGGGGGCCATGCCGCGGTACCAGGCGCACGAGCCATCGCTCCTCTTGATGCAAGCGTAGTGCTTCGCCTGCCGCCCATCCACGTTGTTCTTCTCCATCGCCCAGTCTGTCCAGAGACACTCATCCGAGGAGGAGACGAAGCAGGGGATGGAGAGGCAGCGCGAGATCTGTGCACAACAGAGACCGTCACCAAGGGGGAGTGCCAAGGGGGAGGGACCGGAAGAAGCACGGGGTGGCTGGTGGTCCAGCTTTAGGCCGGGGATGCCGAATCACCCGGTCCCCATGGGGCACAGGGAGATGCAACCCCAACGCAGGGGGCTGAGGGAACCCCTGGGTCCCAGGGTTGGCCTTTGGTCCCAACCAGAGAACCAGAGGCTCAGCCACCCTTCCCGTCTCCCCAGCCATACTCCCTGCACAGCATCATCCTTGAAGGATGGGGAAGAGCATCTCCCTGCAGACCCTGTGCTTGGAGACACCCCCCAAGTAGCGCAGGGAGTGGGGCCAGCCCCTCACCTTGCACTCGCAGCCCATCTGGTACCGCTGGTTTAGGCTTTTCTTCTGGGTCGGGCTCAGCGAGTCCCAGGTGGAGACCAAGTCGCAGAGCGTGATGTGCATCTTGCCGTTGCCCTCTGACTTGCCTGGGGAGAGGTCGGACAGACAGCTCAGTGGGTGCCCCTGAGACCCCCTGTGTGTGTCCCTGAGCCCTCCCTCGAGGCCACCCACCTGCGATGAGATACTCCTTCTTCCCGCCGGTGTCCAGCAGCCGGCCACACACGGCAGTGGAGGGGGCCGTGTAGATGAACTCTATGTCCTGGTCGGGGCCCTTAAACATCTGGGGAGAAGGAGCGGCAGTGAGCAGCTGGCGCGGTGGCTGCCCCATCACCCCCTTCCCCCCGCCTCCTGCTCCGATGAGCCCCGTTACCTTAATCTGCTTGATTTCGTACTGGATTCGTTTGATTGGATTCCCGTATATATCATTCCCCGAATCCACCTCTTTCGCCGAGACGGCCTTTGCTCGGATCACTGCAATGGAGAGGTGCTGAGGTCAGCGGGGCTTCCCCGGGGGACTTCAAGTGCTGCCCTGGTGGGATGGTCCCACTCAGCGCCCTCTCATCCCCCCATCCCACCCCACAGGGTCTCACCCTCTCAGGGTGCCCGCAGAGAACCCAGCTGCCCTTCCCACACATGTTCTGCTGGATGTCACACGCTGTCCCCAAAGGGACGGGGTTCTGCCATGCCCTGCAGCAGCTGATAAAGAAAGGTCACCCCAGGTCGGCTGGCCCCACTGGACCAGTCACCCTTGTCCAGCGCTGGCTGGGTCTCACCCATCACCCAGACAGCACTGCGACAGCTAAAACCTGCCAGCAGCGTCCTGGGAGCACCACAGTATTTGTTCCGCTGTCATTAATTAAACTACTCTTGACAAGGGTCCCAGCCAAAACTCCTAGCCAGGCTGGAGGAGAAAAGGGCAGAGGGAGATATCTGGAGGTCACCTTTGGGTGTAGAGGTGCCCACCAGCACTGCCCAAGTGCCTGCGCTTGTGCTGAGGTCCCCAGTCCTGCCAGCCCCTCTGTACCCCCATGCCAGGGAGCAAGGGCCTGGGGCCTGCCTGCCTTTGCACCCCAGGACTGGAGCAGCGGGTCCCCATCTCATTCCCGAGGGGTCCCAGTTGCCATGGGGGATGCTCTGGCTGCTGTCTCCCTGCCAAACCTCAGCCACTGCTGCGCAGAGCCTCATGGTGCAAAAACCGCATCCTGCTGGGGCTGGGGGCAGTGCAGTATTGCTTCCTGCCCTCCCTGCCTGCAAAAATAACCTGGGGGAGCCGAAAAACACAGCTTGGTGAGGAGAGACAGTGAGCTCCCGGGCCAGCAGCCCTGCTGAAGGCAACAGCCCCCCCAGCTCTGTACCCCAAGGTGGTCCCAGCACTTTGTGCAGAGGGACAACATTGGGTGCCCCAGGGCCAGTGAGGCCGTGACACCCTGGAGCCCAGGGCTAGCAATGGGGGGACAGCTCTGCCATGGCCAGGTCCCTGCGGTCACGCAGCCGGTGCAGCACGTGAGCACTCAGCACGTGGCCATGACCTGCTGGGCAGCGGGCAGCCAGCTCACCCTTACTCACTGGCTCGGGACACAGCGGCTGGTGTGGCGGACGTGGCCGGTCAGGCATGCATGGCCTGAGTCCCTACACCAAAATCTGCAGCTCCCATCCAGCCCCAGGGATGCTGATGGTGCCAGGGGCAGCTCCAAGGCTGCAGCTCCTGCTCAGACCCTCGCAGTCAGGGAGGGGGCCTGGCTGCAGGGCAGGGGCTTGTGGGGTTCCCTGCTTGGCTGGGGGTGCTGCCACCCCACGGGAAGGCCAGCTTCTCATTCTTGGGGGCACCAGTGCCCCATCAGTCCCGCTCCGGGGCAGGGAACAGGGAGCCATGCTTTGCCAGGGTGGCAAGAGGGCAAGTGCCAGCCAGTCTGGGGACCTGGCTTGTGTCCCCCACCAAAAGGTGCTGGGGTGGCAGCAGTGGGGATGCACAGGGCCCCTCACCAGCAGGACACAGATGAGTTCCCTGTCTCTCGCCTGGCACAGCAGGGAGGGAATCTGACAGCGCTCTATAAATACCACGGGGCACGAGGCTGTGATGTATTTAAGCTGAAGGTCAGAGGTGGGGGGCACAGCCCCACATGGGTTCCGGTAAGTGCCAATCGTGTTTACTCAGAGAGTGACCACCAGCTCAGGCAGGACACTCCCCAGAGCAGCTGCCCCAGTTACCATGGGCACTCTCTTGGTACGGCACAGGCAGATGGGATGCCTGCTGGTGCTCTGCACAGTGACTGGGCTTTGGCCAGCGTCCCCCTCCGGGACACACCAGCAGCCCCTCAGCCATGTAGGAAGCCCCAGCCCTTTTCTTGCAGCAGGACAAGTGCCCCAGTGCAGCCCCCCATCCCAGTTGCCTGCTTGGCCCTCACAGACTTGGCCCCTCTTGTGCCAGCACCACTCCTGGGTCATCACAGGCACATGCCAGCCCTCACCCCCAACGCTAGAGCCACCGCATCCTCCAGCCCCTTCGCTGCATCTGCGGCGTAACTTGGGTACAACCGAGACTCCGGCCCCGTGGCTCCAGGCGCGGGGAACGGTTACTGGTTCAGTGGGCTCCAGCCTTTTCCATTCACGTGCTGATGAATCACTTGACAAAAATGCAGCCCAATTCTAGGCGGATTTGTTCTGAACAGTGCGGCTTTGTGGAGGGGACGGCTGCGCTGCGCTTTCCCCGCCAAGACCCCAGCAGCACAGCCAAGCTGCTCCACGCCAGCCAGGAACCGGAGCGGCAAGGAGGGCAAGCTGCGGGGATCACGGAGTGGAGCCTGGGAGGAGAGCCCGGCTGAGATCCCTGGGACAAGGAGGCAGGGCCGCGGGATGGAGGAAACTCCCAGGAGTTCAGAGACCAACAGCCTGCCCTGCCCTGCTGCCAGTGTCTCTGTTGGCTGTGGCACCCACCACTCAGAGCTCGGACCCTCGGAAGCAGTGCCAAGGCTCCTCCAGCTTCCTGAGCAGGCAACAGCGCAGCACACCAGCAGCACAGAAGCTGCAGGGCTGTGCTCATAGCCAGGGCCTTCAGAGCCCCCTGGCCTCTACCCATTGAGTGGGGCTGTCCCCCGTGCCCACCACCTCTGAGGACTCCTGGTTCTGAGGGCTTTTAATCACCCCCTCAGTGGAGTTGCCTCCCAGCACCGCTCCTCGCTGTCCCATCCTCCTGCCTACAGCAGGATGCAGGGATGGGCACATAGGCAGGCAGGGAGAGAGAGGGAGGCATCTCCCCCTGCTGCAGAGGGAGGTCGGTCGGTGGGGAGCTGGGGGACTTCCCACCCTGGCCAGTTGATGCAGCCAGAGCATCCCACGGCAGAGCATGGAGGGTCCCACACTGGGGCCCAGCCAACCCTGCACTGTTCCACCTGGCTGGGTGATGAGCACGCAACCAGCTGGGATAGACTGGGGCTGCGGAGCAGCTCCGGGAGAAAAACTGGAGGCAAAGAGCCACCCAGCACCAGAAATGCACAGGACATCTCTGGGCTCACCATCCTCCTCAGCCCTGCTGCATGGCTGTCCCAGCTCAGGGGCTGCACCCTGTGTTTCTGGCTACTGAGCAGGGGGTTCCTGCTGTGACAGTTGCCATTGCAGCAGGACTTGCCGTGGGTGGCTGGCAGGGAGATGATGCAGGACCCCGTGGGGAGCTGTGGCAGCCCCAGGTTCTCCCTGGGAAAGGAGGAAAGGGGGCTGGGAAGTGGTGACCTGTGCTGGTGAGACCTGCTGGGAGGGAAAGGCATATGGGTGCTACTCTGCGGCCAGTGTGGACCTGGCCACGGCCCCCTTGATCCAGGCGGCTGCTGAAAAGCACACAACCACATGTATCCCATGAACAGAGGGGGAGCACAAGGAGCCCGGCCCTGGGACTCCCTTCCTCACCCCGGACATGCCAAACAGCTGCCCCTTGCTCCACCATCCCACCCTAGACCCTGCCACATGGCGCTGCCAGCACCCGACCGCGGCTGCCCGGGAAGCACCAATGCCCACAGACCGCGGGGGCCACTGCCGGGCTGAATGGCCAGGGAACAAAGCTCCCTTCTCTGGGGCTGCTGGCAGCCAGTGGAGTGGAGGGGCTGGCTGCCAGTGCCAGTGCTGCCCGCCCGGCACCACTGGCCCGAGCGTCTGTCCCCACGGCAGGGGCAGCCCCGGGGTCACTCCAGCCCCGCTTGAGGCTGGCCAAGATGGAGAGCAGGCAAACCATCCCTGGGAGGGATGCAGGCCCAGCTTTGGGGTACACAAGCAGCAGCGACCCCCAGTTGTCTGCCCACACCCTGGCAGGTGTAGGGGCAGCAGAGCGGGGCACCCCCACCCCCAGCACAGTGGCGGGGCAGAGACTGGAGGGACACAGTTTTGGGGATGCAGAGACTGGAACACGGCAGCCCCGCAGCAAGAAGCGTCAGAGGCCGTGGGGGCTCCCTGGCATGAGGCAGTGCCCATGGTGAGGTGGGGGGCAGCACCAGGCCCTACTCACCACCGGCCTGCGCGGGAGCCGCGGGTTCTGTGCTGCCATGGCCACGTGCGTCATCCCGGCCCTCTGACGGGAGCGGGATGGGGCCCAATCAGCAGCAGCCCCAGCAGTCAGCCCACGGCCCTTCCGCACGGGAAGGGCTCTGAGCGCCGGAGCTCTGCGAGGCGGCACCAGGGACCAGCAGTGCCCTGCCCCACCAGACCTCGGTCGGGATCCCCGGCAGTCGCGCTCGTCCTGGAAGCCCTCGGCAGGGCCTGCTCCCGCCTCTCCCCAAACCCTCAGGCATCCTGCCAGCCCCCAGCAGCCCTCATCCTCTCCTGCCCCCGTGTTCCTTGTGCCCTGTCCTGAAGAACTGAGCACTGGGACAACTGCGATTGGCACAGCATAGGCTGCACCCAAGGTGCCCCTGTCGCCCCGAGTGCACCAAGCCCCTGCTCTCCACTGCCCCATCAAGCCCTCCTGGAGCCATCCCTGTCACACAGGGCCCAAGCCATAGCTGTGCCCAGAGGGGCTAAGCCTCCTCATCCCCCACTGCTCCAGAGATCAAGAGGGGTCTCCTGCTGCGACCCCTCACCCAGCCACACGCTCATCCACAGGCAGATAAAACCCCCTGGCCAGCAGAGATCTCAGCACGGCCGGGGAGGTGCAGCTGGGGAGCCCTGAGCCCCAGGCCCTACAGAAAACTGCTGCTCATCTCACAGGATGGGAAGCACAAGTGCAGGCAGGCCGGGTCACTTATTCCAAGCCACCAGCTCTGATGACACGAGTCCCAACCCCTCTGGCACCCTGTGCCTGAGGCAGAGTCACATTCAACCCACCCTGAGCCGCCTGGAAACGGAACCCTGAGCTGTGGCTGCTCTGGTTGTGCTCCAGAGGCGAGGTGGCTGCAGGGGTAAGAGGGCAGAGGGGCCATGGGGAGGTGCAGACAGATGTGGCAGGCACTCCCCCCACTACAGAGCGGGGATGGCAGCCCCACAGGGCCCAGACCCCGAACTACACTCACCCGGCTTCCCTGTACCAAGGGCTGAGCTTGAGCCTTGGGGCTCATTAGCCAAGCCAGGTGCATCCAGGCATCAGCCACCACCACATCTCCACCCAGCCTGGACACAGGCCACTCCATCCACAGCAACCGGGGACTGTCCCAGCTCTCCCTAGGCTCTGTACACCTGTAGGGAGGCAGCTGGCTGCGGCGCTGCTCAGCTCTAGAGAGCATCATCCAGCAGGAAGACAAGGAGCAGTGAGAAGGGCAGGGCCCCCCGGCACAGGAATGGATGTGTGTTGTGTGGGACGAGAAGGCTGGGGAGCTCATCCCAGGACGAACCTGGCTTTCCCAAGCCCAACACTCTTCCCACCTGGGATCACGGAAGACAAGATGGATCTGGGCAAGTGGCACAGGGGATGCAGGCTGGGAGCCAGAAGGTGCCAGCACTGCAAGTGGCACAGCCTGGGAGGAGGCTGCTCCAGCAGGACGAGCTCAGGGTGTCCACGGGACAGGCACCTGTCACAGGCAGTCGGGCAGCCCACACTGCAAGCAACCGCTGCCCAGCCACACCATACCCTCCCAGGGGATGGCTGAGACAGCCAGGGCTGCTGAGACAGACGGTGACTCAGCAGCTGAGTCACGGCTGAGCCAGCACCCCGGGACGGGCAGTGAGTCACGAGTGCCCCGGAAAGCTGATCCTGACCTGAGTGTGACGGGAATCTGTATGCATGCTGCCAGAGCAGACATGACACAGGGAATCCTGCAGTCCAGAGGCACCGGCTGGAGCAGCAGCTCTGAAAATCCAGTGCTCCATTTTGAATAGAAACCTCCTTGCCTCCAACACGCTTCGCGGCACGCCCTGCCAAGCAGCAAGGCCAGGCAGAGCCGAGGCACACGGGGCAGCAGCCGGATGCTGTGGGAATCATCCCCACGGAGACAAAACGCTGGGACTGGGGTCTGGAGAGGGGAAGACGGGAGCCTGGGAGTCCGTCAAGGAGCATCCTGGCGCAGGAGCAAGGGATGGGGCAGGCACATCCAGAGGATGGGGCTGCCTAAGTGTTTGGGAATGCTACCTCTCCAGCTGAGCCTGGGAACGTCCCCGCAAAGGAGAGCGTCAGGAGCCGGGGGTTGGTCTGTTTGCTTAATATGTTAAAATTTAATAAGGGCATTATTCATGGAAAGAGGAATCCAGATCCCAGCGCTGCCAAGCCCTCCCTTTCAGCGGCATCCAAGCCGAACAAAGTGGGACGGGGGAGAGGAAATGCCTGGAAATAAGGAACAGACGGGAGGTGGCCGAGCCCGCTGTGGCTGCCGCTCCCGGGCCGGGGCTGGCTCCGCGCTCCCGCCCGTCGCCGGGCTCAGGGGGCCCCGGGGCCGCGGTCCCCGCGCTGCCACGTACCGCCGCGGTTTCACCGAAGTTGGGCGAGGCCGGGCTCGGCCGTGTCACCGGCTGCGCCGTGGGGAAACCCGGCCCCGGGGCTGAGCCAACGCTCCGCGCATCGCCCGGGAACCGCTGTCGGGCGCGGCCGTCAGGGCCTCCCCCCGGGACGGCGAGAGGCGCGGGGAGGGAGGGAGGGACAGGCGGACACACCCCGGACGGACGGACCGACCGCGCCCGACCGCGCATCTACTCCCGCCGACACACCCCCGGGGCCGGCCGGGGTGCGGAGCCCGCACCGGGTCGCGGGCAGGTGCCGGGGGTCGGGGAGGCTCTGCCCGCTCCCTACCCTCTGCCGAGCCAACTTTCCACCCCTTCCCCCCGCCGGGAAGTTCGCGCGGGGCCCGGCCCGGGCCGGGGCTCCCGTCGGGACAAAGCGCGGGGGCGGCGGGCGGTGCTCACCTACATCCGCGTTGCAGAAGGCCTGTTGCGGGTGGATGGGCGAGCAGCTGCAAGCATCGGCCGGGCGGGCCCTGCCGAGCAGCAGCACCGCCAGCCAGGCCAGCAGGCTGGGCAGCGCGGCGGGCATCTTGCGGCGGAGCTACAGGCTCAAGAGACCCGCCCGAGAAACCCGCATCCACCGCCGGGCCGGGCCGGGCCGGGCCGAGCCGAGCCGCGCCGAGCCGCCGCCGGAAAGTTTGGGTCCGGCAGCCGCGGCCCCTGCGCGGTGTTACGGGCGCTGCTGCTGTTGCTGTTGCTGTTACGGCCGCTCCTCCGCTGCCTTCTATGGGGGTGTTTTTGCTTCCTTCCCCCGGCTGCCGCTCAGCCTCGCTTTTTAACGTGCTCCGGGGATTTGCTGCTCCTCCTCTGCATGGCGCGGGGCCAGCCCGGCTGCTCCCGCCCCTCCGCGGAGGATGCGGCTCCGCGACGCGATCGCCTCCCCTGGCCCGGCCAGGCCTGGCCCGGCCCGGCCCCCGCCGCGGGCACCGGCCACCCCCCCACCCCCACCCCCTCACCGCTCCCACCGGGTCCCACCGCCCCCTCGCCCGGGCGGGGCCTGGCAGCAGCGGGCGCGGTGTGGGAGCCGGGGAGGGGAAGGCGCGGGAGCTCAGCCCCCGGCTCGCAGACCTGGCGCCCGGCCTGAGCCGAGCGGAGCAGTAAATTGCAGGGGAGGGCCGCGATTATGTCTGTGCCCAAGCATTTCCTCCGCTTCCGGCTCCTCCAGTTCGACTCGGCTCATCCCGCCGCCCGCATCCCCTCATCCGCTCCCTCCGTCGCGTCCGTGGCACGGCTGGGGGATGGCTGTGCTCAGCCAGGGGTCCTGAGCCACCCAGGTGCCTGCAGAGCTTGTGCCTGTCACCTTTGGCCATAGAGTGCGTCCCCCAAAACCCCACCTTGTCCCTGTCCCGGCTGCATCGCCGCGGAGGGTGTCAGGATGTCACCGGCCTCATCATACCTGCACACCCACGCCCAGCCACACTCCAGCTCGCCTTCATCCCGCTCAAGCAGGCAGGGAGCCCGGCTCTGCCTGCAGGCAGGGACACGGCTTCTGAGCACAGCCGAGCCAGCGCTGCAGGCACGCGTTGGCAGGGAACTGCCAGCACCGCAGCCACACAACCTGCTTCTGAGCCGGCCTCATGGCATAGAGCTGCCTCGCCTTGGCTCCTCGCAGGCGAGGGAGGTGTCAGGGCTGCTTATCCTTCAGGATAAGCAGCAGCAGCGGAAGCGTGGGCAGGTGAACCTGGTCCAAACACTGCTTGAGCCTGCTGGGCAGCCACGGGAGGGGACTCTGTCTTCCCGCTGCTGGGATGTTGGATGAAACCTGGAGATGAGGCTCCAGGTCCCCGACTCCACTGCAGGGCACACAGTTCACAGATGCTTCAGCAGCAGTCGCCAGGATCCTGCCGGCCCAGCTGCCCACGTGCCCTGGTGCTGCTGGGCATCAAAGGGCTGAGGGGCTGAGGACCTGGGGATGCTCCAGCCCCATCCTGTTAAAGGTGGGGCAGGTCTGGTGGTCATGCTGCCCACGCTGTACCCCAGCAACCTGCCAGGCCCCTGATATGAGGAGAGGCGAGATGGGCTCCTTCCAGATCACCAGGACAAGAGCCAGGGCAAGGGTGGGCAAGACCGCTGGCAGGACGGCCTGGGGGTGCAGGGGGATGTGGTATGGGTAGCCCACACTTCCTAGTGGAGTGCAGGGATCCTCACCTGGCTGAGCCCAGGGGACAAGGAGCCGCATGGCCGGGACAGCCCCAAGGGCAGCCCTGGGGCCAAGACAGGTGCTGCTGAGCTGCCAGCCCCGGGCCAGGAGGGTGAGCAAGGTCGGGACAGGCTGTGCCAAGTGAAGCACAGGCTAAGGCAGAGCGGCCAGCGCCGCCCAGGGCCAGCCAGCACCCAGCATGGGCTGGGACACGCCTCGGACGCTGCATGGCCCCAGAGGCCACGTGCATGGGCAGAGGCCAGCTCGGCCTGCAGCACCGGGGATGGGTCCATGCCCAGGGTAGAGCTGCCCCGCTGAGGAGATGAGCGCGTCTGCTCACAGCCCCAGCGCCGGCATGAGTCATTGTCTGGGCTAAACGAAAACACATGTCCAGCCTCATATGCACTCCTCTCCAACTCATGGAGGTGCCGGACAGTGTAAACAGGGTCAGGGGAGGGGGTGTGGCAGGGGGCAGCAAGGCTAGGCTCTCAGGAAGACCCCTGTCCCCTCCAGCCACAACGTGGTGGCCTCACAACAGGCCCCCTCGCTCTCACCTCACATGGCTAGTCCCCACAGTGGAGCAGCACCGGGAGCCCAAGGAGCCCCTGACCCTCAGTAGTCAGTCCCTGCTCTCTGAAGCCCTGAAGACCACGTTGGTGTCATCAGGGAGCTTGTGCCCAGAGCTATGAGGCAGCCGCATATTGAGCTGCACCTCTGTCTGCTCCTACCCACACTGGGCACAGGGTCCCTCCGGCAGCTGCTCTGCCACCCCTGCAGGCACCCCAGGCTGCTGGGAGGTTGCCCCAAAAAAGCACTGGACCCAACAATGCAGGGCCCTGGATGGCAGCCTGGCTCAGGGGGGTTGTGGGAGAGGGCTGGAGGTCCTGGGCTGACAGTGTCCTGACACTGTGGCTCCCCTGCCAACTCCCCCAGCTGCCCCATGCCGCAGGGGGACCACAGAGCCCAGGTGCTGGTGTGATGCCACGCTGCTCCACCAGCCGGGACAGGGGCTGCAGCTCTGTGGTTAGTGGGGTGGGGAGGAAGCTGGGTGCCTGCAGATAACCATGTTTTCCACTTTTGGAACCCAAGACCTGTGCAAGTTCCTCCCCGGGGGCCAGAGGCTGCTGCCACGATTTCACAACACTGCTGGCGAGCTGGGAAGGGTTCCCCAGCCAGCAAAGCCCTGGGGCTGCTGCGAATGCTTCCCAGCTGCTGCTGGCCCTGGGAAGCCAAGCTGGTGCTTCTGGCTCTGCCTCGGTGCAGGCACAGCCGTGCTGTCCACCAGCTCCCGGCCAGGTCTCTGCTCTTCCCAGAGCTGACAGCTCTCTCTAGAGGCACCTCTAGGGTCTGAGCTGTGCAGGGCCAGGGCTGGGGGAAGGCATGCAGCCAGCAAACCATGTACCTCCTCAGGCCATGGACGGCATATGGCCAGTCACAGGGATGTGTCCGTGTTACACCGGGCCCTGGCTCTCAGCCCCAGCAGTTGCATGGGTCACACTTCCTTCCCCCAGCCCTGGAGGCAGAGCTGCTGTACGGGTACCAGGAACAGCCCCAGCTGCTGGCACTGGAGGTTGCCAAAAGCCTCTTCCCTGGTGCTACGGGAAATGCCGGAACTGCTGCGTCCCTGCTGCCCCCACAGATGGGAGCAGAGGGATCCTGTCACAGCACCCTCCCACATGAGACTTACGCAGAAAGCAGTGCC
This sequence comes from Hypotaenidia okinawae, assembly GCA_027925045.1. Lineage (NCBI taxonomy): Eukaryota > Metazoa > Chordata > Aves > Gruiformes > Rallidae > Hypotaenidia > Hypotaenidia okinawae. The sequence continues at coordinate 10,772,522 of BSDF01000018.1, read as the reverse complement.
TGGGGCAGCCCAGCCGTCACCTCACCCAGCTTACGGTAAAAGGAAAGGAAGAAACAGATTCTGAGGAAACATGAGAAGACCTTGGGAAAGTCCCCCCAAGAATGATGTTGGTGGCCCTTGCTTGCCCTGGCCCCCTACACCCCTGGAAGGTCAGGAACAAGGTGAGACCCAGCGAGCTGTGCCCCCCAGGGATGCTTGTTCCAACATCTCCGGTGCACTGGGGAGAGGAGGGAGGTGGCCCCAGGACAGGGTTCCAGCATGGCTGGGCTCCCCCAGGTATCGGGATGGGCCTGGTGTTCTGGCTGGACCCCCCTCTTCTGCCTGGGAAGCACCGCAGCACGGCAGGACCTGAGGCAGAGCACAGAGCCGGGGCTCAGGCTCATCCCCCGCCACAAATCCCGAGGCTGGGTGTCACCAGAGCCACCAACTTCCCACAGGTTTGTGTTTAAGCCAGAGCTGGGCACTAAGGGCTGTAGCGCAGGGCCGGCACAGCGCAGGGACTCAGGTCACCCGAAGCACCCTGTGCCGGCAGCCACCAGGTGCCACTGCCGAAACACTTGCACCACGCCTGCTGCAGCAGAGCCAACCTTTACAGGGGATGCCAACTACAGAGCCGGGAGCGCTGCCCGGCACCCTGCTAGCAACGAGCTGGCAGGGCCTGCACCAGCACCCCTCAGCCTCCCCCACCCCTCTGGTCCAGTGCAAAAGTCAGTCAAATAAACTCAATGCCCTCGTATTTCACGCTCCCGATCCTGGTTTCGGGCAGGAGGAAACGCCCGTCCAGTGTGAAGGCCATGATGTAGCTGGCGATCTTGCCGTTGTCCTCTTCTGATTTAAGCGCCACGATGATCTGGTCATCCGTGTCTGGGATGAATTTGAAGGAGGAGAAGCCGTGGGTTGGGATCACCTCCCCAACGTGTCCCACTGTCACATCCCCAAAGTCCTGGGTGGAGCTCAGCAGCAGGTTGGTGCCTCGATGCTCATCGGCCTTCTCATTGTATCGCTCGTGGCTGGCACGGCGTGGCAGGAAGAACCAGCGCTGCAGGGTGTCACTCCAGGAAGCCGACTCATGGATCAGGTAACCTGCAGCAAGGAGCAGAGTCGGATGGCACCAGGACACCCACCAGGCTGAGGCAGCACCCTTCCCCACCCCGAAGGGCACCACAGCCAGGGAGGTGGCAGCCCCGTGCAAGCAACTGCTGCAAACCTTTCTACTTCCTCCTGCTCCAGTGCCTGTGCAGCTGCCCCTCAGTTCCTCCCAGAGCTGGACAAGGGGCACCTCAGTACATCCCCTCCCTGCCCTGAGGCCTGGTTGCCAGGCGCAGCCCCGGCTGAGCCACCTGCTCCTGGCACAGACAGGGCACAAGACCGGAGAGGAGGGAGAGAAGGACGGGAGAGGTCTCCAGCTTCCTACAACTTTTAAATCTCCTGCATCTACAGGGAGGGAGACCCTGCCCCTGGATCCCATGTGCGGTGGCAGAAGGGATCCCCACTCAATACCTGGGGGTCGGATCCCCGCCGCAGCCCTCAGCGCGTTGTAGTTTGCCACCCAGTTCTCGTGGCCCACGTCGCCCTTGTAGCCAACGACCTTCACCCACTCTGGGTTCTCGTTCACCACCTCCCCCGTCGTCGTGGTCCACTCCTTGCCCAGTCCTCCCACATACAGGTGCTCGTCCTTCACCGCCAGCCACTCCGCCTTGAAGCCTGCAGTGGGGAGAGCAGCATGAGCCGGGGTTCAGCCAGCACACTGGCCCCCACTCCCCCAAAACACCACACCAGACAGCCCAGTACTGGGCACAGCCTCCCCCCATGCATACAGCCTCTCCCTGGGCAGGAATCGCCCCCAGCCTGGGGTGACAGAAAAGGTGCACCCCACCCTGGCAAACCACAGGAGCTCACCTTTCCCCACTGTGCCGTCACCGTCTGGAAGGATCACCCAGGGAACCACCTTGTTGCCCTCAATCTGATACACCACTCCTGTCCGGTCATCCACGGCATAGAGTTTCCCATTGAAGACAACCAGCTCGGAGAGCTCCATGCCCCTGCCCTTCTCAGCCAGGTGGGACTGCAGCACGCTCTCATCTTTGTCCCACTCCACTGTCACGCAGTCCCCGCTGTCCGACAGCACCAGGTAGCCCTTCTTCAGGTAACTGAACCAGGTGTGCTCCTCAGAGCCCCGGGACTTTGTGTCCAGGTCTGCAATGACTCCGATGCGGTACCGCACGCCCTCGGGGTTCCGCTGGGGTGGGGACAGTGGGTAGGTGTCATTGTAGCGGTCCCCTGCCTGCAAGCTGAGCTTCCAGTTCCGAGGATGGGGTGGGACGGGCCGTGTTGGGGGTGACCGGTGCAGGCAGAAGAGCAGCAGCACAAGCCCCACGCAGGCTGACGACAGCACGATGGCCTTCCAGCGCAGTCGGAAGCGGGGGTCAGCACCCTTGGTCATGGACGCGAGGACAGGCAGACCACCCACGCTGATCCGGAGGGGGCTCATAGACTCATGGCACGGCGGGACGGGCATCAGACTGCGGGCGAGGAGGACCTGGCAGCAAAGAGGGAAAGAATTGGGTCAGAGAGCTGGAGCCTGGTGCAGCAGGGCACAGGCACGAGGGAGAGGTGAGGGCTCCCACCCGCTATCCTGCTGCCTCATGCAGGGAAGAACTGGCATGCCAAAGGGGCTGCTTTGATGCTGGAGGCCATCTCAGACCCTTCTCAATCCACCTCTGCACCTCCCGACCAGAAAAAGCCCCAGCATGCTGGCAGGCACGCATGACCTGCTCAGCACCTCTACCTGCCCCAGGGTCTGTAGTGGCTGCGTTGGGGCGTCCTGCAGAACAGTGTCCCCTCACCGCCCCAGGAGGAAGGAGGCTCCTGTCCAGTGGTGAGGATGACCCTTGCTGTGGCCCAGCTCCCGTGGCTCCCAGGAGCCGCCCCAACAGGTAAGCAGCGAAGCGCGTCTCCAGGCCCCACAGTGACACCAGGAGACACGTGGCAGCTCCGCCCGAGCAGGATGCCAACGCCTGAGCAGGAAGCACAGCGCCCGGGTCCAAGGGACACGCTCCCCGAGCTGCCCAACCCTAAAGCCACAGCAGTCCCCTCCCCCATCCCTACCCATGGCCACAGCATCTCCTCTGGGCAGGATTCCAGCATGGGAACCTGCAGCCCACCCCGAGCTGTGCCCACCCGGGGCTGTGCCAGCCCGTGGGGCTGAGGTACCAGCACTGCCGCCCCCAGATACCCCACTCCGTGCCGCTGCAGGACCTGGCAGCTCCTGGGGCTGCTGCAGATGGACACACCGAGCTGCACAGGGAGCGAGATGCTCCCTGGGATGGGGCCTACCCCCCGCTGCCCCCCGTGCCGTGCTGTGCAGTGCTATGCGGGGTAGGGCGGGGGGCTCCCAAGGGGCCCGGCATCGGCCGCGGTAGGGCCCCGAGCCTGGCGTGGGCACGGGCCGGGCTCCCCGCCGCGGCTGCACCGCGGGGCTCTCAATGCGCCTTTCAGCAGCCTCAGGCGCCAACAGAGGCTGCATTGAGCGTGGGGGGCCGGGCCCCGGCCGCGGCGGGGACACGGGAGCGCCCGGGAGGGCCGGCCGCTCGCCCCGGACCCCGCTGCAGCCGGGGACGGCCCGACCCCGCCCCCGTCCTGCCGGGACCCCAGAGCATCACCCTCGGCAGAGGCCCGGGGACCCCGCCGGGCGCATCCGCCCCAGCATCCCGCCCTGAGCGCGGTCCGGGGGACGACTCCGGCTCCGCCGAGCGCACCCTTGGGGACCCCCGGGACGGAGCTCACTCCGAGGGACCCCCAGGACCCGCCCGCAGCCCCGCCCCGGGTCACGGCGCCCCGGCTGCCACCTGAGCAGGGCGCTCGGGGCCCGCGGTGCTCCCAGCCCCGCGGGGACCCCCGTGCAGCGGGCCCGGCCCGGCTTCGGGGACCCCGCGGCGCCGCCCGGCCCCAGACCCGCTCCCGCCCCGGCTCCCTGCTCCCGCCGCCCCCACCCCGCTGTCCCCGCTCACCGCGGCGCCGCCTGAGCGCAGCAGCCGCCGCCACCACCTCCGCCGCGCGCAGCCGCCGCCGCCTACAGCTCCCGGCAGACGCCGAGCGCCGCTACGGCAACCGGCAGCGTCCAAGCCGCCGTGGCCGGGCGCGAACTACAGCTCCCGGCAGCCCTTGCACGCCACCGCGCTCACCGCCCCGCCGGGGGCTGCTGGGAGTTGTAGTCCAGTCCGGGCGCGGCGGGGAGGGTCCCAGCCGGAGTCCTGTGTGTCCATCCCCCGCGTCCCCCCGCACACAAGCGATCGCAGTCCAGCCGGTCGCGATGCGGGACGATGAGCCGGCCCGGCCCTGGGTGCGCCCAGCGCGCCGGGCACGACCCCCGTTGCGGGCCGTCCCGTCCCGTCCCGTCCTCCCCCCGCAGTTCCGGACGCGCCGGTGCCGGCCCGGACGCACCCCGCGCACCTCCGCCTCTCGCGGGACAAATCCTGCCCGGCGCTGCGGGACACACTCGGGTGTCCGGCTGCGAGCGGTCTCCCCGCCACAGGCCCGTCCGGGATCGGGGTCGGGGCAGCTCCGGTGCCCCCCGGGCCTGAGAACGGCCAGCAGCAATTCCCAGCGTGGGGCAGGGTCCCGCCTCGGGGAACAGCTGCGCCCACCGGGGAGGGGGCGGTCGGGGAGGGGTGTCCCGGTCCGCGGCGCCAACTCCGGTAAAGGCACGTGCCGCCCCCGCTCATTGGCTTCGAGCCGGCCGGGCCCGGCTGCGGCCCGGTGCTGGCGGGCGCCGGGAGCACTCACATGGTTAAGGCTCGCATCTGGCAGTGGGAGGGCTGCGTGCCTCGTCCCGCTCCCCCGCCGCCCGCCCGCCGCATTTCCGCCCGGCCGAGGGCCCGAGGCTGCGGGACCGGGAGGCGGCCGGTCCGCCGGGTAGGCTCTGTCCGCGCCGGGGCTGACGGGCGGCACCGGGGGGGATGCCCTAGGGAAGGGAAAGCGGCGCCGGGAGGGAGCAGCCCTGCCCCAGAGGTAGGTGCGGGGCGGGAGGCGGGTTTGGGGGGGTCCCTGCAGGCCTGGGGATGGGAGCTGTGCCTCGTCGTGCGCCCCTGGGTGCTGGTGCGGCCTCCTGGGGTGTCCCGCTTCGGGCCAGGAGCCCGCCCTGCCCACGAAGGGGTCGTGGGGACCCCAGGGCCAAACCTCACGGTCTTCAGAGCCCAGGGCCTGACCCTCAGCAGCACCGGGAGCATGGTGGGGGGACACGCAGCTGGAGCCTGCGGCACAGCCCCCCAGCCTTGCCCCCCAAAAAGCCAGAGACCAGGACTGCCCCCTCTCCACATCCTGCCACCTCTGTGCAGAGGGGGGAGCCACCCCACCCATGTGTCCCCCAACCCAGAGGCACCCCAGCTTCGGATGCTCTAGGAGGGCTGTGCTCCCCCACCCCGAGCCAGGACAGTGGGTGTGCAGGTCCCCCTGCCTCCATGTCACCCCGAGGCCCCTCCCCCCACTCCCCCTCCCCCCGGGGATTTGCTCTTGTTTCATCCTGGTCTTTACCACCGCCTGGAATGTATAAGGAGGAAGCCTCAAGGCTTTAGCAGCTGCTGAGTAGAACTCAGAGCGAGTGAGGAGAGCATCCAGCCCCAGCAGGCAGAACCACCTCATCCCTTCCGCCAGCCTGTATGCATCCGTATGCACACACCTCCTACCCTCTCTGCCCATGGGGTGCAGGGGTGAGACCGGCACTGGGGGACACACTTGCCTCCATTTCCAGCCCTCCAGCTGGGAAGCATGCTGCCATTCTTGGTGGGAATTTCCTGGTAAAGGATTTCTTCTCCCTGAGGAGCACTTCCCTGCTAAGCTGTGTTTTCCCCAGGGCTGAGCCTGGTGCATGTCCCAGGGGAATGTCTAGCTTGCCAGTCCCAGAGCTGAGGGAAAGCCATGGGCTTCCCCAAACCCCAGCAGGCTGCATGGCATGCTCACTGGTGCGTGGCTTGGAGGACAAGCCGGGCGAGGAGGGCCAGTGCCCCTGGGTGGTATCAGCTCACAAGCCCCTGGCCAGGCAGCTCTGTTCCCTGTATCCCCGTGTCTGACTCTCCCCTGCCCACAGAGCTGAACATGGGTAGACACCAGACCAGGGCACAGGCAGGGGGATTGCAACACCAGGCTGCCCACGCATGGTCTCTGCCTCTCCCCAAACCTGGCAGCACCAGCAGGATGAGATAATCAAGAGAGTAGTGGGGGGAGCAGAGGCAGGGGTACCACGGCACCCAGGAAACACATGAGGGCGTGAGCAGTGGGAAAGCCCTTTGGAGCTTTTCCCCATCCCTCCACCCTTTCCTGGCCATGGAAAACGTGACTCATAAGCCAGGCATGCACCCTGGCCTCGAACGCCCTCCCCACCCGTCCCAGAGCACACCAGCTGGTCCCCCTCCTGGGCCCCTGCCCAGGGGCTGACCCAACCTGGATTGCTGACTGGGGACCCCAATGCTTGAAGAGCAGGTGTTCACCAAAACAGCAGGATTCTACCCCAAACTCCTTCCCCACAGCCTGGGACACAAGGCTGAGCTGCACTTGGTTCTTTGCCCCTTGGGGCAAGTGCTCCAACATCCCAGCAGAGCCCAGAGAGCACGGCTGAACAGTGCAGGGGGAAGGCTGCTTGGAGGTGGGAGACAGGCAAAGACTGAACCCCTTTGGGCAGGCAGTGGGCTGCAGCAGGAGCCCAGCAAGCCGCTGTCCCCATCCCAGCACTGTAAGGCCCCAGCTCAGTAGGGTGTGGGACCAGAAATCCCATGCCTGCAGCCCTGGCTGGTTGCACCCCAGCACCACCTCAGACCCTCCTGGCTGCAGGATGCTGAGCAGCCAGGCAGAGCTGGACACATGTTTGGCCAGGACTGTCCTGGCGCCTTTGGGGCTGCAGGGCAGGGTGCTGCGTGCCCGGCCTCCTGCGTGCTACACCTCAGCATGGCAGATACGGTGGTGATAAGGCAGGGAAGGGCAGCAGAGCTGCACGGGTTGGGCCATGGTACCAGTGGCTACTGCAAATATTAGCTCTGGCCCCACTCAGGATGTGGGCTCCCAGGGAGGTTTCCCCCACGGTGCCCAGCTCCTAGCTCTCTGGAGAAGTCTTGCCTCCTTGCAAGCCCTCAGACTGAGGGCCCAAACACAGGGGTGGGGGTGAAGGACTGGCAGCTCCCAGCACACAGGAACCCCTTTCCTGGGCTCAGGCAGGAGGAGGGATGCAGACCCCCATGGCAGAGTCACAGTTTCCCCCAGCATGAAGCTGCCTGTGATTTTCCCAGGTGCAGCATTCCCGCTCTTGGGCAGCCATGGGCAGCAGCTGGAGCCAGGCTGAGCTGAAGCAGCTTGGCCCAGGGCTGGGACAGCCAGCCAGAGCCTGGTGCTCTGCTCCACCCTCAGCTCCCCAGGTAACCCCCTCTGCCACACATGCTGGGGCTCTGGGGGCTGCATAGTCCCTGCTCGGCAGTGGGCCCAGAGCCCCTGCACTGCCCAAACGTTGGTCTCCCCCAACAGCATCATTGCAGCACGTGGCCCAGCTAAAAGCAGCTATTTAGGTGCAGATGGTCCCTGCAGCTGCAAGGGATGTGTATGTCCAGGCTGCAGGCTCTGCTGGGAAAACACTGCCATGGGAGCAGCTGTCTGGGGCTGGCAGGGCAGCGGTGCCCTGCCTGGGGTCACAGCAGGTCCTGTCCAGGGGCAACACAGGACACAGCCTGGCACAATGGGACAGGGCATCTGCAGCTCCTGCTGTTCCTCTCAGCTGTCCCAGGCGTCTCGCAGGGCACTGCCGCAGCATGGAGGGGCTCGGGGCGCTCAGTGTCCTGCTGCTCTCCTGCCTGCTGCTGCCCAACCCTGCGCAGAGCCAGACCAGCCCCAGCCCTGACCAGCGTCTGCAGATGGACCCCGAGGAGGCACCATCCCAGCACCACACTGCCAGGTGAGGGGACCCCAGGGCTGGTGCTCTTTGCAGTGGGGACGGGGCAGCCCTGGCACCACAAAGGGCCCCAGCCGCCACCCGTAGCTCCCCATTGTGCTTTGCTTTCTGCCCCCACCCAGGCCCACACTGGAGCAGAAGTCCAGCAGTGCCCAGGAAGGGCTGCCCCCACGGCCCCGCTGCGTCCGCTGCTGTGACCCCCCCGAGCAACGCTTCTCCTACCCCCAGTACCAGCCCTTGCCACAGATCAACATGACCATCCTGAAAGGTGAGGGCTGCCAGGGCCCCGTGCTGTAGCACTGCCCCACAGCTGAACCCACGGCCTGGACACCATCAGCCTGCCCCCTCTCCAACATCTCCCCAGGGCCAGCACAAAGCTGGGCTTGCAGTGCTGGCTCTTTGGGGTGCTGGTCTCACACAAACTGGGAGCAAGATGCTTGGGCTGGTGCCTGTATTCCAACACCCTACCAGGCAGAGGGGCTGTGGGCAGGAGACCCCAGGGCATGAGCTGCTCCTGCTCTGAGGGCCTCTGGCCAGTGGCTTTTGAGACAGAATCAGAGCCCAGGGAGGGAGCAGGGCAGGGGCAGGGGGTCCCTGCTGTCCCCATGCCCAGGGCACTGGCTGTGGAGATGGCACCCCCCAACTGCATCGGTACATCTGTCCCTCCTGCTTTACCCAGGTGAGAAAGGGGACCGTGGTGAGCGAGGCATGCAGGGCAAGTTTGGCAAGACAGGAGTTGCTGGCAGCAGGGGCCACACAGGGCCCAAGGGACAGAAGGGCAGCGTGGGTGCCCCAGGGGAGCGCTGCAAGAGCCACTACGCCGCCTTCTCAGTGGGCCGCAAGAAGCCCCTGCACAGCAACGACTACTACCAGACCCTCATCTTCGACACGGAGTTTGTCAACCTCTACGACCACTTCAACATGTTCACAAGCAAGTTTTACTGTTACGTCCCCGGGATCTACTACTTCAGCCTCAACGTGCACACCTGGAACCAGAAGGAGACCTACCTGCACATCATGCACAACGGGGCGGAGGTGGTGATCCTCTACGCCCAGGTGAGCGACCGCAGCATCATGCAGAGCCAGAGCGTCATGCTGGAGCTGCAGGAGCAGGACGAGGTCTGGGTGCGGCTCTACAAGGGCGAGCGCGAGAACGCTGTCTTCAGCGATGAGTACGACACTTACATCACCTTCAGCGGCCACCTCATCAAGTACAGCGGGGACCCCTGAGCACTAGCCCACCCTGCTCCCCCTCCCCTGGGGCAGGTACCTGAGGAGCTCCTGTTGCCCTCTCACCCCGGGCACCCCACCTGCCGTTAAGCTGTTAGCCCTTCTGCGCACCACTACCCCTCCCCATCCCCTGCAGCCACATGAGCGTGCAAGCACCATGGACACCCAGCTCCTCTGGGCCAGGAAGATGCACCCAGAGCAGTTGGAGCATTTGTGACCCAGGCATTGGCTGCTCTCCTGGGCGGGCAGGGAGATCACCCCCAGCTTTGGAGGTGATCAGTTGTGGCACTGGCTGTGATCTGGCACCAGCTGAACGAGTCCAAGTGTGGATGCCCTGGTGCGAGGCAGCCCAGACATGGGCACCCTGTGCCTCCACTGCCCCGCTTCTGTAGGCTCCTTCTGGAAAAGGGCAGTGGGTGCTTGGCACCCAGCAGGAAGGGCAAGAAAACCACTAAGGGCCCCAGGTTCCTTCTGCAGAGCTGGGTCCCAGCAGCACAGACACTGCAGTATGGCGTAACCTGTGGGCTGACACTTCCTCAAGCGCTGCCGTGGGGCAGCGGGTTGTGTCAGTTACCCTCAGCGGGTTGTGTCAGTCCCAGTTACCGTCTTCCGACCGATGCTGCCGAGGAGGGGCCAGTTGCCCTGGATGTGGGGCCATTGGCCTCAGCTGCTTCCTTTTCAGTTAGATATCTGCTGGCCAGGCTTTGTATTTCTGTAGATGCAATAGCAGAGTGGGGGTAGGGCAGCATGCTGCCTCCCCCGCTCTCTGTACAGCTTTTTACCACATTAAACACCCCACAAAGTTTGAGTCTACTCACACATTCAGCTCATGCTCTTGTTTTGTGCCCTTGGAGGCTCTGAGTGGGTCAGGGGAGGTCCCTGCTCCCAGGGTGTGTGGGGTCCCCAAGAGCCATGGGCTGGCATGGTGCTGCTGAGCTGGTGGGAAGGGAAGGGCAGACCAATCCTGGAGACCTGAGCCAGGCTCTATAAGGCCTGGCTGCTTCTCCACTGGAAGCTGAGGACAGTAACAAACCCCTCAGCCTACAAGCAGGACAGGCTGGCAGTGGTAGCCTGGCTTGCCCAGAGCCCAGATGATCCCATGGTGCTGAGGTGGGTTCAGGGCCAACTGGGGCATCTGTGGGGTTGTGGTCTGGATTGGTGTGGCTGTGCAGAGCAGGGCTGCAGCTGGAGGCCAGCACAGTGGGGGGAGGGGGAAGACTCAGGGCTGAGCTTAAATAGAGCCCTGGCCCCAGGGGCAGGTGGGGGAGTTCAGGTGGGGCTGGTTGGACCATCTAGGGCTGGCTGCACCCTCAGGCCCTGACATTGGTGTCCCCGGGGGTTGCCCCAGGGACCCTGTGGGACGGCTGGAGGCAGCCACCCTGATCCTGGCTGGCCCCATCCCAGCCCTGGGGTGGGGGCAAAGCCCATGGCAGCACCCAGGCCCTCAGGCAGCAGGCACCGCATGAGGGGAGGGCTGCAGCCAGGTACTGGCTCTGTCCCAGCCTGTGCAGCAGGGCCTGTCCTGGGACACACATCCCATCTCAGGATATTCAGCCCTTCCCTGGACACACATCCTGTCCCAGAACACACGTCCCATCCCAGGACACGATATCCCGTCCAAGGACACACAGTCCCATCCAAGGACGTACGATCCCACCCCGGAGCACGCGGTCCCATCCCAGGACACACATCCCGTCCCGGGACACACATCCCGTCCCGCTCCGCGCGGGTCCAGGCGGCCGTGGCGGGCCGGGCGCTGGGGCCGGGGCGGGCCGGGCGCTGGGGCCGGGGCGGGCCGGGCGCTGGGGGCGGGCCGGGGCTGGGCCCGGGGCGGGCCGAGCTCCCCGGGCGGAGCCTCCGGGCCAACGGCGCCAGGCCGGAGCCGGCGCCGGCGCCGGCGTCAGTGTGGGCAGCGGCATGGCGGAGGCGCGGGAAGGGCCCGGGCGGCGCGGCAGGAGAGACGAGGGCGAGGCGGAGGAGCCGGCGGAGGCGGAGCGGGCCGGCCGGCGGCGGCGGAGGTGGGCTGAGGGCTCGGGGCCGGGGCTTGGGGCCGGGCCGGGGGCTCGGCGGGCGCTGGCCGCGGTGCTGGCCCGGCTCGGCCCGGCCGCGGGTGTCTCCAGGACGCGGCGGCCCCGGGCTGCCCGGCGCTCACCCGCCTTCTCCGTGCAGCTTCCAGCCGGCGGAGGAGCCCCGGGGAACCACGGTCCTGCACGACACGGTCAGCGCCCACCCGCCGCCCCTGCCAGGTGAGGCACCCCGGGGTCTTGCTGGACCGGGGCCGGAGCCGGTGCCGGGGCTGATGCTGGTCTCGGTGCTGATGCCAGTGCCGGTACGGGTGCTGGTGCTGGTGCCGGTACGGGTACCGGTGCTGGTGCTGATGCCAGTGCTGATGCTGGTGCCAGTGCCGATGCCAAGCCCCACCGGTTCCCACTGAGCCTGATCTCTCCCCCTCCTGCCCCAGCGAGGCACTTTGACATCAAGACAACAGAGCCTGTCAGCTTCTTCTTGTCCGGCCTGGAGGAGCTGCTGGCCTGGCAGCCCGACAGCAACGACGACTTCAACGTCTCTGCCGTGCCCCTGGCAAAGCGCCAGCCACCACTGCACAGCAAGAGGCCCAGGACACTGGTGTGCCATGACATGCGCGGTGGATACCTGGAGGACAGGTACGTGCTGGGTGGGGAGGAGATGTGGCAGTGGGACATGACATCTCCAACCCCAAACCTCTCCTGGTTCTGCTTGGTTTCCTTCCTGCCAGGGCAGGGTTGGGGGGTGGGTTTGGCTCTTGCTCAGGACCACAGGGGTGGCTCAGTGTCACTGTTCTGCTCCGCTCCCGAGACCTGAGTCAGATTCCTGCCCAGCCCTGCAGCCATCTGCCAGCGTCCTTCCCGCATTGCCCAACACTCTTCCCTGTCTGCCGCTGCAGGTTCATCCAGGGCTCGGCCACACGCAACCCCTACGTCTTCTACCACTGGCGGTACATCGACATCTTTGTCTACTTCAGCCACCACACTGTCACCATCCCGCCTGTGTGCTGGACCAACGCAGCGCACAGGAACGGTGTCCCCATGCTGGGTGAGGGCAGGTCTGGCTGCAGGGCTGGCGGCTGCAGGACCAGGCTGGTGGGTGGTGGAGGTCCCACGATGGGGTTGTCAGGGTGTGTGGCTGACTCTGCCCTCACTGTTTCCCTAGGCACGTTCATCACAGAGTGGACAGATGGGGAAAAGCTGTGTGAGTCGTTCCTGGCCGGCGGGGAGGAGGCGTATCGTGCCGTGAGCGAGCAGCTGGCCCGCATTGCCCAGCACTACCGCTTCGATGGCTGGCTGGTCAACATAGAGAACATGCTGAGTGTGAGCTGTGGCCCACCCTGCCCGCCTCCTTCCTCCTCCTCAGCCATCATACATCACCCATGCAGGGCCCCTTGCCCACCCATGCCAACCTGTCCCCGCTCTTCTTGCCAGGCAGCAGCAGTGACAAACATGGCTCCCTTCCTGCGGCACTTGACGGCGCAGGTGCACGGCGCTGTGCCGGGAGGGCTGGTGATCTGGTACGACAGCGTCCTCCAGAATGGCACCCTCAAGTGGCAGAACGAGCTGAACGAGGAGAATAGGTGAGGCCGGGCCCTGTCTGCCCTGACACCTTGCCCAGGAAAAAACAGCCCCTGGTTGGGGGGCACAAGCCCACCCCAAGCGCTCGGGGTTTGCACAGCCCTTGGTGGGGCAGTCTGCAGGGACAGCCGCAGTATCCACTCTGCCACCCTTGTCCTCAGGGTGTTCTTTGACGCCTGCGATGGGCTGTTCACCAACTACAACTGGAAGGAGGAGCACCTGGAGCGCACACGTGGGCTGGCTGGGCCACGCCACACCGACATCTATGTTGGTGTTGACGTCTTTGCCCGCGGGGACGTGGTTGGTGGCGGCTTTGACACTAACAAGGTGTGTGTGCCAATGCCAGGCCAGAGCTGGGCCTCCCCATGGCGCATGGCTCTGAGCTCCCACTGCTTTGCTGTGCCAGCGAGGAGCAGGGGAAGCCAGAGGCTGGCAGCCACGTACGGAGAGGGAGCTGGGCAGTCCTGATGCTGCACTGCCTGGGGAGGGAGATGCTGCAGCATGTCCCCACGGTGCCGTCCTGCCCCAGCATGAAGCCTGGGGGAGCTGGTGACAGGGCAGGTGATGAGGCGATCGCCCGTTCTGCTCTCACTCGTCCCTGCAGTCTCTGCGCCTGATCCGCCAGCACGGCCTCTCCGCAGCCATCTTTGCTCCTGGCTGGGTCTACGAGCACCTTGGGGAGGAAAACTTCCTGCGCAACGAGAACAAGTGAGGGTAGCTCGGGGTGGGGGCTCGGGGAGACAAGCCCATGAGCCCCTTGGGTTGGGCGGGCTGCAGGGTGGTGGGATGGGGCTGTGGTGAGACCATGGCTGTGGTGAGACTGTGGCTGCCTGCTGGGACCTGCTCTGGTCCCACTGTGGTGGCACCCAGTGCCATGCCAGGGCTGTGGCTGTAGCAGGGGGCTCTGCTCAGACACGCACCTGTTCCTCCAGGTTCTGGGGCTCTCTGGCTGAGTACCTGCCCACGCACAGCATCTGCACGCTGCCCCTTGCCACCTCTTTCAGCCTGGGCATGGGCACCAGCAGGTTCCTGGCTGGGAAGGTGGGTGTGGGGTGATGGCTCGGCTCTGACCAGGCTGGAGTGGGGTCTCGCTCCGAGCTCCCCACCTGCTCACCCTGTCCTCCAGGAAGAAGAGGCCGGGCCCTGGTATGACCTGAGCGCGCAGGAGATCCAGCCCCTCTACCCAGAGCACGAGGGCAGGCTGAGCACCAGCTGCTGCCTGCAGGACGCCTGGTGTGGGGGTAGCTCCCTGAGGGTGCAGGGGACCATCCCCCCGGCAAGGAGCATGTGGCCATCCGGTGAGTTGGGGAAAAAGCCACCTTCTCAGCACTGTGCTGGCACTGTGCTGAGACAGCATGGCCAAGGTGGAGCTGTGCGGTTCTGGGGCCTCATGGTGGGCATGCCGCAGGGCGCTCTGGCCTCACAGCCCCACAAACCTAACCCAATGCATCTTCTCTTTCTCTCCTCTCCCTCTCTCTCTCTGTGTCTCTTCTCTGGGTGGATCTGGGGTCATCAGCCTTTTCTCTTTCCAGATGGCAGCGCCCCCAAGCTCTACCTGACCCTGCTCTACAAGCTGGAGGGGCCGCACCCTGAGGAGCTCACAGTTGCGCTGGAGCTCACCACCTGGGATTCGGGTACCTGCCATGAAGGCAGCATGACCACCCTGCCTGGTGAGGGCCCTGCTCCTCCCACCTCCCGTCCTCCTCATTGCTCTCTGTAGTGAGCATCCACTGTGGGGTGTGGGACCAGCTACTCACCCCTCAGCCTCCCTGACCCCACTCCCTCTGGCAGAGCCCAACGGTCGGCACCACCCTCGGTTCCTCCCAGCGCCACCACCCGGCCTGGCCAAGCTGCTCGCCACCTGTGACCGTGGTTCCCATGGCTGGACCAGCCGGTGAGCATCCTGCCAGCACCCTGCGCCTGCCAGTGTGTGGGGGGCACCCCAGCCTCCCCCAGCACCCTGCCCACTCTGCCCCTTTGCTCTCAGATGCTACGAGCTGGACCTGCAGAACTGTGGCCTGCGAGATCTCTCCCTGCTTGTGTCACGCCGCCAGCCCAGCCCCCAGGAGATGTTCTTCACCTGCCTGCTCGGGGAGGTCCGGGTAAGTGTCGCGCCCACTGCCCCATGCCAGGAGGGTGGGTGGGCACTCACTGCTTTCGGCCCTGGCACTGCTGTGGTTCCTTCTGCAGGTGCTGGACGCAGCCAGCGCGGTGGCCTCCCCGCCGCAGGTGCAGAGCCTGGCGGCCTCACAGCTCTGGTGGCAGGACGGCCCTGAGGCCTCGCAGCTCTCGCTCAGCCTCACCCTCCGTTGGACATTCCCCCTGGCCGAGCCAGCTGCTTCCGTGTCCTCAGCCAGGGCTCCAGCTGCCACCGGGGCCAGACGTCGCCGCAGCTCCTGGGGCTGGCGCACGCCTGCCTGTACCGTGCCGTGGGCCTGGTCGTGCCACGGCCGGCGACTGGACAGTCCTGCCGGCTGGAGCTGCTGGTGGAGCCGGTGCTGCGCGACGAGCTGCCCGTGGACCCCCACCATTGGGGGCGGCTGGTGCTGGTCTACTCCGAGCCAGCCAGCTGAGACGGGCATTAAAAGCGAGCGTGGTGCAACCCCTGTGTCTGTGTCTCCTCCATGCCGGTGGTTGGGCTGCAGGCAGGGGTCGGGTGCTGGGGGGGCTGAGAGGGTGGAGGCTGGACTTCATCACCTTGGTTCAGTGAGTCCCTCTTTTCCCACCCCCATGGTAGGGCTCAGTTCTTGCTGGGGGTGCCCTCTGGGTGCTGGCCTGCCCAGGGATGCCCAGGGACCCCCAGCTCCCACAGCTCTCACTGCCTGTGTGCACCTAGGCAGGGGCTTCCTTCCCAGAGACCCTCACAGTCCTGTGTCCACCCACCTTGGTGACAGCCCAGGTGCAGCTGCCAGCACCAGCTCTGCTAGTCCACCCCTGGGGGCCCAGCCCAGCACTGCCCAGCCCACTCCTGCCGCTTCCTGGGGCTGGCAGGCAGCGGCTGTGCCCGTGCTGCCTCCCTGGGAGTGCTTATGTGGAGAAGGGGAGAAAATTTATGGCAGCAATTATTTTCTCACAGTCTGGTGAGCAAGCAATTAGCAGGCAGGGAGGAAGGTGAGCACGCTGCACAGCAGGGTCACCCAGCCCCAGCTCCCCCTGGCTCCCTGACCCCCATCCCACACACAGGAAAACCCGTCCATCAGCAGGTAAGCTGCTGCTCTCCAGCAGGGCACTGGCTCTGAAATGAATTATTATATTCGTTAGAGGAATGAAGGGCTTGGCACAGCCAGGGAGGGGTCCTGTCGTGCCAGCACCACAGTCCCTTGCCATGGCAAGGATGGGGACCCAACGGGCTGCCCCCTTGCCTGCTGCAGGCTGTGGCCCCCTCCCCAGGGGTGTGTCAGGATGGCCAATGCCACCGTGCCAGCCATGTCCCAGCGCCAGCACCCCAGTCAAAACCTGAGTCGCCTTGGTTGAAGAAAGAAATCTTTATTAATAATTTCAATAATAATAATAATCCTTGTAATAATAATAATAATAATAATAATAATAATAATAATAATAATAATACTGTTTATTAGAATGGTCACACCTTTGAAGCATACAGGATGGGCCGGCGCCAGCCTGCGCACCGGCGGCCGGCGCAGGGCTTTGCTGTAAGGAAGAAGCCAGTACAGCGATGGAGGGAGGGGGCTTTATACAGGGGGCGCGGGGCCGGGGCGGCCGGGGAGGGGAGGGGGGCTATGTACACCGGGAATAGAAAAGGGGGAGCTCGTTGCTGGGGCGTCTGCAGACTATAAAGTGAGGTTTGAGGAGTGGCGGAGCCTGGGGGAAAGGGGGAGGGGGTGGTGGTAGGGGGGTGCTGAGCCCCAGGGGCTGGGGCTGCACCCCGGGATGGGCTCCGCGGCGCGCTGGCTGCTGCAGCCCGACCCCGGGGCTTGGGGCGGTCTGTGCCGGTCCCCGGTTCCGGGTGATGGGAGTACCGGCGGGGGGGTGGGAGCGGGGCAGCCCTCGCTCCGTTCTCAGCGCAGGGGACCGCAAAGCGGCGCCGGTCGAGGGATGCTCCCTCCCGGGGGAAGGGGGAGCCGCGGGCGCGTCAGGGGACGGAGGGGATGGGAAGGAGGGGACAGGACGGCAAGCGAGCTGCAAGCTCCTCTTAACAAAATTTCCCTTTAAAAGGCGGAGGCTCGCCCCCCTCTCTCCCCATTCCCCACCCCCCTCCCCCTCCCCGCGACGCCCGGCGCCTCGGCTGACCCCCCTCGGGAGCTGAGGCCTCGCACATTCGGCACACCGATGCTCAGAAACGCGAGGCCGGGCTTTACCAGCCCAACACCCGGTCTCGGAGCCGGGGAAGGGGCATCCCCCACCCCCCAGCGCCGCCGCCGGGGCGGAAAGGAAGACGTGGTGCCCAGGCCCTGGCCTGGGTGGGTCCGGTCGCCCCGCCGGCTCCCCCGCCCTGCCCTGCCGCGGGGGCCGGGGCCGGGAGGGGCCTCTCTGGCTCGGCCGGTCCCTGCTCGCCGGGGCGCTCCTCCGGGACTCGCTCGGTGCGTGTGTGGACGGGATGGGACTGTCAGGTGGCTGCTGCCGCTTCGCTTTATATTTTTTTAATTTTTTTTTCCTTGCTTTGCTTTTAGTTTTTTGGATTTTTTTTTTTTGTGTGTGTGTGTGGAATTTGTTTGTTGGTTTTTATTTTGGTTTTTTTGGGTTTGTTTTTTTTTTTGTTTTGTTTTTTTTGCGCCCTTCCTGGTCCCAGAAGGAAACGGCCGCGGTTTCACTACAACAGAAACAAGAGAGAGGCAAGGGTTGGGGTGCGGGAACCGTGCGGGGCAGCCTGGCCGGGAGGGACCAGCTGCCCTCCTCCCCGCCTCGGAAAAGCACTGCTGTATTACGGGGGTATCCTCAGGCTGCCCGCCCCCAACACACCCCTGCCCAGCCCCGAGGAGCGCGCAGCATCCCCCGCCGGCTCCTGTCTCTCCTACGGGGTGTGCAGAGGGGCTGCTCGGGGCGCCACACCCGCTTTCCCGGCGGAGCATCATCAGCCTCGGTGGGGGACGAGCCCTCCGCGCACCCCAGCAAGGGCGGGGACCCCGCGACGTGGTCCCCAGTGCCCGGGGATGCCGCAGGCAGGAGCCACCCGGGGCTCCGCGGTGCCCAGCAGCACCGAGGCGGGGGGCGGGCGGCGGCGGGACGGAGCCTCCCGAGGTACCGCCGAACTCAGCCCCAGCCCGCCCGGCTCCTCCTGGGGCTGGGGCTCGGCCTCGGCTCTGTCTGCCTGGCTTGGGCTGGCGCTAGGGAGCAGTCAGTGCTAGTGATGGGAGGGGCTGGGTCTGTCTTGCTAGTAGGGAGTGAAGCGGCTGTACCCTCCTCGGTATAGACTAGCCTGCAACATCAAAGATGAAAAAAAGCCAATCAGTATTCGAGAGAGAGGCGAGGCCCCATTCTTCCCTTTTTTGTTTTCCTTTTTAAATTTTTGTTTTCTTTATTTTTAATTCTTTTTTCTCTTTAAAGTGGCCCCAAATCCTTGGGACGTGAGGGGCATCCAAGGCCAAGAGGGCCCAGAGATACTATGGGCACTGCCATGGGGTGCTGCATGAGCCAAGGGCTGTAGGGTGTCCCTGGCACAAAACCACCCTGGCTCAGCCTTGGTGAGACCATGGAGGAGCCCGTCCCTGTCCCTGCTGCGGCGCTGGGCTGGTATGGGCCCTGCCGAGCCCCAGGATAGAGGGACTACAGCCCCTCACTAGTGGCAGCTGGGGGTGCCACGGGGTGCGTGGCAGCCCGGCCCCAGCCAGGGGCAAGTGGGTTAATTAAAAAAAAAAAAAGGAAGAAAAAGACATTTTGGCTTTGAGCCCCTGTCCATGAGTGGGATTTTTCATCTTTGATGCTGGTTGTGAAGCTAGCTAAAAGCTGTGGCACGTGGGAGGGCTGCTGGCACTGGCGCCCAGGCTGGAGATGACAAAGGGGGTCTTGCTCCCCAGGTGAGGGGCAGCTGCCCCCAAGAAGTGGCATGTGTGGGCAGGATTGTGCCGGGAGTAACAGGGTACGGAGACTGGAGGCACGGGGTTGGGGGGTCTCCTCTCTTGCCTGCCTGCAGACAGAGCCGGTTGCTGCCACCACTGCTAGCTCCCAGCCCTGCTCCCCCCAGCCCCTGTGTGTGGGGCTGCCCCATGCCCTGGGTCCCCCTCCCTGGGCTGGCTGCAGCTCACGCCAGGAAACAGAAAAAGGCCTCAGGGGCTGCTCTTACCATGGTGCCGATGCTGTACGTGGCGGTGGGGCCGATGGTGTGATGGTATGGGTCTGCTGCTGCATACACTCTGCCATAACTGGAAGCAAACACAGCAGTGGCATTAGTGACTGGGGATAGGGTCCTATCTACCCTCAGCAGCCCCCTTTCTCCAGCTGCTGCTTCCCCCCACTAGCCCCCCAGCACCCTCCCACTTCTCCCTGTCTGCGCTCCAGTCCCTGCTGGGAGTCCAGCGGAACCCGGGGGCCCTGGGCTACAGGACACCCTCACCATGCTGGGCTCCGTCATCATGCTGGGGGGTGTCAGACCAGGCAGTGCTGGTGGCAAAACAGAGCCTCCCCCCTCCCCCCGGCCTGGAGCGATACCCGTGAGGCAGTGGTGCTTACCTGTCACTGTATGCTGCTGCTGCTGCCGCGGGCTGGGCGTATCTGTAGGCAGCATAGCCCCCCTGCATTGGAGGAGAGACTGCTGTCAGGGAGGGGGCAGCACCCGCTGAGGGAGGTTGGGGGGGTTGGGGCATCTGGGCACCCCCTGGGTGCTGCCACGGAGCAGCGGTGGGACCCCTCGGGAAGCTGGTGCTGGCAGGCGCGCACCAGCCTCATTACCATTCCCCGGGGACTTTCACAAACATTAACCTTAAAAAATTAAATTTCCAGAGGAGAGAATGTCACGTCCCCGCTCGCTTTAATGAGGTGTCACGTTAGATAAATCCTTCAGCCGCCCGCCTGAAATATCGCCACTGGCTCCTTAAATACGGAGGTTAAATGCCGGTGTGAGGCAGCACGCCGCCGCTTCCCGGGGCCGTAAATCCCATGCGGTGCTGCCCAGTGAGGGGCCTGGCTGGGGGCACAGGACCCATGTGTTGCCACCACGCTTGTGCCAGAGCCATGCTCGTGTCCACCCTTGTGTTCACACCCTGCCTGGGCTCCAGCTGCTGTCCCCAGGGAAGGGACTGGCTGGAGAAGAGCCCAACGAGGAGCTTCCTGGACCCCCCACCCCGGCACAGGGTCCCAGGCATGGCCCAGACCTGGCATGGTACTTACATAGATCTCTGCTCCGTAGAACCCGTCTTGGTAGACGACCCTGCAAACAAGGCAAAGGCGTCAGGCCCTTGTCTGAGAGAGCTTGGGGTGAAGCCAGCAAACCGGGGGCACAGCCAATGGGTGAGGAGTGGCTGTCGAGGCATCCCAAGGGCACATCCCAGGGTTGGGACTCATGTCAGGGACACGGGGACAGGTAGGGAGCATGGGGATGCCACAGGGATGGCAGGGACTAGGCAGGATCACCGCTGGGATCGACAGAGCGGTCTTACACCAGCGTGGCCGTGCCAGACACCAGAGCAGCCGCGTGTGCTGGCACAGAGTATTTCAGTTAAACCAAGTGATGAGGCTGGAGGAACTGTCCGCACTTCGGGGCACAGGAGGCTGGTGAGCTTGTGGGTCACCCTGAGGGGCAGTAGCTTGAGGGGATTTGAGGGATGCAAGAGGCAGGGAGATGCCCGGGGAGCCACAGCCCATTCTTGAAGCACGAGAGTGTGGCAGTGCTGATGCTGATGGCAGCAATCGGAGCAACATGGCAGCAAACAGACCCTGCACCCCAAGGCAGGTGGTGCCCCCACCCTGTCCAGGTACTCACGCGCCGTAGGTGGGGATGGGCGGTGGAGGCGGCGCAGCCCGGAAGGTGTTGTAGACAGCACGTCCTCGTCCCCGTAAGTGTGCCCCTCGGTAGGCCACGGCTGTACCCGTGGCGGGGTATGGGAACCCCGTTACTGTGGGGGGAGAGGACAAAGGTGGGTTTTCCGCAGCAGCTCCCGACAGCCCGACACGAGGCATCGTGTGCCAGAGCCTGCCGCCATCCTGGGGGATGCTGGGGACCGGCCTCATGGGGACACTGGGGATGGGGCATGGGGAGCTGGGGGGAGGGAGGGAGGTAAGGGCTGCACTGCTCAGAGTGGCAGTGGGGTCAGGCACAGTGCAGAGCTGACTTGTGGCAGGGCCGACCCCGACCTGACATTACCTGCGTAGAACTCGGGGCCGTAGACTGCTCCCACCACTGGGTTCAGCTTCCAGCCTGCAGGCAGGGACAGGCGGTGAGGCCGGAGCACCCCCTGCAGTGCTCCCCCCACCCCCAGTGAGGTGGGTGCAGGGGGAGGAAGGCCCAAGGGCACAGAGGGTGTTTGCCCCCGCCCGCCACAGCTCCAACTCTCCTCACATGGTCCTTACCATTGGTGTAGGGATTGGCAGACTTCTTGTTCGTCATGACACGGGCCGTGGCGTTGTTCACCTGCGGAGAGAGGGGATGGGGGCTCAGTGCCGGTGGGCAGCGGGATGGGTGATGCCCCGGGCCAGGATCTGCTCGGCCGCACTCGGCATGCGTTGCTGCTGCGTGGGATGCCGGAGCGGAGGGTCCCGGCCGCGCAAGGAGGAGCCTCTGCCTGCAGCAGCCCTGCCATGATGCAGTCCTGCCCGCATCCCCAGCCAGCCCAGCCACCAGCATCGTTTGTACTGGTGGCTGATGCCCCAACCACTGCAGTGTGCATTCAGGGCCTGTCCTGCGGCTCAGCCACCTCCTGTCCCCCCTCCCCGGCCTGCCCCTGCCCGCAGGAAGGACATGCAGCGGCAGGAGTCGGGGTCACTCCCTCCAGCTCCCTCGTGGCTTTGTTGGACCACGTTCTCTGACAGGCAGGGCCCATCCATGGGGCATCACCGTGCCCTGTGCCCGCCCTTCCCTGCGCTCAGCACTGCAGGGGATGCAAGCATCCTGCTTGCTCTGTCCCACTCCCTGATGAGCGGGCAGAGCCTGATCCCTCTGCCTTGCTCAACAAGGACTCAACTCCGGACCAGGCAGTGTGGCAGCTGCGGGCACAGCCGGCGTGGGAGCCCTGCAGAGCAGCCTTCTCTCCCAAGGAGGGCGTGTGGAGCCCCTCTCCTCCCTGCTGAGCTCAGGGCAGTTGCACACCAGGCATGGGGGCTGTGGGTAGCTAAGGGTGCCAGACCCCTCTGTGATGGGGCAAATTGCATACCCAGTGATCCCTACATGCAGGGGCTTCATATGAGCCTGGCCGTGCCAAGCCAAAGCCTTCCCGGCAGCCGGCACACATGCTCCTGCGCCGCATTCATGCACGTGCCGGACAAACCTCCCCTTGGGCATGCGGGGCCAGGCTGGGACCTGGAGTTTGCCCCAAAAAGCATCCCGTGGCCTGGCTCTGCCCTGCCTGCAGCCCCTGGGCAGGGCGGAAGGACACACGCACACGCAGGCATGGCACTAGCACACTTATCTGAGCACCTCAATCTTCCGGCCCTCTACGATGGTGCCATTCAGCTTCTCCCGTGCCCGGTCGGCATCTGTGCTAGTTTCAAAAGTTACAAACCCAAAACCCTGTGAGCAGAGGAGAAAAGGAGAAAGAAAAAGAGACAGAGAGAGACAGAGAGAGGGTGCGGGGACAGAGAGAAGAGAGAGGGGGTGAATCAGGAGAGCTGGTGCAGGAGATGAGGCTGCTGCAGTGCAGAGGTAGAGAGCCCAGATCATGGGCCCCCGCTGAGGCCCCAGCATTGCCTGCGAGCTGGGAGAAGAGTCTGGGAGAGGGCACAGAAAGCAGGGAAGACAACAGAGACATCCACACACAGAGGGTCACAAGCTGCCTGCGTGAGGAGGGGGAGAGCCAGCCCTGCCCTCCCTCCAGCACTTGGGGCACAGGAACCCACACAGCCCCCTGCCCCATCCAGTGCGGGGCAGTGGGACAGGGCTGTGCCAAGATAGGATACCCCGTGTTTGGGTCCCATAGGGCAGGAGAGGAGGGGAGAGCAGGCAGAGGAGCCCCCAGGCATCCCAGCACCACTGGCCCAATCTCTGGGGCTTGCCGTAACGGCACCAGCCACAGGCAGCACCCACCTTGGAGCCCCGCTCATTGAAAATGATCTCCACGTCCAGGATCTTTCCGAATTGCTGCAAGCAGGAGAAGAGAGGGGTGAATGCCCACAGAGTCCCCGGGACTGCTGGCACAGGTGCAGGCAGGGGGCTGCCGTGGGGGACAGACCCAGGGGCCCCTGATGCTGTGCAGGGCAGAGTAGAGCATGGCCCATCCCTCCTGCACCATCCCCTTTGAGGACTCAGAATCTCATTAGCCTGTGCTGCTTTGAGACCTAATGAGGGTTGGGAAAAGGATGAGGGGAAGGGGACCAGAGCCCCAGGTCACTCCCCTTCCATGCACAGGCCTTGGCCCCATCACCCCGCTGTTACCCAGGGTGCAAATCCTGTGCCTCCCCGCTCCCCACCAGCCCCAGCGTGATGCTGCTCACGCTGTCTGACTCACCCCGAACATTTGCCGCAGGTCGGGGTCCCGGAATCGGAAGGGGATGTTGGAGACGTGTAACCGCTTGGGCTGCTGCTTGTCTGTGTTGTCTGAGGAGTGTAGCTGCTGGCTGTCTGTCTGTGCCGCCTCGTCTGTCTGCTGTGAGGAGCGTGGCTGGTTGTCAGCTCCCAGTCCCACAGCTCCACATCTCCACACCCCCAGGTGGGTGTCCTCTCCCCTCCCCTGTGCTTGGCCCGGTCTCCACAGGAACACCCCACACCCTGTGGTCCCTGAGCTCTGGGCAGCACCTTCCAGGTGTCCATCCCTCGGGCAGCTGGGGTAGCGCAGGAGTCCCAGCTCCTGGGAGGGGGGCAGAGGGGGTCTCAGCTCTCCCTGCACAGGCTAGTGAGTTGGGGGGATGCCGGAGGAGATCTCTACCCACAGCATTTTGGGGAAAGCCCAGCCACCGGCCCTGCCCACACCTCCCTGCCTCAGCCAGTGCTGCCAATGGGGCCAGGGCATCACCTGCCCCACGAGTGATGCTATGTGGGGACCTGGGGGCTTGAGCACCACAGGGATATGGGGAACACACCGTGAGGAGGGGGAGGCCTGGGAAAGGGTCGGGGGGCTATGCACCACAGAGAGCCAGCCCATGTCCCCAGTTACCCAGAGGCACAGTGCCCATCACCGCGGCACACGGGTGGGTGCGGGGTGTGTGTGTGGGGTGGCAGAGCCACACGTGGGGCTGCCAGCCCAGGCTGGGAAGTGCCTGCTCAGCACTTTCCCGGCTCTGCATTACAACCCTGTAATTGAAGCTATCTGGTGGGAAGGCAGCCAAGCAGGTAGATTACAAGTGATTAGAAGTGATGGGGGCGGGTGTGGGCTGTGAGGGAGAGACCGGCAGCCGTGGCAGGGGGCACTCAGCCCAGCACCCCATGGCCAGGCAAGTGCTCCTGCCACAGCATCCACCCCAGCAGCCTCAGCACTGCCCTCAGCCCCGCCAGCATCCACCCCAGCACTGCCCTCAGCACCCCCAGCATCTGCCCCAGCACTGCCCTCAGCCACCCCCCGGGATGCTGTGCCCTTACCGGTACCGTCTGTGTCCCTGCTATGGACTGTGTGCTGGCGTCGGTGCCCGGCTGCTCGGCGTGGCTCTGTGCTGGTGTGTAGAGGGTCATGGCGTGCTCCGGTACTGTGCTTTGCCCCGAGTAGTCCTGCGTGGGGTGGGGGTGCGGTGGCGCGTACTCTGCGGGGATCCCGTTCTGGGGGGGCGGGGGATACTGGGCTGGGGGGTAGGGTTGAGCCATCGCGTCCGGCGGAGCCGTGGCGTCCTGGTTACCCTGCCAAGACAGTGGCACCAGCCCCCTTACCCACCAACATCCCTGGGGTGCTTGGGTTGCCACCTACCCTGGGGAGGGGTCCCGGACCCTCCAGCCAGCCCTATCCCCATCATGCCCCAATCTCTGGTGTCCCCCTCCAACCCAGGGCTGCCTCTGTGCTGCAGCAGCTCCTGGCGTGCATTGTCTGCAGCCAAGACCCTCTCCCCTCCTGCTCCCAGGCCCTGCCTGCTCAGTGAGCTGGGGCTCAGGCAGCGGGAGGACAGAGCACATCCCAGCCCCCCAGCCAGGTTAACTGCACATCACCCTTTCCTGGGGAAGGAACCAGGGCAGACCCCTCGGTGGGGAGCCCAATGCAGGGCAGAGCAAAGCCAGGCTGGCAGCATCAGTTCCCCCTCAGCATCCCAGGATAGGGAAGGAGAGCAGGGCTGGGGGGAAGACAACTGTTAACGACCCCTTGGCAAACCCCAGGCAGGCAGCAATTAACGACTAAATACTTGATTAGGCCCTTTGCTGGAAAGCAGCTGGCCCTGGTCAGAGGGGGAAGAGGCACCTGCACCACCGGCTGGCTGAGACAGTGAGGGGCTGCTGCCCGCACCTCTCCTGTCCACCATCCATCCTTACAGCCTCCGTGCACCCACGGGTTCTCCCCACTTGCACATGCGTGTGCTGCACCCACAGCCACACGCAGACACCCAGCACAGGGCAGCAGCCCCCATCGAATGCCTCTGGCAGCGTGTGGGGCAGCGCTGGCCGCCCCTCGGATGCTTTACAGCCCGCGGCGGCCTCTGGCTGTGAAATACACCCCTGGCTCAGCCTGTGGAGACAAGCTCCTTAATTGTGTGCGTGGCCGATTTATGGTGCTGAGGGACAGCGGGGGGAGGGAGGGGAGAGGTTGTGCTGCCAGCAGCCGTCCCCAGGCTGGCAGAGCCATCGCTGTGCCTGTGAGGCTGGTAGTGGAGCCTGTGCCGGGGGCGTGGTGGGGGCCACACGCAAACCCAGTGCAAAACGGTCCCGCTACAGATCTGCAAGTCATCGGCAGGCTCGCCAGCGCCTTCCCGTGCTGACTCAGCTGCCTGGGGATGCACCAGCCAGATGCACCTGCCAGCGCGGCCGGGGGATGCCGATGCTGCAGACGGCGGAGCCTCAGCCCCCCGGCACTGCCCCCCAAGCCTGCAGCCAGGGCAATGCTCCTGCCTGTGCCGCAGGGGCAAACCCCACCTTGCAAGCTAGTGCATTTCTATCCTGCCCTCAGCCTGCTCCAGGGAGCGAGCAGACACTGAACAGTCACTGCTCCCAGCACCCGACCCTCCCTGCCTGCATCCCTGACACCCAGCGCTGGACCCTCACTGCCTGTATCCCTGACGCCCAGCACCCAATCCTCCCCACCTGCATCCCTGACATCCAGCAGCTGACCCTCCCCAACTGCATCCCTGACATCCCTCGCCCAACCCTCCCTGCCTGCATCCCTGACACCCAACGCTGGACCCTCACTACCTGCATCCCTGACATCCATCGCCCAACCCTCCTTGTCTGCATCCCTGACGCCCAGCACCTGACCCTCCCTGCCTGTGTGCACGGAGCCAGCAGGCAGAGCAGCACACAGCACCCTTCTGCCTGCTCTATGCCAGACACTCATCCTTGCTGTCATCACAGGCAGGACCGGCGGCTGTCACAGCCGGGATGGGCACTGCTGCCCAGGAAGGAAGAACCAGAGGGCAGGGGGGATGCAGAGGGGTGCCAGGGCAGGGACCGTCCCCACCTGCCCAGGTCTCGGGCCTCGCTGGCTCCTGGCCAGCCTGTCCCGACAGCCACGTTCATATCTGTTATTAATTAGGGCTGTCGCAGTGCTTGTCAGCCCAAGTGTTATTTCATTCAGGGACCATTAGGTTCCCCTGTTTTGCTGCTCGCTGTCGCTGGGGCTGCTGGTGCTGCAGAGGCACAGATCTACTGCTCCCAGCACCTCCCTCCTGCCCATCCATCCCTGGGCGAGGAGAGGGCTGCTCGGCTCGCTGGCGGGTGGCTGCTGGGGGCCAGGGCTGCGTGGGGAGAGGGATGGAGATGGGTTTGGCTCATTGATGTCACGGTGGAATGACTGGGCTCTTCTGGGCTGCCTGCAGCATGGAAAGAGGCCCATTCCTGGGGAATCACCACAGTCCCTCTGCTCCTCCCAGGAGGGTTTTGGACCCCCACAGCCAGCACTGGGAGCAGCCCCACACCCCTCCTTGCACCTATTGCATGGGGGGTCCTCGGGACCCACCTCAGCACCCCAGGGGAGGCAGCCAAATGGCATCAGTGCTCCCAGCTTGGGGTGCCAAGCCCTGCCAGGAGCCCCTGGGGGTGCTGGCATGGTGCTGGCCTGTGGGTGCCAGGCGCGGGGTCTCTGACAGGCGCCCCTTGCTTGCATGCTGCCTGTCCCTCCTGGGGTGTGGGGATGCTCCTGCACCTGAAGCTGCTTTCCACGCTCAGAGTCAGAGAAATCCCGGTTATTAATGGCTCACAGACATTGAGCTGGGAGATCTGTGTGGTGCCCAAGATGGAGTGTGGGGCAAAGCTGGCAGTGGGGGCACTGGCAGCACCCTACCACCCACCCACGCTGCCCATCTGCCTGGGCAGGACACTGGTGGGGCTGTGGCACGGCTCCGTGCCAAAACACCATGGCCCCAGGGCCGGCAGCAATGGGGCTGCCATGGGGAGCTGAGCCCTTCAGCATCAAGGGAAGAAGTGGCAATGGAAAGCACACCACACACTGCTGCATCCCATGGGTTGGCTGGCATCCCGCTGCCTCCCAGCTCCTTGGCAGCCCCTGGCGCCAGGAAAGCCGCCGGAGAGCAGCTCTATCTGACTGGCTGTGGGATGCTGGCCCCCCCACCCCCATCCCATCCCTGGGTGGGGCGTAGAGCCAGGAGGACCCAGCGATCCCCTGCCCTGCATCACCTGCCTTACCCACAGCTCAGCCCTGTGCAGCGAGCGGCTGCCGCAGCAGGCAGGCAGGCGGGGAGGGGGTTGGGATGGGGATATCATCTTTAGCTGATTAAATGTCCCTCATTAACGAGTTTCTTTAATTAATGAAGTTTTTTTTTGTTTGCTCCACTTGTGCTCTCCCCACCGCACTCTGCCTCCTCAGCACAATCCAGGCCATTTCCTTTCAAGTCATTTAGCGCGTGGGGCCGGTTCCTGCCGATGCCGCACTTTGGTGATTGTGCCTGTCAGCTTCAGGCTGACGACGCCATTTCTAACAGGTTTTTGCTTCTTTTTTAAAGGAAGTAACGCGTCCGGAGCCCCCCTGAACGCAGAGGATGTGTCTGAGCAATTAGCTGAGCGCGGAGCGGCTGCGCTAATGAGAGGGCACCCGCAGGCCCTCTGCACCCTGCGATGCGCTGACACCCAGCACTCGCCATGGGCAGCCCGGCGCCACGGCACAAGTGCCCCCTCGGTCAGCGGCCACTTGTGAGCACCTGTCACCTGCTGCCAACCACCTCTAGATGCGGATGAGCAGGGGGGAAGCCCCATGAGGGGGGTGTTCTGAGCGAGAATGGAGAGCAGGGAACCCCACCCAGCCACCTCTGCCCAGGCCAGTGTTGCTCAGGGTGCAGGAGTGGCACAGCACTGCTGGATCCTGGCATTGCACCACCAACTCCTGGCACAGCACCACCGGCTCCCAGCACAGCACTGCCGGCTCCTGCCATGTACAGTCTGGTTGGCCAACAGTATGCCAAGCCCAGGGCAGCTGGGGAGGGGGCACAGTCCCTCCATCACACTGCTCCCCACCGCCAGCGAGAACGGATGGATCCCTGAGAGCGGCGCGCACCAAGGACCCCACAGCTCCCCAACGTGGAGGAAGAGCGGATCTGCGGGCAGCCAGCCCAGCTGCAGTCCCCGACGCCTGTGGCTGTTCCACTCCTCCCACTGGGAACCAGTCACCCGCCATGGGATGCAGTGAGGGACCGGGGTCCTAACCACACCGCAGCATCCAAGGAGGCCACTAAGGCATTCGTCCAGGTCACAAAGCTGCAGCAGGCAGCGCATCTGGCAAGCACGTTCCCCATGCCCAGCCTGTTCCCCTGGCTCAGTCTGGCTCCAGCTCACTGATGTCAGGGTGTCCCCTTGCCTCAAGGTGCAGATGCCCATGGTCAGAGCCTTGAGCAACTCCCCGAGGGTGCCTGGCCGCATCACCTGCGCCAGGGCAGCTGCTCACGCTGGCAACAGATCTGGAGTGCAGCGCTGCAGCGGGCTGCCATGGTGGGATGCAGCGCTGGGGCCAACAGGAGCATCCATCGGTGCCACCTGGGATGGTGCCACGCTGGATGCCAGGGACCAGAGGCAGGAGGGTACTGGCAACATCCCCATGTGCCCCCCAGGTACCACATGGTTGTGCGGTCCCGGCGTGCTGCCACGAGGCCGTGGCCCCGCACGGCTCGTCTGCGTGACAGCAGCAAAGTCCCCCTTCGATCCAGCCGCTCGCTCACGCTAATGACTGTCAACATGAAACAGAGGCCGTGAAGGGGAAGAAAATTACTCCCTGAAAAGGAATTGACTGATCCCCGTCATTTCTCAAGGAATCACTGACCTGTGAATATTTCATTACCCAAAATGCTGTGCCATCCATACAAAGCAGCACCGGCCCTGGGAAGGCACCAGCCAGAGCCCCGGGCAGCAGCAGCGGGGGAGCAGGGCTGGGATGCTCGCTGCAGGGATGTCCCCAGCCCACCCAAGGACAAGCCCTGTCCTCTTCGGGGGAGGGGCGGCGGGAGATGGTGGGGAGTTGCTTCTCCTCTCATCTCCTCTTATCCCCTAAACGGGGCCATTGCGGACACACAGTGCCCCGGAACGGCCCCCCTGTGAAGGAGCTGTGAGAGGGGGTGAGGACCTGCGAGGCCAGCCGTAGCCACCGGGCTTCATGTCTTCATCACGGAGGAGGCAGGGGAGAAGCGCCTGCCGACAGCCCTGCCAGGGATGCTCTAGCGGGATGCTCTGCACAAAGCAGTGCTGGGGAGCAGGGGCAGGACCCAAGGGGCAGCAGCGACGGCGAGAGGAGGAGGAGGAGGAGAGGGGGAGGCAGGAGAGCCTGCTGGCATGGGAGCCTGCTGGCATGGGAAAAAGGCCGATTTTCCAGGCTGCCATGCGCTGCCCTACCCCTTCTCTGTGCCAGGACCCTGCCAGAGGGGAGCCACCCCTTGCCAGCCCCCTCCTGCCATTGGCCCTGTGACCCCCCTCTGGCACAGCCTGGCTGCTGTGGCTGGCAGGACACAGCCAGGGCTGGACGCTGCTCCTCTCTGCCCATGGGAGCCCAGTGATGGAGGACACAGCAGTGGGCGGCTGTTCCATGCCTGACAGACAGGACGAGACACCGGGCACAGACCTGTCCGTGCGGGACAGGGGGAGCGGCCCCAGACCCTGGCTCCGCCAGCCAGAAACTTCAGAGCTGAGGCTGCATGAAATATTCATGAAGTAAATGGTGCAATTTCATCTGCATTCAGCCAACTTCATGTATATTTCAGAGTATTATGAAATGATAATGTTGTGTAACCGAGGCGAGATGGAGGGGGGAGGGGGGTTGGGGAGGGGGCTCCTGGCTGCCCCCCATGTGGGTGCACCTGACATCTCCCAGGCTTGCATGTACCTGTGCCGCTGCACCGGGGAGGGACCAGGCTGCGTCACCACTGGAGACATGATGGGATCAGGCCCGCAGCGAGTGGGAGGATCGCAGGTCTGGAACATGCAGCACTCCTCCCTCCCTCCTGAGCAGGGCCTGGCATTCCCAGTGGTGCCAGGATTCACTTGCAGCAGCTCCCGGCATCGCTGGCAGTGCCGGAATTCACCCACAGCAGCTCCCGGCATCGCCAGCAGTGCCAGGATTCACCCACAGCATCACCAGCAGTGCCGGGATTCATCTCCTGGCCTTACCACCACAGCTCTTCTCACAGGCGCACTGGAGCGGCGCAGATCCGGTGTCTGCGGCATTGGCCAGGATTCCCGGCTGCACTTCGCACCCAATGCCCACCAAAGGGTCTGTGACAGGCAGACATGCGAGGGACAAGCCCAGGGATCTGAGTCCCTGGTAGCACCAGTCTGAGCTACCTGCTGCCCTGAGGCCTGGAGGGAGCAGAGCACCAGAGCCTGGGGCCGGCCGCTGTGTCTCCACCACCCACGGGTCCAGGGGTCTGACCAGCAGCCGCTGTGTGGGAAGGGCCTGAGGGAGGGGCAAAATGGGGCTCTGAGCAGGATGGGGCACCTTTGGGAGCTGAGTTAAGGGTGGCTGCCATGGCCCAGGCAGATGGGAAGAGCTCAGGGAGGAGCTGTCACCTTCCTCCGGCGCGGCCACGTGCTGACAGAGACACGGTGCCTTCCCAGGCCTCAAGCAGGGCCTGTTGTGGGTGTGAGGCCGAGGGGTCCAGCCCATGGTGAGTGCCCAAGAGCAAGGCTGCCGATGCCGGGGCTGCTGGCTCCCAGCCCTGCCCCAGGTTTCATAAGACAACACGGGTGCAGCGCTGGGCTTGCTCCCCCAGCCTGGGGACTGGTGCTCCCCCCACCAGCCATGCCTGTTGGCTGTGGCCTTCACACGGTGCTGCGGGAACTACCAGCACCTGCCTCCAGCCTGGCTGGATCTAGACATCTCAAGGCACAGCAAGCAGCAGGACAGCCGCATCCACCGGCCTCACGCCTCCCCTGTGAGCAGCACACCGGCTCCAGCCACCACCCCTGTGCCCTCCCAGGTCACCGAGGAGCCTAACCAGCACTGCCCACACCGTGCCCCAGTCCTGCAAAGCCCTTTGCATCCAGGAGCCCAACCATGGCCCTGTCATTTTCACCATCATGCTGCCACCACTGCGCTGGGGCTGTGGCACAGCCGCCCGTGGCACTTGCTTGCATGGGTGCTGGGAACCCGTGGACCTGCCTGTGCACCCGGACAAGCTCCCTCGCACAGCCCTCTCTAATAGGCAGTCAGGAGCATAATTTTTCCTCTAATTACATATTCAGCACTTCTGAGAAAATGAGATTTTGGTAATTCAATTGGACTGAGAAGCAGGGCTATAATAAAATGAAATTTGTAACAATCGCGCAGTTAAATTAGTTAAATGGAGAGGAAGGAGCTGTGGAAAATTGACCCCTCGATCTCCTAAAGACTAATCAGACATTTGAACTGAGTTGTGCTAACAAAGCCCCTGGGGTGTTGCAGCGGCAGTGCGAGGGGGAAACCAGAGACTCCGTGAGGGAAGAACTGGAAAACAGCCGGGACCGCGCGGTGCCGCTGAGGGGACCCCCGCCTCCCTCTCTCTGGGCTCTGGTCGGGGATTGGATGGGTTCAGTGAGAAGGGTGTCGGAGCACAATGTTGGTGCCCTGCCGTCCCCAGCGCCAGCTGACACCAAGGCTCAGCAGCAGAGTGCCAGGACAGCCCTGGGCCTCTGCTCCTTATGATGGCCAGTGCTGCAGAGGCCATGGCTCCCCTGGCACATGCCGCATCCCCTCGGGGCACGAGGGTGCAAAGAGGACAGAGGGTGGTTCATCTCTGCCAGCCAGGACATGGGCAGCTCTTCCTGGTGCTAGGATGAGCCACTAGTGGGGACAGCCAAGGCAAGGACACCGGGACAGGACCGGGCATGGCGTGCCATGGCACATGGTGTTGAACAGGGATGCTGGTCAGAGAGAGGGGCAGCCTGCAAGCCCAAGGGACTCTGCAGCAGGTACAGAGTAATTAGCCTCAATATTTATCTTGTTGTTCATCTTTTTTTGTGGTTTTTTTCTTGTGAAAGAAAAGGAGAAAAAGACGAGTTTCTCATTTGCAAGTTAATTAGTCTAATTAGCTCTAATTAAGAGCTCCCCACACAATGCAGATCACAAATAAGCTGCCACCGTTGCTCGCGCCCGCTCTTCTCTCTAGTTTTGATTTTATACACCAGCCATTTGAAGGCTGCAGCCGGCACCGTGGCAGGGAGATGCTGAGCTGGCATACAGTTGGGCCAGGGGCCGCATCCCTCTGGCACTGCTGGGACTCCTCCGGGGGTTGCTCCCTGGGGATCACATCAGCAGCCAGAGCTCAGTCCATGGTGAGTCTCTGAGCCCCACACCAAAGCTGGACCCCCATGGTGTGCTCCCGCTCCCCTCCTTGGGTAGCTCCTGCCCGCTCAATGGGCTTTGCCCGCACGTCCCAGGTGGCCCTGCTGCTGGGGGACGAGCTGGCTGCACACCCAGTACCCGTGCATCCTGCCGGGCAGCCGGAGCGAGGATGCAGCCAGCACAGTCCCGGCGCACAGCCCAGACCCTGGGACTCAAGCACTGGCCCTGTCAGTGCAGCACATCCCCAGCCATGTCCCAGCAAATGGACAGGGACGGGCATCAGTCGGCAAACCCAGGCACAAGCTGCCCATGGGTGCTGACAAACCAGGTGGACACTGCCCAGCCCCACAAGGAGCTGCCGTGGGGATGCAGGTGAGCAGCATGGCCCCTGGCACAGAGCACAGGGGTGGCGAGTGGCCAAGCCAGGACAGGACACGTGGGCAGCCAGGCATGGCTCTCCGCTGCTTGGCTTGGCCACTGTGCTGCCTCGGCACTGCCGGACCCTCCTGTCCCTGGCTCTGCCACGTCTCGGCTGGAGGGGGATGTGATGGCAGGGGGAGCATGGGGTGAGGAGCTGGGGGCAAGGCGGTGTGCCACTCGCCCTCCCCCTCACACACAGGAGCTGCTGTGGGGCGCTGGGAACCGTGGCAATCATGTCAGCTTATGTGTCATTTTCTACTCGGTAACGCGAGCGGTGAGGGATCGCTGCTCGGAGACGGGGAAAATCATGACAAAGTGCTGCAAGCCCGGCACTCCGGGAAGGGGGGCTGGGAGCAGCTAGACCTGCCAACCTCCATGCCACCGTGGGGGCATTGCGAGGCTGCTGCCAGGCATGCTGGCTGCCACCACCCCCTACACCCCACAGCAAGCCCCACTGCCAGCCCGGCACTGCCAGCACACATCAGCCACTGCGCCCGGGTGCAGCCGCAGGGACCTCAACTCTGTGGCCATGCTCCAGCCCTGGCACCCATTTCACACTGGCGGGCACCGTTAGGGGACCAGGGTCTCTCTAATGGAGAGGGAATGGGTGAGGTTCCTGTGGGTGGGAGCGGGGCCAGCTCTGTGGGTGCTGACCCTGGTAGGCACCAACCACCTTCCCTGGTCGCACTGGCCTGTTCCGTGCACCAAAACCCTGGCAGCACCAGTGTCGGAGCTGCCCAAGCGCCACTCCCAGAACCATCCCTGCCTGCAGACAGCCTCCTCCAACTGGGTCTCCTTCCAGCGCTCGCCTCACTCTGTTTAATAGGTTGCTGCTGCCAGGGATCACATCTCAGCAGCGCTGCTCACACCGGGGCTGGAGCAAATCCTGCTGATGCCGTGCAAACCCCGTCTGTGAGATCCGTGCAGCACAGCCAAGATGCCAAACCCACTGGGGTGGGGGCTCTGCCCAGGGGACGCCGTGGCTGCAGACTGCTGGACCCAGCTGGATGCTGGGGAAGGTCCCGGGGGGAAAATCAAGAAGCCAGGTGGGGGGAAACCAGCTGGGGAGAGTGGGGTTTATGGGGGGTTTGGGAATCATCCCCCTTGCAGGCAATGCCTGCAGCCCTCAGGGATGCCGGTTCTGAGGCGGGCACCACAAGCCCTGCCAACCTGCAGCCCACACCCTGCCTGTGTCTGGGGGCTGCCGTTTACCCCAGTGCTCCTCCCAGCCCAGCCCCGGCCCACGGCAGGACAAGGCCAGGCTGGCCTGGCTGCTGTGCCGCAGCAGGAACGCAGCAGACCTGGCTGTCCAAGGGCTCCGCAGCCCCAGTGTGGACGTCCCAGCTCTGGGAAGAGCCGGCTCCTACCGGATGCAGACATTCAGCTCACACCTGCACCAAGGCACCTTTCCCAGCGATTCCCCATGCTGGCGCTTAGCCAAACCGGCAGCTCAGCCCTGTGCTGCACCTATGGACCAATGTCTGTTCTGGAGAGGCCACCTCTCCATGCCTGCTCCACAGTTCCAGCCCAGCATTTCACAGACCAAGCCCTGGGAACAAACAGGGCAGTATCGCTCCCTGCAGAGCCACCACACTTGCACCCGGGCTGGTGCTGGCAGGGCCCTGCCAGTGCCACAGATGCGAGATGCCCATACCCGCTCAGGGCCAGCAGCAGGCCTCAGGCAGTATCCAACAGCTACCGGGGACCCTGGTCACCACTGTGACTCTGCAGATCCCCGGAGGAGCCTGTGGTGCCCAGCACCCAATGCTCTACATCCTGCCCAGCTCCCACGGCGAACCCCGCGTCGCAGGACAATCTGTATTCAAAGGCACCATCCCATTTGGATGCTGGGCCCCGAGCAAGGGCGGTCACGGGTTGGGGCAGCCAGAGGTGGGAGCAGCCTACGCCTGCTCTCCTCGTTAGCCCTTCTTTGTTAAACCGTGCCTCTCCAACGACTGCCAGTAATGCTTTAAGGAATGATAGATACTAAATCTAATTTAATCTACTCATTCACCCATCACTATAGGACTAAAATAGGAATATACCTATAAAAAGAGCATCGCCAGGCAGTGTAGGCCTAAATTACAGCTATTGTGGGAAAACCAGCTTTGCGAAGCTAAAATTAATGTCAGTGTTTTCAATGTATTTTAAAAAAAAAAAGGAAAACACGGGTTTTTTTGGTGGTTTCAAAGCCTTTCCTCCACTGTGCAAGCGAGGCGGCCGCTGCAGTGCGGGCGCTCGGCCGGAGCCGGGAGCCGCTGTGCCGGGTCTCGCATCTGTGCAACGCGCAAGCAGGGGGGAGAAAGCAGGTTTGAAATGAACCCGCTGCTGCAACATGCTACAATATTGCTCGGAATAGATTCGGGCCCTAAAAATATGCTAAACTTGGCAGCAGCCCTTTTGGAAAGGAATTTTCCAAGCAGCCTTTTGCAGAGGCTGTTTCCCGGTGGGCTGGGAGATGCTCAGAGGAGTCTCCTGTGCCGTGGGCTGGGCAGAGCGGTGTGACTGTGGGTTTTGGGGAGGGTCGTTACCAGCACGTGGAACCTAAGGGGCAGCTCTGCTGTGGGGTTCAGCCCACCCGTATGTCAACCCGCAAGCAACCCAGCCCTGCACACAGATCACTGCCTGTGCCAGGGTCTGTGCCACGCTCCAACGCTGATGCTGAGCCTCTGAGCCCAGGTCTGCTCCAGGTCAGCACCGCACCTTGTCCCAGAGCTGCTTACTTGTAATTACAGCAGAGATGATTTTTAAGCTGTGACTGACTCCTCTGTTAGCAAACCGCAGCCGCCAAAGTCTCCCTCCACACCTTGGTCCTCACTGAACAGGAGTTGGACATTCCCAGCTAGCCCCACTGAAGGATGTGGTGCTCCCACCAGCTCTGCCACAGGCACCCACCCACCCTTCCTACAGCAACCCAGGAGCCCCACTCCTCTCTCAGTGCTGGAGCGTGGCAGGGACAGAGGGTGATTCACGCCATGCCATGCTGAGTGCCGCAAACCACAGGTCCTGCGGATGGGACCAGGGCGGCCACAGGCAGGGAGCTGAGCTGAGCAAGCAGCGAAGTGCCTGGATCCACAGGGATGGGCACTGGCACTGCCAGAGCCCACCGGCACCAGGATCTGCCCCGGCGCTGAGCTCATCTGAGTTCTTCAGACAGCTTTGTTCTGTGGTTCTGCCCTCACGTACCGGCACTGGTGCAAAGGCTGGGGGCTCCAAAACACAAGCTGCCTCTTGCTCAGGAGCAAAGAAAGCACCAGAAAGCTCCCCGGGGGCAGAGCACGTGCCCAAGGCAGGGGGTGGACCAGTTACAGACCCCACACCCCCCAGCTTTGGCCTGGCCCAGCACAGGCGGGTGTGCACCACAGCGTGCGAGGAACTGGTGGCCGGTGTGGGCCCCTGCGGCAGCGCAGTGCAGGCACCATCCCATCTGTATGGATTTGCCCACCACGGGCCCAATACACGGACACCTGCCTCGCTATGCACACATGCACTCCAGACAGGGAACTGTGACTCAGGAGGGCTAAACCAAGCCTACTCCAACCCCACGTGCAGGGCCCACATCACCCCTCACGTAGCCCTCCAGCACAGGCAGACCAAAGGTGTGCACCCGCAACCCAGGGTGCATCTGG
The DNA here is from genome assembly GCA_027925045.1 of Hypotaenidia okinawae. NCBI lineage: Eukaryota > Metazoa > Chordata > Aves > Gruiformes > Rallidae > Hypotaenidia > Hypotaenidia okinawae. The sequence continues at coordinate 10,735,780 of BSDF01000018.1, read as the reverse complement.
GGTAGAGCACCGGGCGCCAGGGCAGGATGAGGTGGCAGAGTGTCCCCAGGCCCCTGCCCCCCTTGGCATCTCCCAGTGACAGCCCTGTGCCTGACACCTCATCGCTGCAGGGATGCCCCATCTCCAGGCACTGGGTGCAGAACCTCAGCAAGGGCCAGGCCCTGGGAAGAGGCCGGAGATTTTGGCCTCTGTCACACTCATTAGCCGGGTGAAAATCCAACTCCAAATCTCTCAATAAAACCCTCCTTCCTGGCGCGTGGGCCCAGAGCTGCTGCCAAGGAGCAGGAGGCTTCTGGGAGAGCAGGGAGGGAGAGACACTAAACACCATGGCCAAATTAAAACAAACAGGGCGATGGAGGGGACCAGGAGCTGTCGGGTGCTGGGAACCACGCATCAGGGAGAAGCTTCTCCTTCCCTGGGACCCCAGATTCCCATCACACGCTGCCCAGCTGGGTGCCGGCAGCAGGCAGCCCAAGCCTGCCCGCAATGCCGCCAGCCCCTGCTGCCTCCAGCCGCAGCTCCAGGAGCCAGCACACAGCGCAGCTGGTCCATGCTGGAGTGCTCCGCAGGGCAAGCAGCACGGCCAAGCCCCTCATGGCAGTGGGGGACGAGGGGATGCCGGCCCAAGAGGGAAATCTCCCTTGCTGCCACCCGCTCCCCACAGAGGATCTGGGCCCTGCGCTGGCTGCCAGTTCAAAGCATCCATGTGCTCCCTTCAGAGGGACAGAAAACCTCCCCACAGACTGCTGCGGGCTTGGGGACGGTTCCTGCTTGGTGTCAGATACGCCTGGGCAGCCGAGCAGTGGCCACAGGGACCTTAGTGCAGCCTGGGGACGCTAAAAGCCAAATCCAGCTCAGCCCCAGCTCTCCCCAGCCTCTGCCTGCAGGAAAGGGGGCAATAAATCATGCACCCGTCTCAGCCGGCCTCTGCAGCAAGCCCCCGCGTAAGCCCCGGGCCCGTGCACACCCTGCGGCCGCGCTTGTGTAACCAGCGGCAGCATTGGCTCTACCGGCCCCATCCCCGGCGTGATGGATGGAGCAACCCTGGGCCTTGCCTTCCCCACCGCCGGCACAGCCGCGCTCCGGCCATGAGCCCGCTCGGACACAGGTTACAGACATCCCAAGGGACTGGAACGCTCCCCAGCCCGTCCACACTGGGGTGGGAAGGGTTTGCACCCGTGACGCCTGTCCTCGGCCGCAGGGTGAGCCACGCAGGCCACGCCGAGCCCGGTGAGGATGCTATGAATTTTTAAACTCCTGAAAGCTCAAATGGAGCAGTTCGCCTGGCGGGGAGACGGGATTTCCGATGCAGCAAAGAGGCTTTTGAAGAAAACGCTGCCTCTCCCAGGCTGCCTTCCCCCAAGATGATAAGCCCAGAAACCTGGCACACTGGGTCCAGCGTGAGACCTGAGGGCACCTCGCAGGGCAGCATGCCCTGACCAGAAGTTAAGAACCAAACCATTGGCCCAGGAAGCCTCTGGCTGCGCTGCCCAGTCCCGGGGCTCACCGGGACCTGCCGCAACCCGCCCCCTCCGGGTCCCTCTGCAGCAGCCTCCTGCCCAAGAGCAAGGCAAACCCACGCAGGCTCGACCCCATGGCCCAGCTGCGGACACTTATGAGGTGATGGCACACCGACACACATGCATATACATGCACATGCGTGTGCATGCACGAGCTCGTCACCTTCCCTTCTCCCCAGAGGCTGCCCCGGCCACGCAGGAGCCTCACTCCTTTATCAGAGCATCCATCATCGCCCCTCGCCTCTGCTGAACAGCAGCAAGCGCTGAGGCAGGCAACGCGCTGGACCCGCGCCGGCAGCTCTGCCTGCCGCACTGCCCGCATCTCAGGCCGCTCTCCAGCCCCAGTCGCGTTCCCGGCCAGAGAATCCGGAGAGATCCCCGAGGAATCGCGGCGAGGACCACCAGCCATCACCGCAACACAACTCGCCGGTGCCGTGGGGCTGGTGCCCGGAGAGGCCCCGCAGCCGAGGAGGATGCAGTTAAGCTCCGACCCTCTGCTGAGAGAGAGGGAACCGGCCAGAAACACGTGTGAACCGCAAAGCAAATAAAATAAATCCACCCGGAGAGGGTGACTTACCTGTTGGAGGTAGAGGAAGGCTGGAGGACAGGGGAGAGAGTGAGGAAGCATGCCTGAGTTGGAGACAAGGAGGCAGCCCGAGTTAGCCATGGAGCACAGCATGTGTCGACAGGTAGCCGTGAAGCTGCTCGCGGGTCCGTCCTCTTCCGCACACCGCGATCCTCGTCTTCCCGGCTCGCCCCTCGGGCTCTCCCCTCCTCGGCCGTCCCTCCCGACCCCTCGGCGCTAGTTAGGAGGGATTCATCTGCGGCAGGCCGGCTGCGCCCCGGGAGCAGCGCTCGCCCGTTCACTTCGGTGCCATTAGACACTGGCACTGAGCGCACGGTCTGCAAAGGGTGTGCGTGAGCCGGAGCGGAGCGGGGAGAGAGAAAGGAAGGGGAGGAGGAAGGGAGAGAGGGCGAGGGAGCGAAATAAAAGGGGTGGGAGTTGGAGGAGGAGGAGGAGGAGGGGGAGTCCCCTGTGCATTCAGACATCAAACAGAGCTCTGTATAAAATGAAGAGAATCCGTAATGACATGAGAACAGCTGATCCCGCACTTAACCCCTCCGCCGCCGCCGCTCGCGGATGGCTTCCCCCGCCGCCCGGGCAGCCCCGGCAGCCCCTCACAGCCCCCGGCAGCCCCTCGTAGCCCCGGGCGGGCAGGCGGGCTGCCGGGGCAGCCCCGGCGCCGCTCCCGCGGAGGGAAGGATGCTCTTACCGCACTTTCGGCGATGCGGGGCTCCCCACGCGCACACACGTGCCCACGCGCACACGCGGGCAGGGCGCCGCTCGGCAGCCCCGGCCCCGCCTCCTCGCCCCCCGTTCCCCCTTCTCCTTCTTCCCCCTCCCCGGAGAGGCTCCGACCTGCTCGCGCCTGCGGCCCCGCGGCACGCGCGGCCCCGGCAGCCACGCGCTGCGCCGCCACGGGCTCGCGCCACGGCGGGCAGGGCCGGTAGCACGCGCCCCTGCCCGCCCACCGACCTACCGACCGACCCTGCTCTGCCCGCCCTGCCTGCCTGACTACCCACCCACTGACCGACCCACCGACCCTGCCTGCCCACCCTGCTCTGCCCGCCCTGCCTGCCCACCTACCTACCGACCCACCCACCCAGCCCAGCCCACCGACCCTGCCCTGCCCGCCCTGCCTGCCCACCCACCCACGGCCCGATCTTGCTCTGCCCGCCCTGTCCTGCCTGCCCACCGACCGACCCTGCCCTGCCTCTTCTGCTCGCCCTGCCTGACACTGCCCACCCACCTTGCTCTGCTCTGCCCACCCTGCCTGCCCACCGACCGACCCTGCCCGCCCACCGACCATGCCTTGCCCTGCCCACGCACCAACTCACCGACTCACCCTGCTCTGCCCACCTTGCGCTGCCTCCCTGCCCACCCCATCTGCCCACCCTCCCTGCCTTGACCGCACATCCATCCTGCCAGGCGTGAAGCCGTGCGAGCCCCACGCAAGACCCGCTCCCAGCAGCCTGACAGCCCCCGGAGGCTGCGGAGGAACCCAGCCCCCCTCCCCCTGGAGCACAGAGGGAGCTAGCCCCCTCCCCAGTGACACGGGGCGGGGGCTCCTGACCACAGCTTCCCTGTGCTCCCCGCCGCCATGCCCCCCTGCTGTCTGCAGCACCTCCTGCAGCAGCGGGCAGTGCCCGGAAGAGCCCAAGGGGCTTCTCTGTGTTATGGCCCGACCCTGACACACAAGCACCACAAGTGCCGCCATGGTGGATGGCCTATGTGCCAGTGCCCGCAAGGGCCAGCCAGTGTGGGCATTCATGGGTGCTCGTTGGGGTCCACAGTCCCACCTCACACCCCTTCCTGTCAAGGCCCCACGGCCCCCAGCACCCTCAAGTGTGGCAGAGCTTGGTGCTGGCCCAGGGGGTCCCTGCCCAGCACCCCTCACTGCCGGCACTGCACCGCACCCGCCTGGAGAGCCACGACCAGGGCCGTAGCAGCCGGGCTGGCATTGTGCTTGGGTGTGTGGGAAACCAAGCCCAGGCTCCGCTCCGTTTCCATCTTGGCCAAATGTGATGCACAAAGGCAGCTCTGTGCCAGCAGCTGCTGATGCTCCGTCTCTGCCGGAGCCTCCAGCACACGACCAGCCCTATTCGGAGGCTGGGATTTTTCCACAGTATCCCCAGACATAGCGACATGCTGCAGTGTCCTGGTACACTCACAGCGGTTCCCGTTTCTGCTGCAGATACTCAACAACAGCAGCGTGTGGCATGGCTGGCCCGGAACCACCGAACAAAGCTGATGGAAAGACACAGCTCTGGGGAAAACCATACCGAAGAAGCAGTGGCAGGGGCTAAGGGGGTGCCAGCCCCCTTCCAGGGTCCTGCTGCTGGGGTGACCATACTCTAAAGGCACCCAGCTGGAGGCAGATTTCTCATCACCACAGCCCCACAGTACTGAGGAGTTTGGCAGAGACATCTGCTATCAACAGCATCCCCCGGCTGCTGCTCCCTGTGAGGAGCAGGGCCTGTGATGAAATCCAGGGTCCCACAACCACTCGCCCCCCAGCTCTCAAGGGACCACGACAGACCCTGAATTAACAGCCCATCTTGCATGTTCAGACTCTCCGCTCCCTGCTCGCCTCCAGCTCCTCTTCCGTGGGGACTCCCATGGCCCTGGAGCTGCCAGCACCTGGGACATGGCATGGGACAACTTTGCCAGGGCAGGGGAAGAGTCGTGTCCTCCCACAGCCCCCCGGGCAGCTACGGGGAGAGGGGTCCCACCAGGCACCCACATGCATCTCAGCATCTCTCAGCACCCTAGCACAGTGCACCAGGATGGGCCAGCTCAAGCACTGCTCTCAGGCGGAGGCGAAGAGGGAAGGGCATGGCCCAACGCTCTGGGCTCGCTGTGCCCAACCAAGCGAACCACGTGAGCCGGGAGCCAGCTCCAGGATGAGGTAATCTGCCCGTCCTCCCCCGCGCCGGAGCCTGGCTCCGGGCAGGGTGACTCAAAGGCTCTCCTGGCCCATGGCAGCACCTGAGCCTTGGCACTGCTCAGAGCCAGCAGCTCGCGCCGTGGAAAGGTCCGGGCTGGCTCCAGCAGCAGGGCAAGGAGAGATGCTGCTCTCTGCACACCAACATCACCAACATCTGCCCAGCAGCAGAGATGCCACCACAGCAGCGGGAAGTTCCCGTGGGACACCAGCAAGGCAGGGCTGTACCAACCCACTGGCTGGCTCTGGGATGGGTGACACATCCCCGGCCACCACCAGCTCATTTCCCTCACCCTGCTGCTCCCAGCTGCCCCAGCGGCGATGCCACACTACAGCCCTGGTGATGGCACAGGCAGTGGCACACGGGCTGTGCCAGAGTGGCCCCACAGTGCCCAGGCCCAAGGAGCCACAGCCCGGGAGGAACCCCTCCAAAACTGAAGCCTCCTGGAATGAAAGTTTATTTATCTGTTTAATTAAGATGTATTCACCAGGCGCACAGACCCCGTTCCATCTGTCTCACTTACAGCCGCGTCCCAGTAAAATTAAACCTAATAAATATCAGAGGAGGGAAAGCAAAGGGCACATGTAAGATATATGATCAAAGGCAGAAGTTGCACAGGGCTGCAGTTCTAAGCACATCTTTCTGCCCTTCGGGGATGGGTTGCCGATGCGCTCCCATGCACAGGATGGGGCTGGCTTTCCTTCAAATCAGCACTATTTTCATTTTTTTATTTATTTTAAATGAACCCTTCAGGGCTCCTTGGTTTTGTTTCCTGGGAGAGCAACACAGCAGTGGGACAGGAACGACATCGGCCATTGGTCCAGAGCCCAGCGAGGCACTGTTGGTGAGGGACACAGCCTGCGCTGGGATGGCCAATGGGTCAATGTCCCCAAACCGCCAAGGGACCACCCCCAGGGAAAGCACAATGCTTCGGGCTGCTCCCAGGCAGCTGGGATGTACCAGCTGTGCATGGTTGGGGGCTGGCCCAGTGGCAGAGACACACTGGGACATGCCCAAGGCGTCTGGTGCAGTGCTGTCGGCTCCCGTTCTGGGGAGATGTTAGAGCCGGCGGGTGCTCGGCTCCCTCGAAGGCACGCTCGCCTCCATCACATGGAAACTATCTGTCAGGAATGAGGGCTCTGTGCTCTGCCTGGAGTCCTGGCCAGTGCTCTGCCCTGGGGTCTGTCTGGGCACACGATGACCTGCGCTGTGGCATGGCTGCGGCACATCCCATGCACCCAGGCGCCAACAGGTCCCCACACACGCAGCCCCAAACCCCTGAGCACATGTGAGACCTGCTGCCCCAAACACCATGGCCAGACCCCAACCCACCCTCCTGTACGGGCTGCAAAGGGGCATCCCAGGCCCCATCCCCACCCGTGTGCCATCCCACCCCTCTCCTGGCAAAGAGGGATAAAGTGATGCCCTGCCAGGGATGCACCAAGGGGACACAGTGCATCCATGGTTGGGCTGCAAGTGTCCAGTGTTTAATGGGGGTCCCTGTAGCACCCCCAGCATGCTCCTCCAGCACAAAGCGGGGTGTGAGCCCGAGCACTGCTGCCAGGAGGGGGCACAGATCAGGCTGAGGTACAGCCACTGCCACGAGAACCGGTGATGTAGGGCACTCCCAACCTCCACAGGGTCAGCTGGCAGCTGGTGGCCCCGCAGCACCTGGGAAGTGGGACACCCACCTAGTCCTCTGCTCCCACCCACTCCAGAATGCCCCCAAGCCATGGCATTCATTAATTAAAAGCTCATTAGTAGTTAGTCATAGACATAAAGCGATCAGATGAAGGCGCTGGTGGATCTGAGCTGCTGTGAAGCAGGGGGAAGGTCCCACATGCCCCTTGACTTGGCATCCCAACACTGTCCATGGTGACTGGTGAGAGCACCATGCCAGCGGGCTCTGCCCAGCCACAGAGGTCCCTGCCCGCCGCCCCAGCTGCCTCACACCATCGCTGTGCTGCTGCTCTCTCTGCACAAACTGCTTCCCCCACCCAGCTCTCTGAGTCCCTCTGCACCCCACAGCATCAGGGTTTACTGGGAACTGGACTGGGACATCAATCCCAGGTGCCCAGAGTGTGATGGGCACTGAGAAGAGCCTGAGGAATGGGGGTCTATGAAGGGTCCCAGGAAGGGGTCCTCTGAAGGCACCAGCACAAATCAAAGCATCGACAGCCCCAGCATTGGAAGCCAGTATGGCTCTGCCACGGCGTAGGGACCCCGGGGAGCATGGGGAGGGGACTGGGAGGATGCCCTGGCTCTCCAGTGGTGTCTGGCCAAGCCTTCTCTGTACCCAGTTCACCTTCCTCCCCCTGTTCTCTTGCTCCTTCCTCCTCTCATGACTCCTGGGAGGGGTCACTGGAGACCCTCCAAACTCCCAAATATACCAGAGACTGTGCCAAAACCCTCTGCTCTGTGCCTTGCCAGAACCCTCAATACTGCTGCTGTCCCAGCCCCTGCACCCGGCTGCTGCCTCCCTGTCTGCTGTGAGGTCACGCATCCCAGACAGGGGTGGTGATGTCAGCAGCACCCAGGTATGACCTCACCGGGTGAGGAGAGGACCAAGACCAAACACATGGCAGGTGTCTGGGACAGCAGCTCTGGCAGCCAGGAAGGGAGCAGAAATGCAGAGAGAGCACATGAAAGTTTAATGGGATCCAGGGAAAAACACCACCTCACCGAAACCGCCCTCACCCGCTGCGGGGGGGGACGGGACAGGGGTCCGGAGATGCTTTAATGGCTGTCCCAAGCTGCCAGCTCCGTGCAGAGGAGAGTGGCTGGGTCAGCACCTGGGGACATCACACTGCCCCTCGTGCTGTCCCTCTGCCCTTCAGCCAGCACGAGAAGCCCCCAAAACCCTCAGTGCTCCCCACAACACAGAGCCCCAGATGCAGCCATCCCATGAGGTGTGAGCAGAGGAGCCGGTGTCCGCTACGTCATCCAGCACAGGCAAACAGCACGCGGGGGGCACCCCTGGCAGCCCCCCATGGCCGAGCTACAGGCTTCCCATGGGACACATGTTTTGCACCCGAGGTTGGACAGGGAAGCCAGAGCTCATCACCGCAGCGGCCGGAGCGTGGCTCCTCACCTTCAGTCAGTGCAGCCCTTTCCTGGAGCCTGACAAAATATTTACATGAGATGGCAATTAGGGTCCCTGGGTTTAATGAGAATGAGCATGTGGGCAGCAGAACCGCAGTAGAACAGATGCTGCTGAGCACCTCGAGCTTAGGGGCTTGGGGGGCAGTGCTGGGGCAGGAAACACAACGGCATCATGCTGGGCAGGGGCGCCCAACTCCAGAGCCATGGGCACCGCAGGGTGATGTGAGGAATGAGCAACCACAGAGCTGGGGGCCTGAAACACCGCATTTCACCAGCATCCCCCCAAATATCAGACCTGCTGCCCAACGGGGATGTTCCCCAAACAACACCCCGCCAAGCTGGGTCAGTGCTGCACGCTGGGCTCACAGGCTGCAGCAGAGGCAGGGGGGCTTTGGTGGCAGCACCCACAGCACCAGTGCAAGGGCCAAGATGGGACCATTGAGGTCGCCTGGGGGGAACTCAGTGCATCCCCAGGCAGGGGCGAGAGCGGGGGGTGTGTGGCACTGGTGATGCTGGGCCCAGTGTAGCCTGGGCTGGGATCTCACTGAGGATGGCAGGCAGGTGACGCGGGCAGGGCGGGAGTGCCAGGCAGGAGATGCTCTGGGAGCAGACACTCAGTCCTCATTATAAGGCGTTTTAAATGCACAGACAGGATATTAGCGTTTAAACAGGCTCTGGGACTCCAGGGCAAACTTTAAAAATCATAATATTTATAGAGCCCTCCTTCCCCTCGCCCCACATGCTCTTTATTTCGCCTGCAATTACCGCTAATTTGAAGACATTCTTGCTTTGGCATCTCAGCCTGTTGCGGTGCCGATTACCCAGCCACCCGCTGCCGCCTGCCACCACAGCGCTCCCCACAGCGCTCCCACCGCGGCCACGCTCCCGCCACGCCAGGGAACCGAACCCCTCCACTTCCTCCTGCGCTCACGGCCGAGAGAGATGCTGGCGCTGCCAAGAAAGGATGCTCAGCCGCCCCGCCGGGAGCAAAGCCCTCGCCCAACCTCTCCGCCAGACGGGGCTGGCGATGCCGCTGCGCCCCACTCGATGCTGAGATCCATTTGTCCTGGGATTGCTGGTTATGTGCTCTGCTGAGTGGGATGGGGAAGGAAGATCCCCCCCCGAGTGCTGCAGGGCTGCCCACTGTGCCACGCAGCAAAGGTGCTGCGGGGAGCGGTGCTTGGAGATCCCCATGGGACAGGCACCCCAACGCTGCTGCCCCGCACTGAAAGGAGCCCTGCGAAGCTACGCGGCACCTATGGAGCCTACGAAGGCACACAGTCCCGAGCGGTTTGCTTTCACAGCCACCGTGGCTGTGACGTCCCTGGAAGGAGAAGCTCTGCCAGGCTCCTGACCCTGGGATTGGTGGCAGCACCCAGAGCTCTCATGACGAAGCACCAACAGCCGCTCCCCTTTGAAACCATGAATTCACATTGTCCTCCTCTGCCCCATAAGCTCCATTCTCCCCATATCCCCCTTCACCCAGCTCTGCTCCTTGCTCCCAAATCCCGGGCAGTGCAGCTTCTGGGCATGGAAACCCATCAGGGCTGCCAGCCCCCCTGCCCCAGCTTGGCCAACTCTGGGGGAGTGGGAGCAGGGGGAAGGAAGGGGGTGGAAGAAGCCAGTGCTGCTGGCTTAAGCCCTGGGTCATGGGCTGAGATGCCAGTGGGACTCCCTGGGACGGTGCAGAACCTGATGCTAAGCCCAGCCACTGCGCCTTTGGGGAGGGGACACAGCTCAGGGGGGCTGCTGGCCTCTGTCCCCCTGCTTGCTGGCCCAGCTAGCTGGGAGAGGGGCTCACACTCGCCTTCAGCATCCCATGCCTGGGCAGACCCCATCACATCCCCCTCCCAGTCCCTGCTCAAAGCTCGTGGGGTGGCAGGGCAGGGTCTCAGCCATCGCCCACTGTGGATGGCCGACAGCTCCACTGGCACAGGGAGCCTGAGCCCTGCAGAGCTAGTCCCTCACGTGTCCTCTGGCTCAGTGGGTACTGGACAGATCAACTGCAGCGGGGGGAGGCAGGATGATGGTTGGGGGGTGCCCAGGCAGGGACCCCGATGCCAGGCCTGTCTCCAGCATGACAGCCCATCCCCTGCCCACTGCCCATCCCCTGCCTGCTGCCCACATGCCACAGGGCAGAGCCCTTGCCGGAGGCAAGAGACAGCCCCGACCCCGAGCAAAACCCAGGCAGATGGAGGGGAGCTGCCTGCCCTTGGTGGTAGTACCTACCCAAAAATACATCATCATCTCAGCATTGGAGGTCTGAGGAGCTCTGCGGGGTCAGTGTGAGGGTGGTGGGCTGCTCCCCAATGCTGGCTGTGCTGGGTGTTGCTCCTCTCTGCCTCGGGTCACTCACCGTCCGGCTCCAGCACTGGGGGCACAGTGCACTTGCCTCCCTCCCCAGCGCAGCGTGGTTGCTCGCCTACCGTGCTTCAGAGCCGGCTGCCAGGGTCCAACATGGTGCTGCTGGGCCGTCTGGAGAGACGGGGCATGGGGATGTGGGGGGGCACCCCTGGGCATGCAGTGGGGTTAGGGGCTTACTCACCCCAAGGCAAAGCCTGGGAGAGGGAGCGATCAAAATTAAATCCCCTCTGGTGTCTCCAGGGTCAAAGGGAAGGGGGAGCGTGTGAGGGGGAGCCTGCGAGGGGGAGCCTGACCCACAGCTGAGCACCTGGGCTGGGGGTCCAAGCTGGTGTTGGGGCAGAGGCAGCGTGTGGGCTCTGAGCACTGGGTGGGTTCCGACACTGACACTTGGAGCTGATGTCCTGCCTCAGCATTTCTCAAGCTCTCCTGTCAATAAGCCAGCCAGACGCTCTCCCAGTTAACCTGCAAGGTGCCAGTGGCTCCCAGCACTGCCCTCCCTGAAGCAGACAGGGATGCTCACCTGGGGTTCGGCAGACCCCGCCATCCTGGGCTGTCTCAGGGGTCCCAGCATCACCTGCTCTGCAAGTTGAGCCCGAGCTGCAGCCTGGGGGTGTGTGGGGGGGTTAAGGACAGCAGCCCCAGTCCCTGCGCGGGAGCAGCGAGCATGGTCGCTGCCCTTCACCAGGAGATCTGTGCCAACACTGGGGCAGCAGCTGTCCCTCGAGTCCTATCATTGTGTCCCAGCAGACCCCTGGGATGGAGGGTGGCCAGAGACCCCCATCCCAAGGGCAAGAGCATGTGGGACTGGCTGGGGTCCTGCATGGGAGATGTGGGGAGAGCGGATTATGGGATGAGCTCTATTTTGGCTCTGGAGCTCCCAGCACCTCTGGCATGTGCTGAGGGCACATGGAGACCCAGCAGCAGGGTAGCACCACTCCTCAGGCACTAAATCTCCATCCTCCTGGGGCTGGAGAGCCAGGGCACTGTGTGCGCTGAACCAGACTCGGGAGCAAGGGAATAAATCAGAATCAGGGAAGGCACAGGAGTGAGAGGGGTGGCAGATGGGTCTCTGGGGCCCGGCTGGCTCTGACATCTCCAGCCCCATAATCATATTCAAAGCAGACCCAGGCTGAGGTATTTCTCCTCCAGCACAGCAATAAAGGAAAGCAACACTCTCAATAATTCAGCACCAGGAGAGGGTGATGAAGCAGAGGAGCCACTGCTGCAGGCAGCCAGGGTGAGGGGCTTCTCACTCCTCCTTATATCCCAGTGATCAAACCTCTCCTCCCTCTTCCTCTGTGCTCTCAAGCACAGCCCAGCCTGGGGGACCCACAGACTGCTGGACCCCCACACTGCTGCACAGGACGTGCTCTCGGTGAGTGCTGGGTGCACAGAGACCCGGGGCAGAGGGGCCCAACGTGGAATAAACTCCCTCCATCACCATGCAAGGTCAAACGGGGGGGTCACCGGACCCAGGGTGGGAGGGGCAGAAGGATGCTTCCCCAGCTCGGCTCTGTGCCACAGCGCTTTGCCCAGCGCCATTTCCACTTCTTGCACTCCAGCACCCGCAGCCCCACGTCCACACACGCCCCTCGCCCCAATGTGCCTCCGCAGACAGCGCCTGTCACCCCACAGCCACGTCCCCACTCACCCTGGAGCTGCTGAGTGGCAGGACACTGACCCCATTGCTGCCCCCCACCCCCACCCCGCTGCAGGACACATCTCCTCTCCAGACATGACGGCACGGTGATGCCCCAGTGGGCTCAGGAACCTGCAGGCCAGGGCACCAACCTGAGTGCCACCTGTCCCCATGCAGGGAGGTCCCTGCCTGTCCCCTGCCCAGCCCCAGGGATCACCCCTGTGCTGCCCACGCAGCACCAGAACTGCTGAGTTTCCCAGCTCCCACACAGCCTTCTCACCCCTTCCAGCGGCTCCTTTTCCACATATCTCAATGTCTCAGGACCTCCTGGATCACGACCCCCTCCCAGCAGACACCTTCACCCTTGTCCTGCCAATAACTGGGATGAGGGCTCTCCCAGTTACGCCTCTTTCCTCCATCACTTCTGCAGAGTGCCCACCTCGGCCACTGCCACCCTCCCAGTCCCACCGCTGCGCAGACCAGTGCTGGGGCACAGAAGGATGGACACACCGGCATCCACACCCCCAGCCCTGTCTCTCATCTTTGCTCCCCCATTTTACCAGCTTGGACCGAGGAAGGGGGAGCATGGCTTTGTGCTGTAGTCAGCAGGATGAACCTTTGGGGGCACTTGATCCCCCACCCTACAATGAGACCAGCCTCTGCTGCCGTAAAGCCCAGAAGCACGAGGTTACAGTGGGATGGAGACATACCCATCAGTGCAGTGGGCACCGGGCTGGCAGGGGGACGCCTGGCCTGCCCCCCGTCCTGTGCATGAGCCATCGCCTGCCTGAATTGGGTCCCAGCCTGGGGACGTCTTGCCGCAAGGCTGCAGGACCCTGGGGCAAGCAACCCCCTTGGCAGGCAACTGCTGTCACAGAGCTGGGCCCCAGGGCTGGCAGTGGGGCCACCCTGGTGAGGATGGGGTCCACACCGTGCGCTTCCCCTGCCACCGCGCCCAGAAGCTGTGCGGAGCACAGACGGACAGTGAGGCCAGCACACATGGATAGCTCTCAGACACTGCCACCCTCGGCCCCTCACCCAGGACTCATGCCACCCATGTCACACCTGTGTGGGGGCTCAGCACCGGTGGGTGCCAGGGCTGCTGGTGGAGAGGAGCAGGCAGCCTTCCTCCTGACCCTCCCGGCGCAGACCCCAAGCGCGAGCGGAGGGTGCTGCCCCATCCCACCCAGACCCACGCAGCTTGGGTAGCAGCGCCCACAGCCTGTCCCTAGACATGCAGGCAGTGCATGCAGCTTTAGCATGGACCCTGGTCCCCGCCAGCAGCCAAAGAGGCTCAGGAGGTGGTGCCTGAGCCCCGGAGCAGCCCCTCACCCCTGCAGCCCGTCAGCCACAGATGCCTCCATACCTTCTGTTTGGCCCAGCTCCTCCCGCGGTGCTCGCACCAGGCTCTACGAAGAGACAAGAAAGAGGAGGAAGAATTGAAATCACTGGTCGGCATCACTAACCTGCTTACAGGCAGCGCTCCCTGGCTGCCAAAACGTTCCAACATGGGTACAACCACCAGTGTTAGAGCCCCAGGAGCTGGTTTAGGCCTGTGGCAGCTGAACCCCGATGCTGAGCAGTGCCAGCGTGTGTACAGATTGAGGGGAGCAGGAGTCCTCCGGCTCTGCCAGCGCATCTTCAAACCTGACCCAGCTCCTACAGACATAGGCCTCTTCCTCAGTTTCCCTAGGCCTTGGCTCAGCAGCATCAGACAGGATGCAGCCATCACCGAAGTGCCAGACTGGCGTGCCCCAACCCCTCCACACCCACCAACCCAAGGATGCTCCCTGCATTTCCACTCCCTGGCAATACCCATTCCTGCCCCTCATGCCCCAGCACAGTGCTGTACTCCTTGCAGGCACATGGCTCGGCTGCTGCTGCCCAGCTCTGGGCACTTCTTGGGAGAATATCGCCACATTTCAAAGAAAACTTCCTGAAAGCTGCACTTCAACTAATTGGCTTTTGCACCGTTGCCAGCACAAATGTTCATAAATCATGTCAGACCCTCAAAAATAATGAGAACAGCTTATACATCACGAGGGGTTTTTGAAAAAGTGTAAACGAGGGCTGTTTGTGTTTGTTAACTGCTTCTCTGGGGTCCCTGGGGGCGTTGAGCCCGCAGCCTCTCCCCACCTGCCCAGGCGGGCAGCAACAGCTTGACTTCTAAATGCCGGAGCTGTGATACTCCTCTGGTACTCCTCTGGTACTCCTCTGATCCCCCCCGATGCTTCTCTGATCCCCCAGTGCTCCTCTGACCCCCTGGTGTTCCTCTAATCCCCCCATGCTCCTCCAACCCCTCAGCGCTCCTCTGACCCCTCAGTGCTCCTCCGATCCCCCAGTGCTCCTGCAACCCCTCCAGTGCTCCTCCATTCCCTCCCCCCAGCGCTCCTCCAACCCCTTGGTGCTACTCCAATTACCCCCAGTGCTCCTCCAGTCACTCCAGTGCTCCTCCGATCCTGCCTTGACCCTAAACCAAGGCAGCTCTGAGTGCACAAGCAGGGGTACGGACCCTGCACCCAGCTCTGGGTGCTGCAAGCTCCCAGGAATCCCTCTGAGAACCATGTCCCGCGGCCGGTCCGGAGGCACAGCCGCACGTGTTGGTGGCTCGGGAAGAGCGGAGCTGGTTCCCAGGCACTTCTGTTAGCAAACACGGCTCTCAGCTCGCAGCAGGATAATCAATTATGGTAATTCCTGCCTCAATGAATCAGATTCATGGAGGAGCACAGCTCATTAGGCTGGTGCTGACTTCCATTAGTGCTCTTATGATAAAAACCCTTCAGAAAGCTCTCATCCAGCCAGACGCATTTTCCAAGCTCGGGGGTCTCCCCTGCAGCCCCCCACACGCCAGGCCAGACCCCGCTGTGGGATGTGGGAGCCCTAAAGGAGTTGTTGGGGATCTCCCCGGTCCCCAGCAGCAAGGGGACCCCCTTCTGTGTGGCCAAGGGCCTGGCTGAGCCTGCTGCCTCACAGCAGTTGCTCCCGAGGTCTTCTTTGGCTTCGCCAGGAAAGCTCTCACCAGCGTCCATGGCAGGGAAGGGCAGGAGACAGGAAAGCAGGAGCAAACTCCAGCACGTGGTGCAGTTGGCCTGGGTGTGCTGGGAACCTGGGCAGCCGTTTGGCAATGAATAATTGAAGGGAGCTCACTCTCCTCGGGGAGGGACGCTGACGGGCACGGTCTCATTTCCCAAACACATTTCCCAAGGAAGGCGCCTTCGGAGAAACTCCCTTCCGCAGCCGGAGGGGATGCGCTGCGCTCGCCTGCCCTCTCACCGAGCCTGGAGCAGCCCTGGCAGCTCAGGTGGTGCCTGGCCAAAACCTCCCACACGCACCAAAGCCAGAGAGGAAAAGCCATGGCAGAGCGGTGGTGGGAGGTGAGCTTGTCTGCAGGTGTCCCAGGGATCATAGAATCATAGAATCCCAGACTGGGCTGGGCTGGAAGGGACCCCAAGGATCGCAGAGCTCCAACCCCCTGCCACAGACAGGGACACCAACCTCCAGCCCTGGAGCTACACAAGGTTGCCCAGGGCCCTATCCAACCTGGCCTTGAACACCTCCAGGGTGTTCCAGAGAGGTCCATCTCCCAGAGAGGTCCACTTCTCTGAGCAGCCTGTTCCAGCCCCTCACCACTCTCTCTGTACAGAACTTCCCCCTAATATCTAATCTAATCCTTCCCTCCTTCAGCTTCACTCCATCCTCCTTGTCCTGCCATTGTCAAGCTGATTCCCCTCCTGTTTCTCTGCTCCCTTCAGGGACTGGAAGGCTGCACTGAGGTCCCCCTGCAGCCTTCTCTTTTCCAGGCTGAACAAGCCCAGCTCCCTCAGCCTCAATCTGTAGGGCAGCTGCTCCAGCCCCCTTTGTAGCCTTCTCTGGACCCTCTCCAACAGTCCCACATCTTCCTTGTACTGGGGGCCCCAGCTCTGGACACGGGACTCCAGCTGGGATCTCACGAGGGACAAGCAGAGAGGGATGCTGCACCCCAACAAGCCCCATCCCTTCTTTGCAACCATGGGGCAAACAAACCCCATGGCAAGCCCAGGCTGGCCGCCTTGCTCCCTTCTGCTAGGAAACTTCTCAGTAGTTTTTTCAAAGTACGTTTTGACCCCCCTCCCCACTTCCCTCCACCAAAAAAAAAATCCTAAATTAATTTTGCTTTTAATTAAATTCATTAGCAAAGATTATCTGGCTGAGGAAAAATAATATCCCACCCCTCCCCCAGCAGCCCTCTCTATTTATATCCCCTATATACATAAGCAGCAGCGAATATTTCTTTATGGGCCATTAAAGGTTTAATGTTTAATTTATAACCGCGTTCTCTGGCGGGCGGGATGGCCAGGCACAATGTCAACACTTTTAATTAAATGAGAAGGATATTATTTTTTTTAAAGCTAAGAAAGATAAAACTCCCTGTCCCTACAAGTTCCTGGGGTGCATGAGAGCAGTGGGAAAAGGGCTGGGGTTGGATGCTCTCTTGGAATGCTCATGGGCACTGCCCGGCTCTGCCCAGCTGCCTGCTGTGGAGCTGGGGCTGTGCTCTGCTGCCAGACAAGAGCCACAGGCAGAAGATACTTGGGCAGTGCCTGGGTCCAGGGGGATGATTTTCAGGCTGAGAATTGTTTGTGAGAGTCCTCGAACAAGTGGTTCCAGTTCAGGAAACATCATCACCTCATGGGGACAGTGACAACACATGGTGTGGCCTCCTCTTTGGTAACCCCGTCCCAGATCCTGATGCCAGCTGGTCCCTTACTGCCCAGGGACCAGCTCTGTGCGTCCGAGCCAGGCCCGGGGCAGGGGGTGCAGGGATGATCCCCAGCACAGGAATGACCCCCAGCTCCAGCCACAGGTTCCTGGGGCAGAGGTGAGAGTGTCACAGTGCTGCAGCGACGTTGGGACCTGCAGCTCCCCACACCTGTCCAGGACCATCTCCTGTGGTGAGGGATGATTGGAGCCTATCAGCTCGTGAGAGGGGATGGTATGAGCCAGGGACCCACCGGCACAGACCCTGCCAGCATCACCAGCCCTGAGCCCGGTCACCAAAACCTCAAGCTGAGCATCTGCCATGAGTCCTTCAGCCACACTCATTGCTGCAACTCCTGCTCGATCCCTGGCACTCCTTCCTGCCCGAGGATGGAGGCTCCAGGCACCACCACCCCATCCCTGCCAGCACATCATGCTCCCGCGGAGGATGGAGTGTTTCTGACACACGTCACCCATAACACCTGCCAGCACAGCCATGAGCCACCTGCTTGCAGGGCAGCACCACCTGAGCACCCGGCATCATCCCACTGGCATCCCATGTCCCACCCCACAGCAGATACAGGAGCAACAGGGGAGTGTGTCCAGTTGCACAGCCTGGCCAGAGCAGGGCTGGGCATCTCCCAAGCCCTCAGAGGCACTTCCCAAGCCCCCAGAGACAGCAGCCTCGGCGCTCAGCACCAGGACCTCAGCCCTTCCTGCCTGGAACCCGGTTCCCATTAATGGAATATTTCATCTTATGGGAGAGATGAAATCTCTGTACAGAGAAGTGCAAAAGAGCTGAGTCAGCAGCTGACTGGGGGGGCAGCAGGTTCAGCCATAAGCATTTGGCTCCAGCACAGCAATTCGGCCTTCACCCTCCCGTGGCCGCGCTCCGACAGGCAGTGTCTGGCCGCAAGGGACTGGCACGCACCCTGCACACCCCTCCACAGACAGCATGGGTGGTGGATGGGATCACTCCGGTCCCCTTGTGCTGCCTGGCAGCTGCGCCAGTCCTTTGCCATGGGCACTGAGAGAGCTCCCAGTGGCATGGGTGGGCTGCCTTCCTCCCACCCTCCCTCATCCTCCTTGGCACTTTGAGCACAGGTTGGCAGGAGCTGTTTTGGCATGGCCATGTGCCCACTGGAGCGTGCCACAGCACCGGGGTCCAGACCCCATCCTGGGCACATCCCTCCACAGACAGCATCCCTCCTGGCAGGCTCTGCTGCCCAGTGCCTGCCTGTGCCAAAACAGTGCCGGACACTCCTCATCCAGAGCAGGTTGGCACCAGTGACGAAGCCAGGCAAGGGACAGAGAAGCCACTTGCTGCTCCTGCACCCACGTGCACACGAGGAGTGGGCGTGCAAGGGCTGGCCACCACCGTCGTGCGCCTGGGAACGGCGCGGTGATGGCACTGTGCCGCTCACTAAAAGCATGAGTGTCACTAAATCAATAATTCATTTACTTTAATGAGATAAGTACTTTGAAAACTAATTGCAAACCTGCTCCATTTACTCCAATCCGTTATAGCCTTTAATGTAAATGGCAGAACCGCTGCTGGAGGAAGGGGAAGGGCTTTGGGTGGGAGATCCTTCCCCCTTCTAGGAAAGAGGAATATCAGCCATGAACAGGGTCCCTGGAAACTCAAGTGACCAGCTGGGTAACTGCAGGAAAGGCACTGAGGATGGAGCAGAGGGTGCACCCAGCCTACCCTCCTGGTGCCACCGCAGTCCCTCCATGGAGGGCTCTGACGAGAAGCCATCACCAAAGAGCTGTCATGGGCACCAGGGAGATGGCGGAGGGGAAGAAGATACACTGGGCAGGCAGGAGGTGCTGAGCTCTGGCTCTGCTGGGACTTGCTTCACCGAGGGCTGCCATCAGCCCATGGGTAATGAGCGGAGCTGATGGCAGCAAGAGAAGCCATGTTTGGAACCCTGACTCTGGGGAGACCCCCCAGCCCACTGCTGTCGCGGCCACACCAGGGCTCACAGCTCTGCCACAGGCAAGATCCGCTGGTGCTCTCCTGGTGCCGCCTGTCCTGGCATGGTGGGGGGAGGGCGTGCTGAGGGGATGGGGCTTGATCCTTCCCCCCGCCCCGTACAGCCAGACCACAAGCTGGTGACCGCGCTGCAGGTGGTGGCTATAACGATCCACGTCCCGTTATGAACCCAGCACCATATCGCTGGCACAGCACTCTCCATCGCCAGCCGGCAGCTGCCAGCTCCTCCTGCCGCAGCAGGAGCTGCCCCTTCCCATCACCCCAGCACCAGCAGAGCCCCGGTCATGTAGGCTGCGGCACACCACTGCCGGCCGAAGCTCGGTGTGCCGCAGCAGTGTGCCACAGCCTATGACGCCAGGAAGTATGGATAGGCAAGGGTAGGTGGAGGTGTCCTGCCAGGGCCCGGCACCGTTCCTGAAAAGGATCACACACAGCTCCCGGCAGCGATGCCGGCATGTTCCTGAACGGCAGCCGGAGTGGGAGCTGGACGCCAAAGGGCTCTCGTTCTCGCTTGCTGGAGCAAATGGCAGGTCATAAAAAGGAACCGTGACAGAAGAGAAAATGTTCCAGAGTCCACAAGGACCAGTCCAGGGTAAATCCATCTGCTCAGCAATTTAGCTAGAAAATCCTTTCCAATCATCCGTGCTGTAGGTCCTTCACCCCCACGCGCAGCTCTGGGCACAGCTTTTCTCGCTCTGGCAGCTGCTGGCAGCTCACGTGGGGGCCGGGTGCTTGCCAAGCCCATAGCACCTCCAATGGGGATATTTGGGGAGGGGGTATGCAGCCCCCACGGCACCCCAGCCAAGCCCACTCTCCAGGGACTCTCTCATTGCCACAGCCCGTGCAAGGGAGACACACCCAAACCCTGCACCCGTGGGCAGGAGGGATGGTGTCCGGGTCTGTACAGACAGACTGACAGATGCAGTGGCTGAGTGGTCTCTTCCCCGAGCTGCGGCCAGCTCAGGAGAAAGATTGCATTGTCCCTCCATCCCTTGCAGGTCCTGGACCCGCTGCATCATTTGGGGGGTGCAGGAGGCTCCTGGGGAGCCCAGATCTCACCTGCAGCTCTGTGACCAGCCGAGGCCAAGGAGAGACTGGATAATCCCTGCCTGGCAGACAACTCAGCACAGCTCAGCCTCTCTCCGCTGTGCAGACAGGCCCGGTGATCTCCCTGCAGGCACATCCCTGTGAATCCCACCTCGGCTGCTCCTGTCTCATGGAAAATCAATGGCAAGCATCTCAATTAATCACACTGGGGGGCAAATTGATTAGGAGCCTAAATAAGGTCAACATGGTTGTCTGCTTATAGGGTAGGACCCCCTTAATCATCATTTTATCTGCGCCAGGCTGCGGAACCTGCAATCACACTGTCTTTGGGAGCAGGGAGGGATTTTTCTCTCCTCTCCTGCAATTGCTGGGGCCAGTAGAATAGGAGCCACGGCTCTGCCCTGAAGGAGCTGAATCCGTGAGCCGCAGGCAGCTGCGAGACCTGTGCATGAGACCCCCGTGGCCCACCAAGCCCAGCTGTCTCCGCTGATTCAGGGGAAGACAAAGCAATTAAGCCCGGCGGCTCTGGGTGCGGTACATTCCCCCTGACCCCAAACCCAACAGCTTACGCCGGAGATTTGATTAGCCCTGTCATTACCTTACATTGCGTTCCTGAAAATACTGTTAGCGGTCATGGCGGCATTGACCCTTTTCAGAGACCCAGCCACAGGTCTGCCCACGGCAGCTGGAACCGCCCCCAGATGCTTCCTGGCTCCTCCAAGGGCCATGTGCTCATCTCTGCAAGCCCTGCGGTGCTCAGCGCAGAGCGCAGCCCGCTGCTTGGGATTCACAGGGCTTTATGTCTCAGGGCAGGGTATTTGATCCAGCATTGTGTCCCTGATAGCCATGCCGTGGGCTGGGATTGGGATGTCCTAGCTACCCCAGTAGGAAGGACCCCCGAGCTCCCTGGAGCTCCCTGGAGCAGTGCGGTGGGCGCAGCCAGGTATCCACAGCACCCACAGCACCCGCTGCCCCCCCACCATGCCTCACACCCTGCCTGGACCCCCACCGGCCTGAGGACAGAGCTGAGACCCTTTCTCCAGTCCCCATGAGCTGCTGTGCGTCACCCATGAGCCATCAGGCACTGGTACACCCCTCACCTCACCCACACACCACAGCCCGGCAACATGCCGCTCCCTTTTGTTGTAAATACAGTTATAAATATTATAATTTGATTTAATATTTAATATAGCCAGGTTAAATAAGCATTCCCAGCCCCATAAATAATCATTAACAGAGGGTTCTAATTGTGCTGTTGGGATCCTGCTTCATGACTTATTTAGTGGGCAGACGCTATTCTCATCCCCGGCTCCCCCCTGTACACAGTAAATTAACCTGCAGCTCAACCTGTCTGTGAGAACCTGATGGGACATGACAAAAGGTGACTGCCACCGAGATGACTCGCTGTGGAGCAAGTGAAGGACGTGGTGGGCAGCAGCATGGCCAGGACTGAGCCAGTGAGGATGGAAGATCCGAAGCCCCAGGAACCCATGGGAACGATGCGCAGACTGCGGCAGCTGCAGGACCCACGAGCGGGGTTAGCCTGTGGAAGGAGAGCTCTGCATATCGGGGAGTCCTCCGCTGCGCACACCCAGGGACAGATATGGGATGATCCCCACAATGGGGGTAGGTCACCCATGGGTGAGGGGCTTGGCTGAGCCCCACTGCTCCCAGGCTGTGTTGGCGCAGGGGCATGGAAGGCAGTAGGATGAGCGGAGGACGGGGGAGGCTTTTATCCCACGTACAAACCTACGGCAAAACTCATCAGAAACAATAGTTAAAACGGAAAGAAACCCCCAAACCACCCAATACCCAGCGCGGGGGGAATTGGCCGGGGGCGAGCGCTTTGAAAGAGCGGGAGAGCCGAGACACACGGAGGACAACTAAAGTGCAGGAAAACCTCCGTGTTAGAGTGGTTTCCCCTTAAGGGATGCGTAGATACGCTGCTTGAAGAAAAGGCTTGGTAGCTCTCTCTGAAGCTTAAACCCATCTTGAAATGAAAAACTACAAAAGCCAAAGGAAAGAGCCCTCCCCACCCAGCCTGGGTGGATGCTCACCACCACCGGTGCCCTCGGCCCAGGCAAGGATGTCCCCCTGACTGGGAAGAGGGTGCCAAGAATCTCTGCATGTCCGACTCCGCACAGACATGCTGCTGCAACACGGGAGTAGCAGGGATGCTGGCCTGAGGAAACCTGGCACCATCCTGCTCCCACTCCCCGGTGACACAGTCAGGATGGTCATATGCAGGATCTGTCCCCAAGGGCACCCCACACCCTCAGGCCATGCTGTCTGGGGGGGCAACCCACCAGGGTGGGCACGCTGCTGACACTCCTCCTGCCTCCTGACAGCAAGACATCCAGGGTTCCAGCCCGGGCAGGCAGCCGGATGGAGATGCAGCCCATGGTGAGCATCACCCAGTGCAGCCCCAAGGTGGGGCAGGACCCCCTCAGCAGTGTCTGCAGCACAGCACATGGAGCGTGCACACAGCGCAAGGCAGACAAATGGACATTTATCCCAAACCTGCCTTTGGTCATTGCTGTCAGACCCTCAGGAAGGCAGTGGGGAGCAGAGCAGCGTCCCAGGCTGTGAAGCACAGAGAGATCCCCAAAGAAGGACACAGCAGAGGGGACATGCGGGACCCCACGGTGATGGCCACTCCGGAGCGGTTTTCACCATCTCTGGCAGAGCCAGGGGACCCTCCTGAGACACCATGCGCAGGGTGACCCCAGCCAGTGCCAGCCCCGACTCCAGGCTGCAGCTCCATGGAAAACACTGTGGTTTATCTTTATGTGTCAGGATTTATAGAAAAGGGGGATAGTTCAGCTCTAAATGTAATGAGTTGGAAGAACAGCCCTCCAGTGGCTCCCTCCAGCTAGCACGGCATCAATAACATCAATTGCTAAAAATAACGAATAACCCTGGCCCAGCGCAGCCAGGGAGTGCTCCTCCCTGTGCAGGGTCCCGAAACCACCCCATGCATCCTATGTCCGGCAAGCCCTGGTAGGACAGGATGCAGATGAGGATGAGTACAGCTGCTCCGTGACAGAGGGTGCCAGGTCCCAGCACCTCCAGATGTGGGGATGGCGAGGGAGAAACTCTGGGCTCAGAGCGGGCAGAAGGGAAGAGCCCAGAGGGGACTCATGAAGTCCCCATGTCGTGCTCCCAATCCCTGCCCTTTCTCCCATGGGAGAGAGGAATGGGGACAAGACAACGCGAGATCCATCTGTCCACTGCAGTGCCCCAGCATCACCTGCAGAGTAACTAACACCCACACGGCACCCTGTCCCTTCCATCTTGCTGACCTTCCCCGGAAAGGATCCAAACCCAAAGGGGGAAGGAAACAATAACGGGCCAGCCGCAGTTAAGGAGGGAGAGTTATTTAGTCTGTTGGAAAAGAGTCTAACTTAATAGAGAAGAAATAAAGCGGTTTAAAATTAACGATATAAATGTCAGTCCTGATCGTGGGGATATTAAACTATACGGTTATTTGACTGCCTTCTGCAAAGTTCCCTTTCCTCTCCTGCACATGCCTGGAGCTGGAGTGGGCAAGACACTGCTGTGTGCTGGGGTGGCACAAAAACACACTGCCCCTGCCCATGGGCAGAACCAGTGCATCTCTTGAGCGGTCTGACTGGAATGATCCCCCCACTGTGCTGTCCGGCGGCTCCTTGAGCTGGCCACCCAAGCGTGCCCGGTGCCAGGCAGCTGCTCCATGGGGCAGAAACCACCTGGCCACTGGCTGCTCATCGTCACCAGTGGGAATACAAGAATACAAAGCCCCTGCTTGCAAATGCTGGGTAGAGCCACAGGGCTGCATCCCACTAGGCGTGTGTCCCCTCAGTCCGGCCAGCAAAGGGTCCCCGTGTTGGTGCTGGGAGCTGAGCAGAAGCACCCAGCCCCTCCTCACCAAACAAGCCTTCAAACCCTTCCAGGAGGGCAAAACACAGGCTCTTCCTGTAAAAATAATTTTAAACCCAGAGACTCTTGTCCTGACGTGTGCAGGGACGCTGCCAGAGCCTGCCACCGAAAACAAATTAGTCCGCGGAGCGTGGTCCTCTGCAAGAGAGGTCACTGCGGCGAGCGAGCGGGTGGCTCTGCTGCCGCGGCGAGCATCCCGACAAGCATCCCAGTAAGCATCCTGACGAGCATCCCCGCGAGCATCCCAGATCACATCCTGGGTCACATCCCTGCAAACATCCCAGCGAGCATCCCAACAAGCATCCTGGTGAGCATCTTGACAAGCATCCCTGTGAGCATCCCGGCTCTCAACCAGCCTCACTCACGTGGCTCCTGTCACCCTCTGCCCCAACAAAACCACCCACCAAAGCCCTGCTGGGGCTGGAACAACATGACTGTGCCTGGAGACCAACGGGCTTGGGTCATGCATGTGACGGGAGGGAGCACACATAGGAGAGCACAGTTATTTGTAAATAATCCTTAATTAACAAGCTTCTGGGTAATAGATGTCTCAGTGATGTTCTGGGCAGGGAGGATGGCAATCTCTGTTCTCCCACTTTTCAATGACGTCGGGAGGGAGGGAAGCAGAACCTGGCCGGGGTGAATTAGAGAGACTTTTGTCACGTTTAATATCAATTCATTTTGCAGACTGCTGACGCAGCGGGATTTCACAGCTTGGAATTTATGGCTCTTTTGAGAGACATGTGCAAAAAAAGCGGGGCGGGGGGGGGGGGGGAAACGCTCTGCCATCAGCACAAAAACATAAACTCTATTGGGAAGGAGTGGGGTCCGGGGAGCCCTCGGGGGCGTCCTGGGGGGAGCAGAGCCCAGCACGGCTCAGTGCCCAGTGCCCAGCTGCTTGCCTTTGGGAGCAGCGTGCCAAAGGCTCCCCAAAGCTGCCCCTCAGCTGTTGTGCCGTGTCCCACAGCCAGCTGCTCCTGTGGCCTTTCCCGCAGCGTTCTGCCCGCGACAGCGGCGGCAGCTCTTGGGCAGAGGCGCTGGCAGGAGCAGAGCCCGTCGTGATGCAGTGTTATTCAGCCCCGAGGGGGTTTTATGCAAAATGACACACAATATAAATGACTGTTGTAAACAGAGAGTTTAATAAAGGGCTGTGTGCGAATTTACAGCCTCCCCAAGGATAATTAAAATTATTTATCTACTTACCTAGCTAGCCGCCGGAGCAGTCTATTAATTATTATCTATTATATGCGGCCTGCTTTGCACGCTGCCGGTGCATTGCCTACCACCAACATCCAACATGGACGCGCTGCAGCGCCAGGAGAGCTGTGGGCAGCTCTGTGTGTCGGCGCGGCTGTGCTCCTGGAGTGCTGCCTGGCACGGCTGGACTACCCAGGCCCCTTGTGACCCCTCAGCATGTTTTTGCCATGGGACCGGGTGTTTCTATGCCACCCTGCAGCTGGGGAGGCCCTGCCTAAAGGATGAGCTCTGTGTCGCTGGTGCAGCCCAGCCACAGGCAGAGAACTGGCTATGGCACAAAACGCTACTCTGTGGTTCCGGCACCGCGGCCACACGCACCAGGGGACGGGTGAAAGAAGGTACCACTGCTGCAGCCTGGGTCCCGGCAGCCTCGGCTGCTCCACTCCCCACCTGCCCATAGCACGGAGGGCTCAGCAGGTGCTTCCTGAGGTGCCCAAGCACCATCATGATGGGCACATCCCCCACTCCCTGTGCCCGGTCGGTGGGAGAAGCATTGGAGGCTCCGCAGCCTGGTGCAGTGCTACCTGCTCCTCTCTTTACGAGCATGACAGAGCAATCATCAGTGCAGCGGCACTGGGATCCCCCAGCTCCTCTCTGCACATAACGAGACCTCAGGGGGCCCCAGCGCGCAGATACTTAACATTGTTTTATTAGCTTAATAAACCCAGACGATGCTGCCAGAATCTCCAAACCGGCCGCGAGCCCTTCTCGCTGGGCAGGAGAGGGCAGAGCCGCGGCGGCGCAGGCTGCCGGCATGGCATCCACAGCCCAGCTGGCCCCGAGAACCGGAGCGGGGCTGCCCTCGGCAGGGCATGGCCCGCCAGGGCCAGGTAGGGTCTGGAACAGCTTGTCAGGAGTGAAGGATCCAGCTGCTCATCGCCACTGTGGGCACAGCGAGCTGTCAGCTCCCACCAGCACGCCATTAATCACCACTGCAATTGCTCTCCCTGCCCGGCTCCCGGCACTGCCCTCAGCACCCCAGCATGGGCACGCAGGAATGCAGTGGCACCCACTGCTGTAGGCAGCACTGGTGCTGCTGGGGTCCCTTGACATCCCTGGGGATGCTCTGGGACTGTTTGTGCAGGACATGACCTTCCCCCGAGTTCTGGCAGGTCCAAGCTTTGGCACAGAGGTGCTGGCTGGCGGCACGGGACAGGATGTCCCTGGGGTTGGTGGCAGTGTGGCAGAGGAACATGTCATCCGGCATCAGCCAGCACGTGCCCACTGGAGTGTGTTGCTGGGAGCTCAAAGCCTTCAGCAGGCTGCTGGGCTGTTTTGGCTGCTGGAGCAG
Organism: Hypotaenidia okinawae; assembly: GCA_027925045.1. NCBI lineage: Eukaryota > Metazoa > Chordata > Aves > Gruiformes > Rallidae > Hypotaenidia > Hypotaenidia okinawae. The sequence continues at coordinate 10,709,402 of BSDF01000018.1, read as the reverse complement.
CTGCCAGCCAGGAGCTCGGCTCCCTCCGCCCTGCGGTTGAGGTATCTACTTCGCTTTGATCCCATACAGTTCCATTTCCAGCCTCGCCATCCAATAAAAGCCACGTGATTGAATTCCAGGTACTTACACAAGGGAAGAGACCCCTTCGTGCCGGCAGCCAGAGCTCCGAACCAATTACCTGGAGCCCAGCGCTCTGCCTGCTGCCTGCCACACGCGCATCTCGGTGGCCCTGGCTCGCAATAAGCCAAGATGCAAAAATGTTAATGGAAGCGGTTAAAGGCCATTCCAGGGGGATTCTTGTACATAACGGCGCTTGGCAAGGGGCTGGTGCAGCTCCTCGAGCTCAGCCGCAAGGCTGCACTGATAAAAGGAGCTCTGAATTAGGCCCGGACAGGCTTCCTGGGGAAAAGCTCTGGTGTTTCCTCCTGAAATTCCCTTGGTGAGCATCCCTGGCTGCAGCAGCTGCCTGCAGCAGCCTGAGGAGGAGGTGAGGGGCAAAGCTGCCAGGGTCCTTGTTCCAGCTCTGCTCTCCTGTGTGCTCCCGGGACCACTGGGAGTGGTCCCTGGGGGAGTGGGCTTCGTGACTGCTCCCACGGCAGGACAACGGGAGCCCCAGCCAAGGTCCACGCAGCCAGGGATGCTCACCAAGGGAATTTCAGGAGGAAGCACTGGAGCTTTTCCCCTGGAAGCCTGTCAGGCAGGTGCCCTGCCACCCACACCCGCTGGTGCTCACAGGCACAGACACACACACACACACTCGCTTCAGATGTTAAGTACCAAATACAATCACTGTAACCAAACCGGGATCGACTCCGGTGGCAGAGTCAATACAAACATTTAGCACTGTGGCTGGGGATCGCTGGCTCCCCGTGCCACAAGCATCAGTGCCCATACATCGATGCAGGTCTCCTTGCAGGGGGAGGGGCAGGGCCTGGGCAGCACAGCGGGGACAGGGGCAGGCTGGAGCTACCGAGGAGATGTAGGGACCTGGGGACAGAATGCAGCAGCTGGTGCTCGTGGTGAAGGAAGGACAAGTCCCCAGGGTGCTGCTGGTACCCAGTCTGGGGTGGGCAGTGTGGGCAGGACTCCAACAGCCGCTGAGGATCCCACCAGTATCGCTGCCGAGGCACTGCCCCAAGGGCACCTCAGGCAAGATGGGGACAAAGTCTCAGGTGCAGCATCACCAGATCGAGTGCCTGTGCCGGGGCTGTGCTGGCACACTGGGGCCTTCCCACCTGCCAGGGTCTTGGCAGCCCAACCAAGCGCTGCTGGATGCTGGCGTTATTCCCAGGCGGTGGAGTCAGACCACCGCCCCACATGGCTGGGATTGCTCCTGATGCTCCAGCCCCTCGCATCAGCGCAGAGAATGGAGCAGGGCGGCAGCCTCTGGCAAACCCCCTGCCAGCCCCTTCTCACCAAGGGCAAAACCAGAGCAAACAGGGCTTGGAGTAAGCACACCCTGGGACCTGCTGCCTTCCCCTCCCACGGCTTCTTGAGCCCCAACCTCCAGGATTATTTATGGCTCATTCCCTCCTAAATCACGGCTGACGGCGGGGGCTGCTCGCACTCCATTACGGAGAGAGCTCGCGCCACGTCGCAGTTCCGTTTAGCTTGCAGAAAAAGCGGCCTCAGAGGAGAAACCCACCCTGGAGCTGCCCGGCGCTCGGCTCGGGATGATGGACGATTATGGACCATCTGCACTTTCAGGAGGGGATAGATTTACGAGCAGCACAGACAGCTAGAAGAGTGTCCATTACTATAACTCACCAGCCTCTTCAGAGATATTGTAATCAGGGCCCGCTGCTGCTGCCGCGGGAAAGTCCAGGTTAAGCGCTGGCAGGAAGGAAAATCAATTACAGGCTTTTCTAACACAGTGGTGGAAGTGGGCAGGGGAGGGGACCCCGGGGACCCCCCTCCAGCATGGGGTGGGGGACTCTGCTGGAACAGTGGGGCCACATCGCCAGAGCAGGGCACTCAGGACCTCTGGTCCTCAGTGCTTAGGCAGCCGTGGGTAAAGCAATGGGGGTCTTCACGGTCCTGCAGCGTTGACTGTGCTGGAAAGGGCTGTGCAGCCCCCACTCTGCCAGCGCCGTCATGGCCAATGCGCCCAGCAAACATGTGGAGGAGTGGGAGTCGGCATTGCACAGAGCGCAGCGGCTCAGCCAACAAAACACAACAGGTCCCCTCTGCCAGCACAGTGTCTGCTTCCTACTGCAGCCAGGCAGCTCCCGCATCCTCGTCCTGCATCCCCACCAGAGCCGGGATCTGCACCAGGAGCGGGACCAGGCACTGTGAGCAGAGACACAGACAGGTACGATGTGGCATCTCAGCTGTCACTTGCCTAGAGCCACATGCCGCCCCGGCAGCAGCATCCATGGTGACCTTCTGCTTTACCAGGGAATAGAGCTAGGGGGGAACCAGCCCCTGTACGCAAATACAGAGAATCCCCATGGGCACGAAGCAGCAATTTTGGATAACCGTAGGGTATGGCATGCAGAGGTCTTGCAGCTGCTCCCTGCCCCGAGTCTGGCAGGGCGGGCACAGGAGATGTACATATTCCCCACCCCCACCCCCCGCCGTTCCCTCATCAGCCGAGAGCTCCCGGATCAATGCGTCCTGCACAGCAGCCAACACCGTGATTTTTAACACAGCAGAAGTAAAAAAAAAAGTGACAAATCATCACTTAGGAGCCCATGAGCAAGAACTGCTCAGAGAAGCAGCAGAGACCATCTCTCCTGCCCCCAGGGAGAGGCTGGGAAGGCAGCCGGGTCCCATGGAGGGAGCAATGCTCCACTCCTGCTCCCAGGGCCCAGTGACATGAGATCCAGAGCACACGATCTGATCCTTCACCCCTGGGGAGGGTTCAGCCTTGGCTGCAAAGGGGATAGGTGAGCATGGCAGCTCGTGCCTCCTCCACACCTCTGCGCCCCGCTGGGCACACAGCCCAGCACGCGGAGCTGCAGCTCGGAAGAGAAAAGCTTTGCACACCCATATCCAACACCGAACTGCTTCTTCAGCTTGCGGAGCAGCTCTTGGCCAGGAGCTGTGGGGATGGCTCCCTGCTTCAGGGTTTGCTTTCACCTGCTGTGGTGAGGTGCCGCCGGAACCACTGAGCCTCTCATGCCGAAGGAGCCAGGAAGGAGCCCCCACAGCCCCGCTCTGCGGAAAACCGGGATCTCAGAGTATCTCCAGCCTCCCTGTGGCTCACAGAGGATGCCCATGGCATCGGGATGCTGGCTGGTGCGCTGCTCCTGCAGACAAGACACTGACTGGTGTGCATGGCTCAGCCCTGGGGTAGGAGCCTCCCACCACAACTCCTGCACCAGTTCCAGCAGTGACCCGCGTCTCCATGCACATGCTCCAGCACCCTCGCTCCCGGGAACAGCCGAGCCCAGATGGGCAGGGGCATGCTGGTTGGCGAGCTCCCACACACACTTCCGCACCAGCCGCAGCTCCTGGACACCAGCATAGCTTCACATCGGCAGCCCCAGCCCCGGGGGCCCATGCTGGCTGCTATCAGCACCACAACCTCATCCCTGCTCTCCCTCCCTGGCACCCACCAGTTCCACGGAGACGATTTCATCACCAGCAGGACCATGCTCAGCAGGGCCAGCGCCCAGACGCTCAGCAGGACCAGCGCCCCGACCTGGTGGAAGGAGCAAGCAGATGGGATCTCTGAGCGGCGGCACGGAGAGAGATACAGGCTGAATAACAACGGTGAATTCCCCTGAGCTTCCATGTTTTTAATGGTGGATTAGACTGTCAGGCAGCAATTAAATGGTGTAATAAAAAGCTAAGTGCTTGTATTCCGAGGCTCCTGCCTTCCGCTCGGCGGGGAGGTGCAGGGCAGGGGCGGCTCCTGCTCCCCACGGGGCCCAACTTGAGGTTTCCTGTGAAGAGCTGAGGAACTTTCTGAAGGAAAAAGGTTTGCACTCAGTTTACACAGAGCAGGGTTACAGCACGTAAATCTGTGCCAGCTTCTACCTCAGCCTTCGGAAGGAAACGCTTCCTGAGCCACCTGCGGTGGATGCTCTGACACAGGGGGACCCCCAAAACCGCGGCCCTGCAGTCATGTCCCGAGGAGCCTTTTGTGTTTCTGGAACTGGGAGGGGAGAAGGATGGAGGAATGTCCCCAGGAGGTGACGGCAGGCGATGGTGGCAAGAGCCCAGCACTGTGCAGCCAGCTCTCACTAGCACCGCACGCCATCCAGGGCAGCCAGCAGCTCCAGCTGTCCCAGGACTCAACCGTACACTGGTGGGGAGAGGGCCCAATCCTGCCCATCGTGCTGGAGAGGCAGAAGGGCCATGGCCGGAGCTGAGCATGCATAGCCCCAGCACACACCTCCCATCCTGCGGCAGCTGGCACCAACCCTGACCCAGCGGCACGCACAGCTCCACAGACCATCGATGCCATTTCCTTTCCTCCCCCGCTTCACCAGCTGCTGCTGCTCCCAGAGCCTCCTCTTCCTCCTCCTCCCTCCCCAGGCCTGCACACCAGTTGAAGCAGCCCTTTCCCATGGGAACACCGTTCTTCACCTCCAGCTCCACGTAGAGGCCAAGCAGGAGCAAGGAACCCGCTGCCAACTCCCAGCCCTGCACCCAGAGCTGGTGCTGAGCCCCTGCAACCATGGGGACTGGGCAAAGGGCTGCTCAGAGCCCTCAGTGTCCCTGGGCAAGGACTGTCTTCCTGTGCTGGCTGGGCTGGAGCAGCCTGACCGGTGTTACCAGTGGTATCGCACTGGGGGTATCATATCACATCCCTGGGGGTATCATACCATAGCACTAGGGGTATCGCAAAAGATCACAGGGGTATCGCACCACAGCCAGACCTCCCAATGGAACACTGCAACAACCCCAAGTGCAAGCAGCCACCCTGTGTGCCTGTGGGAAACGAGGAAGAAGCTGCAGTGGGGGGAAGACACCCTGAAATACCACTCTGAAACATGGAAACTTCATCCTTGAAGCCACTCCTTATGATCACAGCCTTCTGAACTCCCTGCTTGATCTCAAAGCAAGTTTGAGAGGCATTTCATGCTGGGAAGTGCAATAGTGGGAGTTGCCAGCAGCTGCCCAGGCTACTCTTCCCACCTGCAGCCCCCATCCTGAGGGCACAGGGCTGAGCCCACCTCCACTGTCCAGACCCCAGGCAAGTCGGTGCTGCAGAGCCACAGCCATGGGGACAGCCGGGTGTCTCTGCCGCTGCCAGTGACACCCTGGCAAACCCACAGCCAGAGAAGTGACGGTGAGGAAACACAGTGCATGAGGGTCTGGCCCACAGCTACACCCAGAACAGCCCCCACATCCTGACACAGTGCCACAAGAACCACAAAATGCAGAGCTTTTAGGGTCAGAGACTGTAGAAAACCCCAAAGAACCACAGATGTATTGCAGCCAGGGAAGCGCTCCAGATTACAGACTGTGCCTGCCGCCCCTCAGCCTGGCCACACACCTCCCTGGTGCAGCATCACTCCAGCCCCTGGCCAGCTCAGCCTGTCCCACCTCCCCTCTCCCCCCAGGAGCCACCAGCATCCACATGGGTGCCTTCCCCATCCCACCAACTTGCCTCTCCATCCCATCACACAACGAAACCCATGTGCTTTCCTAACCTCATCGAGCACCTCCTGTTTAGGGCCCTTGCTTTATCAGTTTTTATCCCGTGTAATATTCATCACGCTGGTTTATTTATGGGCCCCCTCTTCGGGAAGGTATTTTTCAGGCCTGGTGAATAAAACATAAGCCTTTGCTGCCTGTCAGAGTGAATGCAGCTCCTCTGATGGCAGCCTGACTAACGGCCTTTAGTTTTCTCCAACGGCTGCACTTTGAGAGGAATTTATTTGTATTTGGGTTTGTGCCGGCCGGGGAGATGCGAATTCTTCTCCCTGCAGAATAAATGAAGCTCTGGCTCTACGGCAAAGAAGGTGGGAGCAGGGCAGGTGGGCATGGACCCTTGGCACCAAGACCACACCACCTCATTCCTCCACTCGGCATCCCCCTCTTTGGGGGACCCCCTTGCCCAGGAGCTGTGCACCCAGTGCTGGGTGCTCCCCGGGCTCATGGCAAACACAGAAAGGTGCCATTAGCTCCTTTCCCACCGCAGCATCTCCAGCCTGGAGGTGAGAAACTCACGTTGCCTCAGCTGCGCTCCCAAAAACACATGTGGGACCATAGGAAGGATTCCCTGGGTGACAGCTGCCCCACGTGCTCCTGGCCAGAGGCTGGGATGACGGGCACATGCCTATGAATGGAGCAATGGGATCCGTCTGGGCTGGCTGCTGGCACTTCCCGGCACTCAGCCGGCAATGCTGGGAGTTCATAACCATCCCCATGTACTGGCAGGTCGGCAGTGGGACTTGGTCCCCCCAGCCATGTCCTAGGGACTGGTGAATGCCACCAGTCTCTGTGCCAGCAGTGTTTTATTCCCGCTCTGTGGATAATGAGGCTGATCATGCCCAAGGAGCTGCCACCTCACACCAGCAGAGCTTGGCAACAGGAGGAGGGATGCTCCTTTGCAGTAGAGCCCATTGCAGACACAGCAAAGAGGGGCAAGAGGCTACAGCCTCTGTCCCCACCGAGCATGCCCCTTGGGCAGGACACTTGCCCATGTTACAGCTGAGCCCTGCCCACCTGTTCCTCTCTGTAAAGCATCTCTGAAGCATCCCACCATGGCCATGCCGCCGCATGGGGAGTGATGGCTGCTGCATCCTCAAGGCCAAGGTGCCTTTACACCCTCCCACCCACTCAGCACACATAGACACCCCCCTCGCATGGGCACGGTGTGCAGCAGAGCCCCACGTACACCCACACGCTGCCAGCACCCACACACGTCTCAGCACCCACACACGTCTGAAGGCTGGTGCCTGCCCGTGCATGGGTGCAGCAGGCCAGCGCAGCATGGCAGAGCCAGGCGGTCACTGCTGCGCTGTGGGGGCAAACCCTTCCCTTGGCTGGTTAAGGAATCCCTGGCTGGCACCCAAACCTCCTATTAACAAATCAAACTATAAAACCCAACAGGAGCAGCCGGGAGATTTGCCTCCATCACCTGCTAATTTATAGGGTTACCAGTGTCAGTGGTTTGAAAGAAGCAGAATTCTATCAAAGAGCCACAGACACTCGGCACGGGGCGTTTTAAAACAATCACAAACCTTCATCTGAAAAGGCTGCTCGGGATATCATCCCTTGATGTTTAATTATTAATATTCCAGGGCAAACTAGTTAAATTCCACTGAAGAGAAGAAGGAGAAGCAATCAGAGTTAAAAATTGGCTGAAGGAGTTATCGTAAATCACCCCAGGGAGTATTTTGTGGAAGTCCCACTGGAGCTGCTGGTGCCGGAAAAAGGGAGAGAGGGTCTGGCATGCTGGGGGAAACTGGGGAGGGTGGAGAGGGATTTTGGGAGCACAATACCCCAAGATGCGGAAAGGCTGCGGAGCATTTCCTGGAGCGTCACAGGTCTCTGCTCCACAAATGGGCAGGGAGTGGGCATGAGGACTGGAGCAGCTCTCATATGCCTCACTCGCCATCAGCAGCCCAGCACAGTGACCAGTACACTGACTTGCTTGTCAACACATCCCTCTGACCTCGGGACCAGACATGCTCCTCAACACTGGCATTTTGGGGTTCCATCACACTTGGGGATATCTTGCTGACCGGACAGACCCCACCGATCCCCTCTTCCCCACACTCCCAGACCCAGTGTGCAGGATGCTGGGGCTCACCAGGGCATGACACCAAAGCCAGGCTGGGCATGCAGATGCAGCTCTTGGGGTGATGCCCAAACCTCTCACCCGCACCATGCAGCAAGGGCTAAGTGCTCGCACCACCACACACAACCCTGTGCCCTCCGTGGTCCCGTGGCCATCCCACTGCTCCTAACTAGCACAAGCACCATCACCATCCAGTTCTGCAGAAACTCCTCTCATGGCCACACCACCGCTGTCACCAGGGGCACCCTGTCACCCTTGGTCAGGCATCCCACCATCTCCCAGCTCCAGCAGCCCTATGCCTCAGCCGGGCACATCCCTTGCTGCAGGGGAGCAGACTGAGCCCCAGCAGTGCCGCTGATTCTGCACATGCTCCCATACACACTCTGGGTGCACAGCCCTGCTTTTCTGTGCCTTTTGCACCCCCCAATTACTTTTCCAATGCACTTTCAGGGATCCCTCTGAATGCCCTCTGCAGACCCAGCTGTGCCAACTCCTGCATCTTACTGGGATCACAGAAGCACATCCTGGGGCCTTCCCAGTGCCCGGATCACACACTACACACATCCTCTCCCTCTCCTCTCCTTTCTTTGTGGTTTTCTTTTGCTTATCTAGCAGAAAATAAAAGAAGCTGAGGCTTCTTGCTGCTTCATCTTGATTCAGTCGGGTTTATATCTTGCAAACACATATGCAGACTTCTCTGCTGCTTTATTTGTTCATTAAGACTTCAATAAAAATGTTATAAAAATGCCCCTTTTTGTTGTTAATTGCAGTTTCTGTTTTAATATGCAAGATGTGCCGGCTCTCCTCGGAGACTCCCCAAGCCTCTCGGTAAATAACCCAACCGCCCCAGCCTAACGCACGCTGCCTGCTGCGGATTCACGCGGCTGCCGGAGCCCAGCTGGGGTGATACCAGTGCTGGGGTCTCCTCAGGATCTGCTTCTCCTCCAGCACCCCCAGTACAGGGCATTTGGTAAAGGGGTCCTGCCACCGCAGAGGCATCGCTAACCCCAAAGCTCAACCCTGGTGGGAGACCCCCAATGCAGGGGCAGCTCAGGTGGCTCATAGCAACCCCCCACCCTGAGCCCAGAGCATCCCTGTCCTGCCCCACGGCATGCCTGGCATCTCCTGGGCTAGGAGAGCACTGATGGTGGGTGCCGGATCAGATCAGGACCACTCCCTATGGATGCTCTGCGGATGTTGCACTCCCCGCATGGTCCCCAGCAAGGGATGAGGAAGATTTCCAGCCAGTGTGGATGTGACCAGGGGGTTCAGCACTGCATTTCCAGGGGCCAAACCCATCTGCAGGACTCTGCAGAAGCTGAGGAAGGGGCAGGGATGTGGGCAGCCCGTTCATCTCAGCATGGCTGTGATGCTCACAGCCTGTGGTGCCACCATCCAGCCATTCCCCAGGGCTTTCAGAGACACATCATTGCTTCCCTGTGTCTCTGTGCGGTGCACAAAGTCATTTCACTCCAATGTTGCCAAATGTCCTCCTTGGGCTGGAATTTTGAGGGAAGTTTTAGCAAGAACGGTTCAAACGGTGCCGAGAACAAGGCTGGGGAAAGGCTGGCTTGGCATATTAAAAAAAGAAAGGTTTCTACAATGTGACTGCTCAGAACCCTCCTGCTGTCCTGCAGCCCAACCAGCAGCCCAAGCGGGGCAGGAGAAGAGGGTACCCCCAAGTCCCTGCATACCCAAAGCTCCTCGGTGTGATGGCTGCCCACCCCCGACCCGAGAACAGCGGCAGAGGGGCTGCGAACACCAGAGTGCCTGTGAGTAGGATCCTGTGAGAGGCAAATGAAATGGAGGGGCCACGGCCACCCCACGGCGGGAAACGGAGCCGTTGGAGGCTGAAACTCATTAGATAACACTTCATTTTAACTGTATGACTAATTCATGCGTGACTCCAGGGAGGGTCCAGCATCTCGGGGAAGGGGGGCTGGAATCCCAGGGGGAGGGCCGGCATCCTCATGAGGAGCAGATAACTGGGTCAGACTTTGTGCTGAGACAACGAGCATCCCATAACGCAGCACGGTCACACACGAGCGACACATTCATGGAAATCACATCCCATGATGTGTGTCACCGATACCACGGCCACCAGACCCAGGCGCAGAGGGACAGACAGGCAGACCCCCGACTGTGGGACCAGCCGGTGGGTCTACACCTGCAATATCCACCTGCTCTCACGCCAGCAAAAGCACCGGCACAGATTGACCATGGGCTGGAACAGCAGCACGGCACCGGGTGCAGAAGAATTTGGTAGCTGACAGGCAGAAACTCCAAGTTTTGGAGAGAAAACAGCTCCTGCCAGCACTGCTGCAGCAGCAGAACGGACCCAGGAATTAGCTTGGCGTCACTACCCCTAGCAGCCTACCAGTCACAGCAGTAAAATCAACCTTCTGGTTGCTAATTCTGGACGATTGGGCTGCTCAGAGCTGAAGATTTCTTTATACCACAGTATTTCACTCTCAAAAAAATTCTAGATAACGTTGGGCTCTGGTGGCCGATGCTTGTTTTGGAAGCAAGCTGCTCCGGTGTATTAGGCTGTGCGGGTACCGCATCACAATCTATCAAAGTCGGGGTCCCCAGAGCAAGAGAAATCAAAACATCATGAATAAAGTGCAACTTTAAAAACTCTGGTAGCCTGGCAGCGTTAGGCTGAGCCTCCCTACGCGCAGCGTCATATCGATGCTTCCCCCTAATAAAGTCAATGCTGGCCCAGCTTCGCTGCCGACAGCGCATTTGCTCAATTAGAGGAGAACAAATAAGGCAACAAGCCAAGATGGAAGCAGTAAACACTGCACCCAGCTCGCAGGGCTGCTGCACCCCAAACTGCAGGCAGCTGCTGGAGTCTGCTTTGAGCCCGCTCCCTGCCAGCCCCAGGGGTGTATCTGTGCCCCTGATCCTCCTGCCCTGATGCTGATGGGTCTGTGGGGCTGAGCGCCCATGTCAGCAGGCACAGCTCCCACCGCAGGACCCTGCGGCTCGGGGACAAAGATGGTGCCGTGGTACAGTGCCCAGATGTGGCATTGGCTAGGCAGCTGCTTCAGGACCTCCCCCTCCCCCGGTAGGGACCCCTGCTCTTTGGGATGGGGATGCAAACCCATGCAAATGCAGGACCTGTGTTCAAGGCTGTGCATCCCCCAGCAATCCCAGCACCCCATTCAGCAGCATGCTCCGGGACTCCTCGGGGGTGTCCCCTTTCCTGGGCTCAACTGTGTAAACCCCGAGCAGGCAGACTGCTCTGATCTTCCCCAACATCTCCAGCAGGCAGAGGCTCCCCAGCTGCCATGGGCAGCGGTGCTTTCTTGCCCTCATGCAGCGCCTCTGGCTCTCAGCATTTTAAAGGCGACTAGAACCGCCTGAGCCCTGAGATCTGCCAGCTCCGGCTGTCACACCTCAGCCGATGCTCGAGCCGCCCACCATGGTTCTGGGGCTGGGGGTGATCCCCCGAAAACCAAGTGAGAGGAGGAGAAAGATGACTGCCAGGCTCACCCACGCAACCCCAAGAGGCAGGCAGGGTGCCCATTTCACAGGCTGAAAGGTACCCTGCAGCACCCAGTGCAGCGAGGGCGGCCAGGCTGGCTGAACACCCAGCCACATCAAGAAACCCCCAGGACCCCCTCAGCCCCTGTCCTGCCCAGCACACCTGGAGCTGCCGCATGGGGGTCAGCCCTGCCACCCCCACAGCCGACACTGAGCATCCCCCGTCCTGCTGTGGCCATTTGGAGGGCAGGATAGTCACACACCGGGAAACTACCCCTGCCAGGAAGAGCAAGTAGGGAGAGCTGGGATTGCTGGGCAGCTGGAGCTTGGTGCACAGTTCACTGGACAGAGCCAGGACGGACAATGCAGAAACCAGGAGGAAAAGGGGCTCCTGGACGGCTGGGTTGGTCGCCTCGCAGGGCGGCAGTGCTGTGCTGGCAAGGAGAGGAGAGAGGCTGCAGGAGAAAATTTTCCCACGGCTCTGTCCAGTCCAAGAAGAATTAGCTCAGAGCACCCGAAATCCCCAGTGCTGAACCCTGGAGAGGTGTGGGCAGGGTGCATGGGCAGCTCCTGGCATCGCTGCTTTGGCAGCACCAAGGCCGAGGGCAGTGCCGAGCACTGTGGGAGGGGAAGGATGGGGTGCTCCGCACTGAGCTGCCCTGCAGCTCCCGGCTGTGCCAGCAGCACCACCAGCCATGGCGTGGAGGCAGAAGGGCCCTGGCGAACTGCAGCACCGGTTGAGCCCCCCACAGTCCTCACCCCCTCCACAGGGCTCCCGCTGCCAGGGCTCGATGGGACCGCGACGCTGTGGCCGCATCACACGGACCCTCCTGCGACTCCTCCAAACGCCCTTCTCACCACAGGGCCTTACTCCACTCCCACCGTGGAGGTGCAAGGGCATTCTTTTCTCCTTTTATTTCTTCCCCATGTTCTAAAGCTCTGTCACACCCCACTGAGCTCCTCTCGCCACCAGCTCTAAATCCACATCCCCGACTGCGGGATTTCCACCTAGCCACCACCCCTCCTGGAGCGCAGCAGGGAGGGATTACGGCACCTCGGCTCAGCGGCAGCGATAATCCTCTGCTTTATCAGCGTGGGGAGCAGCCGTCAAGAAAGACGGCTGGAGCTCGCAGGGACCCCAGCGCCACTCTCCCCTTCTCCCAGCAGCAGGAGGGAGCTCCTGCCTGGCCGGAGGGTGCCGAACCTGTTGGTGAACCTGCTCCAGCCGTTGCAGCAAAGGCAGCTACCAATGCAGACCCCTTCACCCAACGGCAGCCATCTGGGTTGGGGCTTTATCCCCAGGAGATCCAGGCTGGGGGGCCAGGGGACAGCCCCAGTGATGGGGGTCCAGAGCTGCCTTCTGCCCCACTGCCGTCAGTTAAACCCAAGTCACAGCCAGTGCTAACGAAGCAGTGTTGGTCACAACAGCCTCCCCTCACCTCCATGCTTCTGTTGCACCTGTCAGGCACTCGCACCCCTCTTACTGCTCATCTCCCCCTAGCACGTCCCTGCCAGCCTGTGAAGCCCCCCTGCCCAGCCCACACTATTGCTGGGAACACGCAGGGGCACCAGTACCGCAGGAGGATTTAATTGCGTGTCAAAATTAAATCTCTTTTGATGAAGAACAATTCAACTCTGGCTCTGCCTAATCAAATTAACAAAGTCTTTTTTGATTTTCAATTATCTTCTTCGCCAGAACACTTTATCTGCTGCTCCTGCGATAGAGCTGACAAGCCCCGACTAACGATCGAGGCGTTTCACCATGTGCCAAAGAGGTGAGGGGACCACGGGACCCCTCCTCTGCCTGACCCCCTCACCGAGCCAGCCAATGGCTGAGAACACACGCAGTTCGATAACCCCATCAGCCCCTCACCACGGCACGGCTGGACCCTTGTCCCCGTGGCTGGGGATGGACCGGCTCCTCTCCTCGCTGGGATGCTGCCACAGCAGCAGGAAACCGTGTGAGGACAAGCACCCATTGTTGCCCACCTGCCCAGGGCACGCAGAGCCCACCTGCTCCCGGGGACTCCTCCTGCCAGGGCCCATTAGTACGGCTCAGGCATCCCACGGAGAGGTCAGTCAAGGAATTGAAGTGACCTGGGTGGAAATGCTGATGAGATGCCGGTGCCTCACTGCAGGGTGCAGAGCACAACCTTGGCAGGGGCTGCGGCAGCATGGCCCACCGGTGCCATACCCAGAACGTGCCCTGAGCCTTGTCTTGGAGGTGAGAAGCCAGGCAGGGAGCAAGGAGGGTCTGCCTGCAGCGGTGGGCAGCACGCCTGGCAGAGGATGGGCAGATCCAAACAACGTGCAGGCAGCAGACAAGCACTGAGCTACGAGGGTCAGCTCCATTCCTTTCCCCTCACGTCAGTCACCTGGTGAGAACAGGGGTCCCTCAACTCCCTTCTCCAACAGTCCCCAGGAGACAAGAGATGGGACCAGCCCCAGCACCCCAAAAAGGGGTTCATCCTGCACCCCCAGCTGGTGCCTGCTAGTCTGAGCGTCCCACTCCAGCGGGCCTGTGCACACACCCCATGGGCATGGGAGCAGCTCCCAGCTCCCTGCGGCTGGGAGGAGACATTAAGCAGGACAAAATGTATTTAAAAAAAGCTAATTTAATTAAAAAAATGCGGCAGTGGCCGAATTAGCAAGTGGAGGAGAACACCTCTGTAAGAAGGGCGCAGGCACAGAGGGATGTGGCCAGGCCGCACAGAGGGTACGCGGGTTGAGCTCCCAAGCACGCTGGCACCTCCGTGTCTGGATGATGCCCAAGACCCCTGCCCTGTGTTACTCCCAAGCCACAACCTTGCCCCCACCATGGGGCAGCTCCCAAACATGGGGTGCAGCACCCAAACATCCTGCCAGACCCCCAGAGCATGGGAATAGGCTGGCACCGGCACCAGCACTGGCACTGGGACTCAACAGTACCGGAGCAGGGCTTGGCACGGGGGGCCAGGGGGACCCCTTTCCAGCCCATCCTGCAGCCCATCCCGCAGCACCCTGGGTGCAGTTTTTCCACCTTTCCCGTTTTATTAACCTGTTTTCAAGGGAAACAACCTGGATTCGCCTGGATCTCTGGCTGAGCCGTGCCTTCCCCCGCGCTGCCCGGGGGTCCCGGGGCTCGGTCAGGCCGCAGCATCGCTCCAGCTGGGCGGGACAGGGCAGGGTGCGGGGGAGGTGTGTGGAGGGGGGCAGCACCCCTCGCTCCGCAGAGCATCCCACCGCCCCCCCGCAGCCGCGGGCAGCCGCTGCCACCTGCCGGCAGCCCCCGGAGATCCGCTGCCCCCTCCCCCTCCGCCAGCCCGCTGGTGCGCCCCGGTGCTCCAGGGGCTGCCTCTAATGCCCCTTCCCCCCGAGGGATTCACGCGGAGCTGCAGCCCCTCGCCCGCCACCAACACATCCCAGCAGCAGTGCCCATGGGAGATGGGGCACTCCGCTGATGCTTACACCCCCACATCTCCCCTTCCCAACATCTTGTGCCCTTTCTACGTGGAGGGGACGTGTGCGGCTGCGTGACTGGTAACAGCGCCTGTGCCAGACCCGTCTGCGCCACAGATGGAGCGGGAGTGACCGCAGGCTGCGCGCAGGGCCTGGAGCTCACAGGCACCTGCACGATGCCCGAGCCCAGCCAGTGGCTCTGCCTGGCTGTGCCAGCACTGCTGAGCAGCTCAGACTGCCTGGGTGTTGGGGCTGAGAGCAGGGGCAAGCGTGCCAGGGAGCCCACCCAACACCACAGGGGAACAATGCAACACACCCTGATTTTAGGGCTCTGCTTACCCTTGGGGACACCTGGATTGGCAGGCCAGGAACAGCAGCCCCAGCCCTCCTCATCCTCATCCTCCTCCCACCATCGCTGGGTACGGCAGTGAGCACACAGAGGGGTTGGAGCAACCCGCGGACACTGCTCCTCCAGAACATCATCTGCTTCCAAAGAGTATTCGATTCCCTCCGCATGGAGAAAGCCACCGGCTCCCATTCCCAGGTCTCTCCACTTCCACTCCCTTTTGTGCATCTTCCAAAGAGGGGCTGATCACATCCTGGCAGATGCTGGGAGCAGACGCCTAATGGAGGCCATCTGCCACATTTCACGGGGAAAATGATTCAAACTCGCTAGGACTTTAATTTAATCAGCTGGCACTGAAGTGGGCACTGGGCTTTCATGTGAGCAGGTGTGAGCACCAACCGGCAACGGCAACGGAGAGCGCTTCATCCCTGTTCACCGCTCCCACGGAAGAGGAGATAATGGCGCTGTGTGGCCAGCGTGGCTGCTGGCACTTTCAGCTCAGGAACCCCACTACCAAGGAACGTTTTCCCCTCTACTCTGCCCTGGTCAGGCCCCACCTGGAGTATGGTGTCCAGTTCTGGGCTCCCTGGTATAAAACAGATGGATCTCCTGGAGAGAATCCAGCGAAGGACTATGAAGGTGATTAAAGGCCTGGAGCATCTCCCCTATGAGGAAAGGCTGAGTGAACTGGGGCTGTTCAACCTAGAGAAAAGAAGACTGAGAAGGGATCTGATCAATGGTTATAAATACCTGAAGTGTGGGACACAGGGAGAAATGGCCAGCCCCTTTTCAGTGTCTGTGGGGACAGGGCAAGGGGCGATGGCCTCAAGTTGAAGCACAGGGAGTTCCACACCAATATGTGGAAGAACTTCTTCCCGGTGAGGGAGCCCTGGGACAGGCTGCCCAGGGGGTGTGGAGTCTCCTTCTCTGGAGATATTCCAGACCTGTCTGGACACTGACCTGTGTGACCTGTCCTAGGGACCCTGCTTTGGCAGGGGGATTGGACTCAATGATGTCTGGAGGTCCCTTCCAACCCCTATGATTCTGTGATTCCATGAATTAGGAAAGGTCCCAGAGCAATGGCAGCGTGTGGGGAAGATTCTTTGTAGATGAGACAAGACCGGATGGGGCATCGGTTATCTGTGGAAGGAGTGTGCCTGGGGACCTGGCACCTTAGGCTGCAGGTGCTGCATGGAGCTCACCCACCTTCCCAGCCCAGATGAAACCACCCCCACCCCTCGCTGCCCCCAAATGCTTCCCACACAGAATGACAGGTTGATTTACTGCAAAGAGGGGAAGTGCCAGCCTGGGGCTTGGGAAAGGGGACAGGAGGTAAGGTGCCATCTGCTCTGCACCCCCCAAAATCCCCGCCTTTCCCCAAACACAAGGCAACTTCCCTGAGCCCAGTGGCTCTCAGCTCTGACACTCTTGGCCCACAGTTAGGCTCCAGAAGAGACACTGTCCACTGAAGGAGGCCAATGCCATGCCGCCTCTGCTCCAGGCACCAGCAGGGACCTCTCCAAGCTGTGGCATCTCCGTCACAGGACACGGAGGATGTGCAGGAGCATCCCACCACAGCCGCCCCTGGGTGTTTGGTGAGCTGCCACCGTGAAGCTGAAGGGGAAGAGGCCGGGGGACAATGTGGCACAGGAGGGGAGAGGGATATGGTTCACTCAAATCCTCACTTGGTCCCCTCAGAACCCACCTGCACTGTGGAGAAGGACAAAGCTCCAGCAACCCCCCTGCTGATCTAGTCCAGAGGAGAAGCCTTCCTGACCCCTGATCCATGCCAGCCCATAATCATTCCAACCATGCCAGCCCAAGGCATTTACCATGTTCTCTCCATCCACCCCACCACTTGCTGCCCAGCACTACAGCACATTCAGACTCAACTAAACCACGTTTGCTGAGTGTAAGCTCACCAGTGATGGCTCCACAGAGATACCACACAGACCCGGGGTCTGGGGGTGCCCGTGGCCCTGCTGTGCCGCTGGTTAACACACAACTAACCCCCCGCCACATCCCCCCTTCCTTCTACAACTTCCACAGCTGCTCCAACTGGTTTGTTATCACTGATGCAACACGAACAGCATCATCTACTCCTGCAGCCATCACCCAGAAGCCGGGTACCAGTCATTACCCCATCCCTCACCAGCAGCCACAGGATGGCTTGCCTGCACCGTGTGAGCCCCAAGCTGAGCTCCCCTCTGGGTCAGGATGCTGCCTCAGGCAGGATGCTGCACAAGCAGCCAGAGTCCATGGGCACCAAACTCACCCCTGGGGCTACTGGGAACCTAGATTCACCAGCCCAATTCAGACCTTTCCCAAAAGCCGTGGTCCAGGGTAGCTGGGAAAGCCGGGAGCTAGAATGAGATTGGGCAGAGGGAACAGGGATAACTTGGCAGCTGTTCACATTTAGTTTGCACCTTCTTTGCCAGTGTGGAAGGAAACAAACGACCTGTGAAGGGAATGGAGTGCAGTGATTCATTACCCCTGATGTGTGATGATGGCTTAATTATTTTTCTAACTGGGGAGAGACACTTTCTGACAGCAGGTGCAAATTAATTCTCCACCGTTTTTAAGAAGTGATCGGCCCAGGACAAGCAGAAAACTGGAAAACCTAATTAAATCGGGAGCTGGGTGGAATAAATGGAGCGGGGAGTTTGTTTGCATGGTGCTGATGGATATTAACGATTGCTGGTGGAGGCA
Source organism: Hypotaenidia okinawae (assembly GCA_027925045.1). Lineage (NCBI taxonomy): Eukaryota > Metazoa > Chordata > Aves > Gruiformes > Rallidae > Hypotaenidia > Hypotaenidia okinawae. Next base: position 10,691,718 of record BSDF01000018.1, on the reverse strand, counting down.
CCAGGGGCTCCCAGCAGGAAGGGGAGCATCCTCAGTGGCTTCACACGCCAGGCAGGCTCTGATGTTTTGGGGCAGGAGGTATCGTGGCAGTTGTGGCACCACGTGCTGCTGCTGCGCACAGATGGGGAAAGCCAGGGCTCTCCCTGGGGAAAGGCAGCCACCGCTCCCCCTTCCTCAGTGGAAGGGAGGAGGAGGCGGTGTTAGCAGGCTGCCAGCCAGATGTGCTGCACTGGGGATCCCCGAGACCCTCCAGGCTTCGTGTCCTTCAGGGGGGCAACAGCACCCGGCCCCCAGTTACTGACCCACCAGCACCAGGCAAAAAGCCTGTCCTGATACTGCGTGACCAGAGCAGGGTCAACATCCCCCGAGGAGCCGGTACCTGGACACCACATCTCCAGCTTGGGCTTCCAGGAGCAAGAGTGGAGCCAACGTGGCTCTTCCGACGCCGGCTCCGGCAGCACCACGTTTCACAGCCACAGAACCTGCACGCAGCGTCTGCTCCTGCCGAGGAGCGTGGCAAATAACCAAGTCCCGGAGGGTTTTGCCACGGGGGGAGCAGCCCGGGACTGATCCGAGCATCGTTTTTCTCCGTAATCAAGGAGGGAAGAGTTTATGTTGAACGGTTGCCACGGAAACACTATTTATACATCCCTGCAGCCCCAGGTCCAGGCTCCTGACCCTGGCCATTGCTGCCCAGCTGCAGGGCCCTCGTAGAGGCTGGGGTCTCCATCACACCCTCCCTCCACTCACTCTTCGCCCCCCAGTGCTGGGTGCTCCCTCTGCAATTGCATCTCCAGGGATTTTAAAGAAAGCAGTGCCCAGAGCCTGCCCTGCCCCACACACTGCTGCCCGTCCCACCGTGAGGTTCTGGGGGCTTCCCCATGCCCAGCAGACCCCCAGCCTCAGAGATGGACATTTGCAGAGCCACTCAGGAGGAGCCAAGCAAGTCCCCAGCAGAGGTGATTGCTGCCCCCCTGCACGTACGTGTACCTCCACAGCATCTGAGTCCCAGCTTGGATGATACCAAGCTGAAAACAGGGGACACCAGCAGTGTCAGGAGGTTGAATGAGGGTCCCACTCTCCCTGCTCATCCTCCTACCCAGGGATGATGCTGCAGAGGAGTCTGCACCTGCCCACAGCTCCCATCCCACTACCATCACGGGGGTGGGGGGGCCTTCCCACCTCCCCCACCACCTCCCAAGCCTGCCTTGCCAGCCACCCTGCTCTGCCAGGCACCCCCACACTGACACACTGGCAATGCTGGGAAAAAAGAGCCCTAATTGCTTTTTGTTTTTCTGTTTCTCTCCTCATTAAATCCCTTCTTCATCCCTAATAGTTTGGGATTATATGAAGGTTAATATGTTTCAGGTTCCACACAAGTACAGCTAATTAACAAACAGTCCCCTCAATTCCCTTTAATGCCTACACATGTAATGCGATCGCTGCAATTACCTGCTTCCCAAAGCCATTACAAACCACAGAAAATTAGCTGGAACAGGTGATAAAAACCTTCTTTTATTGGTTCATAAAAGGAGCTGGTCTCTGGGCAGCAGCCCCCGCCACGCAGCCGGAAGGGACCACCAGCCTTCCCAGGGCAGCACGGCTGGGACCACCAGCGCTCCCTGCTCCCAAGCAGCCCTCAGACACCACGGACCCCAGCCCCGAGCCTCACCACCTGCCCCTTGAGGGGTTAAGCCCATTAAGACTGCAGCACTGAGACCACTCCTGCATCTTGCTGATGAAAATGAGTCCCTAATTAGAGCAAAACCTGCCCCGATGCCACAGGACCCTGGGCAAGGGAGCAGAGCTCTGCTCCTGAGGGATGGACACTCTCGGTTTTCGGCTGTGCAGGGCAGGGGCAGAGCTGAAGCCTGTCCTGTCCCAGGATGCTCTGGGCTGGTGCGTAGGTCGCTGTCCTGAATGAGAGATGAACCACCATCCCCAGGGATGCGTGACAAAGCATGAATGGTGGGGAGCTGATCCCCATCCACCCCAGAAGGAGCCCAGAAGTGCAGGAAAGCCTTCATCCACCTCCCATCCTCCTCAGGCTTCAGGAGGGACCATGAATAAACCTCCCTCGCCCTCAGCTGGCGCTCCCTGCCCAGGGATCTGTGCTGTTCCTGCAGCAGTTGCCACGCTCACAGTTAAACCTACTTCATCTCTGCTTTCGGGAGCCATAGAGGGAAGAGACCCGGAGCCAAGGAACCCAATGAGCTCTCAGCAATTTGCTCCATTGGTCTATTAGCCCTCGTTAAAACCCTGTACCTATCAGGCAAGTCGCAATTCCCAGCCTCTGCGTCTTGCTGTGCCTGCGCCTGCCAGATGAAAGAGCTCGCTACCAGCCAGAGCATTTCCTCCGCTCCATTACTCACACCGCAGCGGCGCTACGCAGCCCCTCGCCAGCCGGCTGCCCCGGGAAGCACCGGCTGTGCACCCAGCCGGGCTCAGGGCTCCTCTATCGCTGGTACCCAGGGCCGGCTGCCGCCCGGCTGTGATGCTGTAGGGGGAGCAACAAGCACCTTTCTCCTGTCCCCAGCGTCGCCGGCACAGGGATACCCCAGAGCTTGGATCCCGCGCAGCAGAGAGAGAAGCCCCCCAGGGCTGTCTGGGGAGAGATTGTGGCAGACCCATGGGAACCCCTTGCCCAGCACGGCGGGGAGGGGGGACAAGGTGCATCACCTCAGCCACCGGCCTCCCCCTGCTTTCCCCAGTGCTGCAGCCTTCCCAGGGAAAGTGTGCCGCTGCTCCGGCCGGAGGAGGGTCATTGAGCCAGCCAGCAGGTCACCCTCAGCTCCCGCAGGCGGCTGTAAATCCAAAAGGCTTCGGCTAGCCTTTAGCAGACACTTCTCCCTGCCACGTGCAGCACAGCCGACGGCGAGGACCAGGCAGCTGTCCAGCTCCTGGGGGGTCCCACTCATTGTACCCCATCCCACAAGCCTCAGCCAGCCTCTCTGCAGCCACATCTTATCCTCCGAGCATCCTTCCCCGAGTGCCCAGAGCACCCTCCAGTGACGGACCTCCCGTGCAAGAGCTTCTTATAAATGTAAATCGGGAACAGCCTCGCAGCGCAGGAGGAAAATCACTGTAAACAAAATCTCCGTTGCTGTGGAAACCATTAAAAATAGATTCCCCACGCTCCCCCTTTTGTGCCGGGTATTATACAGCTGGGTTCCTTCATTCCACATTATTATTACTTTTTAATTATGAATAATTTCCTCCCTTCTATAGGAAGATGGGGTAAAAAACAGAACTTTCCAAACGAGGGGCCTTTAGGATATGTTTCAATATGTAAATGAACCAAACATGCGTTCGGTAGTGTTTATGCCACAGGGTAAAAATCGTTTGGCATTAACCCTCCCCATGCCATGGTCCCTGTTTCCTCCCATCCTTCTGCCAGCGAGGTCGGGATGTGCCCGGTCCCACCACGGCTGGTGGGTGTGGGGTAACGCTTCATCCTGGGGGGTCTGCGATGGGACAGGTGTGGGGCTCTCCTGCCTGCAGTCTTTGCACCAGTTGGTTCCTGATGCATGACAAGGGTCACTGCTCAGAGATAAGGTTTGTAACAGGAATCTCTCCACAGTCAGTGTCTCATCAGATTCTCCCGCTGCAGGCAGTTACAGGTTGGTATCCAGAAATTCAGTTGTACCATACGTAGGAACTGGCAGAATCAGGGAATCTATACAATGGCCAGAACTAGGACTAGGATTAGGACTAAGGTTACAGTTTAGGAAGGGATGTGTTCCACTAGCAGGATTACTGCTGTTCAACCTTCATGATGCCCTTTCTTTGAATTTCAGGAAGCCAGGCGTGACTTGTAAGTCAAAGACTAGAGTTAAGCTTAGTCCTCCCCACCCATGTTTCACACTGGGGGACAGAGACCAGCAGCTCTTAATGTCCCCAAGCACCAAGACCAGCACAACTTCTGGAGCCGGCGCCTGGTGCAAGCCAGCCATGGGCACCGGGTGAGCATCACAAGAGGCACAATGAGTCCCCATCTCACTGAGAGGTGACAGAAATCCCTCTGGACACTGCTGTCCTGTACTGTGGTGCTCCCCTCTGATCTGGGATTCCAGTCTCCAAACAGAGGGAAGATTTAAAATCCTTTGGAGAAGCATGGGACCTGGGCAGATGGTCTATTCCAGAGGGTGACTCAGTTGCTATTTGCAGCCCAGTCAGCGGGAGAGGATGGTCCTCCATCGGGAACATGGTCAGCCACCAGCACCATGCCAGGTGCCAGCTGAGGACCTGGCAGCACCGCACCACGGCAGCTCCTGCCCAGGCCTGCAGCAAGCGGCCTCCTCCATCCCCCGGCACGCGAGGGCCAGGCGGAAGGTTCCCGAGCAGGTTGGCCCCGGACCACGGCCATCGGTTCGCTGGCTCTGTGGAGATTTCCCGCTGCCATGGAGGAGCAGATGGATGGTCCTGGGAACCCTCCCAACGCCCGCTGAGCCAACATCCTGCCTGCTCTCACTACGTGCTGCCCGGCGCCACACGAGCCGGTGGCAGAGGTCAGACCCCCGCACCCAACCCATGATGCTGCTGAGCTCAGAGCACACTGGGCTGTGGGACAGGTGTCTGTCCATCCATTTGTCCACAGGGACGAGAAGTTGTGCAAGCAGCAGCTGCTGATGTATCAAGGGCACCCCAATCTAATTCGTCTCGCTCTGAAGATGAGCGGGTCTCTCGATCCAGGAGGGAACGTGACTCCCGAAACTTCAGGCTCTGGCCAAAAGCATCACAGAGGGGCTGAAAGCAGAGAAAGTCTTTTTGTGGCTTGCTGCAGGTCCCAGACTGGGACAGGGCCAGAAGTGGGCTGGGGCTGGAGGGGAGAGGGCAGCGGCTGCCCCCAACAGATGCCAAGGAGGGTGAGGGGCAGCCTTTCTGGGGAAGAGGAGGAGGATTTATTGTAGATCCCCAGGCAAAATCCCACAAACCCCGACTGGCTGCATGGAGGAAGGGCAGCAGGACATGGAGAGGCGTGAAGAGAGCATCACCCCTAGGGCACCCGGAGCAACGCTGCCCATTGCTGGCTGCGGAGTGGAGCCCAGCTCCAGCGCTGTGGCCCCAGCATCAACTTGCAGACACACAAAAGCCATACAGAGAGCAGGCACTGACCCCTCCCAGCCCCTTCCACACCATCCCCCAGATGCCTGGAGCACAAGCAGCAGCCGGAGCTGCCCGAGGCCCCTGGGAAGCACTCCGGCAGCACACCTCTCATGCCAGCCCATGGCATCACTCACCTTTTCCCTGCCCGGTGACATCAGCATGCTGCCACCTCCCTCAAGAAATACCCAGAAACCTTCTTTACAGCCACAAGCTCTCTCCATTCCCATTTTCAAGTGCTTTAGTGCTCTGTCCCTCCTGCCATAACCTAAATTTTAACCTAGCCCCAAGCATCAACACTGAACGGTATTACTTATTGCAGCCTGGGGACAGAAGGGCCATTAGACCCAGCGAGCACAGCGCCCAAGGAACGCGGGCCGAGGATAGCCCTGCTCTAATCCCACATTCACTGAGGCTATCACATCCCTGCCAGACACAGGGCTTGATCCAGAGATGTCAAGTGATGGAGAATCCCCCAGAGGCTTAAGCTGTTGCGGTGGTTAATTACCTTCCCCTTCGTCTCTAGTCAGAATCTGTCTAGCTGGAGTTTTTGGTGCCTGGGTCTTGGTATGTCTTTTCCCTGCTAAATTAGAACGTCCTGTACCCGTGGAATGCTCTTGATCACAGCTCAAACCACCCCACGCCACCTCTTAAACTTCTCTGGGATAAAAAGCCCAACCTACTTAGACTGGTCTGGGCTGGAATGGACCACAAGGATCACAGAGCTCCAACCCCCTGCCATAGGCAGGGCCACCAACCTCCAGGCCTGGAGCTACACAAGGTTGCCCAGGGCCCCATCCAACCTGGCCTTGAACACCCCCAGGGATGGGGCACCCACCACCTCTCTGGGTAGCCTGTTCCAGCCCCTCACCACTCTCTGGAAAGAACTTCCCCCTAAGATCTAAAATAACCCTTCCCTCCTTCAGCTTCACTCCATCCCCCTTTTCCTGCCATTGTCAAGCTGATTCCCCTCCTGTTTCTCTGCTCCCTTCAGGGATGGGAAGGCTGCAATGAGGTCCCCCCACAGCCTTCTCTTCTCCAGGCTGAACAAGCCCAGCTCCCTTAGCCTCTCTCTGTAGGGGAGCTGATCCAACCCCCTGATCACCTTCAGGCTGCCTCTCCCACAGCAGATCAGACTTTCCGGACTGAACCGTTTTGGTTCCTCTTCTCCACACTCTTTCTGTGTCACTGGTGTGTTTCTAGCACAGACACCAAGCGTGTCCCCAGCACCACGGTGACGCTGCCGGCACACACGCGCCTTTCCCCATCCCTGGGCTCGCCACGCAGCTGTGGGAAGTGTTTCCATCACAGCATTCGCAGTCTGCAACCATCACCCCAGTGCAGAGAAGGGATGGTTAGCACCCTGCCCTGGGGGTTTGGGGGGCAACTGTCCCCTCCCTCCTGCCAGCTTGGCTCTTGAGCAGGACGGTCAGCAGCCCAGCCAGTGCCCTGTGCCCAGGCCAAGGGGCTGGCAAAGCCACCCCAGCATCGCTTCCTCCGGACTCAGCAGGTCCCAGTCACAGGTTTGTGGGGGGAGCAAGGCAAGGGTACCTCAAAATGCCTCAGGGGCTTGTCTTGGCAAGCAAGGGCTCAGCAACCACAATGGGGAGACCCAGCCAGGGCAGGTCTGGGAGCACCCCGCTTTTTGCCAGCCCTCCTGGTGCCACTGAGCAGCATCCAGCCTCTGCCCCCCACACCCTGTCAGGGAGCTCTGCAGCACCCAAGCTCCCGGCTGCCCTGGGACGCACCCCACACCAAGGAGTGTCAACGCAGATGCCCCATGGGAAGTGGTACGGGGCTGTGGCCAAAGGGAGAGCAGGAGCCAGCAGCCAGGAGTGATGCCAGGCTGCAGAGGCAGAAACTTCAGCATGCTGACCCATACCCAGGGAACGGCCCAAAAAACATCTGGGTGGAGGGACCGGCTTCACAAATGCACCCACCAAGTAAAACAAGCCCAGGGTGGTCCCCAGCCCCGTCCCCAAATCTGAGACCGGGGCAGATACACCAGTGGATCGCGAGGAATACTCACAGGTTGCCTGGCTCCCGTCAGCACATCCACACCAGTCAGAGATGCCACAAGAGAGGGAGGGAAAGGTCTGCGATGCCCAGAACCCCCAAAGTCCTCAGCAGCCCCACTTTGCCCACCGGCACAGGGGAGAACCAACTTTCTGTGCTCCCTGTCAGGCAAGGTCCTGCTCCAGCCACTGCTCCATCCTTCTTTATTTTCCAGCAATTATACTCACGTTCTCCTAGACGGAGAGATTTTACGAGCCCTCTGTTAAACGCTGGATAATTATGCCTGCCTGCACCAGGGGACAGCCCTGCCTGGGCTCAGGAGGAGGAATCGCAATCCTGATTCCACTAATGCTGTAAATTAGCGAGGAAGCATCCCAATGGCAGCAGAGTAATTACCAGCTATCGCATCCCCTACCCCCCTCCCTTCCTGTGGGCTGCCGCTCCTGCGCCCCCCACCCCGCATCTTCCTCCCGCACAGTATGTGTGTGTTTTCAGGCATATGCTGCTGTTAATGGGGCTTCTGTCACTTCAGCTGCTGGCAGAGATTATTTTATCTCAGGAACCCTCTCCCCGTGCCAGAGCACAGGCTTTCGGCTCTAAATCATCCGCAGGGGAACTCGCAAGTGTAGGGGAACCAAAGAGGAAAGCAGCAACTTTTTTTGGTCGTGCCATAAAGGCTCTGACAGTGATGGGCAGGAGGGGAGGATGTGGTGGGGAAACCCCTGGGAATGCACCCAAGCCCAGCAAGCACTGAGGGGTCAGCAGGGAGAGGAGGAAGGAAGGGGGGCACAGCCCTCAGACAAGAGCAAAAACCATTTGGTCCCCAGCCAGAAATCACCTCGTTTCTCAGAGTGCTCGAAAGTGAACCCATGTGGCCCCACAGGGATGCTGCCATCCAACACCAGGCAGAGCCATCTCTCACCAGCCCCTCCCGGCGCATCCAGCTTGGCTGCACCAGGGACTTTCAGCCAGCACCCGAGCTGCCTCCAGCACCGTGCCAGCCCCAGCCACCCCACAATGCACAGGGCCATGGGTCTTTCGCAGCTGCTCACTGGAGAATGCCACCAGCAAAGGATGGAGGAGCTGGCACAGGGAACCAGCTCAGCCCCTTCAAATTTCATAAAGTCACAGCTCAAGCTCTTCTGGTGCCTGAAGATCAAGTGGCAGCTCTGCGACCCCTGTGAGAGCCCCAAAACCAGGACCCAGGGGACAGATTCACCAGTCCCCAGCTTTGCCAGTCCCCTCCTTAGCACCTGGCACCTTTGGAGAGCCCTGTGAGCTCTGTGTGAGCAGGGCTGAGCTGTGCAAACCACCCCGAGTGTGACCTGGGGGGAGCCTGGGACAACACAGGGCACTTCATTAAAATAATTAGTTTAATACAGACAGGCAGCGGGCAGCAGGGAGGTGAAGGTGAGTGGCACTGGCTGCCAGAGCCTGGTGCTTGACATCCAACCTGACAGCCACAGCAATGGACGAGGGTGCAAATGCCCATTTCCCCAGTGCACTGCAGCTTGCTCACCACCTCTGCTGTGGGTGCATGTGGTGAAGCCAGTGATACCCCTGCTCTGGAGCCAAGCGTCGGGCAGGCAGCACCAATAGCAGCACCAATGGCAGTGTGGCACACAGCAGAGCAATGGGCACCACGAGCGGCTTGCCCTCACGCTCTGGCTCCTGCCAGCCCCACGGGTTCTGCCTGGCACTGCCATTGTGTGCCAGAGCATGGCTGATATTGCCTGGGCACCACGTTGGCAGCCCCAAGGAGGAGGGAGGGGGCACCACTCCACGCCTGGCATGTAGGTCTCCGGCATACGGAGGCTCGGCAAGGCTCCTGCCAGGGGAAGCTCGTGTGCTTCACCACTGCTGAGAAGCTTCTGTGTTCCTGAAATATCATCTTCCCCTGGGCAACTTTGCATGCGAGTCTCGGGACTCGGCGGAGCATGAAGCTGACCACAATCTAGGTCAGGGTAAGGAATAGCTCAGCGCCTCCAGGAAAAAGGGCTTTCCTTTCACATCCCAGCGCATCCTCCAGCAGCTCCGTGCCCAGGCTGGGAGCGAGCACTTAACACGGGGTGACCACTTCAAGCCTAGCATGAAGAGTGCGGGTGGGGAAGGGAATAGGAGCAATTCTGAGACCTGGTCCAGAGATAAGCTGCCATTTCTGGAGACTTCTCAGTGCCTTATGGTCCCCGGAGCAGCAGCTCTGCCAGATTTAAAGCACGGGGGAGCTTGGCTGAACCAGGACGGATCTCTGGCACCTATGCCAGGGCCAGCAAACTGATTCTCACCATAGTGTGCATGGCAGATGCCACATCTAAGGACCAACACTGCAGAGAAGGCATGTCCCATGACCATGATGGTGAAGAGCCTCCTCTGCCTCGCTTGCATGAGCTGCTGGTCTCAGGCTCCAGCACTCGGCAGCTCACCAGCACCAGCACCAGCACGCTCTGCCAGGAACAGGCTGAAGAAATCAGTAACACTGGCTTAGGAAGGCCAGCTGATGGAGCAGGGGGACCCCTGGCCACCCCACTCTGTTGGTCGCTGACACCCTCAACCCCCACGGCCCTGGAAAGGGGAGACCAGTGGGGAGGTGGGGGGAAGGAGGCCCTGCCCCAGTAACGCCATCACACTGACTGCACCAGGCAGGACAGATCACAGGCCTAACACCAGGAGAAGGGCATGACAAGCAAACAGCGGAGACTGGCTGTACATCTCGGTGCTGAGGGGGCTGGGGATGAGCTGGCTGGCTTGGGGGGAGTGGAAGAGAGAAGAGGGTGATAAGGAAAGCCCTGAGCAGTGTGGGGCCCTGCGTCCCAGCTGGCGCAGAGGTCTCGCTGTCAGGGAGACGAAGTGGAACCGCTCAAGTGCACCATTGATTTTTAATAAAAGCAGGGAACACTCCGGAGACCCGGCACTCAGCCCTGTCCTCTCCTCCCAGCTCACTCCATGCACCGGCACGGCTCTGGGGGTGGGAATGCAGTGCAGGTCCCGCTCCCACAGCACGGCTGGTGGTGGCTGCTGCCTGCCCGGGGTCTCCCCCACTGAACCCCAAAACACGGTTGCGGGGATTCGCATGGACTCTGCAGGACCTGGATGGGCACTGCCTGCAGCAGTGCTGTCAGACATCATCTCTACGCTGTCACTCTGCTGGGGACAGGTGAGCACTGCCAGCGGGACCCCCTCAGTAACCATGAGGAGCAGCTGGGAGATGTGGAGAAGCCTCGGCTGCGGGATGGGCAGCAGTGACAGGTCGGGAGCATGGGTGCACCCAGGGACAGGAGCCAGGGGCAGGCGGTGCTGGCCCCGCTCTCCTGCACGGCGTATGGAGGTACATGCATCTCTTCCCCGGCATGTCACGATGATGGAGTGCAGGATGCAGGCACCGTAATGGTTTCATCAACTTAGCTACTTCTTATGAGAAATTTGTTCCAATCCTTTCCCTCTTGCCCGTTGCTGTCACCTGAACAGATGCCAGGCCAGAAAGAATAATAATCCTGGCAGGGAACTGAACCGGAGCGAGTGGTTTCCCAGGGAGGGGGCAGGAGGTGGGGGGAAAACTCATTTTTGCAGGCGCTCAGGAGTGCTTGGAGCTGCCCCAGCCTGATGCCACCGGTGTCGGGAGATTTGCTTGTGCCCTCCTCTTCCTCCCCAGGCACAGACTGCCATGTGCAGATGTGCTACAGTGCTGGTGAAAGATGGCTTTGGACCGGAGCCTGTCAGCTCCCCATCCCCATCCATCCTGGACCAGCCCTCTGCCCCAGTAAGCACCTAAAACATGCCTCCCTGACACCATTCCCGCACCTATTTCTGTCCCTGACACCCCCGCTGTTCCCCCAGCCCCAGCACCCTACACTGCCCATCAGCTCAGTACCGGCTGGTGAAGCACCTGACCTCCCGCTCCCACGCTGCGCCCCGGCACCGAGCCGTGCCCCCGCGCACCCTGCCACTCTCTCCTTCCACCCACGGCCTTCCCAATTAATTCCAGTGCCTGCCTGCCGCCTCCCGCCCGCTCCCGCCCGCTCCACACCAGCTGGGGGGCTCGGGAGACGCACACAGAGCCCTGGTGAGGTTTGAGTTGCTGCTTCCAGTTACCCTCCTATGCTCTTCCGAGGACGGGGCTCCGGGGCTCTTGCCCAGCACCACAGCCCCGCATGATGGATGGCAGAGCATCGCCACCACCGCAGTGCACAGCACAGCCTCGCTGACGGTGTGCTCCTGACAGCAGCACCCACAAGCCCCCCGCGCCTGCCTGCATCACTCCTGCCTTCCTGCCCAGGCCAGGCCAGGCACTGGGGGCCCATGACACCCACGGCACCTGTCTTGCACCACACATGCACCCCTGTGCTTTCCTGTCCGAGAGGAGCCATCACTGCTGTCCTGGCGTGTCTTTGCCACGGTGTTTGGAGGACCCTTCCTGCCCTTTGGGAAATGACAAACTAAGCAGCATCATCAATCTAACCACAGTGGGACAGATCCCTGCCGCAGCGGAGCAGGCCAAACGATGGGCACTCAATCACAAGCCGCAGCAATGTGCAGACCACGTCCCCATCCCCAGGCCCTGGCCCCTCCATCTCCACAAGGATACATGGAAGTGCCTGGCCTGAGCCCCAGCCTGCCCAGGCAGCTGATCCGAAGGGTCCTTTGCCCCCCAAGCTGGAGATGGGAAGGAGTCAGTGTCACGAGCAGCCCAGCCCCGTGTCTCCTGAGTGGGCAGGAGCCACAGAACAGCCCCAGAGGCAGCACAGCTCCGAAGGCCAGCACCGGCAAAGGGCAGAACAGAGACACCAGCACGGTAGAAGGGAGACACCTGCTCCCCCAGCCAGCCCTCGGCAAGGTCGGTGCAGCCAGCCCACTTGGTGATCCATTGCTTCCTGGGCTCACCGCCGCATCCCACCCTGGGAATGCAGCTCCATCCCTGACCCATAACACCACGAGCAAGCCAGCAGCCACGGGGCAGCACGGTCACTGCTCCCAGCCAGGGGTAGCCAGGCTTGCTCCAGGGATCCCCAAGGCCACACCGGGAGATCCCATCCCTGCAGCAAGTCCCTGGGCACCGGCAGCAGCAGAGCAGGTGGAGGAAGCCGGGACACCTTCCCCCAGTGCAGCGCAGAGCCGGGAGCGAATGTGGGGATTCCCAAGGCAGCGAGTGCCAGACCTGCCCTCGTGCCTGCCTGCTCCTGTGAGGAGAAGCGGCTGCTCTGGGATGAGTCATCGCTGGAAGAGGAATTCTATTTAAAGGACATTATTCGTAGAAAATTGAGTTTTAATAACAGGGCATCAAACGAGGAGAAAATACCAAACTTCCAAGAGAAGCTAAGTTTCTGTATGTTAATTTATACAGCACATCCAGCGCTTGAAGGAATAAAAATCACACGGAGAGCTCCTCTCTGTGACAAAGAGGAGAAGGGAGCCCTCTCCTGCTCCCCACTCCTGCCGCGCCGGAGCATCTCCTGGCTGTGGGAATCGGGGCCAGGCACCCCAGCTCCAGGGGAGCACAGGCTTTGGGCTCACCAGCCACCCCGTGCTGCTGCTGCCATGCTCCCAAGAGCCTTCGGGCTGGGTTTAGCCTGCTGGTGGGAGGGCGGGAGGAGACAGCGCAGAGCTCGCTTTAAAAATAGATCAAACCCTTCTCTCCAGAGCCATTTTATTAGAGCAGCTCAAGCTGTCGGGCTGGTGACACCTCTGCCAACACCGGGGTAAGTTCTCCCCAGGTTGATTGGAAAAGGGAGTGAAGGGAAGAGCGACAGCGACAGCAAAGCAGGCTTGCTTTCCAACAGAAAGGAAAGGAGGGGAGAAGCCTGCGGGCGCCCGTGGCGTCTCTCCCATCCCAAACCACATCCCCTGCACAGCACCGGGTACCAGTGACCAGCTCTGAAGAGAGGGTTGGACCTGCTCACGCCAGGGTGACCTTTGTCCCCTCTGCCCGCCAGCCCCTCTGCCCACTGCGGTGGCTGCCATGCCCCCACCCACCATTCCCAGTTCTGCCCAGGGTCAAGGACATCTTGTTTAAGGGGAGATGGAAGTGTCATCAGGTTTCCCAGTGCTGACCCTCATGCCAGCCTGGCCCAGCAGCCCCAGAGCCTTTCCTGGGCCAATCCCAAAGTCCAACAGTGCTGCCCAGCAGCCATGGCTCAGGGATGCTGCCAAGACCCAAACCTGGGGAGAACCCAAGCAAATCTAATCCCATGACCCCAGAGTTACATGGGAGCTCCCCAGTTTGCCAGGTGGCTGGATGCAGTGGCAGGAGCTGTGGATCCTGGGGTGCACACCAGCACTTGGGGGGCTGCAGCCCTCAGCCCATTCGCCCCATGGCTGCTGCAGCTGGTGAAGCACGGCATGATGGGCTGGGAACCCTCACTAGCCTGGCCCCAGTTAACCCATCGCCTGATTTACTGGGCTTCCCCCTGCCTCTCTGGCCTGGCTAGCAAATGGCTCTGCCTCCCAGGGGGAAGCAACCAGAGTCCAGCTCTACCCAGATTTAAAAGCACTCAGGAATGGGGGTCACCTTTGCCTGGGTGCCAGGAGTGCCAGGCACAGAGCAGAACAGCCAGATGGGGAGTATGCTGCCTCCTGGTCAGTGTTGGTGGGGTGAGCATGGTGAAATTGGGGGGCTCATCCCTGCCCAGCAGTGGTGACACGGTCTGGCTGGCACTGAGAAAACACTGGAGCAGCGAGTGCAGGATTGATTTCAGTGGGGCTCCACAGCCTGCAGCACCCAGCCCAGCACTCCCAGTGCTGCCAGTATGCACTCTACAGTCAGCTTGTGTTTTAAAAGGAAAATTGGGAAGGGGAGTGAGGGGAAGAACCCCCACAGAAATGCCTCAGAATCAAACTTCAGTGAAAGCATGGGAGCTCTCAGGAGAGGAGGAAAGCTCTTTGGAGAGAATTCATGGATATAATTCACCTTTTGCCATTCAGTCACCACCCACTTCAGTGCCAGCAGCCAGTGTAGGGCCAGGTAATGGCCATGATGCCAGGAGATCCATGGCAGAGCCTGGGGAACACATACACCCTGCCCTAGGCACCGCACCGCGCCGGAAAACTTCCATCCCCTGGCCCAGTTTGCCAAGGAGAGGAGCTGATTCCCTCCCCTCCAGAGCAGCTTAGGAAGTGGCTGGCAGAACGCCAGGGTCTTTTTAGAGAAATGTTAATGATGCCCAGGGAAGAGCTAATCATGTGTCATGGAAACAACTGCGTGCCAGTCAAAGTGCTGCCCAGCCCTGCACCGGGCAGCTGGGGGATGAGGTGGCTGCAGGTCAGGGCAGGACCAGGGCTCGTCTCCATGGTGGGGACGCTGTGGGTCAGGCAGCAGTGTCCGGCGATGGCACCGTGACCAGGTGGCAGCATCGCACATCACTGGAAGGACCTGGTGTGCACCGGGGGCTGGAGCAGCTGGTCCAGCCCAGCACAGTCTGGGACACACTAAGCACTCCTGAGAGCCTCCCACCTCCCAGCACCTCGAGCTGTGCCAGCTCCCCAAAGCCTCACATCACCTTCACAGGGTGCTGGCACACTCCAGGGAGCAGAACACCCGCCGACTGCATCCCCAGGGGGAGTTTAAGGGAAAAAGCTCCCTCCCAGTTCTGTTCTCCCCCAGCACTGTTTCAAGCTGACCCATCCACTGGGAAATAACAAACTCCTGCCTTTACTCGAGGTCGTGCGGGTGGCAGCAGGATGCTGAGGATGCTTCTCCCAGGTGAGCAAAGGGACCCTGGAGTCGTGGCTGGCCTTGCAGCTCGCTTGAGGGCTCAGGGGCGGCACAGTCACCTTTTGCAGAGCACATCCCTGAGTTTTCCAGCACTTTGCACCCCTTTGCCTCCCAGCTTCAGCCCTGATGGCTGCACACCTCCCTTCCAGCAGGAATCCTTTCATGCCGTCGCAGCATTTTGCAGCGTCCAACAAAGGGCATCACCTGCACGGCTCCAGCAGCCCAACCACTCCGGGCTTCACACACCATCCTCCTGCCCCACAAAGGGCCTGGCACAGGCATGGATAGGAGGAACAGCTACAGAAAACAGCCCTGGTTCCCACAGCCACAGGTTGGATCTGTCTAAAAATACATCAGTACATTCGGGCTTGCCGCAAGAGGAAAGGCAGGAGGACCAAAGAGGTCATAGCTTTCAGCTCTAAGTCCAGACAAGATTTATTTAAAAGCAGGAGGAGTAAACAAAGTCCTCAGCAGAAGGAAGAAAATTCCCAGGGAGCAAACCCAGCCCAGAGCAGATAAATAAGGGATGGGGGGGAGGTGGTGGCACAGAGAACCTTGCACCGGGAAGTGTGGGGCAGAGAGAGGACGGCTGGTGGGGGAACAAGATGCTATGGCAAAGTAGTAAAAGGTTCATTAGTTTTGGAAATAAAAAGATGATACAGAAAAACACAAGGCTGGGGCACAGCAGAAGCAAAACTCAAAACATTGGTGAGATTAAGTCAGAGGAACCAGGGCATCTCCTCTCAGAGACCCACCAGCACTGCCCCAGCTCACACACAGCCCAATCTGGCGTGTTGGGAAAGAGCAGCTCAGAGCAGGGGGCAGGGAGAGTCCCCCCAGAACACACAGAACAGAAGCTCAATGGAAACCAAGGTGGAATGACATGACAAACAGGAAGATGCAACGTCACCTTACCAAAGGCAGCTCGTGCCAGAGCAAGAGGGCGTCTTTTCCTGAAGGCACGGGGAGTGCGGGCAGCTTGGCCAGCACCAGCACCCCAGTGAGATAGGCTGGCAAGGGCTCGGGGGCATCTGCCACGCAGAGAAAAGCTTCAGCCCTGGGGATGGGGGGCTGGCAGACCCCAAGACCAGAGCAACTGAATGGCATGAAGTTCAAGATGCTGAACATAAGGACTATGGGAGAATTTCTGCTCTAACCTGGAAAAACACACAGAGAACCATCTAGGTACATTACTCAGTTACGAGCTGACTATGAGTCACCATCTCCTGCATCCGCGAGGAACGCAAGAGTGTTTCCAGGCTGCCTGGCAGAGATTTCCAGGAGAAGACAGGCAGTCGCCACGCTGCTGCACAATGCTGGGCTGAATCCGTCCCGCTGGATGACCCCATGTCAGAGGGATGGGATGGGATGGGATGGGATGGGATAGAGGAGCAGCAGAGCAGGGCTCCCTAGGGCATGGAGAGCTGCACTGAGGAGTGGACACAAGGACAGAAGGATGGAGGAGCTCATCCCAGCCACGGCTTCTTCTCTCTGGATATGTGGGGAGGGAGTACTGGGGGGAGAGAGGTGTTTGAGCTGAGGGACAGTGTCGACACAAGTATGAGCAGGGGTGAGAGGCAGGAAGGAAACAGGGAGTTTTGGTGCATGGGAGGGATAAGTACCAAAACTTGGGCTATCCCAGCACCCAATCTGGAGAGGCTGTGGCTGGGACCACGGGGCCAGCAAGGATGGGGCTGGGGCGGTCTGGCCTATTCCTAAAACTGCCTTTGAGCTACTTTTGTCCGGTACTCAGATGTCTCACCATTTCCATCACTGGAGCTGAGAAGCAATGCCTCACAGCTCAGCAGCACTCCCCCGCAGAGCAGTGACCCTCACTGCAGGGAGCAGGCAGAGAACAGCAGGTTCACCCCCAGCAGCCCACCCCAGCCACACCAGAGCCCCCTCTCACCACAACCCTGAAAAACAACATGCCAGGCACCCCTGCTCCCCACACTGCCCAGCTCCCTAACTCCATACAGAAATCCATGCTGCTAATCAGATGGAAAGTCTCCATCCCATAATAAACCCAGTATACTATTTATAAACCTGAAAACGTCTTTATTATTATTTTCCCCAGAAAAAAAAAAGCCCAACCCTTGCACAACGCTGGTAACTCCACCCCACCAAGGACTCGCAGGTCTGCGGCGCTGGTGCTGCTTCCCCAGGCAGTGCCCAGCGGAACAGATGGCAGAGTGGGCGTTAGGTACCAGCCTCCTGGCAATCTGAACATCTGTTACCGTTAGAAAATGCTAATTGCCATCAATCAGGACAGCACCTACCCACATTTACATGCAAGCACACACACACACACACACACACACACACACACACAAATTACGTCTAAATTTCTCCGAGTACGACACTTGCTGCATGTTAAGTAACCGGAGCTGCTCAGATGCTGTAAGCCAGCCCGGCACCAGGCACTGCATCTGAGCTCCCCGCAGCACCCAGACCTTCACTGGCAGTGCCCGCAGTGTCAGGGGCAGAGATCTGCTTGTGCAGATGAGCTCTGGGGTCCCCTCAGCATCCCCAGGGCAGAGCCCTCCAACCGCAGCCACTGTGGGCAGCTCTGGCATCACCA
Source organism: Hypotaenidia okinawae (assembly GCA_027925045.1). NCBI lineage: Eukaryota > Metazoa > Chordata > Aves > Gruiformes > Rallidae > Hypotaenidia > Hypotaenidia okinawae. The sequence goes on along the minus strand of BSDF01000018.1, from coordinate 10,674,313 downwards.
CTGGCACGGGACACGCCATGGAGGATGCTGCATGGTACATGTGTCCTTCTGCACGATGTTCCCTCCTGATGTGGACCCGCTTTGGGGTTGCTGCAGAGCACCTCTGGGCCCTGCACCCTGACCCGCTGCGCTCACAGACCCACAAGACTCCTGCACACCTCTGCTGCTCCCCTTCAGCCTGCCGCATCTCCACAGTCCAGCTCAGAGGGGCTGCTTGACAGGAGCTGCGGGCCCTACACAGCCCCTCCCCACCCTGGGCAGGGGCCAGCAGCGTCTCACCCCACAGGACACCATGTGAACCCCCCTGAATCCATCCAGAAACTGCCTGGCTGGAGCCTCAGGATGTGGGATGCTCCATCCCTAGATCGCACAGGGACAGACCAAACAGCCCCTTCCTGGTTTATCAGGTCACCTCACGGGAATTGTAGGGAAAGATTTGGTGAAGCCCACACAGGTATTGCCTCCCTGACAGCCCCCACCAGCCCTGAGGGACACCCAGCCGAGCTGGGACGGCACATGGAGCATCTCCCCTTGGCAGTGAGGGAACCACCGGCCGCCACAGCCAGACGCAGTTGCCGTGCAGGAGAAGCAGCCGTGCGAATCTCGGGGGGCAAAGGGGCACAGAGAAGCATGAAAACAAGAGACCTGGAGCATGGCGACCTCTGAGGCACAGCTCCCTCCACAGCGGTCCCACGGGATGCTGGCAGCTGGAGCCAGCGTGCAGGCCACGCTCCGCACCCCGAGGCGCTTGCCGGGGCCCCCACCTCCCTCCCTCGCAGCGGGGAGCTGCGCCCGAATGCAAATGATGCTCCGGGCTGGTGCCAAGATCTCCGTGTTCCTTCCTCGATTTAGGGCACTTCTCGGTGCCGCAGCCTTCGCGCAGCTGGGAGGCATCTGCAGGGGCGTGAGTGGAGCATGCGGAGGCTCACACTGGATGGACCCTTCTTCACCGGCGGAAGACCCCCGGAGTGTAATGTGTTGCCCACACCAGAGCAAAGCCCCTTTCCCTGAGGAGAGTCTTGAGACAAAGGTGGCAAAAGCCTTTCACTGGCCCCCAGCGCTGGCGCATGGGGCACAGAGCTTTGGACACCATCCTGTATGATTTCGGGGGTCAGTGGGTTGGGGTGCAGCCTGACATCCCCCGGAGAGGACCAGTCAGCCAATGGCTGAACGGCCCCAGCCCTGGGGTCAGGCTATCTCTGCCTGCAGTCGCTGCACCGTGTCACCATGTGTGGTGTCACCAGCCCAGCCACCCTGCCACATCAGATGGGGGGTGGGCAGTGAACCCACACCGTGCTCCTGGGAAGCTGAAAATCCCACTTCTCCCCAACATTCCACCCTCATCTGCCAAGGCAGAGCAGAAAGGGGGTCTCACCTGGCCTCCGCAGAGCTGGAGGTGCACAGCACTGTCCATTTGTACCCTTTGAGCTCAATATCCCCCCAGCACCCAGAGCACTGGGTGGCACCACCTGGCCTCCCTCCCAGCGTGCTTCTGCGTCAGCAGCACTGTCTTACAGCATCCACCATGGCAGCGGCACGGGCTCCCTCCAAACGTCACACTGGCTCCAGATGCCACTGCCCCAGTGCTCTGGAAAGCTCAGGCTCTTCCCTAAGAGCAAGAGAAGCAACCTTGTGCCGTGGCCATGGAGCCGGGCAATGGGATGGAGGAGCTGCTGGGGAGCATCAGAAGCCTCACCAGGCTCTTCCCATGGCTGAGGGCAGTGGAGGATCACAGCCCACTTTTCACTGCCTTACAGCCATTATGCCATGGTTTTCGGGCTTTGGCTCCATCCCCTGGTTCATCCCCACATCCCTCCTCAGCCCTGGCTCCATGACAAACTCCCACCGGCATGAGCAGGTTGTGGCACCGCTGCTCGATCCCATGGCTCCCACCGTTACTCAGCAGCTGAGGGAATCGCTCCGAGTTACAAGGTCACTCAAAAACACCATCTGTCCAAGTGCTGCTCCTCGCTCCGGAGAGAAATCATTCCGATGTGCCACCGTCCTCCCCTCTGCTGCCCTGGCATCGCTCACCATGCAGCACATGGGGGACATCGGCAACCCTGCTGGGAAGACCCCTTCCCCCTCGCAACAAGGCAGCCCTGGGCAAGCAGCACCTGGACAGGGGCAACCTGCCCTGGGGTACCTGAAGGTCTGCACCTTGGGGTACCCAAAGCCTCCCAGCACAGATGGAAACCCCCTGAAGGTGAGGGGGTTGGTGCTGAGGAGCAGGGTGGGACACAGCTGTACATACAACCACACTGGGCAGGTAAACACGTGGTGGCCACTGCCACCTCCCTGGAACATGGCTAGCATCCCCCCCACAATGCAGGGGCCTTGCCGGGATGGGGGTACAACATGCCTTGGGTGGGGGGACCAGCTGCAGAAGCACAGTGACAACTTCCAGGAGCCACCTGCTCCATGTCCCCTCCCTCCAGCACCCCACCGGGGCCTATTTATGGGGAGCTGAAGTCACTTACACCCAGGCTCTGATGTCACACTCATCTCTGCTTGCACTGCTTCTCCGGTGCGCCAAAGTGTCGCAACACCGGCGCTATCTTTACCGAGGCAGCTGCCCCCCACACGCCGTGTCCCAGATGCACTTCCCCAGCCGCTTGCAGCCAGGCGCTTCCCCAGCCCCGCTTCCTTCGCCAGGAAAGGCTCGGCACGGCACGGCACGGGGCTGCCAGCGCCGGCTGGGCGCCGAGCGCGGGGACTCTGACTCACGCCCGGCCCAGCCAATAAATAAATATTTGACTTGAGTTCATTTGCAAACTTAGTAATGGGGAGCACAGCCAAGGCACTCCAGCAGAGCTCAGAGGAGCATCCCCGTGCTCCGGGCACCACAGATGCCGAGGCCACGGTAGCAGCATCCAGTTGTTCCCCAAGCATCCCAGCAGCTATTCCCTGAGCATCCCAGCAACTACTTCCCGAGCATCCCAGCAAGCCATTCCCCAAGCATCCCAGCAGCTATTCCCCCAGCTCATCCCCGAGCCCCACAGCTCTATCCCACCCCAGCTGCAGCACAGACAGGCTCTGCACTAGGTCTACACCACTGTGGGGTCACCCACTGGCTCCATCCATGCCTGGGTGGTCCCAGGACACCGTGCCCACCCCAGCGCCCATGGTCCAGTCCTCATGGTGCCGCAGCGCACAGCGCCACGCACAAGATCCTTTCCATATGGGAGCAGCCAGCGGAGCTGCCAGCTCCCGGCTCCAGCGCTCACTGCTGCTACATCTGGAAACTCTTCTCACCCTTAATTGTTCTTAATGCTTTAACACGCGGAGTGACTAATAAGACACTAATTGGGCGGCGTGAGCAGCAAGAGACGGAGCGGGGAGCGTGGCTGGCAGTGCCCTCCGTGCCGAGCCGGCGCGCTCCCAGCCGCTTAGCTGCCAGTGTGCCGCAAGTATCATCAATCACCACAGACCCAAGTGCTTTTCCTTCCTCAGCCTCTCCCAGCGCAGTGGGAAACCCGCCCCCAGCAGTGGGGAGAGCTGCACATTTTGGCTGCCCGCACCCTGCAGCGAGGGGAGGGAGGACATGAGGTGTCCTGTCACCCCCTCCCCGACTCCCCACATTGCTCCCCTTGGCACCAAGCCCAAGGCTGCCAGGTCCTCACGGCACCGCTGCTGCTGGCATCGCCTGCCGGACACCACCGGGATGAGCTCCTGCTTGACATTGCTCCCAGCAAGCAGGCAGGAGAAGACAAGCTCTGGGGTGATTTATGGCCATGGGGGAGCTGGGGCTGAGCAGGTCTGTGTTTGGGTCCTCCCCAGCACCCTGGGGAGCCAAGGGAGGATGTCCCCCTGCTGCCAGGGCTGCCCAGGGAGCTCCGGCGGGGTTGGCAGCCCTGCCTGCATGTCTGCCGGCAGCACCGCGCTCGCTGGAGCTGCTTGACAGTGGGAAATAGGCACAAATCTTGTTACACACTGGCTAAGCCTCCCCGGGCATGTTTCCTGTAAATCTCCTGGAATTTATTATATGATAACTAGCCTGGAAAAGCAAAATTAAATCCACAGCCAAGAAACTGACTTTCAAGTGTGACCCAATTTACTCACTTGGAGGGGAGGGAGGGAGCGGGGATCCCGGTGCCAGTCGCTCCCGGGATGACCTCCCTGTGCAGCCGCACACCCCCTCTCCCCATCCTCCTCCTCCTCGCCGTGACTTTGGGGACGGAGCTGCGCAGCCTTTCATGTCTGAGCGGATCTCACACTCCCACTCGCTGGAACAAAAGCGCCTCGAGGGCTCCCCTGTCAGATGTTTCTCCATTGCTCATCTTCAAGCCTCCCTTTCAGGAGCACGCCTCTCTCCCGGGGGGAGCTCCAGAGGCTTTGGGGGATGATGGGGAGCGGCAGCAGTGCCGGGGATTCTCCATGCTGCAGGATGCTGTCCCGGTGAGCCTGTCCCAGCACCCTCGCTTGCGGTACACAGGAGGTGACCCAAAGCCTTGGAACGAGGGTGATGGCTCATGGGGAGGAAGGCTTAGGGCAGAGGAGAGAGCAGCAGGGAGGAGCTTTGGCTGGGAAGAGGGTCTGCGGGCTGAGCAGAGGTGAGCCCATCTCTCCCTGGTGAGCACACCTCTCCCCAGGACAGCCAGAGCAGCACACAGCAGCTACAGCCACACCAGTGCATTCCCCCAGTACAGGCATGCCCCTCCTGATGCAGGGGTGCGACATGCATCACCAACCCCACTCCAACCACCCCCCAAGGCAGCACACCCCCAGCCCCCCACCCATATGTGCCTCAGAACACCGCAAGGTGCAGGGAGGATCTCCCAGTGCTCCCAGTGCTCTGAATGGGGCACACATAACGGGTCAGCTCTGGTGCATTGCGGTGCCATTGCGGGGCCACCCCACATGGCCATGGGGCAGGGCTGGGCAGAACTGGGCACCCCCTTGCCCCACCATCCCTGCCCACCATAGCAGGAGCGGGCTGCACAAGGCGGCAGCAACGCGGTGTGGGCAGCACAGGCTGGGCCCGCAGCAAGGGCAACGTGGGCTGAGCAGGGACCACGGTGCTCCGGCAGACCCGGGGGTGGGCTCGGGGCTGGCACACGGGTGCTGTTGTTCTGGAACGGAGCGCACTGGCAGAGCGGCATGTGGGAAGCTTGCATAATAGTGCCAGCCCACACTACGCCTGCTCCTTCCCAGCATGATCAGCCCCTCGCTTTCATGAGCAATAACATCCACCCAAAGTTTTCTAAAAGGCACAAACCCCCCCAACCCAACCCAACCCCAACCAGTGTTCGAGGTGATACGCCGAGCTCAGCCGCCTTCGAAGTGATAAATGCAGCTGGGGAGATCCATCCACACAGCCCCTCTGCAGAGATGAGCCTTCGCTCATCCCTAGCTCAGGATGGACTCTGCCCAGCTGAGGGAGGGGATGCTCCAGATCTCCCCCCATCTGGTGATCTCTGAGCACGCATGGGGCAGAGCCGGTGTGCGGTGAGCAGCGCTGTGAGGTGGGGATGTGGGGCTGCCCAGCGTGGGGACCCCTGAACACCGGCCAGTGACACATGGCTACGCTGGCACCTGCTCTGGCCAGGTATCCCCTCTCTCATGCCAGCCAGGGGGAGGAACAGCCCAGCTCTGGGCATCCCCGAGGAGCGGCAGCCAGCGGGGCAGAATAGGGCGCTGGGAGACACAGGCAGTACCATGTCCTCATCCCCAAGCAGAGCCTGGCCCCACACCATCATGTCAAAAGCATGGCTGTGACAGCACTGCTGCAGCCCCCTGAGAGCTGGCTGCACCCCAGGGTACTCACAACACCAGGAGGGAACAGGGATGATGGAAAGTCATGCTGCATTCCTGGGTTTGACTTTTCATGGCCGGTCAGGGCAGCGCAAGCTCCCAGAGCAGCCCGGTGTCGGCGCAAGGGGGGTTGTGCTCTGTAACATGGATTGACGGGGACGGGACAGACTCCAGCCAAACCGAACCGACACCAAGTGTGCAGCAGCGATGGACTTTCATGGCACAGTCTGTGTCAAGAGCTGGGTGCCGGTGGGTGCGTCCGGCCTGCGAAGCACAGAGCCGTGTGTGCATCATGCTTGTACACTCCCACACCTGTGTGGGGTGACCACCAAGGTCCAGCGCGCTCTGAGACCCCCGTGCTCCCCACGGAGCAGTGAGAAGCCCAGCCTGAAGACACTCCCACCCCTCATCCCACCCGGTCCCACAGCTTCTCCTGGTGACACTCCCCTTCACCACATCACCTCAGGAGAGCTGGTGCTTTGGGCACTCATGCCACCACGGGTGGATCCGTGCCCAGCACTGGTGCGAAGCACACAACAGGTGAATCTCTGGCTGCTGCCCGGGGCACGGCCTGTGGGAAGCTGCAGATTCATCCTCACCCAGAAACCATCCCCACACCCCTCTTTACCCCAGCTGCCCCGTGGGAGTGACGTACCTGGAGGCCAGGAGCAGGTACCTCGTGCTGCGGTTGCAGGCGGAAGCTCACGCTCGTATTCACCCCTCGGAGCCGTCGGGAAGAGCCGTCAGGGTCTCACAGCAGCAGCTGCTCAGCCTGAAAGAGAGAAGGAGAGGCTCCAGTCCTGTCCCCGTGTAGGCATCACCGCTAATAACGGAGGAGGACGCCGCAGAGCTCGGCGCCGACGAACCCCACAGCTCCCAGGGACTCACACGCCACTTGTCCCACTCCTTTCACAGCACTATTATCTGCTGACTGGAGAGCAGCTCCGGAGCATGGCCAGCTGCATGTCATGCACAGAGGCAGGACCCTGCCCACCAAAAGCCCTCACAGAGGGGGAAGCATGTCCATCCCTGGGCAAGGAGGCAGAGCGGATCCCAACTTGGGGGTCAAGACCACATCCCAGCCCCTGCGCTGAGGTGGGATGCTGAGGCTGGTCCAGCCACCCTGAGGAGCACAAGCGCCAACCTCAGCAGAGCACACAGGATAGAGACAAGGAAAAGCAAAGGCTGCTTCCTAAGGGAAACAAACACCCCACCGACCCACTCATTCTCCCCCCCAAAAGCTCCTGGGAGGCAACCTGCAGTCCCACATCACTCTCTGCAGGTCTGGTTTGCTTTTCCCCGACCCAAGTTGAACGGGAGATAATTTAACAGCTTGTCCCCCATTGTAATGGGACTTTTTTTTCCCTGCTTCCCCCCAAAGCAGCCCATCCATCACAGTGCCGAGCGGCGACGTCCACCCTGCGACCTCTGCCAGGCAGCCCCCCTCACCCCCCCGCCTGCCGTGAGTTATGACGCCTGCACCGTGCAGCGGGATGGGCTCCGAGCGCCGGCTCCGCGCTGGGAGTGGAGATTTATCCCCTTGGCAGAATAGGGGGCAGAGGCCGGGAGATAAGTCACAGCAAAGCTGCAGGAGCGTCTCTCAAGGTCCTCCAAGGTTGGCTCATTAAAAAGCAAGGAGAAGAGGAAAGGGATAAAAAAAATGCCTGCAGTGGCGTGGCTCAGGAATCACCCTCCTGCCTTCAAACCTGTCGGGGCCCCGAGGGAAGTGGGATGGGAGCTGGACACTCCCAAGCTGGCTCTGCAGCAATCCTCAAGGCAGACTGCTGGCCGGGGCCACATGAAGGCATCAGCACCCCAAAACACCTATCCCAACAGCATCCCAGACAGAGAGAGATCCCCAGGGAAAGGATGCCACTTCCCAGCAGTACAGGAACACAGCAGCCCTGGGGAAGGGGTGAGAGAGGCTGACGGGCAACGCTCAGAGGTTCCCAGGTGCTGGCATCCAGAGGATGTAGAATAAGAAGCCAAGGAGAGGGATCCCAGACGTGGCACAGTGCTGCCCATGCAGACACGGTGGGACCAGCGTCTACAGTCACCCAGCTCTGGGATGTGGCTGTCAGGCTGTGTGCGAAACCCAGGCACACCCAGCACGCTGCTGGGAGCGGGCACCATCCCTGTGCCAGGAACCCACCACCACTTTTGTGGAGAGACCATAGAAAACCCCCAGAGATCCAGAGAATGGCACAGAAACTCCCCAACCTCCCCAAACTTGCTGGAATTCCCCTTCTGCCTCATTAGTCCTGCTCGTTAGGCTCTGCTCCTGATTAGCAGGCAGAGCTGGAGCACAGCCCGGCACAGCTTCATTACTCCCCAGTCCCATCCAGCTCAGCCACCTCTATCAGCCTGATGCCCGGAGCCCCCCAACCCCCAGCATGGGACCCCCTTGCTGTGTCTCCTCTCCGAAGGCAGCTGCCATTGCAGCCTCACTCCCCACCTCAGTTAATGTGCAGAGCCGGGGGTTCAGCAGGGAATCAGCCGTCCTGGGTCCCGAGGGGAGGGGGCAGCTGGGATGGGCACCTCCAGTGTCAGGCATCCCGCATGCCCTGGTCAGCCAGCCCGGCACCTTGGGGCACCCAGCCCAACATGGATGCTCAAGGCATGAGCTGGGTTTAAGCCTGTGAGGGAGCGGGGCACGGGCACTTGCCCGAGGAGCATCTCCCAATTCCTGCACCACACGGGGCAAAGAACTTCCCCAAAATCCCTGAGATGGCTTGACTCTCCATCACTTCCCTGGGACTTCAGCAACCAAGAGCCCCCTCCCCAGAGCCCAGCCCCGCACCAGAGGCAGCACCCCTGGGTCTCCCCTGACACCTTCTTTCCAGCACAAACTCCTTGACCTACAGTGCCCACACTCACATCACGGGGTCTGCCCAAAACTGAAAACTCCCTCCCCTTCCCCTCATGCAAATGTGGTGAGCACAGGACATACTAAACCCAGGGGGAACACAACAGCATCCCTAAGCCAAAATGAACACAGTAATATCACAGAATCACAGACTGGTCTGGGTTGGAAGGGACCCCAAGGATCACAGAGCTCCAACCCCCTGCCACAGGCAGGGCCACCAACCTCCAGGCCTGGATCTACACAAGGTTACCCAGGGCCCCATCCAACCTGGCCTTGAACACCCCCAGGGATGGGCACCCACCCCCTCTCTGGGCAGCCCATTCCAGTCCCTCACCACTCTGTCTGTAAAGAACTTCCCCCTAATATCTAATTTAAACCTTCCTTCCTTTAGCTTTAATCCATTCCCCCTTGTCTTGCCATTGTCTACCCTTTTAAAAAGTTGATTCCCCTCCTGTTTGTGTGCTCCCTTCAGGGACTGGAAGGCTGCAATGTTTTTCAGCACCTTCGATTCCCAAAAGCAAACTTACATGTGTGCAGGAGGATATGGGGCCAGCACGTTCCCCACAGGCACCCTGGGATCAGTGGGCACTGGTGGCCTCCCTCACCATCCTCATTTAGCCCTGCTCCAGCAACATCCCCCCAAGGAAGCTGTTCCAGCCCCAGGAGGGGTGTGAGAGTGGATTGCTGACCCCCACCTCCCCATGGGGGATCTCCCCCAGAAGCCAGCGGGCTTTTACAGCACAATAAAACCTTGGGATTACATCTACATCCAACCCCAAAGGCAAAGAGGTTTTATCAAAGGCAGCAGCACCCCAGGGAGGAAAGATAAGGGCAGCTGCCCACAGCAGTATCCGCAGTCCCAGTGGCAGTCCCACAGCTAGAGAGGGGAGTGTGCAGAGGACCGGGGGCTCATTTTTGGGAGCGAGTCCCTGCTGCTCTCCCCACACTCCCAGGGGGATGCTTGTCCACGGCCCCAGCCCAATGCTGTCTATCGGGCTCCACACTGGCTGCAGCGTTGGGATGGAGAAATCCCGCTGGCGGGGTGGTGCTGGAGGGGACGGCGGGGGCTGCGAAGGCGGATGGATGCCCGCAGTGGTTTTTCCCCTGGTTGCAGAGGCGGGCGAGAGCAGAATTTTCTCTCAGCAGCAAAGGCAGTGAAGCAGCACACCAAGGCTGTGCAGCCTGAGATACAGCTCCTGCTCCAGCCCCGACTGGGAGCTATTTCCCACTTATCTGTGCCGAGGCTGCTATCTGTGCAGGGAACGTGGCGCTGGGTAATGGGATTGCGATGCCGAGCAGAAGATGTTTGCCCCCCCCAGCTTTGCTGATGTCATACCTGGGGGTGTCCGTGGCCAACAGAGGTGACACGGAGGAAGGCTAAAGGGTTTTGAGGGACCAGCTGCTCCTTGAGCTGCACAACAGCGGGATTAAAGCGGTCCAACATTGGCCGCCCACCTCGTGCCCCGACTCCAGCACAGTCCTGGGGAGAGGAGGGAGAAGAGCACAGCCCTGCTGCAGCATCCTTGCTGCACCATGGGCACCCTGCTCCTGCCTGCAGCCCCTCTGGAAGAAGGGCATCCCCCTCCCCAGCCCCTGGGGGGCTGGAGGCAGCACCGGCCACCCACCATTGGGTTGGGGGCAGCCAGCACCCTACGGGCATCGCCCGCTCCCTATGCTCTCCCGGCCCCGCTGTCAGCTGCATCCTGCGCTGCAGGGACCACCCACACACAGCAGCAGCAGCACAGAGCCAGGCCGGGGTGGCAGAGCAGTGCTCGCAGCTGCCTGGGGAAAGGGGAGGAAGGCTTGTCACCTCCCCGCCATCCTCCTCCCCATCTCAGCGAGAGGAAGGTCCCACGCACCCCCGCTGCAGGAGCTGGGAAAGTCTCTGCCTGCCACAGACAAAACCGAAGGATGGGGACGGGAACCACCCCCGCCAGGCGCGGGTGACATCTCACCCAGGGGAATGCTGCCGGCGCGGCGTCGGGGATGTCACTGCCACCCACGGTGCAAAGCGGGCGGACCAAGGGCACTGGTGGAAAAGCACCGGGATGGCAGCACGGCGCATCCGTGAGCAGCGGTGCGGGAAGTCCAGCCATGGCCATGGCATCTGCCTGCGTGCCGCGGCCTGGCTCCGGCAACCTGGAGAGGTCAGGCTGAGACCATATGTGCCAAGAGGCATACATGGGGGGTATGATGCTCTCCTGGGGGCACTGGGGAAGCCCTGGTCAGGCTGCATGAGCCAAAGCACTCATTAAGGAGCAGAGCGGGAAGGCAAGTCAAGGCACTCCAGGAGCAGGATGTGTCCCTGCTCGTAGCATTCGCTCCAAAGGAGGGGGAGATGTTGGAGCCTTAGCGAGGAGCCCCGGCACGCTGAAGGTTCAGTTAAAGAGCTGGGAAAGAAGCAAAAGGCAACAAGCAGGAGCAGAAACCATCTTGAATTAAAGGATGGGGAACACGGTCCCAGGAAAGATTACAGGAGTGGAGGGGATCTGTCAGCTGCCAGGCAGGCAGCGTGCAGAACATGACCCCCTGGACCACAGCTCTACAGTCCAGCAACTCCACTTCCAGCATTGCAGTCCAGAGTGTCACCCTCCACCCTCTCCATCGTCTCTTGATGCTCTGAGGCGGCACAGTGGCTGCCAGCAGCCCCAGTGCTCCACTGGCAACCTCCGGCAGCAGGAGCCCAGGCAAGACTGCAGGAGCCTGCTCCCCCAGGACACCCAGCCAGTCCTGCCTGGGCCAGAGGGGCTGGCTGGGGCAGGGTGCCCACGTTGCGTCCCTGGGCATGGCCAGGCACCCCAGTCACAGCCCTGAACCAGCCTGGCCCTGGGGCAGCGGCCAGGAGGGCACCCAGGGGCTGGAGCACAGCTCCCACCCAGCTCGAAAACCACTCTGCAGATGCACCTAGCCCCTCGGACACAGACACCAGCGCAGCCCTGTGCAGGCAAGGCAAAGCAGCGGTGCTGCCGAGCTGCCACAGACCCATCCTGCACAGACCATGCTCGGGCAGCGTGTGCCCAGGAGCCGGCATGGGCAGCACTGGGAACACACACACACATGGGGATGCCAGGGCGGCGGTTGCAGCCTGTTTCCCTGCACAAGTGCATTAAGTATTCCGCACAGCACTTTTGCTGTAAATCACTTCCTATTCAGGCTCACTGCTGAGGGTCTCTGAAGGTCGATTTTCCATGGTTATGACAACAAAAACTAAAATTGGGTCAAACCTGAAAGGTATTATCTTCCTCCAAGCTGCTAAATGCACAATAGTAATGAGGTTGGTTAAGCAATTCACCCACAGACTGCATTATTTGCTCTGAAGATGTATTAACCAGTTAAATGAGCGTGATAAGGCAGCTCTGCTTATTTCTCCCACCAGCCACACACAAGATCTGAGGTTCTGGGTCTCCACATCCCAGTTAATAACCAGGACCGCAGACGCACCGACAAAGGCATCCAGCGCTGCACTGCTCCGGGCCGGGCTCTGCCCAGCCTGACCCATGGGAACACAAAGGGAGCTTTAAAGGCATCCAGCAGCAGAGAGCCATTTGATAAAATAATTATACTTCCTCCCTCCCCCTTTCTCCTTCTTCTTCTTCTTAAACACCGTTCCCCATCCAACCTCCTGAGCAAAGAGCGCAAGCCTGACGCAGCCCCCAGCAGAGGCAGGATTAGCAGCAGCCCCACTCTGGGATGGGGGTTTATCCATGGTAAACGTGCAGCCAACACCACAGCTCCATGTTGGCTCCTGCCAGGGCACGGGACTGATGGGCAAAGCCCACAATACCCACCCTCCTCCCATGCATCAGAGGACACCTCGCAGCTGGAACCCGAGGGATGCTGGAAGCCACCCATGGCAGAGCTCCCCATTCCCAGGCCACCCTGGGAACCCACCTGGAGCCTCCACCCCCATGGGGCAGAGGTGGTGGCTGTGGGATGCAAAGAACGTTTGTTTTTATGGATTTTCTGGTGTTTTCCCTAACACAAACACCCAGGGATGTAAATATAACTGGTGTAAACAAGCACGACCCTAAAATCCATGTGCAGCTGTATGTATCGGGGAGGAAGGAGGGAGGGGAAACACTTTAATTAATCCCTAAAATGAATGAGATGGAGAAACTCGAACTGTAGAAAAGGCATCTGGCACTGCTGCAGAGAGGGACTGCCCAGGATGTGGGGTCACGCTCTGCCACACAATGCTGGGGGTGCCACTGGGTCCTGCCACCCCCTGGCACCTACCCACCCAGAGGTGGGAGAGCTGTGCCACGTCCTCATCACCCATGGAGGGGAGACTGTGGTGGTGCCTGTCCCCAGGCTGGGTTTGTCACAGTCCTGCCTGCCTGGCCACTGGCCCCCAGCTCTGTTCTGGTGGGGAATGGCAGGATGATGCTGCGGTGCTCCTGCTCGGATGTCCCAGCAGCTGGGAACTTCCAGCACATGGCTCAGGGTCCTACTGAGGCAACCACCCGGTGCAGCCTGGAAGACTTTGCACAGGATGGGGGGCAGAGGACAAACAAAAAGCTGGGTGCTGCAGGGTGACGGCTGTGCCCCTCGTGAGCTGCCATGTGTCCCCAGCTCCATCTCCAGTGCTGAGAGGGTCGCTGGAGCACTGAGGGGTCACATTGGCAGTACCCTGCAGGCAGCCTGCCCCGTTGGAGTGGGCAGGAGACCAAGGGACAGGGCAGGAGGGTCCCTCCATCTGCAAAGGAGACCCAGTCAGCAGCCAAGGAGCTTGCAGAGGAACCACGGAGACAACCTCAGCATGTCTCTGCCAGTCACCCAGCCAGTGCTGTGCCAGGCAGCAGGAGCTGCATGGAGCAACGCCAGCACCTTCTAGTGCAGAAGGATGAAGTTCCACAGAAACTCTGGGACCTCCCAAGTGGCTGACATACAGCAGCAAAAGGGTACCTGAGGAACCAGGGGACAGAGATCACGGGGGGATCTGAGGAGGGGAAGGGCTGTTTCATGAGGCTGGCAGGGCCAGAGAGGGACTGAGCAAATCCGCACAGCCACGGTCTGCCCCGAGCTCTCCCAGACTTATTGGGAGCAGCTGCTGGAAGCCAAACACAGAGACAGCTGGAGAAACATGGAGAGGTGACATTGGTGCTCCTGGTCCGCAGCTCCAGACCACAGCTGGACCTGCTGCTGGGAGCAGAGATGGAGCCCAGCCTGGTGCATCGCTCAGAGCAGGGGCTGCACCCACCAGTGGGGACAGGATGTCCCCACGGCCACGCAAGGAGACCCAGTCTGGCATACCTGTGCCAGGCAGAAGGTACCACAGGGCCAAAATCCCACTGCACAGAGGACCTGAGAGGGAGGAGAGCTGTCCTGGCGCTGCTGGGCTCTGGACAGGCATCACCTGGCAGAGCTGTGGGCAGCATCACCCAGCTTCACTGCCTGCCACACCGCCTGCCTGGTGGGGCACAGAGAAGGAAGACCGAGAGACTCTGCCAGGCTGGGGAGGCATCCAAAGGGCAGCAAGGCCCTGATCCAGCCCCCCAATCAAACCCACTGCTTCACCCTGCCCCACAGAGACCCCTGGCCCATGGTCCCTACACCAAGGGCTGGCAGGGAGAGGCAGAAGGATGGAGCTCTGCCGGCACTGCCTTCCAGAGCACAGGCAGAGCTGGTCAGCGGGCAGCCAGCCTGGGATGGGCTTCAGCGGCACTGCCAGGGTCCTGACAGACCCTACTTGGTGCCAGTCCTGGAGAGCGAACACACACCATGGCCCCTCCCTGAGCCACCGGCACTGCCCCCAGGACCCACAGCAGCTTCCCAGGTTCGTGTGCCAGATGCAGCCCTGGTGCAGCGCAACACGACCGCATCAGCAAAGCATGGTGGGTGCATCACCAGCTCTGGTGCCCACCACTGCCACAGCGGTGGAAGGCTGGTGGAAGGCACAGCGCTCTGCTCCAGGATGCACCAGTCCCTTGTTCTCTTACCTTGGTGTGACATCCATGCTGCCAAGGCTCCCTGGACAAGACGGCAGGGTGACAGCACCCACCGTGACCTGCCCACACGCCGGGGCTGGCACCGCACGGAGCTCCACGCCAGCCGCCACGTGGGCACACAGCTCCCAGCGCTGCCTTTGGAGCCGGCTGCCGCAGCGTGTGCATCCTCCCCCTGCCCTTTCCAACACCACTGGTGATGGGAGGCAGTTGGAAATGCCACGAGAAGCGTTCCTCGCTTTGAGGAGCCGGCTCGTCTCAAGACTGGCAGCAGCCCAGAGCCCGGCCAGCCGAGCCCAGATTTACGATCGGTGTGGACAGAGAGACGGAAGAGCTTTAGTGAACCTGGTTACAAGCCCATGGGAAAGCTGAGAGCGGGAGACCTGAGTGACTCCAGGCAACTCCAGCTCTGTGGGAAAAGCAGCGATGGGAGAGGAACTCTGCAGCCCCAGGGACCAGGCGGGCAAGAGGCTGCCAGGGAACAGGGCCCAGGGCACAAGAGACACGCACCAGGACATCGCAGCCGGGAGCAGGGACCAGGCAGGTGTGGGCCAGCAAAGCATCACTGCTGGAGCACCCTGCGCTGCCTGCAGCATGGATCCAGCCTCCCCCACCCAGTCCTCCTCCTCCTCCTCCAGGGCTTCTTCCTCTCCTTCCCCTCGTTGTCATTCCTCTCAGCTCACGCCTCTTCCCTGCTCTCCTTCAGCTGCTGGCAGCAATAATCCAGGGCACTGATGCCCCGGCAGATTGCTCGGTGCTGCTCCCCGGCGCTGCTGACCAGGGTTTTAATGACTCCCCTGGCCGCGGCAGGGACAAGTCCCCAGCTCTGCTGGCTGCCAGCAAGGCCCCTGCTCCCTCCTCCACAGAACTCCTGCACGGTACCAGGCCCAGACACGTCGCGGGACGAGCAAGGAGTATACACCAGCTCCAGGCTCAATGCAGGGTTGGCCCAGGTCATGCTGGCACTCACACCTGGGCTCTCAGTCCCCACGGGGACTCATGTAACCCCCAAACCCCAGCACCGCAGGGCTCCCTGGACCCCCCAGGACTGGCCAGCGCAGCCAAGGGCACGAATGCATCAGAGCTGGAGGGGCTGAGGGGTGACGGCACCCTGCGTATTCCTGGGGACGGGGAAGGGGTAAGTGCAGTTGGATCAGATGGATACTCCTCAAAGCACTGGGATGAGCTGGGGCACAGCTGGCCAGAGACCGAGGCTCAGCCTGCCCAAAGCCTCAGCTGCCCATACTGGAGAGAGCCCTGCAGGACGCAACGGTGATGGGCAGAGGTTGGAGAGCAGGACAGGCACACAGAGACACAGCGGGAGGCGGGCAATGAGCCAGGAGGAGAGGAGGCTCAGGGGCAGGGGGAGTTATGGGGGGACAGAGCCAGGGCAGGGCAGGAGCTCCATCACAACATCCTATTTCCCCAACAAATCTGCCATTAACCTCAGCAAAACCATTTCAGGGGGAAGCCGCAGCCACCAGCCAGGAACCCCAAAGTGCACTAACTCCCGGCACCACCACCCACCCCTCCCCGGCATCACCATGGCTCGGTGCCTGCCCCAGCTGCTGGGGGAAGCAGAGGAGCACAGGGGGGTGCAGGGGTTACCCCCGCAGCCTCCTGCCCAGCCTGACCCCTCACCGCCAAGCTCACCGCTCGCTGCCAGGTCCCTGTGTCCCGTCCTTTAATTAACATTCCACATGTAAAGTTGGGATTGTAATTACTGCAACTGATTAACAGGCCGAAGGTAGTCCGTCTCTGAGGGAGCAGATTAGCAGAGGCTCTCTCGAGCTCCTGCTCTCACCTCGGCACTGTCAGTGCATTTTAAGCAGGGGCCCAATGCCCCCGCAGCCGGTGATTAATGGGCAAACCAGGCAAGGAGGACGTGTGGTGGCTCCATCCCTGCTGCTCTTCCCACGCTCCTGTCGGGGCAGGGCCAGCATGGGACCAGGCTCTGTCAGGAGACGCTGGAGGAGTTGATGATTCCCAGAGCCTCTTCTCCCTGCTGCTGGGCAGTGGGAAGTAGGACACCATTCCTGGGAAGCCGAGGAACCAGCGCAGGGAGAGGAGAGCACCAGCTCGGCCCTGCAGTGCAGAGACCCCTGAGAGCAGCTCCCTGGTGCGACAGGCTGTGGCACGCAGATTGAAAGGGATGCTGCCAGCTCCCTGCCTGCTCTCCGGTGTGCTGGCCACGGAGCCATTTCCCCGGGGTTTGGCTTGAGCAGGATGCTCGAGGCTCAGCTCACTGTTGGGATTGCAGTGCCGGAGCTCACACCTCCCCACAAAGGTTCCCCAGCTACTCCAAAAACTTATGCCAGAACTCCCCTCATCCCAGCTGTCACCCTGGGATGAAGTGATGGGTCAGCTACCACCCAGGCTCTGCAAAACCCGTGGGGCCAGCATGTCCCATGGGAGCATGCCCCTCACCTCGCATCAGGGCTGCTCATGGCACAAGGGAGCCCAGCCCTGCCCCACAGCAGCCCAACACTCAGACAGCCCAACTCATCACCTACCTCCTGGTTCCTCCTTGGGCTCTACCCACACTGGCGACATCATCCAGAGGTGTCACGGCCACCTTTGCCACCGGGCAGAGCTGTGCCAGGCCCGGGACATGTGCCCCGGTCCTACGAGGCTGAGCACCAAGCCCAGCCTGTGCCACAGGTGCCACAGGTCCTACTGCTGCCCAGCCACCAACATCCCCCCCGCCAGCCAAGCCGCTCCTGGTCCAGCACCCCCACACTTCATGTATGTGAAAACACAGGAGAACATCCCACATCTCCATCTCACCCCTTCCCAGCTCACCCGTGGTGTCGGACCCCGCACCGCTCGCCCGTGCGCGGCTGTGCCGCAATCAGCGTGGGGCGTGCAAAGAGAAGCTGGCAGTGGGAGCGCGCCCAACGCGACTCCAGTAATTACAAGCAGATAAGGCTATCGGCTGTAATTAACCGCTATCCACAGGCAGACCACTCGGCTGCAGGGACTTTCTTCCCTTCTTTTCCCCAAGACTGCAAAATAAATTATCCCGCAAAGTTAGCAGAGGCTGAGCTATGGAAACAATTAAACAAAAATTAAATCTAATTCATTTATACTCTGAGCACAAAGTGGATAATGGGGGGTTTTCTTCTCTCTCCTCTCTTTGCCTTGGTGTTACAGAGGACTATTATGGGAAATTAATCACGGGGAAAAGCAATGAACGTGATCTATCGCTCTTTAAAAGTGCACTGTAGTGATTATATAAAAATCTATTAGAGCGGCCAGGAAATAGAAGAGTGACACCATTTAAAAGGAAAAGGAGACGGGGCTGGTGGCAACGGGATCGATTTCTGAACAGGAGGGAATGGGAGGTCAGGCCCGTGCCGCTGCAGAGCTGGGGGCGGCTGTGCAAGACCACGGCCAGCCCCTCTGCCAGGACGGCTTTGGGGGACTCGGCTGGACCCCAGGGCTGCAGGTGGCTGTGCTCCAGTCCCTTGAAGCTTGGCAGGATGCTAGCCCTGCCCCCCCATCCAAGGGATCCCTGGAGAGTGACCCCCATCATTAACGATGATTGTGGGAGCAGACCCTCGCTGAGCTGGCAGTAAACAAGGCCGGACCCTGCCCGGCCCCCATCCCCGGCACTGCTGCCCCCCAGCGCACGCTCGGCGGTTTAACGGCCACATAAAACCTTCGCCGAGGCAGATTCCACCATAAATCCTGGCCCGCAACGGGGCCAGCCCCGGGCCAGCCTGACGCTTTAACGACACCATCAATCCCCACGGAGCCTGCAGCGGAGCGGGGGATGCGTGCAGTGAGGCAGGGGCAGCCCCCCATCCCAAGCCCTGCAGGGAGCCATCCTGGGGCTGGATCCGGAGCCATACAGGAGGGGATGGAGCACCCTCTGAGGGGTCCCAGCGTGACGCCAGCAGGCGCCCAACCTCAGGGCTGAGGCTGTGGTGAAGCAGCGATCCGACGCTCATCACAAGCAGCACAGCCAACCATCCTGTGCCAACAGCCCATCATGTGTTGACCAGCCATCCCACACGGACCATCCTGCTCCTACGGAGCATCCCATGTCCACAGGCTCACCACAGCTGCTGGGAGCCACCACCCCCCACACCAGCAAGTACAAACTCCCCACTTCCATGTTAACGCAGGCAAATTTATGCAAATGTAATGGCGGTTTCTCCTCCGCAGCATGCGAGCAGCGGCCGAGCACACCGCTCTCCCTCCAATGTGTCTTTTGAACCATTTGGAAAAAAGAAAAGTGGGAAAAAAAAACCCAATCCCTTTGATCTCAGCAGCCCGTTTGTTTAGCCCATGCCGGGATTTAATTGAGAAGGGATGTCCTTGAATAAATGCAGAGATGTCCTCGCTCCCTGGGAAGTCTGCTGCAAGTTGTGCGATCCACTGTACAAGGTTTCCTGCTCATCCAGGGATATTCTGGGACAGCATGGCCCCAGGGCTGCTGTGGCATGCTGCCCACCCAGAACCTGTGCTGCTGGAGAATGGGCTGCTGCTCGTGGGTGGCACTGAGCGGGATAGGTGCTCCCAGGGCTGGGAGACACTGCTGTCCCCCAGACCCAGCACAGAGCAGATCTGGGGAGCCAGCTTCCCACGGCCACCAACTCCTTTCAGGGATGTGCCGCAGGGCCTGGTTGGACTGAAGCCTGGGTTTGCTTGGCGCTGGCAGAGGGGCTGCAGGTGGGACGCACCGCCCCGGAGAAGCCACGTTACAGCATGACAGAAGGCGAGGGGCAGCCTGTCCCCGAGAACTGGCACTGGCGCTCGGGGTGCCGGCATCATCCCCTGGCACATGCCTTCCCCGCTGCCAGGCTTGGCAAGGCAGGAGCAGCCACAGCAAAGAGGCCGCCAGCCCCAGTGGGGAAGTAGGCCTCGCTGGCCGCAGCAGGCAGCTTCCTACTCATTTCCTCCCAGCCTGGCGCAGGCTGTGGCCTCTGCCAGCACCGGGTACCCCAATTCCCCTCACCTCTCCTCTGCCAGCTAGCTCCTGGCATGGGGCAAATGTGTCCCTCCTGCCCAGCCCAGCCTCAAGCTGTGGAAGGGAACCAGGCCCTGGCATCCCCTGTGCCTATGAGGGGAGCCGAGAGGGATGGAGAAGGGGTCCCTCAGCAGAGCACTGCACCCTCAGATTTGTGTCTTCCTCATCTCCTGCCCTTCTGCTCCAGCCCAGCATAGCCGGTGTCAGGCGCTGATCGGCCAGCACCCTCCTCCTCCTCCTCAGCACAGCTGCGTAGGTGCCTTTCCCCCGCGCGGTTCCTGCCGCAAGGCTCCCGCGCTGGGGAAGCGCTGCGCTATTTTAATCCGGCACTCTCCCATCCATCCCAGCGAGTCTGGCTGCGAGCACAGCCCCGGGAGAAATCTGCCCCCCGCGTCCCTGCAGCCAGCCGGGACTGGAGAAACACCCCAAGGATGCACCGGGATGAGGAGGGGGCTGGAGGGCACCGAACAAGGGGATGGGGCTGGCTGCAGCCCACCTGCTGCCACCTTGGCCCCCGCGAGAGAAGCTGCAGCTGCGGGTTGGGATGCAACTCCCTTCTCCTGGGGTCCAGCTGTGTGGGAGGGGAAGCAGGGCTGGGGGTGTCCTTGGTCCCACTGGACAGGAGAAAGGGACTTCATGGCGATAAGGCGAGCGCAGGGAGCTACCAGAGGGGACACAGGGAATTCCCAGCTCACAAAAGCACCTACATCTGAAGTCCATGTCCTTCCCCTTGCCAAGAAGACCCAAGCTCAGCCCTGCAGCCACGCCACCACGATTCCACTGGCCACCCCTCCAGCCCATCACCCCCATGGCTGAGCCCCACCACCAGCACATGCCCGCGCAGATCCCGCAGGGGTCCTGCTGGGTCCCTGCACGGTGCCGGGCTGCAGCTGCACTGGCGAGCGGGGGCTCTGCGGGCGGAAGGGGAGCAGGAGAGCTCTCAGCCCCTGGACTCGCTGGCTGAGCCGCGGCTAAAGGCGAGCTGATTAAAGCAATTAGGATTTTAAATAGTAACATCAGAGTGGCTCATCAGCGCTCAAGAGGCAGTCAAATGATGAGTCTGAGGATCCTATTTAGGGATCTCCGTTGGCTGAGGATCCTCAGCGAGGCCCCAAGGCTCCCTTGCAATGGGAGGGGGCCAGACAAATGCCCAACACAGGGTGGTCCCAGGGACCCCACAGCTCCCACTGGGCACATGGAGAAACCTGGCTGGGGGCTGGAGGGGACAACATGGGGATGGTCCCCCCTACACACAGCCAGCTCCAGACCCTACCCTGCAGCCAGGGAGGGGACCATGCAGCGGGGCACCCCACAGCATCGGTGCCATGGACACCCTGCGGCACCCAGAATGGCTGCACCCAGTTGCATGCCTGCCAAGCTGCTGCCCGCTCCCCCCATTCCCGAAGCCGCTGTTTATTCTCTTAGTAAAGGCTCCAGGAAGGGAACGTGGCAGGAATTGAGCAGCTCTTCTCAGAGGCCGCTCTGCACACCCGCAACCAGAAAGCACTATTAACAGCAGATAGAGCACAGCACATGCATCGAGTTTGCTTGGACTCAGAGCCTGATATGCCAGAGATTTAAGGCAGTCTGATGGGAAATCCATCTGTTTTGGTGTACGCAAACTTCCAGTCCCAAAAGAATCTGGACACAAACACAGACACAGGAACAGCATAAACAGCCATGAACCCTCTGCACCCTTCCCTCTGCTCTCACAGTTCCTACACTCGCATTGTTCCCCACTGCTGGTGGCTGACTCTGGGGTGCAGATGTGTGCTTCCCCCAGCCCCAGCACCTGCCGGGCCCAGCATCCAACACCACGACCCCCAGGAACAAGGAGAGCAGCAGGGACACCTGCAAGGAGCTTCCGAGTCCCATCCCGATGGGCACCAGAGGCCAGGATGGGGCTGCTGCTCCAAACACCTCTATCCCTGCTCCCATCACCTCTATCCCTGCTCCCATGGCTGCATCCCAAAGGGACAGCATCACAGCACAGAGGCTCAATGCTCCCAGGCTGCCAGGATCTCTGGTTTGGGGGCACACGGCGCCGCACCGGGTGTCTGGGCGATAGGGATGGCATCGCCACCACAGCTCAGCTGCAGGGCAGAGCGCTGTGGGCTTGCCGAGGGGCAGGCAGAGGAGCGCAGACACAGGCTGGACCCCTCAACTCTCAGATGGGGAGAAAAGGAGAAAGAAAAGGGCAGCGGGGGGAGGGGGAGGGAGGGCAGGAGCTGCAGCCGAGCACGAGCCACTTGTCGACTTTCTTGCAAGCTCCAAGATGCTGTAGGAGGGTACTGGCACAGGCATATTACATTTATTTATAGGCATTTCTGTGGCACTCAATTAAATGCTGTGGTGGAGATATTGCAGCGCGAAGAGTATTTAGAGCCGTTTAACACCTCTTAGTCGGCAAAAGCCCATCTGATTCCTGGAGTGAATTGGGAAAGTGCATATAGCAAGGGCAAGAGTGAGGAAGACTGCCCTTTCCCAACCCCATCTCCACCTGTGAAGAGAGCAGGGACCGCTGTGCATGTGGCAGAGCATCCCTGAGCCTCACACGATGCTCTGCTGCTTCTCGGTCAGCAGGCAAGGGACCAGCGGCATGTGGGGGCACGGAGCGGGACACGCATGGGGGCATGCAGCACCCTGCCCATCTCCATCAGAGCTGCCACCCCCCAGCCCCTTGCAGGCAGGCAGGGTGCTGCGCCAGGCCCACCACCCCCGAGGCTCTGCCTGCAACACAGTTCAGCAGGACTCAAGTCGCTCACACTCCCCAGCATCCCCTGGTACGTCCCCTGCCCTGATGAGGTCCAGGACCTGCCCAGCAGGGCCACGGGCATTCAGGGTGCTCTTGCAGCCCCATCCAAAACCTCTCTAGAAGGGAGCAGGATGGCACAGGGCTGAGCCAGTAAATCTCCACCTCTCAGGAAAGCCACTGAGGAGAGTTCAAAGGAAAGGCTGACAAGTGCACACCAAGGTCAGCACTAATTGTGCCGCCACAGACTCACTGGTGGCACTTCCACCCTCGGAGCTGCTAGTTCCCCTCTCCCGCTCTGCCTGCATCGCCTGGCCCCCCTCAGCCCCTGCCGTGCAGCCCCCCGGCACAGGACACAGACATGCGACTGCCTGGGGACACCAGCAGACTCACAGCCCCACCGCTGCTCACTGGGCAACACGACAGAAGAAACAAGGCCGAAATGTGGCTGCCAGGACATAACATGGCTGTGGGCTATGCCAGTGGAGCACCGCCAGCCCCCAGGGATGCCGTCACCAGAGACAAGTATTTTCCCATGGGCTCTCCCACAACATCCCCCCAGCATCAGGAACACTGAATCCCACCAGCACCCTGGCACCAGCGGCTTTGCTCCAGCCTAGCATGGACAGGAGCCCACCATGTCTGCCCAGCACCACAGCCACCCAGCACCGGATGTCACACCCAGCACTGGCGATACCCTTCTACCTGGTAACAAGCGTGCAAAGCCATAGCCATCCCATGGGCACAGGGCACTGGGGCTCGCCCCACCAGCTGCTCCAGCACACCCGGGCTCGTGTTGCTTGCAAATGGATGCAATTAAATTGATACTGCAGTGGGATGGTAATTGCTGTTTCCTTAGCTTGGCAACACGACCCCGGAAACCCCCATTATACTAATCACTGTCAAACGAACACAATCGCAGAACACATAAAAACCCGGTGTACTTCATGGTGAAATATAACACCGCAGAAGGCTGAACCGTGCCATAAATCTGCTCAGCACTTAACACCGCCTGCTAAATGGCCCCGCTTAATTATAGCTCTATAAACATGACTTTATAGCAATATCAATACAGTCAAAAATCAATCCCACTGATGGACAAATGGACAAGTTCACGTCCTGCTGACCCCAAGGCCGGGCCGCTGACGGTCTCTGGGGGTGGGGCAAGCCAAGCTGTGCGCTCTCATGGCTTGGCGGGGATGCCCATGGATGCACCACTCCACATCCACTCTCCTTGCACCCATCCCGGCACGCCACGACTCCACTGGACACAGCTCCCGACCTGCCTTAGCCCCACACTACTGCCGAAGCCGCAGACAAGACATTAGCATTACAACCCACACCGATCTTTGTCAATTATGCTACAGTATTTGAGCTCTAACCAGCTTCAAATTGAATCAGGACGAAATCATCAGTATAAAAAGAGCCCACACCAGCCTTTCAATTCCAGCACTGGGGAAAAAAAAAGTTATACATCTCATAATGGCCTTCTATCCCATAATGAACAGGAAAAATAAATTAGATTCCCAGCTAAGGGTATATTTATACAATTTCATTATGTGCCCATGAGCAAGTCTGGTTTTCACCAAGATAAAAATGAGCTCTCAGCGATGCTCGTACTAAATAAATGGAGTGATTTAACAGCTTAACAAGGAGCGCGGCAGAGGGGCTGAGGAACAATGTCAAAAACGGGAAATAAAAATTAAAAAAAAAATTAAAACACTTTGTGCTTCTTGAGCCATGCTGGAGCTGCCGGAATCCATGTGCTGCCTGCGCCTGGCAGCTCTGGGAATGCTCAGAGAGCGCGGCGCTGGGAGCCCAGGCACATCCCTGGGCGGTGTGCATGGCATCCTGTCCCGCTCGGAGCAACAGCGGGACATGCTTCCTGCTGCTTTGTGTGCTCTCTGGCTGCTGGATGAACAAGCCACACTCATGAGCTGGCATCAAAAGCTCATTCCTGCTTCTCATCAGAGCCTGCAGAACAGGGACACTGCTCACGAGCAGTCTTCCATCCCCATGGGTGCCAGGGCGGCATGCACCCACTGCCCACAGGAGCACTGAGGGTTTCTGGGCAGCTTTGGGGCTGCAAAGGGGCATGTGAGGCTGGAAGTTCCTCCCAGACTTGGAAACGCTCAAGCCACACAAGGCTCCTCTCCAGGCGCCGCATGGCTGGGAGGATGGTGGCAGCACTGGCTCCGGCACCCAGCAAGCTGCTCCAGCACCTGGCCACCAGCGCTGGCCTGCTGATGGGCTGCCACGGTGCCACATGCTCATGGTGGGGAAGAGGCGCTGAGGAAGCCAGGAGCTTGCTGGGAGCTCACCATTCAGCTCTGTGGCGGGTTTGCAGGCAGCGCAGCACAATGGGTCATAGCGAGGAAGCAGCCCTGGTCCCATCACCCAGCTTGTGCCACCCCTCTCCTCCAGCGCTGCTGCATGCACAGCCCATGGACCCTTCCAGCCACAGCACCAACCCCAGGGGGAATGTGACGATTCCTCCCTCCCAGTGCAGCCTGTGAATCAACTGCCTGTCCCCCAGTTTGGGCACCAGCCAAAACCCAGTCTTGCTTCCCTGTGGCTCTTTCAGCCCTTCTGCTCACGGGCCTGCAGCATGTGTGTGTCCCCCGGTGAGGCAACGCGAGGGGACCCAGACAAGCCGCCCGCGGGCATGGACAGAGGACTTCGGAGGAGCTCCTCACCCTTCACAAGGTTATCCACTCCCGATGAAGGCTCCTCCATCCCACCTTCCCACTACTGAAAATAGTGTGTCAGCTCCCCCTGGACCCCCCACATCCTGGACCACACATCCATCTGGGCTCAGCATCGTGTGTCTTCTCCAGCACAGTCAGGCTGATCCTAAATCCATAACCCACACTCAGATAGCTCATCCATTTAACGGCAGAGAGCTGCCAACAGGCAAATCTGTCCTCTCAGCAGCAGCAAAAACAGAGCTAAGCAGTTGCCTTTGCCCCCCCCCCCCTCTTTTTAAATCAATTGTGAGGCCACATGGTCCACGGGAGTGATCTGGAGACTAGAAGCCATCTCCACAACAGAGCTGGCTGCCTTGGCTGCCTGTCACAGCTCTCCTGCCGCAAGGTGACATTTCCCCCTCCATCCTCCCTACCCCAGGGAGCCGTGAGGATTAATAGTTCAACGGGGCTTTGGAAATATGTGTGCTGAGAGTTATGAGCCTGATTCATAATAGGAGTTCCCTCCCCTGCTACGGAGATTAATCGCCGGTGCAAATGCAAACAACGTTTGGGGCTCAACCACCCCAAAACACAGCTGAGAGGAGGAGCCCTGGGACGGGGCTTCTTTGGAGCCTTTTGTCTGCACCTTCACCTCGAATGTTATGGAAAAAGGAATTTGCTGTATAATGGCCAGGTCCAAAGCCACCAAGCACCACACGCAAGCAAGGTGCAAGCCCTGGAGCCTGCCTGCGCTTCCGCTGCTTGAGGAGATTTACAGGGTGACCCCAAAGCTTGGCTCCAGTCCCCCCATACCAGAGATCAGCACACACAGGCACAGTCCAGGGAACAGCCAGTTTACCCTCCAGCACCTTAACAAAGGCAGTGAGAGCCCAAAATCCTCTCCAGAGGAACCATCCCTCTCCCACCCCTCAGCTGCTGGAGCAGTGGGGCAGCTCCTGGAGGGGGAAAACATTGCTCAGGATGCTTCCAGGGCAGTGATGATAGAAAACAGACAAACCCAGCACTGTCAATCCTGCCCAGCCCCATGGCTGGCCCAACAGAGCCCCAGAGACATTCCCAGCCATTCTGCACCACACAGAGCAGAGTCCCTCACCAGTCAAACCAACTCTGACCAGTTAAAACAGCTATGCCCACATCATGCCAGCACAGGACAGGGATCTCCTTCCCCAGGAAGGTGAGGACCATCCCTGGCTGCTTCACAAGCATCATCACGTCACATCCCTCTCACATAGACAGCACCCAGGCAATTTTTGTCACCCTGTTTCACCCAGCCCAAATCAAAGCAGGTTCCCAGGTCTCTGGAATCCTTTCCAACCCCTGAAGGATCAGCAAATGATTTTTCCCTCTTTCCTTTCGATTCAGAAGGAGGAAAGGGATCTCTGCTCAATAGTAATTAGAGCGAACGACAGCTTTTAAGCAGTCAAAGCTCATGCTACTACTGAGACACAGGAACGATCTAATCAGGCACCGGGGCCAGATAACTGAACCAGTCAGTCTGGAAGGAGATGATAACAGTTTGGATCTGCCCTGCCCGCCCTGCCACAGCCACTATGCCTGGCAGAGACGGGTGGGATGGAGATAGCAGCAGCACAGGGACCTGGATACAACGGAGAGAACCTGCCCTCAACCCCTGCACAGTGTTTGGCCTTCTTCCCCAGGAGGAGGAGGACCCCCATGCATCATCAGCCAGCAGTGGGAGTCTGACATCCCGAGATGGAGCAACATGACCATTTATTGGGGGACACTCTGACTCTTCTTTCATCTGCCCCCTTCACCATCCACAGTCCCCCATATAGAGCCAGGGGGAAGGGTCCTGGTGCCAGCAGAGAGGTCCTGTCCCAGCAGGAAAACCAGATGTGCTCTTCCTGCCCCCTCAGGCCTCCAGCTCCCCCTTTGCCACTCTGCACATTTAATCTGCTCCTCACCCTGCACCAAGGAGGACACAACTTCGGTGGGGCTGGATGCTACAGATTAGATTGCATCTGTCTGGGTATAAATAATTTACTGCTTGATGGTCAGAGTGAATTTAATTAGTTCTTGTTCTCCTGATAGAATCAGCCCACCGCTGCTAAAGCATTTCACTCCGAATTAGCCTGAAAAGGACTAACAAGGCACTGCTAATTTTACACACACGACATCCCCCGCAGTCCCTGAAAATACAGCTCCACAGAGCACCCTGTGCTGGGGCCGGGCCCAGGCGCAGGATGGTGCGAGGGAGCAAACCGCAGGCAAAGCCAGGCCAGGAGGGAAGCAGGGTGGGCAGAGATGGGCGCTGGCTCACCAGCACCATCATCCCTTCTCCTTTGGCTTCTCTCTTGCTGGAGACCTGAGCAGGGGGAACATTCAGCTGGCAAAGTCAATGATGCTGCCCAGCAGGTCCCCCCTGCCAGCTGGGAGCCCACCTCACCACCCCAACTAGGGTGAAGCCAGGCTGCTTGCTGGCTGTGGCCTCAGGAAGGCATGTCAGCGTGCCCCGAAGGCACATGCCTTATCACCCCGAAGGAAGAGGGGAACAGCAGGGCTGGATGCAGCCTTCCAGGCACAGGAGATGGGTGCTGAGTTCCCTGGCAGCACCAAGACCCAGCTGCCCCCAAGTCCCCACAGCCAGCTCTGCCATCCCTGTGCATTAGGGCCCCTCCACGTTCAACATCCCAGGTGGGCTCTGGTATTGGCCGAGACAAGCCCGGGCTGCTTGATGGTGTGAGGCGTGACCCAAGGAACCGGAAGCAGCGGAAAGGCCCCCCCAAGCTGGCTGCAAGCACCGCAGACCCCCTGAGCATGTTGCTACTCCTGGCTACATGCAAACAGATCAAGAAGCAGCCCCAGCCCCTATAAAAAGGGCCAGGGAGCAGCAAAGGCAATGGCTGCGTTGGCCAGTGCAGCCAGCGAGGATGCTGGGGCCACAGCACAGGTGTTGTGGGGCAAGGCAGGGCAGGCCGCACTGGCTGCCCATTGTCCCCATAAAGCATCACTGCCTGTTTTCCCTTCTTCACTCTGTAATTAGAGCCTGGTTTCTCCTCTCTAAGGACGGCGTCTCATTGACCGCGATGCTTTACTGGTCCTGCCTCCCTCCTCTGACCTACCCTGTCTGCACCACCACGATTTATGCTCCACATTTGCAAACTACCAGAGCCGCTTCCCACTGCAGCCAGCCGCACCGTGCTGTGCAGGTAACCCCAAACTCCACCAAACAGCACAGGGTGACACCTGCGCTGGGTACAACCCCCCCACTGACATGAACCTGGGGTGTTTCTGCCCAAAAAGAAAATTTTGGGGATGTGGGGCCAGCAGTGCTAGTCTGAGCATTTCCAGCTGCGGGGAGGCTTTGGGCTGTGCCAAGGGGAACCTGCCTGGGGTAATCGCACAAGCCCCAAATCCCTGCTCTCTGCTTGGAGCAGAGGGGCACCCCCACCCTAAAACCACCCAGACAGCCCAGCAGCCGCTCACCCCACTGGGACAGCCCCAATTCTGCACACTGAGGACTACCAGATTTGTTTTGTCGGCTCTGCTCCTGCTGGCAGGGCTCTGGCTCCCAGCCTCTGGTCCAACATGCAGCATCTCACTTCATAAATCACCACGCGAAGCCAAACTGCCCAGCAGCCATCAGCAGCTGTTGGGATCCTGCAGGCAGAACCCACCCGCTGCAGCCCACAACCTGATGGACAGACAGACGGATGGGCACCAGCGCCGCAGGCAGGGCTTGCGGCAACACCGCATGGCACAGGCGGGGCCGAGGCACAGAGGGGTCCCCAGGCAGGTGCTGTACAACATCCCTCCCTCCTTGAGCTCATCCTCCCTAGAGCTGCTCTCCCCCTCCACCCGTACCATCTTGCCCTCTCTCCTATTTACACGTAAGCTGGGCTGACAACTCCTCTTCATCACAGTGCCAGAGTCTTCCTCAGAGGCCATGCATCTCAAGCAGGACAGCACCATAAATATTGCATAGGAGGTGTTTCTAATCTAGTTATGGGTACAGCCTCTCACGCTCTTCCATCAGGGAGCCTTGGATTGAAATTGAAGTGTATTAGTATAATTTTATCAGGTTTTATTAAGCCTAGGGTCTTACGTTTTTGATATATAGTTTTAATTAAGTTTTAAGTCAAAGAATGCGGTGGCTCATATTTTATCTTGCCATGTCACATCAGAGGGAGGCAGTTAATCAGCACGTACAAAAACTTCCCATCGCCGGTGA
The DNA here is from genome assembly GCA_027925045.1 of Hypotaenidia okinawae. Lineage (NCBI taxonomy): Eukaryota > Metazoa > Chordata > Aves > Gruiformes > Rallidae > Hypotaenidia > Hypotaenidia okinawae. The sequence continues at coordinate 10,645,121 of BSDF01000018.1, read as the reverse complement.
TGAACGCTCATGAACTTTGCTTGCAGAGACCGTCTGCCCTCCATGGCTGGCAGTGGCAGCCCACAGCATCTCCCCTTCCCTCTGCCCAGCTGCCCCCTCCCCATGCCTGTGTTCTCCTGCCTCCCAAGCCAGCAATCCCCAGGAATGAAGGCGGGCAGGAGGGAAAAGGCTCAGGACAAAGAGGGGAAGAGGGAAGCTGGCACTGGGGGCTGCTCCCAGCTGGGCTTGGCAGCAGCAGCAGCTGCCAGCGGGCAGAGAATCAAGAGCAGGTTCTGGCAGCACCAGCGAGAGGCACCCCCTGCCTGCACTGCCGCCCCGCCGGGTGCTGCAAGGGGATGGAACGAAGGACGACGCGCTGGTTGAGCCTATTAACCAAAGCCCCTCCACCTCCTCCCTTCCCACCAAGAGCAGATGGGCAAACACAGTGTGCGGGGCCCTGCACATACCCAAAAGCCAGCCTGTGCACCACAGTGGTGAGTGGAGAGCGACAGCCAGCAGCGGCTCTGGGGTCAGATGCTGACCCCTCACCAAGCTGCTCCGGACCCACAGCACCCCAGGCTCTGGGGGCCAAGGGTCCTCATCCCACAGCACATGGACCCAAGGGCCCACCTCAAATCACACAGCTTCTGAGCTGCTTGCTCCCGCCGTAGGCAGGCCACCTCCTCAGCACACGCACAGCACACCAGGCCTGTGCGATATACAGGGAGTTTCCAGCCAAACCCAGAGCCAGACCCAAGCGAGCCCCTTCCCAGGCACAGCCCCCACCGGTATTAACACCCAAGGCCTCCCCACATATCTGTACATCGGCCTACCGAGAGCTCAGCCATGTGCTGACCCAGCACCGCGCTGGTTCCAAGCATCAGGACAAACAGCCCCGGCTCCGTCTGGACAAACACAGGACTCCAGGCAGAGCCACACGCTGGAGCAGGGGACAAACCTGTCTGGTTCCCTCTAAGGAGGGAAAAGGGATCCCCACCTTCAGCTGGGGGTCTGCACCAAGCCCCCAGGGACAGCACAAACCCCAGCAGTGCTGCCCAGGCTCCCAGGAGCATTCGCAGCCAGGTGCACTCCTCCGTTCCACAGAGAGCAGCCTGGGGACGCGAAGTCCATGCCCATCCGCCAGCAAGGGCAGCAGATGGCATCACAGCTTGCGCGGATGCTGCCCTCACCCTCCATGGGTCCCCAGCCTGGAGCAGGCTGCTTCTCCCCAAGGATCCCAAGCTCCAGCGGCAGCGGATTGCTTATGGGTCCTTGGGAAAGGCTGATTCATCCCGGCTGGAAGGAGCTGCAGACGCGAAGCAGAGTGGAGCCTTCCCACCCACTGCGCCGTCTGGGCACTGCCACGCACCCCCCTGCGAGCACACCCTCCCCACGTGCAGCTGGGGTGACGCAGCTGTGGGTGCTCGCTCCATGTCAACCTCCGTGTACTTCCCCCGGGTGGGAGCCAACACAAACCCCCCACCAGCAGCCCTGGCCAAGCCAGGATCTCCAGAGACCCAACCAAGAGCATCCCTGTGTTTCCCAGCTGTGCCAGCCTGGAGCTGTGGGACACAGGAGCTTTGGGGACACATATGCCCCACAGATGTGCCAAGCTTGCCCTTAGCTGGGGGCAGAGGTCTCAGAGGGTTTCCCAGGACAGAGGCAGCGTCAGTCCAGAAGCATTTGAGGTTCTGGAGCTCCTCTGGCAGGAGAAGCAGAGGAGCTGAGTGCAGACCTGTCTCTCCAAGTTGAGGTGCTTAAAAATTTATCATCGATCTTGCAGAAACGAACTCAATTAAAAACCATTTTAATGGCCCTCTGTTAAAAAAAATAACTCATATTTCCCACGTCAAGACTCCTGCCTGGAAGAGCAGCAGAAACCTCCGAGCGTAGCCACACAATGAGGGGTACATGCTCCAACAGTAAAAGCCCATGCAATTGGCCAGCGCCTGGAAAGGGGCAGACAGACAGACTGAAGGAGCCATGTAATGCAGTGAGCACAGCCCGGGGAGCCCAGCCAGCCTCGCATCCCATGGACGTTTGCTCCCTGTTTGCTCCCAGCACTGGCAAAAGAGCAGGGAGTGGGGGGGCTCACCTTGACCCTCCTGGGGGGGCTGCCCCACAGGAGTGGGGAGGGGTCCTGCCTGACACACGCCTACACTGCAGGCACTGTCCCCATCTATTTCAGGAGATCCAGGCTCTGCATGGGAGGGAACTGGGAGCCCCAGCCACAGAGCTCACCATGGCAGCTGTCGCTGCTCCTGTGGCTGCGCAGCCCACGTCTCACTGTCGCCATGGCCTGACCTCTAATCACTGCTGACACCCTTCCCCAGGCCCTCAGACCCCTAGTCCTGAGTCCCATGGGTTCTGCACAGGCCACAAGACCCCCACAGCACATCTGGGTGCAGGAGGAACACAGCAGCCCCGGGGACTCTGGGGAGGGGGCAAGGGCCCACAGGAGTTCCCAGCCCTCAAGCAGAGCCCACATCCTGCTGCTTCCCTGGATGACCAGGTCTTGTCCCAGGGAAGAGCCAAGCGATGCTTGTGGCCAAACTGGCAGCACATGGCCATAACACCATCAGCACAGCAGCATCGTCCTTCCGAAGAGGGAGGGAATCCCAGGATGAGCAGGAGCAGCTCTGCTCATCGGCTGCAAGACTGGTAGACTCAGGAGGAGCCTGAGGGGAGCGTGTTTTGCATTTCCTCCTCTCTCCTTTGAAAGGAGCAGAGATTCGGGCTTGGATTTGAATTTCATCCAGAAGAAAGGAATTTTCTTTGAAAGGAAAGCAGTTGGATTGCTTAACTCTCTCCATCCCCGTACCCCATTAAAATGGGATTTGAGGGAAAGAGAGGACCCTGGGGCCACACCACCCCACAGCTGGGAGCTGGGGGCTCCACACCCCACTGGCTTGAGGATCCCAACTACAGCAGAGCCGCCACTCATCAAACAAGGGGGGCTCAGGGCAGCAGCCATGCCGTGCTGGGGGGAGACATCCCGCATGCCAGAGCAGCTGCCTGTGTCCATAAACCCAGCCCACAGCACAGCAAGGCCAGGCCACGCACCCATCACAGCTGCTACCAGGCAGAAGGTACAGAGAGCGCCGCATCCAGGTGCTGGGATGGAATGGAAGAGCCCTTTCCACTCTGGCACGGCTAGTGCTGCTCCACCACCCTTCAGCCCCTCTTCTGACAGGCAGGGACATGCTGCCTGCATCCTGCTGCCTCCACCCAGGGAAGCACAGTGGCCACTTCAACCGGTGCATGTGCCAGGGATGCTGCCGCCCGCCCGGTCCCTGCAACACCCGAGCCCTACGCCCACTCCAGCAGCACACTATGCAGCACACCAGCTGCCCACCCCACATCCCCCCACCCACACCAGTGCTGGGTGGGCACAGCGGTGCTGCTGGGAGGGCTGCAGATAAATTTTAACTGGGCAGCAAGAGAGCAGGGGAGAGCAAGCTGGGGAGCCAGCGTGCTGCGTGTCATTTCAATGCGTGTATTTATATCCTTCACCGACGCAGCATCCCTTTGTAACGCCACAGAGCGTGTATAGTCAGGGCTGTCAGTTCAGCGGCATGTTACAAGTGTTTGATATGGAGATTTTGGCAGTGGGAATGGATGTACCTCGCTGAGAGGTTTATGTAAAATGACAGCTTCTGGAAAATGAAGCACTCTGATAAAAAAAACCCCACAAAACAACAGTACAAACAAAAGGGAAGAGAGGCCTTCCACTCGCCGGGTCCAAAACAGATTTCTCCTCCTTGCCGGCCCGCGAGCATCTTCCCGGTGCGGCCGGAGGCAGCGTGCAGGCAGCGCACCAGCTGCACCAGCCCCACCAGCGCAGCTCGGCTGGTTCAGGCTTCACACCCGCACTCCCCCGCCTCAGACCGCTGCCCCATTTCCATTTCATCACTCCTCCTCTCCCCCCTTGTTTACGGGGCTGAGCCTTTTATCGCTGGCTGCGCGTGGGCGTGCGCGGGCGGGAGGAGGAGGAGGATGCCTGGAGAGAGCGCTGCTGTCAGCAGGCCCGGGGAGATGCTCTGCGACTCTGCTGTCGCAGGGCTGGAAAGCGGGGGACGCTGTGCAAACAGAGCCAGGCAGAGGCTGGTGCCCCCCACTCTGGCGGGTTCCCCCCTCCCAGGCATGGTGCTGTGCCAGGGAAGGGATGCTGAGCTCTGGTCAAAGCACCACACTGACACCCATCAGGGAGTTGACATGGCTGGAGGAAGCCCCGGAGGGGTGATGGGTTCCCACCCCTGGCACATCCAGACTGGGATCCCCAGCCTGGGTGCCCACCACACCCCAGCACCCTGCAGCTCCCAGGAAAAGTGGCTGCAGCACCCAGCTTACACCTCCACAGCCACGTTTGCCCCCCACATGCTCTGCCAAAGCCAGCTTGCTCCTTTGGCTCTGCACCCTCCTCCACAGCCTCGGGCCAGGGCTGGGATACATGCCCATGGCTGGGGCAGAAGCAATTCCCCCTGCAGCTATAACGATCCAAAACGAAGCTGACTTGTTTCCTATCTCTCAGAAGTGAAGGATGGTGATTACCATCCCAGTCCACAAAGCTTAATCCAAATGGACAGCATCCCAGAGATCCCTTCTCTCACCTATCACCCCATCCAACACCCAGCTCTTCCCTCCCCATATCTACTCAGCAGAGTAACTCAGGCAGGCTCGAGATGAGCCACTCATCCATCTTCCATCCATCCCCAAGTGAAAGGCTCCTAGATGAGACACTAAATTAATTGGGGAGAGGTGGCAGCACCAGCCCTGCCTTCCGTCAGGCCCCAAAGCATCAGGCTGTGGGGCAAGGGTCTGCTCCGACCCCTTCAGCAAGGGGTCCCCCTGCAACCCCTGGGTCTCTGCAGGGGGTCCAGAGGAAAGGAGCAGGATGTTCATCCCCAAAGCCCATCCAAACCCCACCATGCACCCCAAACTCTAAGTCAATCTCAGGACAAATGCAACTCCAGACATACACGAAACTGTCGCTGCTTTGCACGAGGAGAAAGAGCTGTCCTCATGCTCTGAGCGGGGTGACAGGCTGCAGCCACCCCCATGGCTCCCCCAGCATGGAGAAAACTTGGGAGCAAAAGAGCATCCATGGGCTTTGAGGGCTGCAGCAAGAGCTCCCTCACAAACCCGCTTATCGCCACAGGGAATAGCAAAGCCCTCACAATAGCGCAGGCTCTGCAGAGATCCCAGTTCTGGCCGCCGCCGTGCACCTATGCACTGAGCTACGCAGCATCCACAGGGGCCCTGCCCCAGACCTCACATTGCAGCACCCTGCTGCTCCTGGAGTCAGACAAACCCACCAGCTGCACTGGGCACATTGCAAGGTACGGCCATACAGGATACCAGCGTGGGTCTGGAGAGCAGCACCGCACAGCCGCGCACACCTTGGGCTCCAAACCCTGCTCATCTGCTCCGGTGGCAGCGAGAGCAGTGACGCAGCATCCAGAGGTGTCCTGCCCAGAGCTGTGACCCCCGTTCCCTGGCCGGGTGTGGAGGCACCAACATGCAGCACTGCAGAGCCGGCACTGGGCTGGGTGCAGCCCTGGTTAGCTGTAAATATCCAGGAGTCAAAGTGACAACAAAGGCTACAGCTGAACCATGCTCCACATACCATGGGAACAGCATGGCAACCAGACACAACCACCCCGTATTTCCCTCCAGCACTTCAGCAAGACCTGGGAAAACCAGTCCCCGAGGTCCCATCAGCTGGCACGATCTGCTGGCACATGTGCGCACGTCCTTCCAGTGCTGCCAGCTCCTCAGTGACCAGGCAGTGTGGTGATGCCTTGGCCCCAGGGACACAAACCCACAGACAGCTCTTCCCTGGCCAGCACCAGGCTCAGGCTGTGGTGCTCCACCAGCTCTGAGCATCCTCATCACCAAGAGCTGCACTGCTGAGCTCAGTGCCAGCAGCCCCCTCCTCTCGGCTGAGCGGGCAGCAGGGGCTCTCACGGCCCTGTCATGAGCTGAGGAACACTCAGACATCAGCCCTCCCTTTTGATCCCATAAGACATCCTCATCGCTACCACACCGCAGGTGTGCGCCGCAACTCAGCGCCGGAGAAGAGGCCGAGCTCCCTGCCGGGAGAGCTTACTTTCTAATTAGCCAGATAACAGCAAGTCATGACAACAGAGCGCCGTGGGGAGCAGCCGGGACCGCTGCTCTGTGGACTGCGGGAGCTCCAGGGCCTTTTGGGTACCTCCATGCCCGGTCCCCACAGACGGCCATGGGAAAGCAGCGGCAGCCAAAGCCCCAGAGGAAAAGCCAGGAGGAGGAGGAGGAGGAGGAAGAGGAGCGAGAGGAGACAGATGCTGGATGGCAGTGGGGTCACCGTGCCTGCTGCCCACTGCACCCCTTTGCCCCAAGCAGATCCCTGGAAACCACAAGCCACGGCTCACAGGCACAGGGAGCACCCCCAGCAGATGGCACCCACTGCAAGGAGGGGTCCACAGAGCTGGCACACCTCATCCCAGGAGGGACACCCCATCTTAGCTCTCCCCGACGGCTCTGGCACTAACCCAGCGCCCATCACAACTGCTGGCACTGGCTGTCGTCGCTCCCACTGCAGCAGTGGGTGGGCGGCCATGCCGGGAGGGGCTGAGCAGGGATGGGGAGAGGAGGAGGAGGGGGCTCCGCAGGGAGGGTATCCCCAGAGGAACAAAGAAAACAAACCCCAAGCCAAGGGGTGCTGGCAGAGCCTCCCCAGATGTGGAGCAACGTGCTCACTGACGAGAGGACCCTGGGCAATGCCAGGAGGACCGGTCGTGCCCACCCTGAGCCTTCCATAGAACCAGACATCCCCTCGTGGCGCGAGGCCCCAGTGCGTGCACACGCACGTGTTTTCATCCCGGCCTTTAAAATGAGGTCTTTGCTGAGAATTTACAATTCCCCCATGGCCTCAATCTTGCCAAGATTGCTTTTTTAACACTGTTGGGCTTTAATTCTAATAAGCCTCCTCTTTATTACGGAACCAGGTCACATTGCCTTGACACGGCAAGAAAAAGCTTTCATCGGGAAGGAAAACAGAGAAGGGAGAAGAGAAATAAAGAAAAAGGAGGGGGAACGGGGGTTGGGAAGGGGAGACAAACAAACAGAAGCTGCTCACTTCATCCGGGGGACTTTTCTGCGCCAGGCAAACAGCCGGTGGGCCAGCAGCGGGGCTGCCAGGGAGAGGTGCCTTCCCGCAGCGCCGCTCGCACACACAGCCCCCCCAAAAATGCACGGAATTATTTCTGGTGCAGCTTCACCTCCCACACACCCTCCCACCCTGCGCTGCTTAAAAACGCCGGGAGGAGCAGGAGGGGAAGCTTGACAAAACTTTGACAGACATAATGAGGACAGAGTTCAGGCCTGCCCTGGACAGATGGCCATCACCGCTAGCCCGGCGCTGGGCTCCTCATTACCTGGCTGGAGCTGTGGGGATGGGAAGCGGCACACTGGAGCAGCAGCACCAAGCACCCACGAGCCCCAAATGCACCCGCACCAGCAGACATCAAAGCCCTTCACTGGTGGCACAGCTTCCCCTTCAACACAACCTATCAAACATTGGTTTTCCCTTCGGGAGGTCCCTGCCCTCCAGCATCCCGACCAGGACCCTTGGCTTGTCTAGGGGAGGGTGGGGGCTGTGCCTCCTCAGTGCCCAAAACTCCCTGGGTTTGCCTGGCTTGAGAGGTGTTGCCATAAGACACCTCCTGTCGCTGTCTCATCATGGCCACTGCCAAGGAAATGGGCTGGTCCCAGACCCCACCTCAGCTCCCTGCACCCGCATTGTGTCACAACACAGCTGAGGACACCCCAGCCTGTGCTGACACACAGCAGCGAGTCCACGGCTCATCCCAGGAACCTGGTGCTGGTGAGCCAGGTAACTTCTGTTACTAGCAGTACAACAGCCCCCTGCCCCTGCCTGAGCAGAGCAGAGCAGAACCCTCACACAGCACATGGGGCTGTGTAGTGACGGGGGCCCACAGCAGCACATCCCCTGTAAGAGAAGTGCCCGACAATCTCATCCCCAGTCTGCTGCACAGGTACTCATGCACCACAGAATCCCACAACTCCCACTGCCAGGGCACAAGGGACAATGAGAAAGCACAGGAGAAGCTGGAGAGCACCTGCCCCGCCCAGGCACCACAGCACGGCTGCCCTGGGCCACCCAGCAGACCTGATCTGGGTGCCCATCACCACCGGCAGCAACCACGCCATGCTTCTGCAGCCAATCTCAGTGCAGGAACCTCCCAAACCAGGCTCAGTGGTTTGAGGCACAGTGGCATTAAGGTCTCTTCTGTCCCCAACAAGGAGTCAAAGCCCCAGCTCTGGTTTTGGCAGGCAGAGATCCGGATGGGGCTGTTACACCCTTTAGCATGCAGAGCAATGGGCAGGCTTGGTGCATTGTCACAGTGGCAGCTCAGCAACCATGAGCATCTCTCCCCAGTGCGAATGGAGACCCAAACCCACCCCCAAATCCTCCCTGTGGGGTTAGCTGAGCCCAGGAAAGACCAAGCTTTACTAAGCCAAACAGCTCATGCACAAGAGCTGAAAATGCCTTTTCTGGGCCCAGCAAAGGACGATGCTCCAAACTGCAGGCTCTCCCCCCATGAGAGCACAGCCAGGATTGCAGAAGGGGGGCCAGGGCTGCTCCAAATGTAGATGTTTTAATTCTCAGTGCTAGCAGCTGCACTTAAGGCAGGAGAGGCAGGGAAGCCATGCACAGGAGTAACCATGGCAACTTCACGGAAGTTAAATAAAAACTTCTCTAAAAAAAAAGATAACGAGGTCCCTGAATCATGCTTTATCAGCTATGTTGCTATAAAGATCGAGATACAGCCAGCTCAGGATTCCTAATTACTTCTGCAATATACCGTAGATAGCTTTATTTAAAAAAAAAATCTGGCTCTGCGTATAATTATTTAGGCCCCTCTCCACACCGGGATTTACATACTCCACAAAGCACCTTCCCGGGCTCATCTGCCTGTGAGAGCCCTCCTGTGCAACACCTGCCTGCTCAGGGGTCCCACGGCCGCACCCTGAACCTTGCTCCCACACCAGGGGCATGGGGAGATGCCAGCGGCACCACCGTCCCACCACACCAGGATGCTGCTGGCAAATGCTCTTGCCAGAGCCTCAGGATGACAGCAGGAGCATCCCATGCGCCCAGCTGTAACACGGCTCTGGGCGACTGCAGCAGCGCCGTGCTGCCATGCAGATTACCTGGGCTGCCTGCAGAGCACCTCGGTGCAGAGCGATGCTCTCCAGCAGCATCCCCCGTGCGTACGTGCTGAACATGTGTAGCCACCCGCAGAGTCCCTGCACAGGCAGCGCCACAGCCATTACCCCGTGTGAGAGGGACTCAGGTGCAGGGGGCTGTGACACCCCAGCCCCAGGCTGTCACCTTGCCAGGGCCTGGGAAATAGCCCACAGCGGCATTTGTCCCCAGTTTGGGCAGCAGCTCCCACCAGCTCCCTCTGGCACCAATTCCCTCACCCAGAAACTAAACCACAAGTTCTCAGAGATCCCTCAGCCCTTCTTTTCAACAAAACAGGCTCCAGGACAACCCCAGTAACTCCTGGAGAGTGAACAGGCCTTCCCAGCCCCCAAAGAGACGTGGATTGATCCACGACCCGACAGCACCATGCCCATCCCATGTTAAGGCCCCGGATGCTGTTTGGGGAAGCTCCATTAAAGCCCATCAGCCGCAGCGGCCAGCGGAGGATCCACCAGAGCCTGAAGGTCCATTAGCATTCCCGATGACCTCCTGAACCCATAGACGTGATCACCGGAACCATCACCACCCACCTCCCGCCACACCACATCTTGAACCCTTTAGAAAACAGCCCCGAAAGCTCCCGGCGTGCAGCCGGGCCTTACAAACAGGCCGCACCAGAGCCACCAGCCCCGAGGCATGTCCCTAGAACCTCACAAACCCATAGACATGGATCACCAGTACCATCAACAACCTCCTGCCCCACCACAGCTTGAGCCCTTTAGAAAACAGCCCTGAAAGCTCCTGGCACGCAGCCAGGCCCTGCAAACAGGCCACACCAGAACCACTGGCCTGAGCCACATCCCAGCACCGCGCCGTTACAACATGTTACACCACTTTACACCATGTTACACCACTTTCCTCTGGACTCTGGGAATTGCCTTGAACTCATTTTTCTTTCATACCAGCCGTTCCATCACCGTTTGCAGAAGGACAACGAGAAGGATTTACCGCACGCAGGTTCCGATAGTTACCTGGGCTCTTTTCACAGCTTATGGTATAAAACAAAGTGAATTATATGTATTATTTATGATGTTTTTAAATTCATTTAAGCTGATTCTGAATGGAAATCCAATTCAATTAAAACGTGGGGAGGGAGAAGTCGGCACTTTGAAGCAGATTATTAGGTAAAACCACATTAAACGCCTCGGAAGCGCAGATATCGAGGAACAAATTCTATATTTAAAAGTGGGTTTGTTCAGCACAGGAAGCATCATCTGCGGTCCAGGAATGGAAGGACCGGTTATCAAGGTCAAGATATCACCAGGAGCTCTCGAATTCTCACATCTATGTTTTACCCACAGCTTGATTAAGAGTTTAGAAATCTGGAAAACTCTCCTTTTTTCTCCAGCTCCTGGCTTTAGAATTAATTGTTTATCGATCCAACAAGAGGAAAAGATTCTCTCCTGGCTGTGGAGGCAGCGAGCCTCTTGTCAAAAGTCATTTTATCACTTCCATAAATTTGAGGTACAATGACTTCCCCCAGCTCAGTAATGTGGGGAGTGCTGGCTGTGCAACCCCCTGCTCCTCAACTCCTTGTGATGATCTCAGCAGGTTACAGGATCCCCAAGTCCTGGCTCCAGAGATTCCCAAACCTATTGACCTGTGCACAGGCAGTGCTGGCAGTCCCACTTGAACCTGAGAGAGTCCAGGGCCCCTTAGACACATCAACCCCATTTTCAGCCATCTTCTGCCTGGCAGCTGGAGGGAACCTGCTGGGCACCACAGTAAAAAGGGGCCAAGGGATGCAGGAAGCATCTCACGTCCCCCATGGCAACACCAAAGAGCCTTTTTATCCTCCCAGGTGGAAAAGCATCCCCATGGATGGGGGATGCAGACATAGGCGGCAGGGCCCACACAAGCGGTCCCATTGATGCCTGGGAAGAGTGACAGCAGAGCACTGGGGAGAAACCACTTTTCCCAGCAAACAAACCCTCCAGACGTCCCATCCTGCCCCACCTCAGGATCCATCCTCACAGCCCCCTGCCCAGCAACAGAGCACCAGACCCGCACCCTTCCTGGGAACTTCAGGGGGAGCAGAAACAGCTCCTATGTCCAAGCAGTAAAGCCAAAAAATAACTAAGGGAGAAAAAAACCCTACACAGCATGTGTGGGGCCACAGAATGGCTGGGCTGCGCAGTCCCCTCCATGATTCTGGGCCAGGGTCCCTCATGTACCCACCATCACACCTCATAGCCAGCAGCATGACCACAGACCGCAGCCAAAACACATCTTCTGTAGTGGTGGCCAGGGGAACAGAGCAAGAGAAAAGGAGCCAGTGGCAGCAGGAGCAGAGGGCTTGGGAGCGGGAGGTGTCCCACAGAGGAGCTTAAACTGGATGGATCCAACCCACTGTGCTGCCGAGACATGCCCGCAGCTGAGAGCGGGTCAGGAGGTGCCACCAGAAAGGGGATAAAGGTTGCATAGCAAAGCCTGGGATGGCAGGAGCCACGGGCAGGATGACAAGGGGGCTGTGAGGGGCGGGGGGAATGCATACACATTGGGTAGCAAAATGCAAAAAAGGGATCCCAGGTTCACAGGCCCATTTCTACCCATCGGAGTGTCCGAGCGCGAGCTGAGCGAAGGAGAGTGCTCCTTTAGACTGGTTGGGTAAAAATAAAGCTTCTCCCCAAAAAATTCATTCCAATAACTAATGAAACAACAGAGAAAAAAATTTTGCTTCCTTGCCTGGTGTATCAGGATGTCAATTAATCTGCAAGAAGGGGCATCCCAAAATACCCCAAGCGGCTCTGTCAGAAAGCCCTGGACAAGCACCAAGCATCCCAGCCAATGAGGGAAGCAGCATCCTGGTGGGAGCAGCTCACCCTGCAGGTGCTCCCTGAGGGTCCTGGGGGCTGTGAACCCCCCTGGGGTAGCCAAAGTCAATGGTATGAACCGGGGCTGGGGGGATCTGAGGACGGTCACCGCAGGCTCTTGGCTGGTACATAGGATGCCAGCCAGCTCGCACCCTGGAAAACACATCTCCTCCCTACCTCATGGTGCCCATCTGGACACCCATCTTCCAGTACCGATGGAAGGCGAGGTGCTCTGCAGGCCCCTTGGGGTGGGATACAGATGGGGAGGGGGCACAGCCTCAGGAAAAGCACCTCAGCCCCACCTCCTCATCCCAGGTGTGTGAGGAGTGATGTCACTGGCTGACACACCCGGGCACCTCTACAGGCTGCTGCACGGCCATAACCCAGGAGCTGCCAGCACCGTGCATCCTCACCTCCGGCTCAGTCCCTCACCACAGCCTCAAACCTCACTGCCGGCTCCCCTTCGTCTTCCACGGCTGTTTGAAAAGAGCAAATCACTCCTAAGAACTAATTACTCAGTGTACTCTCACCCCGTAAGACTGTAAATTAAAAGAGAACTCAAATAAATTAAGGAACTTCCCTCATGCCTTTTATTATCTCAATAACCTTCAGAGGCATTTATCTCCCGTCAGCTGATCCATTTGAAAAATTGTGACGACAAACTAATTTAGTAAATGCACACACTTAAATACCTTTATTTATACGCTGAAGGAGCAAATATGGCCCGTGCTGGACGAGCTGCTCCAGACACAAGTCTGATGGGGACACTTGCATCCCCCTTCCCATGCTCCCCGCAGCTAGGGATCCCTCTTGGGTGCTGTGACACAGGAGCTGATCCGTTTCCCACTGTGGGTGGCAAAGAAGAAACCTGCCATGCAGGACAGGGAGGCAAAACATCAGCAACCAGCAGCAGCGGCACGGAAAGCAGGCTGCCCAGCCATCCCATCACCTGGGACACAGACGTGGTAATTAAGGACGACATGTTCTAGTGATGGGAGATGGAGCAATAAATGCAACTGGGAAAGAGGCCCTTTACTTTGAGGAGGAGGAGGGAGAGAAAAATCCCAGCCTTCATCATAAAGGGTTGGTGTAAGTGGGGAGTGACCAGGCAGGTTTGGGAAAGGAGAGCTGGAGGAGGTTTGCCAAAGGCAGTAGCATGTGGAGAGAGGGTCAGCATCCTAAAGCATCCTGAAGCCTCCCAGCCCACCCAGTCGCTCTGGTTTGGGAACAGCAGGATGGGAGGAGATGGGCACCACGGCAGCCGTGCCACCAGGCACGGGGGTGCCCATAAGGGACACCAGCATCACCCTCCCAACAGCACTGCCTCGTGCGGAGCTGGCTCTAGGGGAGAGGTCTGTCAGTGACAGCTCTGTCAGTGCCACCAGCTCTGCGAAGCCTGTCCCCGTGTGATTCCTGACCCACCAGGGAAGAGTGAGAGGCATGACAGCCGGGCTGGTGGGGGATCCTGGTCCTGTCCCAGTCCCCCTGCACCCTACAGCGGTTCACCAGCCAGCTGGCCTGTGGGCCCAAAACCAGCCCCTCGGCTTGCTACACAAAATTCACGATCCCTGAGGGTATCCCGCAGCCATGCCCCAAAAACAGCCACCCTACCCCAGCACAGGTTACCCAGTGCTGCAGCAGAGCACACACATGCCCTTGTGCCAAGGCTTTCTGTGGTGCTGAACAACCCCCCAGATCATTTCAAGGGGGGAGATGGGGGGTGGGAAGGGGGTGTGCAGAAATCTCCTGTATTTTCTATGTAATAACAAGCAGCCTCACCACAGCTCCCCAGAACCAGGAAAAAGTTCCCAACCACTGGCCAGATTTGGGCAGCCCTGGCAGCCCCAACCTGCTCTGAGCATTCCTCCACAAAAAAAATTACCAACTCCAGGCTCGTCCTCCATCTGTGAGCCAGAAAAACAGCCTTTGCCTCTTACTCCTATCACACCTCAACCATTTTAGCCTGAAACCAGGCAGCTCTTTGGGGAGCCGACTGCCTTCATCTACGTTAGTGCAGCACCCAGCTCAGCAAGGCACAGAGTACCAGGTACCAGGGGAGGAACGCAAACAGCACCAGCACAGCAGAAAACACCCTTGAGACAAATGATGAACCCCAAACATCCCAGAGAACCCCAGGCAGAATTAGCAGGGCAAAAGAACAAGGTATTCCCCAACATCACAGCCTCCCGCAGCACGGGGAGACCTGCAGCCGCCCTGGGCTTTGCCCCCCAGGATAAAAAGGCAGGTGATGGGAGCTCCCCCCAGCCTGAGGCTTGGCTTCCGCAGAGACAGCGAGCGCGTTCCAAACCTTCATGAAAGGCAACCGAAAATAGTCTGTGTTGTTAATGTCATGCTTACTGGAGTGAGAAGCTGAGAAATCCCTGCTTCCCTGCTCTCCCCCCACATCCCTCCGCCTGCGCACGCACAGGCGCCATCGAAGCCTCCCCAGTGGTCTCCAGGCTGCTCCAGCCTGAGGGATGGGACCATGCCCCAGCTCCTGCCACCCCGTTGCCCATCCCCACACGTGTCCTGCCCTGGTGTCACGGCCGCTCCCGGACCCCCTGCACCACATTTGTTTACTTCAGCCACCTGCCTGGAATCATCGGGATGCGATGCTGCGCGCGGTGCAGCATCCCAGCACACACACATCCACGGGGGACCGACCGCCGGCATCCAGGCGGTTGGATAACGGCGCTGTGCGTTTCCAACCCGCAACACAAACCAAGCAGGTGACTCCGCGGGGCCTTCTCCCTCCCCAGGCTGCACGCCCCCTGGCACAGCAAGCTGGCCTCGCAGTGAAATTCCCAGAGATGGGAATTAGGCAGAGGAAAAATCCAGTGGAAGCTGCTCATGCTCGCCCGGCTCTGCCCGTGCGCAGTGGGGCCAAGCATTACCCCCACGGCTTTGACTGCTCCCTAAAGCCAGCCAGCCAGCCAGCCAGCCAGCCCAAGCAGAAGCCTTCACTGCCTCCTCTTCCTCCTCCCAATTAATCCCGACTACACCTCACCCAAGTTTCCTTTATAATTTACCTTCACCTGGAGGGTGTGATTTTTAATTAGCGCATTATTCCCGTTAACAACAGCACCTAATTAAGACATCCGTTAAGAACCTATAACGCGAAGTTAATGAGAAGTTGTGCCCGAATCCTTTCACAGGCAAACCACAGTCTCGGGCCCGTGAGACGTCGCTAACGGGCAGGATCTGGTACCGAACCGAGCTCGGGGCTCCCAAAACCAGCACCGCCTGCCGCAGCGAAACTTCATCCCGGAGAGCAGCGGGGGGAAAAGCGCGGTGCCGAGGGGGGACACCCCGATCCACCAGCCCGGAGCGGCGAGCCTTCGCCCGGGATGCGGTCCAGCGGCGCGGCGGTGGAGCTCCGGTGTGCTCCCCGTGAACATCCCTCCCCCTCAACCCCCTCCCGGGGCCGCCCCAACGGAACCCCGCCGCTCCCACCACCGAGTTCCCAGGGTAGGATCGCGACCGGCCGCCCCCGCCCGCAGCCTCCCCGCTTCCATCCCCTCCCCGGTGCCGCCGGGCGAGGGGTGCCGCGGTGCCGCCGCCCCCGGTGACTCACGCGCTCAGAGGTCCCCGCCGCGGCGGCGGAGGCGCAGGGCAGCCGCGGGTCCCCTCCCGCCGAGCGGCATCTCCCGAGCAGCGGCGACCGGGGCAGCCCGGCGGCAGGAGGCGGCGCGGCAGCGGGTTGGGTTCGCCCCTCACCGGGCAGCCTCACACGCGGCTGCGCCCGCGCCGCCGCCACCGCCCCCGGAGCCACCGAGCGAGATGAACGAGCGCGCCCGCCCCCGGCCGCCGCCGAGCGCCGCGGGGAGGGGAGGGGGTGGGGAAGGGAGGAGGGGGGCACGTGAGGCCGCCCCCGCTCCGCCCCGCGGCTGCCGCCCCCCGCCCGCGGTCCCCTCCCCCTGCGCCCACCCCCCATCCCATCCCAGCCCTCCGCGGGGCGGGGGAGGGGAAGACCCGAGAGGGGGAGCGGGGGGAGGAAGGATGCTCCCGAGGCCGGAGCCCGCCTCCCCCCTTTTAGCAGCGAGGGGCTCCTCACGGCAGCGGGCTCGGTGGGGGCTGGGCACACACTCCCCCTCTGCAGGTGCTTTCCCTCCGTTTCTCCCCGAAGGCGCAGGCAGGACCGGTGGAGGGGCAGGGGGGCAACTCCCGCGGCTCGGCCGTGCCGGCTGCTGCCTGCGAGGGGGTGGGGAGCTGCCCCCAGGCGGGCAAGGAGTGGGGACCCCCCGCTGCTGCCTGCCCCAGCAAGGCAATGATGCCCAAGGCCCTGTGGGAAGCCCAAGTACGGAGGTGATGCCCAAGGCCAACTGACAGGATGAGGAGGGAAGAGGTTTCTGTTCCTCAACCCCAAACACAGGGAAAACCGAGGCAGCATGGGAAACCTTCAGGACACCCATTCACAACAGCACTGTGCATGTCCCAGCCCCTCATCCATCCTTCTTTAAACCTAATTTAAGGACCTCTGGGCAGCAATCCTGGCATTCCCGTCTGGAACAGCCCTTCATCAAACGTTGCACAAAAGTGGACCACTGCCATTCCCGCCTTGCTCCTGTCAGACTTTAGGAATCACAAGCAATCGGTGGTCCTGTCATTCAGCGCTGGCTCATGAGTGGGAGATGCCATCCCTAAACCAGCCAAGAGCCTGCGTGTCCCTTGCACCCGGTCCGGCTACGCAGCCTGAGCCCCCCATCGAGTATAGGGCAGGTTACAAAGCGCAGAGGCAGCAAACTGCCCTCTGCAGACCTGCTGGAGTCACTAGACGGGGCTCAGCACCATTTTCTGGCTCAAATGATCTATTTGTGGTTCCCCATAGCCAAGTCTGTGGTGAACCTCCATCAGTCCTATTTCCCCAGAACCATCTGGAAGGGCTGCAGCCTGTTCAAGCCACCACTTATTTCCTATGACCTCAGCCCAGGGCCCATCCATGAGAGGTTACCAGTCCACACGCAGCCCCCGAACACAGGCATCACCCCCTCCTACTCCCCTTCCCCTTCTAGCACGGTTTTCCTTCCCTCCCAAGGGCTTGGAGAAACACTCTCCAGAAAATCACCGGGGCCGTGCAGAGCCGTAACGTGAATGAGGGCTGGAAGACGCGCCAGATGCGCCTCGTACATCCCAACATCCATTTTGTATGATAAACGAGTGTATTTTTAGCCCTCCGGGACACAGCGAGCGCCCGACACCGAGCCTCGGCTGCCCGCAGCAGCCCTTGTTCTCACAACCTGCCAGACAAAGGCAGCGCTCAGCCAGGATGGCTCCTTGCTATGCCCCGCTGTGCTGTTTTCTCACGGTTCATTGAGGCTGAAGATGCTTTAGGCAGCAGATTTGGAGAACGAGAGGAACCGGGATCACGGGAGGGAGCAGGCTCTGCAAAATTTTCCTCAGCATTTCAAGAGCCTCCGAGCCGGGTCCCTGTTTACATCTGCTCCTAGAATCACAAACTGGTACCCAGTCGGGAGGTGCAGCCTTGCAAACCGGGAGGTGTGCGTGTGCTAAGCAGAGCCGAGGAGATGCAGCGATGCTCGGATTGCTAGGCAACCCCGCGCTGCCCAGCGGGAAAAGGCCTGAGCTGAGCAGTATGCCCAGCCAGGGCTTCCGGGCAGGAAAACACCGAGAAGAACCCACCAGGGAACCTGCCCAAGGGTCTCCGGGAGCATCTGAGCCCGGCTGAGGGAGAGGAGGAGGAGCAGATGGGGGATAACGGCAGAGAACACGCGAGAGCAAAGGTGGAGGAAGAGAAGCAGTTTGAAAAAGCACAAGTCAACAACCCCTGCCTTTGGCACGGCTCTTATGAGCCAGAGGCAGCAAATATTAGTCTGGAAACAGGTTTTTTCCACTTTTTTCCTAGCTTATTTCACAGCCTATTTGCCATTTAGGACCTTCATTTGGATGAAGGCAGAGTTGGGAAATTACTGCTGCTTTCTTTAATTATTATTTCCCTTAACAGCGATGAGGTTTTCCTTCCCCCTTGGAGTACAGAGAGGACATGACCTGTCTGGGACTTTCTGAAAGTAGGTGCCATCAGCAGGAGGCACAGCAAAGCCTCAGCACCTGGGGATGCTCTCCAGCCCCAGGGCTGAGCATCCCCATCCCTCTGCAGACCCCAGAAACAACAGTGCCAAGCAGCCAGTTCCCGATCTGCAGAAACCTCCTTTGACAGGCAACAGCTGCACCCAGCATTGGGAAGAGACGGGGAGGCGGCAGCTCCTCCCAGTCCCTCACAAAGGCTGGAGCTCTCACAGACCCTCAACTTAAGGGTGCCCAAACGAGGTCCAGACCCTCCTCATGACTGCCTGGAAAAGGGATGTTCACAGCTCTGACACAGCACCAGCAGCTCAATCCTGGCCCTACCAGGAGGTTCTCCAGTACCCATCCTATCCATGCTGGTGGGGCAGCACCACAGGGCACTCTGCCCACTGAGGACCAGGAGGCACCGTGCCAGCTGGAGCTTTCCCCAGAACACCAGGTACCTGCACCATCCTTGGCTGAGACAGAGATGGTGGGATGACCTGGCAAGACCCAGAACTATTGGGGTTTTTTGGCAAGTGCCAGGTGCCCTGACCCAAAAAACCTGAAGCGGAACGTGCCGATACCCGGCGAGGAGCCACACAGATGCCTGGTCACGGACACACTCAGCCTGCAAAGCGCTGGGGAGAGGGGAAGGGAGAGCTGTGCTAATGCCCGCAGAAACAATGCTTTTTAAAAGGTAATTTATGATAGGTTTCATAGCTAAGTTATGCAACATAATGAGCAAATCTAAAATGTAATTGTCACTGCACATTAACGGCAAAATCCTGAGCCTCTATTATACTAACAAACTTATTAAATCAGCCAACATTGCATTGCATCAGTCAATTACTAAAGCAACGCCGAGATCAGCAGAACAATCTGATAGCCATTACAGGGGGAATGGAGGAGCAAGGGCACGCACCCAGGGCTGCCCGCAGCGCGGCGTGGTTCCAACAGGAGATGGGTTTCCGTGCCCCTTGGGGGTTTTGCAGCCGCTTCCCCTGTTTGGGAAGAGTCTGAAGCCATCCCCATGCTCACCCCGAGCCCCTATCCTGGTGCAGAAGACTGGGGAGGGAAGCCCCACTGGCTCACTCCTGGGATTTCCCTGGCACCGAGGATCAGCTCTGCAGCATTAGCAGGGCTGGGTGTGGGAAAACAGTGTACAAACACACAAGTCTTATAAAAAGCAAGGGACATGTTGCAGGGGCAGCATTGCGTGGCTGCTTGGATGCCCAGCTCCCCACTCTCCATCACTGCCTCTGCCCCATCCAGAAGGTTTATCTCCATCCACACACCCCCAGCACCCTCCCAGAGCACCCCTGGAGCGGCGCCGTGGTGCACAGCCAGCATGTATGGACCGGCTCAGATTCTGCCTTCACGTTGCTGCCGTGCTCAGAGGAGGCGATGCTGGCCGGAGCCCTTGGGCAGAGCTAGTTCTGAGCTCATCCCTGGCTCCGGGGCTACAGCCACCCGCCAGCACACACATTTCCAGGGAAAAGCATTTGCTCCCACAGCAGGACAGGGCACGCAGAGGCTGGCAGGGATTTCTCCCGGCAGCCCCCGGGGCTCTCTCTTCCCCTCCGACTCCGAAATCCCGTCACCACTGATGACACTACATCCCCAGGAGACTGTCGACAAGGTGAGCTCAACAAACCCTGGAGCGCTGGCCACGCGAACACCTATCTCACAGCGTGCCTTGCACCTTGGTGAAGTGATTTGACACAGTGCTAATTATGCAAATTAATCATTGGTAAATCAGGTACTTGTTTATTTATTTATTATTTTGCAGAGCAACCAGGCAGGAGGAGCGCTGGGAGCAAAGAGCTGCTCTATTTCAGCTAAGAAGAGAGAGATGTTGGGTAACATGTTGCATGATCCGCACCTCCCCATGTTGGGTTTTCCAGATTAAATTTGGGATTGATTTGCTGGTATCATACCGCTCATAGCTCACAATGTGTCATGGCAGCTAATGAACCGTGCCGGGGACACATTTAAAACCTGCTATTAGCTGCTTTCATCAGGAAGGGACTTTTCCTTTCCCTTCTTTCCTCTGAGGTTCTGAAGTTACACGAACAGAACTAAACACCAAAACAAACCGCAAAATCCCACAACTGAATCCTCAGCAGCAAACACTTTTACTGAAAGCCAAGCACTTTGGGTGGTTTCCATCCCTCTCCCCTCAGGTCCTGGCTCTCAAGCAGCCACAGAAAAGGCCCTGGACACATCACCCAGAGCCCAGCTTCCAGCCTGGAGCTGATCCTTCGCCTTCCCCAGATCTTTGCCTCTCCAGGCAGAGGGTCTCAGGCCATCCAAGCAAAGCTGTACCACAGCATTTACAAAACTGGCCCCAAACAGTATCCTGGAGCCACACTGCCAGGAGCTGGACCAGAGGGGAAGGGGCTGTGGCTGGAGTCAGCATCCTGCTCCGAAGGAGCCCTGGTGTGGAGTGGGGAGGTGTTCCCATTCCCACCACCATGACAGTGAGTAAGGGGCCTCTCACTCCTGGCAGCGATGTCAGGGCATGTGCTGCGGGAAGGCACGCTTCCGAGGGGAGACGAGCTCCCCTTCAGCTCCAAACGCTTCAGGATCACAGAGACAACTCTATCAGGGGAACAAGAGCTAATTAAATTTACTGGGATCATTGAAGAGGAAATTATTTAATATTCTGCATGGAATTGAATATCTGAAAGCATGAATGGCCTTGTTTCATCAGCGATGGGTTCCTTCCCAACATTGGAGTTTACATTTCACAGCCAGCCCCGCCGCCCAGGGACGGGCAGGGACGGGGGAGGATGCTGCCTGCGAGGAACCACGCTGCTGCAGCCAGAGAGAAACAAACAGCGGGGGAGTGGAGCGTCGCCAGAGCTGCGGCCGCATCCTTGGGTGCTCCCGACGGAGCAGCAGCTCTGCGATCCCAAGGAGAGCATCCTCCCAGCGGGCTCTGCTGGCTCCTCTGTGGGAGCATCCTCCCGCTCCCATCCAGAGCTGCTTCCATGTGGGGCTGCCGCTCCTCTGGTAAGCGTCCATGCCTGGGTGGGGCCTTCAGCTTCTGACCTTACTAAGGCCATCTAGCCCCATTGAGCAGCCAAAACACCTTAAACCCCCTCCCCCCAGTTTGCTCCTCTGTCCAAAGAGGAGCCTGGGCACAGCGCACCAGGATCCAAGGGTGGGAAGACCCAGCCATAGTAAACCTTCCCCTCGGCTGTGCATCCCTGCAGTACTGCCTTCCCCCATCAGCCTCCCCAGCACAAGCACCTTCCCACAGGATCCCACCATTCCGTTTCCAAACACTCCACACTTGCAGCTTTTCAGCATCTCTTGGCTGCAAAGACCCTCCTGGTCCCAAGGGCAAGCAGTCATCTCTGCACCCTCTCCATGCTGTGCTTGTCCCTCAGACAGGATGTGGGATGCCAACAGATCACCCTCCCTCCAGTGCTAGGAGGGTGATGACTGGGGCATGGCAGCAACGATGCCCTCAGCACAGCAAGTCTCCCCACAGCAGCTGAAGCATGCTGCCTGCAACTGCTCATTCAGAGCCGCTCTGTTCTTGTCTCTACAACCCAGGTCCTTCCTCATCTGGCTCATGATTTTCTAGAAGTCAAAGGTCTGACTCCACCTGCTACAGTTCAGAAAAATCCCATGATTTCTCCCCAGATGCTGTCCTCACTTTCCCTCCAGCCAGCTGATAGGGGCCAGGTCTTGGCTGAGGCCCCTCCAGCCCCCCAAGCTTCACTTCACACTGGGGGACCCCATCTGCCCCAACTCCAATCCAGCCAATCTGTTATCCCTAACCCATCTTCCCTGAGGGCCAAGCCCAGCCATGGGGCAGGTGTGGCACAGCAGCCTGGGGCTGCAGGTCCATCTCAGAGGGGGCTTGGACCCTTGGCAGAGCCAGCAGCATCTCTTTGAGGAGGTCCATCAGCAAAGCCCCTAGCACTGCAGGATCTCTGCTCTCTAGAGCAGAGCCTGAGGATGGGCCAGCCTTGCACTGGAGACCCCTGAGCTCTATCCCTTCCTCTTTCCACCCTGGTCACATCCCTTCCTTTCACACACACACACACACACAAAAAGTGATTATAAGCAGCAATAATTTTGCTTCTGTATTTATGCCACCGACACCTCCAGCTAACTCCTGTAATGGCCAGCATGGAAGCACTAATACCTCTGCAAAGGACACAGCAGTTATCTCTAGCCATCACTGCCTTTGCATTGTCACCATCCCAATCACCAAAACCCTGCTCTGTTGTCAGCATCTTCCCCTAGCTACCAGGAAAAAAGTAGTTACTGATTCTTTTTCCCCAAAAAAACCCTGTATCCCGTGGCATCAAGCATGCAAACACACCCAAATCCACAACTTCCCACTTCCCAGGCCCCACGGCCTCCCTGGGCTTGGGCAGAGTAAGGTGGATTTCCCTTGATGCCGGTGCCTGCATGCTACCTCAGAGCGGTGCTCCTTTTCCAGGGGACAAGCAAAACATGGAGGCCAGGAGATGGTTCCCCCACAGGCTCTTCCCCAGGTGATGGGAACACACCACTGCCTGACCCAGACACATTAGTGGCGTTCCCAGTGTCTCTGGATGGATGGAGACAGGGTGTCTGCCACGGGACCCTCGGCAGCGCTTGCCCGCGTTATCCGATGGGTCTGGTCACAAGGAATTAAGATGAGCCATCAAATGACATGTGGAGTGAAATAAGGAATGTTGGGAGCAGAGGGATGCACATCCCTTCCCCAAGGACAAAGGGGTCCTGGGCTGCCCCAACATGAGACTACAACTTCTGCACAGGGGTCCTAGGGGTCCTCTGCCCCAGCCCTGGGGGTTTCCCTGGCTCCCCTCTCCCAGGCACCCACCCTACAGAGCCCCTGAACAAGACATCCCTGACCCTGCACATCCCTCAGGGTCACAAAACTCCTCCAGACCTACCCCCTGCTCCCAGATGGGCGCAGCTGCCCCCCGAGCCCTCACTCCAGAAGGACACAGGGAGGGAGCAGCAGCCACAGAATTAATGAGCAGACATAGGCTCCCCACCAAGGGCTGAGATGAGCTGGTACCTGGAGGCAGCAGCACACCTGGGTGACCTACATATCCAGCACTGATGGAATATTTAACAGGCTCTTCTCCATGGATTGTGCAGGGAAAACCTCCAGGCTCCTGCACACAGCGAGAGGTGTGTGACAAAGCCTCAGTCCCTGGAGAGATGCTCCACTGCCACCATGCTTGGCTTTTGGCTGGGTGCTTGTCAGCATCCCAATCACAGAACAGTCGGGGTTGGAAGGGCCCTTCAGAGGTCGTCGAGTCCAACCCCCTGCACAGGCAGGGACACCTTCAGCTAAATCAGGCTGCTCAGAGCCCCAGCCAGACTGTCCGGGAACATTTCCGGGGAGGGGGCATCTCCCACCTCTCCAGGTGACACCCACCAGCGTTTCACCACCCTCAGCAGAACAACATTCTTTCCCCAGCTGTTCCATGGGAAAGCATATGGGGTTCTCAGGAGCACCCCTCCCTGATCCAGTCCCAGGTGATGGATTTGACTCCAGGGTGCAGGCCAGGTCCAAGCAGGGTGCAGTGGTGCCATACCCACACGTTATACCCTCAGTCCCCATCCCACACCCCAGCTGGGAGAGCAGCATCCTCCAGGGGGGACACCCAACCAGGGGACACACCAGAGCCAGAGCCAGAGACCAGCCCTCAGAAACATTTTCATAACATGTCATATCCACCCGACAGTAGCACCACCAGTAATTAACAGCAAAGTTTTAATTAAACATTGATTAGCAACTAATTAGTCTAATGATTAGTCACCTGAAGGAGACATAGCAAAATACTGGGGCTGCCAAGACAGGGGCAGGAGAAGACGAGTGATGAAGGATGAGCTGAATTCCTGCCACTGCTTCCCCCAGGCTGAATGCTGCCTCTTGTTTTGGTCCTTTACAAATGAGGCCTTCGCTGGGAGTTTCCCTAATTGTGGCAAGTCTGATCGAGTCTCGAGCGAGTGATGTGGAGGAGACTGAGTTCTTTACCTTTCCCCTCAACCCCCAGCCTGATACCGCAGCTGAGGAGCCGTTCCCTGCCAGAGGAGAACTGGTCTGTGCCGCAGCACTGCCCGAGGAGCCCAACGGCATCAGTTGCTGCACACCCATGGGTGACACGCTTGGATGGGACAGGCACAGCAGGGGACATCCATCCCAGCGTGTAGTCAGAGGGACGAGGGAGATTCAGGAGCACCTATCTGTCCCCAGGCAATGGGACACACTGCAGAACCACCTGAGTCCCAGGGGGGACACAGACCCACAGCAGGACACCAGGAGGGTTTAAATGCCATACCCTCACCCCTGCCTCCAGCCACTTGCAGGGCTGCAGGTATATCGATTGCATCACACATCTCATCAGACTCAGATCGGTACGAATCAATGGGGTTAGGTCAGGGGGAGGCAGCTGAGTGGATACCAACACCCTCCTCCTCCTCCTCTCAACCAGAACAGCCCCTGCTGGGAAGCTCCTGCAGCTTCTCCAGACCCTGCACAGGCGTATCCCAAAACCCTACATGGGACTTCTTGCAAAGGTGCTTCCTGACCCCCTCCGACAGGCAGAGAAGACCAGCAGGCAAGGGTCTGGCAGCTAGAACCAGGGCTGGGCTGCCCACAGAGCATCCCGCATCCAGCACAGCTGGGACCCACAGCCAGGACTCAGACAGCCAGAAAGAAGAGCTCCCGCTGCCTGCGTGACTCCCTCCAGCCTCCCCATCCTGCCTGTGATCACCCAAGACTATCCCAGATCCTCCCAGATCACAGGCATGAGCTTCATCCAGCTGAACGCGTGAGATCTGTTAGCAGCAGGGAGACAGCAGCTCTGTCTGCGGCTGTTTCATGCTTCTCTACAAAGCAATCTGCTCCTTGGGCTCCTCTGTTCTTCCCTCTTATGCAACTGCACAAAATGTAGAGGGGAAAAATGATGCTAATTTATCTGAGGAGCTCAAGCAGGTTTGCACAAGGCAAGGGGGAAAAAAAGAAAAGGAACAGCCAAGGAAATGCTGCTTCAGAAATCTGGCCTCCCGCCCTCTCCAGCTCCCCACGAGGATGCTTGCCTCCATCCCCTGCCTCCAATTCCCTTGCCTCCTTGTCTCCAGCCCTCAGCCTCCATCCCCTGCCTCCTGCTCCCCTCTCAGACCACCAAACATGGGCCAGGGGGTGGGTGCAGCAGGGTCACACATCAAGGCTTGAGGAGGGAATCCAGGGGCATTGCAGGGGAGATCTCAGCAACTCAGCCCAAGGAGCTCAACCACGAAGGATCTCAGGCTTCAGGCAAAAGACCTTGGGGAGGGCAGTTGGTCCGTCCTCCCCAGCCACCGCCCCCAGCACCCTTCCTCCCACCCAGGGACCTCAGCACCAGCATCACCTCGCAGCCAGGGCCGCTCTCCTTCGGTGGGGACCTTTGGCAATTACAGGTTTAGCGGTGCAGAACACTGTTTAATAGCAGCCGGGGCTGGTGGGATTGATTTCTTGTTTTGTTTTAAGTGCAGCTAATCTAATAGTTAATTTATTTAAATTGATAGGGCAGAGAGAAATTACATTTCTATCTTCTCCGAATAGATTTTACTGTGTCTGGTGACCCAGGCCAGCTGCAGAGTCAGGCTAAGGGCCCCCGACATGCCTCAGAATCGGCGCCTCGAGCAGCTTGTACTATTTTTCAATTCATTATTGCCATTTTTAGCAAACAACCAGTATAGATTTTTTTTTGTTACAACAGCTCTTAACATGTTAGATGTGTGTAAGCTGGTACCAACCCTCACTGCTGCCAGGAAAGCTTCTCCTCCAGAAAAGCCACCCACCAAAACCAGAACTACCAGAAAGGATTGGGGCTCCCCAGCCCCCCTGTGGACCCCTAGCCAGCCAGAAAAGGTGATGAGGCATCTTTTCATGTGGGCGGCCCAGCCTGGGGGGTGGGGGGGGCGGGCTCATCCCACCCCAAAACCCCATTTCTGTAATTAAATCTGGGGATGTGCTCTGCCAACAGTCGGAGCCCATCGCGGTTCACATGCTGGAGCAACGTTGTGCAGCTGAGCGGTGGGAGGAGGGAGCACTCCTGGGCTGCAGATCTTGCTCTTGCCGCCGTTGGGAATTGTCTTTAGTGCTCTCGACAAGATCTCTTGCTGTGCTGGAGCGCACGGGCTCCCCCACAACAGGCTCCAGCAAAAATCTCTGCGGGTTTTCCCAGCGCAGGGGAGAAGCGCTCAGGATAAGCAGGGGAAGAAAAGCTCCTTCTCAGGCTGCAGCGCTCTCCCAGGGGGGAATTTGGGGGTGTGGGGATGGCTGGTGGGGGGCACAGGTTCCAGCTGCTCCCCGTCAGGGTATGCCCAGTGCTGGGGAGCTTCTCTGCCGGTGCCACTGTGGCAGTGCCAGTGGGCAGGGGGACAGACAGGCAACGGCTTCTGCAGCTCCCCACAGCCCTGCATACTCTGCCCAGGTTTGCCAAGCTGCCGAGGGAAGATGCCCCACCTGAGCCCAGGGTGAAGGGCAGCAGTGGGAGGGAAGCAGCAAGGGCAGAGCCCAACACTCTGGAAAGGGGAGGGAGGGGGAAAGCAGGCAGCTCCCCGGGCTGGGCATAGGGGTCCAGCCCTCGCTTACCTGCAGGAGAATACCAGCTCTCCCACACAGAGGTAACGCCAGACCTGCCCACCCCTCCCATGCCCGTACCCTCCCCTGCAAACCAAACCCCCACACACCCCCTGCACTGCGCAGCCGGCACCCACGGGGCCAGCACCGCGCTCCCGCCGTGCTCCCGCAGCGCTGCCGCAGCCTTTGCCTCTCACGTCCCAGCCCTCCCTCCCCGCAATAACTCCAATAAAGAGTAAATCGCTATTATCCTGTACCCAGCTCCTCCGATCCATCCTGATGAGGACCTTCCCCTCGCCGCCTCAAAGTCACCAAGGCGCAGGGATTCATCCCGCAGACCCCAGGGGGATGGAGAAGGGCTCTGGGGGTGGCTGCAGGGGGAAACCACCCCTCTTGATCCCCCTCCTTATGGATTTATGACCCCTCCAAGAGGTAACAAACAAGAGGCAGCGGCGGTGCTGAGGATGAGACCTTGGATGAGGCTCCTCATCATCTCCAAGGGGAGAACTGAGGCACGTGTGGAGCCCACCCTGCCCGTGCTGCTCCAAGCAGAGACATCCCAGCCTCGCTCAGCCATCGGCTTCCTGTAAGACTCAGCCTGGTGCCAGATTTATAGCAGCCACTGCTCAGTATTTCATGCCTGCTGCAGGCAGTCCCCCCGCTGCCGCTGCGGCTGCACGGGAAGCACTTTGTAGATCTGATTATGCGATCGGGGGCCTCAGAAATGCAACTTGTTGCCTATTTCCCAGAGTAATTAATTTCATCTGTATTGAACAAATGACATAATTTGAGGATTTCTGAGTTATGGATTAAGTAAAGACCAGATGAGAGCATCCTCATTGGCTTGGAGATTAATTAACAGCGCGAGGTGAAGCGAGCTCTCCCCTCTGCAGGGTTGGTTTCCTGGTGCATTCTTAATCCACCTGCCCAGCATCGCGGCTGCCCCCGAGGACACCGTGCAGGGAGCAGCGCTGCCTATCGATCCGGGCACGGGAGCCCTGGACAGGACTCGTTCCCACACCAGGACATGGGGGATGCCAGCGAATAAAGCCAAGCATTGAGGCTTCCCACCCCCCAGCCCAGGTTCACATGGCTGGTCTAATCATCTGTTCTGGCCACGTAAGAGGTGGCCGGAGAGCCCTCTCTGCCAGGTAAGCACACACAAGGACTTGTCCCCAGCTCAGAGAAGGGCTCAGGGTGTAACCCCCCGCCCCCAACCCTGGACCCCTTTGCCTGGCAGAGCCTGAGCCCACCCAACACAGCTGGATCCATGGTCCTTACTCCACACAAATCATGTTACTCACAAAACACAAACCCCGTGTGAATCTCACACTCATGGACATCAAGAGATGGACTGTGACCATGGGGCAGGGGGGAGGACAGGGTCACTGTTAGGGACCCTGGCACACTGCACCACCCTGACTGCTGCCAGCACAGCTCCTCACCCCAAAGCCAAGGAGACTCTCAGGATTGATACCCCAGACATGCCAAGCAGGGTCACCAGCAGGAATGAGGATAGCAGGAGACCACAGCCAAGCTTTGGGTGAGCTAGGTGCTCCATCCAGACCCACAACACCCTGCCACAGCATTGCAGCCACAGCTCCCTTTTATAAACATGCCCATTGGGCTGTCACCACAACCTACAGTCCCAGGGAAGCATCAGCCTGCCCCACTCCATCTCCTCCTCCTGACCAGGAATCTCCCCATACGCACACCCTCTCAGACTCACTGAACGTGTTCTGAATGGGGGGGGGAGGGGGTGCTCAGAAAAACCCAGGCTCCATGCAGAGTTTATTCATGAGCCAGGCATTTTATTTAACGTGCCTTGCAATGCAGGATCAAAGATCCTGAGCAGCACCTAATTAATTATTTCTTCCTCTTATTCTGTACCATCCCCTAGTCGAGCTCTGAGTCCCAGAATGTAAAAGCCTCCCCTTTCCAATGACTCCACATAATGAGATGGATTTGGACTCCAGCAAATTTGTTCAGTTTTATGGAGTATTATAGGAAAATGCTGTGAAATTAAGTTCTGTCTTTGCTATCACACCACAGCCATCAGAGCTCTTTTATGTGCAGTGCTGAGACTAAAAGATGGGAAAGTGAGTCCTTGCTGCAGTAATGTGGCAAACGGGGAGAGGGAGGAGCCGTGCAATGGAGATGACATGGTGGAGGGTTAGACTGGGGAAATGATGAAGGAAACAAGAAAGCGATGCAGATGAAGAGGGTTGCAAGCTAAGAGCCTGGAATTAGAGCAGCGACAGCCAGGAGGCTCTGGGAGGGATACTGGGGCGGGGGGGGGGTGGATATCCCTTCGCCCAGATTTCTCCCTCTGCAGAGCATTCCGGCAGCCCCGCTCAAGGCACAAGGGGAGGGGGGACAACCCTGCACCCTGCCACCGCAGCTTTGGAGATGGGGAGATCCCCACATCCCTTCCCGCCTGCTGACCCCTGCCTGTTCTTTCTCCATCTCTTCCCTTCCCCAGCCTTCCTCCCCCTCCTCTTCACATCAGCCCTGCTCCTCTCCATTTACCCCAGAGGGATCTATTTTTTCCCTTGGCAACTTCCTTAACCCTGTTCCTCACCCAACAGCAATTAATAGATGTTTCACTTCCAAGCCCATGGCCCATAAACATTGGGAAAAGATGGTGTTATAAAGAAAATAAACAAATCTGCAGGAGATGCAGGCAGGCATGTCCAGAGACACAGAGGGACATTTGTGGGGGACAGGGTGAAGTTGGAGAGAGATGTCTGGGCCCCTTCACTTGTGCAGTGGCTGGAGATCTCACACATGCCACAGCTTCCTCACCTCCAGCTGTGAGTCGCATCCCTTGATCCCTGCTGCTCATCAGCCCAAGCCCTCCTGTGCCCCAGGCTTCTCACACTGCTGCTCCTCTCCAGCCACACCAGAACCTTTGCAGCACTCCTGTATTTATTGAAAAAAATGGCCACAACCCAACCAAAACCCAAAAGAGAGGCGGCAGCATCCAACCCCTGCCCCAATGGGTGGGATTTTTAGTGCCTGACAGGCCCCAAGCCCCAGCACTGATAAATCACACCTTTCAGCTTGCCAGGAACATCTTCACTTCCCTGAGCTGGCCCGTGGCTGACACATGAGATCATGGGACCAGCCCTGGCACCAGCATGATGGAGGGGGAGCAGCAGCTGCCCACAGAGCCCCAGTCACCTCCTGAGAGCCACTCCAGCACGGCAAGATGCTCCCTGATGTATGAGCTGCTGGGAACTGGAGGAAACTCAACCAGACACTTGCTAATTTCCATGACAACTGCAATGGTGGGTTCACTGGGATGTGCAGGACCATGCTTGGTCAGCACTGAGCCTTGCCTCCCACAGCCCCAGCATGGGGGTCCCCAGCTGGGGATGCAGCAGGACCAACCCCAGGGAGCACAGACCGCGGCGGCTGCTCCCCACTCCATGGTACCCCAAGGAGCTGCTGCCCACCACCTCCTGTACGGTACATGCTCTGTGCATGGAGGAGAGGGTCTGGGGAAGCCTGGGGTGACAGGAGCCCCTGCACAGATAGGCAGAGGCAGGAATGCTGCTGGCTCCCATGGCAGGGCAGGAAAAGGACAGGAGCCAGACCTGAGTGACAGCTGCAGGGATGTGTGGATGCTGGCTGCAGAGGAGCTGCGCCGGCTGCACGGTCCTGCACCACTGCCCTAGGAGATGGACTGGGAATGCCGGTGTGGAGACACGAGCTGCCTGCTAAAATGAGCTCCCTCCCCATCCCTGTAGGAGGGAGAATGAAGAAAACCAGCAACCAGTTAGCAAGTGAGCACAAAATCCAGGCGATTACTGAAAAACTTGGACATGGCTGCCAACAGCATCCCCAAGCTATTAAGAGAAAAATCAAGATGTGGACAGAATTAGATTGGCCATAGGTGAAAAATGGCTCAATTATTTGTAGTGCCAGAACCACAGAAGGACATTTCCCCTCTGTTCCTGATCCACAACCTCCCACTAATTAGCAGACCTAGCAGAGAGAGAAAAATGCTCCGAGCTCCAGAAAGAGCAACAGCCAGAGACCCAACACGCTGCACGGATTTGTATGCACCATGTTAGCTGGGCACAGAGCAAAACCACTCTGCTCCAACACAAAGTGGCCATGGGAGATGCTTAAGATGAGTTTTGTCCCCTGGGGCAGGTGACCAGCCCTTCCACAGCCAGGCTCCTGGGTGACAAGGATTGCCCCAGCATCTGCACACATACCAACTCCTTTCTCTGCTGAAACCACAGCCCCACATCCATGCTGTGATACGAGGTGAGAGCCTGTGGGAACAGAGGGCTTGGAGGAAGACACAAGGATCCAGCATTTCAGGTTCAGAAGTACTAAGCCTGCAGTAGGATGGCAGAGTCAGGCTAACCTGGGAGGGGGGACATGGGGCTGGGCAAAAGCTCGGAGCAGAATCCATCCAAGTGCTCTTTGGAGACAGGCTGGAGGGCAGAGATAACCACAGGCTCGAGCTCTGAGCCTCTGCTCTCTGCTTATGCAGGGATCTTTTAAAACAACTGATGCATAAAACCAGGGAAGGGGAAAAAAAAAGTTACCAGGAGGCCCTGCCCCCTCTCTGACAAACTTGGGAACATGCTGTCATCAAGAAAAATGATGCTGGCAAGAGAGAACTCCGCTGGGGTTGCTGGCAATTTACCAGGCTCCAGCCCCTCTGAGTGTTTATCAATAATTCCAGGATCTGCCTGTCGCAGGCACTGGCCGGGAGCGCAGGCTGGGAGAGCACGGGCAGGCGGGTGTCAGCACCGCCACGGGCGAGGGAGCGATGGAAGGGGAAATCAATTAAGGGCTCCTCGGGAACAGGGATTTGCTGGCATTACAGGGAAAGGTCTGTTTGCTTGGCTGTAACAGGGAAATACTTAAGTGGTCCACGGTGACACAAAGGCACATCCCAAGAAGCTGGGGCTGGCTGACACCGTGACCAGCCAAGCTCTGGGCAGGGTCAGGGATGCTCACAGCAGTTTACTGCAGGAGAGGGAATGATGAGCAGCGACGGCTGCGTGTGCTGGGCTGCTGCAGCCCAGTCATAGCTACACACTACAGGTCAGAGCTGCTTCAGGCTCCATCCCTGCTGCTCACTGCCCACAGAGCCACGTCTGGCCCCTCGTGCCAAACTATTGCACCCTAGGGAGAGGACAGAGTGGGGGACAGGCTGGCTGCAGGTCACTATGCCAGGTGTTGCAGCTGTGTCATTACACTTAATTAACACTAACACATCTGTCTTTCATGAACCAGACTAATTGCTTTCTGACCCAGGGGCTGTGGGTCCCCAAACCATCCTGCAAGTGCCACAGCATCATTAAGGACTACACAAAAAAAAGGGAAATCTGATTTTCTTCATTTATATTTTAAACCTGTTAGCCAATCATTTCATTTAATGCCACCTATTTATGAGACACAGCAAATATCCATCCCCTACTGCTCACCTTTATACCCCTCCCAATTTTATACCCCTCCCAATTTTACAGAACTCCATCCCACATCACCTCCACTGCCTTGCTTCTAAACAGAGAGCCCTAATTTATTAGTCCCTTCTCATACAGAAGCTGTTCCCTGCCTTTGATCAGCTTCATCATCCCTTTCTTTACCTTTTCTAGTTCAACCACCTCCTTTCTGTGATTGGGCAACCAAAACTGCACACAGCACTTGCACTGCACCATGGCACGTTACACCTGGGCACGATGCTGCTGCCAGGTTTGTTTTCAGGCTCGTTCCTAATAACTACTAACAAGCAATTTGCCTTATTTGACTGACACCAGGCACTGAGATGACATTTCCACACAACTCCCCTCAGCATCTGCGAGGTCTCTTCCCCCCTCTCCCCCTCCCTGAACAGGAAATATTAATTTAAAGGCCAGCTGTGTCTTTTTGTGGTTAAGGATGCATTTTCAGCTGTGTTACTCAGAACTCAGCAGCATCCAGCTCCCATTTTGCCACACCAGCACTGCAGGATTCCCCTCACCAGCCCTACCCCATCGACATCAAACCACCCCAGTTATTACGAGTAGCAGCCTGCAAAGGAGATCAGCACAGGCAGGTGGGACATTACCATCCCAGCTCCCCATCCCATCTCTCCCAGGGACATCCCCACACCTTCTTCCCAACATATTTGGTTTAATTACTTGCTTTACAGGCAGTGAGATCATAGAATCACAGACTGGTCTGGGTTGGGAGGGACCCCAAGGGTCACAGAGCTCCAACCCCCTGCCACAGGCAGGGCCACCAACCTCCAGGCCTGGAGCTACACAAGGTTGCCCAGGGCCCCATCCAACCTGGCCTTGAACACCTCCAGGGATGGGGCACCCACCCCCTCTCTGGGCAGCCTGTTCCAGCCCCTCACCACTCCCTCTGGAAAGAGCTTCCCCCTAATATCTCATCTAACCCTTCACTCCATCCCCTCTGTCCTGCCATTATCCTGGAGGCTCAGCTCACACAAGGACCGTGCAGACACACATGTGAGGGGGCAGGGCCCTTGGATTAGTTTGCCCTCACTGCAGTGGTGTCTCTGTGGTTTTCCCATGCCGCCTGCAGTTCTCCCTCTCTCTCTCAGGTGACTTTACATCTTGCCAGACAGAAGAAAAAGCCCGAGCAGCCCGCCAATATTTGGCCGGAGGTGCAAAGACCAGCTAAGCCTTTCCGGACAGGGTGAGGGGACGTTACCTCGCCAGCCGCCCCCCAGCCCTCTCCTAAGGGTGGCGGGGCTAAGGCAGGAATACAGTTCTGGGTGCTTATCGGCATCCCGAGCGAATGGACTGGGAGAAGGAGCAGCCCCGGGTATGGCCGTCAGCACCGCGGACAGCGCCGGGGCCTAGGCGGGCCTCACGCCTAACCACCACCCCCCCCCATCTGCCTCCCCGCCACGGGCCAGACCTGGCAGATCCCACCCCCACAGAGCCAGACCCCCCCTTCCCCGGGCACGGTGCACCCCGAGGAGCTCCACACCAGGTGTGGAGCCCCCCTCCCAGGCAATGGGAAGCGGCACGCGTTATCCCAGCACCAACCAGTCCATAGCTGGGAATGCCGCAGATGTGCAGCCGGACGCCTTCACACACAGAGAAGAACGTGCTCAGCATCCAGTACACAGAGAGACTGAAAACAGCCTCCCTGCACTGCTTTCTCCAGCTCCTAAAACACCTTACCCTGCTCCTTAAGTGCTTCCAGCAGCAGGGAGCCCCTCAGCGTCCCCCCGCCTCAGGCCGGCCTCCCAGGGACCACCCATTTAGCTGCCACAGGGAATCTGGTTCCAAGCAGTTGGCCCAGCATCCTAACTGGGACCAGACAGGGAGTGCTCAGTCCCACACTCCCTCTGCTACATCCCTTCCAAAAAGAACATTTCTTAATTAATATTAATACTCTGCATCACATCAAATCTTCTCATGTATTTATACTCCCTCCATGAGCACCTTCCCTGCCTGTCCCTCTCCCAGCAGCAAGGTGATGGCACTGGCTGGGCCTCTGCTACAGGGTGTTCCTGAGCTGTAATGGGTTGGTGACACCGCTGTATTTATGGGTATTTCAAGAGAAAGAAAAAGGCTACTGGGTGTTCATATGTTCTTGTTGTATTATTTAAGAGAAGCCATTTGAGAGCACAGGAGAAGTGGTGTCTGCTCCCAAAAGGAGGAAAAATAATGGAGGGGAATATTTGCAAAAAGCTCAGTTAAGTAAATATTTTATGCCCAATAATGTTATGGCTTCTGAATGATGCATGCGAGAGAGTTGAAAGGAGGTGAGGCACAGCCAGGCAACATACAGAGCGTGCTGAGCACGCAAAGGTGTTTGGGGGGGGGGGGGGTAAAGGAAAACACCATGCCCTGGCTGGTGCTTCTCACCATGGCCAGGTGGCTGCTGGCAAAGGTGGCAGGGCTACTCTGGTTGCTGTACCAACACCACCAGTTTGCTGCAGAGGAGTTAGAGTGAACCTTGAGATGGGTTCTGCCCCAAGCAGGTGACACCACCACTCCCCTCCATTTGGCACCAGCGCCAGGCAGCAACAGGGAGGGAATTCTGCATCTCCTAACCAAGCCTGCAGCAGGCAGAGCTCTCCTGGCTCTCAAGAGGCTCCAGCAGCCATAAGAGGCAGCTGCACCCCAGACAGATGAGATGCTCCAGCACAGCACTGTGACCACTCCAGCTGCAGAGTAGCCCTGAGCATGGTGGGCTCTGGGAAGCTGGAGGCCTGCTGCACTGAGCAGCTGGGGGGTAGAGGGGTATCCCCAGGTAGGGAAAGAGTTTAGTATAAGGGTCCCTGGCAGCTCAGAGGTATAAGTGAGATGCAGCAGGAGCAGAGGCAGGGCACAGGATGGGCTGACCCAGGGGCTTACAGTCCTCTGGAAGCACTGGGATCTCTGTTTGCCATGTTGCTTTGCTTGGGAATAAAACCAGACAGCCAAGGAGGGAACAGGAGCAAAGAATGGGAAGGCAGAGGGGCTGTCCTGGCTGAGGAGCAAGAGGCAGGCAGGGAAAGCAGAAGGAGGGGGCAGGGGTGGTGACTGAGGGGAGTAGAGCAGGGCCAGCACAGAGGAGGGATGTTTCTCTGGCCAGAGAAATTCTCCCCCACCAGGCAGAAGCACAGGGTGAGCATCTGGCACGAGGTGAGCACAGAAAGGAGTAAAATACCATTAAGTGTAATAAGAAATGTACTTAATCAATGAGCTCTGCAGCTGAGGATCAATGGGAGGCAGACACAGCCATTAGCTAAGAAAGCTGAGAAAGAGCCCTGGGCTCTGATGGAGCGGTCGATACCAAGTTTAACCAAGCAGCAGAGAAGGGTCCCAGGCACAGAGCAGAGCCAGGCTGCAGCCACAAGGCCAGGCTGACCCCATTCCACAGACTCACACCCCAACAGGCAGCAGAAAGAGGAGCCCAGACCATGAAAAGCCTCGTGGTGGGACCCAGGAAGCACCACGGGTTCTGGACCAGACATGAGCATCCAGCAGCAGCAGTACAGGTGAGAGGGGACAGGACCACTGCTGGCAGGGAAGAGAAGGGACTAGAGCCCATCATCATCCAGGGACATTGCTTGGTTGTGGAGAGCAACAGCCAGCCTTTAGCCTCTCTCCTGCAGACCAAAGACAGCAGTGAGCTCTGAGCATTGCTGGTCCTTGCTACAGGGCCCAGCCCAGGAGGACTCAGGGGCCTTCGGCATTGTGGGAAGCTCACCCAGAACAAGAGACATGCAAAGCCCCACTCCTGCCCATGCTGCCTCCTCAGAGAAGGGCAGGCTGCAGAGCAGCTCTCCTCACTGCTCTTATCCCTCTCCTCACCTTGTGCACTGTGCTAGGTTGCTCCCCAGTTGGTCTTCCCACACGGAAGACGTGCAAACTCAGTGGCAGAGGTTGCCACTGGAGAAGGTGTTGCACCAGCCCAGCTAAACAGAACTGCTGCTGAGTCAGGGCTTGCCCAGGCCCCAACCTTGAGGGATGCCCCAGTGCCCCCCTCGACCCTGCAACACTTGGAGCCTGTCCAGGCAGTGCCAGCGCTCAGCTGAGTCACCACACACAGGGCTTCCTCAGGAGACAGCGTCTTGATTTTCAACCCATGAGCAAATTCAGCGCTGGGGAAGGCAGCCGGCCCCAGACAGCGAGTGGGCAGCACCGCAGCTGACTCAGCCCTGGCACTGACACCCCGCTGTGCTCCCAGCCCGGCTCCATCAGACATCAGCCCAGCCCCGGCAGCTCACTGCACGCCTCCCCCCGGCCATCACCCTCAGTCCTGACCCCATCACTCCCCTCCCCACACTTGCTGGAACCTTATGGCAGGAGCCTTGTCCGAGCCACCCCTGCGAGGTGTCCCGAGGGCATTACAGCCCAGACGCCTGCATAAGGCGGAGTTTCCATACGTTGGGAAGAGGAGAACAGCGGCTGTCCCCTGAGGTCATCCCGGGGTGAGCTCCTTTCTCCCACCGGCAGCCCCGGTCCCGGGAGGCTGCACCGGGACCGGACCCCCCCGGGACCGGCTGCTTCACAGTGCCACCTGGCGGCCTGACCCGGCACACGGGGGGAACCCCCCTCGGGGTCCCGGGAACAGCATCCCCCCCCCCAACCCGTAGCTCTCTCCGGCGGCACGGCCCCCGCCCGCCCGGTCCGTCAGCCCGCTCCGCCGCCGGAGCTGCCCGGGGCTCTCGGGAGCTCCAGGGGAGTAGTTTAACGGGGGAAGATCCACCCCCTGCCCCTCGTACAGGCACCAAAGCCCCTTTCCCGGCCTCCTTGCCTCTAGTCCAGCCTTTCCGCGCCGCGGGGATGGAGCACCTTCCTCCCTCCCTCCCTCCGCCCCCCGGCTCAGCTGCTCCCAGCTTTGGATGTCACATCACACCCTCCCGACCCCGCAGCTACCGTCCGTATCTGCTGCACCCGCATCCCACCCCCTTGCCCACGCTGGGGATGAGGGAGCTTGGACAGCCATGGGCAGCAGAAGCAGGGGGTCTGCTCTGCCCGGGCACAGCTATTCCCCCGTGCCCCGGGAGCTGCCCTCAGCCACTCACCAGGAGCAGAACAGCAGCTGCTCCTCTTCCATCAACACCACCCAGCCGTCCCAGCTGTACCCAGTTACCAGCAACTCCCCACACCTGCCCCCACAGTCACTCCAGACCACTCAGCCACCAAGTCTCTCCTGGCCCAGCTCACGGGAGCAGCATTCAATTTTACCCACAAGGTCCCAGTATAGATATTTCAGACCCTAAGGAGCTTGTCTGGGCCCTTGACTCTCAGACAGCAATGGGGCCACTGAGGGCATTCATCAGAGCTGTGCCAAACTGATGAAGAAGGCAGCCTTAGTGTGAAGAGCCAAGCAAGGTACCTCCAGCCACTTTGTTCAAGTCTCTCCTCACCCTCCTGGCCTCCTTCTCCCCCCCTTTTCCCTTCCCTCACCCTCCTCCTTAGGGGCTGCACATGTGATGCCTTAACCACCAGCACAGCCTAACTCATCCACAGGACAGCAAGGTGAGCAAAACCAAACCATGTACTTGCTGCCCACCAACCCATCCCTATGTTACATCTAAGTAGTCCCATTTCCAGCCTGCAGCAACCTTACCCTTTATCACCCCAGCAAGAGCCTGGGAGGGGGCTCCCCTCAGAGGGGAGGGCTGCAGTTCAACCCTTCTCCAAGGGAATCACACACCCACCAACCACACACATCCTACCTCTTGTGAGGGGACTCAGATCCAGCACCTATCTGCCTCCCAGCACTTCCTCCCTCTATGCTCAGTCAGAGCAGCACCAAAAGATCAATTTGGGGTGTGGAGGGCTTTTATAAAGCATCCCCACCCTCCCCCATCCCCCCCAGATCTGTCTCACCTGTGGAGCCCTGCCCAGGCATCACCCTGCTAGTCAATCCCATTACCAGGGAGCAGCTCAGCTGGTAACAGATCCCCGTGGAGCTGAGTGGCCCCTCACATAGGACAAAGTGTGACATTCCTGACTGGAATTCAAGTGGCACCCCTGAGAAATCTGCAGGTTTACTTTCCATTTAAAAATAAAAGAGTGAGAAGTAAAAGCACCCAGCCCCTGCCTGCCCAAACTGCTCCCCCAGCCCAGACCCCGGCAGCTGCATTCACACGCCGCAGGGGAGCCGCAGGTTCCCCCGAGGGATGCTCAGCATGTCCCATTTCCCAAAGGCTGGAACAAGCTGGTGCCCAAGTGCCATGTTTCAGATAAACAGGGCTGTTCCTCTGGTGGGTGACTCCTCTGTGCTCCCAGTTGTTATCTTCTACCCTCTTCATCTGTCCTCCTGAGTTACATGGTATGCAAGTGGGGGAGGGACACAACATGCTTTTGCAAGGGACCATCTTCCCCAGCTAGGCGCTGGGACTGATGACTTGTGCCCTCGGAGTGTGGCTCATCACATGTTCTCACAGGTGCTGCCAAGGATGCAGCAAGGTACCCGTGATCCAGAAGGTGCTGACCAGGAACACAGTGGTTCCAGAGCAGCCACAGCCCCTCGGGCACCACAGGATAAGACCTGGGGTGCTGCTGGTAAGAGATGAACTGCATCAGCCCTTTTAACCGGAGCCTGACAGGGTCCCCAGGCAGGGTGGCCAAAGGTGATCTTCTTTATCTGTGCCTCACGCTCCTCAGATACCCAATATCAAAATCTGCCTCGAGACACTCCTGCTATTAAATATTCCCCCGAGATTAGAGCAGTGCTTTCCTCCTCTCCAGCCTCTTCCCTGCCCAGCGCAACCGATGAACATGATAACTTATCAGGACCTTCCCCCTGCTGTTAGCAATGGCATGGGGACGAACTGACCCACCTCTGAACAACATGCTGAATATTTAGGATTTCCCAGGAGCTGGTAAGCGATAACATCTTTATCATAGGAGCCCTTTAAACCCTCAGTGCCTGGCAGGCCCCTCTGTCCTCACTGAGAGGGCAGTATCAGGCCCAGGGCAGCAAATACTGATAACAGAATAGTTCCCCGAGAGAACTGCAGTGCTGGGGCCAGCAGAGTAGGGTGCCCGGCCACCCCCTCCTCTCCCACTGCTCCCCAGACACACGGCAGCTGCTCTGATGGACAGACCTCCTCAGATAGACTGTTCAGCTCCAGCCTGGCCAAACCCACAGCACACAGATGTGCCGGTCAAACCAGCAGCCTCCAGCTTGGCAGCACCCAGCAGAGCCCCGCAGAGCTCAGCATCACCCTGCTCAGCACCACACAGTCCTGGGTCGCAGCCAGACCAATGTCTACCCCATGCTGTCTCCTAGCCGGAGGAGGGCTTGATTTGGGGCTCAGGGCAGGGCTGCCATGCCCCAAGGCTGCACCCCTGGCTCATGTCAGTATAAGGTCCCAGGGGGATCGTCTGAACCTCTCACTGTGTCCTGGCACAGTTGTCCCGGGTCATACCTGGGAAACACAAGCACAGAGGAAGAACTGACTGAGACCTTGATGCACCCTGAGAAATTGGTCCAGACGGGAATACTCAGGGATGCTCGGGTGTACAAAGAGGCTGGGGGAGGCCAGGAAGGATGAACCACGGTACATGCATGAGAAATGCCAAGGCATAATCCCACATGGAGCTGGAGAAACAAGTAGACACAGCTGTGCTTGGCAAGGGAGGAGGGTGGCTGGGTGATTAGAAAGTAAAGCACCAAGGAATGAATCTGGAACCTGAGCAGAGGAAGATCAGGCTCCACACAAAGGTTGAGAGTTCAGACCCTGGGGAACCAAGTGAACCTCTGTTAGATAAGGCTACAAAATCCTTAAACTGAGTTTTGCTGAGGAATGAGTCGTCAGCAGTGATAAAAGCCCAGAGAAGTCATAAAACCAGCAGATATTGATAAAATAGGATGCTGAAATGGTGAAGCTCAGAAGTGCACAAGTGAATGAGGGTCCTCATGCCACAGTGAGCAGCAAAGCCCAAGCAGCAGGAGGTGGACTGATGGGACACAGGGCTTCAGAGCTGGGCTCACCCTCTAAAGCATTTCCAGGGGCTGCTGGCAGAGCCAGGATCCAGGAAAAAGCCTCCTTCCCCAGTGTGTAGCTCCACAAAGCCCCACTCAAGAACCCTGGGGAAACCCAAGCTGCTTTCTGAGCCCTGAGCACCTCTCTCGAGGTGGGATGAGTTGTCTTTTGAAGCTGAACTACTGACTGAAGAGCAGGGCACCAAAAACCAGGAGTTGTGGAAAGGACACAGCAACAGGCTGTATGGAGCCAGCATGTTGGGGGGCAGGACAGCAGCGGGGCAACATGTGGAGGAGAGGCAGGTTTTGGACCTGCCCCATGAGCATTTCTTCCCCTTCCTGAAACAGTGCCAGGCGCACTGACCGAGGAGGAGAAGAAAATCTCAGCTAATCTGCTTCACTGATACAAAGCCCAGAGAGGCTCATTCCGATACGAAGCGCTGGCTGAAGCCATGCACACGATCAGCAACAGCAAGATTAGATAAAAACTGGACTTAGCCCCATCCTGCAGGTATTAATGTGAGCCCTCTGGGTGTCCGGGCTATTCCCGTTCAAGGGCATGAAGATGATCACTTCTCTGGGGCTCGTATTTGCTGCCCTCTCCCTGGCGAGATGCATCCCCGTGCAGCAGGTATCCAGCCGCAACAAAGTCCTCCTGGTGTCCTTTGATGGCTTTCGGTGGAACTACGACCAGGACGTGGACACCCCCAACCTGGACGCCATGGCTGCAGAGGGGGTGAAGGCGCGGTACATGACTCCTGCCTTCATCACCATCACCAGCCCGTGCCACTTCACGCTGCTGACCGGTGAGTGCCCACCGGCCCCCCGAGGCAGGCAGAGCACCACAGGGAAGGGTTAACTCAAGGTGGACGTGTCTGTGAAGGACACAGAGTCGAGCTGCCACCCAGCTTGGTCAGCACATGGACCTTCCCCACAGCTGGATTTTGGAGATGCAGCTAGGCATGAGGCAGCAGACCCTGTATTTATCAAAGGCAAATAGCACCCAGTCCTGGAGGATCTGGGCAGCCCCCACCGAGACAATAGAGGGAATTACACAAACACCCCCCAGCACAGCTCATCCCTCAGTTCCACTTTGATATCAGACCCGATCAACTCTTTTCTATAGATTTATTCCTAACAATCCCTGCATTTATTGGATCCGCAGCTCCCACTGGGTGCATGCTGGTTGTTACTGCAGTTAGAGCCTCTATAGGTCACCCCAGTTCCAAACAGCACTTTTGTGCATCCAGACGTCTTTTGTGGGGCCCAGGGTCCCCTGATTCCCTCTCCCAGCCCCCTAGCCCCCTTTTCTGGCTGTGCCTTGAGATATTACTTTCTCTTTTGTTACAGGGGAGCCTGTAGTTAAAGTTTATTGATTCAGGGGAGTTACAAAGACTAAAGCACTGTTTGTGAGGTTGAAGGCTTCATTTTCTTTGGTCGGTGATGCTCAGCCCTGGAACAAACTAGTCCCTTGCTACAGGTGCCCTCCCTTTGTCATTATTACCATGTTATTAGCATGCCTGCATTATTTATATAGAGAGAGTGGTGAGGGACTGGAATGGGCTGCCCAGAGAGGGGATGGGTGCCCCATCCCTGGGGGTGTTCAAGGCCAGGTTGGATGGGGCCCTGGGCAACCTTGTGTAGCTCCAGGCCTGGAGGTTGGTGGCCCTGCCTGTGGCAGGGGGTTTGGAGCTCTGTGATCCTTGGGGTCCCTTCCAACCCAGACCAGTCTGGGATTCTATGATTCTATGATTATATAGGTGCGGGGAAACGGGGTGACCTATAGAGGCTCTAACTCCAGTAACAACCAGCACACACCCAGCAGGAGCTGTGGATGAAATAAATACAGGAGAGGAGACAGGATTAGTTAGGAATAAATCTATAGAAAAGAGTTGATCAGGTCTGATATCAAAGTGGAACTGAGGGACCAGTCATGCTGGGGGGTGTTCACGTCATTCCCACCGTCATCTCAATGGGGGCTGCCCAGTTCCTCCAGGTCTGGGTGC
Source organism: Hypotaenidia okinawae (assembly GCA_027925045.1). Taxonomy (NCBI): domain Eukaryota; kingdom Metazoa; phylum Chordata; class Aves; order Gruiformes; family Rallidae; genus Hypotaenidia; species Hypotaenidia okinawae. The sequence goes on along the minus strand of BSDF01000018.1, from coordinate 10,602,992 downwards.
TATTTGCCTTTGATAAATACAGGGTCTGCTGCCTCATGCCTAGCTGCATTTCCAAAATCCAGCGGTAGCCCCTAATCTGTCCACACATCGCTGAGCACAACACATGCTACAGCACCACAAGCACACAAATGGAATTACAGAGGCACAAATGCACAATAATATTCCAGGAGATAGGAAGATTTACCACCAATAGCTGCAGAAAGGGATAGGAACTGCCCCTGTATTTATCCAAGGTAAATAGCACCAGGTCAACCTGATAGCCTCCCTTGATAAGATAAATGATTTTTTAGACAAGGGAGATGCACTAAATTTAATCTTTCTGGAGTTTGGTAACGTATTTGATATGGCACCACATGGGAAATCACTAGTTAAGATTGAGAAGATGAAGATTAGTATGTGGGGACGTGAGGGCTGCAGGGAAGAGGCCAGCAGTGACGCTGCAAGGAGATTGTCAAGCTGGAGGGAGGGCAACAGGGGAATTCCTGAAGAATCGATTCTGGAGCCAATCTTATTTAAGATTTTCATTAATAACCTTGGCATAAAAGAGTGGAGCTTGATAATGAAATGTGCTGATGAGAGCAGGCAGGGAGGGGGTGACAATGCAGGAGGGAATGGGGATACCGTGCTGAAGTAACTCAGGACCAGAGTAATGAAAATAGTGTGGAAGGTACTGGAACAGAGCAGGAGTCTTTTGCTTCTGATGGGAATCTCTGCTGCATCCTGACACCAGCGACTGCCAGCAGCAAAGCCAAACACCAAAGGAAATGGTCAGACACAGAGCAGCGGTGAACCCTGCCTGCATGGAAGGGTGGGAGGAATCGCCAGCAGCACTGGCACCTCCTGGGGAGAGGGTGTCCCGGCTCACGGTCTGGATGAGCCCCCCACCCCTACCCCAGCATCCCCCCAGCACCTCCTTCCCTGCCCTGGGAGCCCCACTTTATACATAGCAGAAGGAGAGAGGAAGGAGGCAAAGCAGAGGCAGAGAGCTGGGACAGGCTACAAGCAGGAGAAGCTCCTCACTGATTCAGGGCCAGCCCATCACCCAGCACTGGGGTGAGAACTGCCCCCCTCCCTTAAATCAGCACCCTGGCTCACCCCCACCTCCTCCATCTCTCCTGACAGGGCGATACCTGGAGAACCACGGAGTGATTCACAACATGTGGTTCAACACCAGCACGGGCCAGAAGCTGCCCTACTACAGCACGCAAGGGGTGGACAGCTGGTGGGACAACGGCAGCCTTCCCATCTGGATCACCGCTCAGAGACAGGCAAGCGCGTCAGCCTCCTCTCGGCACAGATCTGTGTAGTAAAAGCTATGGGCAAGCCACGATCTCTAGTGGCCATGAGCTAACATCCTCACTGCAAACAACAGGCTAATTAGACCAGCCAAAAAATTAATGAAATCCCCAGATGCTGGCAGGAATAATTATGATCGTTCTATTAAAAATAGCAAAAAATAATAGATGCGTTTCAGCTTTATTAAGACATTAATAAAACAGGTTACCCTTTTCCTGTTTAAAGAAGCCTCAGCTGGTTCCTTTGGGAGCATCAGGAGCTCAGGGATTTCATACACTCCGAGGCACAAACCTCATTTCCGCAGCATCACCCAGGGACCTTTTGGGTGGCAGTGTCTGGAGTTGGGCCCATCCTCACTGGGGTCTGCAGCAAGGCTTTCTCAGAGCCTGGCAGGTTTTGGGACAGACCTCTGCCTGTACTTACCCACCAAATCAGCCCTGGTGATTCAGGGTGGGTGCTGACACAGCTGGAGTAAAATACACCTTGACATCCCAATGGTTGAGAGCCGGAGGGTCTGTGCAAGGTACAGACAGGTCACTGCTTCCAAAGTTATAACCAGTATCAGTAACAGGGAGAGCTCTGGGAAGGGCAGCGCTTTTGATTAAACCCTTTTAATTGGCAATGAGTGAGAAAACTTCATTAGAGGCAGACATTAGGGGGCTGGGTGAACTCTCCGCACTGGCAGGTGGCTGCGGAGCGAGTTCAGGTGACTTTATGCAATGTCTCCACTCACAGGGTTTAAAGACTGGATCTGTCTACTTCCCTGGAGGAAAAGCAAGATACCAAGGGGAAGAAGTGAACATGAAGCTGGTGGAGCCTCCGTTGTTCAACTACAGCAACGAGATCAACTGGAGGCAGAACATCGACACCGTCATGGAGTGGTTCACGGTGAACAGCCTCGACTTCATCGCCCTCTACTTCGGTGAGCCAGACTCAGCAGGACACAAGTACGGCCCCGAATCCCAGCAGAGGAAAGACATGATCAAGCAGGTGGACAGAACCATCGGTTACTTGAGGCAGCGCATCCAGGAGAGCGGCCTGGAGTCAAACCTCAACCTCATCATCACATCTGACCACGGCATGGAGACCGTCATAAAGACCAACGAGATTCACATCAAGACAGTGCAGAACTTCACGTTCAAAGACATCCAGTTCGAACTCTTGGATTACGGGCCAAATGGGCTACTGCTGCCAAAGGAAGGAAAACTGGAGCACGTGTATTCGGTGCTGAAAAATGCCCACCCAAAATTACACGTGTACAAGAAAGAAGACTTCCCAAAGAGATTCCACTACGCCAACCACTCCCGGATCACCCCGCTCGTGTTGTACAGCGACCCAGGATACGTGATCCACGGGGTAAGATGTATGCACAGACAGACCTTGCTGTCTGTCAGGGATCTGCCTCTCTCCTCCTGTCCTCCTCATGGCACCCTGGTACCTACCCAGGTTTATGCCTTCAGGTTGGTTGCTCTCCCTACGAACAGATGGGAGTTTCCAGCTCTTTGTGTAGACAACCTTCTCTGGTGGTCAGAAGATAAAAGATCTCCAAGTCTTGGAGCAGGACTTGCACGAACCCACACTATCAGCTGCAGGATCCTCTCCTAGCCTGGCATTAAGGGAAGGGACAAAGTCAAGGCCAGGTGGGATTTCCCATCACAAAGCTCCTCAGCACGACAATATTCGGATGTGCTGGCATTTAGGGAGGGAATGATGAGAGCTGTGTCTAGGCACAACCCTCCAGCTTCTGCAAAGTTTAACATCATTACACAACCTTCAGAAACCAAATAGACTGATAGACCCTGTGGCTGCACCACATGGCACAGGAGGGCTGGAGAGCTGGAGGCATGGGGAAGCCGTGCCAGGGCCGGGAGGCTGATGGGTTTGGGCACTCACGTCCCCTCTCTCCCTTTCAGAGAATCAAGGTCCAGTTCAACAAAGGGGAACACGGCTTCGACAACGAGGCCATGAACATGAAAACCATCTTCCGGGCCGTGGGACCGGCCTTCCAGCAGGGGCTGGTGGTGGAGCCCTTCGAGAGCGTCCACGTCTACGCGCTCCTCTGCGAGCTGCTGGGCATCACCCCCGAGCCCCACGACGGCTCCCTGGAGACCCTGAGGCCGATGCTCCGTGAGTCCGCCCCCACCGGGCACCGGGATTCCCGCGGGAACAGCGACACCTGGCGGCAGCCTCCTGCCACCGCCCGGCGGCTCCGAGGGCACCGGGCATCTGCGGCGAGCACCGGGCATCAGCCCCGGCCCCACGGCCGCCGCGCCAGCCTGCTGCAGCACCCCCGCGCCCCATCTTCCACACACACACACACCGGCTCCATCCCCAGTGGCTCTGCCTCTCCCGAGCTCCCCGCAGAAGCCCCCCTCCCCCGTATCACAGCCTGCTGGGGGATTGGGGTGCTGTTTCCCCCGGGCTGGTGCTGGGCACCAAGTTAATACTCCACTCTCTCTCTGGTGCTGCAGGTTCCAGTGCTCCTCTCCCTCCTGCCAAGAAGCTGTGGGCGATGCTGGGAATTGCCTTCATCTTGGGATGCTGGGGAGGAATATACTAACCCCCCATCAGAGGTAACTGGCTCTAAAGACCCTCAGGGGACCCCCTGGAAGTGCTCTGCCCCAGCAGGCACGTGCCCCGTTTGTTCTTGGTCTCTTTGGGGTTTGTCTGTCTGTGAAACGGCATGCTAAAGCAGACCCTCTGCATCTCAGAGGGACTCCAGGATTTAACTGCCCAGTCCACCATCAACATCTCCCTGGGTGCTAGTTGGGCTTGACAGAAAGGCTGAACATGCCTCTATACTCCTGCCCACCATTCCCAACCATCCCTCTGCTCTCCAGCCTCTGTGTGGCTGGGTCAGGGCTGGAGACCAGTTATGTGAGCATCACCATGGTGAGGGGGTGTGGATGCCTCATCACTGTGGCTCTGTGTGTGCCCTGCGAATGAAATGAGGACATAAGTTTGTTGCTTGCCTTCACTGCACATATGTGCCCAGAGAGCCATCAGGACAAGTAATTCTCAATCTAATTTCCTGGCACTTCCAGCCGATACCCACAGGCTATAAGTAACAGCAGTGCTGTGCTTTCCTGTCTTGGCAGGCTCCAAGTTCCAGGCAGCTCTACCAGAAACGTGTGGCAAGAGGAGGAAGGACGTGTCTCATGAAGACAACAAGTCCCAGTCTCAGAGAGCTGCACAGAGCTCTCAAAACCTCCCCAAATCTCTGATCCGTGCTCCTCTCGAATGACCGAGTCTCGTCGGGGAGATGCAGCTCCCAAGCTTTGGGGTGCACAGCCAGATGCACTGCTGTGGAAGCTGCCAGCACAGATGTACAGTCTGACCTTTGGCAAGGTCACCCCATGTCTGTGCTACCCCAACTACCCAGTCTGCTCCAGGACAGCTCCAACTCGTTTTGGATCAGGGACAGTTAATACATGTTGAGCATCTAAAGCAATTAAAAGCATATCTCAGTTCAGAGTGTGCTGGGAGCTTCCTGTGAGCAGAGCTGGGCTCTAGCACGGCATGGGCAGCCTTGACATGCTGAGGGGACAGAGAGGCCCAGCTCCTTTCTGCTGGCTGCAGCAGCAGTGTTGGGACAACAGCTCTGCTCCAGCAAAGGCAGCTACCCAGCCTGGAGGGCTCTTGAAATCAAGCAGTGCTTCCAGCCCCTGCCCCAGGAGCCCTGGGTATCCTGAGCTCTGCTCTGTTTGTCTCTCTGCCCCTTATAGCCATGGACAAGTGGGAAATACCCCCACTCCCCTCTGAGCTCCATGGGCGCAGGCAAGGCAGGTCTGGCTGCACCACTCCATAGCAGCACTCATGAGACTTCACCCATCTGCAGCCCTGGAGCAGCTCCTGGGGGCTCTGGTGCTGGGCATTATTCCCTGATGTATGTTGGAGAGACAAAGGATGTGGAAGCAGCACAGTCAGGACCCCCCAGCTCCGAGCAAACCACTGTTCCCAAGCCCACAGCCATGTAGAGCCCAGTACCCTTGCCACAGCGGCGCTGATGCACCCAGGATGTGAAAAGCCCTTGTATGAAGCCAAACTTCTCTCTGCAGGAAGCAGCCCAGCATCCCTCAGCCTCGCCGGGATGCAGGGCACAGGGAGCAGGCCATGTCCCACAGCCCTGGTCCCTGTTCTCCTGGTGGGGTGTAAGTATGGCAGCTGCCCTCAGACCCCATCCCAAGATGCCAAAGTGCCTCTCCCCAACCCTGTGCCTCATCTCAGGGGCTCGATAAACATCTGTTGCCATAGAGACTCTCTCATGCTTGCCTTCCCTGCATCACCCAAGGAGATGAAACAAGAGACGCGCACTCCACTCAGAAAAACAGGAAGAAAATGTTTGGCTTGAAGCTGTGCTGGGGTGGGAGGGTCAGGACAGCAGCACGCAGTGCAAACAGCCGGGCAGCAAACAACGGGGAGGCTCCAAAAGGGGAGCTGCCTGGGCCAGTGCCACAAATCAGATTTAATATAATATTATTAATAATAATGAATAGGAATTTTCCCAATGATCCTGCTGGCAACCTTGGGAATTCCCTCATGGATCAGCACAACCCGTGTCCATGTTCCAGAGGCAGCCAGGTCCTTTGTGAAGCCAGTACCCCAGAGATCCTGGCAGTCAGGATCTCATATCTGAGAGCTGCCAGGCTCTGCATGCCCCGTGCCGGGGTCCTCAGGGTGCCCGGCTGCTGCTGCAGCACGTACAGAGAGGGATGCTCAGAGTGGGTATTTTCACTTGGTGGGAAGGAAAGAGAGAGCAAGCGCTGAACGTGGTGTTTCTTTAGCCCAACCGTATTTCCAGCCCAGAGCATCCTCTCAACTTTGGGTCTCAGCACCACAGGAGCCAGGAGTACTTCTGGCCCTAGCCGGTCCCGGCCCTTCTTCTCCATCCCCATCCCCGCCCCACCCCCCACCCCCGACACGTTTTGCCCCAGGGACCGGCCTTTGCTCCCGCTCCAACCCTCGTCGCTCGGTTCCGCTCTGCCGGTACGAGCCGCGGGGGTCCCGGTCGGGTGTCCCGGTGCAGTACCGAGTGTCCCGGTGCAGTACCGGCAGCCGGCGGGCGGTGGCTCCCGAGCCGCGCTCACCTCCTGGCAGAGCCCGGCACCGGCGGGGGCGGGGGAGGGAAGTTCACGGTAAAACCCAGTCCAGGAGTAGATCGTTGCTTTTTTAAGCCCCGGTGCCCGAAGTTAGCTGTCGCTCCCAGCTCCGGCGGCTGCTCTGGAGCCATCGGCCGCCGCCAGGTCCCGGTGGTTTCCAGGGGAGGAATCCCCTCTCCGGTGCTGCTCGGGAATAACACTCAGCAGCCTGGGACGCACCCCCGGCAGCCGCCGAGCGTGGGATGCTCCCAGCATCCTGCACCCTCGCAGCTCCAGCCGCACCAGCGCACACAGCGTTGCTCTAGTGATGCCCTGGGATTCACATCACACCTTTCACACCCGGCCATAGAATCATAGAATCACAGACTGGGCTGGGCTGGAAGGGACCCCAAGGATCATAGAGCTCCAACCCCCCTGCCACAGGCATGGACACCAACCTCCAGGCCTGGAGCTACACAAGGTTGCCCAGGGCCCCAGCCAACCTGGCCTTGAACACCCCCAGGGACAGGGCATCCACCACCTCTCTGAGCAGCCTGTTCCAGCCCCTCACCACTCTCTCTGGAAAGAATTTCCCCCTAATATCTAATCTAAACCTTCCCTCCTTCAGCTTCACTCCATCCCCCTTTTCCTGCCATTGTCAAGCTGATTCCCCTCCTGTTTCTCTGCTCCCTTCAGGTACTGAAGGCTGCAATGAGGTGCCCCTGCAGCCTTCTCTTCTCCAGGCTGAACAAGCCCAGCTCCCTCAGCCTCTCTTCGTCCTTTCCTCCCCTCTGACAACACAGCCCCAGAACAACAGATGCTTCCAAGTCCCAAGCTGGACAGTCATGGAGATCCTTCCCCTGGGGGTGCAAGGAGGTTTACGCCCACAGACAGTCACACCGAGCTGTGGGTACCCAACCCCCACACACACACTCCCTGGCCCATGAGCAGACTCATGGGCAAACCCTGGGATCCAGAAGCCACAGACACATTCTGTATGTTCCAGCCCCTCTATTTGCTGCTCAACTCACACCTCACATGCTGTCACCATGTGACATTTCCACCCAACATGCACCCAATAGACAAAGCCCTGCCTGGTCCCACCAGCAAACTGGGTGCTGATGGACAGTCACTGCCTGATGCACAGCTGGGCTCAGCCAAAATCCCTGCTCTGCCGAGTGCTGCATCCCCCCCAGCCCTGCCATCCCCAAGTAATTCATTCCCCACCACCCCCCTGCCCAGGGCTGGGGGTCACAAAGCAGGCAGAGCCCTGCTGTGTATTGCATCCCAATTTGCTATGCATTTCCACACCATTTGCTTCCCTTTCTTTTTCCTTGCACTAGAAAGATGCCTGCTACCCAGGGGTCTCAACGGCTCCAAGACTGTAACGTAACAACAAACGTATACATACATGTGTTTACCATGGGTACACACACATGATGTGCAGGAAAGCAGTTGACTCCTGAAAAACCCAGTCTGGGGGTGCCACGTCCCCCTACAATCCCCTCACACAGCCACAGGTCCTGGACACAACACGCTCACTGGTCATCTCATCCTGGAAGCCACACAGTCCCATCCCCAGCTGTCTGTGCTGGGCTGAGGTGCCCAAATGATATGCAGATCTCTGGGCTTCAATTGGCTGATGCCTTGGGTAAACAACCAGCATTTGCCCACAACAAACATGGCTACCACAGCCAGCCCCAGCATCACCCTTTGCAGCCAGGAACTTTCTGTGCACTTGGTACCCCCTCAGAAAACCCGGTCACTACTGACCCTGCCCGCACTGAGCCCACAGCACTGGCAGCTTGTGGGGGGCACCGCCACCCTGCTCCTCCTTCCCAGTGGACCCCAGTGCAAAGACAGAGGCCAAGTGCCCTGTGGAAACAGTGGCAGCCCTGACCCCCTCCCTCCACAAGACCCCGGGGAGCTGCTGAGTCCCTGGCCATTGGATCAAAGCCTGAGAGGACAGGCTCTCGCTCCTGGCTGGTGCCCAGCCCAGCCACGCTCACTCCTGCAACACTGCCCAGCATGTGACCTGCCAACAGCACCCATTTCATCAGGACGGTCATCTTGGGGTGATCCCCTTCCTCTGGCAGCAACCCTCCACCCCAGGACAACAGCCCCCCTGCTACCCACATAACACAGGATACGTGGCATTCCTGGGGCATTTGACATGCTCGGGAAGGGCTACGAAACAGAGTTCCACCAGCTTACTTTGGGAGTCTGAGCCTCGTCTTTAAGATGCTGAAGGTACCGGCTGTGCCATTCCTTAGCTGAGCTGGGGATGTGGCAGCCAAGCCACCCACTGCTTGTGCCCACATTTCTCCAGGAAGGTGATGGGATGAAGGATGCTGAATTCACCCCAAGGGTGCTTCCAGGTTGGGGACACGGCTTCAGAAGCAGCGGGGTGAGCATCTCCTTCTGCACCCCCTGGAACTCTGCTACTGCCAACAGCTCTGGGAAGCACCAATGCCCAGGGAAGCACAGTCGCTGGGACAATCCCCTCTGGCTGACTCAGCAAAAAGGTGACATCCCGCTGTGCCAGGACCCATAACTCCTGCCGCTTCTCCCTCACAGCCCCAGCCCTCCTCGCACTCAGTCCCAGGGGGCTGGAGGCAGCAGGGACAAAAGCCTCTCACAGACAATAATTTGTTCATCACTAAAACATCTTGAAACACTGATGAGATGGCCAGGCAACGCGGGGCAGGTGCTCCCAGCACTGGGAAGGGGCAGGCAGCTACATTCCCAGCAAGATCCTCTTGCCACTGCTGAGCCCAGGAGTGAATGATCCGAATGGGAACGTAAAAACTCCTGAGGTTTGTAACACATAAACAACTGTAGGAATTTTTTTTATTCACTTCCTGTTTTTATAAATCTTCAAAGCCCCAACTTCAGGCTTCTTCAGTGCTGCAGAGTGGTTTGTTTTCTTTCTTTTCTGAGAAAAAGCGAGATCTCTCATTTACCCAAGCGGCGTCACCCAAAGGCATCAAATAATGGGAAACCTGTGATCAGCCTGAGAAAGCTGCCACTCCAGAATGGACAACAGCCCCAGGCTCGGTGTGCCCTGTGCTCCTGGGACCCCCGCTCTGCCCCAGCCATTGCTTGCAGCTTCTAAACCACCCGAAATAACCTGCAGCTCCAAACTGGGGCAAGCTGGCAGAAAACACGGAGCCCACCGCAGGCCAGGGGCTGGACTGGTGCCCAGTAACCCCCTCCAGGGATATAAAGGAGATTTCCATCTCACAGAGCAGCACAGTCCTTTTGCCCCCTTGTTGGGTGAAGAGGACCCTGCTCCCATCAATGCGGAGGCGAGAGCAGGACCGCTGGTGGCTCTGGGGACATACAGCATTAACGAAACACAGGTCATTGATGGAAGCAAACTGCATGGGGCTGGCAATGAGGGCTCAGGGATAAAGCTGCTGCCACAGCCCTGCACTGAGCACCAGCCTCCCAACGCTGCACACAGCCCCCCAAGAGGGACCCGAATGCCGAGGGCTGCTCCCGCTTCCTACCCCCAGCCTCTCTCAAGCTCAGCGAGCACGACACAGAGCAGCGCCACTCACACCAGCCTTTCCTTCTTCACTCCGGGAAGGAAGGGAACAGCTATTCTATTCCTGCGTCCTCACAGGGAGCCCAGGAACATCAGCACCGAGGGGCAGCTGGGAGGAGAGCCCACCCAGCAATACCCAAACATGGGGTTCATCTCCCAGCAGTGTTCATCTCTCAGCACCGAGAAGCCGGATCCCGGCGAGCCCCGCACACCGCTTACCCGGAGCGCTCAGCACGGTCGGTCACTGGAGCTGCATCCCCATCACTGTGGGTGCTGTATTGTGTGTGCTCATGGCTCATGCGCGGGGGGTGGGGGGGGGGTGGAAAGTCACACACGTTTTTCCTACTAAAATTTAAGCCGTGCTGCACACAAAGAGCAGAGCTGCTGAAAGGTAAATGAACTCGAAGGAGAGAGCAAGTACACTGCTGGGTCGCGTTTCTGTGTCACCTTCGGTTGAGAAAATGCTCCTAGCAGCTCTGCCGGTCAGCGAGCGACCCCGGTAATTGCCAAAAGAAAGCAATGAAATGGGATAACGCCCGACCTAGGACAACTGCTGCACACCAACCCTGCAACCTCATCGTCCTACAGACCCCGAGCCAGCCCCCCTCCGCTAACAAGGCAGTGACTCTCCTCATCCATCCATTCCATCCATCCATCCATCCATCCATCCATCTATCCATCACGCCCGGGCTCCCAGCACCATCGCTCCATCCTTGCAGTGGGGACAGCCCAACGCACCAGCCAGGAGGATTTCCTAGAGCCAGCATCGCTTACCGGAGACGGCACCGGCCCCGCACGCAGGACACCCCATCGCCCGTCCAGATCCCGCTCAGGCCCTGCACACCGGGAAAACCGGGACACCGGGGCTACGGCAATTCATTTCCCTCCGGCTCCCGCACGGTTAATCGCAGGCTCCGGGCCGGCGGTTGTAAACTCCCCGAGGTGCTGACTCATCTTCTTCCGTGCCTGTAAAGCACCATATTTCATCGCTCCACGCCCACAGCGCAACAACCGCGGTGCCGCAGCTCCTCTCACGCCGCCTCGCACGCCCCGGTGGCGCGCGGGGTGCGGTGCCGCGGCGCGGTCGTTACCGTGGGCCGGGCTCTCCCATACACACCCCCCAACCCCGCAACTCCCCGCCCCGGCTCCGCGCCTGCGAACGGGCACGGCGGGGCCGGCGCCGCCACCCCCCGAGGCCACACGCTTTATTCCCTCGGCATCGCTATTTCGGGACCAAACATGTGCCGCACCCCCGTTCCGGACAGGCTGGGACCCGCGGGGGTTGCACCTCCGGCCCCCGCTCTGTCCCCGGACTGGGGGAGGTGAGGGGGGACAGAGGGGAGGGCGGGTTGAGGGAGCCCCCACCGCGCTGCCCGCACCCCGGGAACAAAGCACCGGCTCGGCCCCATTGTCCCCACTCCGGCCGGGCCGCGCAGGAAGGGGAGGGGTCGCGCTCAGACAATGCCTCCCCCCTCCTCTGCACGCCCCGCCCCCCACTGCCCATTGGCCGGCGGGGAATTTGGGGAGCCCCTCGCCCCCCTCCTCCTCCTCCTCCTCCTCCTCCCCCTACACACACCCCCACACACACACCCCCGCCTCCGCCGGGGCGCGCACGCCGCATTGTGCCGAGGGGCGCGCGAGGGATGGAGGTGGGGGGGGGCGGGGGCGCGCGCGGCCGCCGGCGGGGGCGCGCGCGCGCGCGGGGGCTCCCCTTGTGTGTGCGTGTGCGCGGGGCCGGGGCCATGGAGGAGCTGAGCAGCGTGGGAGAGCAGGTCTTCGCCGCCGAGTGCATCCTCAGCAAGCGGCTCCGCAAGGTGGGACCCGCCGCGCCCCCCCCCCCCCCCCCCCAAACCAGACAGCGCCCCCCCTCGCCCCACTCCTCCCGCCAGTTCCCCCCCTCATCTCCTCTCCTCTCTTCCCCCCCCCACCGCCTGCCGGTAACGCGCCTCTCGCCGTCTCTCTCCGCAGGGCAAGCTGGAGTACCTGGTCAAGTGGCGCGGCTGGTCCTCCAAGTGAGCGGGGCTGCGCGGAGTGGGGCGCGGGGCGGTGCGCGGCCGCGGGGGTGCCGCCCGCCCGGTCGCTTTTGTTCGGGCCGCTCCTTTTGTTTACAAATAAGCGCGGCCGCGGCCCCGGCCCTCCCTGCCGCCGCGTGGGGCTTCGCTTCCAGGACCCCCCCACTCCCCTTCTCTTCCCCGGGCTGGACGAGACCGACGGTTCCCGGAGCGCCCCCCCAGCGGGCAAGCGCCGGCTCCGCGCCCCCCCTTCTCTCCCCCCACCTCCCCGCTGAAACCGGAGCTCTCCCGGGATGCGCGGGGCTCGTCTCGCCCCGCGGCGGCGTGGCCGTCCCCGTTGTCCCTCCTCCCCCCTCCCAACCCCGGCATCTGCCTCTCCCCGGCCCGTTTCTCCCTTCGGGAGGGGAGTTTACCGGCCCCTGGTGCGGGGATGCCTCGGTCCCCGCGGGACCTGGTGCCGGGTGCTCGGCCCCGGGGCTGCCCCCTTGTCCTTGGATGAACTCCCCGGTGCTGGGTGGGTAACGGGAGGTGGTGGGGAGCACCGGCCCCCGCTTCTCGCCCAGTCCATATCTTGTGTTGCAGGCACAACAGCTGGGAGCCCGAGGAGAACATCCTTGATCCAAGACTCCTCCTTGCCTTCCAAAAGAAGTGAGCAAACTATAAATATTTCTAAGCAAACGATAAAGTCAATTAACTTCTAATTGGCTGTGCACGTGCGGTGGAAGTTGTGGAAACAACAGATTGAAGCTGGCCGGGCCTTTTGTGGCACAGCCCTTTTGTTCATCTCCTGAAATCCCAGCTCAGGTCCACGTAGGACAGCTCTCCCCAGGCTGGGTAAACACGGAGGATTTATGGCCCGGTGCACAAGCTGGTTTTGAGCTGGTTGTACAATGGAGCGGGGCAGCGCCCAGCAGAGAGACCTTTGGCTCATTCCCCGTCCAGCGGTCGGCGCCTCGCTTTGCCTGGGGGTGGGGGGTGTGTGTGGAAATGGTGGGCTAGGGAGCACCCAGATGCAACTTCTGGAGGGTGAGGAAGTAACGTGTTGGAGAAAGCAGTGTCCTTTAGGGGGGCTACTACTGCCCAGACCCAGCGGGGACCCCCAGCTCTTCCACAGCAATTGCTCACCGTCAGTTACACACGGCGGTTAAAAAAGTAGCCAGCTGGCTATGGTAAGCACAGCGCTGCCAGAGATTTTGGCTGAATATGAATAAAAGTCATTAAAGTTTACGATAGGATTTAATTATAACTTGTTTCTGGATCCATCTTTTTTCAAGAATGGAATCCAGGGGGTTAGTGCAGGCAACTCTCTGCATGACATTAGCGTAACATCGGCCTTTTCAAAGGAACAAACCCAAAACAGTATAGAGATGTGAAAACACACCCCTACATCTCCTTGGGCTTGGGGTGGCTCATGGCCTGGCCACCACATCCAGACCAGGTGGAACAGGAGATGTGAAAGGAGCCCAGCAGAGGAGAGAATTTGCGGAGCTCGCGGGGGATGGATGCGTTTGCTGTTCTGGCTGGACCGTGGCTGGCCAGGCAGCTGGGTGCTGCGAGGGGGCAGCAAAGCAGGGCTTAGGAGAGAGGGGTCCATCTTCCTTTTGCTTCATCCCCCCTGTACCCAGAAATCTGCCAATCTCACCAGTTAAATGTGACTTTGGGATGGATAACACTGCATTTTCCATTGCTGACAGCCAGAAGCTTCATGCTGTGGGGATGCTGTGGGAGCAAGCAGGGATGCACACAGGGGTGCTCTCCCCTCACCCCCCAGCTCGCCCTGGTTTTCCAGTGCAGGGAGCTGCTCTTGGCAGCAGTGTTACAAAACTCACTGCCTCTCTGTGGAAGACCTGGGACTGGTACCAGCGGGACAAAGAGACCAGGATTGGGGGAACCATCAGGAAGGTCCTGCATGGCAAAGGATTTTGGCTCTCTGATGAGTTTGGTAAACACATTTCAGCCCACAACAGCATGGGTTCGAGTAAGCAATGTGCTTGGATCCTAATCACCACGTGTTGGGGTTTACAGACACCTTCCAGGAACCACTCCAGTGCTCGAGCAGGAGCTGAGCCTGCAGGATCCTGAGCAAGGAGGGGTTGGTGGTGGAAGAAAGGGAGGAACCAGGATGAGTTTGTACAGGGTCAGTTTTTCCCTTCCCTGTGAACATCGTCCTTAATGTTTGTGGGTTGTTTTTTTTTCCAGAGAACACGAAAAAGAAGTGCAGAATCGGAAGAGGGGGAAGCGGCCCAGGGGCAGGCCCAGGAAACATGTGGTGAGTCCTGGTAGGGTGGAAATGCCATGCTGGAGGGGCTCAGCAGGTACCAGTGAGTGGGGGAAGCCTCTGGAGGGGTGAACTCACAGTGGTGCCCACAGACCCACGTTGGTGGTGGGGGTAAGCGCAATGCGAGGAGGACATCTCTTCACGGCTGCCATGAGAGTGGTGTAGAAGGAAGCAGAAGAGTTCCCTGGCACCAGGGTCCTGCTGGTGCTCAAAACAGTGTTGGACTGCGAGCTCCCTGCCTCGCACTGGGACAGGCTGCCCAGGGGGCTGTGGAGTCTCCTTCTCTGGAGAGATTCAAGACCTGTCTGGATGCTGACCTGTGTGACCTGTCCTAGGGAGCTGCTTTGGCAGGGGGGTTGGACCTGATGAGCTCTGGAGGTCCCTTCCAGCCCCTACAATTCTGTGATTCTGTGAAATATGGCAGAGGACAACCAGTCACAGAGTGTGTCTGGGCCACGTGGCCATTGATATGGCAGGGTATGCAACACCTAGAGCCCTTCTCTGGTAATGTGCCTTAATGTTTCCCCTGTCTCTCCCTTGCTTCGCAGGAACCAGAGATGCCTGCAAAAATCAAGTCAAGTAGCTCTTCTTCTTCCACATCCTCCTCTTCCTCCTCCTCTGATGAAGATGATGAAAGTGACCTCGAAGCAAAGAGAGGTCCCCGGAGCAGAGAGACCCACCCAGTACCGCAGAAGAAAGCCCAGATCCTGGTGGCAAAGCCTGAAATGAAAGACACTTCCAGGAAGAAGCGTGGGCGGAAACCTCTTCCCCCGGAGCAGAAAGCAGCTCGAAGGACCGTGAACCTGACTAAGGTGCTGAAAACCTCCCGGAAGGAAGTGGGAGGCGGCACCAAGCTGATAGGGAAGCTGCAGCCCCAGCACAGCACACAGGGCTCTGGCATGGCGGTGCTGAAGGACCCACCAGGTGCCTTGGCCGGGCTCAGCTCGGGGGGTTCGTCTGCAGAAAACCTGCCCAGTGGGATGAAGAGCGGCTCCACGAGCCCTAACCGGGCCATCAGCTGGCAGAGCTCCATCGTGCACTACATGAACAGGATGTCCCAGAGCCAGACCTCTGCCGAGAGCTCACCCCTGGGCAGGCTGGCGCTGAAAGCCCAGGCAGCCAGTAAGAGCGGCTTAGGGCTGGACTTGAAAATGAGGAGCCAGAAAAGCTCTGGGGAGCTCGGGCTGAGCACACAGGGGACCAAGACTGCTAAGGCTCCTAGCAGCGGCACCGGAGGGGACCAGAAATCAGGGTTTGCTGCGGGGGGACAAATGCTGCACAATGGCAGCAAGACGCCCGCGAGCTCATCCGGGGCCGGGAACCAGGCGGCTTCCAGCCAGGAGCTGAACCTCCAAGCCCTAAACCTGCAGAGCGTCAAGAACGGGCCAAGCGCAGCCGGCGGGAGCAGCCTCCCTCGGCACCTCTGCAGCGCCCTGTCCAAAGGCTCCGGCGGCAGCGGCGCGGCGGCAAGCACAGGTGCTGCCAGCACGAAGGGTGGCACAGCCGGTGCGGGGGCAAATGCTGCCAGTGTGCTTTCGGGGGGGATGGCGGCAAGAGCGAGAAGCTTTCGCACCGGGCGGGTGACAGGGACTTGGCCAAAGGCGGCACAGCTGGAGCACAGGAGGCGCACGCAGCCGCAGAGAGCCACAAGCCGTCCGCCCTCTCCGAAATGAGCACGGGAGAAGAGACCAGCTCAGATTCGGACCGGGATTCAGCTTCTTTCCCAGGCGTGGGTCAGAATATGTCTGTCTCCATCCAGACCAGCCAGGACTGGAAGCCCACCCGCAGCCTGATCGAGCACGTCTTTGTCACCGACGTCACCGCTAACCTCATCACAGTGACGGTCAAGGAGTCCCCCACCAGCGTCGGGTTTTTCAACCTGCGGCAATATTGAGTCAAGGTGTGTGAGAGGAGGGATGGGAGGTCCTTCACCCTCTCCCTCAGCTTTGCCTGGCTCTTCCATCAGGTTATTCTTTCTTCAAGTGAACATGGAGACCTCGTGAGACCTGCTGGGACTCGTGTCCAGAGAGGTTTGAGAGAGGCGCAGTGAAACCCGCTCAGAACTGCCAGTGGGTCAATGGATTCCAACCCCCCTTCCCAGCACCTCTCCATCCTCTCCAGGAGCATCACCCGGAGCCAGAGGTGGCCGATGCTGTTCTCTGGGAGCAAGGCACCGGTGCTGCCAGGGGGCGTGATGGGCTGGCACCTTCTGAGCCAGGCTTCACTGTACACGGGTTTCTTTGCTTTGCAGCTTGAAAGGGCTGGTGACACGGTCTCTGGCAGCATGGAGAGAGTTTGGAGCTGCCATGGGCTGGGCTCATACTCTGGAGAGGAAGAGGAGCTTGCTTTCTTTCCTCTGGGCTCCCCAAAAATCTGTTGCTGAGCTGTGGGGAGTCGCAGATCAATCCAAATGAGGTGGCTGCTGGGCGGGGGGCAGCTGTATATGGGGGTTTTTCAGGGTACAGTCAGCCCAGCCACCCCCTGGGCAAGGTCATTTCCAATGATGGTGAAAGTCCACAGCAGTTCTGTTGTGGTTTCCAGCTGATAGGGAAATATTGTTTACATTTTTTATTAAGGAAAAATATTTTTTTTTCTTTTTTGAGGGAGGGGAATAAACCCAGTCTAGGGGAAACTGAGTCCTGGATGCCGCTGATGAGATGGGCATCAAAGACACCTTTCAGAGCGAGGGGGGCTGGCAGCAGACATCCCCATGCTTCCCAGGAGGGTTCCTACCTTGCCAAGGGTGGGAGCCAGAGGGAAATGCTGGCTTTCCAGTGATTTAAACCTTGCAGAAGGTGTGGTCCCTTCTGGTGGCAGGTAGGTTGGTACTGGGACTTCCAGTTGTCTCTGAGGTCAGTGCTGGAGTGCAGCACCCGGGCAGATGTGGGGGCAAGCCCCGAGCCCTCCCTGCGGGGTCCAGCCTCCAAAGCAGCCCTGCGCCTTGGATGCTCACAGGGTTCAACTTGCGCTGATCACCCGTGTTTATCTCCCACCATAGGGCTCAGACGCTGGTCGAGGGACACCCACACGGGTGGTACAGAGCAGTGGGAAAGGGAAGGAGAGGAGGGGGACAATGGGTAGAGCTGGCAGGGGCAGCGAGTAGCCCGTGCCACTGCCCACCCCCTGGGCTGTTCCCTGAGGAGCTGGAGGGTCTGCAGCAGCCGTTTGCTGTTGTCGTGCCAGCAGCCAGGGTGTTCATTTTGGCTTGAAATTGCAACCACTAACAACTTT
Organism: Hypotaenidia okinawae; assembly: GCA_027925045.1. Lineage (NCBI taxonomy): Eukaryota > Metazoa > Chordata > Aves > Gruiformes > Rallidae > Hypotaenidia > Hypotaenidia okinawae. The sequence continues at coordinate 10,585,547 of BSDF01000018.1, read as the reverse complement.
TTTAAGGGGGGCTTTCTCCCTCCCTGACATGGGTTCCTCTTGGAAGCCAAAATGAGCGGCAGGTGGAGTTGAGTAGCATTGGAGGTCATTTTAGTTCTGCTGAACTCCTTTCCTGGAGGAGATGAAAAGCCCAAAGGTCTGTCCCAGCGTGGCTGCTCAGTGTGTGTGGCTTTGGGGCCACCCTCACTGGGTGCCAGACGATGGGTGTCTGTCTTTGCTGCAGGCAGGGGCACCCACAGGGTTGTCACACATGGGAGTGTAGAGAGAAATGGACCAAATTGGGGGTACGGGTTTCCCACACACACACACACACATCAGCCTGCCGCCGTCACGTTTGCTGCCGCTGGCTGGTGGCAGTGCAGTTCTCAGGTGAAATGAAAAGCCCGGCTGGATGGATGGATGGATGGATGGATGGATGGATGGATGGATGGATGGATGGATGTTCGTCCCCCAGGCAGCAGCTGCAGCCTCTGGCAGGGCAGACTCCTGTACTGCGCTCCGGAGATGCTCTCCCTTAGCTTTTGCATCTAAACCCCAGCCATCCTGTTGCTTGTGGCTTTGAGTTCATTGCTTTGTGGAGCCAAGCACAGCATCCTGCATGAGCTGGGGCAGGTGGAAGTGTCCAGATGCTTTGCAGCAGGACCTGTGCAGGCTTCTCACCCAGCTCCAGTTCTGCCCTGGTACAGCCACGTATGAATGTCATCTTGCCACGGTGTCAGGCAGCCAAGGGCAGGGGGCTTGCTCCTGGCTGCCTGCAGAGGATGGAGGGGAGAGGAGGGAGCACTGTCCATGGAAGAGGTTTCCAAGGACAGCACTTCTGTCAAGCTCCATGATACCAAAATGTCACAGCCTGTGCTGTTTACCTTCTAAGTCTTTACCTTTGCCAAACAAGCTACCATTACTTTGAACAGTCCAAGGAAATGTTGGCCACTGTCAGCAGGAACGGATGCTCCAGGCATGGTCTCTGCTGGCCATGCTTTCCTGCTGGGAGGTACGAGCGTTTTGGGAGAAGGATGGAGGAGTCTGGATGAACAAGGGCAGCGCTCTTCCCCACACACCAAATGTTTGCTACTTGGCCTTCAGAAATCCAAACGGAACGACAATGTGCCTTTCGGACCAGCCTTATCTCAGCCTTGTCTGCGACAGTGGTCCCACCACAGGTTTGTGCCTATGCAAAACGGGGTGGTCACAGGGTCCTGGGGACAGCCGTGACACCAATGGGGAGAGGTGCCCTGGTCCCCAGCAGGACACCCAGCTGTGGTGCAGAGCCCTGCCGCAGGGCTGAGGGATGCTCGCTGAGAGGAAGCCGGCCTGGCAGGGATGCTGTTGCGTAGAGCAATGGGATTTGGGGGCCAGCATCACCCCAGGGATGCTCCCAGAGAAGGGGTTCAGCACCAAGCACCAGCGGAGGGTGCGGGAGACAATCTGTGAGGGTGGGTGCTGTGCTCTCAGTGTGCTGGCTCTGAGAAGGCTGCTCCCTCCAGAGCCCACATTGAAGCTGAATTGTGTTTCCTCTGTGCAGGGGCTCACCCCTGCCTCCTGGCCAGGAGTGTACCCCACGGAACATGTATCCTGATGGTGAGCAGCGTTCCTCCATCACCCTTCCCAGGCGTGTCTGTTCCTGGTAGCAGCAGGACTCTGCTGTCACCACTTGCTATTGTGCCTTTTGCTCTCACCAGCTGGTTCAATCCCAAAGGTTTAAGGACAGCGAAAATTATAATCCAGAATTTTTTGTGACTTTTCTCTCCTCCTGTGCTCCTTCCCAGCCCTTTTCCCGACCTCGTAGTTCAGGATCTCTGCTCTCTCAGCAGTGCTGGGTGTCTGAGCGAACAGTTCCTGTTGGAATTTGCCTCTCAAAGGCACATTATGTGAGTGATTTACTGTAATCTTTTGTGGACAGGGGTTGAAAGCCGGTGCAGACGCTGTTTGCCAGTCAGTACTATTAGTATTCAAGGTCTACCTTTCCTCCCCCCTCCTTTTTTTTTTTTTTATTCATTTTAAGTTTGCTGCTATGGGTTGGAGTGTTCAGCCGTGTGTCAAACAGCCAATTAAAGGTTTGTCACTTGTCATTTTTCTAAGGGGTTTCCGATGTGGAAAGTCCTGCAGGATTTGTATATTGAATGGATATTTTCTCCAGGCATAATCTGGTTAAGGATACTTGTTGTTTTCCATTGGACTGGAAGAGGTGGCCAATTCAGCCATCTTCCCTAGAAACTTAGTCTATTTTTATATATATATTTTGTACCAAAAAAAAAACAAACAACCCAAACAAACCCTGGAGTTCGTGGAGGGATGGGGATGGTTCCAGAGGTTCAGTTCACATTGTTTCTGTGATGGGTGAGAAGGGCTCCAGAGCTGGGAAATTGAGGGATGGGTGAAAACAAACAATTGTTCTTGTAACTCGTGCCCGTCACTGCTCTGATTTGTATGTTTTAATTAAAGAGAGAGCCAAATCGGTCCTGTATGACACTTATAATTGCTTTAAACTACAGCTGGTTGTTTGCTTTTATTTTCAGAGAACAAAAGTTGGAGATGTTATTACCCTGGGAAAAGCATAAGGGCTTTTTGTTGAGCAGGACAGGCACCCAGCCCACCGAGCATCACAGGGCTGGGGGGCATGCTCCCTGTTCCCCCCCGCAGCCTCTGGTCACCCTCCCTGCACCTCGCATTGCACGTGGTGTGTTTATCAGTGCTTCTGGACACTAACTCTAGTGTAGACCCATAATCTCTAGGCTGCTCTTAATTTATTTGCAGGGCAACACTAGGAGCTGGTTACATCGGGGAGATGAGCTGGGGGAGGGGGTGTTACTACTTTTCCACTGCTCTTTTTTTAGTATATCAATAAATATTTTTTTAAGCCTTTCAGCCTGCTGTGCTCACTGTGCCGGGAGGAAGCCCCAGCCTCATGGGCACCGCCTGGGCCCGCTGTCATCGTGTGTCCCGTCCTCCCCCCGAGGGCTGCCGCTGCCTCCACCACCGGCCCCCATCCCCGCACTCTCGGGCCGGCCCGCGGGGCGCTGGCCCGGGTCGCGGCGGAGCCCCGGAGATAGGGACGGGTGAGGCTGAGGAGAACCGGAGCCGGGCAAGCCCCATCCTTCCCCCGCCTCGAGGGTCCAGGCGGGATGCGCCCCGGACCCGGTTCCTACCGGGCGGCTCTGCGCGGTGCGGCTGGAGCGGGCCGGGCCGGGCCGAGGGGAGCGCGGTGCCTCCGCTCAGCGCCTCGGGGACCCGCCCGGCCGCCCCCACCCCGCGGAACCGGGACCCACCCGGGGCTGGGGCCTGGGGAGGACGCTAGCAGCAGCGGGGCCCGGCTGCCGCGGGGCCCAAGCGATCGTCGGGGCCCCACCGTCGGGGCGAGCAGAGCCCCGGGGACGCGCGGAGCACCTCCGGTACAGGCGGCTCCACACACGGCTCCTCCCGGCCGCGTCCGGGGGCTCCGCCAACCGGTACCCCCGCCCCGCTGTCCCCACCCCCTCAGTCCGCCCGCCCCGCCGGGGGCCCCGCCGCGGCCCGTGTGAAAGGGCCCCCCGCCGGGCCGGGGGAGAAAGGCGCCATTGTGCGGCCCTTTCTCCCGCTCCTCCCCGGCGGTCGTTGTCCGCGCCCGGGCGCTGACAGCTCCCATAATGCGGGGTCCGCGCCCCTCACCCGCGGAGCAGAGAAAGGAGGTTAATGAGGACACAGCTCGGCTCCCCCGCCCCCGGCCCCGCTCCCCTCCGGGGCGGATTTGAATACAAAGGCCGGGCTCGCCGGACAGGGGCGGCCGCCGCGCCCCGACCAGCAGCCCTGCCCGCCCCGTCGGAAGGGCGGAGCGCCGGGACCAGCCGCCCGGTAGCCCAGGTGCTTTCCCCGGGGCCGAAGCGGCGGCACTCGGATGGAACCGCGCACGGCACCCGCCACCACCCCGTCCGGGCATCGCCGAACCCCGAGGGGGCGGCCCCGGTTCCCATCCCTGCCCCGTCGGGTCCCACCACCGGCCCCGCTCCGTCGGGGTCCCCGACAGAGGGGATGCGGAGCCGCGCGCCCCGTCGGGGTCTCCCAACCCACCACCCCCGGATGCTCCAGGCTCTCTCCCACCCCCCGACCCACCTCATCCCGGCCGCAAAGGGAAGACAAAGCCGTTTCTATTTACAAAGTATATATTTAAACTGACATAAAAAGCAGGTCTGGTACGGACATTCACGGCTGGCAGAAGACACGTAGTTAAGCTTCACTTCTGAGACTGAGATTTAGCCAATTCGGTTTTGTACAAGTCTTAGATTTAAATAATTCTCACACACACACACACTCCCACGCACGCACACGCAGTATATACGTCGCTATGTACATACACACATATACACCCCACATGTATGTTTTGCTCCATATACACGTGTGTCAGGACACGCACACATACACAGGGCTGGAGAGAAGCACACCAAATCCCAGCCGCATCCCGGCGGGCAGGAGAGCGGCTCCAGGCTCTTTCACAAAGGGAGGCATCTTCCAGCCTCGGCAGGGCAGCAGCGGGAGGACAGGCAGCTCGATAACACGTGTGTCCTGCATCAGCTGCCCCCCCCCCCCGCCCCCCAGCACTGAAACCAACACATTGGGTCTTCGTACAAACCAAGTTAAAAATCTCCATTTTACAAAATATGCCTTAACCACAAAAAAAAAAAAAACCCCAAACAAAAAAAAACCAACAAACCAGACAAATAAACAAAAACCCCAAAAGAGAACCAAAAAAGCCCCAACAACCCCCCAAACCTCAGAGAGATGGTTCCCTTTGTACAGTCAGCGCAGCATCCTCCTGCTAGGCCAGCTGACAAAGGTCCCAAAAGCAGGATGGGAAAAAGGACCAGGCTAGCCCAAATAGAAGAGGGCTGCTCCTTGTCCCAGCCCCTTTCCCCGCTGTCAGGCCCTGTGTGCTTTCACACTCCCCCCAGATCAGGACCCTTCAGCCTGGCTGGGGCATCCAGTGAGGATGAGGAAGGACAAGGGTGACCTTGCCCTCGGCTGCTGCAGGACAGATTTGTGCTTTCCAACCCCGAGAGATGCTTGGACCAACACCTCACTACAGGGACACCTCAACCTCAATCACACCACGGGTGAAGGATCCACTCCCCCACCCAGGATCCGCTGCAACCAAGCTGGAGGAGAAGGAGCGAGCGGAGCTGGGGGCTGCAGCCCCCACAGCCACCGCGCTTGGTTCAGAGCCACAAAAACCCAGGGGAAACACAGCAGGGAACCCCCATCCACAGCACCACAGGCACACAAACCCCCAAAAGCCACCCAAGGCAGCAGGGCTGCTCCACACCAGAATATTTTGCCTCTCAGCTATTGTTTAACTAGCATAAGAAAAGGGAAATATTTATTGTCTCTGAATGTGTGAAGGTGGCTCTGGGATTTGTCAGGGATGTGGATATTACAAAACACTTTATCTGGAGTCTTCCAACAGTCTGAAGTGAACCATGGAGGGGGGGAAATGTTATTAATTCACTTTCTTATAGTGGTATAAAGCATCTAAACATGGGCAGTGACACCCTCCGCTCCCAACCTCTCTGGCATTTGAGGAATGTAAACAGAGGAGGGTTTTTTTTCTTGGGTTGTTTTTTTGTTTTGGTTTTTTTTTTTAAAAAGTGGAGAATCAAGCGACCAGACAAAATGAAAACAGATTCTCAGCTCAGCCCCATCTCCCAACAACTGCTACGACAACTCTATTAAAGTGCATTTCAGTATCACCCCTCTCAGGAACATTACACACACACAAACGGCCTCTTCCTCAGCAAGAAAAGGTAATTCAAGTTAATACTCCGCTTCCAACAGTTTTTAGCCATTTTATGGATTTTGGCTTTTCCCCACCCCGACACTGTAGCAACACTATTCTTATTTTTTTCCATTTTTTTCTTTTTTTTTTTTTTTGTTAGACTGGAATGCCCCCCTCCCCAACAATACTGTAAATTCAAGTGCTTACTTCAACTGTCAAGGGCAACCGTCCTGGATACAGCACACTTGATTGTACAAGCAACACCTTATATCACAATCAAGAAATCAGGGCACTTTGCCCTCCAAGGGAGTAACAACTTCCCCCTCCACCATCCACAGCATCATATGAAAAATAACAGTTTAGAAAAGAAAAATAAAACCAAACAAACAAAAAAAACCCAATCAAACGCAGAACATAATTAGCTATGAACATCGTTATGTACACCGGCTCCTGCAACAGATGCATGAACTCCATTAGTTCTCAGTTTTATTGTCCTTTCTAAGAGCAACTGAGCAGTCACTGTTGTCTCCATTTAAATAAAACAACTCAGAGTTGAAATATATATATAGATATATATATATGCATTTTTTTTCTTAAATAACATATTTACATCTAATAGAAAATATAACTCTAGAGATAATCTTTCCAACAAAATGCAAGATGTAAAAACAAAACCAAAAAAAAAAAAGTTAATGAATTTAGGACAGTTTCTAGATCCTCTCCAGGACACTCAAATTAAAAAAAAAAAGAAAAAAATTAAAAGAAAAAACCCAGGAAAATAAAATTTAAAAAAAAAAAAAAAAAAAGGCCCACCAAGCTCTAACCAAGCTTTTGTCTGGATCTGACAGAAGAACACCCCAGCACCACCTCCAACAAACTCATCGCTTCTCTTTAAAGAATCCTTGGTCCGTGCTACTCTCCTTGATGGTGACGGTCAAAAAGTTAGAGGTCACATCAGTTACCACCACCTTCTCCAGGTTGTTGAGAGAGGGGCTCCAGGACTCCTCCTCGGGGTCCCCCAGGATCCTGGAGACAGGGATCCTGGCGATGAGGGAGGGTCGCCCCGCTTGGCCCCCCACTCCGTCGCGGTACAGGCTGCCCACGGCGCCCGGGTTCACGGCGCTGTGCAGGAGCTTGGGCCCACCAGGGTCCAGCCCCCCTGCCCCTTGGCGTCCAGAAAGTCTGCCCGGTGCTTGGCCAGCCGGGGAGGATAGGTCTCGGCGGCTCCCAGCTTGGCACCCACCTCGGCTCGGTTGGGGCCGGGCAGGGCGCCTGGGAGGTCGGGGTCCTGCCGCCTGGCCAGCTGGATGACACTGTGTCCTGAGCCAAACTTGGCCGCCCCCGCTGCCGCCTCCTCCATCTTCCTGGCCTTCAGGTAGTCCCCCACCTTGTCCCCTGGGTCCCCCAGTTTCCTCTTGGAGGCATCCAGAGTCTCCGCCAGGTCCTTGTAAAGCTCCTTCCTGGGCTTCGGGCCTCTCTTTTTGGGGGTCTCCCCAGGTTTCTCCTCCACGCGGATCACTCGGTCTCGAATGCCGTCTCCCTTGGGGGTGCTGGTGCTGGAGCTGCCCTGGGGAGCCAGGGCTATGTTTCTGAGTCCTTCCCTAGCCCGGGACGTGGAGCCCAGCTCCTGGGGGGACCTGCCAGGATACGGCACCCGGATCCCCCTGGAAGAGTCACTGCGGAATTCATAGGTTTTGGCTTTTGCCTTTGCCTGGGCCTGCAAAGAAGATAAATCAACCAGTGACTTTATTATCCTGCCATCCGGCCGCGTAATTACAACTTACGAGGGGGCCGCCTTTGCGAGGAGCATCCTCCACGGGGGCCGGAGAGGGACCCGCTCCCTGCTGCACCGCACAGCCCCAGCTGGCACCGGCACGCGTGTGGGGCTCCGGCCTCCTTACCTTTAACAGGAAGGTTTTGGGCTTGGGGCCTCGCTTTTTGGGCCCGTATAGCTCCATTTCTCTCTCCCTAGAGGTGTTAAAAAAACCAAAGCTTCAATTCAGCATAGCTACAAGACAGCAACATATTTACAAGCGCAACGGCTGCGGCTGGCAAAGGCCTTGTACCTTTCCTCAAAGGCTGCGAGCAGCCGGGCATCCAGGATGTTTTCCTCAGGTTCCCAAGTGCTGTACCTGAGGAAGGGGGAGCGGGAAGGGGGGCGGGGGCACAGAGAGAGGGGACAGCGTGAGGAGCCAGAAACAGGAATAGCAAATAACATTCAAAATACAGGGTGTAAAGGAGGGGACATGGGTTTCCTTTGGGCTACAATGGAAGAGCAGGGATACAGCCATCCATCCCCACACACCCCCCCCGGTGCCCCGGCTGAGAGACACCCCCTCACACCCCCAACCCCCTCACACCCCCAACCCCGGACCACCGGCCGACTTACTTCTGCGACCAGCCCTTCCATTTCACAAGATATTCCATGCGGCCCTGCGGATGCGAAGGGAGAGGGATAAATACGCACGGAAGGGGGAACGGCGACAACCGCCCGCAACAAAGATACACCCGCGGCTCCACGCGTGCCGCGGACACGGCCCGCGGCGGCGGCAGGAACACCGGGGGGGGGGGGGTGGGGGGTGGGGGGGAGTGAGGGGGGTGCGCGTGTGTGCGCGTGTGCAACAACAAAAAAAATCTCTATCGGGAACGGTTTTTTTTTTTTAATAAAATAAAAAAAGAAAGGAAAAAAAAAACAACGCAGAGCCGGGCGGGGGAGCGCAGCCTGCTGGGCAAGCAGCAGCGGAGCACGCCCGCCCCGCCGGCGGGGAGCGCCCGGGCATGCGGCGGGGAGAAAGAGCCGCCCACAGCGGGCGCCCAGCCGCGACCGGGGCCGCCGCAGCGGCGGGGCCGAAGGGGGGCCGGAGCGGGGTGGGGGAAGGGGGGGGTGGGAGGGAGGGGCGCGGAGCCGGCGGGGAGGGGGAAGGTGGTGGCGTGGGGAGAGGTAGGGAGGTGGATGGCGGGGGGGGCACCTACTTTGCGGATGCGGCGCTTGAGCAGGGCCTCGGCCGCGAAGACGCGCTCCCCGACGGCCGAGAGCTCCATGTTTACGCGGCCGCTCGCAGCACACAGGCAGCCGCCAGCGCAGCCCAGACCATAATACTCCGCCCGCTGACGTCAGCGCCGCGGCCCCCCGCCCCCCTCCTCCCCCCGCACCCCCCGCACTTGTTGCTGGCGGAGCCGGGTGGAATATTCCGCCCGCGCCGCATTGGCCCGCGCCGCCGCCCCGCCCCCCGACGTGCGCCGCGTCCCGATGAGCGCGGGGCGGAGCCGGCGGGGGCGCGCGGGGCGGGGGGCGGGGCGAGGCGCCCCCGGGACACGCCCCCCTCGGACACGCCCCGCCCCGCTCGGGGGGCTCGCGGACCCGGCGCGGGGCGGAGGGGGGACGGCGCGGTGGAGCCGCGGGGGGAGAGCGGAGCACAAAGGCGCCCCGGGAGCGCGGGGAGGCGCTGCCGCCGCCGCAGTCTCTCAGCGCCGGGGTCGCCCCCCGCCGGTACCTGGACGGGGCGGACCGGAGGAAGAGACCGCTGGCCGTTCCCCGGTGCTCGGCGGCGCGGCCCGGCTGCCGGTGTTCGGACAAAGGGAGCGGCGTCCGAGGCGGGACGAAGCGGCCTGAGAGTGGCGGGTCGCAGCCACCGCGGCGGCACCGGCCGCCCACCCGCGGCACACAGGCAGCCGCCAGCTGTGTGCTGCGGGCCGCTCGGCGCCGCTGCTGCGGAGGGAGGGCGAATCTTTCCCGGCGGCAGCGCGGGCAGCACCAGCCCCCCCGAGTGGGGCGGCCCCCTGTTTATCCTCGCCAGCGGGGGGTTGGCCCCGGGTCCGGGGAGGGGGACCCCCCGCAGGATTTGGTCCCCCCGCCGCGTTAACCGTTGGCAAAGCGTCGTGGGTGCGCGGGTGGAATTGCGGAGCTGACAGCCGATACCGGGACTCCCCGGAATCCCTCCCCGGCTCTGCCTCTCGCCCCGCCGCAGCGGGGAGCCGCCTTCTCGCACCGCGAGTCCGTTCCCGTGGTGGCCACGGATGACCGGGGCACACGCTTCGGAGCAGCGACCGGACGGGTCAGGACTCCGAGGTCCCTGAGGTTCCCCCGCCGCACTTTAGCCCCGTCCCGCGGAGCGAAGTCGTTCCCCAGCCCGCGAGCAGCGGTGGGGCCGGGGTTGCCCCGTGCGTGGGACCCGCAGCAACATGGCCATGTGCCGAGCAGGCTTCTGTAGCCCGGTCCGTGCGGGACGAGGGCAGACGAGGCCTCCCGCGGAACTGTGCCCCCCTCCCGCCTCCAGCCCTCTCCCGCTAAGGAGCGCGAAACCTCGCCGCGATGCTCACGCGTGGAACGCCCCACGGCAGGCGTGGCCCCGAGGATCCGGCGGCGCCTCCCCGCCGGTAAGCACGACCGCAGCAGCCTCGTCGGGGACTCCGGTCTGTCCGCGGTTTGCTGCCGTGGGGGGCGCCGGGTCACCCTCGGCTGGGACGGCGAGGCCAGCGCGGCTGCGGGACCGTCTCCGCTGCGGGACTGTCACCGCTGTTCTCCGGCTCGGTGCAGGGGCTGCCAGGCACTTGCCTTCTCGCGACCCCGGTGGGCACCGCGACCGGCAGCGACAACCGGAGGGCACCGACCGCTGTTCACTTCCCAGGGGTCGTTGTCTCCCGGGGCTCCGCGGAGCCTTGCCTTATCCCACCACTCGGGCGGGCAAGGATCTCCACCGGCTGTCACGGGGCAGGGGTTCCCCGGCGGTGGGGAGAACACGGGTGGGAGAACCCCACGGGAGGCTCGCGGGGCGCGTAGGTGGGGGTTCCGCGGACAGAGCCCCTCTCCCGCTGCCGCTGGCCCGGGCGAAGACGCGCTCACGGAAGGAGGAGAGAGGTTTCCACCCCGCGGCTCTCGTGGGCTCCGGGTCCCACGCCCCCAGCACTGCGGGCTTAGCGCGGAGCGCGGCGCTGGTGCGGAGTGGCCGGGTGGCGGGACCTCACACCCCGCACCCTCCTGCCCCGCGGCCAGCGGCGTCCCAGCGAGTTTTTCGTTAATGACGAATTAATCGTTGTTAATTAAAGCAGGGCGCGGGGCGGCTCGTGAATTGGCGTGGACACGGTGGATCCCCGGATCCCTCTCCCGGAAGGCGCCACACAGAGGGAGATCCCGGGGGAGCGGGTGTAACGCCCGGCCGGGATGGGATGGGCGACAGGGGACAGGACCGTCCTTCAGGTCCCGACAGTGCCGCCGGCCCCGCCCCGCTCCGGTGCTCGAGGCTGCCGGGGCAGCATCCTCAGCGGAGTCGTGCGGAGCCCATCCCCGTGGCCGCGGGGTGCAGCTGCTCGGGGAAACTGGAGTTTCTCCCCGTACCTCCGCTGTCGGTGTCCCCAGTACAGGTGGGAAGCACGGTCCCAGTCCCGGGCCACCCCGCAGCGAAGCCGCACGGGAGCCCTGAGGGGCCGCGGAGCTCCCGGCTGAGCAGCCGCCTCTGCCCCGTCTCCGGAGCGGAGCCCCGCAGCCACGCGTGGAGGCGGAGAGGGGGAATGATGCGGGTCTCGCTGCCTCCTGCGCGGGCACCAGCGGAGGGAACAGCTCCAACCCCCGCCGTGACCCCTGCGGGGCCGGCGCAGGGCTGGGTTCCCGGTTGCGGTGAGGGGGGCGCGGGCAGGGAGAAAGCGAGACGCAAACGAGAACGGCGCGGGGAAAGCAGCGGGGAGCTATAGCCGCTGTGGTGGGGGTCAGGCCCGAGCCCCTGTGCCGTGGGCGAGGCGAGGGCCGGGGTTGCAGCCCCTCGTGGGCGTGTTGGTCCGGAAGGAGAAGCGGGACGGAGCCACCCCGCCGCCGCGGGACCAGACAGCGACGGGAGGGACCCTCCCCGGCTCTCCTGGGCAGTTCCTCCCGCTGCCGGAGGGGGCCCGGAGACACCCCTCGTCCGGGGCCGGCGGCTCTGCGGGGCCCCTCCCGCTCGGCCGGACCACCGGGAGCGGAGTCCCGGCACGGGCCGCCCTCCACCTTCGCGAGGTCAACGGCCGCAGCTGCCTGGGTGCCCCACGGGCTGCCGGCCGCGGGGGGACGGCTCGCCCCCCCATCCTGCCTCCGCCCCCTTATTCACTGTCTGGCCCCAGCCCTCCTGCCCCGGGGTCCCGGAGCTCAGCGCCGACTCGGGGACGGCTCCGGGCCGCCGAGGGCGCGTACCGCCGCGGCGAAGCCCGTTTCCACCCGTTTGACCCAAATACGCCCCTCGGCCGACGTATCTCGGCTTCCCCGACCCGCACTCGTGCGATGAGCTCCTCGGGGCTCAGCGGGCCTCCTCGGGGCAGAGTGCCCGGCTCCCCCCTCGTTTCTCTCGGAGCGGGGGCTTCCACAGCTACCAGCTTTGCAACGAAACCGGGGGGCTCCTGCGCCTCCCGGGACCGCGCGTGGGGGCGGCGAGACAAGCACGCGTGTCCGAGCGCGGTTGAGCCGGGGGCGGCGGCGGAGCGGGAGGAAGCTGGCTCCAACCCAACCGCCGCCACGATCGATCCCCGTGCTTCAGCCTGGCTCTTCCCTGCGGCTTCCTGTGCTCCCCAGTGACCGTGCTGCTCCGCCCCACGGATATCCACGCTCTGGAGAAGTAGGATCCAGCCCAGCTCTTGGCCTGGCCTGGTTTCCCGGGCGACCGAGGGTGCCGATGCCGGTCGGAAACTCGGCTACGCCACGGTCGCGTTCCCCCGTGTCCGTTTCTGCTAGGTGACCCGAGCAGGACCCCAACCCTGATGCCTCGGAGGCAGAGCAAATCGCTCCCTCGGCAGAGCCCCAGCGCCTACAAGCCCCCGAAAACCGACCCCGAGGCCGGACCGGACCTTGTGTCGCGGGAGAAGCATCCTGCAGCCCAGCCGAGCCGTGGGTACCGCCGGGCGGGGCACAGCGCGACCCGGAGCCCCATTCCACGCAAGAGAGCTGCGTGCGTGGACATTCACACCCACCCCACCCTCCGCACCCTCGGGGCGTCTGGCCCCGGCTTCCCGATCCATCTTACCGCCCGGTTCGCCTCCGGGCTTCTCCCGATCCGGTCCCGTTCGCGAGCCACGCGGGAAAACGATTCCCTCCGCGGATGGCTGGACGGAGCCGGGACGAATCCCGGAGCAAATTCACAGTCCTCCGGGCCGGTACCGGGCTGTCCTGGTGGGGCGAGCACGGGCCTGGGAACCCTGCGGTACCACCGGCCCCCGCCGCCCCCGGCCCTGCCGCGGGCTGAGGGGCACCGCCGCCGCCTTCACGCTGCCTTTTCGTTTTCGAGCAGCTCGGGGAGAAGCGGGGAAGCAGCGACCGGCCCCGAGCTGCGGCACCTGCACCCCATGAAGGGACAACCGGGACAGGATCGTCACCCCCTCGGGACCGAGGGAGGACCCGGAGACGAGGCCATACACGGAGCTACGGACACACGTGGGATCGCTGCAGGACAGACGGTTTCACGACTATTTAGCCCGGGGTACCGCGCTGCTGTGCACCCTGACCCTTGGTATCCCCCGGTGCCACCAAGGCTGCTGCCGGCGGAGCCGCGGGGTCGGCGGCTGTCCGAAGGGAGAAGCCCCCCGGTTCGGGGAGGGGAGATCTCAGGGGGTGCCCTGTAGTCCCCTCGGGGCCGCTCCTTCCCAGTCCCCACTGGGAAGGAATTTCCGTGCGAAGAAGTTTTCGTGTCGACGAGTTTGACATCGAATTCATGCCAGGGCCGGGCTTCCCCAGCGGTTCCACAGCCCGGGGCCGCCCGTTCGAGAGAGCGTGCCCCGGTGGGCACAGCTTAGGTCCGGTGGAACCCGGGAGGGCACCGGGCAGGGCCGCTGCCCCTTTCCCTGGGACCGGCTGGGCTCTCGTTCCGCCAGGGCTCGGGACGGAGCCGCCGCGACAGGGCTCGTTCCCCTGCGGGACACGTCCGCGGAGCTTCCGCGCTTGGCGTTCTTCCCGCCGGCCTGCGCCAGCTGGAACATACCGAGCACCTTTGCTCGGGCCGCGGCGGTGCACCCTCAGGCCGGGCCATTTCCCTCTGCCCCGTAGGTCGTTATCCCCCGGTTCCCAGGGCCTTGGCCGCCCGGGGAGGGGACCGCCGCGGGGAGGTGCAGTCCAGCGTCGAGGCCGGACCTCACCGCCCCCCTGGGGCCACACCGAGCATCCTCCCCGGGCAGCCGGGACGGGGGCGGCGGTGCTGAAGGACAGCAGCGGCCCCGCCGACTGGGGAGACCGAGCTGCATTTGCCATCCTCCGTCCCGACCCGGTCCGGTTCGGCCCTAGGGGCGCGGGGAGCGGCCGGGGCTGCGGAGGGCGCGTCCCGGGCTCGTCCCCAGGGTGCCGCACGGAAACGCGACGCTTCCCTGTGCGGCCCCGCCGGCCCGATTAATTCCAGGTGCTTTCCATAGGTGGCATCGTCCTACTGGAAATGGCGGCTGCGGCCACAGCTGAGGCGGCGGCACTCCCGCCGCCCCCTGGGGGCACTGCCGCCCCCTCCTCCCGGGGGAGCCCCTCCCGCACCGCGGGCTTCAGCAAGGCGAACCGCCCGCAGGAAACCCCGGGACCCGCGCCAAGCCCCGCGGCGGTGCGAGGGGATGGGGGTGTGTCCACTTTGTGGTGCCCACGGGGGAGAGCAGCAGCCGTTCTCACCCGCGGACACTCGGAGAGTCTCCTGCGTCGGCCTGGATCGTGGAACCCTCCCCACGCCTCTCCGAGCAGCTTCCCCGTGGGTGCGGCGAGCCCCGAGCATACCCCCTGCTCCGGCGGGGATGAGCCGGGGCGGGGTGGTGGTGGGGGGCGACACGGTCTGCGTCCTGCGGGGAGCGCGCACGGGTACCCCATAGCGCCTACGGCAAAGCACCGACTCCCCGGTTCCACGCGTGCCGACATGCACTGAGGCCGCCCTCCTGCAACCGAGGGTCGCACCGCAACCCGTGTGCGAGCAAAACGTCCCTCCTGGGGGCGAGGCGGGGAGGGGGGACGGACGGACGGAGGCCGCCGCTGCTTTATCACCCCGCTCCAGGCTGCGGCTCTCGGCACAAAAGACCTTTTGTTTCCGGGGTTTCTGAATTTGCCGATTATTTGTAGGAACATAAATAAGAGTTGTTTGCAGAGGGGGGCGAAGGAGGGACTGAGCGAGCGCTGCGTCGGGCCAGGAAACCTGAACGTTTCGGGATATTTTCCCCCCGCCTCCCCAGCCGGGGCAGCTCCGTCCCGCCCGCGCTGCTCGGCCCGCAAGGGCGGCAGAAGGGCGAATCTGCTCTCTCGCGGCTCCGGCAGCAGCGGCCACGGCAGCACCGCGAACGGGCAGGGACGCCCCCCGACGGCCTCGCCGGGGCCAGGCGGAGCGCGCTGCCCGGGCCCGTCGCTGTGTCAGCAGGAGAAGCGGCGCCGGTCTGGCCTGTCCCGCCGGGGAAGGTCTCAGCCGGGATGTGAGAGAACGACACGGGGGGGCACTGGAGTGGCCGGGTCCCGGCCCGGCGCCTGTCCCGGCCCGGCCCCGCCCCGCCCGCTCGCGCGCTGCCCCACCACTCTTCTTTTAACAAAAGCAATTAGAGGTGAAACGCGGCCCATTTGCGTTCCACCTAATAACCGCCGGCGGCTTCCCCCGGGCGTTAGCGGGGGCGGCATCTGCAGCGAGCCCGGACCCGGTCCCCGGCTCCGGCCCCCGCCCGCCCCGTCCCGCCACCCAGGCCCCGCCCACCCCGCACAAGGTAGATGCGGTATTTAGGTTCATGCCCTTATATGGCGATGAGCGCGGCGCCCCGCGGACGGCGAGCACCATATAAGGAAACGGTGCTAGAGCCCGGGGTGAGCTGGTGAGCGCTCATTGGCCCGTCGGTATCGCAGCAACCGGCTCTCACGAGTGGAACGGCCCCGCGCTCCCCCCCCGCGCTCCCGGGACCCCCCGGGGGCGTGGGGACGGAGCTGGCACCCCCTCTCCCACGGGTGCCCTCGACGGGACCCCCCTTCTGCGTGCGAGCCCGCCCGACCCCCGGTGCCCTTTCCCACCCCAGGGCTGCCGGCATGCAGCAGGAGGAGAGGCAGCGGAGCTGTCGTTCGTGGGCACCGATGGCACGTCGAAGCCCACGGCACTCCCGACGCGTCGCTCCCTGCCCTGTCCCCGTAACCCGCGTCACGGAGGAGACCGCGTCCATCCCACTCGCGACGCAGCGACCCGTGGGGAAGGGCCGGCGGAGGGGTGGACGGGTCCCGGTGGGGGCGGTGTGCCGGGAGGGACGGCGGGGTGGAGTGCACCCTCCCACCCCCGGCCCTGCTCCGGCCAGCGGCAACACTGGACCATACGTGGGCAGGGGGAGCCAGGACCCGCGGTGCTGCGCGGGCACGGGTGACCTCGGTGCGGCGCACACGGGGAGGGGGGCTTTCGGTGCCTCGCCGCGCTCCGGCTTCGGGCAGCTCTGAGGGGCCGCCCCCCTTCCTCTTCCCGCAGAGGTGCACCGACGGGGAGAGGTGTTACCGGGGAGGCACCGGCATCCTTTGCACCGTGCGCGACGGGAACGGCGGCTTCCACGCACGAGGGCACCGCATGGGCTGCGCGCACCCCCGGCTCGGTAAAGCGCCTTCCCGTGCCCAGCCGCCACGGTGCGAACAGGAACGAGCACCCAGCCCGACCCGCACACTCGTGTCTTTGGGACGTTCTCTCGCCCAGCGGACACCCCGTGAAAACCACCGGCCGGGCGAGGGACAGGCAGGGCAGGCGTCATTCCGCACCCAGGGGTGCCCGCTCCGCCACCGTGGGCAGGCGCCGGGATGTGGCCGCCGTGGCGGGCGGGATGCGGCGGCACGGTGCGGGACCGCGGAGTCGAGTTTTCGTTGCGGCTTTCGTGCGGTGCCGGGGTCGAGCCGCGCTCCCGCCTCGGCTTTATTTTATCTTTATTGTATTTTATATTTTACTTTCTTTTAAACCGAGCGTGAACCCCGGCGCTGCGGGAAGCGGCTCCGGGAGAGGCTGAGGGGCAACACCGGTGCGGGCGGGCCCCGGCGGGGGTGACCGACCCGCCCCTTCGCCCCCGGGCTTGGAGCCGCGCCTGCCCTCCGCCTCGGCGGGCACCGGGCGGGGGCTGCCGGCACGTGCCGTCCCGGCGCCGCGGCGGACCGGGCGCGATCGGGGCGAGGTACCCCGGCCCCCTACTCCGCACCGCGCCGCAGGTGAGGCCCCGCCAAGGAGTCTCCGCACCGGCCGCCGGGCCCCACTGTGCCGGGGGCTCCCCTCCGGTTCCGCCGCCCCGCAGAGCCTCCGGCCGCCAACCGCGCCGCCTGGCCCGGGGCTGCACGGGGGAAGGGGCGCGGGGGGGTCGCGGCCGGCGAGGAGGGGCTGCGCCGTTTCCTTGCCGTATCCCCCCCCCGCCATGGCAGGATTCAGCGGGCTCCGCCGAGCAGCCATTTTCTGCAGCTGCGTCTCCACCGGAGCTCTGCCGGGCGGCGGGGCCGTGCGGCGGCACAGCCCGGAGGGGGCCCCCGCCTCGCTGCCTGCCGCCGGCACGGACGCCCCGAGCCCGGCCGGGCGCTGCTGGGGGGCCGGGCGGGCCACGCTGCAGGGCTCGCCGTGACAATCCCACCCTTTCCCCGCCATTTTGTTACCGTGCTGGCGTTTTCCCAAAGCAGAGACAGAGCGGGAGCCTTGGGAACGGGCCCCCGTTGTGCCGGGGCGGGTGGCCCCCCCGGCCCGGGGTCCCGCTCCCCTCCGTCCCCGCAGTACCGCACCTGGCAGCTGGGCAGGTCCCGGGACGACCGGCTGCCGCCGGCTCCTTCCCACCAGGTTCGCCCCGCTCCCCTTCGCGCCCCGCGCACGCAGCAGCCGCGGGTCGTGGCTGGCTGGGTCCACGCAGGACCTGGTCACGCAGGGCGGGCAGCGGTATCCGGGCTGCCGGCCCCAGGCGAGGGAGCCCCGAGCGCGGCACCCGCCTCGCTTCCCGATAAGCCGGGGACGCGGCGCTACTCGACAACCTCCGCCCCACGGGCAGCGCAAATGCCGCCACGGCCGTGGGGAGCGTCCCGTCGGGGAGTGTCGGCACCGGGGATCGGGCCGCCCGGTAAAGCGCCCATCAACCCTGCCCTGTGCCGGTGGCGGTACCGGCTCCCCACGGGACCAGCCCAAACGCCCTCGCGGGAAGCCCGTGGAGACGGGCAGCGGGTGGCCCACGCGAGGCCGGGGGCTCAGCGGGGCGGACTGCACGGACAGCCCGACGGGGAAGGCGGTGCGGGGGCGGGAGGCAGCCGGGAGAGCTGCGGGGCCGTGCCGGGGGCGCGGGGCGGGCGTGCAGGACCGTGGACCCCCGACGGGGCGGACTGGTCCCTCCACCCACGTGGGGGGTGCTGAACGCCGGACACAGACGCCGAGCAGGGGACACAGCGGGGTGGGTGCATGTCCCCTGCCCTACGGCAGCGTTCCCAGGAGGGGACGGGGGAGGGCGGGGGAGTTGGGCTGTGGCACTACGCGGGACACCCGTGCAAGTGGGAGCGGAGCGCTGCAGGGCCGGTCCGTGCCCCGGTCTGGGCCTCCAGAACCGAGCAGCGGCGGAGGGAGGAGAAGGGAGCGGCGAAGGAGGGGGCTCCCGCAGTGCTGCAATGCAGCGCCGCGCCGAGAGTCGAGCCCGCCGCCCCGGCAGCGTTCCGCCACTGCTGCAATGCAGGTGTGAGCAGCGCGCCGGGCCGAACCGGGCCGGGTATCCCGTGCCCCACCGGGCCGCCGCCCGAGGCAGCAGTGCCGGACTTCGCCTCTCCCCCGCTTTCTCGCCCCCTTTTCGTTTTCCTCCCGCTCCTGTCGGGGCCGTGGGATGTCTCCTCCGGCGATGGGATGCAGCCGCCCGGTGTCCCCGGGACTTCCCGGGTCCTCCCGGTGTTTGCCAACCGGAGTGTCTCATCCTGTCGCCGGCGCTGGACGCCTGCAGGACCTGCCAGCAGTCACTCTGGCCTTCCCGTCTCCCCGGCTTCCCGCTGCGGCTCGCCCACGACGCCGGCACCGCTGCAAAGCCCCCGGTGCTGCACCGGGGATCTGCCCTGATCTACTCCAGCTTCTCCTGGGGAAAGCACCCCGCTCCCTAAGTCTACTTCCGCCCCTCCTCCATCCCCACACCCCCACCCCCGTCTTCTGAGGCGGCGCCGCTCCCGTCGCCGTTCTCCTCTCGCCGCCGTCCCGCTGCAAACAGCGCTGCATGTCCCACGCGGGACACCGGGCGGGGGGGTCCTCTCTCCGCTGCGCTTCCCCGCGGCTGGCGCCTGACACTTGGACACCCATTGGGGGTGGGGGGGACACGCAACGCCGCGGCCGCGTTTGGGAGAGCCCGGGGAGGGGGTACCCCACTCCACAGCCGCTCCCTCAGCCCCGCCCCCCGCAGCCCGCTCCGCTCGGGCCGCGCCGCCGGCCGCCCCCGCAGTGTGCAGGCACGGCTGCTAGTGTACCCGGGTGCCGCGGCGGGGAGGAGAAGTCCAAACTGATTAGGATACACACCCAGCAGGGCAAATCGGATCACAGGGGCATAAAACATGTGAGGGCGGAGTGTGTGTGTGGGGGCATTGTAAGACCAGGGGGACCGCTGTGGCCAGCCGGGTGGGTGACATCCTTGGCATTTCCCAGTGCTGTCGTAGCAGTCGGTGCCGGGATGGCCGGAGCCGCCTCCGCGATGAGCCCAGCGCCCGGCTCCTGCGCTTCCACACGGGCGTTTCCCGGGGCAGTGTAAAGGCACCGGGAGCCCACCGTGCGGGCTGCAGCCGCCGCGTACGTTGTGCCTTCATTTACTAGATGAAAGGGCAGCGGAATCCCGGATTTTCTTCCCTGCGTGGAGGTTGAGGGGCTGATCAAAACGCCCCTGACCTTCCCGTTGGGATGCCAACGGCTCCGCCGCCCCCAGCTTCCCTGGTTTCCACGCCCTCACGGCATCCCTCTGCCTCTCCTCCGACTCCGCTCCAACATCTCAGTATCTCCTTTGAGCTACCGGAGCCTATGCAACGTGCTGCAGCGGGCTCACGAGTGCCACACACCGAGGCAGTACCGGCACGGCTCTGCCCTGAATTTCCCCTGCGAACACGGGGGCCCTCCGCGCTGGCGGTACCGTCCCGGTCCCTCCGTGTGACACTGCCGGTGCCCGATGGCACGGTGGGGCCGAAAGAGCGGCTGCGAGCTGTGGCCCTTCCTTTGTATTTTATCTCCTCCAGGCAGGCTGCTTCCTGAAGGAGGATGGATGGATGGATGGATGGATGGATGGATGGATGGATGGATGGATGTTCAGAGCCGCCCCTGACTGCAAACCCCGCGCCGGTGCTGAGGGAGCAGCTCCCGGCCGAGACCCCCTGCTCCGCCGATCAGGATCAGCCCTTTGCTCTTCCTGCCTGTGGTCCCTCTCTAGGATAGAGGCGGGGGGAGCGCTTTGGGAGCCCACCCCTCACCAGCGGGGAACCGTCCCACGGCCCCAGAAGGATGGCTGAGCTCCGCAGCTCCGCACCAAACGGTTGCCGGGCGGGTTCTCTGCAACAACCCTCCGGTTACCGCATCCTCTCCCGTGATTCGGCATCTCGCAGGACGCAGCCCCAGACCCTCCCGTAGAGATTCCCCGTCCCTTGGAAAACCAGGTCCGTGCTGTAGACCTCGCTGACCGGGCACAGCAGCCCACGTCCTCGAAGGTATCTTTATTTACGGCCTCTCTGAGCCATCTCCCACCTCGGCGTTACGCTCCCCAAGCACGGGGGATATTGCACCGGGCAGGAAATTCTCCATTTACGGGGAATGGAGGTGCACAAGGGAGAGGTAAAATTGCCATTCCAGGGTAAAAAAACCAAACAAACTAACCAAACATTTAAGCCTGTTAGTCCGAAGCCAGAAACGACAATGCCACAGCCAAGTCTTATTTGTCACACGCTCAGGCAAGAGATAGAAGGAAGGAATTCCTGTGATAATGCTCATCTCTACTCAGCCGTTGCTGCTGAACCACAAATTGCTGCTTGCAGCACAAACTATGGAAATGTGATACATGAGATTAGATGGCTTCTTGTTGGGTCTGTCTGCGCGGCGCTTTACTAGGAGTTATTTCGGAGTCTTGAGAGTTAAAGCATCTTCAAGAAGCAGGAGCATCAAAAACGCTGGGAAAGTGGGTCTGCTTGAGGTTGTAGAGGTACTAAAATGAAAAGCGCTGGGAGAGCTGGATACCGTGGAGCAAGAGAGGGATTTTTCAAAGCGGAGAGGGACACCCGGGGAGGGCTCTTCCCACCCCGGGTTAAAAATGGCTCGGGGTCAGGTTGAGCCCTTAAACTGAAGATAAGACATCATTCCACCAGCCAGCCGAGAGGGTCGGGGCACCCCCGGTGTCTGACCACCCCAGCGTCTTCTCTGCACAGCCCTCAATGAATCTCCCTGTTTGATCTGTTGCTGGTGACTTCATGTGTCAGAAGGACACAGGCGGAGGAAGGATAGTGTCACGGCTGGACCCAGCGCACGCAGAGGGCAGCGGCTGTAAAATACATTCCTGATGTTAAAATGACAGCTTGGCTTGCCCCGCGCTGCAAATGGATGGGTACATTCAGGGACAAGGGTTCATCCTTCATTTTTCGAGCCATGTGGAATTACTAACATATGTGAAAATTAACGCTTACTGGCATATATGGAAATTACCATTTATTTCGTGCTTTGAGATGCACCGGCAGCTCCCTGACACCGAACAAACCTTCCCTCTCCAGAGCTTGTATTTGGCATTCAGAGGACATGAGGCTCTTTTTTTTCGTTCTTCTTGTTTTTCCCAATATAAATTGCTCCTTTTCTCCAGCTCTGAACAGCTCCACGGGCAGTGGCTTGGGGAGCACCAGGGGTGGAACGGGTGCGTTGCCCTCGGGAAGCAGGAGCCGGGCAGGCACCAGAGCCAAATACGGTGCCGGGTGTGTGTGTGTGTCTGTAACCCTCTCCTCAACCTCCACACCCCCATGTTTTGAAATGACGGTGCCATGCTCACGCAACGGGCATCTCCCCGCTGCCCCCGGACCCCCCGCTCCCGCACCGGGACCCGCCGGGACGAGCTGCCCGCCGCTGCCCGCCCCACCCGGCGCAGCCTCTCCCGCCCCCACCGCCCGACTTCTCCCGGTGCAGTTTTGCCTTCCCCTTTCCCAGCATGCCTTTTGGGGGGGTTAACCCTTGCCGCATGGCAGAGCCCACGCCCGCAGCCGACCGTGGCCATTTTAGCCTGCGGGCTCGCCTCCCCTCGCCACCCCCCCATCCCCAAGGCTCCTTTCCTACTCCCTTAAGCGGCTGGAAACAGCTCGCGCCTGGGGGTTGGCGTGGCGATGCCCACGCTGCGTGACATGGCATCCCGGAGCATCACCCCAGCCGGGGCTGGACCAGCCTGGTCCCACCTGGGCATCCCCCGAGCGGGTGCTCGCTCCCCCTCCGCTCTCCTGGGCCGGCACCAGGCAGGACCCAAATGTCGAGTCCAAATTTCCAGCGTGGCCTCTGCGGGTCGCAGCTCCCGGAGCAGCTCGTGGTCAGCGATTTTCCATCTTTAGCTTCAGCAGAGCGGTGGCTGGTGAAGCTCGAGTCACCCTGGTTTTCCTCATCTTGTGCTTCACAGATGAAAGAGCCCCAGTGTCCCCCCACCCCCGGCCGCCCATCAGCGAGGAGGGGAAGGGGCAAACCCGGCCAGAGCCCTTCTCTGGGCAAAACCCGGGGGTGGGGGCAGGCTGGAAAACCGGGGCCAGGGCTCACGTCACGGCTGTTGCAAACACCACAGCTCCTCGTGTTGCACACCGGGGTCCTGTCCTTGCTACAGGTGACGATGGAGCTTCCAGTGGCTGCCCAGGAGAGTGGGAGATGTGGCTTTGCATTGGCACGAGAGGAATTTCTGCTCAGCTTTCTGTCCAGTGTCGAACACGTCTGTCACAGCTCCCATCAGCTCAGATCCTCCCTTCAGGCTGCCTGTTAATGTGTTTTATAATAACACCTAGGTCATTTTAATTTATTTTCTGTATCTGGAGGAGTTTTCTGCTCTGGCCAGTACAGCACAACAGCAAGACCTCTGAAAGGTTTATGTTATTCCCTTTCTCAGCTCCAGCTCAGCATGGCTGACAGAAGGGTGCCTGCACATCAGAAGCTGCCCCACACCCAGGCCATGGAAATGTATAAACCCCCTGGTAAATGGGATTGTGGTCGTACGCCCTTCCCAGTACCTCCCTGGGACCCATAACACCTACTTCTGTGACTTGACTGAGGGAGGACCTGCTGTCCCAGCTGGTGCCAGTGCCACCCCTTCCATCCCAGTGTTTGACAGAGATCTCAGAGGGTTTGTCAGCTGGTGATTTAAGCTTTCTTCTCCCCTCCCCCTGTAAACCCCAGGGCCCTGCCATCAGCAAGGTGGGCCAGGGATGGCACCTCAGCCCGGCACGCTGAAGTCATGACTTGTGGGATTCAGGGTGCTTCCTGCCCGGCTGTGCTGCACTGTGCAGTGTGTTTTATATCCCTGCTCGTTGGATAAAAATAAATCTTCATGTTTGCAGTTTGCTTTAAACTACATCAAGGTGTCAGCGGGACTGACGGCTCCCTCTGAGAAACGACTTCAGTAGGTGCCGGCAGATTGCTCCTGGGTGAGCCTGGGATCTCACCCTGTGATAGCAGGGAGACCCTGGAAGGTCTCAGCCTGTGGGGAGAGGGTCCCAGCCTGTGGGGAGGGGACCCCAACCTCCCTCAGCCCCCACCAGTGCCTGCCCCAAACTTTCATGTTACAGAGACCCTTGTTCCTCTCCCATTTGCACCCAAAGGTTTGTCATGCAGTAACACCCCTTTGGGGGCCACAAGACCCCACATGCCAGCACAGACCCCAGGGTGTTGCACCACCAGGACCCCCTCTCCTTTCCTGCCCCACAGCAGGCTGCACAGCACCCATCCACAGCCACCATGGCCCCTCTCCCATATCATTCAACCCCGTCCCGCTCCACTGGCACTCCCTGCAGCAATCAGGAGGTGCCTCCCTGGAAGCAGAGTGGGGGGAGGTGCTCCCCATCTATCACCATCCTCACTCTGCTGACACTGCCCAAGGCCAGGCTGTGCTGCAGAACCATGTTTGGGTCAAACAGTGCTGGTGACAGCCACCTCATGAACTCCTGAGCTGCTTCATTTGGCCTTTAACAGGATCCTCCCCAGACTGGGTGCAGGCAAGAGCTTTCCTGCATGCCGGGGACACTCCGGAGCCACTTGCCGAGGCTCTGGGAGCTCCTGGGGATGGTCTGGGCTGTACCTGGCACTGTGCAGCCTTTTTCCTCTTCTGGTGCAAACATAAACAGAGCAGTGTCCTTGTGGTCGTCTCCTCCCGACACAGATCTCGCATGAATCTGGGCTGAATCCAAGCGATCTTATCTGTGGAGGAGACCGAGGATTTCCTCTTGCCAGGCATTTTCCTCTGAAACCAGAGGCAGCCTCATGGGATGGGGAAGGCAAAGGGGCTCAGGGGACTGGGCAGAACTGGGGGAAGTCCCCTCGCAGTCCCCCCTTGCCCAGCTGCCCTGGTTCAGGGGGGTTGGGGGAGCTGCACCCTGGTTTTGCCTTCCTGCAGCTGCTCTCCCAGAGGGACATCAGCCCCACCAAAAATCCAGGGAAAGACCTCCATGGCAGGCCCCTGCTGCTGGATCAGCCCCTTTGGACAGAGTTTTTGTTAAAATGGTTTATAGCAGCCAACACGTGTGGCCGAGCTGTACAGTGCCCGCCATGCACGAGGGGACCAGCCTGGAAAAGGGCAGCCTGAACGGTGGGCTCCCTCCCTCCACAAACACATCAGTTCTCCTGGGGGAGCTGCACCCACCCATGTATAAACAAAACCACAGGGTGCAACCCCAACACCCGGACAATCCCCCTCTTCCCCACCACATATAGCCATTTATACCTCTGCCCTTGGAGCTCCTCTCCCATTCCCAGTTTGGACCTGGAAGTCTCCCAGTTCCCCACATGAGGCTGTTCTTTATTCTGATTAAAAGACATCGGCTCTGTGTGGCGTGTTTATTTAACATCCTTCCCCTTAAAAGCATCCTCACCCCAGAGACACAACCTCTTCTACCACGCTGATCCCGCTGGCTGCCCCGTGGCCGTCGCCTGGGGACGGAGTTTCCATCGCTCCCACGGAGCAGGGACCACACGGGCGCCTGCTGCAGCCACACAGGACCCCTGCAATTGCTGCTGATGCAGCCCAGTGAGGTGTGTGTGTGGGGGGGACAGCACCTGGGTTCAACCCCAGGACTGGTGCAGACACCACAGCCAGGGAAGGGGGAACCTGAGACCAGCTTCACAGCCCAAATTCACAGCCCCTCCTCTCAGAGCACCCGCGCGGGGACGGGGATGGGTGCATCATTCCCTTCCAGAAGAGCTACAACACAAACACAAATTCTCCCTTTCAAACCAGCAAACGTTTGTCTGGAATAAATCCAAACCAAGCGGAGGTTAACGCATTCCCGGGAAATACATTAAACCCAGCGCACACCAGCCTTCCTAATGGAGCACAGTGATGCTCCATCTCACCCTGGATCACTCTGATAACCATTGGAAGCTGCAGAGGGCTATGCATTAATTCGCTCAGTAACAGGCATTTAGGGTTTGATGCACTTAGCATGGGAAGCAAGTGGTCTGAGTAAGTCATTCCTACTGGAACGCCTCACCTTTCCCAGCCAACCGGCATGGAGCAAGGGGAGGGTGTATCTTTCAAACCAGTAACTACTGATCACACCTTTCGCTGCGCAGGAAGCTGCTGGAGTCGTGATAAACACGATCAAACTATTAAAGTCAGAAATATCTGGCGACGTGGTTTCCGGGAAATGGTGCCTCAAACAAACCACAGCTACTGCCAGCAGAGACAGAATTTGGGGTGCTTCTACCCTGACGGAGCAGCGGTGGGCGCAGGGAAAGGAAGCCCTGGAAGTGCATGCTGAGGAGCATCATTTCCTTAAAAACCAGGCAACACAAAGTGATCTGCTCTCAAAGACAGCTCGTGAGCTCAGCGCCCTGCAGAGCCAAGAGTCTCCCACACCTACGGCTGGGAGAAGGAAAAAGCTGCTGACCCAGCTGGTGACAGCAGCAGTGATGCTCTCGGGTTTTGGCCAGGAGCATGGGAAGCCCACATTTAAAAGGCGCATCCTGCTGCTTGTGAGAAAGCACCTGGGTTTTGCCAACCTTTGTCTGGCTGGAGGAAAAGTTCTCCTCCTGCAGACACCGTGCCCCAGCCTGCCCAGCCCCGCTCCTGGACTGGCTCCTGCCGCTGTCTGTCGAGCGGCACTTCCCCTTTCATAAATCACATTTTGCATTCTGAGCATGCGTCTCCTCTTCCATGCCATTTTTTTGTTTTCAGATAACCATTAGCTTAATTAATCAAGGGAAATGCATCATTTCTGATCATCTGCTTTGCCGGCTAAGCCTGGAGCGGCGTGGAAATGCTTCCCACCAAACCATCCCTGGACGTGCCCTCAGCATGGACTGGGGTTCACAGCTCCCCCACCCCCGCCACTCCCAGCACCCTCAGCCACCGCTGCCTCTGCCCATCACCATACAGCCCCATGACACTCAGGGTTGATTAAGTCCCCCGTAAGATTCAGCACAGTGAACAAGCAAAACCATGGTTTTAATCACAGTTTGCCTATTTCTACTTGCTCTCATGCGCATCTGATCGGATTTCAGGGTGCCTACATGGGCAAGTGAGCATCACAGGCACTAAATACACGTCACAAGTTGCCATTCCCCCTGTAGCATCAACTGTAGCAAGAGAAGAACCAAAGTGTTGCTTCCAACCTCATCCACACTGAGAAGTCTGACCGAACAGCTGGGATGAAGCCAGTTTTCTGGCATAAGCTCCCAGGAACCACAGCCGCACGAGCACACCGAGCAGCAGACCTCAGCCAAGCCAGACTGAACCCAATGTCTGCAAGAACAGCACCAATTTACTCCAAGGCTGTTGAGCTGCAGAAACAGCATCTGCATCTCCAAGGGTCGCTTCTCCTCTAATTTAGCCCAACCTGCCGTGGAAAAGCACTCTGGTTCTGGTGCAAGAACATCTGTAGGCAGCACTCGGGCTGACACGGCCCCTGCAGTGGTTCCCATCTGCAGCCCCAGCAGGTGACATGGGGCTGGATGCTGCCCCACTCCCTGCAGATGCCACATGATCCTCGGGAGTTAAGAGGGAGCAGTTACCAAGATGACCTGTGAATTCATTGAAACCAAACGGAGCCTGGGAAAAACCTGGTGGCCCAGAAGTGGGCAGCACGAGATGGAGGGGTTTAGGATGCCTTGGGATCTGCACCGCCCGGGCAGATACAGGCCATGCTGCCACCAGACCCAGGGGCTGAGCCAGGGAGAGGGTGTCCAGGAGAGGCTGAGGCTCCATGGGCAGCTTACCCATGGCCACAGGTAGCTTTGTGTAAGTAAGTTGGGCCCTGCAGTCACCCCAAGCGCTTAGTTGGGCTGCTCGCGAGCTCGAGGCGCCTGTCTGTGCACATCAGCGTTACCACCACCGACATTTCCACCGAGATCATTCCCGGAGGGGAAATCAACCTCACCGAAAGCCCGAGACAAGAGAGGCCAGCAACTGAGCCTGTTCACCAAGCACAAGATTCAGGGCAGCTCTGGTGTCACCGCTTGACTCTGCTTGGGAACACCATAAGGGATCCGGGGAGGGGGAAGTGACCAAGTGCTGCCCCTCAGCCGCCTGCAGATGGACTCCCCAGTCACACTGCTCGGTAGCCACTTTCCCGTCAGGCATTCTGTAAAGAAGTAGCCCTGCACTGTATTTTGGGTGGCCTCCAGCAATTATTAATCTACTTCAGAGACATCTGCAGGACCTTTTTTGCTGGAATTTGGACTGCCTTCCTATCCAGAGCAGCTCCATTCCTCATCTAACTGCGACCCTGCCTGATGCTGGGAATAAACACTGGCAAGGGTTATCCATCTAACCATCACCCATCTAACTATCACTATCCAACTAACCATCACCCATCCATCGCAGACACCTGCCCTGCCAGCGCTCCCAGAAACCTTCCCACTGCAAACCTCATGCAGCCCGTTTTGCTCTGGAGAAGCCCGGTGCTGCTGGGAAACACCGAACCACTATCTCCTATGGCCTTGCTGCCTGCCTGGATGGCACCAGGAGAAAACAGGGTGCCTCCACGTTCTGGGGTGAGGGGGAAAGTCAGACCACTACACCACACACTTGCATCTCAGAGTGGGTTTTAAGCTGCTGGGGGGCAGCCCAGCCCAGCCTGCACAGGGATGCTTGCTGTGCCGTCTGATGCGGTTAAAAAACGCACTCCAAATCCCGGTAGGTTTTGTAAAGGTTTATAGTCCTTTGCAATGATTGCATGATACATTTCTTCCCCCCGTGATGCAGCCCTCGGACCAGGAAGCGCCGCTGGCAGCTCGCGCTCCGCTCCCAGCAGCAGCAGGCTTTGCAATCCGATCTACACTAGCTGCAGAACATCAAATGCACTTTCAACATCTCCATTTAATATTTACATTCAAGCAATTAATAATTGGAAGCTTATAGTTTAGACATTTCTAATAGCAGCAATTTCTATAATAGCTCGTTTAGCTTTAGATAACGATTTTTTTTTAAATTTTTAATCTTTTTTTTTTTTCTTTTTTGCACATAGAAACACCACATGTGTACAGTATCAAAAAATATATACCAGGGATAGTCCTGCGGGTCGGAAGGAGGGCGAGGGGGAACGAGACTAAACAAATGCTGAATGGTTAAAAAGGAGAACAGAAAATAGTCGTTTGATATAGTTTATAAGGTGATCTAGGGACTCCATAAATCTAGGCTTTATATTTCATTATATAAATACCTACAAATAAATATATTAGCGTGGCCGGAGAGCGACCAGCTTTGAGCTCAAACAATACATTTCAATAACACCACGTACAAACGGGAGCAAGAATCACTCGACAAGTTAGCACTGTTAAAATATAATACTATAACTCTGAGTAACTGGCAGGCCCCGTCCTCGCCTGTCCCGGCACTCGCAGGTCCCGGGGCAGCCCCCCGACCATGGGGCTGGAGCAGTGGCGATGACACCCTGCGTGGCAGGGATGGCCGCCATGCCCGGCCCTGCCCCGGCATCCCATTGGCAGAGACAGCGGGCTTGGCCACCGCGGTGTGGACAGGGGGCACATGGGCTCCAGGGAAGGGGCACCAGTACCTTAGAGGGAGGCCGTGGGGCTGGCGGCGCTGGGACGGGCAGGCAGCTCCCATGGGGAGCAGCCGCCGTCCCACCTCACACCGTCACGTACTCCTTGAAGGTCACGGTCAGGCAGTTTGCGGTCACATCTGTGATAATTATATTCCCAAAGAAGGGCTTGAATTCCTGCAGGGACTCGGCCTCCTCCTCCTCCTCCTCCGCGGCCTCCTGGGGTTGCGGAGGCTCCACGGCCGGTTTCTCAGCTGGCGCTGGTGGCACCTCTGGCTTCACCTGCGCCAGGGCCAGCTCGCCCTCCGCCCGCGGTTTGACGCAGCGCAAGTCTATGGGCTCATCCAGGTCCGAATCCAGTAGGATGACCTCCGGCTGGGTGGGGACGGGCAGCTCCGGCTGCTCGGGAGCTGGGGGGCTGAGGCAGGTGGGGGCACTGATGCTCCGGGAGGTCAGGCGCTTCTTGCCCGGCTCCCGCTCTGCGTGTGGCTCTGACAGGCAGCGCTTCCGCGAGCCGGGGTTGGAGAGGTTCAGTCCCATGGAGGAAGGGCTGTGCTCGCAGACAGGACTCAGGGACCAGGGCACGAGATCTGGCTTGGTGGTGAGCTGCAGGGGCTGCTCCACTGGAGGAAGGGGCAGCTCCTTGGCCAGGGGAGACTTTCGGGGACTTTCCTCATGCTCCGTGGGAGGCTGCCGGCCCTCACCCTCGGATTTGCTCAGGGCGTTGCTGCCCACCACCCTCTCCTCCCCCTGCTTCCTCCAAGCCTCCAGCTTCTCCTCCCCACCCTTCTTAGGAGTCCTCTCCTCTGCAGCCCGCTTCCGGGGTGGCTCCCCGGACTTGATCTTCACCGCCTGCATCCCATTCTCCATGTACTTGCTCATGACGATCACAATGCGTCCGTTCTTGTTTTTGTTCTTGACGATCTTCATCTTGCCCCCAAGACCATTGCTGGACACCCGGTCCCTGGGGGGTGGACCAGTACCACTGGACAGGTTCTTCTCGGCTCCGTTCTTGCTCTCCGTGGTCAGGTTCTTGACCGGGCCCAGCAGGTTTTTGGCAGGGCCATGAGCCCACTTGTCTGGGTGGGCAACAAGGGGGCTCTTGCTACTGTCCAAGCAGGCCTGGCTCTGTGGCTCCTTGCTGCTGGGCTGGTAATGGGGCTCGTACATCTTGGGGTCCGGCTGGTAGTGGTGGTGCTTCTTGCTGTTCAGCTGGTAGTAATACTTCCCTTTGCTGTGGGACTGGTGCTTCATGCTGCTCTCCTTGCCGTTGGGCTGGTACTGGTGATGCTTCTTGCTGTTGAGTTCATACTGGTGCTGCTGGCCCTTGCCAGAGGAGCCAAGATCGAGCTTTGGCCTGTTGTCCACAGCAGGGTCCTGCAACCCCGTGAGGATGTTCGAGCGACGGGCAAAGGAGGGAAGCTGCAACACAAAGCCAGGAGCCGCGGTCAGCTGGGGCTGGAGAATAAGACACCCGTGTTCTGGCAGGTGCCAAGGGCACCCATGAAACCCCCTCCACCGCTCCAGTGGCTTTCGTTACGGGACACTGCATCACGGGGCACCGCGTTCTCGAGCAGGCGGCCCCAGCCCACTCCAACTTACAGGCTGTGCATTGCTCCAGATTAATGAAGCAATGAAAAGAAGAAAAGCACCCTTCAATCAGCTGTCTGGGAACGGGGGCCAAGCAGGAACGCCGCTGCCGAGCTTGCGAGCAGCCTGCTAATGCCGCCCGACTGCGGGTGCAGCGGGTCTGCCCTGGCAGCCCAGAGGGGAAGGGGGCTGGGACCGCCTGATGAGCTCAGCGCTGGGGCTCAGGGGGTCCCCGGGGCATTGCGAAGCGCCCGGGCTGCGCGCACGGCTCCTCAGCATGATGAAACCCGCTGAAAGCGGCTCCCCAGGGATGGGGCCAGGCTGCAAACAGGCTACCCGGGAGGCGAGGGGCTGGGCTACACCACACATTTACCTGCACGACCAGCGGCTTTGGCTTGGGCCCCCGCTTGCGGTATCCCATCAGCTGCTCCTGCCGTTCCCTGTGGGGACACGGAGTCAAGGAGAGACCCGAGAGGTGGCACGCAGACCCCCGCTGCGCACCCCTTCCCACACCCCGTGGCTCCTGCGGTGCCAACGACCCTCCGTGGGTTCAGTGAGCTGGCACGGGGGGTGGGGGAGGTGGGCTGCGGGGAGTGATGGCCCCGCAGGTGCGGAGCGGGTGGGGGGGGGGTTCCACAGGAGACGGTGGGACGGGGGCACAGCCGACCCAGTGAGGCAGCAGGCTCCCGCCTCCCCGCGCTGCAGCGAGGGCCTGAAGTTTACAGTTTGCGCCAAAACACTACAGGAAATAAATGCACGGAAAGGAGGGGGGGAGAGAGAGAGAGAGAGAGAGAGAGAGAGAAAAGGCAGAAAGAAAAAAAATAAAAAAGGAAAAAGCCCGTCCAAGCGCAGCGGCGGCGGCAGCGCCGCCTCCTCCACCCGCAGCATCGAATCCCCGGGCAGGCAGGAGCGCAAGGCGCGGCGTGGGGGGAGCGCGGCGCGGGGGACCTTGAACCGGAGGCGTCGCCCGGCAGCCCCACGCCGCCCGCCCCGCCGGGGCCGCGCCCCCGAGTCCGGGCTCCCTGCACACACACTCCCCCTCTCTACCGCCCGGCCCCGCCGCGGCCCCCGGCTCCGTGACGCATCTGCAATTGCCGGAGCGGGTGCCCGCCGCCCCTCCCCGGTCTTCCCCCCACCCTTACAACCCCCTCCCCCCCGCCACTCACCTGTTCTGGAAGGCGATGAGCAGCCGGGGGTCCAGGATGTTCTCCTCCGGCTCCCACGTGTTATATCTTGCGAGAGGGGAGGAGAGCGGCCGTCAGCCGCGGGGCCCCGCCGGGAAGGGGGCCGGGGTCCCGGGTAGGGGTGCCCTGCCGCCGGTCCGAAGCACCGGGCCTGCCTGGGAACGGGTGTCCGGGGTCTCGGGGGAGGGGGATGGGCGGGGGGTGTGTGTATGTGCGTGTGTGTGTGTAGGGGGACGGGACTGTTTATTTAGCGCAGTTATTATTCCGGAGGAATTCTAGGCATGTCATGATGAAATTTTCCAAATCCCCTTTCCCGGACCCAGGAAAAGCGGCCGCGGCGCGGAGGAGGGACCCGGCCGCCGAGTCCAGAACAGCGGCGCGGACCCCCTCCCCGCGCCCCCCTCCCCACCCCCCCCGCCGGCACTGTCATGCAAGCCCCAAATACTCCGCAGCCCGCAGCGGCCGCCCTCGCTCCGCGGCCGGTGCCTCCGCCTCCGCGGGCGGCCCCCGAGAGCCGCGGGCTGCGGGGCGGCGCGGGTTATTTTTGCGGTTATTCCCCCCACCCCCCTCACCCCCCTTCCTTCCCTCCCCCCGCTCGGTTCTGCAATATGGAGCCCGGCTCCCGAGGAGGGAAAGGGGGAAGGAGCCATTTTCTGGTGCACATCAGCCGCCGCCTGCCCGCCTCGCTCAGCTCCCGCCGCCGCCGCCGCCGGGCCCCGAGGCCGCTCCTCACCGCCCGCCACCCTGGCCGGGGCCCTTCCCGGAGCGCGGCGGAGCCCCGCCGCCGGGCCGGGCCGGGCCGCCCCTACCCCATCGCCGTCCCCGTCCCCATCCCCGCTCGGTACTCACTTGGGCGACCATCCCCTCCATTTCACCAGGTACTCGACTCTGCCCTGCGGAGCGCGGGAGGCAAAGACACGGCGTCAGCTGGACCCGCCGCCTGCCCGGCCGGCCGGCCGCCCCCCGCCGCCCCCGCCCTCCTCACCTTTCGGATCCGCTTCTTCTCGATGCTCTCCACGGCGAAGACGTGCTCCCCCACCGCCGGCAGCTCCATGCTGCAGCCCGGAGGGGCCGGGCCGGGCGTCCGCGGCCGCCTCTGCAGCCGAGCTGCGCTCCGGCTCCGGCAGCTCCCGCCGCCGACCCGACAGACACTGAGCCCCGGCCGCCGCGGCACCGCAACCCGTGCAAATCCCGGAGCGAGACGTCAGGGAGGCGGCGCCTCCCGGGCCCGGCTGCCCGTCAACGGCGGGGCCGGGGGATTGGCGCAGACCTGCCGGGGAGCGAGGCGGGGAGGGGGCGGGCGGGGGCCGGGCAGGAGTGGCGCGGAGGCGGGGGGGTTAGGGGGTGCGGGGGGAGGGGGAGCGCGGGCAGCCCGGCCCCCGCCCCACGCGTGACTCAGCACGGCCCCCCCGGGCCCCGCGGCCGGCGGGGGGCGGCAGAGCCCGCGGGGCAGGTGCGCGACCCGCGCCACCGGAGGGGGGTGGTGGGCGTCAGGCGAGGGGGGTGCCGGGGGTGTGGGGTGTGCATTGGCGTGCCGCGCGGTGCCGGCGGGATCCCGGAGCGAGGGAGCAAACCCATCGGGAGGGCTCCACGTCGCGGGTTGTTCTGGGCCTGGGGGGTGGCGGTGCCCGCCCCCGCACGGCCCGGGCCCGCCACCTCCTCTCGCAGCGGGAAGCGTGTGCGAGGGAGCGGCCTCGGGCCCGGCCCGGAGGAGCCCTCGCCCCGCTGCCGGGCCCGGCTCCGCACTACTCGGCGGGGAGCCCGGCCCAAGGGGCACCCGGTAGCGGGGACCCCCAGTTGCAAGATGGCCGGAGCGCCCGGGGGAGCGGGCCCAGGGCAGGTGGCGGCGGCGAGTTTCCCTCGCCCGGTGCCGGAAGCCGCACACGGCGGCGGCGTACGGGGACCACGGGGCTGCCGCCGAGAGCCCGAGGAGGGCGGCTCCGCGCCCTCGCTTCTCATAGGAGCGGGGTACGGGGGCCACGCCGCGGCTCACGCGTGTCCGTGCCGCGGGTTGCCAGCTGGGGGGATCCCCGGCCCCTCCCCTCCCTGCTCCGGGAAACGTGGCGGTGCCGGAACGAAAAGGCGACCTTCCCGGGCAGGTGGAGCGGGGCCGGTCGTGCCCGCCGCTGCTCCGGGCCGCGCCGGTAGCCGAGCGCCTTCCCGGCGCGGAGCCGCGGAGGCTCCGCGCATCCCCCGCCGCGGGGTCGGGCAGCTCCGGGCCTTTCCCGCGCCGCTGCGGGAGCCGCGCCCCTCCCGCAGCACCCGGCCGGGCCGGACGACACGGGGGGCGCGGACATGTGTTGGGCAACTCCCGGGAAGGGGTTGCCGGTGCCGCGCAGAGCCCCCAGACCCCTCGGGGCTCCCGGGACTGGCCGAGTTCGGTCCCCGCAGCTGTCGAGCTGTGTCCCCGGGCCGCCGCCCGGGAAGAGGGGGACGCAGGGGCGGGCGGACCAGAGCAACCGCACCCGGAGCGCAGCGGGGCTGCCCCGGGCCGTGGAGGGGTATGTGTGTGTGTGTCCCGTCGCCGCCGCTCCTCAGTCCCCGCCCGGGCTCCGTCGGACCGCGGCATCCCGCCGGCCAACGGACGGGGCGGCCGTTCCCCGCGGGGCCGGGGCTCCCGGTAACTTTCGCCGGGTTCCGGGAGCGGCGGGGCCGAGCCCGAGCGGGGCCGCAGCGGCTCCTCTACCGGTCAACAGCACCCCGTCCTCCCAGGGGGCCGGTCCCGCAGCATGCCCGTGGCCATTCCCCGGCAGCAGCCCGTGTCTTCGGGGACCCTTCCCGACCACGAAGGTTCGGGGGGCACCGGGGAGGCACCGTTGAATGTCACCGCGCCGGAGACCATAACAAAGACGCAGCCGCCGCGATCGTAGAGCCGAGCCAATAAAAAGCAAACTGATATTACAATTTTGATTTCCCAGGAGGGCCGAAGGGGCTTAATGTAAGAATTATTATCCATTGTGAACAGCAGCCGAAAGAAAGCACAGACAGGAAGATTTAAATATTTTTTTTTAACTTAGTGGTTTTGCTAAGAAACGTACATCCATTGAAATTTATGCCAGCAGAGTTTGTTAACCCTCCCCTTTGACATTTCAAGCTTCTCCTGTTGCCAGAGGAGACAAGCCGAGCACAAACCACTAATGCTTGCAATAAAACTAAATGCCCAGGGACGAGCACGATTTGGTGCAATTCCCCTCCAATCTGGGTAAGCTGCAGAGTGCATCCAGCCCACAGGACCGAAGCGCTCCAGGCCCAGCCCGGCCAGGAGGAACACAGCCGGGAAGGGGAGATAAGGATGGCAGCTGCTGCCTGGCTGCATTTCTAGGCATATAATATATATATTTTTAAAAATGTGCCACCACACATCCTTGGCATCTCTCTAGCACCTGCCTCAGCAGCAGTAGAGGCCATTGATGATCTGTAATATTTTTTTTTAAGTGAAAACAACACTGAAAAGTGACATTAAAAGCATTTTAATAATTGCTTGACTCGTCGTCTCCCACAGCTCAGCACCAGCTCCTGTCCTGGAGGTTCCAGCAGGATGTTCATCTGCTTTCTGTTACTGGGCTGATTGCACATGATTCGCAGTAATGATTGTAATGGTGGTGATTTTCTCTCTCTTACCTTGCTCAGATAGCAGCAGTTCATGAACTGATACATCTTTCCCTTTGTCAATTTGAAAGAGGACACCTTATTTGAACCACATAAAATATCCTAAATAAGGAAAGCAGGAAACGTTTCCAACTGCTGCCTCTTCCTAACTGGTCTGGGCATATCACAGGGGCAAGGAAAGAAAAAGAAACAAAAGCCAACCACTGCCTTTTAAAGCCAAGACAGCAGTTTAATACCATGCAACTAGTTTGATTTGCTGGTTTATCAGGCGGGTACAAGGTACAGACCCACATCCTGTGGGTATTCTGCCCCTGGGCAAAAATTCACATCCCCTCCACCTGCAGAGCATCCTCGATGGGTTCACTGCCCCTTTTGGCAAGGGAAGCTGTCCCCTGTGGAGGTGCGAGGAACAGGCAGACCGAGCACAGGGGCTCCAGCCACCCACTGTGTGCCTGTGCTGTGGGCAGCCCAGGAGGGCCTGATCCTGAGTGGGGGCTGCGGGGGTGCAGCTGTAAGACAAAAACCTCAAACAGCCAGAGACAGATGGGCTTCCTGCAGGTGCTAGGAAGCACACTGAGATAATTTCCCTCCCCCCCGATGCTTGCTAGCCATGTTGCCTCCTACTACCCAGAGCTGATGTCTCTCTGGGTTTGTTCTTTCCACCATCAGTTACAAACTTCTTACCCTGGAGACAGAGCCAGCTCCATGGCAGCATCTGCCTCGCTTGGGTTGGGCTCTGCCCCTCCGAAACACAAGATCTCCTGCTTCCCCTCGCCCCTCACACCGGTAGCTCCTGCAGACCTGCTGTATGTTTGCTGTCAAGCAGCACTGATTACACATGCCGTCATTTCTGATGTTGCTCATTAGCCTGTATCACTATTAGCAATTCAAACCAGCAACTCTTTTCCAGCTGCAATCCTCCAACCCCACTACGAAGGCTCCAAGGTTGCAACTGGGGGCACTCAGCTTCTCCTCCTCCCTGCCCTGGCAGGACCAACAGCTCCTCCTGGAGCTGGAACAGGCCAGGGGCACTCCGGGCTAAGCACCAAACAACAACAGAAAGTTAATTCATTAATAGTTACAGCGTTCCCTCCAAGGCCACTCTCACATGGACTTTGTGACTCTCTTGCATTCCTGTGTCCTTGAGGGAGGGGGAGGGCGCTGGCCCCATTCATTCCTACCTGGCCGCCCGCAGCCTTGGCCAGCTGGGCTCATGGATTTGCCCTTCTGCTTTTGTCAGCTCTGCCTTGAACTGGAAGTTGTGGACAGTCTGAAAACCAGATTAGAATATAGCCCTTGCTGAGGTCAACACCGTGCTGGAGTTGAAGAAAAGATGAGTAGGTAGGCTTGGAAGATAAAGACAAGCATAAAACAACCCACAAGCCCCAAAACCCAGCCAGCCAATCAATAGGATGCCACGAGGTAAGATGCACACAATGAAACCCCGTTCCAGGTTGCCAAGGCAAATCTGTCAATAGAGTATTGAACAAGCAAATCTGACTTGCAATTATTGTCTCCTTCTAAACACAGGCTGCCCCTTTGCCTTGCAGTTCAAACCCAGTGCTGGTGCTGAGAAGCACAGCTATTGCTGGCCCAGGGCTGTTTCAAAATGATGAGGGAAGAGTCAGCTCTGCTGGAAGCTGGGCTGGAATTTACCCTGTGTGCACTGAAAGCCCCTGGAGCATCCCCAGCACCTTCACTGAAGTGACATGCGCCCTGCTCCCAGTGTAACAGGCTCCCTAAAAGCAGCAAAACCCCCTCTGCAACCAACTCTTTTACTCAACAAAGCTTTCAGTAAAACATACTGGACCGTGGAGCACACCAGAGTCTGTTGGGACACCGGTGCAGGAGGAAAACAGGCTCAGAGTGCCCAGTGCTTTGTGATGCTCCGGAACACGTGGTAGCATCCAGGCACTCAAGGCTGGGGCTGTCAGTGGTGGCCCTGAAACCAAAGCACAGCAGCAGGGTTTGGAGCTGCCACTAACCACCCAGAGGCAGCAGTGGGAAAATCTAGAGGTAAAACCACCACGAAATTGGGTCATCACACAGAAAGGTAAATGGCTTCCCCAGCGCATCGCTGTGGGAGCACGCGGGGCCACGTTAGGTGAATTCTCTTTTGCTGGCACTGCTTCCAGCACAAACCAGGAGAGGCTGAGCCAGATCCCCAGGAGCGAGGAGACACTTGTCAGCATGCTCCCACGCTGGTTGAACCACACACAGCAGAGCCTGCCCATGGAGGGGTTGAGAGGCCAAGTGCACGTGGCACCGTTACCCAGAGCCGTTGTTCTGGGGACAGCCAGGTCCCCCTCTCCCACCTCCCCTCTCTCCTGGAGCACCCCTGGGGGAGAAAGCCCTGGAGGAAGGAGGTGACAACCCTGCTCTGTGGAGCCACTTCGGGGAGGGCAGCACAGGAGGCAGGATCCCATCCCAGGAGGCTCCATCCCTTTGGGACTCAGATGGGAATACCCCCTTCCTCAGAGCCCATTTCTGCTGCGCCTTCACCCCCCAGCCTCAAGCCTGGGTGCCAGCAAGAGATCCTCAGACCATCTGTCTTTAATCTTCTTAGAGTCAGGCAAGTCAGGAGACCTTCAGAGGAAAAAGGCACCGAAGTCCCTCCATCCCTGGCCACATCCCTCCTTGCACAGCACACGGCTGGGCTCCTGCCTGCCCCACATCCCCAGAGCCAGGCAGAACTCCAGGGACCCCAGGCAGTGAGCCCAGGGAAGCATTCCTGCCAGCAACGGCATCCCCCTGCCTGGGGGTTGGGGGTGTTGGAAGGGGACTGTGTGTCTGGGGCAGAGGGAGATGGGAATCCATGCAGGGACTTGGTGCGCATCATCACTTTGTCCTGCCCAGCACCTTCTCTGTCGCCCCCCATGGCCCTTGGAGAGGACTGTGCCCTGAGCTCTCTCCCTTCCCTTATCACTTAAGCCGCTGCTGCTCCTCGGCAGCTGAGTGTAATGATGAGATTTTCTCCATTAACGAAGCTCTGCGCATGTGTCTCCTGGCCAGGCTGCAGCCCACTGGTGGGAGCAGTGTGGAGCCACGCAGCTGCCCAGCGACTTGTGAGAGGATTTCCATGTTCCAGGCAAGCTTTTCCAATCTTCTCCATCCACTAGAACCCCCAAAAACTGCCTCCAGAAAATTTAACAGTGCTGACACGCTGCAAGCACCAGGCAGCTCCACAAAAATCAAAGGAGAAGCTGCTGGAGTCAGATTTGATTTTGGACACAAACCCCCCTCAGTGTATCAAACGAAGGTTCCTCTGCAGCAGGAGCCACACAGGGAACGCTCAGGGCCCCATGCACCAGCCAGGATGGCTCCAACTGGCCCAGGGATAACAGCTTTGGGGTGGCCCTAAAATTTCCTCTCCCCTCTCCAGGTAGGAGCTAAACCATCACCTGTCCCACACCCACTGCAGAGTGTGGGAAAGTCAGAGGATCCAGGATGTCTTGGTGAGGAGAGCAGGTTGGGGTGATGATTAGGAGGTGGGTTGGAAATGCCATGAGTGGAGGCATGGGAAGAAGTTATCCTCTGCTGCTTCCCAGGGCTTTTCCCCCACACTCAAGAAGACAAGAAATTCCCTTTTCCCTAGGAGCCAGGCTGAGAAGCTGAAGCTCATTTCACATGGAGGAGGGAGAGGAATGACAGCATCCAGACAGGTACTGCCCTATCCCAGCAGACAGAAGCCTCTGATCACGCTCTTTAATGAGCAAATCCACCAAACTGCTCCTAACGAAGTGAGTCAAGGCACACACCTCTGGGGTCCTCATCTCTTTCTGGGGGAGCACAAAGCCTTGGCCACACAAGCCCCCAGGTATGCGGCTTTGTGCTGTGCAGCCTGATGGCAGGATAAGGGTGGATGCTGCTGTGCTGGACAGTTAACCTGAGCTTCCAGGGAAGTGTTTCCAGCCAGAGCCTCTCTGCATGGGCAGGTGGGGAGATGCTTCACTGGAAGGGCTCAGTTTAGAAACAGAAACATTACCTCCATGTTTCAGAGAGCAAAGGAGATTGGAGCAGCTTTACCCAACATTTTGTTTCAAAGCATCACCTTTCAGAGAACATTGAGCACAGCCCCAAAAACACCTGCAGGAGACAAACCAGCACCCAAACCTCAGCACCAATACCCACTGCTAGACTTGCCATACGCAGCAAAGTCCCATTTCTCCATCTCACGTGGCTGCAAAGCCAGCTCACTCTGCCCACAGCAATGCCAGTGCTGGCCTCTGCTCACCACACATCAGCTGCTCCTCTGACCATGCTCTCACCCTGGAGCAGGGAGGGTGCCCTGCCCATTCCTCCCTGCTGAGCCTGCGGGCTCCTGGTGCTGCTTATCCCTCCCGGGCAGGAGCTGGGCTCAGCCCCAGGAGAAGGGGCTTCAGCCAGGGGCATGGCAAGCCCAGAGGTACAGCCCAGCCCCTGTCCCACCCACATGAGAAACTTTTCCTGAGAGGGATGAGTCTCCACAGAGAACTTCCCTGGCTACAAAGGAAGGTGAGTGGCTCATGCCAAGCTATTTAAGTGCAGAGACTGACTGATTGACTGATTGATTGACTGATTGATTGATTGGCTAAGATTACAGCTGAGGAGAGTGTATCTGCAGGAGCTGTCTGGGAAGGGTGATTGGTCCCATGGGGAGCTGCCCCTGGCACATGGGGAGCAGCGAGGATGGGAAGCAGGGGAAGCTGCAGCCCTCCTGCACCGGGACCTGTGTGCTCGGTACCATGCAGCTCAGGCGGCAGAGCTTTGATCTCCATGCTCTGCACCACCCACGGCTGCCAGGTCATGTTCACGGAGCACCCGGTACTGCTGAGCTGTGGCTCTGGCTTCCCACCCACGGCCAGGACCAGCCTCCAGCAGAGCGATTGGGCACCACATGGCGTGGAGCTAAACTGGCACTCTGGCCTCCCCTCCTTGGGCAGCGCAGTGATGAGAGTGGTAACTGCCCGTAGATGGGAGTGATAGTTACTGGTTTGGGCTGGGACAGCTTGGGGGGGCTGCAGGAAGAGGAGCAGGAGAGGGCCTTGTCAGCACATGTCCTGCCTCACGGTGCTGGAATGGCACACGGCGGATGCTGGCACGCGGCGAAGTGCTGGTGGTCATGGCACATTGCCCGGCCCTTCCCAAGAACCACAGAGCTGAGCCCTGGGCTGAGCTGCCCAGGAGTGAGGAGATGCCGACTGCCACCTCGCAGCCTGTGATGGGACCCTCAGACTGGGAGGGGGTGTCCATCAGTGTCCCCAAGGCGCTGGCTGCTGGAGTGGGCAGCGGGTGGGCTTGGAGCTGTGCTCCTGGGTCTGCTCCAATGCAAATTGAGATGGGATCCTCGCTCCAGGCACGTGGGAGTGAGCTGGGAGCTGCTGGGACGGATCCACATCTGTGCCGTGGGCAGGGAGACGGCGCAGCCAGGGCTCGAGCGAGTGCTGCTGTGTGGCAGCGAGGGGCTACGGCCCTGCACATCTCCCCTCCGGCCGATCCATCGCTGGCATCCGGCGCTTGACAGAAGAGTCTCGGTTTCGAAAGGGCGCTGCTGCTGGAGGCTCGCCTTCGTGCATGCTGGGGAGGCTCGCCGTCGTGCACGCCGCTGCTGCGTGCAGGCAGAGGGAGGGAGGAAGCGTGCGCGGCTCTGTGGTCAGGCAGTTTCCATCCTCCCTGCACCTGAGCAGAGGCAGTGGCACAGCTCAGCAGCAGCCCTTCCCTCCGGCTGCCTGCCTCAAGGCGCCAGCCGGCTTCCTTCCGCCCTGCCAGCATCGCCTGGGCAGGTTTAGCCAGAGCTCAGGGCTGGCTGGTGGGACCGACCCAGTGAGTGCCCTGACGCTTCATCCTCTCAGCAGCTTACACCAAGCGTTGGTGTTTTCAAAGGTTTCAGGAAGATTTACTGGCTGTGCTGTCCTCCCTCTGCGCATTATGTGGTCACCAGAGCTCCCTGCTCTAAAGCTGCTTAGGCCAGCCCAAGTCGAGACGCGTTTCACCCATTGGAAGCACACCATTTGCTGGGGAGGGGGGTTGAGCCTATCACTACTTGCAGGGTGAAAAGCAGGAGGGTCTGTGGTCTCGCTCCCCTCTCCCAAGGCCGTGCATCACACAGTGGGGGGTCCGCTCTGTGCCCCCACTCCTGCCACACTGTGGGGCTCAGGCAGAGACTCATCCCCTGGCATGGGACACTCTGCTGCTGCAGAAAGCTCAGCCCTGGGACCGGATGAGATTTGCCTGGTGTATAAATCCCTTAAACCCAAAGGTTGATAATCAGCAAGTCCATGGTGTGTGCGTTGAAGAGGGCAGAGCAGGCCCTGGGCTCCTGGCTGGTGCCTGGGGTTCACCAGCTTACACTGGGCTTAGGGGACTGGGAACAGCTGCACAGGAACTGGGTGAGCCCTACTGGGGAGCCAGACTGGTCGCTGACTGGTTAGACTGGCTTCTCTTCACCAACTTCTGCCCCTCCTTGGACTACCTGTATTTGGTTCTCTAGAGACGAGCATTTGTTGTGGGACTCAGATTGGGCTCCGGGGACCCTGCACCCCTCCTTGCCTGGCAGAGGGGTCCTGTCCCATGGTGACACTGTCCCAGGCTCTGCAGGTGCCGGTGCCTAACCCTCGGATGCTTTTCCCTGTGGAGTGTTCAGGAGCAGGCGTTGCAGTTCACCCGTGGGAGAGTGACAGAGCAGCCTGGTGAGAGCAGAGTCCTGTCTGGAGAGTCTCGCAGCCTGAGGAGACCCTGCATCAGGGACCCCTCTGGGCAAGGGAATCCTCTCCACTGAGCCCCCCACTTCTGCTTGTCATCCTCTGGGTTATTTTAACGGGAGTGCTGTCTTTTCAGTGGTGGAGTGGCAGCTCCATGGGGAGTTTTGGACCCCTCTGGGCCCCCCAACCCCGGGTGAGCTGCAGCAGGGCACAAGGGCAGAGTGTCACAAGCTGGATGCATGGGTTCCAGCTGAGCCAGAAGCATCCCGGTGTGGAGGACAGCAGCCCAGCCTGGCTGGCAGGGATTCCCAGCCGTGTCCAGCACCAGCCACAGTGCAGTGCCGAGACTCAGCCCTTGGGGAACAGGCAGCAAGCGATTCAGCTGTGGCCAGGGCAGACCTTGACATGTCCCAGGAGGGCTGTTAGTGGGTGAAGGGACAGAGCTGCTGGTCCTTGGAAGGATGGAGTGCTCCCTCCTCGCAGGAGGCTGAGCAGGGCTGTGGGCTGTTCCTTGGAAGGCTGCAGACCACCCTCCTTTTCACTTCCCCTTCTCTTGGGTGAGTGCATGTGCCCTGGGCAGCTAATTTTAGGCTGCTGCTTGCTGCCTGGTTTCCCCTGGGGATGCTAAGCAGGTTCTGGGAACTCCAGCTGTCTCTCGGGCAGTGTGAGAGATGCTTCGCTTCCTGGGCTCCCTCCTTCGCTCCTCCACACTCTGCATTTCTGCATTTCAGAGTGCCAGCTCTGCATTTCCCTACAGCTGCCCTGGGAGACCCCCAGCACGCCCCTCCCCAGGTCCTGCAGCTCCTGGGACAGGCAGGACAGCCTCATCTGGGGATGGGGGTGTGTGTGTTGAATTACACCCCAAGTGCATTTCCCCACTCAGAGAGTTTTCTGGATTTTTCTGGGATGTGTGGGAGGGTTTGCTCACCACGTTCACACCCCATGGCTTGGCTGAGTCCAGGATGGGGACACATGGTATGCTGTTCAGGACACCCCTCTGCTGCGTGTGCCATTCTCAGCAGACAAAACTTGCCAGTGGTGCCTGGGGAGCCACATGCCAAAGACCCAAGGGACCACCGGGCTGGGCTCTCTCCCACCCCTCCCAGCCCATCACCCAGCGGCACTGGTGCCCAGCTGAGCAGTTCTGAGGTTGCCCTTGGACCTGAGCTCCGTGCAGCAGCCAGCTCCATCCAGCCCAGTGGAAGAGGTTCGGAGCTCTTGTTGGAAACAGGCTCTCTGTAGTCACAGTGTAGATGATTTTGAGTTCCAGCAGTTAGATCCGGTTGGGTTTCCCTGCGATGGATCAAGGAGTTCTCCCTGCCCTGAGGAGCATCCTCCCCAGTGTGGGTTGCCCCGATGGCCTTGTCTCTCCCCTGCTTGGTCGCTCGTTGGAATAAACCGCCAAGCCCAGACTCTGGGGCTGAGACAGTCTCAGGCTTCCAGCATCTGCGAAGAGACAGGAACAATGAGAGACATGAGCCAAAGAGCAAAGAGCAGCAAAGAGCAGCAGGACCGTGTGTGGGAGCATGGAGAGGACAGGTGAGCGTGAGCCCAGGGAAGGGCTGGATCTTCTGCCTGGCACCAGGGTCTCCGATGGGGCTGATGATCTGCTCAGGCAGACGGGATGGCAGGGTGTGCGGGCGGCTGTGACGCTGATTCATGGAGCTCTGTCACTGAAAACACAGCCACTGTCCTGGCCCCTGAGGATTTACAGCCTGTAAGGGGGAAATATAGAAAATTCAGCCTCCTGGCTCTGCTCATGCTGAGGGGACAGCCAGGAGCCTGGGTGCAGCTTGGGGCTCAGTCCCAGGCTGCCATGAGCAGCAGCCCCCTGCTCCCACTCCCTTTCTGTCCTGATGCCCATGTCAAGCCCGTGCTGATGTCTCACGACCCCTGGCACGGCCAGCGCCGACCGGGGAGATCTCACGCCTGTCGCAGCCTGTGAGGGTGTGTTATGGAGCCCAGGGTCAGCTCGAGCTGTGCTGGACCTGAAAGGGAGGTGGGGACTTGCTAGAGCCCCACAGCTCTTGGGGGTGACACCGTGGGGACGGTGGAGTCATTTGGTTTCCGACACACCCCATGTCGCTCGGTGGGGCACACCCTTTCCTCCAACGGGGAGCCCAGCCCGCCCAGCCACAGGCTCCCCCCAGCCCTGCCCGGGTACCATGCAGGAGAAGGGTTCCCAGGGCTGGTGGGGCTGGCCACCCCCTCATCTCTCTGCAGCGCTGTGACCAAAACCAGGACCACGTCTCTGCCCCAGCCTGGCATGAGGCACGCTGTGCTGGGGTGGCTCGGGGGCATGACAGGGTGCGAAGTGATGCTGTGCACATCTGTGGATGGATACAGGGATGCAGGGCTGTGCAAGGCAGGGATGGGGGTGTGAGACAGGGATGGGGGGGTGTATGCGTGGGATGGGGATGTGGATGTGTGGGACAGGGATGCAGAGCTCTTAGGGACCCCCCAGGTGAGTGGGGTGCTGCTGACATGGGGCACTTTGCTGCTCAGCCCCAGCTCCCTGAGTGTGGCTGCCCAGGCTGGGGGGCCGTCCGGGCAGCCCTCAGCGCTGTGCTCGGGGCCAGACGGGGAGGCTCCCGTCTCCTCCGTTCCTGCAGCCCATGTTTGGGCCGTGGCTGCAGCAGGGCCATAAAAGGCAGCGTGGGGAGGGCGCTGACGTGGGGCCCACGGCGTCGGGGCCGCTGCGCTGGGGAGCTGCCGCTGGGAATCGGGGCTGTGGGGCTGCCCCGCAGAGGGGATGCTCTGGACTCCCCCAGCCGGTTGCTGCCCTGCAGCAGGTGCCCTGCTGCCCCTGGGAAAGGGATGGGCAGCCCCTGTCCCTGTGGGCAGTGACCCACCTCAATACAGTGGGTGCCCAGGGTGCTGGGGAAGGCGTCCCACTGGTCCTG
Organism: Hypotaenidia okinawae; assembly: GCA_027925045.1. NCBI lineage: Eukaryota > Metazoa > Chordata > Aves > Gruiformes > Rallidae > Hypotaenidia > Hypotaenidia okinawae. The sequence continues at coordinate 10,540,737 of BSDF01000018.1, read as the reverse complement.
CACGGACACGGTCAGAGCCCCAGTGCATCACACAGCCCTGGGAAGGGTCTTGCTTAGTCTGGCAGCCAGGTCTGCTCTTCTCTGACACCATCGCGGGGTGGCCGTGGCAGTCCACAGCACGGGGAGAGGCTTTGCAGCTGAGACTGGCCCAGGAGGTGTCACTGATGCTGAGACATGGGAATCAGAGGGACTGGAGAGACTGACGTTCTTGAAAGCACGGAAACAAAATCCATGGTGAAGCCACGCTGCTAATACATCCTGGGGCATGCTCAGGCTTGGAGGCTGTTGGAGGGAGGGGAAGGGGCAGGAGCTGAGGCAGAGGGGAAGGAGCAGCAAGCTCAAGAGCTCATTACATATCAGGATGGCAGATACGGCCGTGGCAAACTTGGTCCAAGTGTTTCAGCTGAACCGAGCTGATGTAGGAGCTTCTGTGACACAAGTGGGCCCCAGAGCTTGGGGGGTGCTCAGTGAGCTGAGGTCCAGCAGATGTGCAGTAAATGCACTCAAACCAGCCAGCTCCAGAGGGCAATACCAGGCAAAAAGGGGAGGCCATGAGATTTTGGGGGGATGTAGGAAGACTTCTTCTTTCAGGGGGTCTGGCTCTGGCTCAGCCAGGGAAAGAAACACCCACCGAAACCCAGAGAGAAGAGTGGAGATGGGCAGATAACAGACCCATCACAGCAGAGTGACTAATGGGTGGGGAAAGCCTGAGTGGGCTGGTCAGGGTGGGGTGTGAGCCAGCGCTGAGGAATGTGAGGAAGATAAACAGTGAGGAGGAAGGGCGATTCCCCAGGTATCCAGATATCAGGGTGGGCAAAGTGTGAAGGCTGGAAAGCTGGAGTTGTGTGCTGGGACATGCTTCCAGCTGGGGAGGTGGATGGGGTGGGGGGCAATCTCCCCACAAGGCACTGATGTGAATTGGGCAAAGGCTGGCAGGCTCTCCTGGCACGAGATGCTGGCACAGGAGTGCTGCCAGTGCTCCCAAGCAGCATCCCAGAGGGACCATGGTGGCAGCCGTGCCCTTGCTAAGCTGTGCCCCTGTCCCAGCACCCAGCACCTTCCTTGCTCCTGCTTCCTCCAGCTCCCGGGACGAAGCATCCCTGTGACACGCAGCCCAGTTGCGGCCGGTTTAGACCTGGAATTAGGCAGAGCAAACCCCTGTTAACAACATCCCCTTGCAGGGGGCTGGGGGCTGCGGCCCTGGGGGCTGGCAGGTGCGGGCGAGAGCGGCTGCCTGTGCCCGCTGCCGAGGACGCGGGGCTGATTCATCTCTTGCTCCTGCTTACGTACGTTCACGCTGTTCGTTCCCTGCCTGAACAGCTAAATTAAACCCAGCAACAATGGGCCATCGATTATCCCATTATATTTCCATCGGGCCTGACTTCACAGCTGGCTCCTGGAGGGGCAGCACACGTGGCCTTGGCCAGGCACTGAGCAAACAGCCCTGTGCTTGGCTCTGCTCTCTGGAGCCCCGAGCCCGATGTGCCACAGCCCCGCATCGGCCACGGGCCGGTCCGCTGGCAGGGATGGCACAGCACCTGCAAGAGAAACAGCCCCTGTTCAGGGGGACTTCCCCATCCCCAGGGGGCTCCTGGGGAGCATCCCAGCTCTGGCAAGCCGGGGGCTTGTTCCAGCTGTTTGCACGGGCTGTGTCCTCTCTGCTCCCTGCTTTCTGCAGGGCTGTATCCCCAATCAGGTCCCCCTCTCCCTTGTTGCTTCCTGCTGGCCAGCTACAGCAGAAGCAAACACTGTCTGCCTCTTCCTCTTGTGTGTGTTCCTTGTGAAGCCCAGGAGAAGTCTGGGAAGATGGGGTCCTGCAGGTTCCCCCATCCCATCCCATCCCATCTCATCCCATCCCATCTCATCCCATCCCATCCCATCCCATCCCATCCCATCCCATCCCATCCCATCCCATCCCATCCCATCCCATCCCATCCCATCCCATCCCATGCAGAGGAACAGCCCCAAGAGTTTCTCCCCATGTCACCAATTTCAGCCTTGCTTGTTCTGAATCTTTTTATTACCCAAGCTGCTGAGGAGTGTTTTTCAAGAACAGAAGGGTCAGCACGTGCAGACCCTCATCTGCTGCCCTGCAGTACCCACCCTCCTGGCAGAGCTCCAGCTCTGCTCTGCCCCACACTTCTGTGATGCCCAAGAGCATCCAGGTGCCCTGGAGTATCCTTCCTTCCAGCAGGCATTTGCAGAAGGGCTGGGTCAGGCTGTGTTTGTGGCAGCAAGGAGAGGGCTGAGCACCCCTGGGGTGGTCCTGGGTGATCCAGGCAGTGCTGTGTGGCGTGACAATCCAGTGAGGGTCCCCAGTCTGCTCCGTACATGGAGCTGAGCTGGTTGCCCACTTCCAGTGTACAGCTTGTTGGGAGGGGTGGCTCCAAAGCAGCACAGTGGAGCGATGACGGTGATGCTGCTGGGGATGCTTCTTCGCTGCAGATCTCCTACCTGCGTCAGCAGCTGAATTCCCTGGTCTCATTCCCCACTCCAGCAGCTCCTTAACCCTTTCCTCCCGCAGCTGCGCTGTGAGGCAGCACGGCTGAGCTCACAGGCTTCTTGGAGCTTGCATCAGGGTGGCTGGGACCCTCTGGGTGCAGGCTGGCTGTGGCAGCCCAGCCTGACCCTGTTCCCATGTGTCTGCAGGAGGGGACACAGCATTTTCCAGCTTGGAGAAGCTGCTCCACACCCTGTTTGGTGCACCCAACTCTCCTGCATCCTTCCTGTGGCACCCCTTTCCCTGGTCCTGGTCCTGGCTGTACCACATCCCTGTGCACCCTCGGCAGCAGCCGGCACTGCCGGGGGCTGGGGCTGCTGCAGGGGCTGAGGCGTGATGTCCCCACTGTCCCCGCTCCCTGGGGAGAGCCAGCAGCACAGTGACTGCTGCTCACCGAGCACCTTCCCCGGGCTCCCTGCTGCAGCGCAGGCATCGGGGCAGATTTATCACCTTGGCAGAAGGCCTAAAGGACAGCTGGTGTTTGGGCTGTTTCCAGGGTTCCCAGTCACTGCTGGAAGTTTTTCAGTGCCCACCCTCCCATGCAATACATGGGAATCGGGTTCCTGGAGCTGGGACCCAGCTGCTGGAGCTGATTTTGGGCCAGGCAGCCTTCCTGGTGGGTGCTCTTGCTCCCTGGCATGAGGGGTACAGAGGGCTCTCTGCCTCCATCCTCAGCACAGGCTCTGCCCAGTGCTGAGGGCTCAGGGTCATGCAGGGTTTGGGATCCCTCTGATGGGGTGTTTGCTGTGTCTCCACAACACCTGGGGTCTGAAAGAGCCCCCCTTCCCACCCCCTGGGTGCAGCAAGCCAGAGGGGAAGTGTAGCTTGGTGCTCCTGGGAGGCTGCTGGGATTTGAGGGGACAGTGACTGTAGCATCCTCGGCGTGCTCGAGGCTCAGGAGGAAGGAGCTGGGGAATTGAAGGTGGCTGCTGACAAGCCCCAGGCATTGTGGTGGCCAAGGGATGGGATTCAAGGGCTCTGCCCGTGGCAGGCCGTGCTCTCTGGGCAAAACAGGACTGATGGGGCTGGCAGCCATCAGGGCTGAGGCTTGGGGTGGACAACACACCTGTTGAGAGCCTGGCTGCCCACAGAGCCCAGGCTCTGCATCGTGCAGGGAGCCATTCCCCAGAGCTGCAGGTGTCTCTGCAGCTGCTCTGCCTCCCTCCAGGAGCTGGGAAGGGCTGGAGGCATTGCAAGCACAGAGGTCTGGCTGTGTATAAGGACCAGCTTGGCTCACCCCAGAGCCAGGAACTCCCACTGGGGCTCAGCCAGCATGGGGGGAGACCAGCAGCTGGAGCAGTGGCACTGGGATGGCATCGGGGCTCAGCGAGGCTCTTCCTGGTGCTGGTCCTGGGATGGTTCATTCAGGTTTTAAGTTTTTAGACTTTTTGGGGGTTTGTTTTCTGTTTTGTATAAGCCTGTGAAGGCAGGATACAACTTTGGCCCAGCATGGGCAGGATGCAGCAAGACCCCAACTCTGCACATCCCTGGGGGATGCTGACCTCAACCAACACCTGAAAGCACCTGAGATATCTCTGAAAGCAAAGCTGAACCTGAGTGTTGGTGCTCATGTGTTGTGGCCCTGGGGACTTTGACAGGAGGGTGGGTTTTGATTTGGCTTTGTTTTTCTGCTTTTGTTTTTTCTGCACCATGGCAGGCTCTGTTTATTTATGTATCTGCCAAGATGCCAGCCTGCCGAACGGAACGGAATGGAGCGAGCTTGCCAGGGGAAACAGAGGGGAAAACCCACCCTCATGTTGATGTCCCTTCCCCTGAGACTGGCTTGGGCTTTGTTTTAAAGGTGAGCTGCAGAACATCTGCTTAAGTGACAGCAGCTTGCAGACAACGCTGGGTTTGGAAACAAGCCGACAAAGCTATGAGGGTGGGCAGGGACCCCTCAGCTTCCTGGGGCTAGAGGCTGAGCCCAGCCTTTCAGGGAAGGGAGAAGGACCCAGGGATAGTCCCAGCCTGGGGATGGCTCATCCTGATGCCGCAGGTGAGAGCTCAATGCAGCCTCTGCTTCCCTCTCCAAGCCCTGGTCTCCACGCTGGGCTGGCTGCTGAAGAGCTCAAAGGCTTGTCCAGCCAGAACTGGCTGGAGAATCTCCCCAGCACTGACTATTTCTCTCAGCCCCATTTCCTTTATCAGTTTCAGGCATAACATTTATTTTAACTACCCCTGGGTTGGAGCACAAAGGGGGCCATTTGCCCCCCACCCTGGACTGGTAGGATGCTACAGCATGGCCGGTCAGTCCATGGCCGCTGCCCCCACCACGACCATGGGAGCTGCAGGTTGCCTTTGGCAAGGGACCCAGGCCAGAGCTCGGTGCATTCAAGCATCAATCCCCAGAACCAAACCAGCCTGTTGGGCTCATTCTGGGGACTTGTTTCATGACGACATTACCCAAATATTTCCTCATTAAACCCAGCACCACCCCAACACACGCTGCTCTCCGCCTGGCAGGTGGATGTGCTCATCCAGACCCAGGATGGAGAAAAACTGGACAGTTCTTCAAGCTGAACCTGCTGTCAAGCACTGGAGAAACAGTGGAGGAGCCCAGGGGTGGGAGCTTTGTCACCCTGGGGAGCTCTGCCCACCCCTGCACCCCCCTCCAGCCCTGGCTCTGCCCTGACACCCACCGCAGCCACTGCCGCATCCCCTGGCCCTGGGATGAGCTGGTGTGACTGGCTGGGGAGGGGAGGTGGTGCTGAAGGAGAACCACGGGCACATCAAGGCAAATGGCTGTGGGTGGGTTCAGCTGATCATATATATATTTAAACTGAAAATTCTGGCCTTTTTTTAACCCACTGGTGGCTGGCCCATGGATGTGAGCGGCCACAGAGCTCCTGCCACACTGGGCACTGGGCTTTAGGTACTGCCTGACCATGCAGCTTCCAGACTACAGCATCAAAACTGCCCCAAAATGGTTTTCATGAGGCAGAACCCCTGTGAAATGTGATGTGAACAGCGCAGGGGATTGTCCTTGCACTCTGCTCAGCTCCCCTCTGCCCCGGGTCAGCTCCCCAGGGAGAGGGAGCCACGGGCAGAGACCACCAATGCCACAGCGTGGCACGGCAGCTGGGAGCCACGGTGATGGCCACCGGCTGAGGGGTGTGGGCAGAAGATAAGCTCTGGAAAGATCCTGCTTTTTCTCTAAGAAAACCACAGTCTGGGGAGGTGGGAGGTGAACTGGGACCTGGTGGTCCCGCTGCGAGGGATGCAGGACACGGGAAAAAGCCCAGCGGGCGCAGGCACAGCCTGAAGGGAGGCCAGAGGCCAGAGCTCAGGTCTTGCTACCTGCAGAGGTTGGGCAGCAGGGATCCTGGGCCTTCACAGCAGAACTGCTTTTCAAAGCCCTTTTTAAGCCCTTTTAAAGCTCAGACTAAGGGAGAGCTGCTTTTCTTTGCTACAAGATGACATGAGCTCCATTCAAGAGGGGTGATTGTTGGGTACTCAGATGATGTTACAGCTCTCAGGTGAAGCACAGGCTGCACTAAAATTTTCCACAAAAATATTTAAGGAGCTTCCTCTGAATTTCCAGCCTTGACATTAGAGCAACCTGCTTCTGGAGCAGCACAAGGGGAGAGGGGAAAGGGGGACCTGTCAGCTTTTGGGGTGGGCACAGGACTGAGCTGGAGGAGGGCTTTCTCTGCTAGCCCTGTGGTGGCCCTGGGATGGGCAGCACCAGCTGATCTGCTCATGGGGAGCCCCTCAGCACAGGGTCACCAGCAGCCCCATGGCAAGTCCACACTGGTGCTGCTGGTATGGCTTCTGCTGGCCTCTGCTGGGGACTGCCCCCTTCCCCCAGCCTCTGCCCAGTGTGGATCCTCGCTGGGCATCATGATTCTCAGCGTCTACATGAGAGAAATAAACATTGTGTGGAGCCCTCCCACAGTGCTGAGCACAAGCAGGGCAGGGCCAGGCCAGCGCCCTGGACTGGGATGTGACCATGAACTGCAGCTGGCTAGACTGGTCTATTTTTTACGACTGAAGTGGAGAGACATGAGGATTAATCAGCCAGCCCATGGGGGACAAGCTAAGTTGGGTTTTAAATTCTTTGGTGCTTGTAATAACTCAGGTGAGTCTCTTTGTTCTCCTGAACTGTAATTTTTCACTTGACTGACAGCGTCCCTTGGACAAAACAGCCCAAGAGCTGTGGCCAAACACACCCTGCACCTGGGATGCCAGACGAAGCAGACGCTGCTCCAGTTCACCAGCACTGATTTCCCCCAGTGCTGGAGACCCCAGGGCTGAGCATTGCTGCTCCGTGCCCAGGGCATTGGCTGCCTGCACGGTTTATGCTGAACCCTGGGGACAAACAAAGTGGTCTAATTGATCCCTCATGCCCAACCACAGCCAGGATGCAGCTGGCACGGCCCAGTCTCCATCCTGGAAGGTGTTGGGCTGTGTAGTGTCCCTGCAGCTCCTTGGTTTCCCAGTGCAGGGTTTTCCCAGGATCACAACGTGTAGTGTTACCACTGCCAGGGGCAAGGACTCGACTTCCCTTCACCTTGGCACCAGGAGGCAGAAGGATGTGTCAGCTCAAAGCTGAGCCCAGAGAGGCTCATGCTGACTATTTACCTTTGCAAGGGTCTATTTTTGGCTGCTCGGCTGCAGTGAATTCAATGAAGAGGGCAGCGATTCAGGTGAGAAGCCACGTGAGGGGCATTGTCACTCGGACCCACTTTACCCTTTGCAGGGGCCAGAAGCTTTTTTTCACTCCTTGGTTTTTTCATGTGGAAAAGAACATCACAAGGGAAAAGGCAATCTTGGGGACAGGGTGGAAGGACCTTGGAAATGTCACTTTGGAGGAATCCCAAGGTTTCTCCTGCCCCCTACCCTGGCTCCAGGTTGGCTCCATGCACCCTCCCACCCAAAACCAGCTCAGAAGTTCGTGGATATCCAGTGTGAATTTGATAATGCAATTGGGAGTTAATGAGACCAGGCTGAGACTGGATCTGAGCCACCTGGGACGGGACCGCCGCTGGCAAACAGGGAGCAGCTGGGTTATCAGCTTGGGCTCTTTCTCTATCGCAACGTGGGGTCAGGGTATGGCAGGAGCTCGGGTTGCTCCCAATGTTGAGTGCAAGGGCCACTCTTGTAGAAAGGCACCTGAAATGTGGGCTGGGGGATGCACAGGGGACGGCAGGCACAGGGCAGCAGGGTTCTGGCGATGCGCTTCGAGCAGAACCAGCAGCTTTTCCCATGTGCTGTGGAGCTGCAGCACAGAGCCTTGAACTAACCAAACCAGGAGTGATTCCCACATTGCTGAAAGACATTTTAATGGTGTGTGTGGGGAGAAAGCAGCTCAAATTTATCTACTTAATCTCCTTCTATTGTCTTTTACTGGCTGGGAGCAACTGCGGCAGCAAAACCAGCTCCAGATCGTCTGGTGGGTGTTTGCTGGTGCAAACAGAGCACAGGTGGGGTATGCCCATCCCATGCCCAGCACGCAGAGCCCTGCAGCGCTGCCCACACACTGTCTGCTCATTCCTGGTGAGCACCCGGCTGCTTTGGCACGGACAGAGGAGCTGTGGTGGTGTGATGGCCTCATGGCGATGCCCGACCCACACGAGGATGCTCCTGCTGTCCCCGCAGGCAGCCTGCACACTCCCGAGATGCTTCCAGCATATTCTGACCCTAATTCAGCTGCCACCACTTACAGCCAGTGTCTAGGTGGATGCATTGAGTGCTGCTGCATGTCCCCAGGCTGAAATCAGAGGAGCCTGGGGAGAGCACTGCAGACCCAGCGCCCAAGGCGCCTCCACACAGCTGCCAATGGAGCCGCTCCACCTGTGGGGACGGTCTCTAGCCCTGACTATAAGGACCAGCACCCAGCCCGTACAGCGACGTACCACACAAAGGCCTCACACAGACTTTTATTACTCATGGAAACATATAAACCTTGAAGAATGCTCTGTGTCATGGCAAAGCAGCCACCAGCCCTTACACGAGGTGTCACCCCCAGACATACCTGCAGCCTTGCAGCCCTGGTCCTTCCCGAAGCTGTTTTCGGAGGTGTGTGATGCTGCAGTTTGGTTTCACCATCGCTCTCATCCAGGGGAAGGTTTTCATTCACACTCTGGATCAAAGGCACACACGTCAGGAGCCAAACTGTCCTTCTGCCACACAGCAGCTGGTCTTTGGTGTGGTGGTCTCCATGTGTCTCCATCTCCTCAGGAACACAGCGTGCACGTGGGTTGTGCTGGATTCACATTAAGTGTCCCAGCTGGTAGCCTCACTCCCCAGCAGGAATGGGGCCCGGGGCTCCCCAGAAGGAATGGGGCTCCCCAGAAAGAATGGAGCTCCCCAGCAGGAATGGGGGTTGGGGCTCCCCAGCAAGAATGGGGTCCAGGGCTCCCCAGAAGGAATGGGGCTCCCCAGCAAGAATGGGGTCCAGGGCTCCCCAGAAGGAATGGGGTCTGGGGCTCCCCAGAAGGAATGGGGCTCCCCAGCAGGCCAGGGGAAGGGTTTGCAGGATGATTTTGAGAGAAACTGGCTTGTGAGAGGCAGGCGCCTGCTGCAGCACTGCTCGGGAGGACACGGGGAGTTTCCTCACATGACCAAACAAGCAAGGCTGAAAAGTGAGCACAGATTTGCCACTCCCCCCATGCCAGCCCCCACCCCAGATGTGTAAGAGAATCAGTGTGGTGGAAGTAAGAGGGAGCAAGACACACCAGGAAAGGCTGCAAGGCTCCATACGCCATGCAGAGGGATGCTGCAAAGCATCACCTCCCTTCTTGTTCTTACAAGGAAACTCTTCCTCTGGCTGTCTGGCACAAGCACTGGCTTGGATGCCACTGGATTTGGTAAGGATATTTGGCAACACAGCTGTGCTCAAGGCCCCAACTCTGCTTCCCATTGGCAAATTTTGTAGAAGACAAGAGGAGAAACGAGCTGTCCTTTCAAAAATACTTGAAGGGAAACTTTTATCAGAGCCAGAGCTCAGCAAAAGTGACTGCAGCAAACTGAGTTTCATTTTCACTTTGGGATGAGGAAGAGGGTGCACAAGAGGAGGCACCAGTGGATGAGCCTAAGGCCCACCTGGAGCGTGTGTGCTACAGCCTATGGCAAGGACAGGTAGGGATGGGAAATACTCTGACTGAGAAGAGCCAAAAGGAAGACATTGGGAAACACACTGGGAACAACAGACTTCCATAAAAAAGTGTCTGAAGGCTGTAGCTGTAAGCATAAAGCAACAGCTTTGCTGTAATGTCATGAAGAAGTAAACTTTGAGGGGTGTCAGTGAGATACCCTGGCTATGGAAAAGCAGTGCTTTGAGACCCGTGGCTGTACACCTTCTGTACAGGTGGAAGTCATGCCAGTCAGCATCCTGCACGAAACAGAAGAGGCGAGAGACAAGACCCTTACGCGATCGGTTCCGCCTCACCGACAAGGCAGACACCTTCCCCGTGATCTCAGGAGTCTGCAGTTTTATTTTTGGCAGATCATAATTAAAATGGTCTTTATGGCTTTAGAGAGAAGCCACGAAGCTGCAGGTTTTGGTTGAAGCAGTGCGTGTGTGGGGTACGCTCTGGATGAAGGGGCATCGCAGAGGGAGGTGTTGCTGCAGCTCTGCTCCTTCCACCTGACCCACAGACGCTGCTGGTTGTGCTCGGCTCCCTTTAGTGTTCCCATTTCTCATCAGCAAGTAATCAGCTTCTGGTTGCTAACCAGTCCAATCCCAGAGGCAGAATAAAAAGTCCTTGTTAGACCTAGAAAAAGCATGTTTCTAAGAAAATCAAATCCAAACACGTGCAAACACTGTTCCTGGAGTGATGCCTTTCGTTCTCCACCTCTCAGGAGTCTTGACGAGCTATCCCTCCATTTTTGTCTTCCAACGTTTTTTCCTATGCACATCCTTCCTGCCCTTCCCTCTTCCGCTGTCACACCCTGTTCCTCCACGGCTATTTTCGGAAAGCAAAGACGTCCCGTGTTTTCAAGCCTCTCTTGCCTTCACTTCCTGGTTTAGGAGAAGACTCTTCTGCCAGTCCCCCATACGGGCAGCTCTCGGACTCGGCGTGATGGCCGGAGCACTCCACGGCAGGGATGAAGCCACTGTCCCACATTCCTGTCCCACAGAGCTTGCACAGGTCATGCAGGCTGCAGGGGATGCGGGGGAACAGGTGGAACTGATAGAGCAGACTCCTGGCCTGGAGGGGAGACAGAGGGACAGTCACACACTCCTCCTCAGGGAAAGAACAAGGAGAGCAGGGGTAGCCCGTGGCCTCCTGGCCCATCCTCCTGTCCAGCCCCCTGAGAACAGTCATGGCAGCAAAGGAGCGTTCCACCTGAGGACAAACCTAAAGGTTGAAGGCGGTACTGGAGATGCTGCTGCACATCCCACGGTGTTCCCAGCCCCAGGTGGACTGGGGATGGAGGCACAGAGGCAAACAGCTCTGCCTGTGTGTCCCTGAGCAGATGCAAGGGTTACCCCAGCCTTACTGTTACCTCCTAAGTACTCTATAGCCACCTCCTACTTCTGCAAAGCTTGTTTCCAGGCAAACATCCTACCCTGTCAGGCTCCAGCCAAGCTGGGGGATACAGGAGATGCATCCGATTTTCCCAAGGCTCTGACTCATCTCTTGGACCTGAGACTCAGCCTGGATCAGCCCATGGGTTCTTACCTTCCTGAGTACAAGCTCCCCGTTCATGTGCATAGCCAGGTTGCCGAAATGCAGCAGCATCTGGTCAGTGGCCAGCTGTTGTTCGATGACATCGTCCCCGTAAATCACCACAATGGCCACACAGATGAAGAGGTGGAAATAGTCAGTCTGCAATGAGAAAACTGGGGCTGGAGTACAGCAGAGGTCTGACTGAACATTCCCCACCATAAGCATGTCTGGAGCAGAGATTCTGTGCTCCTTCCAGTTTTGCCAAGTGCTATTCAGGAAGGGAGTTATTGGTGAATTCTCAATCATGGCTGAATGACAGTCTCTCACCCTTAGAGCAGGGGAGCAAGGTTTGGACCCAAGCTTTCAAAGCACCAGTGACTTTTGGGAAAACATTTTCTAGCTGTGCAAGAGAAGCCTGAGCTGTGTAGATCGAGGCTCCTGTGGCAGGGCGGTTGGAGCTCTATGATCCTTGGGGTCCCTTCCAACCCATCCCATTCTATGATTCTATGATTCAGAAGTGGATGTTCAGCACTGAAAAACCTCCTTTTGAAGCCTGGACATCCTCAAGTAGGAGAGGCAGGTATCCATCCTCCTGCCACACAGATAAATCTCTTGGATAGTTACAGACCCCAGGTAGTTAGGCACCCTGCCCACCTTAGGCTCTCTAACCTGATAGTGAGCCCAGCAGGCTTCCCACATGCGCAGAGCTTCAGCATCTGGAAATTCACGTTTAAAGCAGAGGAGGATCCACCGGTGACAGAAAAGCATCTGCAGGCCATCCTCTCCCAAGGAAGAAAGGTGCTGGTAGAAGCGTGGGTGCATGAGCCGTAGCAGCTCTCGTAGGTACATCTGGAAAAGATGCTTTCAGTTGAGGCACTGCCCCATGCATGGGGACTCCCCCGATGCCCCAGGGAGCCCCACACGCTGGGCCGGGCCTGGGCTCCAGCTGGTTTGTTACACCCCAGCCAGGAGCACACGTGGATCTATCACACTCATGGATCTATTGCTAAAGGCTGGAGCTCACAGGCCTCAGCAGCGGTTTCACGAGGAAGGACGGAGGGTGAAAAGAAACCCCTGTGAGTGCTGCACTGTGAGAAGAAAGAAGGGGATTGAATCAGGCTGAGGAGAGCAGCTAGAGCCTTAAAGATGAGCAAAGACAGGCCATTGCTATCTCTGGCAATATTTAATTCCAACAGGGGCCGAGCAATGTGGAGGGGATTTTGGAAAGCCTGGCTATACAGGCACCTCAGTGTGTGTTAACGAACCCCACCTCCCCAGCAGCTCCCAAGGGGTTTCCACCCCAAGTTTACCACTTTAGGTAGGTGTCGTCGTGACCCAGGTGTGATTGTTCAGACTTAGAATGGGTTTTTCAGGATCTTAACCAGCAAACAATTGACATTCATGTTAAAGACTAAAAAGTTCCAAATTTTATACAAGATCTCCTGATTTTAAGAAACTCTGTCACCTATATAAGGCTTTTAATGTCCTCCATATAAAGACATAATTAAAAAAATCTATTAATAATGCTAAGATCTTCAAAAAACCCTGCAGCAGCTCAATCAACTCTCTGCCTCATTCACACATTCACACCGGCGTGAGGACAGAACCAAACCCATGGGCCTTGAGGAGTACAAAGAACAGGATCCCAAGCAGGATCCCCAAATACATTTGATCTCAAAAAATTCCTTGAATCAGCACCCTTCAGCATAGCCAAGGCAACTTCACTCTGGCAATGTAGAGGCTAGAATTGCCTCTGGAGTGTCCCAATCATCCCGGGTTAATTTTATCCATCAGGTATTTTGTGGCTTTGGAGAGTGATGCGTTGTGCTGGAACCCAACAGCCCAGGGAACCACTTCATGGCACCCTGCTCATTTGGCTGGGGAGAGGAGAAGCAACAGGGCTGAAGGGAGCTGAGTGTTCAGCCTCACCAGCTGTTTCTCCATATCCTCATCCCGGGGGGAGCTGACGAAGATCGTGTTCTGCATCAATCCTACAAAGCACCAGAAAGTATCCGACTCATCCAGGACCTCTGCCAGGAGTGGGGCGACCAGGTCGGACATTCCCTGGGAGTATCCAATTGTTGGGTTAAACACTGCATAGTTCAGCAGGATCCTCCTGGAGAAAAGATGCAAAGGAGAGGTGAGACACAGCAAGGGCACGTCACAGAATCACAGAATCACAGGGGTTGGAAGGGACCTCCAGAGCTCATCGGGTCCAACCCCCCTGCCAAAGCAGCTCCCTAGGACAGGTTGCACAGGTCAGCATCCAGATGGGTCTTGAATCTCTCCGGAGAAGGAGACTCCACACTCCCCTGGGCAGCCTGTCCCAGGGCTCCCTTACCCTCACTGTGAAGTTCTTCCCCATATTGGTGTGGAACTCCCTGTGCTCCAACTTGAGGCCATCACCCCTTGTCCTGTCCCCACAGACACTGAGAAGAGGCTGGCCATTTCCCCCTTTGTCCCACACTTCAGATACTGATAACCATTGATCAGATCCCCTCTCAGGCTTCTTTTCTCACAGCTGAGCACAGTGCCCTTTCCCTCTCCACACAGGCTGAGCCAGGCAAGGTGCACAGCAGCACCAGATCACTCCAGCCATGGAAAGATTAACTTGCGGTCACACCCAGAGGCTTCTGAGCACCTGAGCATCCCACAGGATGGCTTCCCCTCCAGGAATTGGATCTAGCAGCATAACAAAGATCCACTAACACTAAACCTAGCTGGAACTCTCCTTATTTTTAAGGATCACAACGTTTTGCTTCAATCCAGAAAGGCTGTGCAGTGAGCAGCAAGAGCTCTGAGAAGCACGCAGCAGCCAACACCAATGGATTGGAATAGGACTCCTCAGGCTCCTGTGTGCTGCCCGTGGTCCAGCCCAGGGGATGTGGTACAGGAGGAACGAGCAGTAATGGGCACAAAGCCACATGACCAACCCTTCTGCAAGGTGCTTTAGCATGTACAGATAAACTTTGCTGCAACCATCAGACCCTTGAAATAAACTCCAGGAGAAAGTTTTGCATACACAGACCCCAAAACACATAAAGGAGAGTTTGAAAAGACTGAGAGGCCAGTAATTGGGACAGGAGAGCCAGCGCCTACACACCCATGAGGCTCCAAGCTATGCTCTTAGATGAAAGCCAAGTGTTTTGTAGGGTCAGGTCACACTGGCATGAAGCAGCTCTGGTGTGCTTGTCCTCCAGCCCGTCGGGAGAACCACAGACCCAAGGAACTGCCCACAGCCCTGCTGCAGCACCCATGGGTGTCCCATAGCTGGAGCAGGCTCCCACCTCAGGCACGCTGACGTGTGCAGGGCAGCAATGGGAGCAGGGCTGTGGTGTCAAGAAGTGCTAAAGCAGCAGTGAAAGCACTGGGGAAGAAGTTCTTGGTTCTGCATCGCTTGGTACCAGTCACCACATGCTTGGTGCCCTTCAGCATTCCCATGGCAGCGACCCAGGCAGGGGCTCACCAAGTTTCCTGCACGTTCAGCAGGATGCATTGCTTGGGACAGTAGAATCAGACACTTCACCTCATAGTTTCCACGTTTGGGTTGTCCTCCCCTCGAAAGAACTGGTTGCTGCGGTCAGTCCTCACCACGTCTTTGTCTACTGTGAACTGTACGTTCCGCCAGAAATCCTTCTGTTCCTCTGGAGTCATGGAAAGCCTGGAAATTGAGCAGCAACAGGAGCATGATGCCAACAGAGGAATATGGTTGCCACATGGAACAAAAAAAGTGCCTTATTTCAGCTTTAGTTATCAGAGAAAAATGATTTCTGGACAAACTTGTCTCATCACCTGAAAAACAGACAAGCAGGTCTATCCAGAACAGCAGATTTTCTGTCCAAACTGGTTACTAGTAGGAGCCTCCTGGGTTATAAGTGGGCTGACATGATATGTTCTCAGCAGCAAACTCCACTTCAGAGGCAGTTGACTGGACTCTGCTCTCCACTGCTCCTCGTGGGTGGCACACCAGAACTCACCACTGTCTTGATTGTCTCCTAATTAGGAATACTACTGTCCCTCTTCAGCTTAAACGTACCCACAACTAGTTTACAACCTACAGTTCTCACAGGAATAACTTCCTTGGATTAGAACTCCTCTGTTCCCTGTTCCTACACCCAGACATGTCTATAAAGAAGCACAAGATCCCATTTTCGGCGTGCCGCACCCAGCGCACGGAGCTTCCAGCTTCCTTCCTTATGTGCTTCAAGAACCCAAGCAAGACAATCACCGAGCTGTATGGTGTCAGCTCCAAGACATTAAGAGGCCAGCTGTGTCCAAAACTCCTCCTTCACCACCCTTCTCATTCCTCTACTCCAGCCAGTGACACTCGGTGGTGTCACTGGGACATCAGGCCTGAGGAGGGATGAGGGTGAAGATGCTGCGTTACCTTTTCTCCTGGATCTCAAAGTATTCCTTCCTCTTCTGCAGCCTCAGCGCCTCCCTCTCTTCAGAGGTGGACTCGTAGCTGTAGTAGTGGAGCAGAAAGGGCCACACCTCCCCTCGGATGGAAATATCAATCCCACCAAAGAAAATGGCCTGGGAGAAGGAGCAAAAGTTACGACTGGAACGGTCTGAACATTCCCCAAAACAGCAACAAGAAACTGCCCACTACTATCCTTTGGTGGCTTTGCAGTTCTTTCCTGACAAGTGACGCCTTGATTCAAGCTCCTGCAATTTGCACATGTTTAGAGGGAAAGTGCTGGCCTTCTATTCCCAGACGAGACACAAATCGGGCTCATTTCAATGTCAATAACCCCCCTGGAGAGGCTCTATGATTAACGTGTCGTTCTCATGTCACGGCTTAATCCCCCATCTTGGAGACACTGCATCTCACTGCAAACTTCTCTCTCAGGACCCAGTGCTCCCTGGCAAGCCCTGCATTATTTCTTACAGTAATCTCGATTTTTCTTTCTTTGATTTGTTCACACTGCACTTTGCAAACATGTCTAGCACCAGACACTTTGGTTTGCCCAATTCCAACCAGCAGCAGAAGCTGGACAGCTCATCCTCCTCTGTCAGGGAGATGCTCTACCATCCTGGGATGGGGATTCATCTGCAATCCCAGCAAGACCTCCAGCCAAGCACTACACACCCGTCTGTATACTCCCAGGTCTGTATACTCCCAGGTCTGTATACTCCCAGGTCTGTACACACCCAGGTCTGTATACTCCCAGGTCTGTACACACCCAGGTCTGTATACTCCCAGGTCTTGCCCCCAGCCCAAAAGCAAACTCATGCAGAGACTCGTGCACTGCAGCAGGAGAGAAAGAGCCAGAAGAGCAGCAGCATCTCACCTTCTGCAGCTTGTACTCCTCTTCCACCTGTCCACATTCATTCAGGTGATGGAGCCAGGCAGACACATCAAGGCGTTTGTACGTGTTCTCCTCTGGGTGGGTTTCTGAGGAAGGCAGCTTAGGACGGCGGATGGAGAACTGCATACACGTCTTCTCATCAGCAAGCTGCTGAAAGGGGAGAAAACACCACCAAAACCTGGAGGCAGGAGCTGGAGACAGCAATGGGGCATGAAACCCAGCAATCTTCAGAGCAGGAAAACCTCTCAGAGGGTTCCTGCAGGACCAAGCACTGAGGTGCTGCACTTCATGAGGGTTTTCTGGTTTGGTTTGTTGGGGGTTGTTTTTAATTCCAACCATTACAATAGCAAGAGTGATTGGAATAATTAAAAATCTGAGCACCACAAAGCAGCTTCATCTTAAAAAAATAAAAATCAGCGTTTCTATTCCTCCCCCAATCTTATTCCTGACCTGAAACTGAATTAATGCTGCTTACAGCAAAACTTCACCCTGCCAGGAATGCCTGCAATAAATTACATATGATTGGCCATATACAAAGGGATTGCTGTTAGGCAAGCGGGGAACTGCAGTGCCAGGCTCTCTGAGGGCACTCATGATCCCAGTGCAAGACTGCAGCTGACATTTAATTTAAAAATCAAAGGTTGTTCAATGCAAAAAGTGAGCCCATGTGACCATAATAAGAAAAGCAGCAGGGGGCTCTGTGGGAAGGATGGAAATTTAAAAATCACTGTTTCTAATAAGCACATACAGTATCTTAAACAGATAATTAAAGAGCTCTTATCACATTTGTATGTAGATTGAACAAAATATGGCAAGATGCCTTGTCAAAACATTTTCCAATGCAGTGTGATACGCTCCACAAAATGGATGAAAGACTCCTGACAGAATTTCAGACCCACCACTGCAGATTCCCCAGCCACCTCACCCGCCTGAAGCACAGTGCTGACCTGTCGGGTTACCACGTCCAGTAAAATAACCACCTAAGCAAGTTTCCTGGATTATCTTCCCTCATATTGCACTGGCAAGAGGGGAACGGATGAGGATGAGCAAGTGCAGCAGAGACCTTGTGTCTGACCTGCAGCTGCATCCTGAGCAACGTCATTTTCTACTTGACTTGGTGATGGGAACTCACAGCTTCGTTTCTCCAACACATCCCCTGGCTACAGACCTAACTGGAAAATCCCTCGTTGCCCAGTGAGCTGTGCTCAGGTACCTGGTCCTTGAGGTGGGTCTCTGTGCAGTACTTCCATTGCTGGAACACCTCGGAGAGTTTATCCAGGCCACCGTGGTGAAAATGGAAGATCTTGTACTGGCTCTCCCTGCTCGCAACAACCAGCTGCCCACAGGTGCACGCCTCATCGCTGTGGGACAAAGCAACGGGGAGAACAGCCAGTGTTTGATGCCCAGGGTAATGGGGGACTGGGGAGGGGGGACATCAGATGAGAGAGGGCAGAAAGCAAAGTACAAAGACGTGCAGCATCCAGTTACCCCCTAAAACAGGGCACAGAAGTGATTTTACAGCTCTGGGACTCGATGGTTCCTATGGGTCCCTTCCAACTTGAGATATTCTACCACTCTATGACATGGCCATGGTGGCTGTTTTCCCAAGAAGCTCCACTCATGCACGGTAACAGCACTCTTCTACCCTCCCATTATGCAAAGGAATTAAATACTGTCTTCCCTGGAGAACAAAACCTCAAGGAGTCTGCCCCAGCATCGTTAGGGCAGTATGCAAAGTCAGCTCCTAGGGATGAGTGGACCTGGCTAGAGGCAGCTCTGCCTAAGGAAGCAAGGAGTGAAGAGAGGGAGGAAAAATGTTTGTAATAATGTCTGTAATAATTCCAAAGATAACTGAAGAGGCTTGGAGCAGCAAGACCCTAGAGGAGCCCTGGCAAGGGTCAGGCAAGGGAGAAGGTAGCATGGATCAAGGGATGTTTTCTATACTTCCAGGTTATTTTAAACCTTTTCGGTAAGGAACTTGAGAGTTATCTTTACCTTGCTAAGGAAAAAAATCCTTTTAGGCCCCATAATTGTCACTGAGAGGCTCTCCTGGGGAAGGCTGACACTTCCTTTCCTGGAGATAGCCATTAAAGACTTCCAAGGAGGACTGTAGAAGCTGTCTGCCCCCAGAGCCCAGTGTGCACTGGTCCAGAGCACTGGTCCAGGTACCCCCCAATAATACGTTACCTAAAGAAGAGGCGAAGTGATCTCATTTGTCCCAGGTCCACTCTGAAGACACCACAGACCTGCTCGAGGGCAAACACTTTCTGCTGTTCATCCCATCTGGTGCTCTGCGATTGCCCATTATTCTCCTGGAACTGGGCACTGGTGTCGAGGCTGGAGGCAGAGCTGGTGGAGAGGGTCATGCGATTGTCACACGTGTCCCTGCAGACAAGAGCGTGGAGGAAGAGAGCCCCGTGAGGCATCAGCCAAGGGCTGCAGCTACACGCCACAACCACCACTGCTCCAAGTTAAAAATCCTTTGACAGAGCTCTGGAACTGGAATTCAGTGCAGGTCTAAGGAGTCAGTCACACCCACAAAGGAGATGAAGTTATTTTAGTTCCATCATCTCCCTGCTGTCCCAACAAACCATCCTAGCTTTGGTCTGGTCTCGAATTGCACACTGAACCGGGCAGAGAGAAAACTGTTCCTCAAAACACTGACTTCTCCTCAGGCAAAGTGAAGCAGCCCAGTGTGGGAAGAAAGAGCCCAGGCTGCTCTGAGGACCGGCCGTGCCCTGCTCTCTGTGTGCAGCACAAAAACCACGTTGGGTCCTGCCAGCCCGGCCTCATGCCCACACCGCACAGCCCTGTGCTGCAGGACCCCTTCAAGCCACTGATGACCAATGGGATGGAAAACTGTTGGAAGAAGATGACTGCAGAAGCAGAGGTGCTCATCAGGCTGTTCCTGCAACTTGGGCAGCACGCAGCCAGCAGCTTCCAAAGGAAGAGATGTCTTGCCCCACAGCCCAAGCAGCTCTTCAGCACATGGCTCATTTGCTCCATGCCCGGCCAGGCGTCCGGAGGAGTGAGCCCACTCAGACAGCAGCACTAAGGATCTCATCTAGCAAATTCCCTCCAGGACCAGTAAGATGCAAAGGTATTTTGCTGGAACTCGAGTTCCCCACTACGCCTTCACACGGGGACCTGACAAGCTTGGCCTCACGTCTAAACCCTTCAGACAACTGGTTTCCATTTGCAAACTTGAAACTTTGGAGCACTAAGGAGCAGGACATTGCACAGGAACTCCTTATCCCACTGTGAAGCAGAGAAAGTGAACCTGACTGTTTTCCAAGGCGCTCGGAGCTCGCTGTGCCCCAGATATTTATTCTTTCAGAGTAAACTGAATTTACAGCAAAAAAAAAAACCCCAAACCAACAAACCAACCCACAACCCCACAGCCCTGATCCCCAAAAGAAAAATATCACTGCTTTGAGAAGTAAGTGAATCTGAAACTGTGACCCCTTGATTCTTAAAAAGGCCAATACATGTGAACAATCTCAGCGCAAGCTCTGAATGGGTTCCGCTGTGAAATCCGGGTTTGCCAAACAAGGCGAGTAGCAGGTATAAAGACAGCCCCCTGCAATGCCACTTTATGCAATGTTTTCTAATCCGCTTATCTAACAATGTAGGCACTGAACGCTGAAAATCACACACTCAGCATGCATCTGCAGCACACCACATCAGTATGCTTTCCAAGCCCGGCTACAGTGCCTCTTCTACAGGGACGAGCCTTATTTGTAGCATCTACCCATGGTTCAGGTCATTGCATTCCAATGGACAGGTCTCCGGACATCCCAGTTAGTTGTGGGTTAAATTTTTAACCCAGCCCCAGTTCAAATGTAGGGCTCAAAACCTTAGTGCCCACACGCATGGGAAATAAATCCCCGAGCCCCTTCTCCAGTTATGTAGATGAGATGGCATCTGTCTAACTTCCAGCTAAAAGAGTGGCTTCTTTACTCCAGTTGTCAGGTTCTGCCTCTTCACTTTGCTGAAGCAAGGTGTTATGTTCAAGCTCTTCAGAGCCTCAGAGCACCCTAGCAATGCTGCCATGTGAGCACGACAGCCAGCAGTGTGCACCGAGGGCCAAGACAGCCAATGGGATCCTGGGGGCATCAAAAGGAGCATGGCCAGCAGGTCAAGGAAGGGGATCCTCCTCCTCTGCTCTGCCCTGGTCAGGCCCCACCTGGAGTATTGTGTCCAGTTCTGGGCTTCCTGGGATAAAAAAGACAGGGATCTCCTGGAAAGAGTCCAGAGGAGGCTACAAAGGTGATTAAAGGACTGGAGCATCTCCCCTGTGAGGAAAGGCTGAGTGACTTGGGGCTGTTCAGCCTGGAGAAAAGAAGACTCAGAGGCATCTGATCAATGTTTATAAATATCTCAAGTGTGGGACACAGGGGAAAATGGCCACCCTCTTCTCAGTGGTCTGTGGAGACAGAACAAGGGGTGATGGCCTCAAGTTGGAGCACAGGAAGTTCCACACCAATATGGGGAAGAACTTCTTCCTGGTGAGGGTGAGGGAGCCCTGGGACAGGCTGCCCAGGGGGTGTGGAGTCTCCTTCTCTGGAGAGATTCCAGCCCGGTCTGGATGCTGACCTGTGCAACCTGTCCTAGGGACCCTGCTTTGGCAGGGGGTTGGACCCAATGAGCTCTGGAGGTCCCTTCCAACCCCTGTGATTCTGGGATGTGCTCAGTCGCACTCAAAGGAACGCTCGGTCAGACCCCAGGATGCTTCCAGTCTCGAGAGCAGCCACACGCCATCACCTGCACCTTGTGAATTCACACCGGCCTTTGTGGAAAAATCAATCATTGCCTTCTGATAAAGTTGCAAAATATAACACTTTCTAGACCATTCTGTATCTCACATTAATGTAAAAGACATGGGAGCCCTGGTACGAGACACGTGTGTTGGGCTGCTTGCTACAGGCAGCTGGTATTTATGGAGCAACACGTGGTAAGAGCCACAGCTGGTTACACAGGATTTTCCTGGAAGAGATGACTCGAACTAATTTGAGACCAAGCAAAGGCAACTGATTTTCTAAAACTCTTGCAAAGATGAACTGGTCAGTATGACAAAGGGCTGGAAGAGGCGTTGGCTGTGAGGATCACCATCCTGTGGTCCCCCGTCTCAGAGGCCAACGTGTCTGTTCTTCAAGAGCATCCTCTCAAATGGCCTTATCACTGCCTACAACTACCTGAAAGGAAGTTGCAGAGAGGTGGGCAATGGTCTCTTCAGCCAGGGGACAGGAGATGGGACAAGGGGCAATGGGCTCAAGCTGTGCCAAGGCAGGGGCAGATCAGATGTGAGGGAAAAGTTCTTCCCTGAAAGAGTTGTCAGGGCCTGGAACGGGCTGCCCAGGGAGGGGGCTGAGTCACCATCCCTGGATGTGTTTAAAAAAAGGATAAATGTGGTACTTAGAGATATGGCTTAGCATAGGATGGGAATGGTTGGATTTGATGATCTTAAAGGTCTTTTCCATCCTTGTGATTCTGTGATTTTGTGACCCGCAGCAGAGAGACAACTGCCAAGCACTGATGGGTACCAGTGGAGCTGGGCTGGCTCGCTTTGATCCTCAGCACAGAATACTGTGGCCAGCTGCAGGAACTTCTGCCCCCTAATCAAAATCGGCATCAGACATAGTAGTGGGTACCTAAAAACTCAAGAGGCTGGAGAGGACAGTCACTGAGGCACTGGCAAGGCTGTATTTTCTGGAAACGCTTCTTCACCACAAATGTTTACAGTTCACACCTATCCCCTGGTTCCAAGCTGGCACACACATCCAACCCACACAGAAGCAATTGGAGGCAACATGTGTAAGTGGATTTACCCTCTCTGGAAAGCAAAAAGCCAGCGAGTGTCAGCATGGTGCCTCAGAGCATCCAGCCCAGGGAAATCCCCAGGTTTTCATTGATGTACAAGATGAAATCCCAGTGAGATGACTGTGCACTCCGTGCCCTTTGGAGTGTCGACAAACACGGCTGCTCACACACAGCACAGATGTGGTGAGAGTACCACCTCAGATGCTGGTGCATACTCAGTCCCCAATGAAATGGAAGAAAAAAAAACCCCTTGCTGTGTTGAAAATTCCTTTTTGCTGTATATAGTGACTGGAAAAAAATTGGAGAAGATTCTAAACTGTTGGACTGCTTTAAAAGTAATTTTAATATTGAGATCATTCTGTGTTCAAGATCAGGGCTCCAAGTACACACACAAGCTACACAGATCCAAGGGAAGAAGTCTCCAACTTATTCTGTATCAAGGTCAGACTGCTGCATGTGTTAGATGAGGGATTTATACCAGAGTGCCCTGCAAAAGCAGGGAGCTGAAGCCCTGCAAGGCAAATAGCTGGAGGAACATTCCAGAGAGACTTTGGGCTGTGGGATCCAGGAAAAACAGAGCACCGGCTAGTATAGAGCAGTGCTCAGCAAAACAAGAGAACAAGTGCCATGATCCATGGGAATAAAAGGGACAGGGAAAGAAAATAAGGAGAATTAGCAGAACCTGAGGCAGGAAACCCATGGCCATAGTCACGAGTCCATGTCAGCCTTTTTCCTAAGTGAAGGCCCATTTTTGTCTCAAAACACACCTCATTCTTGCTGGTGAGCAAGACCAGGTGATGTATTTTCTTCACTCAACAACCGACTACAGCATTTGACCGTATCTACATTCCTTGAGCTTTTGTAGCTCCTGAGAAGGCCAGTGCTTGGTGAGGCAGCCACCATCCTCCTCCTCCCACCGCACAGGACCTCTCTCACCGGGACCCCAAGGCCAGCCCTGCTCGGCAAGGGAGACTTTTGATGTGCAGTCATCTAGCCATGGGACCCAACTTGCTGTTTGGTCTTTTGTACACACCTGCAGTGTAAGGAGAGAGAAACCCAATTATTAGTCCTGCTCCAGAGCCAGGGCAGAGACCTGCACCAATTACATGGGAAGACCATTTTAGCAACCAAGACCTAATAACTCATTTTATGACCTGATGTGACAAATGTAATTATAAGAGGGCAAGGGGCTGAAGATTACAGCCATGATGTGGCAGGTACCCAAGCTGTCAGGTTGCACCACCCAGCTCCCAGAGAGCCTCTTGCAAGAGTCAAACCCTCCCCGGCTGGCTCCATCATCACTACAGCACACCTTCCCTAATAACAGCTCTGCTCGCAGCCTGAGCTGTTCCTGTGTGCTGGCTTGTGAGGCATTGCTCAGAGACAATAAGTATCATCGTAATGTATGAGCATCCATGTAATGGGAATTACATGCCCCTTTTCCTCCCCAGGGGTTAGCGTTTCTCTGTTCCTCCACTGTTCCCCACAGGCGCTGACCTTCTGGGTTCCTCTTCTCTCCAGCAAGGTGAAACAGCTCGTGGCAGCATCCGCTGCCAAAAATGTCTAAGACAGACAGCTTCAAATAAAGAATCCATCAATAAAAGTTCAAAGCTATCCTGAGATGCCTAAACATTTAGTGTAGCGACTGTACTGGCAGCTGGAACCCAGGTCTAATTGTTCTGCTTTAAAAAAGTGTCCTTGACAATAGACATAGATAATGAGGTGGGAAACAGGCTGACTTCAGTGATGTGGAAAAAATATGCAAAATAAAACAAATTAGTGATTTGGTATTGAAAAAAATAATAATTGTTGAAATATTTCTGGTTGTTCTGAGTCGCAGCACGGAGAAGGACTGGAAGGACACTGCGGGGTGGCACCAGCTTCCAGAGGAGCATGGCCACACAGAGCCAGGCGCTGACAGGGAAACGCAGCTGTCGCACCAGCTACTTGCATCTGATGGGTGCAGGTGAGTAACTAGGTTTAGGATTGTGTTAAATTTGCCCTTTGGCTGAAAATATTTGGAACCTGAAGTTCCTTGGTCTCAGAGAGCCCGACCAGTCGATTTACACTGACCTCAGGGAGTAGGGAAGAAGGAGTGACATAGTCTGGATGAAAGCCTACCCAGGATTTCTGAAATCAAATGTCAAAACACATTCATGTGGAAGCGTATCTACGTCTGCAAACACATGTGGAAACAAACCTAACAAGTCTTCCTCTTTGCTGGGGAAGCCAGTGAAAAACTGCCCAGGACGTTCCAGTACAAAGTACACGAATGTCAACGTGGACTTTCCAAAAGCTTGTTCCACGGGCTTTCCATTGATCTGTTTGCTTTCAAAACATAGATTTCCTCACATTGAACTGCACTAAATGCTATTTAGTAGCTAATTAACTTTCTGTGCTGAAAACCTCCTGTAATTGCACTTCTTTCACCTTTTTTAGCCCGTGTCCCCCAGGGAAGCCAAGCTGTCCTACGGCATTTGTTCTGCTCATTTCTATCTCCCAGGCACAAGTTCCTTCCTGACACCAGACTGCCAATCACGGCGGCAGAGGTCACCGGAGACCAAATTAGGAGCACTCTGCCTCTGACAAACTTGCTTTGCTTAGCTTGCCGTAAAGGGAAAATAAAAGGTTATGAAAAATAATTGTACCCTTTCATGCTCAGCACCAGGAAGCAGATTCAACAGCGCTTCTAGAAGTCAGCGTAGCATTGTTAGGCTCTGTTTGTATTGTTCGTGTTATTAATGACATTCAGAGAACAAGCTGCGTGCATCCTAAAAACGCTGGAACCCCTCCCTCGCCTCACTCCCTCTCCCCGCAGAGGAACAGGCTAGAAGGAGGGTTGTGGCTTCCAGCCATCTGCACGCCGGCCACCTCGCCGGCACATGCTGCGGGGAGGGCAGCGACTCCAGCATTCACCCTCTGACCTTGGGCTGTAACAGCAAGTTCGTGATCAGGGCTGGGGCTCTGAATTAACATCAACCCCACGAACACCAGCCCGACAAATAAAACACTTGAAGGCAACGGAACGAGGGACTCAAGGAAACCCGATTATGCAGCTTTGCTGTCTGAGAGGCGTAATTGGTTTGTCCTTGAGAAATAAAGATCAAAACGATTTGTTCTGCTTTACGGCGCTAGTGCAATCCGCTTTTACAGCACCCCAGCCGCCTTCCCAGGGCACACACGGCCACCCAGCGCAGGCAGGATGTGCAGTGTCCACCTCTGCTGAGGGTGCATCGTCCCAAATCTCAGAGTGCAAAAGTCAAGCGATGAGGCCGGTGCCCCAGGATGACCCAGCTCTGCGGTGGTGCTGGGTGCTGCGTCCCAAGGAGGGCGGCTGCTGAGTGAGAAGCCTCACTACACTGGGGGCTTTGTTGCTCCTCATTCGTTCCTCTCAGTCCCAGTCCTCGTGGCCTGAAGGGAAGCCCTGTAATTTTAGCCAGCGAGAGAGGGGCATTAGAAAACCAGCCCTGCTCACCTCCGAAGGGTCCCCTGACTGCTTCACTGAAACCAATAAGGGAAGCAAAATAAACTGAGAATTCTTGAGTTAATTATTTTGAATGTAAATGGGAAAGGGAGGGGGAATATCAGCAGTTTGTCCTGAATGAATGTGTGTTTTAATCTGTTTTACTCAGTGGCAGCCTGACAGGCGTTTGCCCTGTTACAACACAGCCAATCTGTTTGTCACTGATGGGACTTCTAGGCAGGTGTAGCCCACGTAGGTGAATCCCAGCAAGGGTCTGCTCTGTGACTTCTTGTTGCAGCGAGGTAGCGGGGGCAGAGTTAGCTGTTCCATGCTTATGAATAAAATACACATGGCTTTGGAGAAGCCAAACACAACAAGTCATTTAGAGCCGAGCGTGTGCTGCGCAGTGATGCAAATGTTACCTTCATTTGAAGGCAGGGAAATATTCCAAAAGCTGAATGGCAGATTTTTACAATCCGTGCTGAGAAGGGGCAAGGCTTTACCTCATTAATAAATCAATCAAAATGCAACACTTAAAAAAAAATATTAAAAATTCCCTAGATGGAAAAAGTGATTTCTCAGCAAATCCCCCAAAAGAATGTTTGCTTTTCAGCCTGTTCCAGACAGGAGAAGGGGACCTTTCTGACCAGTGTTTGGTTTATGTTTAAAATCAATGGATTATTTTGCTGCTTTTTTTTTTTTTTTTTTCCTTTCCATTCTCTCTGTGCAAAAATAAAATTCTACACTAATTATGCTAATTACAATCAAGCCTTCAAAACCCTGGTCCCTCGAAAGCCCTGAAGATTACCTTTGTTCTTATATTCCTGGCTCTAAGCAATGAATTGGGAATTTCGGGGAGGGGGAAGGGGAGGAGGGAGGGGGGCTTTTTACTGACAGACAAAGTTAACCAAGTCCCCGGACTCGGCGCTGCCGCTGACCCAGTGTGAGCAGAGCCAACACCACCCAGAGAGAATTTCCCCGTCTCCACAATACAATGAGGATTTCCCAAGGGGAAAAGCTTTCTTCAAGTAGCAGAAAAGGGGGGGGGGGGGGAAAGAAGGCGAGCTGACTAAAAGCATGTTTCAGAGTTATTGTAAATGCTTAATGCTGTTATAATTGCGAGGACCGAGCCAAGGCGGCAGAGGCTATGCAGATTTATTTGCATACGCTGCTGTACTTTGAGAGGGGACATGCTCTTTATTTTGATCCAGTTAACGCAATTCTTCCCTCACAAAGCTGTGGAGACCTGCCAGCGCCATTTATCTCCACTCTCAATTCGGATTTCTGGGCGTTGCAGGGGTATAAATAAGGAACAGAAGGAAAGCGAGAATATCCTGGGAAAAGGCGCTGCCCTGCAATGACTCCTCACGGTCCCCTGCACCCACCTCTGCCCCCCCGGAAGCCCCCGGCCCGGGAAGCGTGGGGACCGGAGCCCCGCGCTCCCTCTGCCGCTCCCTTTTCTCTCCCCGGGATGCTCGGTGCCAGTGAATGAGCCCCTCTCGGTGCCCGAAGGTACGACCCCGGCCCCGGCTGGGCGCTCCCCAGCGCGGCTCTGCCGGGGCAGAACGAGGGCGGCCAGCGGTCGGGCCCGCAGCTTTCCCCGCCGGGAGGAGAACGGCTGCTCTGCCGGAGAGGCTGGGGAGGGGCTGGGCCTGGGAGGTGGCCCGGCCGGGCTGGGGGCGGCTCGGTCAGGCGGAGGTGCCGGGCGGGGGGCGGCCCGGCTGGGCGGGGACCAAGCGGCCGCCGGCACCGGGGAGAGCCCGGCCGCGCCGCTGGGCAGAGCCCGCCCCCTGGCGGCCGTACCGCGCCTCCCGCCCGGCCGGGCCCACGGTCCGGTCACGGTCATGGTCACGGTCACGGTCACGGTCACGGTCACGGCCCGTCCCCTTCCCGCGGGAGCTGCCAGCGCAGGGCCGCGTCCTAAGCCTGATCCAGGAGCTTCCCCATCCTCACAAGCACATCCAAATCACACCCAGTGCCTCAAACCGGGGGCAAAGCAGTTCCTCCTGCGTGGCTCCTGTTTGCGTGGCTGCGGGATCCCTTTCCCAGGCATCCCCAGCTCCCACCACCCACCGTTCCTCCCCCGAAATCCCAAGCAAACAGCTTCGTAGTGCCGCTAGCTGCCACTCCTGATCTCGAGTTAGCTGTCACTATTTTCTTCCACAGAAACCTGGCAGCCAACCAACAGAGGGAAAAAACAAACCTACTATAATTAATGTTCTTGCTGTTCAAATATTTATATAAAGCAAGAGAGAGCCGTATGCCTCCGCAATCTCTTGGATCTGTCCAACCTTCTCAGCTTCGCAGCCGGTATCAACTTTAACTGATCACACAGCCCTGCTGATGGCAAACAGCTCAGGCCGGCTCCTCTCCCTGGTACCCAGCACAAGGCCACCTGAATGCACCGCCTTAGATCAAGTTTACACCTACCCCATGGCTCAGAAGGGAAAAAAGCCCTATCCTACTGATGGAAGAAGAGTTTGGGGATAGTGTTTTCCTGGGTGTGAATCTAGAGATTAGTGGAATTAGGTGTTTCATATCATAAATCTCACTAGTTTCAGGGAAGGTCCTGAACCAGAAGCAGCAAGGCACCCTGTGCGCTCACCCCCAAGGCTGAAATTACCCAAAGTAGGATAGCATGACATGAGATACTGCAAGAAGTTACAGGAGATTTGTAAGTCTGTGATCAATTCCCCTGGCTGTAAGAATATAATCACTTCTGTTACAACGGCGATGAATTCCCAGCCCCTTGATGAATCCCGAGCTCCTGCCAGTTCACACTAATTTCAGCTCATTTCCCCTATAATTTTGCCTCCTGTTTATTCTTCAGAGGTCTGAGCAGCACTAAGCCTTTCAGGTGAGCTACCAAAACAACATGATGCAACACCGTACCCAGTTGCCACCCTCTCCTGCAGCTGCTGCCACCCTCCGTACCGCTGCGCCTCCGCTCCCTCGTGAGAAGGTAATTTACTGATTAGCTCCCTGGGAAGAGGCTTAACAACAGGATGTGCAACACTTCTGTAAAAATTGCATCAACCACGATGCCAAAGGAGTTTCTCCTTGTGATGTGTGCTTTGTCTGGGCCAGAATAGTTCTGTTAGGTGAATTCATGCCAGCCTCTGGCCAGGTGTTGCCCTAGCACCCATTGCCAGGGAAAGCTCCTGTTAAGCAGGGATCAGTCTGGCACAGCACAAAAAAAAAACCCCAACCAAAACCCAAACCAAACCTCACCTACAGAGCACCAAGTGCTTCTGCAGCCTATCAGTATAGATCTGGTGTCATGGTCAGTTAAAATAACTTCAGAAACATCAGTTGAAAGACATTCTATAGGTGTCGGATGCTATTTGGTCTCTCCAGCACATAACCAAATGCTTTTAGTTTCACTTTCCTGATGGGGAAAATGGGAGTGGAGTCATTTAGCAAGCCAAAACTGGGTATGAATTATGGTTGTCCTGGATTAGCACCCTTCAGACCACAAGGCAAATGTTTCCTGACAGAGAGCAAACAACAGTGACAGGGGAGAAAAGGAAGAGAATGAAATGATTTTATTTCCACTACCTCCCTTTCCTACAGAAGTGGGATCAATGGCAAAGCCATTCTCAGTAGTGGCATTTCTCACATCAGCTTCCTCCCCCCAGAAGGGGCTAGGGGGTCCCCAAAGTAAACAAGGGCCCAACAGCAACAAGATCAAAGCCATCTTCCCATCAGAGCTGAGTGCACGATGCAGAAATGCCAAGCAGGACTGGGTACACTGGTGATGGGACACTGCCCTCTCTCCTAGCCTGAGGAACTGTGTAAGCAGGAGGAAAGCATCGATCACTGCATGTGATCCCTGGCAAACTGAGAAGCAAAGAGGAGGGGGAGGGGGGAAAGCAAACCAAAAAACAATGGATACATTTTTATTTCCTTATGTTCTACAAGGAGAGTTGTTGACTTAAAATAACTGACTTCTTGTGTGACTCAAGTGCTTCCAAGCCTGCTCGGCCTCCCTCCTTCCTCCCTGGCCCTGTTCCGCATGCACCAGTACGTGGTTGTTGGCTCCCTTCTGCCCAGGAGGGCAGGCTGCCTTCTCAGGGGATGCTCCAAGAGGCATATGGGACTTGTGGTTCCTGGATATTCTGGCAAGCAGCATGCTGAGTCCCTGCTCTCACCTGCTCCAACACAACATGTCCTACTTCTTCCGCAATGTCACATTTTCCCATTCCTGATGATACCTAATTGCCCGGGAAGATGGCTGGGCTGAAACACCCCCTGTGCCACATCGCTTCAGCTTCTGAAACAAGCATGGGGAAAAGCAGAGTTCTCTTTACAATAGCTCCCCAATGCAGAGGGAAATAACCAGAAACATTCGTTCCTCTTTGCAGGGAGGAGGTGGTGACCGGGGGGTAGGGAGGGAAAAAAGGGAGTTGAAACAATCTGCCAGCAGCACAAACTTTGTTCACACTCCAATTCTGGCTCAGAGGGGAAGCAGCCAGCAGAAAAAAAAAAAACCCAACCCAAAACCCTTAAGAAACAAGGGAGCTGTTCTCATGCTTGTAGTGATTTATGAAACAGCATCCCCCCCCCCCAAAAAAAAAATGCTGGGATTAATGCAGGAAACAAGAGGATACTTTTTTGATAAGACTGTTGCCAAGTATTCTCTGCAAAATCTCAACTCAAACCAGTTTGCACAATCCTGCAGATACCATGTAAGGAGGTTCTATGTAAAAGAACAAATTGGAAGGAAAAAAAAAAACCTGGACACATGAAGGGCAAAAGCCTTTTGAGGCCGAAGTCCCAAACAATGAAAGGTCTGTTTGATTAATCTGCTGTGAGTTAGGAGTTGCCACGTACGAGTGCCACAGACATGGTACACAGCTTCCAGACTGGTGCTGGAGGAGTGGGAAAGAAAAAACAAAGGGAAAAAATTAAAAGAGTGTCCCAGGAGCAGCGGGGTCTACAGAGCCACCCTTGCAGTGCCAGGGTTTGGCAGCACAGGAGGAAAGCCAGCAGAGGGCAAGTCTGAGCTGGTGGGGAGACAGCTGGGAAATGCTGCATGAACTCACAGCCAAGGCAGTGAAGATGCAATAAACTCTATTTCCTTCCTGCCCCGACACTCTGAGCAGCTCAGAGCGTTAAGTGTTTCAAGACAGTTAAACCACAAGGCTCCTCACCCGCTTGCCGTGCCCCCAAGCACTGCACCAGCACCCATCTGCACCAGCCCCTGTCCCACTGTGGAGCCTCGTTGGAGTCTCCACATGCCTTGGGCAGCACGAGGCCTTGTGGCCCAAGCCAGGGGTTGGGATTGTCAGTGCTGCTTCAAGGAAGAAGAGATGACACACCTTAAAGAGACCAAGGCTTTGGTGGCAGGGAAGGTTTCTGGGTTTTTAAGTTTCTAAACTGACACGATGTTCTCTCAGGGCGGATGCAGCTCAACCCCCAAGCAGCAGATCAGTGACAGAACACAATCTGAACAGGTCAAAAAGCCTAGGAACCAACAAAATAAAGGTATTAGCAGGGATATTTAATCATTCAAAGGCCTCTCTATTTTTTTTCAAGGTGTGTTT
Organism: Hypotaenidia okinawae; assembly: GCA_027925045.1. Taxonomy (NCBI): domain Eukaryota; kingdom Metazoa; phylum Chordata; class Aves; order Gruiformes; family Rallidae; genus Hypotaenidia; species Hypotaenidia okinawae. The sequence continues at coordinate 10,509,481 of BSDF01000018.1, read as the reverse complement.
CATGACATTTATGTAGTTTCCAAAGTCTGCTGCACTCCTATTAACAGTTGTCAAATAAAAAGACTGTGAGGCATCCTATTTGGAGAGCTGAAAGGGATGCTGTGTTGAACTGCTGTGTTTCAACATGGTTTGGAAACCAAAGGCCAATCCTGGGCATCCCACAGCAGCTTTGTGATGCCCCTCTGCTGCCAGAGCAGATCTGAACAGACTGGACTGATGGGCTGAGACCAGTGGGATGAAGTTTAACAAGGCCAAGTATAGAGTGCTGCACATGGGACAGAACAACCCCATGCAGTGCTACAGGCTTGGGGGAGACTGGCTGGAGAGCTGTCAAGCAGAGAAGGACCTGGGAGGGTTGAGTGACTGCAGGCTAAATATGAGCCAGCAGTGTGCCCAGGAAAGCCAATGGCATCCTGGCTTGTATCAGGAATAGCGCAGCCAGCAGGTCTGGGGAGGTGATTGTGCCCCTGTCCTTGGCATTGGTGAGGCTGCACCTCTAGTGCTGGGTCCAGTTCTGGGCTCCTCACTATAAGAAGGACATTGAGGTCCTGGAGCGAGTGCAGAGAAGGGCAACCAGGCTGGGGAAGGGGCTGGAGGGCAAATCCTCTGAGGAGCAGCTGAGGGAGCTGGGGGTGTTCAGCCTGGAGAAGGCTGAGGGGAGACCTTATCACCACCTACAACTACCTGAAGGTGGCTTGTAGAGGTGGGCGAAGGTCTCTTCAGCCAGGGGACAGGAGATGGGACAAGGGGCAATGGGCTCAAGCTGTGCCAGGGCAGGGGCAGAGCAGATGTTAGAAAAAATTTTTTTACTGAAAGAATTGTCAGGGCCTGGAACAGGCTGCCCAGGGAGGGGCTGGGTCACCTTCCCTGGATGTGTTTAAAAAAAAGGGTAGATGAGGTACTTAGGGAGATGGTTTAGCTTAGAATGGGAATGGTTGTACTTGATGATCTTAAAGGTCTTTTCCAACCTGGTGATTCTATGGTGGGATGCGATGGGATGGGATGAGGTGGATGGGAAGGGATGGCTGAGGCACTGCTCAAACCACTGTCCATCCCAGCTGCTGAAGAGCCCAAGCCCATAAAACACTGCAGGCCTGAGGTTAGTTAGCAGCATGCTGCCAGGACAGAGATCAAGTACAAAGCTGATACAAAGTCTGACATTACTGCACTGAAGGGTCTTAAAATATCCAGAAAAGAATGAATCAATTTGAATATTTCCTTCATAAACCTTGTTCTTACCAGCATTCTCTGCATATGAGATTAGCCCAGGAAATCAAGAAGCAAAATGTCTTCAAATGTCAAGTCTCAATGCAGCCTGGACATCGATGACACACACAAATGAGAACTGGTTGTTCCTAATTTCAGGCGTAGTTTCAAAGTTGAGCTTTATCCTTAAAACCAGCCCCGTGGTGCTTCACGAGTGTAGCACACCTGTCCTCCCCAGGAGGGACACGAGTGACACACTGCACAGAGCACAGACCAGAAAGCCAGAAACGTTGTGTCTCCATACCAGTATCCTCCTGGTTATTGCTTCTTTCCCCTACGTGGGGTTTAACTGCAGATGCCATGGAGAAGTGTTGAGGTTTAGATACACCAGCTTGGACTAAAAGACCCGGGTTAGATGTGTGAGAATTAATATTCATACATCTTAAGTGGGACCACGCTCTGAACACCAGCAGAACAAGCTCATACATGCAGACTTCATGTCAACACGGTGCCTTGCAGGGAGGCACCCACAGCTCGGCAGAAGTCAGACAGACCCTTTGATGTGGCTCTCCACAAGAAGTAACTAGCACATCTCCCCAGCAGAGCCAATTAGACCACCAAAGGACCTTTTTTGTTTAGTAATACTGCTTCCAGGGCTCAAGACAGTTCTCCCAAAAGACTCAACCTATGCAGTCCTCAATGTTTGAGGCCAGGGCTCCTGAGCAGGACCAGGACTGGCCAGCAAACAGTTTCCTGTGAGTGAGACGTGTGCCTGCAATAAGTTTGGAGCAAGATGGGATATTCAGCTCAATGGCACTGAGCTGCTTCTCAATTTCCTTTGGCATCTCCGAGCTCGGCCACCGACAGCCCAGCGATTCACCCAGGAACTGGAGAAAAGGATGCACTCACCTGCTCTCACTATCCAGAAACACGGAACTACTGCTTTTCCCGAGGGCTTCGCTAATGGGGGAGAGGCAGAAGGGGGAAGAGAAGGCATCGGAATCAGAGTCAAAAGTACTGTCCCTGCTCACGTCATCAGCAGACAGCTCCAAGGAGCCCTCGTCTTCCCCTGGCTCTGGCCTGCAGTCCAGACCTTCCTCTGTCCCCTCCGCTGACAGCTCCGACCTGTTCTGCTCCTCCTGAGAGCTGACTGTGGAGAGGATTCCTGAGTCACTGCGGGCGGGCTGGGACCGGCGGCTGCCGTCGGCTGCCAGGCAGCTCTGGGACAGCTTCTCCCCTTCCGAAGAGGGGGAGCTGATATAAGCCACATCTTTCCCAAGCTGTGACTCAGTCAAGATGTCTTCTTTCAGGATCGCTGTCCCTCTCTGCTCGGTGGGGGAAGCCTGGCGGATGATGCTGAAACCCTGAGCGTGGCGGCCGCGTTTGCGGGGAGCTTTACGGACAGGGGAGCTCTCAGGAGTGATATAGCGCAGGGCTTCTTCATCCTGCCTCTGAATGCGGGAGTTGGGCACCCAGGCGAGGATAAGCGTGGTTCCAAGTAGCTCATCCTTCTCCACATACAAACACAAATAGCCTTCAAGAGAGCAGAGGAATGGTTGGTTATGACACAGCTTTATTCATAGGAAACTGCAGAAGACCAAGATTCGCCCTTCCCTGTCTCCCCCATTCATCATTCAGCAACGGTAGCTTCACCACCATTAAACACAAGCAGAAGAAACCCTTTTATTTACCAGGCAAGGATAGTACTAAACGAATGGTGGAGTGCTCAACAGTAATTTCAAGTCTGCATATGGCTTCTGAATAGTCTAAATTCCCTCTGGCCCAAGCGGGCATAGAAGTGTCATGGAATGCTTCAGCTTCCTGGAGGGATTATGAGTAAATCATGAGTAAATTTGGAAATATGTTGCCACGTGAACAACTTCCACTATTAGTTCAACAATTTCAAGCACCAGCTCAACATTTCTTCCTCAAGAATATTTACCTTCGTGTAGCTAAAGGGCTTCAATTTCCATGGAGAGCCAATAGGAAAAAACCCTCATGCACACAAGGAGGGAAGCACGGGTCAACGTTCACAGAATAATCGGTTTTGTGAAGCTGAGCCAGTAGCCACAGCTCTCTTTGATGAAAACATGAAAGAGCTCAGTAACAGATGAGCCTAAAGGGACAGAGCAGTATTCATCTTCATCTGCTCGAGTGCGTACAGCCACAATCAGGTTTTCTTTCTCTTCCCTTTACCAGTGGTGGTGGAGGCCACTCTAGCTATGAGTTACAAGATGACACTTGGCTTGCCTGGACAAAACGAGGATTTGAAAGGGCAAAAGAAGTTACTGTCCTCAAAGGACAGCTGCCCGTCTTCTGGCAACACAAAAGGACTTGCTAAAATCCATGCTAGGCCAGAGGAGAAAAGAGAATTAACATCCATTTTCCTACTAAAAGAAGAGCTGATGGATCAGCCTGCGGACAGCTTTCCTTCATCTTCCATAATACTGCCTTGCCCTGACCCCCACCAGCACCTCTTCATCCTTCAGAGCCCGAGATGTAGAACCTGATATATAACCCTTCCCCTCTTCCCCCAGAGAGAGCAAAAGAGTGAGCGTGCAGCATCTGCAGCACCCTGTCACCTGGATGGTGCTCCCCGATGCCTTGTAGCAGCTCGGGAGGGTGGACACAGACGTTGTTCTTAGAGTAGATAATCTCCCCATCAAGTATGGAAGAGGAACTGCTGCCACAGCCAGGATTCAATGTCAGGAGGTCGGAAGCTTTAGAAGAGGCACGTCGGAGGAGTCGCCCCAGAGACATCGCCAAGGAAATGTTTCCATTATCTGTCAGCTTTAATCAGGAGCCAAATTCAGAAGATCTGCTTAGAAGGAGGAAATAAGAGTGTCAGAATAAATATCACAACAGCAGAGCACGTGCTGAGAAGGAAGAGGTCTCCCAGCAACTGCCGCATCAATCCTACAACTCAAGGAAGATCCTCCAAACACCTTGGATCTGAACATCCCTTCTCTGTTTTAAAGATGTTGAAATACAGAATCCAGGGTTGTTTTTCTCTGCAACAAAGGAATATTAAGGCAGGAAAAAGCCCCCCAACATTTCAATGGGGAGGAAACACAAAAATAATGCTTTTCACTGAAAAACTGCCCATTAAGGGAAAAGGTCAGCCATGCAGAGCTGTCCAACACATCACTGTCCTGGGGGTGTCATAGAGTCAGAGGAGATCCCAGGACGTTCCTCCCACACAGAAAAACTGCTCAGACCAGGATATTCAACAAGCGGCTGCTGCTTCACCCGCAGTCACCACAGGTCTCCAGGCAAACACTAAGTAAACACATTTACCAACTGTTGGTATAACCCTTCTGTGTGTTTGAGGGGTTTCAGTTGGGGTTTTTTGGCTTGGATGGATTTTTTTTGAGCTGAAGAGAGCGGGCAGACTCTGACAGCAGTGTATGGCATGCCAACTCCAGGCAAACAAGGTAACTTCAACCTTTAACCACAGAGTAAGCTCTGTACTCAAACAAGACATGCTCCTCACTGGGGCTGCCAAAGGTTGGAAAAGACCTTTAAGATCATCAAGTCCTGTCCTGTGCTAAATCATCTCCCTAAGTACCTCATCTACCCTTTTTTAAACACACCCAGGGAAGGTGACTCAGCCCCTCCCTGGACAGCCTGTTCCACAGCCCCACAACTCTGCCGGGGAAGAACTTTTCCCTAACATCTGATCTGCCCCTGCCCTGGCACAGCTTGAGCCCATTGCCCCTTCTCCCATCTCCTGTCCCCTGGCTGAAGAGACCATCACCCACCTCTCTGCACCCTCCTTTCAGGTAGTTGTAGGTGGTGATAAGGTCTCCCCTCAGCCTCCTCTTCTCCAGGCTAAACACCCCCAGCTCCCTCAGCTGCTCCTCAGAGGATTTGCCCTCCAGCCCCTTCCCCAGCCTGGTTGCCCTTCTCTGCACTCGCTCCAGGACCTCAATGTCCTTCTTATGGTGAGGAGCCCAGAACTGGACCCAGCACTAGAGGTGCAGCCTCACCAATGCCAAGGACAGAGGCACAATCACCTCCCCAGACCTACTGGCCACGCTATTCCTGACACAAGCCAGGATGCCATTGGCTTTCCTGGCCACCTGGGCACACTGCTGGCTCATATTCAGCCTGCAGTCACCCAACACACCCAGGTCCTTGTCTCTCCAGCCAGTCTCCCCCAAGCCTGTAGCGCTGCATGGGGTTGTTCTGTCCCATGTGCAGCACTCTACGCTTGGCCTTGTTAAACTTCATCCCACTGATCTCAGCATATAAACTATTTTGCAGGCAGATCAGGAAGAAGACTTGGTGGCAGGTCTTGCATGAAGTGATCCCACAGCCAGCCAACACAATTCAACACAGGCATACCTGCTGCTCCCCTCCCTAGCTGGGAAGCACACCATCAGAAGCACAGCACCTTCTGTTCCACCAAAAGCACACCAGGAGAGGAAACATTGGCTTTTGTTCCTTTGTATTTACACGGCCCTATACTTGCTGGTGAACAAACCAGTCTGACCTAGCAGGTTCCATGCTTGGCTGTGGCACCAGGTCTGGGGACAGCACATACAGAGCTGGGCTCGGTGTGTTCCTGTGACAACGCAGGGCACACGATGGGGCCAGCCAGGAATAGCAGAAAAAGGCAACTTGTCCTATCAGGGGCACTGCATGCCAGAAATATTTGGGGTCTTCAGGCAAGCATCTTCAAACACTGAATAGCTCCCCTTTCTTTAAATGCAGTTTTAATGGTATCTCCACAAACAAGGAAGTGGGAGGGCTGGGAGCACTTCCTGAGGAGCCAAGGGAAACCTGCTGGGAAGGAAGATAACAACCCTGATTCCAACAGATTTGTACATACAGAAGATGGCAAATGAAACTGCCAAGTAGTTGACAGAACCTTCATGAAAGGACAAACTATTGGCTTAAGTGGCAATCACCAGATTTGTCAGCTTGAATCCCAGCATAAGCAGTTTCTGCATTTCAGGCTTTGATGGAGAAGCCCCAGCCCTGTTATGGATTGTGCCCAGCAAGGGTTCAGGGCAAGAGAATTACTCTGCAAGTCCTTTGCACCCATGTCTCCTTTGAGCATCAAACACAACACGTATCTTCATGTCTCAGGCCAAAAAACCAAACACCAAGAGAGCCATGTGCTCACTCTTGCCCAGATCACCAAACCACACTGAGCTGTTGCAGGCTCTGGGTCAGATCTCTGAGAAAATCATTTGCCTCAATCATGATTCACATCGCCTTATGAGAGCTCTTAGGTGTTTCTGAGGATGAACCACGTTGTGGAAGTGCTAAATTCTGAATACAAACCTTGTGCACCTTTAGAGTTTGCATCTTCAATGGACATGGATCTGTTTGGGGTCCGTCTCTGATGTGAGCCTGTGCTCTTCCCTTACACCTCACGGCAGCTCTGCCTGAGGCAGGCTGTCAGGATCACTCCCAGGACTTTTACCTGTTTTCTCTTAAGATATATTTATATTTTCTCTTAAGATTCTCTTAAATCATATTTAAAGAGCAAAGCTCCTTTCCTGTCACTGCGCCCTGCAAGAATACTGATGGTAAACTCTGTTGCAATTCCTCCTTCCCACCGCCAAGTTACAACACAGCATTTCAACACAGCCTCAAGGGAGTCCGAAGCAGTGATACGGGGTGAGGTGTCAGGTATCAGAGGTCCTGAGCCTCCACCACATCTTGTAGGCAGCATGGTCCGCTCAGCTATGCCCTGCTGCTGTCAAGACTGAAGTCAGCAGGGCTATCTGGACTCTGAGCTATGTCAGCTGTTGCATCAGAACCTGAAGAGCTCAGAACTTGTGTATGCAAAGAAGGGAGGTGGCACTGGGTACCTGTGGCTGCTGACCAGGAAATCCTTCCTCAGAAAACACAAGGGAGCTTTTCCTATTATGGATGGCAGGTGAAGGAGCAGGTATTAAGCAAGAGCTGACGTGCTGGCCAGCTCTCCAGGGGCCCTCAGCAATGCGGGCAGAGGTGCAGGACTTCTCTGCCCACAGAGGCAGCATTTAATTAGCTTCTACCTAGCAGAGAAAGAACAAAGCAAGAGGTAAAAGATCAAAAGCTGCTCCCTGGAAAGCAGGAGGGATATAAAGGGAAATAGCACTTTGATCCTGCACAGCACCTGTTGCTCCAGCACTGCCCTGATGTGCAGGTGGACGGCGCTGCGGGTCCATGCACACTGGCTGGGATGAGGAAACAGGAGGAACTTGGGAGATGAGGAATGTGACAACCAGCCAGCACAGGACACTGAGTCTGTTGGGTTTGTCATGAGGAAGAGTGCCAGAAATCAGAGTCCACTGGGATGCTGCAAACAAACAGCCAAATACATTGGGATACCTACACACTGGCAGCAAAACTCAAACTAATCCTTCCATTGCTGCTCCAGGCTAGGGAATTCTGCACAGCTTTGGTTGCAGCAGGAAGGAAAAGCAGGAGCAAGTCACTGGGTGGTTTCAGGGAGACTGACAAGAGTGATCTGGGGCATGGAAAGTGATGAAAAGCAAGGGGGAATGCATTGAAAGTCTTCATACGTGGGAATTATCATTGCCAAGGAAAGGAGGACAAGAGAAGCAGTGAGGCAGTTTGACTGTGGTGAGGGGTATCCAGCTCTGTCACTCTGACGGCAGGGATCAGGGCACAGCAGAACCGCACAACCTGAAGAAGCCATTTCCAAGCCAGACTGCAGAAACAGTCCTGGGGAGGACAAGATGATGGACCGGCCCTGGGAAGGTCACTAGACCATTTGTACAACCCCAAAAGTCTCTGAAAGCCAGCTTGAATCACAGTCACAAGGTTGGAAAAGCCCGTTACGATCATCGAGTCCAACCGTTCCTGTCCTGTGCTAAACCATATCCCCATCTGTTAAACACCCCCAGGGGTGGGGACTCAGCCCCCTCCCTGGGCAGCCTGTGCCACAGCCCCACAACTCTGCCAGGGAAGAACTTTTCCCTCACATCTGCTCTGACCCTGCCCTGGCACAGCTTGAGCCCACTGCCCCTTGTCCCATCTCCTGTCCTCTGGCTGAAGAGATTATCACGCACCTTGCTACAACATCCCTTCAGGTAGTTGTAGGCAGTGATAAGGTCTCCCCTCAGCCTCCTCTTCTCCAGGCTGAACATCCCCAACTCCCTCAGCCGCTCCTCATATGATTTGCCCTCCAGCCCCTTCCCCAGCCTGGTTGCCCTTCTCTGGAAGGCTTGAGGATGTGCTTCTCCTTCCCAGAGGGCAGGACTTCATACAACACAAACCAGCAAGAACAAGAGAGACCAAATCTGTGGTGTTTGCTCCATTCTGAGCCCTGTTCTGTGTGGGACAATGTCTGCACACACAGCCATGGGGCCTGGCTCCTGAGGAGCAGCAGGTATTGCTGTGGTCTCTCAGGAAGGCAGGCAGGAACTGTCCCACAGCTCAGTCAGCATTAAATTAGCACCATTCAAAAGAAAATAATAAAAAAAAGGAAGCACTTTTCATATTAATTTTCTCTTTATCCCCTGATCTGAAAAGGTTCTTTTACACGTGGCAGAGACAACCCAGCTCTCCAGAAGCTGAAGCACTGAATTAGCTGATAAGCTCTTGCTGAGTGCCAATATTTATTAAGCACACATACATTTTCTTCTCCCACACATCAACTGTCGCTGCTAAAAAACCTTTAGCTACAGCTACCAAATCTGCTCCCACAGCCCCTGGCTGCTCTCCCAGTCAATGCCAGCACTTCTTAGCTACATGAGAGCTCTGAAACTCGCTGGGGAGCCAACTCCTGAAATCACCCCAGGAGCTTCTTCAACAGAGCCTGACCAGTTCCAGCCAGCAGCATCTCAAATAGCACCGGCTGCTCACTCCCATAGAAGTGCCCTTCCCCTTTTCACAAACCAATAAACAACAGAATCCTGTTTGGCTTGGCAGATTGCTCCCTCACCTTGGCAGACGCTGCTGGACCAAATGTTGCTGCCTCCGGTTGCACGAGATTCCTGTCTTCCCATGAAGGAGGCAATGGAAGGAGGGCAGTGCAGGGCTCCAGCACATGATTCCCAGGTCCATGCAGCACATGCCAACACCATGGCGGTTCACAAGCACACAAGGCTTCCCTCAGGAATAAGTTCAGCCCACAGAGGCAGGGGACAGCCTGTGTTCTGGGGTCGGCTGTGGCTGACAAGTGACAGCGCTGAGCACTCTGTGTCTGGCAGTGGGGCTTGCAGCTCCAAGGGCAAATTTGATGTGTGAGTGTTTAAAAGCTTTACAAGTAAAATAAGCCAAAGCTACAGGGCTCTTGAAGTGAAACATGAGACTTACAGCGTGGCTGGGCACAGAGGAGAAACATGAGCTGTCAAATATCAGCACTAAATTTAAGCATGAGATACCTGAAGGAAGAAAACCACAACTGACTGCTTTTTCTTTCTTTTTGCTCTAAATCTGACTTCAGGTATTTCGGGAGTATGGACTTGCTACACCGGGGAGGTCTCAAACACTGCTGAGGTTCCTGCCTCTTCCTCCCCTTGGGAAAAGCAAATGCACTGCTGGTAGCTCATGCACAGGAAGGCAGTGTCCAGAGCCAGCATTTGGTAGTCTGGGAGTCAGGATTTGGAGCTTCTTTCCAATCCTCTGATGGGATTTTTAGTGCAACTCTCAGCTAGTCACTCCCTTGATCTACACTCCTCTGTGTGTACACGAGAGCCCCTGTAACCACCTTCCCTTTGTATTGCAATACCTCTACATTAGGGGAGGAAAAGAAAAAAATAAAGCACTTTCAAAATGGCTAGCTATTAGCTGGAGCTATTGAAGATGAGCCAGCCAAATCAAGGAAAAAAAAAAGTTTACCATAGGGAGCCATTCTGAAGTCATCCTATTTCCCAGGGAGAATTATGTAGGTCACCAAAAAGTCTTTAATTCCTGACCTGCTGGCACGGCAGTGGCACGTGGAGCACCGAGCAAAGGGAAAGTAACAGCAGTCACCAGTGCTGGCTGAAACCCTGACAACTCCAATTCCAGGCACTTCAGGGGAACTGATTTTGCTCAGATGCAGCTCAGCTGAGGAGGTAAAAAAAGGGATGGCAGCCTAAAAACTGCAAGTTTGTGACTCCGGGATGAAAAGGGAAATGAAAGGCTATCATCAGAGCCTGCCTGCTGCTCCCTGCCACACCTGCTCAGGGATAATAAAAGCAAACAAAGAGTTTACTACCCCTCCAGCATGGAAAGTCAAACCGCAGCACATGCTTTAGTGCCAGGAAATTACCTGTCCTGTATGTCCCTCCACCCCAAGACTAACATCACTTCAGATTACAGAGGGAAAGAGTGGCTTTTCACTTCCCAGTGTCCGTAGCCATGGCTCACAGTACCAGACCCCCAAATGCCAGCAGCTAAAAAGTCCCAGAAAACTGGCTCTGCAGCTTAATTGATGAACTAATTGCAAAGTTTTCTCTTAATACGACAGACATCAGAGCACACGTGGCTCTGCCACGCTGACCCTTTGAAATCGCCTCCTCTTCACCTGCTGCAGGCAGGACCATGTCCCTCTCCCTCTCGCCAGCTGGGCAGGGAATGCCACACTCTGCCCCATTCCAGCCCTCCTGCCACTCACCAACTGCCCAGCAGAGTAAACCCAGACATCCAGCAAGACCAGTGCAGGGCCAGAGAAGCAGCTTTCAAAGACACCTCTGGTTTTAGCCAACTTATCACCAGAATGAGAATGAGCTTCTCTAAGCCCACACACCTAAAGGTTTCTGTGAAAGAAGCCACAATCCTGAGCTCTTCATCCTGAGCTGTCCTGGGAACAGCTGGTCTTAACATTTCCACTGCTTTCTCTCAAAAAATCTTCCATTTTTATTACTATTCACAGGGGCAACTAAGAACCTAACACCTTTGCAAGGCAAGCTACCTGTCCTGGGGCAGAGAAGACAGGCAGAGCTCAGAGAGGAAGAAGCAGAGTTGTTTTACAGAGCGTCAGCAACACCACGAGCAGGATCTTGACACATAATCCCTGCCCCGGAGCACCTGAAGGCCATACATCAAATAACCGCCCAGGATCCTGACCATCCCATCTTCACGTCGCTGCTGGTAATTGAACCCGGGCAGCGAAGAGGTGGGTGTTGGGGTGATCCGAGAGAAGACCTCCTCCTCCCCGCAAAGTACCAATACCCCAAGCCGAACGGAGCCGCCCCAAAAGAGCAGAAGAGAGAAAGTTTGAGAACTATTCCGCACTCTCGCTTCTCGCCGGCCCCGAGCCCACATCGCACCGCACCGACCGGCTCCAGCGGCACGGCGGGCAGCATCCCCCAGCCGGGCAGCTGCGGCTGGGCGGGGGGACGCGGAAGAAGAGCAGACAAAGAGCGGGATACGCGAACAGCCGCACGCCCGGGCTGCCAGGCAGGATACCCGGGTGCCTCGGCCCCTTCACCGGGCGCAAACCCGTGTGCCAGCGACACGCGGGACGAGGAGCCGGCCCGGGAGGCTCGGGGGAGCTGGGGCAGCCGCCGCTGCGGGCAGCCGGGTCCCCGACACCGCCCAGAAGCCCGGCCCCAGCCCAGCCCCGGCCCCGCCGCACGCGGCCGGCCGCCCACGCCCCCCGCGGCCCCAGAGCTATTACCGGCAAGGATGAGCCCGAGGAAACTTCTGGCGGCTGGACGGGACGCACCGGGCCGGACCCGAGCGGGCTCCGAACCGCCGCGCCCCCACCGGGCCCTGCTTGCGGGCCGCCACCGCCCCGCTCCGCCCGGCCCGGCCCCGCCGCCGTGTGCCCGCCCCACGGCCCCGCCCCGCCTCCGGGACCCGGTTGGTGTCCGGCCGCCGCCTCAAGCGGGGCCGCCTCCCCGAGGGAAGGGCAGAGGGACACCCGCCCGGCACGCCCTCCCCAGCCTCCGCCCGCGGCGCCCTTACCTGCTGCCCCGCACCGGACCGGCGCGGCCATGGCGGCTGGGAAGCGGCGGGCTGAGGTGGTGCGGCCCGAGCGCCGCGCCCCGCCCCCCCGCGGGCTGAGGTGGTGCGGGCCGAGTACCGTGTGTGTCCCCCCCGCGGGCTGAGGTGGTGTGGGCCGCGACGCTCACGTGACCGGGTGTTGACGTGTTGCCTAGCAACGGAAAGATGGCGCAGCCGGCGGCTGGTGAGTGTGGGGCCGGGTCGCGACCTCTCCCTGTTCCTCCGGCCCCCCTCGGCGTCCCCGGCCTCCCCTGGCCTCCCCCGGCCTCCCCTGGCCTCCCCCAGTTCTACCAGTCCCTCCTGGCCTCCACTAGTTCCGCTGCCTGGTCCTGACCTCCTGCTGGTTTAGCTGGCCTCCCTGACCTCTGCTGGCTTCCCCTGGTTCCTCCGACTGCCCCTGGCCTCCCCTGTCCCACTGGCCTCCTTGGGCTTTCCCCAGCCTTCTCTGGTCCCGCCAGCCTTTCCCAGCATCCCACTGGTTCTTTCGGCCTGGCTTGGCCTCCCCACATCCACTGGCCTATCCTGGACACCCTCGGTTCCACTGGCCTCTCCCAGTCTCCCCCAGTTTCTCCAGTCTTCCCATCTCCCCCGGTTCAGCTGGCCTTTCTGGGCATCTCCCTGTTTCCCCAGCCTCCCCCAGTTTCCACGGCCTCCCACAGCCACCCCTGGTTCCTCCAGTTCCACCAGACTCCCCGGCCTCCTTCAGTCTCTCCCAGCCTCCCGCCACTTCTGCTGGACTCTCCCAACCTCCCCCAGTTCCCATGGCCTCCCCCGATTCTGCCAGCCTCCTCTGGTTCCCCCAGCATTTCCTGACTGTCCCTGGTTCCACCAGACTTTCACGGTTCCACCTCCCCTGGTTCCGCCAGCCTCCCCCAGTTCCCATGGCCTCCCCCATCCATCCCCGCTTCCTCCGGACTCCCGCTGGCCTCCCCCCAGTTCCACTGGTCTCTCCTGGCCTCCCCGGGTTCTTCTATGGCATCCACAAGCCTCCACTTGCCTCCCAGTCTCCCTAGGCCTCCTGGCTTCCACCTTAGCCTCTGGTGGCCTCTCAGCCTCTGCTGGGCTCCTAGCCTCTGCCGGCTTCTCAGCTTCCACCCTGGCCTCTGCCAGCCTCCATGGCCTCTGCCAGTCTCCTAGCCTCCACTGGTGTCCTGGCCTGCACCCCGGGCCTTCCCAGCCTTCTAGCCTCTGCCAACGTCCCCTGGCTCTCCTGACCTCCCCCAGTTCCTCCCGGTTCCTCTCCAGCCTTCCCCTGCGTGTTGTTGTCCGTGCATGTGCCTGTTCCCATCCCCATGGCGGAGGGGTGGCCTTCAGCCGGTGTGGGTAACGGCCCTGGGAGGTGGCTGGTACTCTCTCTCTCCTCTGGTTCAGGCCCAGGCCAGCCCCCCAGTGCTGCAGCTGAGGGCTCTCGGGTGCAATTCAACTCACTGAGTGGGATGTGATCAGAGTTATGGATCAGGCTATGGAGGTGATTGTCCTCGATACGGTCACAGCGTGGCCTGTTCCCATGCCTGCCTTACAGAGTGCCACCTGCATGGCAGCGTCCTGTTAGGGAGCACATCGAGCAAGCGGCTTTCGCTGCGTATAAATAAAGCCATGAGAAAGTAAATTCCATCACAGTCCCGTGTGGCAGCAGCAGCCTGGTTACATGTTTCTCACTCAGCTCTCAGTCTGTTTCTGCCTTCAAAAAGAAGTTACCCCCATTTCAGGGCTGCACGTGCTTGGGCTCTGGTTTGGAGGTTTGTTGGTGATACAGGTTTTTCTTCCATTGGCCCTGCACAGTACTTGAGTTTGGGAAATGATGATATGGAATAAACCAGTGTCTCTTTAAAGAGAAAAGCTATGATAATTCCATTACAATGCTGCTCCAGGACTCCCTTTAACAAATCCCTAAGCATGGTTTATTTTAAATATATTTGAGCTACAAACACATGTGAAACAAAGTGGTGTGGAGAATTTTTGTCAGGACCTTTACTATCTTAATGCTAACTTAATTTCATTTAATTCTAAATGAAACTTCCGTGTCCTGTGACAAAAAGCAGATGGAGTGTTGTGTCCAGTTCTGGGTTCCCTGGTATAAAAAAGACAGGGATCTCCTGGAAAGAGTCCAGAGGAGGCTCTGGAGATGATGAAGGGCCTGGAGCATCTCCCCTGTGAGGAAAGGCTGAGGGAGCTGGGGCTGTTCAGCCTGGAGAAAAGAAGACTAAGGGGGGACCTTATTAATGTTTATAAATATCTTAGGCATGGGATGCAGGGGGAAATGGGCAGCCACTTTTCAGTGTCTGTGGGGACAGGACAAGGGGCAATGGCTGCAAGTTGGAGCAGAGGAAGTTCCGCACCAACCTGGGGAAGAACTTTTCCCCAGTGAGGGTGAGGGAGCCCTGGGACAGGCTGCCCAGGGGGGTGTGGAGTCTCCTTCTCTGGAGATATTCCAGACCCATCTGGACACTGACCTGTGCAATATGAGCTGGGGAGCTGCTTTGGCAGGGGGTTGGACCCAATGATCTCTCGAGATCCCTTCCAACCCCTGTGATTCTATGATTCTATGGTACAACGCTGTAGCATTAAACAAAGTACCCAAACCATCATCATCCTCCTGATGCTCTTTCTCCCTGTGCTGTGTGCTAGGCAACGGATGCACAGAACGGGAATGACAGCGAAGAGGAAGAGTCTGTTCCTGTGGAGGACCAAGAAGACATGTTTGCCCCAACAGAAAGAGGAGCCTGTGGAGCTACAGAGCTGGGTGCTAGCTCTGCAGAAGTGAGACCCTATAATATAACTTGTTTAACTTCACTCAAAGAATGCACAACCAGTATTGTAACTTCAGATTCTCCCACTGCAGTTTCTTTGCTGCAGACACAAACCTAATCAGTAAGGAACAGAGAGATACTAATTGGTCAAGCAGGAGGTGTACTATATACATGTAAAGCTTCTGTCATCAGGAGTGACACAGCTTTGCTGTATCTGTGAGCTAATTGTAGAACAAGACCCTCTTCTGGAGGTATTCAAGGACAGGTTGGATAGGGCCCTGGGCAACCTTGTGTAGATCCAGACCTGGAGGTTGGTGTCCCTGCCTGTGGCAGGGGGTTGGAGCTCTGTGATCCTTGGGGTCCCTTCCAACCCAGACCAGTCTGGGATTCTCAATTCTTTGTTTGCATTGTTCATGTCTCATGAGGAGAAAAATAATCTGGTTTTTTTAGTGGCAAATCAAGTTAGCTTAGAAAGCTGTCTCAGGTGATGGATTTTGTGTTTCAGGAAAAATCTCCCAAGACTTTCTCAGATAAAGTGGAATTAGAGAGTTGTCCTCCTGAATTGGGTGACATGGAGCAGCCAGTAACCAACAGAAGAAACCCTTCCCACACGCCATCAGGAGCTCCTCTGCAGGCATCTGCACTGTCAGTGGAGTCAAACAGCTGCGCAGAGTCGGGTATCCTTCCGTTCCCTATTAATAGTGCAATAATTGTCACTACCTATGAAGCACAGTTTCTAGTTTTCTCCCTTTCTAATCACTGTTAATCCAGTTGGAGGCATCATACTATGAAAGCTAAGTGTCTTTTCCCCTTTTTTTTGAGAGGGTGGATGTCCAGGTAACCCTGGAGAACCCATTCCTCTCCATTCAGAGCCAGCCTTTGAGCAACGTAGCCAGCTCACTGGTGACCATGGTGGCCAGAGCTGGGAAGAGGAAAGTCAGCAGCGTGGAGCTGAGGAAAACGAAACAAGCAGAAGAAATGAGGAAACAGAACTGGTTGTCTTGGATCCAGAACATGTGAGACATCCTCAAATCTTGTCATTCCTGTTTGCAGACTTGCTATTTGCATTTGTATGAAAAGAGCAAGGTCAGTTGTGAGCAGGGACTTAGCTGTATGCTGAAACTACGTGGTTACAAATACCTTTTGCAGGAGTACTAACTCCTGAACCTGTCTACTCCCTCAGGGCTTGCAGGTTCAGAAAAAAGCAACGTAGTGGGCAAATCTGATCCTTTTTAGTACTCCTGAAACAGAAGTACTGTAGCAAGAGTGAGTGGATGAGTTCTCAGGTGTAGCTCTTCCTATGTATTTCTGATGTGCAGATACTCTCAGTCGTCACCTTCTGATGTCAACAGATACTCACTATGTAACTCTTCTCACTTGCTACAGTGAGAGGAACTAGAATAGGAATAGCAGGAAGTATGGTGTTTTATTTAAGAGTGGAGTTTGGCAGTAAGGTTTCTTCATATTTTATTTACACAAGTGTGTTAAAGTTTATTAACATCATGCTTCTTTACAGCCTCTGATGAGAAGATTCCAGGCTGCCCTGAAGAATTACCTTACCAAGCAGATGGAAAAAGTGAACTTAGAGCTTCAGGAGCTGGTATGCAGTGTTCTTTCTTCACCTTCCCACAGCATCCCATCCCTGTCTGAGCTGTGATTGCTGATTTCCTCTCGTGTTTGCAGAGGACTGCGACAAAGAAGAGCAAAGCCCAGAGAGAGGAGCTTGGGGTGACTCTTTATGGAGAGCAGCAGCAGCTGGCCCACCTGCAGATGGAACTGGAGAAGATCCAGGGCCGCTGTTCTCAGACAGCCACAGCGCGGCAGCAGCTGGAAGAGGAACTGCAGGACCTCCGCCTTGCTCACAAGAAAACATGCCAGACCACAGAGGATGAACGCAAGCAAGGTGACTGAGGCAGTCCTCATCTATCTCCTCATTGAAGTGCTGTGTGGAGAAACTAATTTAAATATGAGCCAAACATTGAAACATAGAGTAAAATGCATCAGGAATAATGTGCTTGTTGAAAAATTTCACAGATATTCCTGGTTGCCATAAAATTTCCATTGTTTCTAAGACCATGTTGCTACGTGGTACTTCTAAGAAGGTCTTTAGGACTCAAATTAGAACTGCTCCTGACAGGCAGGCTGTCCTGTGCCTCAGCAGGAGGAAAATTCCCATTGCTCTGTTCTGTTTGCCTGTGGCTCTGTAAAGGTGTGATCAAACTGCAAAGGTTGTAGGTCATTAGGGGCATCCAGGGGTATGAAAGCACTGTCCAGCCATTCCAGCTGTAGGAATGGACTTGGGTCATTCTTCTGTCAAGGCTAGCTAAGCATTAAAATAAATTGCCAAGAAAGTTCTTGTGGATTATTGGGAAAAAACAGAGAAGCATTCAACAGCCTGAGAAAGAGACAGCTTTGTTTTGGGGCAAAAACAAAACAGTGGATTTTGAGGAGTGGATTCACATCAGCATCCTGAGACCCCTTCTTGCGCTGGTGGTGAAGGAACTGCTTTAACTTGTGAGGTGATCACAGAATCACAGAAACACAAAGTTGGAAAAGACTTTTAAGATCATCAAGTCCAACCATTCCCATCCTAAGCTAAACCATATCCCTAAGTATCTCATCTACCCTTTTTTTAAACACATCCAGGGATGGTGACTCAACCACCTCCCTGGAATGCTCCAAAGCTGATGTAAACTCTTTGTTTCAGGGAGGGCTGATGTATGAGTGTTGCTTTGGGTGCTTCTGTATTTCTCTTACCTCTGTTTAAAATTTGTGTTTAAACATACTTCCCTGGGAATATTTTTCCTCTTGCCTCCCCAGTTTCTGCAATGCAGACCCAGGTTGAAAACTTGGCCTTGCATCTTTTCTACATGCAGAATATGGACCAGGATATGCAGCACAATATTTTACTTATGAAACAGTCAACAAAGAAAGCTGAGGCAGAGAAGCTCCAGGCTGAGGTGGAAAAGAAAAAACAGGTATGGAGTTAAACTGCTGTAAGATAAATAATACAGATGGCAATTAGTGTCAGGTCTGGAGGAGCTGCTGCCTTGTTGGAAGGAAGGCTAAGTGACTGAACCATGGAAGATGTGTGAGGATATTTTCCTCAAATAATTGAACCCCCTCCCAACCCCCCAAAAAGCAGGCTTTTCTAAAAATGAGAAGAATCCCCACCGCTCAGATAGTGGCATGTATAGAATCAGAATCCCTGGATGGTCAGGGCTGGAAGGGATCTCAAAGACCATCAGATTCCAACCCCATGCCATGGGCAGGGACACCTCTCACCAGACCAGGCTGTTCAAGGCCCCATCCAACCTGACCTCCAGGGATGGGACAGCCACCAACTCCCTGGGCAGCCTGAGCCAGGGTCTCCCCACCCTTGCAGTGAAGAATTTCTTCCTAATATCCAATCTAGATCTCCCCCTTCCAATTTAAACCATCCCCCCTTGTCCCATCACTCCCTGTCCCTCCCTGTTTTTTGTTTTCTTTTTCAGCAGCAAGTTGAAAGCTTTTTGACAAGCCTTAGAATGGCCAATCGCTCTTCACTTGAGCAGAGAGGGCGTGGGGGCAGAAAGACACTCAGGAAAGAGTTAGGATTTGTTCAAGTACTGAGAATTATTCTGACTGAGGATGAGGGAGAAGGGAACTCTGGCACTGAAGGCCGTGCTGGAGTTCCTTCTGCTTCCTCCTGCTCGCAGCCGCCTGCAGGCTGCCTGTATGAGCACAGAGCTGTGGGCAGCCAGCTCACAGAATCACAAGGTTGGAAAAGACCTTTAAGATCATCAAGTCCAACCATTCCTGTCCTGTGCTAAACCATAGCCCTAAGTACCTCATCTACCCTTTTTTAAACACACCCAGGGGTGGGGACTCAGCCCCCTCCCTGGGCAGCCTGTGCCACAGCCCCACAACTCTGCCAGGGAAGAACTTTTCCCTCACATCTGATCTGCCCCTGCCCTGGCACAGCTTGAGCCCATTGCCCCTTCTCCCATCTCCTGTCCCCTGGCTGAAGAGACCATCACCCACCTCTCTGCACCCTCCTTTCAGGTAGTTGTAGGTGGTGATAAGGTCTCCCCTCAGCCTCCTCTTCTCCAGGCTGAACACCCCCAGCTCCCTCAGCCGCTCCTCAGAGGATTTGCCCTCCAGCCCCTTCCCCAGCCTGGTTGCCCTTCTCTGCACTCGCTCCAGGACCTCAATGTCCTTCTTATAGTGAGGAGCCCAGAACTGGACCCAGCACTAGAGGTGCAGCCTCACCAATGCCAAGTACAGAGGCACAATCACCTCCCCAGACCTACTGGCCACGCTATTCCTGACACAAGCCAGGATGTCATTGGCTTTCCTGGCCACCTGGGCACACTGCTGGCTCATATTCAGCCTGCAGTCACCCAACACACCCAGGTCCTTGTCTGCCTCACAGCTCTCCAGCCAGTCTCCCCCCAAGCCTGTAGGGCTGCATGGGGTTGTTCTGTCCCATGTGCAGCACTCTACACTTGGCCTTGTTAAACTTCATCCCACTGGTCTCAGCCCATTGGTCAAATCCATTCACATTGAATGGCTTTAGATGGTTTCTTTCAGGAAATATTTGAAAACACCAATTGTTAGGATTGCCAGCTGCTGGAGTGAAGGCACCGTATAATCCATGCTGGCAGGAATGAAGGCTGCTTCAGAGCTCAAGTATCTACTGTTGCAAAGGGAATAATACAAAATTAAAGAAACAGCAAAAGTCTCACTCTTGAAGGCTGTCACTGCTGTGTTCTTGGGTTGTTTGTGTGTGAGTGGGAAAGTTTGAGTAGAAAATCTGATCCAGTTGCTAGTTTAATCTCTTTTCTTGCCTGTGTTACTCTTGTAGAATATTGAGATTAGCTTCCTCATCTGATCTGTTTGGCTCTGACTCTTTAGGATCTTCTAGTAGACCGCTTAACAAGAAAAGTCTATGAACTCCAAGAACAGATTGCTCTGCTGGAAGCTCAGTTTGTGGCCCAGGCAGAAGACACAAAAGTAACTCGGCAAGCAGTAAATGAGGTAGGAAGGTACTTTTTTCACTTCTGGTTAATAATTCCCTCTGGAAGAACCAACCCCTCTGGCTCACGTGGTCTGTACAGAGTAGGTCAGAGTTGTGCACTTTGCTCCTGGCTGCAGGAATGCAGAAATTTTAATTTATTTATTTATTTACTACTCTGTCCTGGAGAATTGCCCATAAATGACTTTCTCCTCCACCTTTTCTGCATTGTTTTTTCTTGGAGATGTAAACTCTTTGTTTCAGGGAGGGCTGATATATGAGTGATTTCTCTGTGGTCTGGTGTGATAACAAACCAGACACATATTAGTTGAAGCTCTCCCTGCCCAGCATATTCTGAATGGGAAGAAAAAATAATTTGCATTGTCTTATGAACTGGGTTTCTCAACCCAGCATAGATTCACCCTGTCTACAAATTCTCTCTTCCCTAGGCTTGCATGGAGGTACAGGCTATTAACGTGGAGAAAAAGCGGTTGATGAACCACTGGAATAGCAGCTTGGCTGGATTGAAACAGAGAGATGAGGCCTATATGGCCACACAAGAGCTACTGAGGTATGGTATCAAAAAACAGCTCCAGAGGGATATCAAATAAGGTGGGCAGGAGAGATTCAGAAGCAGCAGTATGTCTTCTGTCAAGCCCACTGCAGTGTGTGCAGGGTATGTCAGACAGAACTAAGTTTCCTGCTCTAAAGCACATAGTAAGGTTAAAGGATAAGCAGTGCAGATCTCTTCCTGTTCTCTTTATCCAAAACACAACTCTCCCTCAACATGTGGGTTTTTTAAACCAGTTTAGCGTCTTCCTATTCATGTTTTATTCCATTAAAAGAGTGCCTTCACCTCTGCAACGTTTCTCAATCCAAAGAACTAGGCAGCAAGAAGGTTGAGATGCTTTCAGTTAGGATTTGGCATCCTGGTAATGGAGCAACAGGGACAGGACTGAAAGGAGGACTTAATTTTCTACATACATTTCCTTTTAAATCTTAATGTCTCCATCCATCTTCTAATGACTCTGCACTGACACAGCAGACTAGCCTTAATAAAGATCTTCTGTCTTGGTCAGTGTTGCTGCAATAGCATGTTTGAAAAGAGGAATTTGTGGGTGACTGTTCAGCACACAAATAATTTTCCATCCTCTTTGCCTCTCCAGCAAGTACAGGCATGACCTCAGGTCCCTAGAAATGGACATCCATGGCTGTAGAAAGTCCATCAGGAAGGAGGAGGAGAAAAATGAGTTGCTTGTCACCACCCTGAACCGTATAAAGAACGATGCCAACACGACAAAGAAACTGATTGCTCAGTGCCTTTTGAGGCAGGAGGCCTTGAATGTTGACTACAGCACCTATACTCATGTTCTCCATGAGACAGAGCAGACCCTCAACAGGACCAAGATGGTGAGAAGAGTCACTTGGAAGAAGAATCCTTTTGCACTGGAGACAGATCTTTAATCATAGTGATCCTGTCTCTGGCTTCCTTACTTTTTAGGATCAAGCTGCTCAGCTGAGTGAGTTGCTGTCCATTGGTAAGAATATAGAGAGAGAAGCTGATGCCAAAGAGAAGACAGAGAATGAAATCATGGCAAAGCTTCAGGACCAGATGATGTCCAGCAAAGCTGCAAAGCACTTCTCACAGCTGGCTGAGAAACTCCAGAGGAGAAAAACAGATCTGGTATGGTATCTCTTCCTTTTGGGAGGGCAGGGGAAGGAAACAGCCCAGACCAGTGGTTCTCAGTGTGCTTTGTCAGTGTCTGCATTTCCTTTCTCAGGTCTGCAGTTGAAGCTCTGCTGGGTTTGCAACTTCAGTTTAGTTCTTCCGGTGACCTTATTGCAGGGTCCTTGTGCACGAGAGAGTCTGGCCCAAGGGCCTGACATGTGACAGATTGTTCTTTACCTAAAAAATGGGGCAGAATGACAAACCCTGGGAGTGTTTCAGGTGTTTCAAGTTCTTATGTACTACAGGGAGACAGTGGCTGTGTGGTACTTCAATACTCCACGTTAAACTAACTCACATCTCTCTGCTGCATCACAGAGTGTGATACAGGTGTGCTTTCAGTTTCCAAAGACATTACAGTCAACGTAGACCTCATGGCATGACAAGCTGCTCTCTGTGGGAGCATGTAAAGGTTCAGTATAGTATTTTATCATGTTGAGTTGTGTGGGCTGGCACTAATACAGTGTGCTCACACCTCTGTTTTCCAGCCTGCCCCTGAGTTTTTTAAGTTAGGTGTGGATCTTGAGTAACTGGAAGACTTCCAGGGTTGGCTTCCATTGTGAGAACCACCCCAGTATGAGGAGGGCAGGTACACAAATTCTGCTTTGCCTCCTCCTAGTGTCTCCATTGCACAGGAGAATATGGTGCAGACACTACAGCCTTGGAAAAGCTCAGATTGCAAGCTCTCACAGCGTGGCCCAGGCTGTGCAGAAGGAGCAGGCAGGCTCTTCAAAGTTACCTGCCTGCATTCATGCTGCACTCAGACAAAAGACATCCTCACACTGCCTGGCTCCTGCAGCTGTTGTTAGGTGAGCACTGCATTTGTCAGGCATGGTGGAGAAGGTACCACACAGTGATGTCCTACTGCTGTTAGCCAGGCAACTAGAGACATCCAGGCAGGGCAGCTAACTGTGGAAGTGATGAGTGTGGGCTCTTCAAGGGCTTTGGGATGTGTGGGCTCCTTCAAGCTTTTTGGCAGCCTTAGGGCAGAGGTCAATATTGCTATCTCCTGTCAATAGATGGAGAAGCAAAGGTTTGGAGAGGGTAAGTAGCTTGCTTACAGCTTGTAGCACAGATGTGGCTGAGGACTCTAAATCTGCTCTGCTTTGCTAAGTAGGCATTGCAAATCAATGTCTGTTTTCTGTCTGTTGATATTCCTAGGAGCTGCATTTTTCCAAGGCTGAGAATGATATGGCCCAGGTTATTCTGAATACCACTCATGCCACCGGCAGGCTGACAGTTCTTCAAAAAACACTTTGTGAGCTGGACAAGGAAATAAAAACCACCCATGATCTGATCAGTGGCAAGGAAAGTGAGATTGCAAAGTGCAGTGTCCTGGTGGAGAAGAAGCAAGGGGTCATCAGCCAGTACAACAAGAGGTTGGAAGTGATTCTTTCCCAGCTGGGGGTATGTACACTTAATCTCAATCCCAGATTCGGTTTTATGCCTTGTGGTGCCCATAGATGCCCTTGATGAATGTAACCTCCCAAGTGCTGGACAGTTAAAACTCTGAGGCATCAGTAATGTGACTTAAAAGCTGTGCTAGTTAGTGTACATGTTTACATGTGTCAGGCAGCTCTCAGTGCATGTGAAGAGGAGCTGGCATTAGGGCATTGTGAAACGAGGGTGTGCCTAGCCTGGATTTCTGCAGGGAGTTGTCAACACCTGATGAAAATACACACAATGACATCAGTGCTCTGGGAGTAAACAGGATCTTATTATAGAATTGGTGAAGACCAACGAGGGGAGAATGGAACAGGCAGCGACTGAGGTCTCTTGGTGGCTGTCCCCATTTAGATCACAGAATCACAAGGTTGGAAAAGCCCTTTAAGATCATCAAGTCCAACCGTTCCTGTCCTATGCTAAACCATATCCCTATGATATGATCCCTAGATGATACCAGATCTGTCCCTAGCGCTGTGAGCTGTAAGACCTTTATGAATGCCAGTGCAAAAGTCATTACTGTGGCCTACTGAAGCCTCACAAACTCTGGAATGTCCAGATGGGCCTGTTGTAGGAGCATCTCATCAGAGTTGGGACCTTCTGGGCTTCTGTTGCATTTGTTCCGGTGAGGTCAGGAATTATTAGTCCCACCCAACTCATGGGAGATGGAGACAGGAGGTAACTAATTGGCAAGCTAACAGCATAGTTGAAGATGGGCATCTCAGCAGTTGCACTGGCCTTCTGCAGTGATGCTCCAAACAGTGAAGTTCCAGCAGCTTCTACCTGATTAATCCCAAACCTTGTCTTCATACAGGGCCATGAATTGGCACCACTGGAAATGGATATCAACAAGCTGACCAAGCAGATAGAAGAATGTAATTCTGAGGTGGTGATGCTACAGAAGTACTGTCTCATTCTGCAGAAAGAGCTGGTCAAGCTCACACACGAACGGGAGGAACAAATAACCTCCTTAGATATGCTGAAGAAACGGATCACAATAATGCAGCAGAAGAAAGTGCGCACTGAGAGTAAGTCGTTCCCTGACTCTTTCTTGAAGTGTTCACCCATGAATGGACCAAAAAGAGAGCAAAGGCTTATGGATGGGTGATGCTAGGCCTTCACCCAAGGATGCTCCTACATATTTCTGAGCAGTAATGCCCCAGTACTGCACTGGAGGGCCAGAAGCCAGGTGCCTTCTGCTGTTTTGCACTCCATTATTTCCCATAACGATCAATCCTGCTGTCTTAACTGATGCAGTGGAGCCCTAAGTGATCAGGTCCAATGTTACACCACTTAAACAACGTTTGCAAGTAGCCAGTAGGTAAATATCCCCACCATGATAGCACTTCTCTTGGCCAAAACCAACTCTCCCTCAGCAGCCTCCTTCAAAACTTTTATCTGACTTTCTGGCTTGTGGAATAATGTTTTGGCTGGGTATGTGGGACACAGAGCTGCTGCTTGTGGGCTCCATGGGGAGGTTTCAGGCCAGGTATGTCTTTCAGTCCTGGCTCCTTTGGTTTGGGAGCTACTGCTGGACATTTAGCATGTGAAGCCAAGAAACAGACGTAGGGAAGTACTAGGAGGGTTCCCTGGAAAAGGAAAGCCCTGAGCCCCAGGGTCAGAGGGGCTGCTTGTGGGTTACATGGGGAGGTTTCAGGCCAGGTATGTCTTTTAGTCCTGGCTCCTTTGGTCTAATACTGGTTTGTCACAACCCAGCACTGGTGGGAATGATAAGACTTTCTTCTGTTTGCCCTTAGATGAAATTCAGCAGGAAACAAAAGAGCAGAAAGAGATCGAACGTCACATGAGGAACCTGTCAAATGACTTGATAAAGTTGAATGTGCTGATCAGCAAGAACAACAGCAGCTTTGAGGAGCTGCAGTATGGCAACGCTGTCATGGAGAATGAGTTTGTACGCTCTCTGAAGGTACAGAGGCTTGATGTCTCATTTCCAGGTCTCTGCCTCCTGTGCAGATGAGGTGCAAACAGTGACCCTGTAAATCCTTCTTGCTCTGACAATGTTCTCTTGGTTTCTGCTTCCCAAATCTAGGCAGCAGAAACAGAATTGGTGGAGATGCAGGAGAAACACAGCCAATTGACTGAGGAGAAGGAAAGACTCCTAAACAGCCTGGTGGAAGCAGAGTAGGTACCAGGGAGTTTCTTCCTTTGTGCAACAGTCTTTGAACTTTGGTTTGTGTGTCCATGTTACTCTTCTCCAGCCATCGAACTGAACCAGCACCGGCAAATGTTCTTCTGTCCTTGGAGAAGGGGATAGGACTTTAATGAGTTTATGGAAGGCAGAAACTGAAAGGTGCTTTAGCTGCTGCTGGAACCAGCAAGAGCTGAGAGGCTTTAATGATTCCAGCATGCTTGTGCTGGAAGTTGCTGAGATCTGTATGGGAATACTCCACATGCTGTCCCCTCTACCAGTCACTCAGAGTGAGTGTGCTGTGCAGAGTGACTAATTGAGGGCTATCAGCCCCCTGCCAGCCTGACCATGCTTGTTTTTAAGGGCATCATGCTGTTTTCTAAATGGTGGGGCTTACCATCTGATGTGATACTGCTTCATAGCTCCTCTTTTATGTGTCTGGTGTGCAGATCCGTAGCTTCTGCTGAACCACTCAGCTCCATGTTCAGAATGGATCTTGGGGGCACACTGCCACCAAGGCACGGGGTGAGCAGCCTCTCTTGCTTACAAAGGCTTTCCCCTTTCTCTCATTGAAGGCATCAGATCATGCTATGGGAGAAAAAGATCCAGCTGACAAGAGAGATGCGTGCAGCAGTGGATTCTGAACAAGGTGAAATCCAAGCCTTGAGAACAGAGATCCACAGGAAGGAAGTAAGACACTGGGAAAGGGAAGCTGCATACAGTGTACTTGGCTTGGGCGTAGCTGAAAAGTAAGGCAGGAGATGAGAAACAGGCTGGAGAAGTGGCATCTTCAAGGCCATGGCAGTGTTGGAAATCTTACCACCCTGCAGCCAGGCTGCATTAAATACATGCAGCACACGTGTGCCTCACATGTCCCTTGTGCAGCAGCTGCAGCAGAATCCAGAAACTCCTGAGAAATCCATTTACAGTGTAGTACCACCAGCTGCCTCATTCTGTGACCTGTTCTGTGACCCAGTTTATAAGCAAAGGAAGGTCGATTACTGAATATTGCACCATCTTTGGCTAAGAGAGCCAATGGGATCCTGGGGTGCATTCGGAGGAGTGTGGCCAGCAGGTCAAAGGAGGTGATCCTCCCCCTCTACTCTGCCCTGGTCAGGCCCCACCTGGAGTGTTGTGTCCAGTGCTGGGCTCCCTGGTATAAAAAGGACAGGGATCTCCTGGAAAGAGTCCAAAGAAGGGCTACGAAGATGATGAAGGGCCTGGAGCATCTCCCCTATGAGGAAAGGCTGAGAAGATTGGGACTGTTCAGCCTGGAGAAGAGAAGACTGAGGGGGGACCTAATTAACGTTTATAATTATCTTAAGCAGGGGATGCAGGGGGAATCAGCCAGCCCCTTTTCAGTGTCTGTGGGGACAGGACAAGGGGCAATGGCTGCAAGTTGGAGCAGAGGAAGTTCTGCACCAACATGCGGAAAAACTTTTCCCCAGTGAGGGTGAGGGAGCCCTGGGACAGGCTGCCCAGGGGGTGTGGAGTCTCCTTCTCTGGAGATATTCAAGACCCGTCTGGACGCCTATCTGAGTGAAATGTCCTAGGGAGCTGCTTTGGCAGGGGGTTGGACCCGATGATCTCTCGAGGTCCCTTCCAACCCCTACAATTCTATGATTCTATGATCTTAGCCTCTGGTTAGGGAAGTCTTCTGGCAAAGCAACTCTTGCCTTTTATTCTCAGGACTTCTGCTCCTCTGCTTTTCCTATTGCTAACGAGCTCTGGTGACACATTTTAAAGATTCCTCTAGACAAATTGGTAACCCAGCCCCTCTGCCTTCCCGATCCACACAGGGAAAACAAGGTTAGGATTTAGAGCAAATTTGGCTTTCCAAAAAAGGGGTATGTGTTTTATGTTGATGGGATGTGCCACACAGAAGACTTCAGTCAGGTGCCATTCACAAACCATTGTTATTTTCAGCCTGTTTTGTATCCTGACAAATGGCAGGTCCACTATGGGCAGCTGATGAAGCAGCGGGAGGCGCTGATTCGTGATATGGAGGCATCTGTTTCTCACAGAGAGGCAATAGCGATGCGTGGAGAGGGTCGGAACAGGACAGATAAGAAACGTATCACCAAGAGCGACTTCCACCGCAAGAAGCAGGAGCTGAGGAAGAAGATTGGTGAAACCCAGAAGGTGAGTGAGCTGCAGGAGTTCATGTAGCCTGTGTTTACCTTGTGACAAGCACCTGCGTGTGCTGGGCACAGATGTGCAGGACACTGGCACACAGACCCTGCGTGGGTACAGCGCTGCGCAGGGGTGGGGCTCTGGAAACTCACTAAAACCTCCCCACAAAGGAATCCTGGGAAGATGGCTGGGAATGCAGGTCAGCTAAAGAACCAGCATCAGCTGATTCCTTCTCTTCCATTCACTAGAATGCTCAAGACTGCAGCGAAACCATCCTGGAGCTGGAGAGCAGCCAAACATCCCATAGTGCCACCTTACTGGAAAAACAACAAGAATTGTGCAGGCTGCAGGCAGAGTCAGACGGCCTCGAGTTGGACATAGAATGTCTTCGGAACAGGAAGCGATGGGTGAGCACATCTGCTTCCTTGTGGCAGGCGAGCCAGAACCTGCTGCTTTCCCCTGCTGCCAGCGCCTTGCTGCCATCTCACCCCCATCCTGAACTGGGCGTGCTTAGCATGTGATTTTCACAGAATCCTAGCCTGGGCTGGGTTGGAAGGGACCCCAAGGATCACAGAGCTCCAACCCCCTGCCACAGGCAGGGACACCAACCTCCAGGCCTGGAGCTACACAAGGTTGCCCAGGGCCCCATCCAACCTGGCCTTGAACACCCCCAGGGATGGGGTACCCACCACCTCTCTGGGCAGCCTGTGCCAGCCCCTCACCACTCTCTCTGTAAGAAACTTCCCCCTAATATCTAATTTAAACCTCCTTTCCTACCTTTAGCTTTAATCCATCCCCCTTGTCCTGCCATTATCTACCCTTTAACAAGCTGATTCCCCTCCTGTCTCTCTGCTCCCTTCAGGGACTGGAAGGCTGCAATGAGGTCCCCCCACAGCCTTCTCTCCTCCAGGCTGAACAAGCCCAGCTCCCACAGCCTCTCTTCGTAGGGGAGGTGCTCCAGCCCTCTAATCATCTTTGTGGCCTCCTCTGAACCCTCTCCAACAGTTCTACATGTTTCTTGTATTGTGGGCCCCAGCTCTGGACACAGGACTCCAGATTTTGGCAGCACCTTAATTTAACTGAGCCGTGTCTGAGGGCTCATGGTGGTCCTGCAATGATGCTGCAGTCACGCTCTTAACGAGGCAGCATTCACCTGGAACTGTGAGCCTCAAGGACATTGTACCTTGAAAGTATCTAGTAACACATCTCCTTTGTGAGTTCTGGCTGGCTACTCCTGAGTGTTACAGATTTGAGACCTGGTGGGAGGTCTTGGAAGTTTTCAAACTGGTGAAACTCTGTCTCAGCATCAGTTGCCTTGTTATGTGTGGGTGTTCATGGAGGTCTGGGCAGGGCTGTACCTCCACAACGCTTGGAGTAGGGATGCTGTTTGGTGTCACAGCCCTCCTTAGGAAGCCTTCTCACTTCAAAATACCACAGTTACAGTACCTGTGGCACAGATCCACTCATTTTCTTAGCTCTTTTCTGTGTGCAGTCTGCTGTCAAAGCCATTTCTGTTGTTGCTTTTAGAACCTTTTTGAGATTGTGGCCTACCAGACACGCCAGAAGCATCTGCAGGCGCTGAAGGAAGGGAAATACACTCCTCTGTGCCGCACTGAACAAGCCTGGCACAATGAGCACCAGAAACTGCAGGACCGGCTCTGTACCATTGTTGCCATCGTCCACCAGATCCAGCAGGAGCATCCCGAGCACCAAAGGGCTCTGCAGTGGCTCCGTCAGTGCTTGGACTCCAGGCTTGGCTCGCGGGAAGCCTGACAGAGGTATGTATGGACAAGACACCTGTAACCATCTGCTCTGGTTTTTCTGGAGGCCACAGGCTTTGTTCAACGAGTAGATAAAAGTGTTTATTAAAGATCTGGCATTGCAAGTGTTTCTTTATCTTTTTCCACTTCACCCTGGCCCCAGGAGCAGCAGCTCTGCAGGGTGGGGGTGCAGCGCTGCTCCCCGGGACCCAGCGGCCGTGCTCGGGGCCCGGGGCAGCCCCGGGAAGGGGAAGCAAGGGTGGAAGAAGGGGGGAAGAAAAGGAAGGGGACGGGGCGGGGGGGAGAAGGGGGAAGAAATTGGTGAGAGGAAGGCGGGGAGGAAGAGGGCGGAGAAGGCGGCGAAGAAAAAGGGGAAGGCGGCCGGGGCGGCGCTCGGAGCCTGGGCCGGTCCCGCCCCGCCGGCGGCAGCGTGACGTGAGCCGGGCCCGCCGCGGCTGCTGGGAGCCGGGCCGGCGGGGCCATGCCGGGGCCGCGGGTCGCCGCCGTCGCCGCCGC
The DNA here is from genome assembly GCA_027925045.1 of Hypotaenidia okinawae. Taxonomy (NCBI): domain Eukaryota; kingdom Metazoa; phylum Chordata; class Aves; order Gruiformes; family Rallidae; genus Hypotaenidia; species Hypotaenidia okinawae. The sequence continues at coordinate 10,479,900 of BSDF01000018.1, read as the reverse complement.
TCTGCTGGCGCTGCTGGTCCCCGCTTGGGCGCGCGGCCCCGGCGCCGCCGGCTGCGAGGTGCCCCCGAGCGGCCGCTTCGACTGCGGCCCCGAGCGGCTGCTGGCGCGGGCGGACTGCGAGGCGCGGGGGTGCTGCTACGCACCCGCCGGTCCCGGCCCCGGCCCCCCCTGGTGCTTCTTCCCCAGCGGCTACAGCAGCTACCGGGCGGAGAACCTGACGGCCACCGCCAGCGGCTACACCGCCCGGCTCCGCCGCGTCGCCGCCAGCTTCCTGCCGGGGGACGTGGGCTGCCTGCGGCTGGATGTGGCGCTGGAGACCCCCACCCGCCTGCGCTTCACGGTGCGCCCCGGCCCCCGCTCCGGCTCCGCGGTCTCGCCCCCCCCCCCGAGCCGACCTCCTCCTCTCTCTCCCCCCGCAGCTGCGGGACCCGGCCCGGCAGCGCTATGAGGTGCCGCTGCCCACGCCGCGGGTGAGCGGCCGAGCCGCCTCCACGCTCTACGGGCTGGAGATCAGCCAGGATCCCTTCGGCCTCGTCGTCTACCGGCAGCGCGGCGGGCGGGTCCTGTAAGTGCCCGTCCTGGACCGAGCCGGGCCGCGGCCCCCCTCGCCCTCCCGAAGGGACCCGCCGCCGGCCCCAGGGATGGGCGGGATGGGGGCGGGGGAGCAGCAGGGGATACCGGTGGCGGCAGCGGGGACTTCGTTCCGACCCGTTCTGCAGCTCGGTGGTGAGGAACGGATGCGGGAACAGCAGAGCTCGGCCGGAGCCCGGCTTTGTTTCACCCAGTGAGGAGCATCTGTGTTCCTCCCCGGGCCTGGTGGGCCTCCGGCTCGGTACCTCCCTCCTCCCCAGGCGCTGGGCACCCCCGGGGTTGTTTGTCTGAGTCTCCCTTTCCCTCTGGCAGGCTCAACACCACCGTCGCACCCCTTTTCTTCGCTGACCAGTTCCTGCAGATCTCCACCTCCTTGCCCTCCCATTTCATTTCTGGGCTGGGGGAGCACCTCACACCCCTGTTCCTCGACACGGCGTGGACCAGGGTCACCCTCTGGAATCGGGACATGGCGCCTATGGTACGGAGCAGGGCAGAGGGAAAGGGAGATGGCCTATCCACACTTGTAGGGGCAGCCCCCTGGCCTTTTATGTCTTGTCCAGTGCTGGAAAGGCACCCATGGCTTTCTGCTCTGGGACCTGGCTTCAGGTTGTCCCCAGACCAGGCTTTGTCCCCTCTGGGGCTGGGTTCTGCTCCGAAGCCACTTTCCCCTGTAGGGTCAAGGGCTCTTGCTCGGGGCAGAGCTCTGCCAACTCAGGCAGTGTTTGGGGGTGCAATCCCTGGGTTTGCACCCCGTGCTGGGACAGTGCTTCTGGGCAGAGCCAAGGGGCAGGCAGACGGGTCCTGAAACAGTGTCTCTGGTGGGACCTTCCCAGCACTGTGCTGTGCTCTGCTGCAGCCCCGGGTCAACCTCTACGGCTCCCACCCTTTCTACCTGGGGATGGAAGATGGCGGGTTGGCCCACGGCGTCTTTCTGCTGAACAGCAATGCAATGGGTGAGTCCCACGGAGGGGCCAGGCACGGGCTTGGCCCCCGTGCCCATCCTCAACTTGTTCCTCCGGTGCTCGTGTTCCCCAGACGTGCTCCTGCAGCCCAGCCCTGCCCTGACCTGGCGCACGACGGGTGGGATCCTGGACTTCTATGTCTTCCTGGGCCCTGACCCCAAGAGCGTGGTGCGGCAGTACCTGGACGTTGTTGGTAGGGCTGAGCCATGGGTGCAGTGGGGCTGGCATGGGGCTGTGGGGGATCCCGGTACCTTCCTGGACAGCACCTGCACTCCCTCCTAGGGTTCCCCTTCATGCCCCCGTACTGGGGTCTGGGCTTCCACCTCTGCCGCTGGGGCTACTCCTCCACTGCCATCACCCGGGAGGTCGTGGCCAACATGTCGGCAGCCCGCTTCCCCCTGGTAGGTCTCAGCCACTCCCCAAAAATGGCTGGAAGGGGGAGGCTGACGGGGACCCCCATGGGGCGAGGTCTGGCAGTGGTGTGTGGGGGTCCCTGCTCCTTCCTGAGCTCCGGTGCCACCGTCCACAGGATGTGCAGTGGAACGACCTGGATTACATGGATGCCAAGAGGGATTTCACCTTCAACAAGAACAGCTTTAAGGACTACCCAGAGATGGTGCAGGACTTCCACCAACGTGGCCTGAGGTACATCATGATCGTGGTGAGTGACAGCCCCAGCCACAGCGGGGGTTCCACACGGGTGGGCTGGCACCCACTGGCTGCTCCCAAGGGCAGCGATGGAGCTTCCTTGAGGAAGGAGGGGGATGGTGAAGCCCCAGCTTTGTGCCCCACCAGGATCCTGGGATCAGCAGCTCAGGGCCTCCTGGCACCTACAAGCCCTATGATGAGGGACTGAAGCGAGGGGTGTTCATCCGAAACGCCACGGGGCAGCCCCTGATCGGGAAGGTGGGTGCAAGGAGCAGCCTCCCTGCAGGAGGAGACTTGAACGGGGCCATGGGAGCTGGTGAGATGGCTACGGCGGAAAGTGGGGTTGCACATGGGGGCTGCGGGGCACAGCAGGGCTGGGGACAGTGGGGCTTTGCCTGTTGCTGCCTCCCTCCTGCAGGTCTGGCCAGGCCCAACAGCATTCCCAGACTTCACCAACCCAGAGACTCATGAGTGGTGGCACGACATGGTGAAGGACTTCCACGATCAAGTGCCCTTCGATGGCATGTGGATTGTGAGTAGCACAGCAGAGCTGTCAGCTGCAGCTCCCTGGCTCCTGCCCTGCACGTCTGCCAGGCCCCGGTGCAGCAGTGAGGCCATCTCTCCCCTTCCCTCTGAGGCCATCTCTCCCCTTCCCTCCCCAGGACATGAATGAGCCATCGAACTTCGTGGAGGGCTCCCAGGACGGCTGCCCCAACAACAGCCTGGAACAGCCCCTCTATGTGCCAGGTATGGGGAGCAGGTACCAGCCTCTGCCCGGGGGTGCCAGGAGCACTGGGAGCAGCTGGGAGGTGGTGGGGTCGGGTCCCATCCGAGTGGGCTCCAAGCTTTCCGCCGCCTCTCTTGTGCAGGAGTGTTTGGGGGACGTCTCCAAGCTGGGACCATCTGTGCCTCCAGCCAGCAGTTCCTGTCCTCCCACTACAACCTGCACAGCCTGTACGGGCTGACTGAGGCCATCGCCTCCCACAAGTAAGCCTGGCCTCCCAGAGGATGTGCATCCCAGGGGATGCCAGAGCTGGGAGAGAGAAACCTGTCCCTGTGCTGGGGTGTGGGTAGTTTGGGCGTGGGGGTGTGGGGGTGTGGATCGGTGGCTGAGGGCAGCTTCAGTTTATAATGCTGTGTGCTGCTTGCTTGCCTGGAAGCAGCTGCTGGGCTGAAGCTCATGCTCTGCTGCTGTGCTGGCTCCTGGGCTGGGGAATTGTGTCCTGAACCCTGTCCCATGTCACCTGCCCCGTGGGCTAGATGGCACCGGACACCCGTCCTGGCATGTGCCGGCTCTGTGCTGCTGCTGGGGCCTGCTGAGCCCCTTGCCTGTCCGGGTGGTGCTGAGTGGACGCTGTCTTGCCCGCAGCGCATTGCTGAGGGTCCGGGGCAAGCGCCCCTTCGTCATCTCACGCTCCACATTCGCTGGGCACGGGCGCTATGCGGGGCACTGGACAGGGGACGTCAGCAGCGACTGGGAGCAGCTCTACTACTCCGTACCAGGTAGGGTACCTGTGGGGTGCTGCAGCCGCATCCCCTCTGATTCCCCCACACCTCACGTGCAGCTGGGGGCTGCTGGCACCGCAGACCTCTCATGCCCTCCATGCCCCCCACCCAGAGGTGCTGCTCTTCAACCTCTTTGGGGTGCCGCTGGTGGGTGCTGATATCTGTGGCTTCGTGGGCGACACGTCCGAGGAGCTGTGCGTGCGCTGGACCCAGCTGGGCGCCTTCTACCCCTTCATGAGGAATCACAACGACCACGGTGCCCGGGTGAGCACATGCAGCTCTTGCTGCGTCCATCCTGCGTCCCCAAAAGGCACCCACCGTTTCCTCCCACCATGGTCTGAGCATCCCCCTTGGGCTTCTCCCCTGCAGCCACAGGAGCCGTACGCCTTCAGCCCAGCTGCCCAGGCTGCCATGAGGAATGCTCTCCGCCTCCGCTACTCCCTCCTGCCCTTCCTCTACACCCTTTTCCACCGGGCTCACTCCACTGGGGAGACTGTGGCACGTCCTCTCTTCCTTGAGTGAGTGCCAGCCCATCTGGGCCTGATGGGTGCTGGTCCCCATGGGGCTCTGCAGGACGTGAGCGCAGCATCTCCTTGGCGCTGCACTGCCCTGCTCCTCCTTTCCAGGTTCCCTGAGGACCCCAACACCTGGGCTGTGGACCGGCAGCTCCTGTGGGGTGGGGGGCTGCTCATCACACCTGTGCTGGAGGCCGGAAAGACCAAAGTCAGCGGCTACTTCCCGGCAGGGCACGTGGTACAGCCTCACAGGGGTGGGTCCATCCTCTCCACAGGGGTCTTGGGTGGCTGCAAAGGGGTTTTGCTGCCAGCCCCTGTGGTCCTTCCTGCACCCCACTGCCCTCCAGGGCTACGTTTGGGACCTGGTCCTTGCCTGCCTTCCCTTGGAGCACCTCAGCACTGGGCTGGGTGGCCCATGTGCACACAGTACCTGTGCTTTCCTCTTTTTCTGGTCGTTTAGGACTCCACCATCCACAGCAAAGGGCAGTGGATCCTCTTGCCAGCTCCCCTGGACACCATCAACGTCCATGTCCGTGCTGGGCACATCCTGCCCTTGCAGGTGAGCCCCATGCATGTCGTGGTGATGCTGTGGTGACCGGGGGCTGTGCCCTGTGGGGCAGGGCAGAGGGCTGCGGGGTGGTCATCGGCAGACTGGACATTGCAGAATGCACCATGAGCATTCTGGCTGGGTGTCTGGCTGGGCTGTGGCAAAGCCACACTGGCAGCACTTGGAGCTGTGCCTGACCCTGCACCCTAGGAGCCTGCACCCAGCACTTCCAAGTCCCGTGGGAAGGGGATGGCCCTGGTTGTGGCGCTGACACCAGACGGCTTTGCCAGGGGAGACCTGTTCTGGGACGACGGGGAGAGCTGGCAGACCTTTGAGAAGGGGGACTACACCGAGATCCTTTTCCTGGCCACGAACGTGAGCAAGGGGGGGCTGTTGGTGGGGGCACCCAGGCAGGGCTGGGTGCTGCTTCGTGCAGGTCTGGTGCCCCTGGGGCAGCACTGCAGTGCTAGGGGTGCCAAACTGAGCCAGCACCCTGCAGTGGGTACTCTTAGCGAGCATTACATCATTGTGCAGTGGCTGTGCCCCCTTGGACTCCCCTTGGGAGGGGCAGAGTCCAGAGAGTGGGTGCTCTGCCACTCCCCAGTTTGGCAGAGCACCCAGCTCCCCAGGCTTGGTGCTCTGAAGGGGGGCACTGTGCTGTGCTGGGCATGGCGAGAGGCCCTGGCTATGTGCAGGGTGGTTGGGACCAGGGAGCTTGGGGTGACAGCCCCCCATTCCCACAGGGCGCCGTGCTCAGCCAGCTCCTGTGGGCAAGTGCCCACCTCGACGGGGTCCTGCTGCAGGCTGTGACTGTGCTGGGTGTCACCAGCCCTCCCCAGCAAGTCCTGGCCAATGGGGCCCTTGTGGGTGACTTCTCCTACCGCAGCGACACCCAGGCAAGTCCTTGTGTCCCCCCCAGCCGTGGGAATGGGCTGTGGGGGTTGGGGAGCTGCTGGCTGGCAGCTGCGGAGGGACACGGAGTGCAGCCAAGGGGCTGGTGGGGCTTGGCCCCAGCAATGGCATGGCACCCACTTCATGGGCACCAGGGAGCATAAAGAGCTGCCTAGCACGGGCCGGGTCACTGCCCTGGGGCTGCACAGGATGAGGCCGTGCAAGGGGCAGGGATTGGGAGATGGGGGGTGGAAAGGATGTGCGGTGCCAGGGCCGGAGCTCTGCACACAGCAGTGGCTCAGCTCTGCTCCCAGGGCTCTGCCATGGGCACCCTTCCTGGGGGTACCTGCAGGACCGGGGCCATAACCAGGCTGTGGCTCTGCAGGGCATGACTCCCCACCCTTGGCTCCCTCCCAGCCGTGCTGACCCTTCCTCCTCCCCATCAGGTGCTGAGAGTCCCAGTGTCGCTGCCCATGTGGGAGCCATTCGTGATCTCTTGGTCCTGAGCCCACTCTGCTCGGCGGGGAGAGGTGATGCTGCCCCCTCTGGCTTGGGGCCCAAATCCATCCCACCCTCGGTAAACATGGAGCTGCCACTTCTTTTTCCTTGCAGCGCAGCTCCTGGGCTTTGGTTTCCCTTCATGCTAACCTGAGGTGATGGGACTTGTGGGTGCTGGACTTGCATCAAGGGGGCTTGCACAACCCCCAGGGATGGGGAAGCCCTCATCTCCTCCAAAAAGACCCAAGTGCCTTGTGAGACAGCAAACCTGTTAACGTGAGGAACCAGTAACCTGTTGAGGGACTGCTGGGAGTCTCCTCACTGTGTTTTTGGGGAGGGGGTTCTGTGCAGGAGCAGCGCTGTGAATAAAGAGGCTGTTTACTGGGAGCAGCTCCAGGCTCACAGCTCATTGTGCAGCGGCCGGCACTGGGGACTCAGTTTCTCCTCCAGGACAGCATCAGGGGCACACACCCAGGGGTCACCTGTGTCCCACTGCCACTTCAAGAGCTGCGTGCGAAGCTGCTGGAAGATGGTGGCGTAGCTGGGGTCGGGGGCCAGATTCTGGCTCTCAGTGGGGTCGCGGCTGCAGTCAAAGAGCTCCCAGCGATCCCTGTAGTAGTACTGGTGCAGGGTCTTGTTCCAGTGGGTTGGCTGCCCTGCCCTGGTGCGGTTGAGCAGGTCTTGGAAAGTGGGTGAGACATAGAAGTCCTGGTCGATGGGAAAGGGCATCTTGTAGTTGAGATTGTGAACAAGGCGGAACTGCTGGTGCTGGATGGCTCGCATGGGGTAGTACATGGTTGCCTCGTGGTGGCTCTGGCTGCTGAAGGCAGTGGCCCAGGGCTGTTCTGACTCCAGCGCTGGTAGGAGAGACTTCCCGGTGAGCTGCACCTGCTTCGTACCAAAGATGCTGTAGGAAGGGTAGGGGATGGAGAACCAGTCCAAAATGGTCGGTGTGAGATCTGGAGGGGAAGAGAAGAGTGAGAGGAGAGGCTGGTACCTGTGCGAGGAAATTCAGCTCCAGGGAGCAGCAGAAAGGTCACCAGGTGGGCTACAGCATGGGCTGTGGGTGGTCCTGGGACCCTGCAAAAGACCCTGCTGCTCTGTCATCCCTTCTCTCCCTTCTCTGGGCCGGCTGTGCTGATGCCAAAGGATACAGGCTGTCACATGGGACATGACCCCGGGTACAGCTCTGCAGGACCCTGCTTCATCCTGGAGCATGCAGGCTCTTACCCAGGAGGGAGGCGAAGGCCTGGCTGACCTGTCCCCAGCGCCCACTGTGCTCCGGGGAGGAGATGAGCAGGGGCTCAGCAGTGCCTGACCGGTACAGGTTGGTCCTGCCGCTGGGGAAGGGGATGCCGTTGTCCGAGGTGTAGATCACCAGCGTGTTGTTGTGGAAGCCGGCACGCTGCAGCTCCTCCAGGACCAGCCCGATCCCTGTGGATGGAGGGGCAGAGATGAGGGGGGGCAGGAGCGACCACAGCACTCGCCGGTGCCAGCCCAGCCCCTGCAGCTCCTACCTTGGTCCATGCGCCCGATGGTTGTGTACTGGGCTGCCAGGTCTGCCCGGGCAGCTGGTGTGTCGGGAACAAAGTGGGGGACCTAAACAGAGAAAGGGAAAGTGGTGTGTGGCTGCCATGGGGAAGGAGGTCATGGGCTCGCTGTGGTGGCCTTTGCTGGTTCTCAGCTGTAACGCCAGCAGCAGTGAAGGAGGAGGGGGCAGCCCCGGCTCAGGCAGATGCTGCTGTTGTATGCAGCCCCCATACGGCCCCGTTCATCCCCAGAACCCCATGTACCCCCGCCATAGCCCCATTGCCCCCCAGGCACCCACCTGTACTTGCTCTGGGTGGTAGAGCTGCGGCTTCCAGTCAGGGATCCAGCCCATGCCGCTCTCTCCATTGCCGAATTTCTCGCAGAAGGCCCCGTATTGGGGCTGGGAGTGTCCACAGCGGTGGGGGTCGTGGAAGGCAACGTAGAGGAAGAAAGGCCTGGGGAGGGAAGAGGTAGAGGCAGTGTAGCAGAGGGGTACTCATGTCCCTGGGCTGCGCCAGGGCTGAGCTGGTGTCTGCAGGAGTCCCACCTAATCTAGGCTTCTGGCTACAGGGTGACCCAGAGACAAAGCGTCCCTATTCGTGACCAACTGGGTCATGGAGACATGTCCCCAGCAAAGCTGGTTTCCCTGGGCTCTCCTGTGCCCCCTTGCAGCCTGCCCCAGGGATGCAGCATCCATCTCACCTCTCATCCTGGCTCTGCAGGAACTGCCGGACGAGCACTTTGATGCGAGTGATGTTTCTCCCAACCTGCAAGACTGAACTGTTCTCCTCTGTGTGGGCGAAGTCGAAGGGGTAGACAGCCCCAGGCCCAACGTGCTTCTTCCCAATTATCCCTGCAAGAACACAGACATGTGGTGTGCCAGGAGCACTGGGGTAGGACACCGGCCCTGTGTCTCCTCCCTGAGGGCTGATACAGCTCATCTGCTCTGGCATGGGCTGTGCTCAGCCAGCGCTGCTCAGAGTGGAAGATGCTGACAGCTTCTCCAGCCGTTTCTGCTCGTTGCAGAGGCAGTTCCACATCTGCTCCCCAGAGAAAACATGACCCACTCAGGGACCACGCAGCCCTGGGACACAGAGGCAAGTGTGAGAGCAGCTGAGTTGGAGTGAGTTTGGGTAAAGCGTGAGCCTTGTGTGAACCTGGGATGCAGGGAGGAGCAGGATGAGGAACAGAAGTGAAAGCAGGGTGCAGTCGGCCCTGGGCTCCCTACCTGTCCGGACGTGCGCTTGGCTGAGCAGCTGGGGCAGGCTCCGCACGCTGTCGAAGGAGTTGAAGTGGTGCACGTCCTGGTGCAGCCCGTACATCCCATTCTGGTGCTGCAAGCCAGGGGGACACAACATGGTTGGATGATCCCTGCCAGTCCAGCCGTGCACCAAGTGTGCAGGGGGGAAGCAGGGCCAGAGAGCCGGGGAGAGAACATGTCAGTGGGTGTGGGGGATGGCCAGGTTCTATGAGCATGCTGTAAGCACACTTGGATCATCCCTAAGTGCCCACTGCAGCCTGGCAGTCCCCACCCCAGCACACTGGGATTGTCCCCCCTACCTGGGGTAAGCCGGTCAGGATGCTGGCGCGGCTTGGGGAGCAGCTGCTGACAGAGGTGAAGGCGTTCTGGAAGACCACGCTGCGCCGGGCCAGCGAGTCCAGGTTGGGTGTCCGGATGGCTGAGTTGTTGTAGGCGCCAGTCTCAAAGCCACCGTCATCCGCTGCAGCGGAAAGGGGTGTGGGCTGAGCCCTGCTGTACCGGCACTGACGCCTCGACGCGTCCCTCCCGGGGCAGTAATGACTCCGGGAGAGGTCCCGGGCTGCGAGGAACACGGGATGGGGCCGGCCCCGCAGAGGGGGTGCAGTGGCATCGCCGGGGCCGTCCCTCTCCTGCCCACGGGGCAGGGGCAGTCCCGCCGCGGGGCCGGTCCCAGGGCTGGGAGGCGGTGGGAGCCGACCCGGTGCCGGTCTCCGCCGAGCCGCGGCAGCACTCACCCAGGAGGAGCAGCACGTTGCGGGCCGGGGTTCCCCCGGTCCGGAGGGCGCCCAGCAGCAGCAGCAGCAGCGCCCAGGGCCGCATGGCACCGGCAGCGGCACCGGCAGCGGCACCGACGGGCCTTGGCGGCTCCTCCGGTCGCCCCGGCTCCTCCTCTACCCCGGTCACATGAGGCGGCCCTGGCCGCTCAGATCCGGCCCGGGCGGAGCTGCCGGATGCGGCGGGAGCCGTCGGCCCCGCGGCAGGGAACGGGGGTCCCGCGGCGGCTCCCGCGCTGCCCCGGCTGAGCCGCCCCCCGGCGCCGCGGGGGTGTCCGGCCCGGCGGAGCCCCGGCCCGTTCCGCGGCGCGTCCTGCGGCGCTGCCGCTTCTCCCCGCGGCGAGAGGGGAGACCGGGCGGGGGGCGCTGGAGGCGGCTGGACCGTGGGACACCGTCCCGGCCATGCCGGCGGCCGGGCCCCGGCAGCGCGGGCGGAGCTGCCCGTGGCCGGCGCTGCCGGTGCTGCGCTGGCTGCCCCGCTACTCCCGGGCCTGGCTGCAGCTCGACCTGATCGCCGGCCTGACCGTGGGGCTCACCGTGGTGCCGCAGGCGCTGGCCTACGCCGAGGTGGCCGGGCTGCCTCTGCAGGTGGGTGGCCGGGCCCCACACCCTTGGGCACCCGGGGACACCGGCTGCGGGTGGGACGGCAGAATGGTGGGACAGTGGGATGGTGGGACAGCAGGACGGCAGAACAGCAGGACGGTGGGCAGGGTTGCCCAGCTGAAATCTGGCCCCATGCAGGAACCCGTTTTCCATGGCATGAAGCTGCAGCTGCCACGTTTGCTTCAGGCTGGCTGAGGGGGCTGAGGGTGGCCCAACCCTTGTCCTGGAGGCATCCGGTGACTCCTGGCTCTGAGCCTTGTGTCAGTGCTCTGTTTGTCTCCGTGCAGTACGGCCTCTACTCCTCCTTCATGGGCTGCTTTGTCTACTGCTTCCTGGGCACTGCCAAGGACGTGACACTGGGTCCCACAGCCATCATGTCGCTGCTCGTCTCCTCTTACGCCTTCCATGAGCCGGTCTATGCCATCCTGCTCGCCTTCCTCTCTGGCTGCATCCAGCTGGCCATGGGGCTCCTGCACCTCGGTGAGATGCTCTTCCCTCGTGTGGCTGTATTTTTCAGATATCACTGTACATCCCATAGTTGCTCTCTGAGACATCGGGGTTGTCCTGCTGACACTTGTGACAGCTCTGTGTGCATGCAGACACGCTGTGCTGACTGCCACCCATCCCATGCAGGTTTCCTGCTGGACTTCATTTCCTGCCCGGTCATTAAAGGGTTTACATCAGCTGCTTCCATCACCATTAGCTTCAACCAGGTCAAGGTAGGGTCTGCTGCTCCGCTCCAGGCACCGTGCCCACTCTCTCTTGGAGCTGGCTGTGCTGCGGAGATTGGACATTTAATATGGGGCTGGGCAATGTGCTGGGTGTGGTGTGCTCACCCCCCCAAAAGGGGACATGGTGCCCCCCTGCCAGCAGTTCTTGCGGGTCCCTGAGTGCTCTGCTCTGAGCAGACCAAGGCAAATGCACCCTCTGCCTCTGACCAGCTGGTGGCTCTCAGGACACCAGCAAACCCAGGACATTTGATTTGGTCACTTGCAGGAGGTGCTGAGTGGTTCCCTCAGCATGGTGGGTCTGCAGGGATGGCAGGCGCAGAGGGTCTGCAGCTCTGCCAGCGCCTCACTGGTCTTTCGGGGACCTGGGGCTCTCTGCCTCTTCTGGGGCTGCAATGCTTCCTTTGTGGTTAACCCAAATCAGAGACTCTGGGAGATGGTGTGGGGCTGTGCGAGGAACCAGCAGGCCGGTGTTGGCTAATGGCTGTGGTCACAGCAGGGGCCGCTGCTCCTGGTGAGGTAAAGGGGGATGTTGGGGCTGCAGCAAGGGTGCCAAACTGAACCCCCTCCCGAGACGTGTGTGCTGGATGGCATGGAGGCATCTCAGGGCCCGGGAATGGGGGGAAAAGTAACTCAGATCATCTCTGAGTCCTGCCTGCAGTGCTGACACTGCGCGAGTGCCGGGGTGCTGGGCAGGACCAAGCCCCCATGCTCCTGGCCGTCCCTCTGTGGCACCTGGCAGCTTGGCTTGTGCCAGGCTTTCACCAGGCTTTGTCCTCCTGCACAGAACATCCTGGGGCTGCAGGGGATCCCTCGGCAGTTTTTCCTGCAGGTGTATGAAACGCTGCGGAGGATCGGGGAGACCAGGTCAGCACCACCCCTGCGCCTGCTCTGCTCCGTGTCTCTGCAGCTGCAGGGGCTCGGGCTCTGCTGCTTCGCTCCTGTCTTCAGTCACACCAGTTCTCCAAGCATGAGTGCTTGTTTTCAGTCCTTTTGAGCTGGAAATCCGAAGATGAGGGAGCACACGGGCTTCCAGTCTCCTCCTGGGGAAGGATGGGGAACACTTGTCCTATTTTCTGCTCTTGGTTAGGTACACCAGGATTTTGCCAGCCAAAAGGTGCATCCTTGGGGCTGTCTGTATCCTAAGTCCTCCTCTGATTTTTGACAGTCCAAGAGGGAGCTCGGGCATTCCTGTGCCCCCCTGCCCGCTCCTGTTAGCTGCATCTGTGGCCAGGGGTCTGCACTGCAGCCTGGGTTTCTTACACAGCAGTGACTCACAGGGTCAGCTTCCTCACGGCTGGCAGAGCCCTCCCTGTGTCGCTGTGAGGGGCAGCAGGAGGAGGAGGAGGAGGTGGATCCTGCCTGTCCCAGGGGATCTTTTTCCTTGTTTATGAAGAGCCCATAAACCCATCAGCATCGTACCCCCTGCCTGGGGGAACCCCCTCCACCCTCACCCTCTGCTTCTGATGTGTTTTGCCAGTGGTGTGGAAGTGCTGGCAGCAACCCTGCCAGCTGCCCTGCATGCCCAGGCACAGGCTCTTCCACTTGTGGGGCTTTGCAGTAGCTCTCCTTGTTCCCTGCAGCATGTCTGGGCTGACAGCTGTGCCCTGTTGCAGGGCTGGGGATGCTGTCCTAGGGCTGTCCTGCCTGGCTGCGCTGGCAGGGCTCCGGGCCATGAAGAGCCACCTGCCCCAAGCTTCCCATACGGACCCTCTGGCTGCCAGAGTCAGCTACCTGATCGTCTGGACTTCTTCCACAGGTGCGTTGGCCTTCCCCTGCCCTCTTACCCCGCCATGGCCATCCCTCCTGGGGTCTCATCTCTTCTGGGCCGGGAAGAGAGAGCCCAAAACTGGTAAAGCCCAGGTTGGCAGGAGCTGAGACTTGGAGGTGGGTTGGGGAGGACAAAGTCTGGAGGATGCTCCTGCTGCTGAGCATGCCCCTTCCTAACGTTTGGAAGACCTTGGCAGCACAGGTACCCACCTCCTGCAGTCCCTCCTGCTGCCCTGGGCTCTGGGCACGTTCATCATGGTGGTTCTATCTGCTGTAGCACGGAACGCCCTCGTAGTCCTGTTTGCTGGCCTGGTGGCTTACTCCTTCCAGGTGATGGGCTCCCAGCCACTCACGCTCACCGGCAGCATCCCCCAGGGCCTCCCAGCCTTCCGGCTGCCGTGCTTCTCAATGACTACACCCAATGGCACTGTGCCCTTCGGGAGCATGGTGGAGGTGAGTGGCCAGGCTGGCCAGGCTGCCGTCTCCTTCCTGCCGCGGTTGCTGGCTCGCCATGCAGCAGGAGAAGGCTCTGCTGCAGGGTGACCCTTGTCCTTCTGTGGCAATACTCACCATGTCCTTCCCTCCCAGGACATGGGGGTTGGGCTGGCTGTGGTCCCGCTCATGGGCTTGTTGGAGACCGTTGCGATTGCCAAGGCTTTCGGTATGACTGCACCTGGGTCCTGTGCCTACGCTCATGGGAGGGGTCTCTGCAGGGGTTTCAGGGTGCCAGGGAGGGTGCTGTTCCCGTGGGGGCAATGGGAGGGACTGGGCTGTCCAAACCCAGGGCTGGAGGGGTCCCACAGGGTGCTGCCAACCTCCTGCCCTGGCCAGGCAGCTTCTCCGTGCCTGGCTGGGGAGTGGGCTGGGGGTCCCCTGCGTTGTGCACAGGAGCTGAGTGTTGTCTTGGGGTGTGCCTGGGGGTGCTGGGATGGGGCCCACAGCTGTTCCTGGTGCTGCTGGCCCCACTGGGCAGGCAGGGCAGGGCAGGACAGGGCAGGACAGATCGTGGCCTGTGGGATGTTGTAGGTGATGCTGCTTGTCTCCTTTCAGCCTCGCAGAATGATTATAGGATTGACCCCAACCAGGAGCTGCTGGCTATGGGTAAGGGGCTGCTTGGAGCAGGAGGGCAGGGTTGGGGACCCAGCGTGAGCACCAGCATGTGTCCCATAGCCCCTCGGCTACCAGAGATCCCCATCTCAGCAGTTCTATCTCTTCTTGGAGTTTTACCTTTCTCGTTGTGCACAGTGCCCCCACAAGCCTTTCTCACAGCTCAGCAACTTCCAGAGCAGCCTGAGCACAGCTCATGCAGCTGGACAGGCTCCAGTCTGGCCCCAGGCACCATCCCAGGGATGGGGAATGTGATGACAGAGGCACAGATCAGTCTTGCAGCCCTGGGTGGTCCCTCCCTTAGCAGCTGCATCCTCAGCCCCTCTTCTTCCCCGCTGCAGGCTTTGCCAACATCCTGGGCTCCTTCGTCTCATCGTATCCCATCACGGGCAGCTTTGGCCGGTGGGTAGCAGGAGGGGAGTGGAGCCCCAGTCCGCAGCACGCTCACTGGGACTGTGTGATGTGGGAGCCCTGCAAAATCTTGGGCAAAAGGTTGTGTGGACCCTAGTGGGTCTTTGAGCTCATGTCCTGGTCCCACTCTGGCTGCTGGGCTATGCATGGGTCCTGTGGCAACCTTCCCTCCCATCTCACCTGCTCCGTGGTCCCACTGCAGGCTGGGAGCTGCAGGCTTGCCTGTGTTTCTCCCAGGTGGGGTCTGGTGGGGGTCGGGGTGGGGTGTTTTCCTGGGTGGGGTCTCTGGGCAGCGCATGGGGGCTGTGGCAGCTGTGGACACCGTGTTGCTTTACATTTCAGGACAGCAGTGAATGCACAATCAGGCGTCTGCACCCCTGCGGGAGGGCTCATCACAGGTAGAGCCCCCAATCCCACCATGGCATGCTCTGCAGGTCCCTGTGCCCAGCACTCACTTCCCTGGGCACCTGGGGCATCTGGAGCCCATGGCTCAGGTGCTCCCCATCTCCCACAGGTGCCCTGGTCCTGCTGTCACTGGCGTACCTCACCTCACTCTTCTACTACATCCCCAAAGCAGCGCTGGCCGCTGTCATCATCTCGGCTGTGGTCCCCATGTTTGATGCTGGGATCTTCAGGATGCTCTGGCGGGTTAAGAGTGAGGGCAGAAGCTGGGGGCAGTCAACCCTGCCCTGTGCAGCCTGGCTCTGTCTGCAGAGCAGGCAGTGTCCCGTTGGGCCCTGTGGCATGAGGATGAGGTGCAGTTGAGCCTGTGTTGTTTTTCTTGCAGGGCTGGACCTTGTACCCCTCTGTGTGACGTTCTTGCTCTGCTTCTGGGAGGTCCAGTATGGCATCGTGGCCGGGGTGCTGGTCTCTGGGATACTCCTGCTCTACTCCATTGCCAGGCCGCCTGTAAAGGTGAGTTCACACCTCCCAAGGAGCTGCGACCCAGGGAGGGGGCATCACTGTGGCCATTCCTGCTGATGCTGGGGGGTGCGCAGGAGGGAGTTTCCCTGGCATGGGACCCTTCCAGCGAGGAAGATGGTGCTTTGCTTTCTCACATGGGCAGTTGTCCCCACCCAGGGAAGGTCACAGCTCCAAGCTTCCCATGTCTCATTCCCCTCCTCTGGGGCCTTGTGCAGGTGTCAGAAGGGGACGTGCTCCTCGTGCAGCCGCGGAGCAGCCTGCACTTCCCAGCCATCGAGTACCTCCGGGACACTGTGTGCAGTCAAGCTCTGGCAGGTACAGTGCTCCCCAGCCTGATGGCTTGTCCCCAGGGACCCAGCTCTGACCTGGTGCCCACCTGGATCACTTCTGGGGGGTTGCAAATGCTGCCTGGGTGTGTAGGCTGTGGGTGTCAGCAGCGACAGCGCAGCTTCCCTGCATCTGGGACTGGCCCAGGCTGCTGCTGTGTTCATAAGGCAATCTCAGTCCTTCTGCCACAGCTCTGCCTCTCAGGGCTATGTCCCCATGACTGGTCACTTCTGGACTCATCAAGGACATGGCTGTGCACTTTTCTTCCAGCAGGATCTCCACCGCGGTCTGTCATCCTGGACTGTTGTCACATCAGCAGCATCGATTACACAGTGGTGGTGGGGCTGGCAGAGCTGCTGCAGGACCTGCGCAAGCACGGCATCTCGCTGGCCTTCTGCAGCCTGCAGGTATGTGGGACACAGGTCTTGCTGCCCCCACCCTGCCGCAGGCATCAGCTCTGCTTGCCCAGGGAGGGTCTGCACTGGTGGGCTTGGCCCAGCTGCATTCCCTGTGCAGCCTGCGCTGGCGTCTGCCATGAGGATGTGTATGCCTCTCTGCTGGTAGCACCTCCATCAGCTCAAGTGCCTTCATCTCAGAGAAGTGGAGGCTGCAGCGTCTGAGTTCAGCTGTGGGATGTGGGGTGCCAGGCAAGGGCTGCATCCTCTGCCCTGAGCTGGCTGGGGATCTCACAGCTCCGGAGAGATGGATAGCAACTCCCCCAACCCAGGTTTCTCTGCCCTCAGGACCCAGTTCTCAAAGTCCTGCTGTCCGCAGACTTAGAAGGATTCCAGCATTTCCCCAGCCAGGAGGAGGCAGGTGAGGCTCTGGACTGGCCCAGGTGCTCCCCCGGGGCTGGGGACCCTCAGGCTGCTGCTGAGCACTGGAGCAGAGCCTGGGAGCCCAGCTTTTGCCAAGTCCCAGAGCAGTGGGTGGGGCCTGGCTCCTGGGAAGGAGAGTGGGGGCTGCTCTGGAGAGTGGGGGTCACCTCAATCTCGGAGATTTGTGATAAGCCTGGGCTTGACTCTGCCTTGCTTCTCCCCCTTCCTCCCTCAGAGCGGTGTGGAGGAGCAGAGCTGGGGGGTGGCAGAGCAGCCCCCTTTGCCAGCACCAGCGAGAGCTCGCTGCTGCCAGCTGGGCTCATCCAGTGAGAGCAGGATCTGCCTGGGACCCCATCAGGACAGCATCTCCTTGTTGTGTCTTCTCCTCTGGTTGTGCCGGGGCTGTATGTGCTGTGCTGTGCTGTGCAGAGCGATGTCTGTGACGCCCTGGCGACATCTGACTAACAGCCTCTTCTGGAGCCACCTGCCCCTCTCCTGCCTTCTGGGCCATTGGGATAGGGCCGGGACCATCCCGGGTCCCAGCGGGGAAGGCAGATGGTCCATGGAAGGGATTAGTGGGGCAAAACTGTCCCCAGTCACTGTAGTGAGGAAGAAGCCATCCCTACTCTGGGCCTTCCCCAGCCTCAAACTGCTGTTGTTTTTAAATTGACTGTTTTAATTCTGGAGATTTTTCTTATTCTGGGTGTGTGAGCTGGCACAGGCAGGATGCCAGAACTATCAAAAAAACATGGATGAAATGCAAAGAGCAGATTTATTTCCATTACTTCACTGGCCAGAGGGATCCCTGACGTGACACCGGGGCAGCAGCACACAACGGCTCGCAGGCCAGAGCTCGGCCTGTGCTGGGTTGTTCCCAGAGCCATGTTTTGCCTGTGTTGGGGCATTCGGGCAGCCGTGGGTGCCCACCAGCCTATCAGTCTTTCCCACAGCAGGGCAGGAATCTCAAGCATGTTCAGTCGGGTGCCTCAGCCTGTCGCAGGCCCGTGTTCTCTAAACGCGGAGGCTAAACAGCGATTAGTGTAGTATCTGTGTTTCTCCACACCCCACGCTCGCCTGAGCGTGTTTACCACCCTTCTCACCAGTCTTCTGTTTGTTTCCCACGTGGGACATACGGCCCTGGAGGAGTTCAAGGTTGGATGGAGCTCTGGGCAACCTGGGCTGGTGCGGGGGCATCCCTACCCATGGCATGGGGGGCACTGGAAGAGGGGGGAATGACACACTCTGAGGTCCTTTCCTACCCAAACCAGTCCGGGGTTTGATGAATTCTGATGCAGAGTGATGCGGATCGTGCTCTTGTCAAAGTGAGTTTCAGAGGTGCTGGTACTGCCCTCCGCATCTGAGGACATGCCACAGCACTCAGCCTCAGGCTGCTGGGAGATGGAGACATCCACAATTTTCCTCCCTAGCGATCCCTCTTGGTTTGGGGGGATTTCTGCTGAATGCTGCCATCAGGCAGGGCTGGGCTGTCCCCTCTTCATGAGTGCAGCTCCTCGCCCTACTCCTGCCAGACACCCCAGGGGACAGTAATGGCAGCTCGTGCTTGCCTTGCTGTGTAATGGGTCAGGCAGCAGGTTCAGGAGCAGCGCTCCTGAGAGAGAGCGGTTTTCCTGAACAGCCCTTGGCCCACAGCCTGTGAGGAGGGTCTAATAAGGCAAAGATTGCAAATGAGTCAGCATCATCTCCGCCTTCCTTCAGGGAAAGCTTTTCCCTCCTGTGTGGGAAGGGAAAAGAAACCGAAAGTGCCCAAAGGCGCAGCCTGACACAGCTCCTCCCGCCTGTGGCCTCGCAGCTTTGCAGGGCGGCAGACGTGCCTGGGAGCCACAAAACCACTGAGGCAGGAGGAGGGATGATTTCTGCTGCTACAGCCCTGGGTGGTGAGTTCCTCGCTGTGCCGGCAGCGGGTAGGCATTCGCAGAACGGGAAGGGCAGATTTCCCCTCCTGTCTGTCTGTCTGTCCTTCTGTCTCCCCAGGTGAGACGTGACTAGCGCAGAGACAGAGGTGGTTTGGCCCATTTCTCTTGGTGTGGTGTGGCAGGGGGGCTGCAGCCCTGCACTGCGCGAGGTCGTGCTGTGAAAGCTGCTCCGCACGCCTGGAGAGGAGCTCGGTGAGAAGGCGTCAGGAGGGGGCTCAGGTAACACCCTGCCCGGGGACTTTGCAAGAGCAAGAGTGGGGAAAGAGGAGCGAAGGGGGTACAAAGGGGCAGTCGTGTTAATAGTGAGCATACTCGAACTTGTGCGTGCACTTGTGTGAGTGCTAGTGAAGATCAGGCCAGCTCAGTCCTGGTCAGATCCAGGGATGGGGCAACAGCTGCACCCCAGCTTTTGGTGGTTGGATCTGCATGGTGTATTTTGCTCCATCACACTTGCCCTCCCCCCGCTGCTGGCGGACCCCTGCCTGGCATCCATCCCTACACAGTCTGGGGGCACATGTGTTTCACAGAAGGGTGAACCCTCCCCCAGCCATCCCAAAGCTCACACCGCCCCACTTCAGTGGCCTGATGAGCTGAGCCGGCTTATGGCCATTTGGTGCCAGTGTAACTGCAGTAACCTTGAGACCAGTTGGGGACAAGAAATATGATGGATCCTGGCCCGTGGGACACTGGCTGCCTGTCTGTACGGCGGGGTGATGTGTAGGGGCGGTGTGTTGGGTTGGTATGGCAGGGTGATGTGTTGGGGTGATATGTCTGTCGGGACGGTATGGCAGATTGCTGTGAGGGGCTTTGCTGGAGAATTGGGGGCTGCTAAAGCTGGGTTCAGGAGGCAGAGAATGGGGCCGAGCTGCTGGCCCGTCAGCGCCGGCACCGCAGCCCTGGGCTGCTTTTTGGGCTGCCGGGATGCTCCTGGTGCAGAGGTTTGGGGGTCCCGGGGAGGGCGGAGTAGCCGGACAGTCCCGTCCCGGGCAGTGCTCCCGCAGGATGCCAGGCAGCCCGCCCAGTGCCCGGCGCGGGGGGAGGCAGGGCGGGACCCCGGCGGGAGCCGCCCGGTGGAAGGGGGCGGGATAGGCCGGGCCGGGCCGGGCCTGGCGGGGGGCGGTGCGGTGACGTCCCAAAAACGAAACTTGGCGGCTCGGCGGAGAAGCGAAACTTCGCAGGGCGGGAGGCGGCGCGGCGAGCGGGCGCTGCAGGTGCCGGTGCTCGGGCCGGTGAGTTGCATTGTCGGGGCCGGGCCGGGCGGTGGGGCAGCGCTGCGGACAGGGTCACCGGGCCAGGGTTTGCGGGGAGTTCGCCTGCCGGGCCCGGCCGGGGCGGCGCTGCGGGCTCCCGGCCTCCCCGCAGCCCTCCGGTGCGCCTGGCCGTCCCTGGGCACTCCCCTCCGCTCTCCTCCGGGACACCCGGAACACCCCTACCCCTTTGGCGATACCGGTCTCCCCCCGGTGCCCTCCGGCCATGCCAACCCTCCGGTTCTTCCCAGGTGCCCTCCCGCCATGCCGGCCCCCAGGTCCTTCCCAGGTACCCCCAGGCCATGCTGACGCACACCCCTCCCGCCCGCCACGGTGCTTCGATGCCCCCTGGCCATGCCTCCTTTAAGGTCCTTCCCCAGTGCCCCCCGGCCATGCTGGCCCCCCTGGTTCCCCCAGCCCCCCAGGAGCCGCAGGCAGCCCCGCCCCCCGCCCGCCGGCCCTCAGTTAACGGGACTCATTTACATGGCGCCGGCCCTTCGCCGCGTCATTGGTCCCTTACCCGGCTCGTTTGCATATCCATCCGGGAGAAGCGCCTATCAGCGGGAAGGGCGCGGTCTTTCATTTGCATATCGGCTCCACCCAAGGGTCAGCTCCGCCTGCGCCCCGAGCGCCGCAGGTGCGGCCTCCGGCCGTCCCTTCCCGTTCCTCCCGGCTCGGTCCGGCGCCACCCGCGGGGGGACGGGACACCCGGCGGGAGCGGCGCCCCGCAAATGGGGCGAGCTCCGGCCGGGGGCCGTGCCTGGGCCTGCCTCGGGGCCACCCCGGCCTCGCTGCCCCGCGGACCAGCGGGTTTCCGGCGGCGCGGAGTTGTAAGAAGCCTCGGAGCGAGGCGGGGGCATTTCTCCGCACCCCCGCTCTGTCCTCTTAAGCCTTTGCGGTTCCTCCAGCCTGAGAGGGGACGGCGGCTGGGGGAGCTCCTGTGGCCGAGGGCCCCACTCTGTCCGTCCCGGGAACGGGGCGGGAGCCGCCCGACAGAGCTCCGTTACCTCACGGTACTCTTGTATTTCTCTTTCCGCCCCGGCCTCTGCTCTCCTGCGGCGGCTCCGAACAGCTCATCGCGGCGGTTGCGGCTGGGAGCATGGAGTGCCCCGTGTGTCACGCCGTGTCCGGGGACGGCTCTCCCGGTTCTTGCCGTGAGTGCGAGGCCCAGCCGGCTCCAGGGGCTGGGGATGCAGGTAGGAGCACGCTCATCAGAGCTGCAGGAGGGTGATGGAGAGGAGCTGGGAGGCAGAAATCCTTCCCAGGGAGAGGGGAAGGCCTCACACGGGGTGCCCAGAGAAGCTGGGGCTGCCCCTGGATCCCTAGCAGGGTTTGAGGCTGGGTTGGATGGGACTTGGGGCACCCTGGGCTGGGGGAGGTGTCCCTGCCCATGGCAGGGGTGACATGAGGGGTTTTGAGGGTCCTTCCCACCCACATCAGTCTGGGATTCATTAATTTAGCCATGAACCTTGCTTCTGTTGCAGAAAGAAGAGAGGTGAGGGTTGTTCCACCCTCTGGTACGGGAGCAGAGCCTGGAGGAGATGTGAAGGGAGAAGGTGCTTATGGGCATCCTTCCACCACTGAAACAAAGTGGGAGGAGGGAGGACTGCTAGTGGAGAATGCACAAGCTCTGATCAGTACTTCGGAGACCACACCTGAGCACACTGCAGGCGAGCCTTCTTCCTATACCGAGACTTGGGATGAGGAAGAGGAAGCATCTCTGCTGGAGAGTATCATAGCTCCAAGTGATAGCTCAGAGACCACAGCTCAGTGTGTGGCCGGTGATCCTTCTGCGAAGGCGAAGAAGAAGGTAAGGCTCTTTGTCCGTGCTGTGGAGCAGGAGTAGCTGGTAACTTGTTCTCTATTGTGAAGCAACGAGGCTGGGCTGCATCTCCACGAGCCCCTTTAGTCTACAGTTGGATGCTGCTGCCTCTGCTCCTAGGGAAACTGTCGATGGTTTTGCTGGTGTGAAGTGTTGTGTGTGCAGACAGCTGGTAGGTGAGGGGTGCAGCTCCCCTGGACAGTACCTTTGCTGCATTGAGGGAAACAGTACAGAATTCGGCTTAGGAATTGGTCTGATCTTGTTAGTGAGCATCATGCTCAGTGCTGCTCTGTGTTCCTGCTGAGAATCTTTTCAGTATTAAAAATGCAGAATTCTCAAGAGTTACTCACATTTCACCTACTATGTCAGATGGTAGCTGGCCTTATCTCTTCCTAGTTGTTCCCTGCTAACCCAGTGTAGCAGGAAGATCTTGGTGCTAGCAGCAGTGGAGGTGCTGAAGAGGTTATTTTCAACAATGAATACACAGACACTGTGATGTTCCTTTTTTTTTTTCCTAACAGAAAAGGAAGAGGAAGAAGAAGAAATCAAAGAAGGGTCCTTCCAGCTCTGGGGAGCAGGATTCTCTGCCTCCTCAAAGCACAGCACTAGCTCAAACTGCAGAATCGCCTGATGCATGTGTTATTCTACAGGAAATCCAAACCCTGGACAGTGAAGTAACCAAAGTGAGTGCTGATGTACTTGCTGGTGAGAGCGAAGGCACATCTGTCAGCCACAGGGCACTGCATCACGTAGGAACAGATGCTGGCAGTCTGGAAGCAGTTGAAGAAGGCAGTCAGAGCAGCATAGATGTGATGGCCTTACCAAAGCAGAGCAGTACAGGTAGTGTGGCTGCACCATCTCCAAGCTCTGCAGCCCCAGAGGAGAAGGTTGGGGATGGAATTACCCCAAAGTGTGGAGAAACAGTCAGGAGTGATGTGGAAAGGGGCAGTCATGCCCCTGGCACTGACCAGCTTCCCAAAACCAGACCCGATTCCCAGTCCCTGGATAGCAGTAAGAAGCTGACCTCAGCAGAGGACATTGTGAGTGTTTCCTCAGGGCCACATCGTGATACAGGAGTGTCTAAAAGTAAACCAGCAGCTTCTGCTGAACCCCCAAGTCAAGATACACAGACTCCAGCAGTGGCCAAAAGCTTGCAGGCTGGAAAGGAGGGGGAAGACCTGAGGCCGAAAGTGAGCTCTTTGGCTTCCAAGGTAAGTGTCTGAGTGAACACCGTGGTGAGTGTTTGGTTGTGTTGGGCCCTTTCTCTTCATAAGTGTGACTCTTTTGTGCAGCTGGTAAAGCCAAAGACCACGAGGCTAGGAATATAGGGGGAAGAAAGCAGGGAACACTCTGAAGTGATTCTTTTGTGAGTTTTGCACTCCTGTGTGTTAGCTCTAGCTCAGCTCTCACTGAGAGGTTGCTCAGCTCTCCCCAGGAGCTGTGAACGTTTCTCTTCTCCAGCCAGCTCTTCCAAGCATACTCCCCAGTGAGCTGTCAGAGAGCTTCCTGCCTTGTAGGTGTCTCTGCTCCACTTGTGGATGGCACTGCTAAGCTGTAAATTGCTGTTGGTTATCCTGGGTGTTCTTTACACACCATCCTCTGAGGACCTGCAGCTTGCTGACCTGACTTCTTGCCAAGGTGTTTGGGTGGATTCCTCTTGCAGTTGTACACTCTTTTCCTTAACCAGCAGCTTCCCTTAGTGAGGGATTCGTATTTCCAGAAGTACAAACCTAGCTGGTATGCTGTGATTTTTTGGGGTATCTTCACCTGTCTGAGGAGCTGTTGGCTATTTCTGGGGGTGTTTTCCTGCCAGGGTCTCCTGTTTAGCTGAGCATTGTCTGTCTTCCCATCACAGGATGTAAAGCCAAAGCAGATAAAGACGCTGGCGAGTGAGAAAGCACCTGAAGTAACTGAGAAGACAAGTCAGACTGGAGGACCGAAGGTTGCTGGCAAAGATGATGCTTCAGCTGTAACAGACAAAAAGCAACCAAGGAAGCAGAATCCTACGAGTGGCATCAAAGAAACGTGAGGACAGCCCTGCTGCTCCCCAGCATTATTTCCTTACAGGATCTGGTGTGGGGAGGGCTAGAGGGCTCCAGACTGAGGCAGGGGATTGAAGCACTAAGATTAGGTCTGCAAGTGTCTTGGTTGTGTGGAAATAGGATTGTTTTAAAACTGAGGTAAAGCTGCCCATGCGAAAAAGAGGAGATGTTTAGCTGGGAGTTGCAGCACAGGCTGGGTACTGCTGGGTATAGTGGTACACCTCATACCTGAACCTTTCTGTCTGTCTGATGAACTAAACAATGGGAGGTTGCCCTCTTCCTTCTTCCTCTTATGAGCAACATTTAGATGAATGATGTGAAAAGCTGCTTTCAGTGATGTGTTTTGCTTGGCCTGTGTGAGCTGGAAGAGCAGTAGAGCATAGCCATTTGGGTGACTCTGCCTGGTGAGGTGCTTCTGTTGGCTTACCAGTGCAGTGTCCCAGATGCACGGGGCCAGAGCATTTCAGGCTGCCTTTAGGAACATGCTTTTCCCTTTTGCACTAGGCTTAACATTAGGTCTGCTCTGTAGCATCAGCTTTTGTGAACTGCTGACAGAGCGTAGGGGTGTTGCATCCAGCAAGCTGGTGGCTCACATCTTTTGTTGTTTATAGTATTTGTGCAATTAAACCCCAAATTCTAATTTAGAATTCTTTCTATTTTCCTTTTAATTCTTTCCTGTAGTTCTGCAAGCCAAAGCAATGGTGTTAGGGTGTATTTCCATGCAATATTGTCCAAAGACTTCAAAATAAAACCTGAGACCCAAAAAGTGTTCATCAGGGCTGGAGGTGTTCCTTACTATAAGGACTGGCATGACAGCGTTTGTGAGCTGAGCTGCACCAAGTAAGTATGGCCCAGTGTCACCCTGGGCACGGGAGTGCTCCGACTCCGGGGAGCAGGATGTGATGTGGTACTTCATTCCACATGTAAGACTGTAGCTCTATGTCCATGGGTGGGTGTTGCCACAGAGGGTTTTCATAGTGGAGATAACTAGTTTAAAGTTTTGTTAGGAAAGAATAATTGCTATTCCTATTAAAAATGGAGTGATATGTGGAGATGGAGTAAATCAGGTGACATGTCCTTGGCCCTCCTTCACTGTGTTTTTGTGTTTCCTAGGCCTCTAGGAGAACATGGGTACCTCATTGAAGGCACTACAACTCTTTCAAAAGAAATAATTAATAAATGCATCCCTTACAAATACTGGATTGACAGCCACAAAGGTTGTTATGAATTTATTTACAAGACTCCAGTGTCAAACGGTCATGTGAATCGCTGCTTGCGGGTAAACGGCAGCTTGCTCAACAATGGAGGTGAGCTCTTCTGAGCACCGGGATCCCTTGGTGGGAGGATCCCTAACTTTGTAGGGACCAGCATTGTTATCAGACAGCTGGAAACCTAACAGATAGGGGTGTGTGTGTGTGTGTGTGTGGGGTGTTTCTGTGCACAGCTCAATGTTGAAGGCATGTGCAAATGTCTGTTTGTTAAATGAGTGCTTTCTCATGTTCTCACCTGTGTTGCTTATCCTAGAATGGCATCAGTACGATGACATCGTGTGTGCAACGCCTTCCATGATCAGAAACTTTAAGGAGAAGTTTTTTGGCAATACAAATAAAGCTGTGGTGGAAGGGAAGATAATAGCTGCAAATACTATGTTAGACAATATCTTCAGCATTCTCGGAACCTGGGATCCCTGCAACCTGAAGAACTTCCTCTCCCAGCTAAAGCAGTTTTACTTTGTGACGAAAGAGCCGTGGGTACATGAGAGCAGGGAAGTGCAGTGGACAGAGCTAAACTTTGGCACAGAGCAGGTAATCTGCTTGCTTTGAACTGGTACTGCAAAAAGGAGTCTGGTACTAAACGCAGAGCTCTAATCTTGCTGTTGACCTTGTTGGGTTAACTCTGCTTCTCCAGTCAGAAAGTTCAGGTGAGACAGGACCAGCAGGGATGGGGTGGCTTCTACCATCTGCCTTGGGAGCTTCACTCACACCTTTGCTGTGAGATGCTGTTCTGAAAGTCCCCTGCATCAGCATCAGAGCTCTGACGAGGCAGCTTCTTGCTGGAGTGGGTTTTGTGCCTTTAATTTTAATTTCCTAAGACTGGCCCTTTAGCTTTGCTGCCAGTCACTCTGTCACCAGCTTCTCTGCTCTCACCTTGGGCTCCAAGCCTGCCTGCCTTTCTTGTTTTTTGGTTTGTTTGAGATTTGCTCTTCCTGGTCTAGTTCTAAGCAGTGATGCAGACAGGGCTTCTAGAGTCCTAAATTTCTTACCTAGCATAATTATGAATTACAGCAGAAATGTCAAATTTTCTTTTTTTGGGGGGCTTTGGACCAGTGTCAGGGCTGCTCCTTTTTAACTTTCCACAGTCTCCCTCATCCTGGAGATGTGGTGTAGGCCACAAAATGACCTACCCACCCAGCTCAGCACAGCCCACGGGTGTTTCTCATATTGCTGCCAGTTTTCAGAAAGGTCATTTTGATATCACCAGGCACCACAGTACTAAGGACACCCTGGATGTGGTTTCAGAGTAGCTTTTGGGTGCTGTGGGTAAGGACAGAAATCTCTCTCCTAGCCAAGCCTGAGTCCACTGGGGAGCTGGAAGCTGCTTGCTGAGTTGGGCTGTGGCATGTGATGGCGACCAAAGGCAGTATTGGGTGTACAAGTGTTCAGCTCTCCAATTCCTTTCTGGAGATCTCCCCATGTCCCTTGATGCTCTCCAGCTCTGCTGGGCCTGGGGAAGTGAAGCAGTAGCTGAGTGGTGGGAGCTGGTGGCGTAGAGAGGGGCATGAGAGTGACTGTCACAGGTACTGAGGTACCACAACTGATGTTCTGGTAGTGGTCAGTACCATGTGTGCGTAGATCCCAGTACCACCATGGTGCCATGGGGGGTCTTAAGGGGCTATTGAGCATGCCTGTTGTAATCAGCTGAAGAAAATGGCTTCAGAAGAAGACTTGTTGGGTAACTAATGCTGTGGTTGGTTTGCTTTTTCCCTTCTTTATCCTAGGTGAATGATTTACTACTAAAATATATGAAGAAAATATCTCTTCCTTTCCTTGCACCAGAAGGTGCAAACACATCGCAGGAGAACACAGTAGTAAAAAGCAAAATAGCTCTGGGGCTCACCATTCTCACAGTAGTTGAAGAGCTCAAGCTGTCAAAAGTTGAAAGCTATCTGCCTGACATGTGTAGCCTTTTGTGCTTGGAGAAGATGTCACGTCAAGCGGCGTTGGATGAAATGAATGAAATCAAAAAGGCTTTTGCAGCAGTTACTAAGTATGTATGCTACCCAAGCACTTAACTAACTGGGCTGGTTTTGCTGCAAGCATTTCACCCTGTGATAAAGCAATGGGGGATGCACAGGGTGCTTGTTTCCCTTGTTGCTGTTGCCAAAGTAGCAGATGGAGTTAAAGCTACTGAGTTTTCCTTATGTACAAAAATCTTCTTACCCTCTTCTGTCAAGCAGCTTCTACCTTCTCACCTGTTTTCTGTTCATACTTACAAGCTCAGTGATGGGTATCGTCGTGTGTTTCCTTCTTTAAGTGCTGCAGCTGGATTCTTCTTGTCTCCTCTGGTGTGCATCTTTCCATGTGATTTTTCTTGATATTTTTCCTTGGAGCACCTGCTCATTAGACTGCTACCGAACTGCTTGGCTGGCACTTGAATTGATAGTTCTTCACTTGCACAACTGTGGCTATTAAATTCCCTTTTGGAGAACTCTGTAGTACTTAAGCCCAACCAAAGAGGCTGAGAATTGTCTCTAGAAACCCTGGCTAAAATAATTACCAGATGTTCCCTCAAGGTACATAGCAAAATTGAGATGCAGCCTTCCCCAGCCCAAGGACATTCTTAAGCCCTGTAAAAAGCTTTTATTTTACTGTGGTGTTTTGGTTTCTTTATTTCCTTTAGTTTGAAGGTTCATCTGACAAACTTGTGCCAGAGATGCATTGATGGGCGGGTAGGCCAGTGGGTGTTGGTTCTGCCTCTTCTGCATTTCTTCAATGCTCCTGTGCAGTATGACCACTTGGTGATGGAAGAAGATACATGGGCAGGGCTGGAAGGGCTTCCATTTGCTGAAACAAGGAAGGAGCAACAAGAGTAAGTTTTCTAGACTTGGAAATTGTATCCAGTGCTTTGACATTGGAGTTAGTGGTGGTCACATTTATATCTTTTCTTTCTTAAATTTTATTCATCCCCATGCAGTGCTACAGGCTTGGGGGAGACTGGATGGAGAGCTGTCAGGCAGAGAAGGACCTGGGTGTGTTGGGTGACTGCAGGCTGAATATGAGCCAGCAGTGTGCCCAGGTGGCCAGGAAAGCCAATGACATCCTGGCTTGTATCAAAAATAGCGTGGCCAGTAGGTCTGGGGAGGTGATTGTGCCCCTGTCCTTGGCATTGGTGAGGCTGCACCTCAAGTTCTGTGTCCAGTTCTGGGCTCCTCACTATAAGAAGGACATTGAGATCCTGGAGCAAGTCCAGAGAAGGGCAACCAGGCTGGGGAAGGGGCTGGAGGGCAAATCCTCTAAGGAGTGGCTGAGGGAGCTGGGGGTGTTCAGCCTGGAGAAGAGGAAGCTGAGGGGAGACCTTCTCCCCACCTCCACTGCCCTGACAGGAGGGTGCAGAGAGGTGGGTGATGGTCTCTTCAGCCAGGGGACAGGAGATGGGACAAGGGGCAATGGGCTCAAGCTGCCCCAGGGCAGGGTCAGAGCAGATATTAGGAAAAAAATTTTACTGAAAGAGTTGTCAGAGCCTGGAACAAGCTGCCCAGGGAGGGGGCTGAGTCCCCACCCCTGGGTGTGTTTAACAGACGGGTAGATGAGGTACTTAGGGCTATGGTTTAGCATAGGACAGGAATGGTTGGACTTGATGATCTTAAGGTCTTTTCCAACCTTGTGATTATGTGTTTTTTCTCCCCCTAACTCTGTTGGTTTTAGGAGATAAGAAACATGGCATGTTAGTGGTGGATACTTGGGGTATATGAACACAGATCACGCTGGTAGCTCTGCTATACACCAGCATCCAAGCCGTGCAGTGTATGTTACCTTTCAAGCACAAGCAACCTTGAATTCTGCAGACTCGGGTGGGTTGCAGGGTGGCAATACCCTGTGTGACTTGAAGCAGCTTGTGATATGCCTCGCTCAGGATCTGAGTGAGACCTGGAGTTTAGTTTCCTTGAGTCCTCTTGCTCAGTAGTTTGATGCAGCTCTGTGATTACTGGCTCTTGGGGGCTTCTACTGATCTTCAGGTGTAGCACAGGAGTGAGAGTAAGAGTCCTCTGTGGGCTGGAGAAGCGTTTTTTAGCCTTTTGTACCTTGAAAACTTGACAGCTTTGTTTTGTCTTCCTTCCAGGGGCACCCTACTGCAACTAATGAAAGAAAAGAAATACTTGGTGGAATTTGATGGGACTTTGGTCAAGTCCTGGATCTGTGTGCTGCCCCTGAAGAACCTGGCTGAATTTATACGAGAATTCTCCAGTGATTTGTTAGTTATTCTTCCAGGTGTCTTTTATAGATTCAAGAATGACTGGTGGAACATCAATTTTGAGGTTTGTCTTCTGGCAGCTTTCTCCAGTGAAGGGGTAGAGGCTGAAACTGGGCTGTAGTGTGCCTTGTGACAGAGCTGCCTTGCTGAAGGGAGTGCGCTTGGTTAGCGGGTCAGAGAACAGAGAGCTTAAAGTTTAGCTAAAAGCAAAAATAGCTGCTCTGCAGCAGGAGACTCCAAAGAAGTGATGAGAGGGTCTATCTGTAGCAAAAAGTTGTGTTGGCATTGATGGGAGAAGGACCTGCCTATCTGTATTTGCTTTTAGTCACTGATATTTAGTCACTAAATATTTTAAACCTGGGATCCTCACGTGGCTGCTTGAAACTCTTTACCTACAGCTCTTGGGAGTTCAGGCAAGGAGCTGGCTTGGGAGATTTTCCTGCCTGTTGTGAAAACGCTTGTATTTGTGTGAGGACAGCAGGAACCGCAGCTACTAGTAGTAAATGCTAACCCCCTAGGTTGTAAGATGTGCAGGTTGTGTTTGTACAAGTAATAGCCACCTCTATGTTGAACTCTGACATGAAGAATCCTGAATACCTCTGTGATAGCCTTCTCTCCACTGGTGAGAAACCAGTCTGTTAAATCCCTTCCATGGTTTAATATTTCTATTTTTCCATTTGTAGGTAGAGAGGTTTCTAGAGACGCTGCTGTGTACCTTGGATGAGAAACAGGCCACGTAAGTGATGTGCACGTTTATGAGAGCATTGTCCTTCTTATTTGCACTGTGACTGTGGGGTGGGGACTGTAGCTGGAGTTTGGGCATTGAAATCTATATGAATACAAGAATCTCCTATTTCTATCCCTCTGCCAGATAGCAACACTTCTTTTAAATCCTTCTGAGGGAGGAATAGTCAGTTGCCACACTGCATTGAATGTGGTGAGGGGTTTTGTACTTGTTTGGGTCTTTAGGTGGTGGGTTTGGTTTTTTGTTTTAAATTTTGTTTCCTCTAAACAACAACAAAAAAACCCCCACCAAACCCAAATTCTTCCTCTTTGTTCCTGTCCTTCAGAGCTCTGGAAGCTCAATCTTGGCAGTCCTGCCTGACCTGTTGCCTTAAGCTGCACAAGAGTCTCTGCAAGAATATAAAACGCATGACCTGGTTCACGATTCCTGCCACTTGTGTCATGATCATTTCAAAGGTTGCTAGGCTTCAGCCCGCAGCAGTGAGTACCAAAGAACCATTTGTGGCTTGATCTGAGCAAGATATCTGGAAGCATTACAAAAGTGGTGCAACAGACTGATTTTAGTTTTAGATTATATCTGTTCTCCATTTGGAAAACGTAGTGTATTAAGTTATCCAAGACTGTGATGCTTTCAGAAAGTTGTGAAATAATTTAGTGATTTTGATTTTTCTTAATGGAAATAAGGTTAAAAGCCTAGGTTGGCTCTTGTGTGTTTTGTCTTACGTTTGGGTTTTTTTTCCCACTTAAATATATGTTGTCTTTACTTCCTGGAGTAAGCATTCTTAAGCACAACCTATTTGTAAGCACTGAGATTTCTTAGCCTCCCTCTATCCTTGATTCGGATAGTGGTGGATCTCTCTTGCTGGGCATGTTTGTACTCTGGATGCATTTAGGCTGTCTCTTTTAGAAATGTTTACATAAATCAGATGTACATTTCTCTCCTGCTGAAATTATTCTTTTTTTTTTTTCTTTTTCCCCCTTCTCCTGTGTGTGTGGCAGGTTCCAGCAGATGCTGCACAGGAAGCGGTGTCAGGAGTAGTCAGCGAAGCTCTGATGCTCACCCAAACCTGGCTCAGAAGCGTTCTAAACAAGCAGCTATTACTGACTGGAACCACAGAGCATGTGACATTCTCTTCCCCTATGGAACTTCAGGTTGCCATCTTGTAATAATATGAACAAATAAGTGGTTTTTTACCATAGCTTAACCCTGTAGCCTTTAGTCTAAGGGCTCTGGCCAGAGCTGTAGCTGCTCTGGCTGGGTGAGGACTGAGAGGGGACGGGCCCTGCAGACTGCAAGCTGAGGGCCTGCATTGTTTTAAACACCCTTGGACTGAAAAGCAAAGGCCGTAGTTGAAGCTGCTCAGCTCATCTTATTCCTTCTTTTTCTTGGCTGCTCCAAGAGGAGTTGCTGGGATGAGGAGCTGCCCCTTGTTGGTGTTTAGCTGGTGCTGTTGTGGTGCTTGGCCTGTATGTCCTGCTGGCTGGCTGTCCCTCAGGCCTTGGGCAGGCAAAGCATGGAGCTGGGCATTACAGTCCCACTCTGCTCCCAGCTGCCTGGACAGCTGCCAGCATCAAGGTGGATGTGGTTCATCTAAACATCTCCTTTAGCAACTGGGATGCTTTGACACTGGACTTAAAAGCTGCCTTTTGCAGCTCTGGGAATGCTGATCTTCTGAGTGGAAACATCGAAAGGGCTGCAGGCTGTGTGAGGAGTGTGGGGCCTTTAATGTCCATGAACGTGAAGTCTCAGCACTCAGTGTTTTGGGTTTCTTTCCTTCTCACCTGCAGGCCTGGGATAAATTTGTGAAGATCAGCTTCCCAGATGAACAGCTTACTGAGAAGTGGAAGAAGACTTTACTTGAAAATCTGCGGAGAAGAATTCAGCAGGTAGTCATGGCGTGCCAGTAGGCCAAGTTCAGAGCAGACAGACTGTGCTTAGCAAATTGCTCTAGAGGAACAGGCATGTAAAACACTTGGCCATAAAAATGGCCATGGCTGTTATAAACTGTGTTCTGGAAGCTCAAAAATTGGACATGAAAGTGTGCCATGGTGTATTCTTGATGTCAGATTTGAGTTGTCTGCGAGCCTGCCTACCTGCTTCTCTGTTCTAGCATCCTATCTTGGTGCTTTAAAGGAAATGACATGTTTTGAGCAATTACCACTCCTAAAGTTTTTAGAAACTGGGTGCAAAGTAAACATGCAAGGGCTTCCAGAAGCAAAGTGACTGCTTGGCTTCTTTCATTCATCTTGCAGAAGTTGTGCTGTCCGGGATCCCAAATGCACACGTGGTGTAGGTCCCTTCTGGACTGACCTGGCATATCTCATCTCTTCTCTACATCGGTTGCAAAATTCTTTAAGCTGTTGATTTCCATGGTATAACCAGGAAACAAGTAGTTCTTGGTGGAAGCTTGGCTTGGAGAGGTACTTATTAAGGAATGGCACATTTTAGATGGAAACTATCTAAAAGATTTTTCCAGTACTTCATTGTGTTTCACCTCTTCCAGGCCCTGGTAAATAGTGGAGCCAAGCGTTCACCTAGGAAACTTCATTTTTTTTGACTATTATTTTTATTGTCTTAGTAGCATCACTCCTTCATGCTTTCAGAAGAAACACTGTAGAAACCTTTAAGTTGATAAATCTCCCTTTTGCCTTATAGGAGTCTCCAGTTAACCAAGTCTTGGTCTACTGCTGCAGATACCACCAGTTCATGGAACTCGACTCTTCCATCGAAAGGTGTTTCCTGAATTGTGCCACAGAGGCTGTAACTGCAGCTTGTGAGGTATTGTGCTACCCCTCACTTCAGGAGGAGTAAAATTCCCTGTAGTACAGAAATCCTGTTGCATAGTGTAGGGATGCACGTTGCAGTCTGGTGTCAGTCACGTCATACGGCTTTCTTGGAATATGCCTCCTCACTGGAGGTGTGACTCCTTGATGTCAACACCTGATCAGAGACAGACAGACACATTACTATCCCCCAAACACTGATGCATTCCTCCCCTCTGTCCTGTGTGCCTTGTGCAGACTCAGAGCAATCTCCTTGAGAAGATACCTTCATGCAACATGGGCCTGCTCAGCCAGCTGGTATCAGACATTGTTGTGAAGTCATGGCAAACTAAGTGTGGGCAGTCTGGGGAGGATTTTGATGAGATTTTGCACCATGTGCTTACGTGGCCTGACGTCAAACGTATCTTCAGCTTCCGTGGTATGTCTATTAGTTCTGTTTGTAGGAGTCTATGAAAAGCTGTTCTCTGCCTTGCTGCTCCCACTTTGCAGAGCAGCTAACAAATAGATAAAAATTTCCCTGCCCTATAATTCCTTATCTCAAAGCTCCAGGTGTTCAGTCTGCTTTTGGAAAGGAAAGGCAAAAAGGAGAGGGAGCTAGGATTCCTGTTGTGTGAATTCCCTGCAGCCAATTCAGGATTTGTGCTGGACTGCCAAACCTGTAGACTGAGTGGATTTGCAGAACATAACTTTCTCCTTTGAGAAGTTCTAAGAAGTTTATTGCTGTAGAAAGTGGAACAGTGTTGGTTATGTGCATGGATCAAACTGGCTTGTGTTTCCTCTGCAGGTTTTGGGTATGGGCTCTGCGTGGGAAGGTTTCTGTATCACTCTCCTGAGATCCTGGCTGTTTCTAGTCAGAAAACACATGGGGGTTTGGAGGGTGGTGTGGACTCAATGATCACAAAGGTCTTTTCCAACCTAGTGATTCTTTGAGCTCTCAGGCTTTTGGGTGGGGATTCAGATAGGAAAGGCTGGGACTCTGTATCATGACACTGAATAGTTCCTGATACTGCCTAGTTTTTGTGGAGCAGAGCTGATCCAGATTTTACATGCTTTGTTTCTGGAACAGGAACAAACTCAAAGCTCCTAGAAGAACTTACAGATGAAGCAAAGAATGTAATAGCTATATCAGACTCTGTGTTTGTGCAAGTCATCAGAGACATCCTGACGGGCTGTGTCCTTGTGAAACATCTGGAAGAGGTTTTCCAGCATGAGAAACAGTTCATCTCTATCTGGCTGATAAGAGCACCATTGAAAGGTAGCATGCCTACAGTGATTGTTGCTTGCTCTATTAACATATTTCCATGATGATTAACACTAATCAGGTATTTCAGCAGTTAACAGTGGTGCCCTTATCTGCATCCTTTACACAGAGCTCCCAGCTCCAGTTTGTTGTCTGTGTTTCACTGTGGTGTTTGTGCCTCTGCAAATCCAAACCTAAGTCATGGGGAGGTGGTGGTGGGGAGTGGGTGTGGGAAGTGTCTGCCTCATGACTCCAGGTGATGCTTCTTTCAGAGCACCATCAGCCATTTCTGCAAACCAAGGAACTCCTCCAGAGAGAAATGGAAGAAGTGCTGCAGAGGAGGCGAGAGGAAGTAGCACACGTGAGAAAAGACCAAAAAGCAGTGGGAACCTTTCTGGCCATGTGTAGGAAGGTGCAGGCGGCTGTGAAAGGTAGTGTTTTGGGGGGCAACTGGAAAGTGGCACCTCCAGCAGACGTAACTTTCTTTGAACAGGACAAGGCTTTGTAGACAGGTTTTTATTCTGAACCACAGCAAGGATGAAGGGTGGGGGAGGTAAACCTAGAGCTTTTGAGGGGGCCAGATGAGCGCTTATGCCTCAGATATAGTTGTAGGGCCATGCATGTCTTGTGACTTGGTGGGTTAGATGGACTAAGCTGGACACAGGGTAGGTGCCTGATCTCTCTCTGACCTGTCTCTCTCTCCTAAAGTGGATGTAGGTGTATTGGAGTTGGAATACTTCAAAGATCTTCGCTCAGAAAAACTTAACACAGTTGTGAGTGTGGGAGAGAGACCCCTACAGAGCTACTACAGCTTGAGCCCGGAGCTGAAAGAGTCTGCCCAGAAAATGCACACTTTTAAGGACAGCCTGGTCTTCCAGCAGTTGTGGGAGCAAGCAGCGC
This sequence comes from Hypotaenidia okinawae, assembly GCA_027925045.1. Lineage (NCBI taxonomy): Eukaryota > Metazoa > Chordata > Aves > Gruiformes > Rallidae > Hypotaenidia > Hypotaenidia okinawae. Next base: position 10,445,305 of record BSDF01000018.1, on the reverse strand, counting down.
AGGCCATCGAAGAGTCATATGAAAGCTCTGAGGAAGAAGAGGACGATGACTTTGTTCCTTCCTTGGACCTTGATAATGTTTTCAGCAGTCTAATCTCCCCTTGTTTTGAGGCCTATGAAGAGTTGTATGATAATCTCAGATCTGGAAGTCTTACACTTTATGAAGTTGACTTAACTTTCCCAGAATCCACTTATCATTCTGAATATCTCAAAATTGAACTAGATCTCATCTGTCAGCTTAGACCTGGGGAAGACAGAGGCTGGGTTGATCAGCGACTTCAGCAGATCCAGCAGTACTACGAAATGCATTTAACTCTTGATGCTGCGAAGATCATTGACATTGTCAAAAAGACTTTAAACCTCTCTGGTGACTTCAGTATCCTGGAGAACTTGTTGGATATAGTAAGTATCCACTTATTCAGCTCTGTGCTGTCTGTGTGTTAGAAAGCTTGGGTAAATCTGAACCTTCCCACAAGTCTATCCCAGTCTGTCAAAAGCCATTCTCCACCTCAAAATCCTTACTTGAGGCAAAAATGTGGTCAAACAAAGTGTTCTTGCATAATCTTTCTTCAAAGAGAAAAGATAGTATTCCTCTGTTTGAGATGCAGCTTTGCAAAGGGCTTTCCTTTTCCTGCTGGAGAACAGGCTTGTGTTTCCCATTCCAGACTGAATGTTTGTTTGCACCGCTTGCCTTGTAGGCAGGAAAGCTTGAATCATGCAAGACACAAAAGCTGGACTCCATCAGCCCTGAGCTAATGCATGCCAAGAGACTGCTGCAGGGGATCACTGTAGAACGCCGCGAGTGTCTGAGGAAGCTGGCCCAGCAGAAGGAGTTTGTCTGCTGGGTCAGAGAGGCACTGAAAGGTGTGTGCTGCTCACCCAGGAGTTAGGCAGACAGTGCTAGAAGGGATGCCATTTTGCTTGGGGGCAGTAGGATGCTGTGTACCTGACCTCTCTCCTTCATGGCTTCTGGTACTGATAGTTTCCAGCATCTCTGGGTTTTGGTGGAGTAGGTACTGTGAAGTTACTTTAAGTGTGCCCGTGCCACTGTAGTACTTTTGCAGCGTGGAGTAGCCACCCTGCCGGATAGCTGGGCTTGATCTGAAGGGTTGTAGTAGCTGCCACTCCTCACTTCAGAGCAGTTATTTAAGAGAACAGCAGCCGTCCATTTAACAGGATGGCAGCAGTCTGACTAGGGGTGTGTTTGCCAGTGAAGGTACCTTACCTGCAGGGACACACACCCTTTGCACTGCTTTCATCCTGGCTGTGACTCGCTGCTTGGACAAAAGCCCAGGACCAGAGATCTCAACAATGTGGGAGAATCACCTAGTAAAGATGCTGGCAGGATGGGCAGAGGGGAGTTGCACAGGAGATGTTACTCAGAGGTGTTCTTTCTACATTCTCTATAGATGGTGGTGACGTGGAGTTGCGTTAAAGCTGCCTTATTTGTTGTTCATTCATGTGTTTATCTATTTAAGATGTAAACGAGCTGAAGGTATTTGTAGACTTGGCGTCCATCTCTGCTGGGGAGAATGACATGGATGTGGACCGTGTGGCGTGTTTCCATGACGCTGTGCATGGCTACTCTTCCCTGCTCTACGAGCTTAGGCAAGAGTCAGGGTTTCAGGACTTCATGCACTGCTTGGAGAAGCTGTGGCGAGCCCTGGGCAACGATGAGAATCTTCCCAAGAAACTGGTGAGTTCTGCTGCAGCAGGTCCTCTCCGTGTCCTACCTTCCAAGAGTGGCTGGAAGACTGCACAGGCAAATTGCATTTGTGGGGGGCACATCAAAGCAGCTCTTGTTGTTGGAAGGAAAATATCTTGTGTTTCTGTGGCACAGAAATTCACCTCAGTGACCTGTATAGCATGGACTTCTCCAGAGCACTGCTGAGGTGAAACTTCAGGTGCGACGTGTTGTAGCTTTACTCTTGTGAGAGTTGGAATGATGATACAGAAGAGGGAAGGCAGATGGCTGGGGGCTCTGTCTTATTCTCTGCAGCAGGGCATGTTTGTTTAGCAAAAGGCACTGAGGCACCGTGGGCCCTGCTTATTCAGCCATGGCATTGATAAACAACAGTTGTGTGGGAGGATCAGGCTGTGGGCAGGAGTCATTCCTTTCTACCTTCCCCAGCCTGGAACTCTTTATGCCAGCCCAAGCTGTTCGTAATTCTGGAAAGAAATGCCGAGTCAGAGCGGTTGGGGCAGTGCTGTGTCTTCTCTCCCTGCAGCTTGCTTCAGCACAGGAATTAGTGTGGCTGAAAACAGTGAAGGAGAGCCATGGGTCTGTGGAGTTGTCGTCGCTGTCGCTGGCAGCTGCCATCAACAGCAGAGGAATATATGTTCTCAGAGCACCGGTGGATGGCCAGAAGGTGAGGCCTTGCCCTCCCGTCCCACACGTGTCACTGCTGTGTGTCTGACTCAGATGTGCTGTAGCTTTTGTCCTACTTTGCACAGTTTGGTTTTGGGGGCTGCTGCCTCCTACCTGCTCCCCTTGCTGGGTGTAGTGCTGCCTTGGGAGTGGAACTCCAGCACGCATCAGTGCTAATGACTTATTCTCTGGCAGGTTTCTTTGGACAGTGTCCTGTGCTTCACCCTCCCAGGGAGCTCTGGGGATAATGAGGCATCACGGAAATACTCTCTGGCAGAGCTCTGTGAGCTGCAGAACAAACTGATGCTCATGTCGACAAAGGGAGAGCAAGGCTTGGAGGTGGAGAAGTTCTCTGAGGTCAGATCTCAACCCTGGTGGGTTACTGATGTTGAGACTGGGTGGGATTTTGCTTTGAATATCAGTTTTCAGGCCTGTGCTCCAGCAAATAGATGTTCCTACCTCTTTGGTTCTCTGTTAAGGTGGAGCTAAGCTGGAGACTGGACAGAAGACTGGTACCCCCATCCTCTGGCTCCACTGGGGATGCTCCTGTCTGGGGGGGTTGCTCTGCTTTCATAGCAAGCTGGGGATTCCTTACTGGCTTCTTGGGGATACTGCTGCTAAAAAGCCAGAGAAAGTCTTCTGTTACTGTACAAGGCCTGACACAGCTGGCTTGGGACTAGGCCTGTGGTTTCATGACTGGGACTTGTCTTGGTAAAACAAATTAGTTTTTTATTTCTTCTCTATCCTCACACAGATCTTTTCCAATGTCCAAAGACTTGCACAAGCCTTTATAGACCTTTATTCAGCTGGGAACATGCTCTTCCGCTCCTGGATTGCTCAAGTGTATTGCTCACCCAAAAGAGAACCATGTGTTTGCCTAGACTTCTCTTTGGGATTAATCCCAGCACTAGAAGGACGAGGAGATGTGGCAACTGTGCTCCTGGGCATCTGCAAGATGATGGAGAGTTTCCTGGAGAGTTGGAAAAGCTTCATGTCTGAAAAAAGATCACAGCACTTCTACCTGAACTACTACACCGCTGAGCAGCTGGTCTATTTGTGCACAGAACTGGGGCAGGGGATGCCCAGCCAGGGTGCCCTGATGATGCTTTCATTCCTGAAACACAACTGCACCAGGCAGGATGTCCTGATTGCTTCCAGGACTAAGATGCCTCCCAGCCCAAGAAAGGCTGTTTCAGACTTCCAAGTGATGTTGTATGGGAAGGACCTGACCACACAGCTGGAGTGCATCTGGACATGTTACATGGGCAACATGGGCTCCTTCATCCCCAACTGCTTGGATATTGATACGCTTGGTGGGTGGTTGAAGAATCTGGCCTGCTGTGAGAGAGAGCACGTCACACGAGACTTTCCCCAAGACCTTCTGTATGTCGGGCAGCCCAACCTCATCATGTGCCCTCGCTCTGAGGTGCTCATGTCTGCTCTGGCTATTTACATGAACAGCCCTGACCAGCCCCTTCCCATGTTTGATGAAGTTCTCCTGTGCACTCCTCAAACCACTGCTGAGGAAGTGGGGCTCTTCCTCAGGAGGTGCCTCATTCCCTGCAGTAGAGGAGATAAAATTTACACCATGCTGTACGCAGATGAGCTGAGCTATGATGTCAGCTGCAGAGCAGAGGAGCTCTTCCAGCACCTGCAGCACTACAACAGCACCTATCGCCTCATCATTCTGTGCAACTGTGAGAGGGAGCACAGCTACATCCCCTCTGTCTTCAGCCAGTACAAAGTGCATGCGGTACCCCAAAGGTCCTCACTGGCTGAAATCCAGCAATACCTTCAGCAGCACTACAGAGTTGCTCAGGCTTCAAGCTCAGCTGCTTCTGTGTTCAAGGACAATATGTGCGTTGGGATTGTGTCCTCCAAAAGAGCTGGCATGGGTAAGATGTCCCACATGGAACAGGGTCTGTTGCTGAAAAACAGAGCAGGGTTCACCCTGCCAGGTTTTCTGTCCAAATTGTAAGCATCTAGTTAAAAAGGAAGATTCATACTGTAGTCAGGGGAGCAAGGGGAAAGCTGTAAGTACAGCTCATCATTCCCTGAGACAGGCATCTCCAGAAATGCTTCATCTTGCTAATCTGACACCTGTCTCTTTCTGCTGAGGTACATCTTTAACACAAACTAGATAGCTGCTTCTGGATGAGATGAATCTGACCTTCTGAGGGTAAAATATGGCTGCAGGAAAGTGCATACAAGGTGGGACAAGGGTTATAAAGCCTGCCTGGCTTTCTTGCTTAAGGAATGATTGTTGGCTGTGTCTTAATGCAAAAAGCTAGAGGGCATTAAGTACAACTACTTGGTGGGCTAAAAAGCAAGCAGAAGAACATGGCTCTTCAAACAGTGCTTCATTAAACTGTGGAACCCAAAGCTTTACATGGGCTTAAAAAGTGATTAGATACAGTCATGAGAGAAACATCCATCATGGGCTGTTGACCACAGAGGTGCAATCTTTTGTAGGGGTTCCTGAGCTGCAAAGCTACTGGGAAAAGAGTGGCTGTGTCAGCTATGTTCTTACCTTGTTCCTCTGCTGTGGTCCTAGTAGAGATTGGTAGCCCAGGAAGTGCTTTGACTCTGTCCCTGGTAGTAGTGCATGCATACTGGAACACTACCAGCCCTGCCTTTTCCTTACAGCAGCCATTCTTCATCTATGATAGAGTTCCACCCTGATGGAAAAGGCTGAGCTTAAAAGAGAAAGTGTTACGTTGTTTTCCAGGGATTAGTGAGAAAATCAAAACAGTTTTGACAACAAATCACATCCTATGCCAGACTTCAGAAGCCCAGGGCAGCTCTTGGGTGTGACCTGACTGGCTGCTGGCTTAGCTTCAATCAGGGAAGCTACATCAGCCAACCTTTTTTGTTGCATTGGAAGAGACAGCTTTACCCAGACCCCCAGTACTGGGGAGTATTGGTGGAATGGACCTGCCACAGCCAGCTCCCGTGCTGGGTACAGCATAAAAGGTGCGATGAGGTGTTGGCAGTGGACATGGAACAGTCCTTCCATTCCCTCTGTTAACCTGGGGAGCAACAGATGCAGACTGCAGACAGCGAACCCCAGTCACTGGCATTGCCTGCATGCTGGCAGAGTTCACTTCTAGAGGATAAGACAGGAACCTTGAAGGTGCTTTTGGCTTTGGCAGAAACTACTACTCTCCCCCACCATGTTTTGACTTTAGAAACAACCAAATTAATGGAATAGATTTAAGTTCTAATGAGAAGTAAAGCTGTTCTCAGGGAGTCTAACCAAAACAAGGTGTGTGGCTAATGAGAGGCTTCAGGACCTGACAGCAGGATGTGGCTTTGGTTCCCAGATGCTTTAACCATATTTAACCTAGCTGCTTTAACCGTATTTAACCTAGCTGCTTTAACCGTATTTAACCTAGCTGCTTTAACCGTATTTAACCTAGCTGCTTTAACCATATTTAACCTAGCTGCTTTAACCATATTTAACCTAGCTGCTTTAACCATATTTAACCTAGCTGCTTTAACCATATTTAACCTAGCTGCTTTAACCATATTTAACCTAGCTGCTTTAACCATATTTAACCTAGCTGCTTTAACCATATTTAACCTAGCTGCTTTAACCATATTTAGACTTTCTTCTTCTGGAATGCCTTTTTGGGAGGTGCAGAGGTCTAGAGGATATGTTTCTTAACAGAAAGAAGGAAATCAAATGCTTATGACCTCAATATAATGTGTCTGATAGTGATGACTTCAGGTCTTCTGGTGTTTTTTATGATGACAGGGAAATCGCTGTATGTGAAGAGGCTACATAAGAGATTGCAAGCAGAGCACCCTGATGAGACAAAACTCCTGAAAACCATCAGACTAATTGAACAAGAAGTGGATGAAGATAAAGTGTTAAAATCTCTTCTGCCTTTTCTAAAGAGGAAACACCAGACAAAGCCCATGATATTCCATTTTGATATCACCTCCTCAGTAAGTACATCCCTTCCACAGGTGCCTTATCTTACAAGTTCTTTGTGGATCCTTGCAGAAGTTGTTTCACTAGGACATGTTTTCTAATTACTGCCTAAGTAGCATAAAGAATTCTTTGCCATCAAGGTGGCTGAACTCTGGAACAGGTTTCCCAGAGAACATGTAGCATTTCCAACCTTTGGTAGATGTGAAAAACCTAACTGGACGTGGTCTTGGGCAGCCTCTTCCAGCTGAGCTGCTTGGAGCAGGGGGGTTGGACAAGGTGATCTCCAGAGCTCACTTCTACCTTCAGCCATTCTACTGTTCTGTGAAGTTACAATGAGTAAATGGAGGAAACACTTTTGTGTCTCTTCATATGACAGGTACAAAGAGGAATCCCAGAGTTTCTCTTCAAGCTGTTGGTTTTGCAGTATCTGACAGATAATAATGGAAATCTGTGGCTGCGACAGAAGTGCCATTTGTATATCATTGAAATCCTTGAGGTGTCACCAGTGCCAAAGAAAGCAGTGAGACACGTATGTACACAGCAGCGCTTCGTTCCTTTGCACGTGTGCTTGTGTGTAACTGCCCATCAGTTTTAGAGGCAATACCTGTGAGCATGTCATAGGAGTATTGTGTCCCACCTGGAGTCGTGTATCCAGTTCTGGGCTCCCTGGTATAAGAGAGACAGGGATCTCCTGGATCGTCCAGTGGAGGGGTACAAAGATGACTAAAGGTCTGGAGCATCTCCCTGGTGAGGAAAGGCTGAGTGAACTGGGGCTGTTCAGCCTGGAGAAAAGAAATCTGAGAGGGGATCTGATCAATGTTTATCAATATCTCAAGTGTGGAACACAGAGGGAAATGGCCAGCCTCTTCTCAGTGTCTGTGGGGACAGGACAAGGGGCGATGGCCTCAAGTTGGAGCACAGGGAGTTCCACACCAATCTGTGGAAGAACTTCTTCCCAGTGAGGGTGAGGGAGCCCTGGGACAGGCTGCCCAGGGGGTGTGGAGTCTCCTTCTCTGGATTGATTCCAGCCCCATCTGGACGCCGCCCTGTGTGACCTGTCCTAGGGACCCTGCTTTGGCAGGGAAGTTGGACTCAATAATCTCTTGAGGTCCCTTCCAACCCCTATGATTCAGTGATAGGGATTCCCTGTTGGTATTGGGGTGTTCTGTGCATCTTCACTACGGGGCCTTGTCCCTCGTGTTGTACACAGTGACATTAAAACTAGACAGTAAACGATACCTGTTGTGTTTTTCTTGGGCTGTAATTTCTGAAAGGCCGTTAGCCCTCGCTGACCTCACTGTGACATCTCTGGGAAATAAAATGGGAAAGAAAAAAAGGGCAAAATCTGATGTTACTTTGCATGTTTGAAAGTGCTAGAATACTTACCTGAAGCTATAAGAACAGAGTGCAGAAGTGACAGGGATAAATAACAGCTTTGGGTTTAGTTGTCCTTTTTTTTTTTTCTTGGAGGTAGCACTGAGAAGGGGCAGGAGGTAACAGAGGACCAGTGTTACTGGGAGGAGGCTGTAGGAGCAAATAGGATTGATTGTTTTGATGCACTTTAAGTGGAGGAAGTGATGCACAGCGAAAGAAGTGTCACACTTGTATAAGCTCCCTGCTGTTATTTAGTTAGGCCTGTGGTTTTAGGCAAGCATACTGTTAAGAACAGATTAAATAAACTGAAGATTAGTGCTACAGCTTTGTGATGGCACGTTTTCTTTTCCTTTACTCCAGATGTTTGCAAGTCACAAGTATAATTTCTTTGATGTGTTCCCTAAAGTAACATGCAAGTCTCCCAAGGAAGTACTAGAAATGGAGGCATTTGGGATCCAGTCTGGGGATGCTGCAGACCCAGGAATGGATGAGGAGGAATTTGGTAGTGAGGCTTTCCAGAGACCTTTCCAGTATCTGAAAAGATTTGACCAGGGGTACAATCTGGACAAATTCCATTACACAGAGGGCTCTGTGGAAGGGAGCCCAGCAGAATGCCTGCAGCACTTCCTCTTCCACTGTGGGATTGTAGATCCCGCCTGGGCAGAACTCCGAAACTTCACATGGTTCCTCAATGTCCAGTTGAGTGACTGTGAAGATTCTGTCTTTTGCAACCCTGACTTTGTCCAGGACACGTTGCAAGGTTTCAAAAACTTTGTTGTTACCTTCATGATTTTAATGGCAAGGGATTTTGCAACACCCTCCCTCAACATTTCTGACCAAAGCTCAGGCACGCAGTCCTTCAGCCTGGAGAACGTTGCAGAAGAAGATCTTCTTCCTTTCCGCATTCGGAAAAAGTGGGAATCGGAGCCTCATCCGTATCTGTTCTTCAATGAAGATCGTGTGTCCATGACATTCATTGGCTTCCACATTCAGTGTAATAACAGTGGCAGTGTTGATGCCATTAATCCTTTGAACGGCAACATTATCAAGAGAAATGTCATGACTTTGCAGCTGTACAAAAGCCTGCTGCTCCAGAGAGTTCCCTTCAACGTTCCATTTGATGCGTTGCCTCGTCATGAGAAGCTAGAGAGGCTTTGCATGGTTTTGGGAATCCAGTGGGTAATAGATCCTGATGAGACCTACGAGCTCACAACAGACAATATGCTGAAAATCTTGGCCATTGAGATGCGATTCAGATGCAACATCCCAGTTGTCATCATGGGAGAAACGGGCTGTGGGAAAACCAGACTCATCAAGTTCCTGTGCAAGTTACGCAGAAGCTGCCTAGAGGTGGAGAACATGAAGCTTGTAAAAGTTCATGGGGGTACTACTGCAGAGATGATTTATGCCAGGATCAAAGAAGCAGAAGCCCTTGCTAAAATCAACAAGCAGGTGTATGGGTTGGACACGGTCCTCTTTTTCGATGAAGCCAACACAACAGAGGCCATAAGCAGCATCAAGGAAGTTCTGTGTGACCGCACTGTACAGGGGAAGCCTTTGGCCTCTTGCTCTGGCTTGCAGATCATAGCAGCCTGCAACCCTTACCGTAAGCACACGCCAAAGATGATTCAGCGCTTGGAATTAGCTGGGTTGGGCTACCGCGTCAAAGCAGACGAGACGAAGGAGAAGCTTGGATCTATTCCACTGAGACAGCTGGTGTACCGGGTCCACGCGCTCCCACCCAGCATGATCCCATTAGTGTGGGATTTTGGGCAGCTGAACAACACAACAGAAAAGCTCTACATCCAGCAGATCGTACACCGCGTTACAGAACACGTCCTGGTGGGGCAGGGCGAAGCAGAGGTCATTACAGAGGTGCTTTTTGAGTCCCAGCAGTACATGAGGCGCAGGGATGATGAATGTGGTTTTGTCAGCCTGCGGGACGTGGAACGTTGCATGGAAGTTTTCAAGTGGTTTCACAAGCACAGTACACTGCTGCTGAGGGAACTGGAGAAGTACCTGGTTGAGAAGAGAGTGCCAAAGAGCACCGCTGAGAGGAACAATGTTATCTGGTCCCTCGTGCTGGCAGTTGGGGTCTGCTATCATGCCTCCTTGGAAAAGAAGGAGGCATACAGGAGTGCTATCAGCAAGGTACTCCCAAAACCTTACAATACCCAGAAAAAGATTTTGGAAGACATCACCCTGGTGCAGGACTTATTCCTGAGTGGTGTGCACCTCCGAGACACCATAGCAAGAAACTCTGCTTTGAAGGAAAACTTCTTTATGATGGTCATCTGCATTGAGCTGAAAATCCCTCTTTTTCTCGTGGGGAAGCCTGGGAGCTCCAAATCCCTTGCAAAAACCATTGTGGCTGATGCAATGCAGGGCCAAGCAGCTCATTCAGATTTGTTCAAAGACCTGAAGCAGATCCATCTAGTGTCTTTTCAGTGCAGTCCCCTCTCCACTCCTGAGGGAATCATAGGCACTTTCAAGCATTGTGCTCGATTCCAGAAAGGGAAGAATTTGGAGGAGTATGTCTCAGTGGTGGTTTTGGATGAGATTGGGCTGGCAGAAGACTCTCTCAAAATGCCCTTGAAGACTCTGCATCCGCTTTTGGAAGATGGCTGCATAGATGATGTCCCCCTTCCTCACAAAAAGGTTGGGTTCATTGGCATTTCCAACTGGGCTTTGGACCCTGCTAAAATGAATCGAGGCATCTTTGTCTCACGTGGTGACCCCAGCAAAGAAGAACTGATAGAAAGTGCAAAGGGGATTTGTTGCTCAGCACGAGGGGCTCTGCAGAAGATCGAGCCGTATTTTTGTCACTTTGCAGATGCGTATGAAAATATTTGCAAGGCCCAAGGCAGGGAGTTCTTTGGTCTGCGTGACTACTATAGCCTCATAAAAATGTTTTTTGCCTTAGCTAAGAGGTCCAAAAGTGATCTGACCCCTCAGGACATAGCTAAAGTCGTTCTTCGTAACTTTGGTGGCAAAGATGATGTTGATGCCTTGGGGATATTCACCTCAAAGCTGCCAGAAAAAGGAGAAATACATACTCACGAGATCAGTAGAATTGAGCTGGTACGACAGAACATTCACAGCGGTGGTCAGGATGGTGACTGCAGGTACCTGCTTGTGTTGACTGAGAATTACGCAGCGCTGCAGATCCTCCAGCAAGCTGTTTTTACCGCTCGACAACAGCCGGAAATTATCTTTGGCTCCAGTTTCCCCAAGGACCAGGAGTACACCCAGATATGCAGGAACATCAACCGTGTGAAGGTCTGTATGGAAACTGGCCAAATGGTTGTGCTCCTCAACTTGCAAAACCTTTATGAAAGCCTCTATGATGCCCTCAACCAATACTACGTGTACCTTGCTGGCCAGAAGTATGTTGATTTGGGGCTGGGCACCCACCGGGTGAAGTGCCGAGTACACCCGAAGTTCCGTTTGATAGTCATCGAGGAGAAAGATGTGGTGTACAAGCACTTTCCCATCCCGTTGATCAACAGGCTGGAAAAGCACTACCTGGATATCAGTACTGTCCTGGACAAGGGCCAAAGAGAAATTGTGAAAGAGCTGAAGAAGTGGGTGGATGAGTTCACTGCAGCCAATACAGAGGAGTACTTCATAAACAAGCAGAAATACAGCCCTTCTGATGTGTTTGTGGGCTACCACTCCAATACCTGTGCCTCAGTGGTCCTGCAGACAACAGAAAGGCTGAAACCAGTATATCCTGCTAGTGACCTGATGTCTTATGTGAAGAAAGAAGCCCAGCTGGCCCTGCTGAACTGTGCCACCCCGGATGCCGTGATCCGCCTCTGCTACTCATCGAATTTGTTTATGGCAGATTCTCTGGCCAAAATATACTTCAAGCAGCAGCAGCACATGTCTTTTGTAGACTTCCTCCGAGCTTGCGTCCATGCTGGGTCTGGGTGCCAAACAGTCTTTACAGAGGTAAGCATCCTTCAGAGTCCTCTCCACTCCCCCTCTCCAGCCTGCATGGAGGATTTTAGTTTATACTGCCCTGGGTTGGGGGTTAAAGCTGGGGGAACTGGAGAACCAGAGAGCCTTGCTGCCTGGGGCGCAGAAGTGGGTGTTTTGGTGACTCTGGTGTGGCATCCTGAAGAATCACACACCTCTGCTGTGCACGAAGCAGTGTTTCTGCTCTCTGTCAAGCAGGGGTTTAATGGAATTTTGGGCAGTTGGTGCATGTCTTTACTTTGAAAGTCTCCATGTACGCAGCCAGCTAAAGTGGCTACTGGCTGCAGAAAGTTCTGAGGAGCCTTTGTGCCCTTCTTTCTTTGTGACTGCCTCTGGTAAAAGATGTTAACGTAGCTAAGCCACAAACAGCCAGAGAACTTGTGGGCCTTTGATGGGAATACCTCTAGTTTACTTTTTTCTAGTACCAAAGCTGAAGAACCTTAGCTGAGGTTGGCCAGAGCACTTCAGCTCCTGCCTTGCGTGGGGACAATGGGCTTTCCCTTGGGAGCTGGACTTGTGGGTCCCTGGGCACTGAAGGGCTCTGAGATTGCCTCTCCAAGCCTTGGCTGCCCCATCTCTGGCAGCACCGAGAGTCACTGTGTCCAATTACTCAGCAGTGGGTTGGTGTAACAGCCAGTGTTGACCCTTGGCCAAATAAATGGGGGTTTTAGGTGCAGCCTAGCTCCTGCAGCAAGTTAGCAGCATCAGGGAGCACAGACCAGTAAATCTCTACTGCATTCCCAAGCAAAGACCATACCTCCATCTTGCACTCGCAGGTCACCACCTTCTCCAGGCTTCTCACCAGTGCTGACGCTGCCTGCCTGGAGAGAGAAGTGCAGGATAAAGCTCAAAGGCTCCAGATCCTGTTCCTGCAGCAGTTTGACACAGAGTACTCCTTCCTGAAGGGCATCCGGTGAGTTGGGCTTTACCATAGCCTGCTCTGAACATGCTGTCATCTGGGAGGAAGATGCGTGGGCAGAACATTTGCAGTAACCCTTATGGCAGAGGGAGGCAGGAGGCCGTGCTGTGCTGAACAGTGGGCTGGCTCGATGTGAGCTGTATTGGCTCCATCCTCCTGAGACTGGGTTTTGAAGTTATGCCATGCCCGTAGGATGAGGGGTTTAATTGCTCCTTCTGCCAGCAGCAGCCAAAGCTGATGCTGATCTACTGTCTTTAATGTTTTGTTTTTACACTTAGTGACTTCTTTTAAATCCTCTTTCACTCTTCAGAGATTTCCTTGATGCCACACCGGGAAATAAAGTCCTTATTATTCAGGTAGACTTTGAAGATGGCTCTCAAAATGCCCAGCTCATCGCCTCAGCCAAGTAAGTCAGATGTGAAGTGGTTCCCAGCTAGCTGTTGTGCATGGTGGCTCCTCACCCCTGTTTGATTATTAATTACTGACATTCTGGGAATTGCAGAATTAGGAACGTCTCGTCCTTTGTTCTGTAACAGAGTGAATCCAGAAGCACCAATTGTATTTCAAATAATAATTCCTAACCCAAGTCAAACTAAACTGGGTTGAGTTGAATGACTGGCTAATCCCTTTGAAGTGAGAATTCTTGCCACTGGCTCAGCAGTCTTGAAGAGCTGAGATGGAGGGGGATCTTTCGAGGCATGGCTGGCTAGAGGTGGCAGGCTGGGAGGAAGAGGTGAGGGATTCACTTGCATCTGCGTGGGGGAAGAAATGTGGCCTCTCACAGAGGGAAGACGTGTGGCCATGAACTTCAGTCTGGCTTTGATGGGTCAGCAGCATTTCCTCTGCGTTGCAGATACACTGTTGTTAATGAAATCAACAAGGTGGGCCTGGGAGATGTCTCTGTCTTCGTTTATTTTATTATGAAGCTGTCCCGGGTGGAAGGAGGATCGTCCTACGTGGGATTCCAGGGAGGTGGGTCTGGCCATCTGTCACTCCTTACTCTTCAACTGGTCTCAGGCAAACATGTCAGACTAGTGTTTTTCTTGTTCACCTCACTTTTTTTAATGCTTAAAATTTGGGATTGGTGTATCCTGTGGGTTGTCAGTGCTGCATCCTTTACCCTGGAGGACTGTCCTAGAGGGTTGGTACCTTGGCTCCTAGTCGCCTTTGTGAGGGCACCTTGCCTGGCCCACTGACACATGAGTCCTCTTCCTAGTCAGCTGGAGAATAGCAAACACGCGGGATGCTAACCAGGAGGTTCCTGAGCACGTGCTTACATGTTCTGCTCTCAGCAGCAGGTTCCTGCTGTGTGTGGTGGGCTCTGAGAGCCTCAGTGCCCTGGCAGCATGCACATCTCAGTCAGGGTAGTGTGTGTTATCTTATTCCAAGCAAATCACTGTCTTCCCTTCAGGGAGCAAACTCTGAGCTGCTAGCCCACAGGTACTGGGAGATAATTCCTGGGACGCTCTTCCAGAAGATCATGCTGGAGGTGTGAAACAGTTCTTATTTTATCTGTTGTTCTCTGTCTTTAGGCCTGTGGCAGTCGGTGCACATAGATGATCTCCACAGATCCAAAGATATGATCTCTGATATGACTGCCCTGCAGAACCTCACCATCAGCCAGATGTTCTCTGAAGATTCAGGTGAAGCCAAAGGTGAGCTGTGTGCTGGCTGTGCCAGCCAGTGGTGTTGATGTGCCAGTGGGGAGAAAGGGGGAGGTGGTCCCAGGCTCGGTGTAATTGGAACCTGCACCTGGTACAACACATCCAGTGACTTTTTTTCCCCTGCTCAGCATCTGTTTGTAAGTGGGGGACACCACATGGCTACCAGCTTGTATTTACTTCATTACTGCAACTTTGGGTCATCAAGTTAGTTAACTTAGTAGTTTTCCCTTTTTCTTCTAAGAAAAATGGGGTATTTGCACTGCCCAACACCTCGAGTGCCCAGTCCCAGCACAGGAGGCTGTGTAAACCTGGAGGAAGATTAGAAAAGACTTTCTTTCCTATCAGCTTTTTTCATACACTTCTTCCTTTCACTGGACTGCCTTATGGGATGCTGATAGAGCTTAGTGTGTTAGCTCCAAGTCAGGTTTCTTCCAGTTCTTGCTGTGTGAAGCTTGACAGCCCCAGCAGCTGTAGCTGTGTTCAGAGGTGGAACTCAGCTACTCATGCTGGTGATAATGGATCTCTGGCAGGTGTTCTGCTTCTCTGGGGTGCAGTTGCTAAATAAACTCTTCTCTGACTACTGCTTTCTAATAAAAATTCTACACCTTGGTTGCAGCTCTACCTGTGAATGGAGAACAGGAGGAAGATGGGATGGAGGTTGAAATGCTGGAGCCAGCAGCAGAGTGCCACCAGGTCAGTTCCAGATATGTTTGTTTGCTTCTCAGTTGTAAGTATGGCGCTCTACTCTTTGCCATCCATAGGTATGGCACACCTTTTGCCTCCTGGTTCACTTGAAATGCTGGTGATCAGGGATAAATTTCTCCCCCCACCCCCCATTCCAAGGACCCGCTTGGAATGGTTTTGTTTCATACTTCTAATTTTTAAAAATACACTTTAAAAGCATCTTTTGCCTTTCTGCACCCTGAAGCTGAGAACTGTGATTCTGCCACTCCAGCTGCTTGGGCTTTCTGCCTGCAGCAGGCATTCCCAGCCATGCTGGACTTGGCTGTGCTGCAGCCACATTCAGACTGGCTCCTGTCCCCCTGACAGCCCAGTGCTAGGGTGGCCACATGTGGCTTTTGCCCTTCCATGCCTCAGTGTCTTCCAGGGGGGACACGTTTTTCCTAGTCATGTTTACAATTTCCACTTCTTTTTTTCCCTGAGCTGGGGAGTTTTTCCCCTTTGGGAGTCTATCTCAAACATGCTAGTTTGAAAGGGACACAGAAGTTGTGTTGTGTCTTTGATAGCAAAAGAAGAACTTAGATTTGTAGCCTGAGATGAGAGGAAAGCTGGGAGGTGGGATGCTGAAGGGACAGGCCCTTTCTGGAGAGTGCTATAATCATTTTGAGGGATGAGTTGGAGCCAAAAGTGTAAAACTAATGAACTTGATTAAGACTAATGAACTTGTTTTCATGCTGTTCCTGGAAAGGGTGAAATCCTGGATACCACTGTACTCCTGAGGAGCTGTGTCCAGAGTGCTGTGGGGATGCTACAGGACCAAAATGAAGATCTGAGTCGAAGCAGACAGCGAATTAAGATTCTCCTTGGCCTTCTCTCTGAAGAGGATGGCTTGAAAGGTTTGTGCTCTCTGGCTGCAGCAGGTAGTGTCTCTGAGCATCTAGGAGACCACTAAAACACATTCATTCACTGGGGAGCCAAAGGTCGGTGGTTCTTGCTGTGGCACAGACAAGAGTGTGTGTCTGCTCTGGCCTCATTCATCTGATGGATGTAGGGTTTTTTCTGGGGCTAGGGTTGTGGCTTTTTCTCTGGCTGTGCTAGCTCTGGCAGCTGTTATTTCCCCCTTGGGGTTCTGGATCCAGTGCCAATAGAAGAGAAAAATGAAAAGTTCCCTGTTGTTTTCCAGCCTCTTTCCTCAAGATAACAAAGGCTCGTCTCTCCAACGTTTTGAAGAAGCTAGAAGAAAATTCCTTTCACACAAAAAACTGGGTGCTTCGGGAAGCTTCCAACCTCAGTGCTCTCCAGGAGGCAGGCACCTTCAGGTGAGGATGGCAGCAATCTCTTGTAACTCTTGGGCTTCCAAGGGAAGTCTGCAAATGGCAACACAGCAGTTCTGTGTAACATGAATATTTGCAGTGTCAGTCTCCAGTCTGTGCTTGAGACCCTCCAAAGGCAGTGTTCTCCCCTCCTGGCTCCTGAGGGAGGGTGATTTAAGAGCTGAATGGGCTGCCCTGAGACAGGAATATGTGAATGCCTAAGTGCTTTGAGTGGAATGCTGAGATTACCAGGGAGCCATGACTGAGAAATGAGCAGGGTTTAGTTGGCAGTGTTTTTTCCCCTTTAAAGGCACTTAAAGGAGTTTCTTGTGTGCAAATATCAGCAGTTCTTCAGGACAGCCACCTCCTGATCTGCTGACGATGTTGCTCACCTTCCCTCTGGGTTTCTCTGTCTCTTTCTGCCCTGAAGGCATGCCTTGTGGAAGCGAGTCCAGAACCTGATCACTCCGTTCCTGGCACTCCTGATTGCTGTCATAGACAGAAATGGCAATCTGGAGCTGTTGGTCAGGCCGGCAGGCGAGTGGGTGACAAACCTGTGGATGTTCATCTTCAGGGACACAAAACTGCTGACTGTCCCTTACGGTGTGGGTGAGACCAGGTGAGCACTGGCGAGCGCAGCAGGAGCCTTGGCTGCAGTGCTGAGGCCACCCCAGCGCTGGCTTAAAGCCATCTGGGACACCAACGCTCTTGGCTGCTCCCCTGTGCTGTGCCAGAGGCAGCCAGGTGATTCTTGCTGGCTTCAGAACTGTTTTCTGCCAGATCCCCAGTGCTCCTGGGCTTTGCTGTCTAGCTCTTGGCATGCTCACACTTCTTACCCAGCCCTCAGCCCCAACACCTCTGTGGGCCCTTTTGCCCATACATCTTAATGCTGCACAGTTGGCAGGGTGAGCTGTATTAATGAGTCCTTCAGTTCCTTCCCCTTCCCTCATCCCTTTCTTGGGCTAACTTCTTGCTTTCTGCAGCTTCCTGCCTCTGCTGTCTGAAGGCATTTCCCAGGCAAACACCCAGTGCATTGATGAGCTTTTAATCCCCTAGCCCTCAGCCAGGGATAATTGTGGTGCAGAACAACATGATGGTGTCTGCTGATGCTGGGAACCAGATGCCTTTCAGCTGGAGGATAAAGGAATACTTGGATGAGATGTGGTTGGAAGCTCAGTACATCCAGAACACTGAAGGTAAGAGCCTGGACTGACCTTGTGACACAGACTGTCTCCATTCACCTGCCCTGTAAACCCTGGTTTGTTGCTAACAGTCCTCTACTGTTCATGATCCTGGGGTTGCCTGTAGTCCCTCTGGGCTCATCTGAGCCAGAGAGCTTTGTGCAATGAGCATTTCTTGGTGCTTCTCACTATTAGTCTTTCTCCTGTATTCTGTGCCCTTGTATTCAAAATGCTGTGGACTTGCCAAGAGTTACTGATAAGGTGAGATGCCCTCAATGTGGCTGGTGCCTGGACTGAGAAGGCCTGGCCTCAAATCCTTTGTTAGTGCTCCATGCAAGGGGACTGCTGTATGCATCAGTGAATAATTAGCCATCAAGTGTCTTCAGCATAAAAGGTGTGTCAAACCCAGCCGCCTCCTAATACTCAGCTTTGCTCTGCATCCTCATTTTCAGACCAAGCTGAGAAGTTTGTGGATATCTTCCAGAAAACCCCCCTGGGAACATTTATCTCTGCTCTGACTGAGGAAGAAAGGCAGATGCTCTTCCAGTGCTATGTCACAGACTTTATTGTCTTGACCATCGGTGTGTCCTCTCCAGAGGAGCTACAGGTCAGTGTCTGGAACAAGAGCTGGAAATGCTCTGGATGGAGAGAAGAGCATGATGCCCATGAACATGCCTTCCTGTAGCGGGCTTGCCTTCTCAGGCCAAGTTCCCTTCAGAGACAGGCTCTAGCAAGGTACCCACAAAACAGACACCAAATAGCTGCTGAAATGGCTGAGACCTTACTCAGCAGAGTGCTTCTTCCATGGGAGCATCTCTACACACTGACTCCTCATTTAAGGCTGATCCTCTTCTCTCAGAGACTTTTGCCAGGATTTACAGTACAAAGTGAATTCTAAAACTTATTTTTAAATTCTGATTTTTAACTTTTTTCCTAACTTTCCAGTGTCTGCAAATCGCGTTCCTATCTTGCATAGAGGAATGGAAGGCAACATCTCCCAGAAGAAAGGAAACTGTGCCATCCTTGCCTTGGGTCCACCTTGGATACAATCAGTTCAAGAGCCGCCTGCAAAACTTTTCTAGGATCCTGGCTGTACACCCCAGCGTGGTTGCCTACCTTATTAACCAGGAAGGATATGGAATACCACATTCAGAGATGGTAGAGTCACTCCCAGGCGTTTGTGAACCTCAGCCCTAGCACAGAGCTCCATCTTTGTGGAATTAGCTAGTGTCCAGTCTCCCTTTGACTTCAGCAATGGTGAAGTGGGAAGCGTGAGCTCCTCAGTATTAGGCATAATCTGCTGTGTTGTTGTTGCTACTAGCAGGATTTTAAATCGTTTGCCCTGCTTTTGCATGAGTTATAGGATGTGCTAATGAGCTGAGCCCTGAGCATGAAAATTCCTAAGCTTAAGATAATCAAGTAGCTCATTATTCAGTATAACACATGCTACACCAAACCAGATCAAAAGCCCAAGCCTCATAAATAAGTTGTAAATGGAGTTGTACTTACACGCTGTGTGTGTATCTAGGTTATAGATGTGTTAGCAGCAACTGGATGTGCAGAAGAGCTGGAGAATCAAGTGCAGACAGCCCATCCAGAGGTCTGGCTGCAGAAAGTGAAGAATCTTCGTATGCCAGTTGAATTTCTTTGTAAAGAGGAGGAATTACAGAGGAAGGAGAGTTGGTGCTATCACCTGCTAAAAGAACTCAAGTACGTACCACAGATCTTGATCTTCTCACAGTCTTGATCTTCTGCCTACCTGTTGGTAGAAAATAGTAGCGCAGGCTGAAAGCTGCTGTGGTGCCGCTGTTCTTAGAGGAAGACCTTGCAAACCTCTCCAGGTTCCTGCTGGGCTTGATGATGTAGCAAGCATCAAGAAGCAGGTTTATTTCTCCCTCTAAATACAGCAGCATCACCCAGTGCGTTCCAGCTGGGCTCAGGGGTTATTTCACACTCTCGTGAGGTTCCTGCTAAGCAGCAATGTCTCCCCTCTTCCCCATCTCTCAGTCTTTATAGACGTGGGATGAACTTTGATGTGCCTAAGACTGAGTCTTGTCTCTTGGAAGACAAGCCCAGAGACCTACCCTGGTTTCTCACTGGCCTTGTTCAGTTTAACCAAAAGGAAGGAAGTGTAGTTAATTGTGGTAATTATTGGGGGGGTTGTTTAGGGTTTTTTGTTTGTGTTTTAATTATATCCCCTCATACAGCTCCTTAAGAGCAGCCCTGCTGAGAAGGACCTGGGTGTCATGGTGGATGAGAAACTTAACATAAGCCAGCAGTGGCTCTGGCAGCTGGGAAGGGCAATGGGGTCTTGGGCTCCATCAGAAGAGGGTTGGCAGCAGGGACAGGGAGGGGATTGTCCCTCTCTGCTCTGCCCTTGTGAAGCCCCAGCTGGAGTCCTGTGTCCAGAGCTGGGGCCCCTGGTGCAGGAAAGCTGTAGAACTGTTGGAGAGGGTTCAGAAGAGCCACAGAGATGCTCAGAGGGCTGGAGCAGCTCCCCTACGAAGAGAGGCTGAGGGAGCTGGGCTGGGTCAGCCTGGAGAAGAGAAGGCTGTGGGGGGACCTCATTGCAGCCTGCCAGTCCCTGAAGGGACCAGAGGAACAGGAGGGGAATCAGCTTGTTAAAGGGTAGAGAATGGCAGGACAAGGGGGATGGAGTGAAGCCAAAGGAGGGAAGGGTTAGATTAGATATTAGGGGGAAGCTTTTTACAGAGAGAGGGGTGAGGGGCTGGAACAGGCTGCCCAGAGAGGGGGTGGGTGCCCCATCCCTGGGGGTGTTCAAGGCCAGATTGGCTGGGGCCCTGGGCAACCTGGAGGTTGGTGTCCCTGCCTGTGGCAGGGGGTTGGAGCTCTGTGATCCTTGGGATCCCTTCCAACCCAGACCAGTCTGTAATTCTATACAGAGGGTTAGAGGTGTGAGAAGGCCTTTGCAGTGGTTTTAATTCTGCTGCAGAGCTGTCTACAAGACAGGCTCCTGTGCCGTAAGCTCACTGTGTGAGGTGCTGTTACATGGTCTGTCCTTGACAAAGAGCAGGGCTTATGACCAAAAGGACAAGGCAAGAAGTTGTGTGAGAAGTACACAGCTGCTGTAGTGGTGAGCATGGGAAGCAGTGAGACCATCAGGATGACCTGATAGCACGCTCCCATTCACATGCTCTGCTCATAACGGCACCTTTCAAAATCCCTCCTTCCCACAGGCTCTCCTGGAACCGGGTTTTCTCCATGTCTCTGTTCATAGAACACGTGTTGTTTGGCATCAACACTCTGATGCCAGAGTTTGAGGATTTAGTGAAAAAATATACTTTGCTTCTTGCCAAGGTAAGCAAAGGCAGGATGTCACCTGCTCCCTGTTTGCTTCTGCTGATCCTGTGAATTTTTGTCTCAGGTGGTAGAGCTGAGTCACTGAGCTCTGTCCTTTTCCTCCAGTGTTTCCAGCACGATTCAGACATGAAGACTCATCCAACTTTTGTTGCTGTGAGACAAGTGCTGTGCAAGTGTAAGGATGAAGTCAGCAGCAGGCTCTACAGGTAGTGACACTGAGAAGAGGCGCAGGGTCCATTGGGAATATTGCCTATGGTGCTAGTGTATTTCTGGGTTTAAGACAGTGCTGCATACAGTGTGATGAAAGCCAAATGAAGAGAGAGAACCTCCATTTGATTCTGCACCCTGAAGCTAAGCCTTAGTTAAGAGATCTTATGTTATGGTCTAGTTGCTGATGAACATCTTATTAAAGGCATTTGGTAAGACAACACTGAAGCTGCTGTTTCTGAATTACAGGTATGGTCTGAAGGTGTGTCCGATCTGCCTAGGAGAACCAAAGGATCCAGTCTCCCTGCCTTGCTTCCACGTGTTCTGTCAGAAGTGCATCAGGGAGTGGCTAATACCATCGCAGATGCATTGTCCCTGCTGCAGAGTTGCCATGGAGGATGCTAATTTAAATGTCTCCAGGGAGCTCAGGTATTTTGCCCTGCCCAAGGTGGGAACGTTGGTCAGTTGTATAAGAAAATTCTGATTCATGCCTCTGAAGTTGTCAGCATGAGCAGAATGGGTGGAAGGTGTTCAGCTCTTCCTAGCAGAGGAGGGGAAGGGAGGTAACAAGAGTTGTCTTGATCCCTGTAAGAAAACTGTAGTGACAAAACCATGTAAAGCTAAAGCACTGTCATCAGCTGAGTTGGACCAGGGATCTGCTTGTCACCTTGGATTGCTTCGTGACAGCTTAGAGAAAAGCTCTCTGTAAATCTGGCATCACATTGGCATTTGTGCTCTCCGTTGTCAATGTGTCACAGCAGACAATGCTGCTGAAGTGTTGCATAAATCCAGCCTTTTGGGAAGCTAAAGAAGTATCTCTCCTTGGTGACTTTTGCCTCCCTGCTTTGCTTTGTCCATTATTGAAGTGGTTCTGTATTGGAACATTGTCCTCTTGCTTTTTACCCTTCCCCTAGCGATGCCATAGCAAGAAATGCCCTGTTCCGGCAGAGATGCAATAACTTCTTCATAGATGTGGTCACTACCATGTGCTTCAAGGACAATGAGCCCCCTGAGGCAGAGGTGATCCAAGAACTCCTTAATCTGCTGTTTGTTCACAGAAGCATCCTGAAAGACTCAGGTGAGCTCCCTTCATCCTGGCACTCAGCTCCATGGAGCTGATTCTCTTGCTGCTCTCTCACCTGCCAAACTTGTCTTTTTCTGACCTTCACAGATCACCCAATGATCTACACCAAACTCCTGTCCCCGTTTAACGACGAAGTGGATGAAACTCCCATCATCCGCTCGGTGATGCTGAAGCTCCTCTTGAAGTACAGGTGAGCACAGGCAGATGATGGACCTCACACTACGGGGTGGTTCAGCTCATGGTCTCATCAAACCAACTTGATTGTTCTTCTCTCTTCCGTGCTGCTCACTGGGTTTGAGTTGTTACTGGTGAAACTCATCTTGTGCTGTTGTGTTAGTTAAGCAGCTCAGCTGGCTAGTGTGTAGGTTGTGTGAATTACCTGACCAGTCTGTGCCAAGGTTTCCCTTGTTACTCTTACCTTGAACCTTGGTGGCTTGGGTAACCTAAAGATAGCCAACTAATTGATATGCTCTGGATCAGCAAAGCTCCTCATCCCCAGCTGCTGAATCATGAGTGGTGTTTGGGATGCTCGTGTGGAGCTCTCCATTTGCTCTAGTTGCTCCAGCTCCCCTCTGCAGCCAGTGCATGGAGAGCCATTCCCCATGTGTGGTCAACTCCCAAATCAGACACCTAAAATGGCTGATACCCTGGAACTGCTAATTTGGCATTCCTGATGATAAAAGTCTAGCTCAGAGCATGAAGCTAGAGGACATCTGGCAAAGGCCAGCACAACTGCTTTTTCCCCTTCCAGATGGACCCAGAGTGACCCCCACCCTCACATGGGCATAACTTGTACTTCCATCATGATTTAGAATGCTTGTAGCTGTCAGGTTGCAGTTGTGGTAAGGGGGTGTTTCTCTCTCCTATAGCTTCAATGAAGTGAAGAATGATGTGCAGTGCTACCTGACCCAAGTGGAGCACAATGAGCTCCTAGAGGAAAATGATAAAACTGAACTCTACCTGCTTTTTGTCAACTGCTTGGAGGTGAGTGCTGGGTAGATAAAAGCTGGGTGAGAAAACTGTTGGAGGAACAAAAATAGTCAGGAACAGAAATTCTTCTGTGTTTTTAGGCAAGTTTCTTTTGCTGCCCAACTAGAAAGCCCAGAAGGAAGCTGTCTCAAATCACCTGGTCAGAACCCACCCCCAGTAACTAGCTGTGTGTTTGCAGCATTACATCCATCCTTTCTTCTGGTCACCTTGGACAAGTGTCTAAGTGTCAAGTGAGGCCCCATGAGTCTCAAACACCAACACTGGGATGCAGCAGGCAGGGGAGGTCAGGCTGCAATAGTCTGCTCCTGGACTTTGTGTTTTCTCAGACACTTTGTCATTTGCAAAGCTTTAGATGATTACCCTGTTTGGACTGTTCCCTTTCCTCCCTGGCATAACTCTTACTTTGGACAACTTTAAGCAAACTTGACAGCAGGGTAGAGGTTTTGCTTCTTATAGATGTCATTAAAATGGTGACTTTGTAGGTAAGGTTAAAACTTGTGTTCTTGCCAAGGGAAAGGCAGGGAGAGCTTGGCACCTTGGACAGGTTCAGTGGGTGGGGCTGGTCAGTGCACTCCTAACTCAGTTACAAGCTTAGGAAATAGGGGGGAGAGCTTGGGCATGTTGCTGAAGGTGTTTGGGCACGTGGCAGAAGTGTAGGATAAGCACTGCAGCCATCACAGGGAGGGATGGAAGGTGCTGTGAGAGACTCAACAGTTCAGTGTGCTCATCGCAGTGAGGATGTGTTGGGGAGAGAAGGTACCAATGCACAGGGTGTCTGATCGATGTGGTTCTGCTATTCATGTGGTATTTTGGCCTACCTTTAGGATTCCATGTGTGAAAAGTCTGAGGGGAGCCTTGGAAGTGAGCATCCAAACTGTCTTCCTGAGGATAGAGGCTTCCCAGAGAACTACCTCCCAAAAGACAATCAAGAACCTCCTCAGGAATCATCTGTAGAGTATCTGCAGGCAGTAGCCAAGGTTCGCTTGTACCTGAGCAGGGCTGCAGAGCTGCTCTTTGACTTGCACGAGCACCCAGGTGAGTCTCATGGCTCTGCTGTCAGAGGGAGATGCTGTGTGCAGAGCAGAATCGCGCTGGGAGATGGGCTGTGCACAGCCAGTGCTGCTGTGCTGTGCTAGGGCTTGTAAATAGCTCAAGTGTGGGACACAGGGGGAAATGGCCAGCCTCTTCTCAGTGTCTGTGGGGACAGGACAAGGGGTGATGGCCTCAAGGTGGAGCACAGGGAGTTCCGCACCAATATGGGGAAGAACTTCTTCCCAGTGAGGGTGAGGGAACCCTGGGCCAGGCTGCCCAGGGGGGTGTGGAGTCTCTTTCTCTGGAGATATTCTATCCCTGTCTGGACGCTGACCTGTGTGACCTGTCCTAGGGAGCTGCTTTGGCAGGGGGTTGGACCTGATGAGCTCTTGAGGTCCCTTCCAACCCCTACAGTTCTGTGCCTTGTTCTGGAGCCCGGCCAAGAACGACTGCCTTAAGCTTTGTTCTCTTTCATTAGGAGCATCAGTCGTTACCTGTCCTCTTTACCATGCGTTGCAAGTGCTCTCTAAGTAGTAAGGGGGCAGCGCCAGTCACCCCTGGGGTGTATGTACATGGCAGTTGTGCCTTTGGAAGGAGATTTCTTTTTATTCTTCAGATACTAACAATGAAACTTTGTTTAGGACCAAGTAAATTTAATG
The DNA here is from genome assembly GCA_027925045.1 of Hypotaenidia okinawae. NCBI lineage: Eukaryota > Metazoa > Chordata > Aves > Gruiformes > Rallidae > Hypotaenidia > Hypotaenidia okinawae. Next base: position 10,420,595 of record BSDF01000018.1, on the reverse strand, counting down.
GATAAACAAAGCATAAATGATGCTTCAGATATATTGCTGCCATAGGGCTCGTTGCTTTGTATGAATGAGAGCTCTGCACAGCTAAAAAGGATGAGGCAATACTTCCAATAAATAAGCAAAAGAAGTTTTGATCTGATTTGGTGACCTGGTAAAAGAGGACAGTGTGTGTGGAGACTTGCATACAGTCTGAAGCATCAGAGTGTGGTAATGGAACTAATTCAAGGGACTTGAGTGTCCAGCATTGAGGATGTGAGGCTAGCAGAATGCTTCCCAGGAGATGGCTCTTAGGGAGCACCATCACCTTGGCAGTTGAGACAATGGAAAGCTCTTACTGAGCAAGATAGAGAGCTCTGAGTGAACTAGCAGTGAAGGAGAAAGCTTGTCCCTGAGAGAAGGAAATGGAAGTGGAGTATGTCATCCTCTGTCAGAGAAATGAGTCGCCAAAATTCTGCTGAGAGAACACACTTGTGAGGAGGAGAGGAGCTTGGTGTTACAGCTGATGCTGACAGAGTTTTACAAGGTCCACTGTAGTTTTGCCTCTTTCTTTTTTTCCCCTCCAGAGCAAGACCAGGTAGAGGAGAAGCAGCGCTACCTGAGAAACGTGAGGGCATTCTGTAGCCTTGCCAAGAACAACTGGCATCGTGTTTACCTTGTCCGGAAAATTGCTAGTCAGTATGGGATGGAGTTTGCTCAGAAGCTTGTCACAGACACACAGTTTAACTGGGTGTTCCCAGTGGAAATTCTGCAACAGGTAAAGAAGATATGTCTCCTTGGAGATGGCTCTGGTCTCCTCTTAGTCTTCAGTTTGGGGTGGTTCTACTGTTGTGTGGCTGTTGGAGCTGCCACAGTGGGAGTGGTGGTGAATCTGACTTCTCCTTGCTCTCTGTTGGATGGAGCCTGTGCTGGCAGCGAGGAGCTGTTTGGGTTGCTGCGCCTGCCTGCCCTCTCTTTGTGAAGGGAGAGGAAGAGGAGACCCTGTTTTCATGTCCCCAGTGCTCACCATGGACTTTGCCCTTGGCAGATACGGAGCAGCCAGTCTAATAACATCGATCGTTACCTGGCGTGTGGTGAGAATTACAGAGCGCTGCGTAACGCTGTGGGGAAAGCTGTGATCAAGTGTTCCACTGAGGGTCTTCTGGAGGCAGAGAAGGTAGGGCAAGTTCTCCTCCCCATAATCCCCCTGTGGGCTCTGCATGGCCAGTGTTGAAGCTTTATATTCCTCTAGACAGTGTCTCTCCCGCTGGAGATGCCTGGGCTGCCTTGGCTTGGAAATCACCATAGCTTTTCCTGCCTGATGTGCATTGGGTTTTCCCTCACCTCTGTCGTGACATACGTAACCCTGAGGTTATTTCTGTTGGTTGCTTCATCTTGGCTTCTCTCTCCTTACAATGTCGCAGCTGCTTGTTATACAGGAAGCAATACAGGCACCTTGCAGCCAGGTGACCACAGAGTGGGCAGGTAATGGAAGGAGCTCTCTGCCTGGCTCTGCATCTTGCCACGCGAAAATCAAGCGGGTGATTCCTGTGTAACCTTTTTCAACATGTGTTTTGGGGATGAAAATCTTCAGGAAGAAGTTGGCAAACAGTGCCCCTTCGAATGGCTCAGTGCCACCTCTTATACCCTGGCTGTGATTTATGGTTTGTCACTCGCATGGTGGTTTGAAGGAAGGTGTGTGGGGGTTGTTGCCTAGTGAGATCTCAATTCCAACTCTGTGTTAGATGAATAAAGTCCTTGAGAGGTTTCTGATGTAAACCCCCTAAATAACTCATTTATTTATGGCTTGAGCAGTCATTTGTGCACTACCCCCTTTGTTTGTGGGGAGAGCTTTCCTACAACCCTCCTGAAGCATGCCTATCTGGCAGCCAGACAAGAAGTCTTGTCAAACTCCAGCTGTGACAGATGCAGCCTCTTCTGTGCCTCATCAGCAGTTCTTCCTTTTGTAGGCATCCAACAGCTCCAGGTCTGTACAATGTGTGCATCTGCTGCTGGCTATTTTCAGAGAGGTCACTGCCCTGTATGGAGCTCGTGACTCAAACCTTCATCCCACCCAGCAGGTAAGATACTTCCCTGTGGAAGCTTGTGATAAACGTGCTTCATCGCTAAGGGTGAATGAGATTTGAATCATTGGTGGAAGAGCTTTTTGTTGTTCTGCCACAAAAACTGTTATGCCCTGATCTGAGCAGACTGGAAATGCTTCCAGAGCTGGGGCAACATGGCATGGGAAGCAGCTGGTAGTCCTCTTCAGTTTGGTGGGCAACATTGTGCTGGGTTTATTTCTTTAAAATATGTGCTTTCAGCAAATACATGCTGTGACTGAGTTCATCCGGAGCTCCCAAGTCCTGAATTCTCCAGACCTGCAGAACTTTGCAGCTTCCCTCGTGAGGAATGCACTGCCCTCTCTGCCAGTGAATCCTCAGAGCTTCAGCCACGGTGGAGCCCTGGTTGAGATGGCTGTGCATACTGCGGCTGTCCTGTTGTGCGGGCACAACCCCATCCTGCAGCCCCTGAGGGACCTGGCGTTCAGTCCACACACCATGCAGGTGAGGAGCTTTGACTTGGACAGTGATCCCATCACCAGATCCTTAGTTCTTTCATGTAGCTGCTGGATCCTCTATTGCCTTTCTTACTGTGAGAAGCACCAGAGTTACTGTTTCACCTGGGAAATGCCAACGTAGGATTATGTCAGTGTTGTTGGGATTAATTAGCACAACCACCACCTTGGGACTGAGTACCTCTGCATCCTGAGCAGTATCAGGCAAATACTTCTCCTGGTATTTGGGTGAGTGAGTCTGAAAGCAGTCAGCAGGTCATACTGTGGAGCCCTGGACTGAGTCAGGGTGGAGGAACTGGATACTACTACTGGCTTTCCAAGGTGTGAGGAAACACACTGGTACATGCCAGGGGACATGTCCAGAGAGCACTTAATGATAGACTTAACAATCCTGACTGTTCTTAACTGTGAGCTTTCAAAGGTAGAATTTTTAAAAAAATACACATACATCATCTGCATGGCCTCTGCTTTCAGGTGTCACTTGCTACCCATCATGAATAAGGAACCAGTGAATAAATGCTACAGGAAATAACTGATTTATGTATTAATTTTGTAGAACCCCAGACTGATGTGGGTGGGCAGAGCCCTCAGCCCCTCCCAGTGCCCCCATCCCATGGGCAGGGACACCTCCAGGGTGCCCCAAGCCCCACCCAACCCAGCCATGAGCCCTGCCAGGGATCCAGGATCAGCCCCAGCTTCTCTGGGCACCCTGTGCCAGGGCCTCCCCCTCCCCAGGAAGGATTTCTGCCTCTCAGCTCTTCTCCATCACCCTTCTGCAGCTGAAGGCCTTTCCCCTGGGCCTGGCCCTCTCTGCCCTTGGCACCAGCCCCTCTCCAGCTCTCCTGAAGCCCCTTGAGGGATGGGAAGGCTGAAAAAGGTCACCTTTTTTTCCTTTTTCCTCCTTAGTTTGCTTTTCTGCCTACAATGCCAGAAGACATAATGGCTCAGGCAAGGATGTGGGAAGGAATGAATGCTCTGCACTGGTACAGTAAGTGCTCCTGACTGGCTGAAGGATAATCCTTGGGTTGTGAATGAAACTGTTCCAAATGTAAGGACAGACACACTCCTAAGTATGAGCTATGCTTTGTCAGTTAAGATTTGAAGCTATGGTTTATTTGGATGATGCACTGGAGTTCACCGAGCTTCTGGTTAGTTGCAAGCTTATAGCTGTTTGCAGAGTTTGAGAGTGCAGCCAGCCTGCCCTGGTACTTCTGGCCATGTTAAAGTGGTGTGAGCAGAAGATGAGCACTCTGCCACCTTCCTGGCCAGCTTTCTGCAGTAGGATCTCAGTGCAGACCAAGAGCCTGGGGGTGGGAGCATCCATGCTTCCTGTTGGTACTCAGGAGCAGAATCTTTCAGGCTTCCCTTCCTTGTTTCTCAAGGAGAGAAGCACTGAAAACTTCTGGTTCCTGTGTGGGTCTCACTCCTTTTGAGTTTTGGGACTGGCAGTGCTTTTGGTTAGAGCTTGAAGCCCATTTCTTGCTTCTACATGATGGCCCCAATGAAGTGAAATAACTGGGTCTTCATAACTGTCTGTCTTGGCATACTGACCAGTTTGTTTCTCTTTCTTGACAGCATGTCCAAATGGCCACCCATGCACTGTTGGAGAGGTAAGAAGTTGGGACTGGTGGGTTTTTAAGCAGATGGTGTTTTCAACAATAAACTGGTTTGTTGTTTACTGGCTTTAATGTTCTGTTGCACAGCAGCTCATTTTCTAAAGTCTGTTTTATTAATCATTTTGCCACTCTAATTAGATTAGAATAGCTGTAGCACAGCTTATTCTATAAATCTAGGAGGCAGAGGTCCTTTGCCCAGTAGCAAGATTTGAATTAATGAGCTGCAGCTTGAATCTTTGGTTTCATTCTTTCTCTGCTGGAAGAAGAGAATTCTTACCTTGGAATTCCATGTTCTCATTTTGCTTTTGGCTAGTGTGGCCGGCCCATGGAAAAGAGCCGCTGTCTTGACTGTGGTGCCCAAGTTGGAGGGGAACAGCATAGATCACTGCCTGGCTTTCAAGCATTTCAGTAAGTTTGGATTCATTAACCTTTACAGTGCTGAAAGATGTACCTGTCATGCTTTTGGGGCCGCTGGTACCAACCCCTTCGTGCTGGTACCAACCCCTTCGTGCTGGTACCAACCCCTTCGTGCTGGTACCAACCCCTTCGTGCTGGTACCAACCCCTTCGTGCTGGTACCAACCCCTTCGTGCTGGTACCAACCCCTTCGTGCTGGTACCAACCCCTTCGTGCTAGTACCATGTGGATTCCCCATTGGCTCAGACATGGGCCTCTGAGAAGAGTGCTGGTACAACTCTGACTGCTGAAACTGCCTAAACATAAGGTCTTGTCAAGCTGCTGGTTTGGTGTTTTTCATCTCCCTGCCCATCCAGGCTGACAGCAGTTGTGTGTTTGTACAGCAACATGCAGTGATAGGATCCATAAATGGATCAGTGGGGCTGAAGAACTTCTACCCAAGTTCTGGGAGCTATCACTTGTGCTCCCTCCTCCTTGACTATCTGGATTAGCAGTCACAGCCCTGTGTAAGAACATTCAAGTTACTTATTGTAGCAGCAGTAATTTCTCATCTGTCCAGCACAGTTGGCTAATCTTGCCCTACAGGGATGGGGTGTTGCCTCTTCTTGTGGAAAGTGTATTGGAGAGAGATGTCCAAGGAAGAGCTGCCTGCCAGCAAAACCAAGCAAACTGGCTTGTTTGCATACAAAACTTACTGGAAGTGCTCATTTCCCTGTAGCATTCTTACTTGAGAGCTTGTACTGCATCCAGAAAACATCTGGGTCAGAAAGCCATTACTGGGTATCAAAGACATCTCTTGTGTGTTTTTTGTCAAGGCAAAAAAAAACCCAACTAGATGTACACTTTCCAACAGGGCTACTCAAGACAGAACTCAGACTGGCCACATCCTTGGAGATGCACAGCACAGGAAAACAACAGGAGTGTCTGATCGGGCCCTGACCCCGGTTGTCTTCGTGCTGATACGCTTGCTCACCCATTTGGCGATGCTGTTGGGAGCCACCAAAGATGCTCAGGTATCTTCCAGTAGCAGTTCTGAGTGGCCACATGAAATGTAGTGAAACCTTTTGCATGATGCTGGTCCTTCTCATATTGCCAAGTAACTAGGACAGTCTTTCCAGATGCAAGACCCAAATTCACTTCCCCACCCCTGCACAGGAGTGACTTAGGTTCTTCCATGTGCTTGCTTGCACACAGACATGCATGCCTGCCTCTCTCTGTTCAAGTGGTAGGCATCCCCTAGGATGGAGTTAAAGATTTCTGGGAAGATTATAGCTCTGCATGCCTTGTGCTCGAACTGGATGTGTCCTGGTTTCAGTCAGGATAGAGTTAACTCCATTTGTAGCAGCTGATGGGATGCTGTGTTTGGGAGTTACAATGAAAGCAGTGCTGAGAACACCCTGATGTTCTTAGTTGCAGTCAGACAGTCAAGGACTTTCTCAGCTTCTTCCTATTTCTCCATTCATGAGAAAGGAGGGGCGAAGCCAGGACAGGTGACCCAGATGGGCCAAAGAGAGTATTCCATGCCAATGATGTCCTGCCCAGGAGAACGGGGGGCTGAGGGGAGGAAGAAGAGGGGCGGTGGCGGGACGCGTGCTGCTTGGGGGGACGGTCGGGTTCCGGGACAGCTCTGGGTGGTACCTGAGTTGTGTGGGTCGGGGAGAAACTGCATTGGGGATCAAGAGTTTCATCTTCTTTTGCTCTAAAGTCCTGTTAGCATTGGGATATTTGATCTTTCTGTTCTCTTAGTAAACTCTCCTTATCCCAACCCACAGGCCTCTTAGTTTCTTGGGTTTGGAGTTATTTCCCCTTCCTTTTCCCTTCCCTTGTTTCCCCCTTTTTCCCTCTTCCCCTGCTCTTTTACTTTAAGGAGCAGGCAGCTGCGTGGATCTCGGCCCACAGCCGGGGGGAAACCACGACAGGATGTCATCAGTGATGCTCACTCTTCCTTTTTATTTCTCTCTAGTCATTGCAAAACATTATCAAGCCTCAGGTGCAGGACCCAGTGAGTTTCCTGCAGCAGCATATTCGGGAGGATTTGGCACAGCTGACAAGAATTCTGGGGAAGAGTGTGGATGAGACTATCAACATCCTTCATCTTGTCCTCTGCAGCCTCCTCAAGGACCCCCATCAGCACCCAGGCCAGTGTAAGGAGAGCTACCTGAAGCTACATGCCCTGTCAGAGCTGCACGCTGTACCAGCATTTTGAGGGCAGCAGTGGCTTAGTGCCTTTGCTAATGGACCATTTCCAATGGGTAGGAGCTGAGCTGAGAAGGAAGATCCAAAAATTTGAGGCTTGTTTCTTAGTGTAGGGAAGAAGTTTTGTTTGTTGACTTCTCATTCTCTGGGGTTTGCAAGGGTTGGTGCATGATCCTGGAATGGAATCAGTTGATGACCAACCTCGTGATGTGTTGACAGAGCTTCTGGCTCACAAGCACTACTCAAAGCACAGCAGCCCATGTGTATAGTCTGTATCCTATACTGCCCTCTAAATGACTACTGAGAAGCTGTTGGATGGCAGGCTATGGCTCGTGGTAGAATCTGGGGTTCAAGTTGACCTGAGTCATTGTGGTCCTGAGGGATTTTGTAGGTACCAGATATATTTGTAGTGCATGACAGCACAAATCAGTATTCCAAGCTCTGTTCTCTGATGTATTGTTGATCCTGGTCTGACTATTTGTTTAACCTTTGGACTACTTGTTTAACCTTCCTGGGGTTATGAATGACCTATATAAATGTTCATGCCGTTTTTGTTCAAGCAAATGCTGGGACAGTGCTTGTCAAAACCTTTGACCATTGCTTTGGATGACACTCTCCAGCTAGTCTGAGAGAGTTTAGCTTCTAGGACCTCTGGAATTGCTTGTGGCTCGTTATGCTAACTTGCAAGGAAATCTCATGTGGAAGCTTAGGGAATCTGTGCTTTCTTCTAACTGAAATATTGCAGATGTAAGAGACTAAATACTGCTTTTGCAGGGCCAGTTCAATTTGATGGGCTCTCCACCAAGGAGAAGAGAAACAAATGGGAGGAAGTTGTTGCAAGGACAGTTATCATCCCTGAATTGGAGGTGAGAAAATTGCTGTATAAAACTCTAGAGGTTGAGCGGTTCAAAACCCACTTATTTGGAAATCTGACCTGCTGTAATATCTGGGCTACACTTCACCCAGTTATTCCTAAAGCCAAGCCATCTACAGCACAACTGCAGGTTAGCTTTGATTTGTAAGTCAGACAGCTTTCATCCCAGATACTCACTGCCACAGGTAGAACAGAGTTGTGCTACAATGATTTTGTACAGCTGGAACAGCAGAAATGTCTTGACTCAGTTGAAAGTACTTGTCCAAGTGAGCATATAGTTGCCCCATATGAGTTGTGTCTGCCCTCATACAGCATCTCAGGAATTGAGGACCTGAGTTGGATGGGCTGGAGAGCAAAGAACAACTTTATGATATAATCAGCTGTCTTGCAGTATGTTTTACATGCCTTCCCCAGGAGTTCATCTTCTGCTTTGACCCATTTTTGTATCAATTAGTCATCAAGCTATCAGGGAAACACACTGTAGCTGGGGTTCAACTTGGCAGGACACTGCTAATTCTGCTGTAATTTGGGGGTTTATTGTTTGTTTTTTCTCTTTCAATACAGGTTTTGGATAAAAAACTTCTGAAGTTAAATAAACAAATCCAAGAAGATGAGAGAATTTCTTCCAATCCCTTAGTGAGAATAGTGTATGGTGACCCAGCCACTTTCCTGTCCCACCTGCCAAAAGACAGTCACATACACCATACCAAGATGTGGAGCTGCCGAAAGAGGATTTCAGTGGAGAACCTGGGCCATGTAGTCCAGCAAAAGAACGCCAAGGATGCTGTCCCTCTCCTTTGGAAGTTTCTGCAGAAGGTGGGTGTGACATAGCAATGCTGAACCACAGGCTGGTTGAGGTTGGAAGGGACCCAAGTCCTCTGGTCCCACCCCTGCATGGGCAGGGTCACCTAGAGCTAGTGGCCCAGGAGCAAACCACTGAGTGTGCAGTGTCTTCTCAGAGCTTTCTGTAATCTTGAGAACTGCATGTGTAATTGGGTTTTTTTTTCTTTTAAACACTTAAAAAGTAATTCCATAAAAATATTTGGAACTGGTTTGTCCAAGGACAACCTTCCTCACAGACTCCTTTCCTCCTCTAGGAAACAGAACTGAGGCTGGTGAAATTCCTACCAGAGATTCTGGCTCTGCAGAGGGACTTGGTGAGGCGATTTCAGAACACTGCTGAGGTCAAGCACTGCTCCATCAGAGACTTCCTCAATGAACCCCTCTCTGGTGAGAAGACTGCCAAAATTGTAATTGGTGAAGCAAAAAGCTCTGGATAGCCCAGTGGAAAATGAAAGCAAACACTTGAGCTTGCAGTCTTAAGCTCTCTTATTTTCCTTTTAACTCCCACCCAAATGAATTGGAGACCCCTTAATGCTGGAGTTGTGCTTGGAAAAGCCATCAGATGGCCTTGAAGAGAATTAAGCCCAGGATGATTGCTCACGAGGGGTGAGGGCTCTGCTCAGAGATGAGCAAGGTTAAATCCCTGAATGCAGCTGTGGGTGTGTTGACATTTTAAAGCGCTGCCCTACAGTAGGGTCTACCTGAAAGGTGGAATAGATGCCCTTCCATTCACAAGCAACAGACACAGCTGTCTTACAGACATAAGGAATTGTACTTAAATGGAATTAGGTACATAGAGAAAAGTTACATACAGATCATGCAGAGTCAGAGCAAGGACCCTCAGCCTCATAGCCTGAGCCCGTAGCAGGCAGTAAGGACAGAATATAAATGAGCAGAGGAAATGACTCAGTTTGAATGTTAGAAAACTGTTGAATATCTATTTAGTTGCTCTTGATGTGTTTGAGCAGTGGCCTGTGGAGATGTGGTGTGCTTTGGAAACTCTTCTGTTACGGAGTTTCATGGAGTTGCCAGTGAAAGGTGTCTCAAGGACTCCTCTTTCTGTTACTCCTCAGATGTGATGAAGGACCAGTTACAGAGGAGAGTGAATGTATTTATCTCTGTTTGGAACAAGTTGAGAAGCTCACTGGACACCAATGGTGAGGATCTTTCTTTCCTAGCATTATTTTGAGAGAGCTGGAAGCAAGAGCTCACCAGCTGTCAGCCAATGCTCCTCCACTATGACCCTTTGGCAGCTCCAGTTCCTCCCATCAGAGATGCTGAGACACATCCTCAAAACTGACCTTGGCCATTAAAGGTTTAAGAAGATCTAGGTGCAGATGGAAGAATTTGTTTCCCTCATGCAGTATTCTCACCTGAACTTGCTCCCTTTTTGTACTTACAAGTAATGGAAAGAGCACTGCTTTTTACAGGTGGCGTGCTTTCTCCTGCCCTGCGTTAGCTCAGGGGAGGCTTTGCTTATCATGGGCTGGCTCTGGGCCACCTCAGGTTGTCTTCTCTGCCTTTTATTTCAGGGGAAATTAAGCTTCCCAAAGGCTACTGTGATGCTGACCTGACCCTGGACAGCAAACTTGAGGTCCTTCTGCCACGTCGACAGGGGCTGGGCCTCTGCTCCACAGCCTTAACCAGCTACCTCATTAGCCTGCACAATGACTTGATCCACTCTGTGAACAAACACACCAGGGAAGATGATAGGTGTGTTGCTATTCCAGCTCTGCATTACTTATTTTTTTCCTTTTGTATTTCCTGCTACTGCAGTCAGCCCTCCCTGCTCCATAAAGGCTTCTGGCTCTACATGGAGCCTGTTTTCCCTTCTGCAGGTACCTGGTCAGCCCATCAGAAGTGGCCGACCTGCACTTGATCAGTTACGAGGTGGAGAGAGACCTGATCCCTCTGATCCTGTCCAACTGCCAGTACAGCATGGAGAAGGGAGGGGAGACGTCTCAGGACTTTGATCTGGGGAGGATCCAGCAGCAAGTCATCAGCAAGTTCCTGCAGGGGAAACCCCTCATCACCCTGACGGTAGGACAAGGCAGCTGGGCATGCTTTCTGCAGGCATCTCCTCAGCTGGTGGCAGAGCCCTGCAGTGTTTGCAGCAACCAAGCAAGTGGTGTTACCAAGGCTTTACAACCATGGGTTTCTCTCCTGACAGGGAATACCTACCCTGGTGTACAGGCATGACCGGAATTACGAACAGTTGTTTAATGATGTCAGGAATAAGCTGGTTCAGGTGGGTTTCTGCATTGGAGGAGTCCCCTACAGGCTTGGGGGAGACTGGCTGGAGAGCTGTCAGGCAGAGAAGGACCTGGGGGTGTTGGATGACTGCAGGTTGAATATGAGCCAGCAGTGTGCCCAGGAAAGCCAAGGGCATCCTGGCTTGTGTCAGGAATAGTGTGGCCAGTAGGTCTGGGGAGGTGATTGTGCCCCTGTACTGGGCATTAGTGAGGCCACACCTTGAGTGCTGGGTCCAGTTCTGGGCTCCTCACTATAAGAAGGACATTGAGGTCCTTGAACAAGTCCAGAGAAGGGCAACCAGGCAGGGGAAGGGGCTGGAGGGCAAATCATATGAGGAGCAGCTGAGGGTGTTCAGCCTGGAGAAGAGGAAACTGCCTCCACTGACCTGACAGGAGGGTGCAGAGAGGTGGGCGCTGGTCTCTTCAGCCAGGGGACAGGAGATGGGACAAAGGGCAATGGGCTCAAGCTGTGCCAGGGCAGGGTCAGAGCAGATGTTAGAAAAAAATTCTTCCCTGGCAGAGTTGTGGGGCTGTGGCACAGGCTGCCCAGGGACGGGCTGAGTCCCCACCCCTGGGTGTGTTTAACAGACGGGCAGATGAGGTGCTCAGGGAGATGGTTTAGCACAGGACAGGAACATCTTAAAAGGTCTTTTCCAACCTTGTGATTCTGAGTCAGGGCAAGCATGTGTGTGTCCCCAAAATACCAAGATACATCAGACTTGTCTTCTGTCACCTGCCATGTGCATCTGCTCTCAAGGTTTGGCCGCTGATCTCTGGGCATGCATGCTTATGTGTGAACCAGCCCTCTTATCAGGCAGGATGTATGAGGGAAGGGGTGCAGAGGGAAGGAATACAGAGAAGCATTTTTGGTTTCCTAACTCTGGGGCTCCTCTGTGACTTCAACTTAAGCAGCAATAAAAGAATGGCCCTGAGCTAATACTACCAACTGCTTTGACTGCCTGCTTTGCAGAGTGCTCTTCCCAGTTCTGTGGTGAACATGATCAGCGGGGAACTCCAGTCCTATAGTGATGTCTGTGACGCTCTCTCTGTCACTGAAATTACCTTGGGCTTCCTGGCCATGGCTGGGGAGAACGCTGAGATGCTGCTGACTGACTACATAGAAAGAGTTCTGCAGATGGGAGATCAGACAAACCCACATGTACTGCAGGTGAGTCCTGAGAGCAAAGCTCTTATTCTTACAGGATGAATCTTCACTGGTTTATACCAAATCCAGCCTGGTGTTCAGGCCCAGCTAAATTCATCTTGAAAAGAGATGAGAGAGAATCCCCTCACCACCATATTCAATAGTGGGGGGAAAGGAAATGATTTTCACTTCCCCTGCAACGGTGCTGCCACATGGGAGCATCCAGTAGCTTGTGATGCTCTGCAGCTTCTCGTGGGATGTGCAGGAGGGTGAAGTCTTCTCTGTAGATCTGAGCTCCTCTGTCAGTGCCAGGAAGGAGAATGCTCAGTTCAGTGTCAGCATAATTAGTTGCAATGCTAAAACTGAGAAAAAGGAAAATTTGTGATTACAAGCCAGCTTGGAGCTGGCTGAGGATTGAAAATACCCTTTACCTCCCAGAAGTAACAAAAGGGGGAGGTTGTGTCCTAATGATGTGTGAAAAGAGGCCCTATGTTATGACAAGTATGTGTGACACAACCCTTGGATTTCTCACTCCCTTTCACCGTACTGAAAAGATGGATTATTGGAGGCAAAATGGAGAAGAGGGAGAGAGAAGAGCCCATTGTTGATGGGCTTCTACTCCCAGGTTAAAAGAGCTGGATGAACTCTGGGCAATTGTGCTCATCTGCAGTGGGCAGGGTGTAGACAGGTTCCTAAACACAGCCCCTAGCTCCACACTCATTCCATCTATGCATTTCTTTCAGGTCTTTAGACGATGCCACCTGAAGCACATCATATCCCTGTGGCAACTTCTCTCTGCCCGCAAATCTGAGCAGCTTCTGCGCCTCAGAAAGGTACAGTGCTCAGATAACTTTGGGGTCTAATCAGTGCTTTCCCCTTCTCAAAAGGAAGTTGCTCAAATGCCTATGGTCATTTTTGGGTTTGTTTCTTTCCCCTTGCTGCATTTCTAGGACCCTTTTGTAGATATCAACGCAGCCTACAAAACTGAGCTGGAGCCGGAGCTTGCCAAGCTCCTCAACACCTACCTTGTCCACTCGAGGCTGGAAACCTTCCTCCTGGAGCTCCATGAACTGATTGTCCTGAAGCTGAGACGCATCCGGGCTGTGGATGAGTTCAGACCCACATGGAGGTAACGGATCTCTGCAGCCCGAACCAACCCCTGGCCCTTGTTCCTACCTTGAGTTTCTCTGTTTAATCCTCCTCCTCCCCCGAGGGCTCCCTGTACCCACCCTCGGTGCGTTCCTGCCCCGCATACTACTCGGGGTGGGTGTAAGGGGCCGCACCCCCCTCCCATCAACACTCCATCTCGCCCCTTGCTTTCCAGCCTGAAGGAATCGCTCCTGCCTTACCTGGATGAGAAGGACTCGGAGCTGGCGCCGGAGCTGGAGGAGCTCTTCCCAGACGCCATTCTCCTCTCTCACGCTGCCGCGACCTGGCGAGCGGCCGCTCTCCTCAGGAAGGAGCGGCGGGAGGGTTAGGCCCGCTCCTCCGGCCCCCGCTCCTCACCCCGGGGCTCAGAACCCGCCTCGGGCCTTTTTTTTACTACCGCGATGCGGCGGAACGCTGCAGCGGAGCCGGGGGCCGGTATCGCACGCCCTCCCCTTCCCCCCAACCCCGGGGACGATGCAAGGCCAGTTTATTGGATCCCAGTGCCCCCCGCTCTTCTCCTGCCCGCCGGTACAGAAGCATCGGGCTCCCCCCAGGCAGCCGCCCCTTCCCGCCGCGGCAGTTCCCCGGGGCCGGTCCCGTTCCCTCCCCGTTCTTTGTTTCTCAATAAAGTTCTTCCCCCGGTTCCCGCGGCTCCTCCCGCCTCCCTCGCGGAACGGCCGCCCTGGGCCCGCGCTCCCGGGACGGGACGGATATGGCCACGCACGCGCGCCCGGGCCCTTCCGGTGCGGTGCTATGGCGGGGCGCGCGCCCCAGCCACCGCCGGACGTCACGCTCCGCTGCTGGGAACGGTAACGTCGCCGAGCGCTCTGCGCATGCGCCGGGGGGGGGGCCCGACACCCGTAGCAGCGCCGCGGGGGGTGGGTGTCCCGGCCCCGTCCCTTTCCCCATCCCTTGGGGCTCCCTCCCGGCCGCGTCCACCACCGGTTTGGGGGCACCCTCGAGAAGAGGCCCCCCCTCGCCCCCCGTGCTCTGTCCCCGCGGGTGGGGGGCTCCCGGGCCCCCATTCCTCAGGGCCGGTCCCACCGCGACGCGCTCTGGTCTTTCGCCAGCGAGCAGGCCCGGCTGCGGGCCGGGGTGGTGCCGGAGGACACGGAGCCGTGGCAGCGGCACTCGAGTTTGACGGGCCTGGAGAGGGTGGGCGGCCTGGACTTGTCTTACCCCAAAGGAGATGACAGCCATGCCTGCGCTTCCCTGGTCGTTCTCAGCTTCCCGGCTCTGGAGGTAATGGCAGGCAAACAGCTTCCTCTGTCCGGTTCTGTCCCGGTGTGCGGCAGCCTCGGGCCTTTCACCGGCAGCTCGTTACAAGACCGTTACCTGCTGCATCTCAGCATCACCACCCGTGTGTTACCACCACACGCTCCCGAGGAAGAGGAGGGAAATGGGAAAACGTCTGTTGGGATCTAGCTCAGGAAGGTGCCCAACAACCCACCCCTCCCTGTGAGAGGGTTACTGGGGGCTTGGGACGTGGTGACAGCTTTAGTAGGCATCCTGGTTAGTTGATCAATCCAAAACCAGCCCAGTGAGCTGCAGTCCCTGGTCTGGCATAGGAGTCTGCAGCTGTTTTAGGTGCATATTGAAAGTAATTACTCAGCCACTGCCCAGAAGGAGACAAAAAGAGATGTTGCTGCTTATGATGAGAAGAAATTAAAGCACTTGTAGTGCTTCCAACAGCAGGTGGCTTGTTTATGAGTTCTTGCTGGAAATCAACTAATGATATGGGATGTAACCTCTAAAAGCCTTTTCACCACTGCCATGATTCCCACATCCCGTGGTGGTTTTACCTAAATTAATAAAGATTTTTAGTCTTTCAGCTTTCAAAGGGCTATAAAAATTAACTAGAAAACCCATAACAGGGAAATAAAGTTTACTGTTGTTGGCTGCTGGGATTTTTATGAGCTAAACTTCAAATCTTGCCTTGATTCTCATCTGGCACAACCGTGGTTTTGTCCTGTCTGACTGCGTTTCTTTTGGCCTCCCTCCACACAGAGACTGAGAGCCTTTGATAATGCTCTGACTGGGTGAGCTCTGAGGCCGCCCACTGTGTACTCAAACAGCCGCCCCAATTTCGTGTCAAGGACTTGACTCTCAAGCAGGGTTTGGTAGGTGACGTTCAGCTCCCTTCCGTCAGCAGTCTGTTATCCCTCACCTGAGCAGCAGACTGGTACAGCCCAACAGCCTTAGCTTTATGGGAAAGATCCAGAAGCAGGGTGTTTTGAAAAATAGATGAGAGATGGGGACATGATCCGCGGGAAGTGCTTCTGAAAGAGAGTCAGGAACCGACCAGCCCCGGAGGTCATTGTCCCTGCCCTGTCCCACTGCTCGCAGGTGCTGTACGAGGATTGCCGGATGGTGGCTGTGAGCACCCCCTACATGCCGGGATTCTTGGCCTTCCGGGAGGTCCCTTTCCTGGTGGAAGCTGTTCAGAGACTTGAGCAGGAGAAGCCCGAGCTCAAACCTCAGGTGTGGCATTTTTTTTTGTCCTGGGTTGGGATGTCATGACGGTGCAGGGTACCATCAAAAAGCATTCCTTGCTCCCCTGAGACTCTGTTGTCTGGCTATTTTACACTGGTGGGGCAGAAAGGGTGGCATCAGAGTTGTATGGAAGCATCTGCTGCCCTTTCCTCAGGGCCAGGGATGCTAAGCCAAGAACAGCCAGGCTCTGTGTGCAGCGCTGGTGAAGAGCCCTGCCAGCCCAGGAGCTCATACTGCTCAGCATTTCGAGTTGGGTATAGGCAGCACCACAAGAAGACCCTTACAGAGAGAAGTAAAGCCTGAGAGAGATGTCTCCTTCCTCACAGGGCCAGGCTTGCCAGAGTGTCTCTCTGCACAGGAATTAACTTTTCTTTTTTGGTCTTTTCAGGTACTTCTTGTAGATGGGAATGGCCTGCTCCATCCCAGAGGTAGGACTTCACTGGGGAGCCCTGCTCTCCAGGGTCCGTGTGCTGCTGCTTGAGATTCCTGTTCTGTGGTGTTCTGTGGTTACAGTGACTCATTCCTGGCAGGATTTGGTGTGGCTTGTCACCTCGGAGTCCTGACGGATCTGCCATGCATTGGAGTGGCCAAGAACCTCCTGCAGGTGGATGGCTTGGTCAGGGATGAGCTGCACAGAGAGCAGGTTAGGCCAGTCTGGGAATTTATTTCCCAGGAAGACTGGGACAGCCATGTAACTGCACTATCTAACCAATGGACCTTGTGTGTTTATCCCTAGGTGCATTCCCTGCAGAGGGGAGGAGACACATTCCCACTGATGGGCGCTTCAGGGACAGTCCTGGGCATGGTAAGCAGCAGGGAGTTTCCATTTCCCTTGGCCATCAAGTCTTCCAGCTTCGTGTGCCTGGGAGCGCTGGAGGGGGTTGTCTCTATGGTGGGACTGTCTCAGTGATAGTAGTTCAGGAAGATGTGGTGTCAGCTTCCCCCTTCTTCTGAGCTCTGGCATTTGTAGAAAGAGCTGATGGTTGAGGTGTTGGATATATTCTTGTCCATGGCTGTGGCATCTGAGGTGCTGTGCTCCAGCACCTCCGTTTGAACTGTGAGCACAGTGCCAGTTCTGTAGCAGCTTACTGGGATGAGAGATGGGAGCAGATGACTCAGGAGAGTGCTGTGCAGGGAACAGGCAGATGTAAGAAACTTCCTGTGCCTGGTGTTATTTCAGCATAGTCTGAGTTAGCAAGTCATGCTGCTTCCCAGAGCACATGGGGCATTTGGGGAAGGGCCACAGGGGTCCAAAAAGCCACACAATCCCTCAGAGGAGACATTGGGAAGTAGAGGATCAAGAAGGCTGGGAGTTCCCAAATACAGAACCACCATCCTACCTTCTGAAGGCAACCAGCTAGCTTATAATGCAGCTGCCGCTCTGTGTTTGTTAAAATAAGCCTCTTAAGTATTTGATCTTTCTTGTTCCTGAATGCACAGGTCCTGCGTAGCTGCAACAAGAGCTCTAAGCCGCTTTACGTCTCCGTGGGTCACAGGGTGTGCCTGGAGACAGCCGTGCGGCTCGTCAAATCCTGCTGCAGGTACCGGATCCCAGAGCCCATCCGCCAGGTACCAGAGCAGGGGAGCTGAGGATGGGGGAAGGCAGGCCTGGAGCAGGGCAGCAGGCTGTGGAGGGGGCTGTTGATGGGGATGTTTCAGAGCTGATGGTTCAGCTGGCACCCTTCCTGCTGGCCTTTTCTCCCCTGCTTGCCATGGTTGTGCGGTAGTTAACCAATCCTTCCATCTTCCTTCTTGATCCATCTCCTGACGCAGTGCCCAGGAGCACACACAGCCCTTACTGCAGAGCCAGCCTCACCGATTTTTTGGGTCCTCTCCGCAGGGAACTTCTGCGATGCCGATGTTAATGCACAGGAAGGCTGGAAATGCAGTTTTTCCGGGTACTTTGAGCCTGGCACCGACTGCAGTGCTGCTCCTCTGGGCTTTTCCCGGCTGCTGCTCTCCGCAAGGAGCTGCAGGCTCTGGGGCTGCTGGCAGCCGGTAGGTGACAGCACCGGATCACCGGCAGTGAGCCGCAGCTGCCACCAAGGCTCAGCTTCAGGCTAATAAAACTGCATCAGGGCTTGAGGAAAGGATCTGGAGAAGCATAAAGCCTCTGGGACTTCCAGCCTGACCCTTTGCTCAGGGTCGCCCTGCTGTTAGTGGCTCAGCCTGGCCACAGCCAGGGACTGCCCAGGGAGTGGGGCCCGCTCAGATGGCAATGTTTGTAACGGTGCCCTGGAAGCCAACGTGCTTCTCAGGTGCCTGACCACCTTTGCTCTGCAGCTCCTCAGAGCAGCACTGAGGTGATCCTGCTGAGGGCTGCTCCACTGTCTGCACACAGGAGCTTCTCCCTGTTGTCTGAAAACAAAGTCTTGAGTCTATAGTTATAAACCAGACAAAAAATCTTAACACCTTGGGGCAAAACAAACCTTGAAGTGTCCATTCCAGAACTGGAGTTTCTGATCTCATAAACCGCTACCTGCCAGACAGGAGTAGGCTGATAGATCTTCTTATGTAATCTCTCCCAGCAAGGGACAGATGCCTCTGCAGAGCTCTGAGCTAGCTCTGCAGTTCAGTCTGTTCAGAGGAAAGGGGAAAAGCATTCCCTTTGGAATCAAAAAGGTGGCTTGGAGCTGTTCATCACCCTCATTTCATTTCAAACGATCTCCGGTATTTATCTGTGTTCTGAGACTTCCAGTTCTCTAACTGTGGCCTTTATTTAAAGTGAAGGGATGGATTGTTGTCCCTTTCCTTACAGAGAGGTTGAAAATCCAGAAGGGACCATGTTTGCTGTAGAGGCAGAGGGATGGCAGGAGATAAGGACGCTTAAGCCTTGCCAGCATGGTACTTCTTCCTGTCGCAGTTCCTCTGTATGGTGACTGTCACAGATCTGTCACAGGGCAGTGCTGAAAGCCTCAGCTCCTGAACACCTAAAGCTGGAATTAGGAAGTAGAAGGCAGTGGAAAATCCTACCTGGGTGACTGACTTGGCCTTTTTGCTATGGTGTGTCCCTAAAAGAAGCTTGCAGGCCTAAAGGGTGATGGGCTTGCAGCTTCCCCGGTGCTGTGAAAGACTGCTGGATCATTGGCTCTTACTTTGCAAGTTCTGGTGGCCCTGGAGGTAAAATACTCTTCAGAGAGCTGAGCTGCCCGTGCCTTCCCCAGGCTGTTTCTGGTTTGTACAGAGGCAGTACCGTGCTGCAGTGTGTGTAGTGCTGTGCAACAGTCACGGGACCTTAAACCTTTTGCTTCCCTGGAGGTGTGGCTGGCCAGTCTTTATAGGGAACGCTGTGCTTCTTGGGCACCCACCAGCATCTAGGCAGTGATCAGCAATGGTCTGATTTGCATTCAGCCCACGATGCGGTCGCGCTGCCAAAGGAGCTGTGGCTGTGATGCAGGTGAGAGAAGTGATCTTTCTGAGAAAGCAGCAGGATGTTTGTTATCACCTACAACCAATATTTACACCCCACGTCAGCCTTACCCCACATGTAAGTGCAAGGCTGATCTGGGAGAGTTTTGCTCACACGGGGTGACGTCTCTGTCCAGCCACCGTGTGAGGTTCTGAGGTTCTTCTGCAGAGATGTGGTCATTTGGAGCTGCCCAGTTGGGGACTGAGGTGGGCGGGAGCTGTCATCCCAGAATAAGAAGCAGAGTGTTCAAACTGAGTGGTGCTGGAACGATTCCAAGCCCTCCTGAGAACACCTGCCCTTGCCTACTCCTGGCAGAGGTGGCAACCCCTCTCCATTGTTTGCCCATGCTCCCAGCCTGCCCAGCCCCAGGATTCCCCTGCACAGCGGGGAAGCGGGAGCTTTTGACACTCTCCAGCTGACAAGGGCTGTGCAGGGACTGCCTCTCCTCTGGCTGTTGCAGGTTCCTGGCTGGCTGCACACCAGCTCCAGCTCACTTCCATCCTTTTAGCTCCAGCTGGCGATTGCTCAGCTGGTTCCCGCTGGCTCAGGGAGCGCCCAGTGGCACAGCCTGACGGTGCTGCAGCCCACCAAGAAGGACAGAGGTGGGTCTGCCCGGAGCTGTGAACTTCCACAGGTCGCTCCATGTGAAATACTAACCACTTGCCCTTAGGAGACCTGAAAAATAAGCCCTCATCCCTCTGTGGTGTGAACAGCTCCCACAGCCCAGCAGGGAAATCAGGAGCTGATATACTCCAAAGCTCTGACTCCCTTTACATGTACCCTGCTCGCTGCATCCACAAGAATCACCACTGCCCCCTCATAAAATAGCCAAAGCAACAATTCCAGACTCTAATGCCAGCACTAGTCCCCTCTGAAAATAGAAACAATCTGTGAGGATTATTACAGGACAGTTATCCATCTTATTGATTAGCCTCTTGGTTAATACGCTGGGTTAAGCTGTCTCTCAGCGCTGCGCTAGGAGTGGGGACTGGCCAGTAACTTGCCACCTAATCAAGTGTTAGTTTATGTTATCAGCAGAATGCAGTTGGGTTTTCATTCCCTAGAAAAGTGGGGAAGAAAAGTAGTTTGTAGATGTAGACTCTTGGTACCTTGGTCTCCCAGCAGGGACTCTATTGAACAGCCTCCTTCCCTTGTTAGAAAATACATCACGTAATCTCTTATCCTGAAGAGTGATCAAAGTTATTTGTCAGTTCAGTTATGAAACTGTCCAATTATGAAGAGAAGGGGAAAAAAATCTCCCAAACAAACCACCCCTTATGTAACTATTGTTCATTCTGGAGCTTGCAGAATCATTAAGCAGTTGTGCAGCGGCATTTCCAGCAGTAAGCAGGCAGAGCCTCTGTCTGAGCGGTCTGACCAGGAGCAGCAGGGATGGAGAGGTGCTGGGGAGCTTCTTGAGGGACAGGAGAGACTCTTCAGAAGTAGAACAGCGATGAGAGTAGCAAATGCTTCAAGGACTGCCACCGGGGATGCGTTAACCCACTTTATTAGCATGATCATCATACGCTGTGAAGCTTTTCCAGCTGCAAAGGTCACATGCTGCTTTTGAAGTGGAGAGGGACACTCTGCCTTTGAGGTGGGGCACAGCAGCGTTCTAAAATGTAGTGGTGTCGCAGTTTTTGAGAAGGGAAGGGTCTAAAAAAGATTTTAAAAATCCCAACTTTGAGGGAATGTAAAAACCAACCACTGATTCTCAACGTTGCCTGAGAGATCTGCGTGCTCATGATAGCACCTGTGAGTCTTCTGCTGGTATGGTGCAGCTCTGGGAGGCATAATGCTTCTGGGGAACAAGAACATCCAGTAAAGGTCCAGACACTGTTTCTGCAGCTCTTAGGGCTTTTGTCTCTGACCACGTGCTATCCTGTGTGGCTGAGAAACCACCGTCCTGGAGAGCTCAGGAGGGCTCACATCAGGGGAGAGTGAGGAAGAGGAAGGGAGGAACCAGACTCCTGCATGAGGATGGGCTTGATGAGGTTTGGTGGTGGCTCCAAGCTCAGTTTAGAGAAGGCAGTAAACCACAAATTTGGTAGAACCTCCACTCCTTTAGATTTCGGTACTAGAAAGCTGAACCCAGAGCCCGGATGCAGGCTGGAGTGTGAACTGCTGCCCTGCCTCCCCTGGCAGCTTTGTCCTGGGACTTGGGACCGTGTGTAAGGTGTGTCACTCGCCTGCCTTGCAGCTGCTGCCAGGAAGTGATGGAGCCAAGGACGTGCTCGTGGCTTCTCTCTGTTTGCGGTTAGCGGATGTTTTTACCTGCTTTAGCTGCATAATTAGGACTGTGCAGCCAGCCCACCAGCACACAGGCAGGGTGAGCCAAGCTCTTTCTTAGGGAAAAGGATATGCAGCAGACGGGTGGTTTGCTTCTCCATCTGTTGCTGCATCATACAACTGCTGGAACAGAGGAAGGGACGAGTACAAGAATGGGCAGTGCCAGCTTCTTTCTCCTCATCCCATGTCCTCTGGAGTGCTGTGTTCCCAAACTCTTCACAGTCCTCTGTAGCTCTGTTCCTTGCCCAGTTTATAGATGAGACCCACTTCTGAGCTGATGAGTGACCAGAAAACCTAATCCTTGGGGAATGTCACAGTGTCACAGCCATAAAGGCCACAGAGGATCTTGGGGTGCTGTGAACCTGGAGGCTGCAGCCTGTACCTGCTCGCAGTGCCAGTGCCTGGTAGTGCAGTTCTGCACCGCTGAGGGTAAGGGAAAGTTCTTGCAGCATTTTGCTGCTCTGGGCAAAGTGAGTAAAATGCTCCAGGAGTTCTCCACCTTTTGAGGAGGGATCTATGAGCCACCATCTCACTCTGTGTTGCCTTTCAGTCCTGCAGAGGTTTGCGCTCACATCCGTATGGTTTTGGCTTTCTGGGCACCAGGGAACATGCTGCTTCTGCACACCAGTGTAGGCTGAAGGGTTTCGCTAGCTTTGGGTGAAAGGATTTAAGAAGATCCCAAGAAACAGAAGGTGGGCAGAGTCCTGGGCTGAAGGGGAGTGATTTGGTTTGGGCATGTTTATCTGTGAGCATTTTGTCAATGCACAGGAGCTCTTCAGTGCGGCGTAGACCTGCATGTGATCACACCACGCAGTTCCTTTGTGGAGTGAGAGTGGTGGGACAGCTTCTGTTGGTTCAGGGGGAGAGCTGGTTAACTCTTTGGAGTATCTCCTCTTGAGGGAAGGAAGATTTTACCTTGCCCAGTTTCTCACACATCTCTCTGGGGAGGCTGTGAAGGAGCTTAGCATCTCATTACCTTTTCATGCATTGCACTTGGAGGTGCCTATATGCAGAAGTCATTTGGGTCAGTTCAAAGAACAAAAGCCACTCTTGGACTCCACGGCCTCTCCTGGCTCTGCTCATTAGAGGGGGCTTGCAGCTCTGGCACAGAGACAGAGCAGGATGGAAAGGAGCCCATCACCACAGCAGCTCTCCCTCTTTGCCTTGCTGGCCTGTCACTGTCCTGGATGATGAGGAGTGGGCCTAAGGTGAGGGATTCCAGCTGGGTCAGTGCTTGCTGCCGGAGGGCTCCTGCACAGCAGCGTGCTCTGGAAGGCTCTCTGTCCCCTGGGTCCCATAGGGACCCTCGGTGAACGCCAGTGGCACTCGGCTGCGGCTGGGATTTGCTGAGGAAGCCCAGTCTGGGCCCTGGGGTGGCTGTTTGTCCTGCCATGCTGGCGCAGGTCAGGGCTGCACCAGCCTTGGGCACTGGCTGGTAGGAACCTTCTGTGCCCGGTGTCTCACCTCCTTCCCCTGTGAAAAGGAAAGGGGCAAACATGAAGGGTTCAGCAAATGCCATGCCTGCTTCTGAAACGGGCTGTGCTCCAGTGAGGCTGCCCGATCCAGGACCCTCTGGTTCTTCCTTTTAAGTCTTCCTCCTCCCAAGCAGCTGAGAGCGAGGTGCAGACACCAAACAGGGAAAGACACACACTGGTTCCTCTTTGCAGCACAGTCACACAAGGGCTGTTTGCGATGGACTGACATCAGGGTGTGCGGGGACACACCGGGGTACCAAAGGGGAGGCACCAAGCACCAAGATCAATCCGTTTTCACTCCCTTTCCTCCTTAATTTCAGGCTGATATTAGATCGAGGGAGTATATTCGGAAGCAGCTGTGTTCACCGCTGGAGGTTGTATCTTCTGGGCCAGCGAGGTAGGTGTGTGGGCAGCCCAAGCAGCTGCCTCTCCAGAGGGGATCTGCTCATGTAATGATCTCCAGTAATGGCATTAAAGGGACAGGCGGGGTAACAAGGTGAGCTCGAGTGACAGCAGGACATATGCTGCCTCCATAACGGGTGATTTCTGGTGGTGGTGGCCATGCTGCTTCACACGTTGCTGTGTGGAGCAGTGTCCTGGCCTGGGGAAGGTCGTTGGGGATTTGGTCTTTTTCCGGCCCCTGCGATAAGCAGAGCACCAACGCCTACAGGTGTGACACGAGGTGTGACACAGAAATATCCCACAGGAGCTGGGTCTGCCCCCAGAAAGCAGGAGAGGCTCAGACTCCCCAACTCTTACATAACATAGGCCAGCCGCTGCTCTGCTTATCGGTGCAAGCGTGTAATAAGTGCAGGAGGCATCAGAGTGTGCTGTGGGGTCCCTTGGGCCTATACTAGTGCCAGGCTGGGCACATACCAGTTAGCCCAGCACCCAGAGTTGCTCGGGGATGGGTGAGGTGTGTGTGGACTCAGAGCTCACTCTGCTCTGAGGGCCCTGATGGGACAGGAGAGAGGGCTGCTGGTAACAAGGGGCTAGTTATCCTGACTGGGGCAGCTCTGAGGACACCTGGATGGTGCAGCCCATCGTGCCTGGCTCAGCTCCTCTGCTCTTTGAGTCACACAGCCAGGAGCAAAAGGGAATTTTTCTGCTCTTGTCATGGCAGTTGCACCGTGGGGCCAGGCCATAGGGGTAGCCCTGTGCAGTGCCAGCCTGGCTGTCCCTAGAGCTTTAGCACCTCTCACACCTTCCTGCCATGGCAGATGCAGGAGCTCATGCAAAGGTTAGCTAGTTTGGAGATTGTGCCACAGAAAAACCAAACTCAATTCCATCAATGACCCTGTATCTCAAAACCTGTGTGTCTGAGCCCTTTGGTCACCAAATGACAGAGTTCTTTCCTCTTCTTGGTTTCTACTTTTTATGTCTCTGACCTTTCTTTGATTTTATTCCTAGCAGAAAAGAGGAGGCTGAACAGGATGATTAGTCTGATAGCAAAAGAAACTATCATCGCTGGATCCTCTCCTCCACCAAGACCACAGCTCTGCCGAGTGCTGCAGCCAAGTGCCACCCCAGGGGAGAGCAGCACAAGGCCGTGCCAGTCAGGACAGGGCCAGGCACTGTGTGGTCCAGGTGCACAGTCCCACCAGCTTCTGCTCAAGGATAACATGGAGAGCATGTTTCTCAGGGTTGATTTTTTTAAAGCATTGTAAAAATATTTGTGTAAGCAAATGGACACTTGTAAGTGTGCAACAGCTTCCTTGGGTACGTGGGCAGTTGTGGGACGTGATGTACAAAGCGATGCTGAGACACTTAACTTGGCTGTAAACAGTCTCTAGAGCTGACCTCTGGCTCCCACGACACCTCTGAGGCACAGAGATTTCCCTTCTCCTCAGTTTTGGAACGGCTTTTCCCCCATCCCTGCAGCCTGTGCTCTCACACTCACTTTGCTGGGGAACAGAAGCCCAGTACGCAGCTCCGGCTGGTCCTGACAGACGGACAGAGGACGTTGTGTTTCAGGTGGGCGTGTGACTCATGAGGGAGGGGATGGAGCCAACAGTCTGCTGCGGATTTTGGAAGATGCTTGGAGGTCTGAGCTCCAGCACCTGAGAAGCTTTTTGTCTGGTGTCAGTGGCTTTGCTGTGCCTGCTGCCGTGGTCCCACGCAGCAGCAACCGGCCCTGGGTGGCTGGGTGCTGGGCACATGGGGCTGTGGTGTTGCTGGTGGTGGTGGGAGCTTGTTCTGCATCACTGCTGAATGCCATTCAGGCAGAAGGGTGTTATGGAACCCAGCCTTGGTGTTACCAACACCCTGCCCACAGCCACTGAGGCTTACAGTGCAGACCAGCCTTTTCTGAAGGAAAGATCATCTCAGGGAAGGGAGTATTTCCCATCAGCCTGAGTGGAGCAGCAGTGGTTGTGCTGCATCAGGAGGAGGAAGCTCCTGGGACCCATGCCCATCAGGCCAGTTGGGAAGCTTTGGTGTAACAGCAGAGGTCAGAGCAGTTTCTACTCCTGAACCAAAATGGCAAGTCTTGGATTCACAGAGTTAAAGCTTTTCCTCCCAGGGTGTGGGTCCCTGCTTTCATTCAGCAGATTATTCCTGAGTGCTTGCAGAGAGAATTGAAGCAGATAGATGAGTTCTTGAACACAGCTAAGACTCCGGCCATGGCTGTGCAAGATCCCAGCCTGATGAGGGAGAAGGATGTTGTCCTGGGGCTGGAGGGGGTTGCTCAGGGTCAGCACCCCCGTGGTCTGTTTTAAATGCTGCCAAGCACTTTACATAAATGTATCCTACAGCTCTTACTGCTCTTTTCCCGACACCGCTTCAGTCTGGGAGCTGCTGTGGGTACAGAGGCCACTCAGCCCCTTCAGCACCTCTGTGCAGCATCTGCTGGAGCTGAGTCTGGGCCAGTTCCTCCACCCGGCTGGGGAAAAGGCAGGAGCAGTACCTGGGCTCCCATGGGCTGGAGGTTTCTTGGGCTGGTCCTTGGGAGCGCATCAGGGGGAGACAGGTGCTGTCAGGGTGCTTCCCAAAAACCCCACCCTGGCTGATTGATTCACTTTGAAGACAAAGCCAGAGGCAGCTGCGGTTTCCCAGCCCCGGGAAGGAGCGTGCCATCTCCTGGGAGCCGTGTTCCCAGGGGAGTTTGTTGTGTGGGCGGGCAGAGCCGGGGAAGGAAGCAGTGAGAGCTGCTCCTTTGATCCTAGGGACTGTGTGGGATCGGGTCAGGGGAGGAGGAAGGTTTGGGTCTGCACCTATGCTGGCTTTGGCTGGGAACGGGGCTGCGGGAGGCCAGTGGGCAACGCTTCCCAGGGACACAGCATCTCTTCTGACACAGCTGCATCCCATGGCTGGAGGGAACGGTGTGGGAATGGACCCTCCTCAAAAGCACAACCCTGCGACTGTGCTGGCTGCCAGCCTGAGAAACCAGTGCAGCAATCGGACGCGGTGGGAAACCCCAGTACTGCTGAGACACCCAGAGCTGCCTGGGGCAGCAGGAGCCCGGCCAAGGTGCTTCCAGCTCCTAGTGTGATGGGGAAGGTCCCTGGCAGGACCCACAGGTCCTCCAGCTCTCCTGAGGGAAGAGAATCCCTCGTTAGCAGCCGTGGCTGCTCTGCCTGCAGCAGGAACCTCAATCAGGCTTAACAAGCAAGGGCTTGCTGTGCTGGCTGTCTGCAGGTTAGGGTCTCCTTGGGTGGGAAGCCCCACAGCACCAAAAACCACCTCCTGTGCCCCTGCCTTGGCACAGGAACAGGCACTGTCACCTCTGAGCACCCTTTTCTGCTAAAACCCCAGGGCTTGGGGTGAGCTCTGCAGGACTAGCGGCAGTAGTGGCAGGGGTATTAGCTAGCGAGCTCATACTGGGAGGAACTGGTCTGGGACCTATCCCAGCTCTTTTTCCTGGTTCATCCAGTTATTCATCCAGCCTCATGAAACACCAGCTTCACCAAACCCTGAGGATGGGGGTCTTCTGTAGTTGAGGCAGGTATGGCCCACTGTGGGCAGAGGACAGCATTTCATCACACCAGTGAAACCCATCGCTGTTTGCCTGGCCTTTGCTGCCCGGGGAGCACCCACCTGTGCCAGGCTGGTGGGGACCAGCCCGGGCTCATCCCCAATTCTGCTCGCACCCCTCCCACTAAAGATTCATGTCAGCTGTGCTGAAGCACCTTGTTTGGCTGAGCCATGCCCAAGGAGGGGGCTGAGGGAGTATGGCAGCTCCTGTGCCAGGCATTGCCCTGCTAGAGAAGGGCTTTCCTCGGCAGATGGGACTGTAGCTCCTCCTGGCCAGGCTGCCCAGCTGAAGGGGTGAGTGCCTCTGGTTTCTGCTTTTACGTGCTTCTGGTTGGTGTTTGACCATGGGAGGGTTGGGGTCTGTGGGCTGGTGGGGGTTCAGCAGGGAGAGCAGGGCTCCGTGGCGCTCGGTTTCCCAGTAGGGATGTGAGGCTCCTGCTGTTGTGGCTCTGTGGGCACTGGTTGTCTCTTCCCGATGGGCTCTGGGTTTGCTGGTGTGTGAGAGAGATGGGGCTGGGAATGCTGGCTGAGCTGTGCCCCAAGGGATGCCCCTGCCTGGAGGGGTAAGGTAACGCTCAAAACCCCGCGTCCCCGGGGATGTGCCCCTTCCCTTGGCATGAGCTGTGTGTCTCTGTGCTCGGAGCGTGGGTAAACCAAGATCAGATGACTGGATTAAAGCCCCTTTGTGGGGCTGGGAGGGAGGTCTCAGCAGTGGGACCTCACACCCCTCTGCAGAGCCACAGCCCCAAGGGCTCCGTGCCGCTCGGGTTCGGTGCTTACCAGCGCAGTGCAGTTCTCTCTTGGCTGCCAAAACCCGGGGAGGCAGTTGACCAAACAGGCTAATCTCCGTGTTTGGTGTCTGCTTGGGGCTCTCTGAACACACTGAGGGATTAACTTGGTCTTTATCTAATTGGTTTATAAACTAGGGAAGGGAAAATCGCTTTGTAGCACATGAAACCTCCTCAATAGGAACTCAGGGACTGGAGCCCGAGTGTCCTTCCTGAGCAAACTCACCTGTGTCTCTTCCTTGTGACCCCTGTTTGCTGGAAATGACTTTCCCCGGGTGTTGAGTGCTTGTTCTCCCATTCCCAGCAGTTTACTGCTGACTGTTACAATGCCTCATCTTTTGTTAGGACCAAGGATGATTTTCAGTGTTTCCATCTGTGCCCACCCGTGAGCGGGTCCCGTGGCTCCATAGTTCCTCTGCACTGCTGGTGATCAGGGTGTAGAACCCGGAGGGGAGGAGGAGGATGGATGGAGAGTCAGAGGAAGGAGACTGAGCCTCCTCTTATCCCTGTACAAAGGAGGTGACTGCTGGGATGGTTCTTTGGGATGTTCTTACAGCGAGGCAGTGTACTGTAGCATGACCCATGCCCCTCAGCTGTGTGCCCAGAGGGTGGATGAAGGCTGACTACCTTTGCTCAGAGTAATTTGCCTCATTGCGTGGCCAGTGCTGCCTGGTGGGTTGGGCTGTGGCACTCACTTTGTCCCGCTCTGCTTCGGGTGGCTGCCCCCCATTCCATGCTGTTGGATGTGCCCTGGGTGTTTGGGTTGCCTGGCTCCCTGCTGGGCTCTCTAGGAGACATGGCACTGTGAAATGATTCCTGCTGGAGTGGTGCTGGGGGTGTGGAATGTGTCCAATCCCTGCCCTTCGTGCTGGGAGGGGATGTGCTGGTGAGAGAGCTGCCTCTTCCCGAGAGCGCTGGGATCCTCCTGTGCATGGCATCCATGTGTGGGGCACGTGGCTGGGCAGCTCTCGGAGCCGTGACAGCAAGGAGGGGGCTGCCTGTGCCGCAGGGCTCCAGCTGCTGCCCCGCAGCCAGCTCCTTCCTCCAGGAAGCTGGTAATTAAAGCAGGAACCATTTATTGGCTTCGCTGGTGGGTGAGGCTGGAGGGAGCCGCTGAGAGGCACGTGTTGGAGAGCCCGTCCTGGCTGCAGTGCCTTAGGCTCATCCACAGACACGGCCCGCGCTGGCTTAATTAAACCTGAGCCGCCCCATGCGGAGCCTCTGCACGGCAAGCTTGGCTGCTGCAGGTCAGGCTCAGCCCTGACGCAGTTAGAGGCTGATCAAAGGCTGCTACAGAGCTGCTCCCTGCAAACCTGAGCTGGTGGAAGGGAATTAAACCCGTTTCCCTTCCGAACCTGGTGTCGGTGCCGCCCTTCCAGGTAGGAGCTTCTCGCCTGCCTCCCGAGAGCTCGTATGGCTGCTTGTTGTAGAGCTTTGCTCAGCCTCTGAGGGCACGGGGATGGAAGGTTTCTGCCAGTCAAAGCATAAATTATTTGTTCTGCTACAGATTCCTCCTGATCTGCTTCCTCCACGTGTTCTGTGGGCACCTGGAGCTGGGAAAGGAAGATCTCTGCGCACGCGCGGCTGGTCTGGGGTCCCTTGATAGGAGAGAGAAGGTGCTTTAGGATGCGAGTCTGTTTCCTCTCTGGTTATCGAGGGAGTTGACGATGAGTAACTCGGTCACAGATGTCTAAAGCTGGGTGGGATGAATTCCCACCTCCGTGTCTGGAGCTCGCCGTAGGCTTGATGATGCCTGTGCTGTTTGTATCGCAAGGTCTGAGCTCTGTTCACTCAGGGTGTGTATGACAGGATGCTCGTGCTGAGGACAGGGAAGGTGTTTTGTTGGGATTTCATAGAATCATAGAATTGTAGGGGTTGGAAAGGACCTCGAGAGATCATCAGGTCCAACCCCCTGCCAAAGCAGCTCCCTAGGACATTTCACTCAGATAGGCATCCAGACGGGTCTTGAATATCTCCAGAGAAGGAGACTCCACACCCCCTGGGCAGCCTGTCCCAGGGCTCCCTCACCCTCACTGGGGAAAAGTTCTTCCCCAGGTTGGTGCGGAACTTCCTCTGCTCCAACTTGCAGCCATTGCCCCTTGTCCTGTCTCCACAGACACTGAAAAGGGGCTGGCTGATTCCCCCTGCATCCCCTGCTTAAGATAATTATAAACATTCATTAGGTCCCCCCTTAGTCTTCTCTTCTCCAGGCTGAACAGTCCCAATCTTCTCAGCCTTTCCTCACAAGGGAGATGCTCCAGGCCCTTCATCATCTTCGTAGCCCTTCTTTGGACTCTTTCCAGGAGATCCCTGTCCTTTTTATACCAGGGAGCCCAGCACTGGACACAACACTCCAGGTGGGGCCTGACAAGGGCAGAGTAGAGGGGGAATTCTCCCATCCCTGGATTTCTCCCATCCCTGCCCCCAGTTCTCATTCCTCTGTTGACTGGGCCAGCTGGCAGACTTTAGGAGGGGCTGTTCCCCAAACCCAGGTCCATCAGGGCATCCAGAAGCCTCTTGTGCCATGGGTACACAGGTCAGCGCTAGCAGCAGAGCTGGTGTGTGCAGAGGGTACTGGTGAGACCAGGAAGCATTGCGGTTCCCATGTCTCCTCCTGTCCCAGAAACAGTTCTCCTCCACAGCCCCTCTCCCCTTCGTTGGTCTCAGTTGATTCTCCCTCTTACTGGTGCTGACACCTCTTGTCCGAGCCGTGCCAGCCCCCGGCTTTATTTCAAGGCCATATTAATTAAAAGCAAATGAGTGGATTTTCTCTTGACATCCAAATTAATAGCAAATGAGATAATTATGAGCTTTGTCATCAGGGTGATGGAGCAGCTTGCCTGGGGCTCAGCCCGAAGAAGGATGGTGGATCTGCTGGCACATGTAGGTCTGTCCTTTCTGGGGATGGGGCTGTGCCTGAGCAGAGAGGTGCTGAGGGGGCACGGGGGCAATGGGTGCTGGGGCAGGTGAGAGTAAGGACCCGATCGCTTTGTGGCATCTGCTCTTCCAGGCCCAGGCCTGAGACTCTCTGTCTGTGGGGTGGGGGGGCCTTGCCTAGGCAGGCTGACCCCTGAGCCAGGCTCAGGACCACTGGGCACCCCACACAGGAGACCAGAGGGGGCTAGGGGATGCTGGAAGGTGCCTGCTCCATCTCTTGGGCTACTGGTGGGGTTTGTTGGGTGCCAAAGAGGAGACATGACAGTGACTCTGGGCTTGAGGAGGAGGATGGGTTGGCAAAACCCACCAGGCTGGGGGCTGGCTGCTCCCCTGGGGCTCAGCCCTGTGTGAAGATGCTCCGCTGGTCCCCGCATGTGCCAGTATCCTTCTGTGAGGGGCACGCTCGGAGCACCTCTGGAGGCCCTATCGCCTTAGAAAACGCAGAATCAAGGCCAGAAAACCAGCCTGTAATGAATTCTTGGTTTAGTTCCCAGCTCATGGGCTGGATGCAGGATGTTTCCTTAGGAACGTGCTTTTTCTTGCTTTTCTTGGACTCGCTGCTTGGCTTGTTGTCCCTCTGCCTGGGAGCCCCCAGCTGTTCACTCCCCACTGCCGGAGCTTCTGAGCTACTGCATTGATTTGGATTTATTTTTTTTCATGTTATATTTATTGAACACTCCCCAGACCCTCGTGCATGGGAGGCCCCCAGTGACCGCAGCCTCATGCCCTGCCTGGCGTGGGTGGCTCTGCTGGGGGCCGGGACACACACATGACACACCCCACATGAGCATCCCCCAGCTGATGTTTTGGCTTCAGTGGTTTCTCCTGTGTGGAAACAGCTCCTGTTTGTGTGCTGATGAGGAGGATGTGATTAACCAGGCCGGTGGGATGTCTGGAGGGAGGGCTACATGCCCGCGATGGCAGGAGTGGGAAGGAGATGAAAGGGAGGAGAGGAG
Source organism: Hypotaenidia okinawae (assembly GCA_027925045.1). Classification (NCBI taxonomy): domain Eukaryota; kingdom Metazoa; phylum Chordata; class Aves; order Gruiformes; family Rallidae; genus Hypotaenidia; species Hypotaenidia okinawae. The sequence continues at coordinate 10,389,235 of BSDF01000018.1, read as the reverse complement.
GTGCTGCGAGCCAGCTCTGCTCCCGTATCGTGGCTTGAAAGAGAAGTGTCCATCTTCTTCACCAAGAGCATTCTTGCCTGCTAATAAAATATCAAACAGATTCTTGAGAGAGTGTTTAGGATCTGAAAGCTCCTGTGATAAATCTGGGCGCTTTGTAACTGGCTCCAAACAACGGTGGGAAGCGATGTGATTAAAGCTCGCTGATTAACACACAAACCTTGTTTGCAATGAGCAGGATTGGGAAGGTTTGGGAAATCCAGCTGGCACCTAACAAGGTTTCTCCAAGAAATTACTTGGATATCAAATCCTTAGTTTGCTAGGTAAATGTCACCTGGTTTCTCTTTGTTTGCAGTAAACTGGTACCTAATTAATTTGATGTGGTTATTGCTTGTGAGTGACACCGTGGTGGCCTCGGGGCTGGGAAGGGCCGGCAGTGCTGGCAGCGGCCAGGCTCTCCCTGTCCCATGGGGTACCACAGCCCCACTGGTGCTGCCGTGGGGTACCATCGCAGCCCCATCCTGTGAGGTATCGAAGTCCTGTGCTGTGGGGTACCACCGCAGCCCCATCCCATGGGGTACCGCAGCCCTGCTGGTGCTCCCATGGGGTACCGAGCCCCATGCTGTGGGGTACCACCGCAGCCCCACTGGTGTTGCCGAGCAGAGTCCCCACCATCACCCAGGCTGGGCACTGAGGCTCGAAGCCCTGCTGTTGGGCTGGTCTGTGCCATTGTCCCTGCAGCCAGCTGGAGCCTCCTCTCTCCTTCTGACTGAAGGCAGGGGTGTTTCATTTGCCTGAAAATAGTCCCCCCTGCACTGTGCTGCTCCCCTGCCTCCTTCCCCGGGCTCTGCCAAGCTGTGCTTGGCCCGTGTGGCTGCAGCGCCTGGAGTGAGGGAAGCAGCTGGGGATGCAAAAGCTGCTCCCTAAATCACACCAGGAGCTGGGTGAAGGAGGGCAGAGAAGGTGGGGGACAGTGCCCAGCCCTCAGGAAGGGTTCTGGATGCTGGGTGTGCGATGTCTCTGTGGGGCAAACAGGGTAAGGAAGGGCTGAGGTTGCGGTATCAGGGCTGAGGACGTGGGGCCAAGCGCGGTGCAGAGGGGCTGTGGGCATGGCCGGCTCCGGAGAGCTTCCTGCTGCTGGAGAGAGCCCTGGGGGATGAGACAGGCAGCCCCGTTGTGCCTGGCCCACCCTGGGCATCTGGGAACTCAGCACCCCTGGGATGAGCTGGGAGAGCTGGAGCTTGGGGGGAGCAGGCGGTGTATGCTGGAGGTTGGTGCTGGGAGCTCCTCTCCCAGCCCTGGATGCCTCCACAGAGCTCCTGAGTATTAATAACACTGACATATGGGTGATCCTGGAGGGAGAAGAAAGGACTGGGAAGCGTTGCCAGTTGGGAAGCGCAACCCATCCGCAGCCTGACATGGGAGCGAGGGATCAGCCTGGGCTCTGGGCGTAGGATGGGGCTGGGGAGGAAACGCTGCTGGGAGCTGGGCACAGTCGCTCTGCGCTCTGCTGGGATGTCAGGGTCCTGCTCCCCCCACCAGAGGGGATAAATCAGCATAGCTGCATCCCTCAGGGGTTTGCCCACCCTGCTGGGGTATAGGGGCGAGAGGCTGGGTGGGCAGGAGGGTGTGATGGGGGAGGGAGGGAGGCTGCCAGCTCCCGGCTTCCATAAGCACTGGGTTGGCGTGATGGAGCCCTGCGTCCCTCCTCTCCCTCCCTGGTAGGAGGGGACTTTGCGGGGTGATTCAGGCCTTTGCATCCCCCCTTCAGTCTCTGGCAGCCGGGCCGGGGGCGGCCGCTGGCGTGGGGCTGCCCTGTGGCATCTCTGGCTTGTGGAAGAGCCTCGCCAGGGATGAGAAATGTTAAAATCTGCTGCAGGCTATCGCTGACCTAATTTCCAGCATCGCTGTGGATCCTGTCATCTGTTGCTTACAGCTTGGGTGCAGATGGGCTGACAGGGAGATAAGTGTGGGAGGGGGTGTGTGGGGACCCCCGGGATGTGCAGCGCTGGCACCCCCAGCCCCAGGCAGTGCGGGTTCCCGTGTTGGGGGTGCTGGTGCAGCCTATTGCACCCCCCTTGCTGTGGGATGAGCCTCCTGTGCCCAAGCCGGGGCAAACAAGATACTCAGGGTCCAGCTTCAGCTCTGCTCCCTGTGGATTTCTGCTAAGCAGAAAACAAATGCTAATTACACAGCATAATTAGCGAGATGCTGCATCTATTTTTAATCAGCTGTGGAAGATACATTCTTCCTTCTGCTCCGTACTCACCGGCAGCCTCTCCCATGGTGGAGCAGTGCTTAGTCAGGGACCCTCTGGTGGGAAATCAGTTGCTATTCCCCTCCATGCCCCTGGGATGTGGCTGGGATCCCTCCTGGGATCCCCAGCCAGAAGAGCATCCCCCCAAACTCCTTGGTGGAATCTGAAGCTCCTGCTGAGATCCCTTGTGAGCCTTCAGGGATGGATGGAAAAGACGGAGGAAACCAGTGCTGCTCTGCCAAGGCAGCTCAGCAGCAGCTGGGGAGATGGGGAAAGGCTGCAAAAATGTTCTGAGGTAGCAGATGGGGGAGGGGGAGGGTCAGCCTTTCTTTCCCAGCACCTCCCTGCCCCTGCTGTGGGTGGGGTGGGGTCTCCCTGCTGCTGGTGGGTGCCTGGTATCAGCCTGGCTGGGGAAGGATCACATCAGAGCTGTGGGCTGCAGAAAGCCAACCATGCTTGGCAGAGAGATGCAGAGGGTGTTTGAGGTGGGTAAGTGTGGGAGGGTCCCACTCCCCTTGTGACACACGGGTTGTGGGACCCCAGCGAGCAGAGCTCTCCTGCAGCAGGGGAGGCACTGGCTTGGAAACATCCAGAAGTGTTCAGATTCTTCCCAAGCTGCCATCAAGGGTGGGATGCAGCAGGGCTGGCTGGGAGCTGCTGCTGTGAAGGACCCATCCTGCTGCTGGGCACAGGGCTGCCTGTGGCTCGTCCCTCCCAGGGACACCAGTGTCGTGGGTTGGGGACAAGGAGACTCAACTTGTCTTGTGCCAGCAGGACCAAGGGCTGCACAGAAATGAGGTGGTGGCTGTGGGGTGAACCTGGCTCTCTCTGAGGCCCTGTGCTGGGCACATGCAAGTTTTGCCCCACCAGCAATCTGTCAGGTTGGGTGGGTATGGGACACTTCTCCTGGTGGGAGCTGTGGGCTGAGCCAGTGCTCAGTGTGTACTGACCATCCCAGTCGTAGCTGCCTCCCTGCTGCTGCTCAGAGCTATTTCATAGCATCACAGGATGCATTAGGTGGGAAGGGACCTTCAAAGCCCATCTAGTCCCACCCTGCAGTGAGCAGGGACATCCTCACTAGAGCAGGTCTTTCCAAGCCCCATCAAGCCTGACCTTGAATCTCTCCAGGGATGGGGCCTCCACCATGTCTCTGTTGAGACATTTCCCTGCCGAGCTGCTTGGAGACCTGCCAGTAACCTGGTACCTGAGGAGAACAGCGCTGCCCTGTCCTGGTGTTTCCCCACCAGCATCTCCCAGCTCCAGCAGTGACAGCCTCACGGAGGCAGCGGGATGGGGGCTGTGGCCAGGGTGGTCCCAGCTCTCTGTGCTGGGATATTGTGATGCTCCTGCAGCAAAACCTACCCCTGTGCCCCCACAGCCTTGCCCTGGGCTCATCCCTGTGCTGCTGGACGTGGCTCTGCTGGCCTTGTTCCCTTTGTGAGTGAGGGGCCTCTGGCTTAAGTGGGGTGCCAGTGTGGTGGGAACAGGTGAGATGTGGGGGCCTTGCTGGGATGCAGTGCCGTGGGACCAGCCAGTGTATCTGCAGATGGGCCCTGGGCTGATGCAGCCAGAGCTGCTGTGGGGTCTATGGGCTGGCAGTGAGCTGCAGACCCCCGCAGAGCCTCTGCCCCTCACTGAGGCTTCTCAGCACCCCACGGGTTTGAATCAATCCCGCAGCCACCACGAGCCCAATTAAACTGCAGGATCTGGGTTACCGAAGGAGCCTTTTCCCTTGGTCTTCCAGCTGTGAGCCCGGTGGGGGTCTGGGGAGCAGAGCAAGCTCCTGCTCCTCTTCTTCACCTCTACTGACACAGTTTCCCTGTGAGGAGGCAGTGAAGGGGCTGGTGCTCATCAGACACCCACTGCTTTGGGCTGCTGCTCCTAATCAATCCATGGCTGAGCAGTGTGAAACGGTGTTTGTGCTTCCAGCACCATCAGGAGCTTCGTGCTGGGCTGGGGGGTCCTGTGCTGCCCCAATGGGGATGGTGACGACCCAGGGTGATGGGCACAAGAGCCTTGTATGGGTCATTCTGGCTGTGGCAGCGCAGAGGTCAGCAGCAGCTCATGGCCTGAGTGTTTGGAGACCTTGGGGAGGTTCTGCAGCATGGCTGAGGTCTGAGCCACCGCGGAGCTCGGCTGGCTCGCTCGGGAGGTCTCAGAGCTCTTGTCTTAGAGGAGAGTTTTTGTGTTACAAATTCATTACTTCTGCTGTAGGAACAGCTTCTGTGAGAGGCTGGAAAAAAGCTGCCTGGCCAGAGGCTTGTCTCGCTGCTAAACAGATTTTGGGTCCCTCCAGCCCTGGAGAAAGAAGGATGGGTTTGGGCTGAGCCCTGTGTGCCCATGGGCATCTCTGGCTCTGCTGCAGCCGGGCCCTGGCCAGGGCTGGTTGGGTTTCCCAAGGGGGAAGAGCTCGAGGAAGCCCCTTCCTCAGCTGTGCCCGGAGAAGATGCCCAGGCAGTGCCACAGCTGCGCTGCAGAGGTGTGGGGAGACAGTGCTCTGCCAGCAAGAGCTCCTGAGTGGCATTTGAGGGACACTGTCACTGCCGTGACTCATGCCTGGGCCTGGAATGGCCTCTTGGCCTTGACTCTGTGCCTGGCATCGCATCCAGCCACCTGTGGTGACCCAGCTGGTCCCTGTGCTCCGGCACAGCTCAGCAGTGGCACCCGCAGCCCTGTGGCTCCTGGGCCCTGCTGTGGGGTGCCCTGGGTGGAAAGGGGGGGCCATGCTTTCCCTCCCCAAGTCAGGAAATCCTGCCAGCCCTGCCAGGAGCCTGAAGTGCAGAATTTGGCTGCCTGCCTCCCCACGCTCTTCCTCCTCCCGTGCTTTGCCACACAGCCCCAAGTCGCTCGCTTGGAGCCGCGTCCCTGGGGGAACCCAGGCCGGCATTCGGCAGCCCCCACCGCAGCAGGGAGCCTCTGTGAGCAGCCGCAGCGATGCTCAGCTCCAGCCGAGCTCCAAGCTCCGGCCCCGTGCTTGATGCTTGGGGTGTTTCTGTGCCGATTGGAGCCGCTGCCTGAGCCCTCAGCGCCGCAGGGCTCCCTGGCATCGGGAAGGGTGATGCTGGCGCTCCAAACCCTGCCCAGGAGCGGTGCTGGGGAGGATGCTTCTGCCTGTGCACCCTTTCCCCCCAACATCCCCAATTTTTGTGAAAAGAGGCTGGTGAGTGCTTTTCATAGGCATGTGCCAACATTTTTGTCACTTCCCTGACACGGTCTGGCCCAGACTGGGAGCTGAGCCCCCCCTCACTGCTCAGGGGGCTCCCTGCTCCATGTCTCATGCATATTTAACACGGGGCTTGTGGAGCTGTGTGCTCCCAGCACGCCGGTGCGGGCCAGGCATATGGCATGACACACTCGCTACTAATTAATCTAACGGCGTGTTATTAAGTGCCTAGCACGCCTTCGGCACTGCACAACAATGATGCTCTGAGGATGTTTCTGGACCCAGTGCCACGGGCAGCTGTGCTCCTGTGTGCGCCCAGGCTCTTCGGTGCAGGAGAGGCCGGCGTGGGATGTGCTCTCCCTGTCTCTCTCTCTCTCCAGTTTTCCCAGGCTATAAAATAGCTGATTTAATTTTTCAGCTCCTCTCTCCTCCTGAAAGTCCTCAGTGGGGCTGAGCTGTGCCTGAGAAACTGGGGAGAAGATGGTAACAGGGTGCTAAATGCCTGTGGTTTCTCCTCCATGTGAGCCGCGGTGGGAAGTCGGATCAGAGCTGTAAATCCCAGCTGTATCCTGCCCTTAAGAACTCTCCCTCGCCCCCGTCAATATTTCTGAGCCACCTCCCGGAGTCGTAGGGGCCTGTCCTCACACAGCCCAAGATCTCCATCTGCTCCGCGGCTCTAAAAGCCTCCTGGATTTAGCGCGCTGGGCGCTGGCGCCGTTAACGCTCTGCCTGATCCCGGCGCTTGCAGGGGATGCTGCTGCCAGCAGCGCTGGCGCCTGGTGCCGCTCAACAGCTTTCAGCCCAAAGCGGCACTTTCTGGGTGCGGGGTGAGGTGTCGGCACTGGAGTGTCTTCTCCATGGGTCTGTGCTGCTCATCTCCTCACGCAGGTTCCCACTGGCTGCTGGAGCTGGCATCATGGCAGTGACAGGACACGCGGGTCCCACGCCTGGAGCCACCGCCTGTGTGGCCCTGGGGCTGCGCTGCCCCTCTTCCCCCTGCATGAACTGGCTGGCTGTAGGATGCTCGCCGTGGGGCGGTGGCCCAGCATCCGTGTGGGGCTGTGAGGCAGTATAGGGTTCCCCCCTCAGCCTTGGGGCTCGTGGCAGGGGATGATCATGGTAGCTTGTTACCCCTCTTGTCTCATTACTCAACCATCACCCACACCCCACCCTGCTCTCACCAGCAGCCTCCCGCCCTGGGGAGTGAGACAGCCCCGCTGTAGTCGCAGCAATGTTTTCCTGCTGCCAGCAGCACGAGAGGGGAAAAAAATCCAAAACAGAAAAGCCTGTTAGTGTACATTTTTTATTGCAGTTCCAGCGGTGGTGCAGCACGAGCCTCCGGCTGAGGGTGTTGTCTCCCTTTCCTGCAGCAGCAGGTGGGCACTGTGGCTGTCCCCGCCGGCAGAGCCCTGCTCGGGGCTGGGGTAGAGTCGGGGGTGCAGGCTGGCGGTGGCTGAGAACAGTCTGGGAGGTGCCACCTGCTCCCCAGGTAGAAATAGCATCCCCCTTGGACAGCATCCCCCTGTGGAGAGCCTGGCCGGGGAGCGGCTGGGTTTTGGAGGGCTTCAGGAAGAAGGTGTCTGCATCCACAGCAAGGGCTGAGCTGCCCGGGGAAGGGGTGTGTGGGGCACTTCTCGCGGGAGCTCTGTGGTAGTGATGCTTTTGTGAGGCTGCCACGCTTCTGGTCTGAACAGCTTCTGCACCTGGGGTGGACCTGGGGAATCAGGGAGGGGGAACTCTTGGTTGCACCGTTTGCTTCAACACCCCTTCTGTGTCCTCTGTGCCCATGTTACTCCCCACCCTGCCCACCCACAAGCCTTGGCTGGGGCTCCCTTGGCAGCCCGGCTGGGCTTTCTCTCATCACCTGTGAGAGCGGCTGTGCAGGGGCATGTCACCCTTGGCCTGGCCCCCGTGGCACACAGGCCATTGCCCCAAAACCGTTTCCATGCATCATTTTACCTCCTGCCCCAGAGGATTTCCCATCCTGACCATCCTCTGCCCTGCGTTCCCAGTGCTTGTAGCTCACAGAGAGGTGCCGTGCCACAGCCCTGCGGTGGGGCTGGAGGTGTCCTCCCTCTCCTCGTTGGCTGGGGGAATGGTTATGACTGGAGACATCCAAACAGGAGCCGGAGCAGTCACCAGAGCAAACCCATCTGAAGGAAAAGAGGGTGAAGGGGAGGGCCTGGCTGGCAGCTCCCTGGCAGGTGGAGATGCAGGAGATGCTGGGTGAGGGATGCCAGTAGCAGAGGCTGTGGAGGTTGCTTGTGAAGATGCAGCACCAGCAGCTGCAGGATGCTCACCCATGGACCCAGGGAGCTGAGACTCACTGGCCACGAGCGCAGCAGGAGCGAGGGCTCTGCTGAGCCATGCCAGCGTCACCCCTCGGGGCTGTGTCACCCCTCGGGGCTGCATCCCTGCTCTCACAGAGGAAGGAAGGGGAGTGCTGGTGTCCCCAAGGGCAGTACCCCAGGGTGCCCACGGCAGCAGCACCAAACCAGACCCGAACAGCTCTCAGCCCCAGGGGGGCAGGGGGGTTACGGCGCTGTGGGTGTGACTCATTTCTGGCTGGTTATAGGGAGTAAATCATGGCTTTCCTAGTCGTGCCTTTGCTGCCAAAAGCAATTTCATCCGGTGAGTCTGTCCTGTGGCGGGTGCATCACAGGTGGGTTCCTGGGGAGCAGCATAAGGCCCTGTGACCCCTCACACACTGCCCCACGCTGCCTTTCACTGCCATCACCCCCATGCTCTGATTTGCTGTCTGGCAGGATGCCATCCAGGAATTGCATTCGGAGCTGAGCCCCTCCCAACTTCCCCCAGGATGAGCGAGATGCCCGGAGCATGGTGCAGGGAGGGGGCTGCAGCCATGCAGGGTGGTGGGGTTTGTTGGCACTGCAGAGAGCTGCCAGGCATCGGAATGTCACCGTCCCTGGCTGAGGCAGCCGAGCTGCCAGCCCACAGCACAGGGGGAAAGAATCGATTCATATGATGGCATCACATAAACCAGGGGAAGCTGCGGGCTGGGGTTATGGGATGGGGACAGCATCCAGCAGGTACCACTAGGGTTCAGGGAGGGGGAATGGACACAGGGCAGGATCCAAGGCCAGAAAGCATCAGGCAGGCAAAGCCTTCCTGAGGAGTGAGAGCAGCTCCCAGGCACCGGTGGCTCCGGGGGTCTGACAGAGTTAAGAGAAGCCAGTGGTGTCTTTCTTGACTCTTTATTGTGTAAAAATAAAGTCAACAATTCATGAATTCTCAGCAATAAAATGGAGGAAGCAGGAGCATCGGTAGAAACAGTGCGTTGTCAGAACTGCTGCTGCGGGCTGGACGTGGAGTGTGTCATAACCCAGTCAGATCCCCACGGAGGCAGAGCCGGGAATAGGAAGAATGGACAGATTTTGGTTAGCAAAATAATGACAAAGTCAGATAGGTTTATTCTCTCCCTACTATACACTATGTACATTGTGTTGACATCACACCCTTGTTTTTAAATTTTGGGGTTTTTTATTTTTTGGCAAATCCGACGCACCGGGCCCAGGAGGTGGAACCTCTTCCGTGGCCTCCTCCTTCTCAGCATGTTGTGCTGGGAACAGCTCCGCAGGAGAAACTTCAGTTACCTCGGGATGTTTGTCCTTGGGTGGGTTCTGGGGGGGTCTTTTTTTTGTTGTTGTTATTTTCTTCTTTTTTTGTTGTTGTTTTTTTTTTCTTAAAAAGAGCACAGTTTAAAGATGCCACCCTGAGCCACGGTCCGTATGAAGGTGTCCCACTCTGGGGTGGGGGGATGTTGCTGTGGGTGCTGCTCTTGAGCCGGGCGCTGGGTCCCCGGCGTGGTGGTGGCTCTTGGGCCAGCTCTGTGCTCTTGGCCGTGGTCTGGCCGCTCTACGCGTCCCTTTGCCGCATCTTTGGAGATGCTCAGGGTGGGGGGTTCTGGGGCCCCCTGTGAATTCTCTGCCGCATCCTCCGCTGGCCCTGGGCAGGGGGGCAGCAGGGCGGGCTGGGTGGGGGGTGATTTCTGCAATCTGTAGTACAAACCAGGAGTTTAGAAAAGGAAACCATACAAAATGCATCTGTTATTTCAAAATACACTTCTTTATCTCTTTTTTTTTTCTCTTTTTCCTGCAGAATCTCGAAGCACTGTTTTGTCAGGGAGCACTGCTTAATTCTAGAATTTTTTGTCTTCATAAAAATACCCTTTTTTTTTTTGTTTTAAATTGGTAATAAACTTCCCTTTACAGTAAGAGAAACGACATCGTGTATTATCAAAAGCAGAAAGGCTTCAGACTTCTCGGGGTGGGATGGGGGGGGAGCCGCACTTCAGGGGACGGTAAAGGCTGTTTGTCACCAGCTACGGCGCGTAGGCGGCCTCAGGGGGCTGCGGGGCCGGGGTGAGGGGGACGTACCTGAGTGCGGGGAGCGGGACCACCACCCGGTGCCCACCGCAGCCCGGGGATATGGCTGGGATGCACGGGGAGGCGCCGGGGGAGGAAGGGAGTCACCCCTCCTCAGAGCCCTGGGCGCTGCTGCACCCCCGGCTTCTGGGAGGAAGGGGGATGCTGCAACTCAGCCCCAGGGCACCACCCTCCTGGGGGGCTTCAGGCTGGGGGAGAGGAGCCCCCAGGGAGGCTTCAGTCCGAGCCCCGCAGCCTTTTAAGGCGTCGGTGCCCGGGGAAAGCGGGGCCGGAGAGGGGTGGCGGTGAAGCAGGGAGGGGTGGGAGCAGCAGGAGGGGGGCAGCCGCGCCAGGCCAAGGCACGCAGGCGTTGAAGGACGTTGGCAAGACAGAAACCGGAGGGTCGTGGGGCTCCGGGGTGGGTGGCATCCCCACTCCTCGGGATGAGACGAGGGGGGGCTTCGTTCTTGGGGGTGTTGCGCAAAAAATAAAGGGGGGAAAAAAAAAAAAGGAAGAAAAAAAGAGTGAGCCCGATGAGGTTCCTTGTCTGTGGCCCTAGTTGAGCTGGCGACAGGCCTCGAAAGTCCACTTGGTAGCCCCGCCGTAGATGTCGATGTTGGCTTCGGCCCAGGCGATGACGTTGCCCGCGAGCGCCCGGGTGCTGCAGGTGGCCAGGCTGTACACCTCCCCCGGGCTCAGCTTCCTGTCCCACACGTTGAAGTGGGCCAGCTCCCCGACGAAGGCTTGCGTGGCGTCAAACCCGCCGCCCAGTGTGTCCTGCGGAGGAGCCACCGTCATGGGGGTGCGAGGCCAGATTGCCTCAACCCACCTTGGGAACGCACGGTGCCATCCCTCCCTTTGAGTGCGCCCAGCTGTGCAGGGACACCCCCCACCCCAGTTCTTACCTGCTCCTGGCCCAGGACTAGGACCCCCTGGGGCTTGATGGGGTGGTAGGGTGCCAGGTTCTCGCCACTGCCGGTCTGCGTGCCATCCTGGTAGGCTTCCCACACGCCATCACGTGTGGTCCAGGTGACACAGATGTGATGCCACTTGCCGTCGTTGATGACAAAGGGCAGTTTGGCCACCTGTGGGCAATGGGTCAGGGGGTGCATACTGTGGTCCCCATGCTGCCCATCCTCCCCCGCCTCTCCCAAACACCCCCTCCCTACTGCCCAGGGCTGTACCTTGTCATTGATGAGGATCTCCATGGGGTTGTTGCCCCACTCGATGAGCACCAGCTCGTTAGCCTGCCCAGGCACAGCGTAGGAAAAGGGGGTGCCCATGCCAGGAGAGGCATTGGACTTCATCCACATGCAGACGCTGAAGGCGTACATCTCGGGCAGGCTCTTCTTCACCTTGGCGTACATGTAGTTGGTACGCAGCGGGAAGGTGAGCTGGAACCTGTCCGGGGGTCGGTTGTCCTTCTGACCTGTGGGGGTGGAGGTGCGGGGGGGGGGTGTCGGGCCGGACCCCCTTTCTGCCCGCTTTGGGGGTTCCCTCCCTTCCCCACCCCGTTATGTAACGGGCCTTGAGATGGCAGCGAGGAGCAAATCCCTCCGGCGCTGCACGGCTCCCTAATCCCCGGGACGGGGCAGGCAGTGGCCGGAGCATCCCCGGCTCCTGCCGCGGAGCCCGCGGGCACCGGCGCGCTCCAGCTCAGGGAAAGGGACCGCTCCAAGGCGAGGGGAGGGAAAAACGGGACGAGCTCGGCAGAGCCGCCCGCGGTCACCGGCACGGGTCGGCTCGACATCCCTCTCGATAGCGCTCGGTCCCCAAGCGGGAGCAGGCGGGGGGCGGCTCCGGGACCGTGGCGAGCTCGGGAGCCTGTCCCGGGTTGTCCCGCGGGCGCTGGGGCCGGGAAGCGGCCGGTACCTTTCTCCAGGTCGCTGATGCGCTGGTGCAGCGAGGTGAGGGTGCTCTCGATCTTGCCGCGCTCCTCGGACTCGTTCTTGGGGCTGAACTTCCCTTCCTCCAGGCTGTTCACCCGGGACAGCACCTGCTTCTCCAGATCGTCGATTTTGTTCTGTAGGATGTCCTTCAGGTTGTTGGTCTGGCTGGAGGAGTTCATCCTGCTGAACTGCTGCAAGGGGCGAGCACAGGAGCGGGCTGTTACCGACCTGTCCGCCGCCGTACCCGGGCGGGCTCCCGAGCCCCGCTCCGGGCGGACAGCTCCCGGGGCGGCGGACAGCTCCCGGGGCGGCTCCCGGGGCGGCGGGCGGCTCCCGGGGCTCGTACCTCGAGGTTCTCTAGCCGGGTCTTGAGGGACTGCAGCGTCTGCCCGAGCTGGCTGAGGGTCTCGGCGGCGGGTGCCCGTGACAGGTCCCCCATGGTGTTCTTAGCGAAGCCGCCCTTCCTGCCCGCCCCGCCGCCCTTGGACTCGCCGGGCAGCGCCTCCAGCACGCTCTGGCTCTCGCACCGGCCCAGCTTGGCCGTGAGCTCACGGATGGTTTCCTTCTGGTTCATGATGGTCTCCTTCTGCTGCAGCACCGTCTCCCGCAGCTGCAGCACCGTGCTCTTCAGCTCCTCGGCGGAGCCGCTGCCCGGCGCGGAGGCGGCGCACACGTCCCCGTCCAGCGGCACCGAGGTGCAGATGAAGCGCGTCTGCCCGAAGCTCTGCCCTCGGCCGCGCAGGCACAGCAGCAGCAGCGGCAGCAGGAGGAGGAGGAGGAGGCTGCCGGGGGCCCCCGCGGCCATGGCTGCTGCGCTGGGGCCGCGCCGGCTCCGCCGCTCTCCGCCGGGCCCACTGCGGCACGCGGCCGCTCTTATAGCGCCCGGGCGGGGCCGCGCGCCCTGACGTCACGGCGCGTGGAATCCCGGCCGCGCGACGGGGGGTTGGGGGTGGGTGGAGAGAGAGGTGGGGGGGCGCCCCCGGGAGAGGGGGGGGGGGGAGTGCGCGCGCGTGTGCATGCACGCGTGTGTCCGCGTGTGCGGAGGCGCGCGGGACAGCGCCGCAGCGCGCGGCCGGCGGGGCGCGTGCCGGTGGGCGCGGTGCCGCGCGACGGGACGGGGAGTGGGGGGAAGGGGGAGGGGGGCGTGTGCGCGCGCAGGGCCGCTCCGCGCTCCCCGAGGGTCCGCGTCCGCCGGTGCCCGGCGCGGTATCGGGTCCGCCCCGCACCACCCGCCCGGTAACGGCGTCCGGACCGCCCCGCTAGGCGGGGGCTCCCGGTAACGGCCGCCAGAGGGGTCCCGGGGGGGGGACTCGCCGTGCTGCCGGCGGGGGTGTTGGGGGAGCGGTGCCGTTTCCCCGCACCGCCCAGGGCCGTTCCCGTTCCCGGCGTCTCGGCGAAGCGTCTCTCCCCACCCCCGGGCATCCCCGACCCGCAGCGCCCCGATCCGGGCAGCCCCCGCAGCCGGGGAGCTCCGGGTCTCCGCGGAGCGATGCCCCGTCAGGCTCCGGGAGGGCAGCAGCGCTGCGGGCCCCAGGTGGATGCTGCCGCGGACACGGACGGGCCGCGCAGTCGCTGCGCATCCTCGGGCCCACGGTGCAGCGGAGCGGTGGCGGCGCTCAGCCCCGCTGAGGGCACCGAGAGCGATCGCTGCTTTGCTTCTTCCTTCCTCGCCCGGGATAAACAAACATCCCCAGGTGCCGCTGGGATGTGTCCTTGGGGAAACGGTTTGTGGCCATCGGAACGGCCGCTCCTCTCATCTTCAGCGCTCCGGTCAAGGCCGGTTCCTCTTCAGTCGCGGAGCAGCGACCGTGCAGCTTCTCCCTGCGCTTGTCCCTTGGCTGAGACACTGGAGCAGGAGTGGGACCATCCCGGTCCCCCCAGTCCCGGCTCCTCGAGGCGCTGGCTCTGTCCTCGCCTCCCCTCCCGTGGCATCGCGTTGCGCTGGGAGATACCTACGCTGCGGAGAGGTGTCGCCGCGCTGCTGGTGGTACCGTGGGTGCATTTGGTCCTCTCCGCTCAGTTCGGTGCCCGCCCTGTCCCGCAGCAGCCCCTGCGGCTGGAATATTTACCTAACGCCAGGTTATCCCGTGAGATAGGAAGCAATTAATCTCAATTAGAGGTGTGGGTCAGTAAAATATGATGGCTTTCAGTCCCTGGCTGGCAGGAGATGGAGCACTGGCTCCTCATGGTGCTTTCCCCCTTCCCATCTGCCCTTCTGATGAGCTCTCGGGGGCTGAGCACCCCCGGCTGCTCACGGCAAGCCCTGTCGCTCTGACTCAGTGCGGTGCCTTTCCTCTCGCAGGTGTTTGCCTTCCCCCAAGTGTTTCGTGACACACCACCTTGGCATGAAGCGCTTCTCCAAGGCCTCGCAGCCCCTTTCCTCCCCCAGCGGAGCTCGGTTACATCAGCAGCTCACGGCCAAACCCAGAGGCTTGGGGTTGTCATCAGGCACAACAGAAAGGGGAGGGGGGCAGGGTTGGCAAGCCCCCACTTCCATGCCCTAGCTGGGTATAGCCACTGCTGCCGGCCCAGGGACGTGCTGGGGTGAAAGGGGCCGAGGAGCCCAGAGATATGCCAGAGCCCCCAGTGCTTGCGTTGTGCCTTCGCTAGGATCCTGCAGTGCTCCTGTTGCCATCTTCCATCAAGCCCCAGCGCTTCTGGGGACTGCAGGAGCTGCCTGCTGCCCCTGCCCTGTGGAGCAGCTCAGAGGAGCTCAGCTCTGGTGCTGTGCACTTCCCTGTGGGAAATTTCGGGGGGAGAGGAGGGAAATCTGCCTTTGGCACTCGGTTCTTCACTCCTGGCTTTATGGCTCTGGATGCTTTTCCTCCTGTTTGCTTTCTGTGCTGTGCAGCGTTTGGATGCAACAGGAATGGAGCAGAGAGGGATTGAGGAGGGGGACAGGCAGGATGCAATGTAGTGGGCAGATCAGTGTGCAGCGGTTTGGGTTTGGTTTGGATTTTGGGGTTGTTTTTGTGAAAAGGGATGCTCTGGAAAAGGCTGAGGAGACTGCAGGTCTAATTCTTCTGCCAGAGGCGGGAATGCAAACCAAAAATAATGTTACTGCAGGCAGTACAATTACACCAGTGTTGAACTGGTCTGAGAGGCAGCTGAATTGGTACCACTTCTGCTAACATCTGCATGGTATTGACAAAGCTGTTCATGTCACCGAACCAATTTAAGCAGGAATCTTTTGTCATCCCCAGTACATTATGCTGAGATGAGCCCAAGGTGACAGGTGCAATAAAACAAACACTCCGATACTATGGTGATGGAGACCGTCTAAACACTGGGACGGGGAAAAACAACAACACTGCACTACCACTGATAAGCAAAACAGCCCCTAGTGCAAGGGAAGAGCTAGAAAACACCATCAGGATTTCAGCTTTCCTGGAATCCTGCAGCAGGATCCGTTATTGCTTGTGGAGATTTAGGAGCTGTACGAGTATAATGGAATAATGAGCCCCCTGTTATTTTTAACTCTTCTCTTGCCTCGGTAGCTCACTGATTTATCGCTCCCAGGCTGCAAAGAGCTGAGCCCAGCTATCAAGGACCCTTGGAGATGATGTAGTTCAGAACAGGCGCCAGCAGGCACGTTTGTATTCGTGATGGATGAGTGTCCCTGCAGACAGTCCAGGGTGCTTCTCCTGAGGACTGGGAGCTCTGGCTCCCCGTGCCCTCCGCCAGCGCTGCTTGCCCAGTGCAGAGGTGAGGTGTGTGACTCCTCCATCTGCTCAGAGCCTTTGTGTGAGAGCAGCGGTTACAGATGCAGAGCGGATGGGTTTTCCTTTTCTTTAAGTGGACAAATCTCTTTAATCCCAGGAGCTGGAGCCCCAGGGAGTGGAAGCTCTCCCTCCCACTTGTGCAGCCTGCTGTACATAAACCATCTCCTGTGGGGTAATGCTGATTCCGCATTTAAGTCTCCTCTGCGGAGCGGGAACAATATGATCCATTATGGGATGGAGACAGCTTTGCGATGGGAAATAGCAATGGGTAGGCTTCACTGAGAGAGAAACCCAGCTCCTTTTGTTTGTGCATCTCACTGGTACGCAGCTGAGGTGCTGGCTGTGCCTGCGCTGCCTCTGAGGTTCCCAGAGGGATCGTTGTCCCCTCCAGCCCTGCCTGCACAGCCCCATCCCCGGTGTGCTTACCGCAGGAGGTGGCAGTGGCTATGAGCTGTTGTGCTGGGGTCTTTCCATAACATAAGGGCTCCATCTCAGAGGTGCCACAGCAAGGGCAGGATCTCTGCTCACAGGACAGCACCGCTGCCTGCACGGAGCCCATGTGTGGGGGGACCAGGACCCTTTGCCTTGTGCAGCCACGGAGCTGGCACCCATCTCCGAGCTGCTCCGTGGATAAGTTTGCAGAACAGTGTCTATGCAAAATTGGTTTTTTCTTACTTTTTTAACGCCTTCTCAGATGTACAGCTGCCATTAGAACAGCTTGGGCATGGCGTGTGGCTGGTACAAACACAGCATGTGCAAGGTGGAGTATTCCTGTCTGGAACAGACAAACACTTTGGACTGGAGTTTGGAATTTTGCTGCATTTATGCTGCAGTCTTTCTTTGCAGGTCTCTCCCTCTCTGTTTCCATCCCTCTCTCTCTCACACACACACATTCAATCTCTCCCCTTTTTTTCCCTCCCTTTCTCTCATTGTTCCTATCTCCAGAGTCGGTTTCCTTCTAAGTCGCCTGACATTTACATCCAGTGAGAATGAGGAGTGTGTTCTTTGTACCAGTAGGTCTCTGGGATGCTACAGGGACACAGATCCTTTCATTACAAATAATTAATTTAGCTATATATTGCATAACATCCTAAAAAGCTTTCTAGGGCAATCTCATGCTAGCTGGATGCACAGTTCCTATCAATATTACATTACATTTGGGTACAACAGTTATGAAGTTTCATTAAAAATTTAATTTGTGGTTTAAAACTGCAGCATTCCCTTAAAAGCATAGCAGAGAAACCGTATGGGCTGCTCCAGGGCTGATCCTGCGTTAGCCAAAATTGCAGGGAGAGCTGCAGAAGGGGCTCGGCAGTGCGGTGATGCTCCCTCTGCATCCGATGGGCTGCACCAAGAGCAGGAGGGAGTCCAGGCTCAGCATCTGGCTGCACGGTGTCCTCCTGGGCTCCTGCCAGCCATGGGATGCTTTTCTGGGAGTACAGAAGGAAGTGTTAACCCGTGTCCCTGGTCGGCACACAAAAAAAGGCCTTGCCCCAGTCTGGCTGCGCCCCACACCAGCCACACACTGGTCAGGGGTGAATTTATATGTGTGTGTATGGGTGAGGTGTGAGGAGAGCAGAGGAATGGGTGCTGTGCACCCAGGGCTGCACTGTAACTCGTGCAGGCTCCCCTGGGAATTCGCTGTGAGCCCAGGAGCCCCGGAGCAGAGGATGCTGATGCTGTGCAGACATCCCAGGCATCCCTCTGCACCGCCTTACGCTGGCACAAATGACAACTCTCCCTCCCTCAGCAAAGCTGTCCTGCAGCAGGGACCAGGAGGCGAAGTGGGGGGGGGGGTAGATAGGGCTGGGTGTCATGTTTCGTTAATGAAGTTTTGGCAGGTTTGAATGGAGGCAGGTTTAAACCACCCCACACCCACCGTGCAGCTTCAGAATTGATTGGTACGGTAATTCCCACCCCTACGGCATCCCCTCCTCCCCCCCCCCCGAACCAACAGCTTGTCCTTCCAGCACATCCCTCAAGCCATTTTTCATCTTTCCCAGGATTTTCCTGCTGTAAGAGAATGTGGGGTGCAGGCTGCACCACGGTTCCAGGTTCCTTGGTGTGATGTGGACCCTCCCCCAATCCTGCCCAGATGCTGGGGCTGCCCACAGCCTGGGTCTGACACAGGGAGGGTCTGGCTGGGGAGCACAGAGCCTGCCCTGTGCTGAGGCACCCACTGGCCACAAACTGGGGCTCAATTTATTATAAAAACACAATTTGTCTTCCCCTCAACCCCTCAGACAAGGAAGGAGGGGAGATTTGTAGGCAGAGTGGGGCGTTTCAGAAGCAAGCCCCATGCTGGGGTTTGCTGCAGATCTCTGCAAAAGATCGCTTCCCCTCCCCCCGAGAGGTTAATAATGGGGAGTGGGTTCCTAAATCCCTTAAGCTTCTTTGATAGCTTCAATATTTATCTGTAATCCTGCTAGCGCTTCGGGATAGAAGCAGCCCCGTGTCCCTGTTGCTCTGGGGCTCCTTCCCACCCCGCTGCAGTTCTCTTTTCACAGGAGAAGAGGCAGGGCAGGATGAGAAGGGAACATCAAAAGCCGGTGACACTCTGGGTGCCCTAGTTTCCCGTGATTATTTATTATCCCACCCAGCCTCTCGCTCTCTGTCTCCCACGCTCTCTGCTCTGTTATGTTAATGTGTGTGGAGGCTGGGCACGTCTCCACACACACCTTTGGGATGGAGCTGGAGGGAGGATGGATGCACAGCAGGATGAGGTTGGAGGGAGTTCCAAGCGCCTACGAGGCAGACGGGTGGATGCTCTGGTTGGGTGGATCCGTGTGCAAGCGCCGGTGTAGATCCAAGCTCTGGATGGGGAGCTCTGCCTTGGCACCTGCTCCCAAGAGAGGAGAAGCTGGAGCAGAGACGGTGCAGTCTCAGAGAGGCAGAGCTCCCCAAAGGGAGGAAGGCTCTGGTCCTTTGTGGCGATTGAGAGATCTGCTTGTCGGTGCCAAAGTCAATTTGTGTTTGTGGGGGCTCAGAATGAAGGCACAGCAAGGTTTTAAAGACAGGAGAGAGGGAACGGCTGTCACACAACAGGAGGGCATTGTGTTTGCCGGCCATGAGGACTGACCCTTACCCAGAGGGTAGCATTTACTGGGGGAAAGGGGCTCCCATGGCACTGAAGATCCTTTGCCGGCAAGGATGCCATTAGGGCTGGGTGTGTTATCGATTCCTTTTCAAGGTCTGAGACTTAAGAAGCTGCAGAGATAGTAAGTGTAACTGGAATGACATAGAAGCAGTTTCCAGGCAGTAAATGAAGTTGGAGGCATTTTGTCTGGTGTGTGGAGCTGGCACTTGTTGAGCTGAAGATGGAAGGAATGGCAGGAGCCCAGCAGATCGCCTTCCTGGCCAGTTCGGAGCAGGACTGGGCTGGCAGTGGAAACCCTGAGACCTTGAGAGGTGAAAGATGGACTCACAAAACTCTGGGTTCCTCCGTGCCAGAGCAGTGCTCATTTCAGAGAATTACAGGGGTTGGAAGGGCACCTCAAGAGATCATCAAGTCCAACCCACAGATAATTTCTTTCTTGTGGCTTTTTCCACTTGCAGGGTGTGATGCCACCCAGACTTGGGAAGATGGGCACTGCCCTGCTCTGCTTGTGCATAACAACAATGCTGGCAGCATGTGATTGGTGGGGCTGACTGCCTTCACTCTGACTTCCTAGGGCTTTTCCACATGGGAAATGCAAAGTAAAGCAAGCCATGAATCCAGAACATGCCGGCTGTGCTGCACAGAAGCTCTTGGTGTGGTCTTTGGAAGTGGAGTAAGCTTCTCACGCTTGCCACATCCCGACTGTTCAATCAGCAGTTTAATGGGAAGTCATTAGTGTACTATAAATCCACACTTTATGCAGTGCTTATTTTCCTGTGTAGGGAAGCCTCCACTTTCCAGCTGTATGGATGCTCCCCGGTGTAAATGACAGCAAGAGAAGTCTGTGTATCTGCTCATCTTGCTTCCATTAATTATAATAAGAACAGTCACATCATTTCTTAGAATCCCAGCAGCTAACAAACACACCAGCCATGAAACCCACCAGGCCTGGGAAGATAGGTGTTGATCACCGTGTCACTCTGGATCAGAAACTTGAGTTTGAGGTATCCTGGGTGTAAGGAAGAGGTTCTGACTGACATGTTTCCTGGGAATGGTAAAAAGAGAGCTAGAGCAACGTGCTGGTGCCACGGGCGATTACATCTCCTAGGTGTAGGCAGAGATTCCTGGTTCTCTCCATCTGAAGCAACATCAGTGGCTGACATGCCATGGGCCAGCCCAGGCTGCACTTTTCCATTCAGGAGTTCCTTGGGTCAGATCCAAATCTCCAGGTTGTTGTTGCCTCTTTTTTTACCCAGCGGTTCTGACCCTGCAGCAACCTCTGTGGCATTTCCAAAGGCTGCTCTGGGAAATAACATGCATGTTCCCAAGCCCAAAGCAGACAGCATGAGAACTTCCTGGAAAATCCTGAATTTCTCATGAGCCAGTTCAGCCCTGGTTAAAGGGAATGCAAAGTCCTGCTTGCCCTCTGTGGGAAGGTGTCAAGGTAACCCCAAAAAGATATTCCAGGAATGAGGACATTTGGGCTGGATGCTTTTGACAGGCTCAGCAGGAGCTGGTGGAGTTCACCAGCTTCTGTTTTTAGGGGATCTGTTGCTGAGCTGGGGCTGGTACTGATCTGTAATAGCTATGGAGTATTTAAGGAAACATTTCTGCTCTCAAAAACCAGTGGGTATCTGCTGAGGTGACATCTATCACGTGTTTTTAAACACATATAGCCTGATAACCTAGCAAATTATCCAGATTGTGGAGAGACAAGGGGAGATAATGATAACAAACGAGCATGCGTTTCGGTAACGCCTTTCAGTGAGATGGATAGTGAGGTGGTTTGAGAACTCTATTAACGGGTTCTACAAACTATCTAATCTACCCTATCCCCAAGTGTATTGAGTGCAGCTTCGCTTGGGCTTTGTAAGGAAAACAACTCCATTAAGAGACCAATTTCTGTCAGTGTTCAGAGTGGGCATTTAAGTCTCCCTGGTGTGAGCAGGGACACAGAAATCTTGATATTTGCCAGTGAACTAAAGCCAACTTTGGGGTGAAATGCAGCTGCTGCTTCACAGCCTAAGTGACTTCCAACTTCTTTACTACCTGGTATCCAAGGATGTCAAACACACCTGTGAACTGAGCTCTGCAGCTCCTGGTTCATCAAGACACTTGCCCTTTCATAGTTCAGTGGTGGCAAAAAGGAAAGGTCCAAGTTATGATTTTCTGCTGCAGAGTGCTCCATAACCTCTTCCTTCTCTCTCTTCTTTGGTGACAAAAAAACGTCACCTGATGCCAAAGCATTTCTTCTACTCAAAGGGCAAGGAGAAATTTTAAACCTGATATTTATTCTGTCCTTTTCAATGTGAGAAGAGAATCCCTGACATGCTCCTAACTGAGCTCTCCTGACTAAGCCACAGCTTTGTGCCTGTTTCACGTCTCTCAGGGCTTTAAGACAACAGCCTGTTGCATCAGGGCAGGGGAACCTGAGAACCACCTGCACGTAAAGTGCTCCAACCAGGCTCCTCAGCCCCCTGCATCTCCCAGAATAAAGTGGGTGCTTGTTTCCTCTGTGTTGGCCGTGGGAGACTCAAATGCAGGCGGAAAGGATTTGCAGAGGGATGGGTGCCCATGTCCTGCAGGGCAGGGTGGCCCTGTACAGATATGTATTCCTCACTGGAAGCAAAGTGAGATGGAGTAAGGTTTAGTGGTTCTGTGGTGGTTTCCTCAGCTTCGTGTTTGGTTCACCTTCTGCGTGCAGGGTCCTGAAGCTCGTTCTTGCCTTGGCAGGGAGAAGCCTCATCTTCCCTGTTCCTCCTGGAGACCGCCCGGGCCCCAAGCCGTACAGAAGGAGCTGGGGAAGCAGGACGTGCAGCAGCAGTTACTCCTGAAATGGGGCTTTGGCAGCAGTCAGGGGCTCTGCTGAACCCAGTCTGACAGGGTTAATGCTCCGACTGATGCTTCTCAGCAGCACCCGTGCAAGCCCATGGTTCCCAGCCCACGTGTGTTCAAGGGGAGCGAATTAGGAAGAGCCTGGCAGTGCTAGGTGTAGACCCACCAGTTCTCTTTCTTGTAGAGAGAGGTCACTGGGATCCTCTTACGAGATGGAGAGTCAATTTAATGAACCGGTTTTTGATGAGTATTGGATTTGGCACGTAACATCATGCACCCCCTTCTCACCTGCCTCCCCATCCCTCCCTCCCCAGGCTCCAATTCCCGTTTCCAGCCTCGAGTCTTCGATTCCCATTTCCTGCAAGGAGACAAGTCTATGTGCTGCACACGCATAAATAATAGAACTGAAATCATCCTTAGTTAAAAATAGATATTCTCCCTAATAAATATTTTACCTACCGTCTTTAGGATATAACGCTCCCCTGATTGAAGTGTTAAAACAACCCTTGTTGTTAGCCCCTAAATGCTAAAAACAGCCCTGGCCTGGGCTGTACAAAGCCTGTGAGGCTGCGTATGGGGAAGGTATGTGCTGGCGTGTGTGAGGACATGGAGCCACACCAGGTCTTGGAGCCTGAGGAAAGGTAGCCCTTTGGCTGTGGGCACTGACCTTTCCATCTGGCTTTGACTTCGTTTGGTGACCTGTGAATTTGCCTCATGGAAATGAAAGATAAAAATCTCTCTCAGTATTTATGAATAATGCTCTTCTTCCCATACTTTCCTTTCCTCCTGCCCAGGAGTGGAATTAGAATTAGCCAGCTGAATAAGGCAAAACAAAGGACACTGCCAGAGAGTGAGATAGGGGAATTTTTCATTAAGAAGAGTGACAGGTGGAAGAATGTGTCTCTTTCTGGAAGAAAATCCTTCTGTGTTTTGGTTTTTAGGCTGTTGCTTAATGCACCTTGCTCGACACGGTGTCTCCACTCCCTAGATTCCCTAGGAAGGAGGGTTTTACAGCACCACTTGAACCGAGAACAGATTTGCTAAACCAGGGGCTTGGCTTTGTAAAAGACAAAGCTGGGATGGGAACGGAGTGACCTGACACACAGTGAGTTCCCAACACAGAGCACAGGAGGTGAAGTTCTGCTTAGGGGCACGAGTGGGTGTTACAGGGGGTGCCATGCTGGCTAGGCAGTAAGTGCCACAAAGAATTCAAGGGGGAAATCCACCTGTGGGCTGTGGGAGGGTGATGAACAAACAGGAACCAGCTGAAGAGGCTCCAAAGGGAGCAGGAGCTGGATCATCTCCTGCACTTGCAGGAAAAGCTTCCTCAGTGTTGAAGTGTGTAGGAGAATAAATTACCCGGGTGTTTGACTCTGGGTTCCCCGTAGCACATTCAGAGCTCTGACACACAATTGGTATTCCAGACTGGATGCATCTGTGTCTTGTTAGGCAGGCAGGGACCCAGGCAATGCAGCCAGCGAGTTTAGGGCACAGCTCAATTCACCCAGTGTTGTTTTTTCAGGTGAATTGCACTGCTGAGCTCTGCTGACTGACTTGCCTCCATATTTATCAACTCTAAGAGAAGTTGGGGTGTGGGTTTGACTGGCATGGAGTTAATTTTCCTCACCATAGCTGGTAGGGGCTGGTTTGGGTTTGTGTTTGAAACAGCTGGGATTGGCTTTTGCTACAAATGTGTGGCTTTTGCTTTACCTCAGAAGCTGCCTTTGTCTCAAGCCATGAGTTTCCTCACCTTTACTCTTCCAATTCTCTCCTCAGGGGATGCTGATATGAGTTACCAAGGGCCCCTGGACACAATGAGCGAGTGGGTATTGCAGGGATGGGGCTGGAGCTGGGAGCTGCCTTGGTAACTTCCACTGCTGACCTGGTGGAGCAGTGAGGAAGCGAGCTGACTACAACTGCAGACTAAAGCCTTGTGCGTCTACAGCATGTCAGAGGATGGGACTGGAATTAAGGCAGGTTTGGACCAACTGGAGATACCTAAAAAGACTGAGCTTCATTTTAGTATGGAGAAATGGGCTGTTTTCTCTGCCCACTGAGGGTAGGAAAGAAGTACTTGCTTTCATTTTAAGATGGAAATTAGCTGTCAAGGGTACGTTGCCTGGAGAAGTTAGTAGTCTTCATCACTGGAGGTCTTCAGAGCCTGTGATAGTGTAGAAATATGAACTAAACTTCATAAAGAAATGAACCAGGACATCAGGAAAGGCCCCATGCCCAGCAGGAGAAACACATAGGCAGCCCAGATGCTGTACTCAAGAGCATGGCGCTTGCCTCCAGAGCACCACACTGGCTGACAGTGGAAACAAACCCTCCTTATCTTAAATAGCTACTGTTCTAAAGCCCTGCGTGTGGGAGGTGAGGCAGACTGGTGCTCTCTGCCCTGTGGCAGCTGTGTCCTTCAAAGGTATTTTCAGCAGCAGGTCCCGGGGCCGTACAGCAGCACGTTCTGCAGGGCAGGCGCCGGCTCCTGGCACACAGACCCTAAAGCTGTCGGGAGCCGGGATTAACAACCTGGGCTGCCCAGCGTGAGGGTCCATCTGTGCGGCTGTGGCGCTGGATTAGCTGCCCCAGGAGCTCCAGAGGCTGCATTTTTTTCAGGTGGTGTGTTGGGAAGGTTGCTCCCATTTTCTGTAGCTGCTGTTGGTACGAGGTGAGCGGAAAGGCGACTAAAGTGCTTTCTATGCCACAGCAGCTCATTTCAATAGCAATCATGCAGCTATGATCAGCCACGGGCATAAAGCACCCGTACAGCGATGAATCAGCTCAGTCAGTAAATCGAAGGAGCGAAAGCCAATGTCAGCCACCCCAGAGCCTCCCAGAAACACTCATTTCCGATCTACTGTAGAGCATTGCATTTAAAATAGGCCATGAATGTAAATGCACCAAAAACATTAATGAAAATTAATATGATTCTGTAAATCATAGATGAGTGGGGTTGGAAGGGACCCCAAGGATCATAGAGCTCCAACCCCCCTGCCACAGGCAGGGACACCAGCCTCCAGGCCTGGAGCTACACAAGGTTGCCCAGGGCCCCATCCAAACTGGCCTTGAACATCCCCAGACACGGGGCACCCACCCCCTCTCTGGGCAGCCTGTTCCAGCCCCTCACCACTCTCTCTGTAAAGAACCTCCCCCTAATATCTCATCTAAACCTTCCCTTCCCTTCAAATCCGCCCATATTTTGATTTCTACTTTGTAATACTTTTACACAGTTAGGGTGTTACAGGTATGGGTGCAGGGCTTGCCGCCCAGAGCAGACACCGCGAGGAACTTCATTAACCACAACGCCTGACAGTCATTAACCTCCCGTTTATTTGATGTGTTCATGAAAGAACACTTAGGCTGTTCCTCAGAGATATCACAAACCGGACACGTTTCTGCTCAGCACATCGCCCGGTTCCACGCCTCCCGGGCCGGTTTGCCCCGAAAGAAGGGTAGGGAAGTCCGGGACCCGGCGGGGCCCGTTTGGGGAAGCGCCCGTGCACCCCTGCCCCGAGCCGGGGACTTGCTGCCTGTCCCCTCGGTGCGGACCGTCAGAGCCTGTCCCCCGCCGCGGCTCGGCTCGGCCCGAGCAGCCCCTCGGCAGGTCGGGGCTGGGACCCTCGCCGTGCCCGCTGTGCCCCCCGAAGCGCCGCTTCCCCGGCGGCGGCGACAGCCTTGCCCGGTGCCGCCCTGCGCGGAGCCGGGACCTTCACCCGGAGGGGAGCGGTCGGGGCGGCTCCAAGGGGCAGCCGCTGCGCCGGGTCCTGTCCTGGCCGCGCTGTAACCATGGTAACCGCGGCTGCACCGCAGCGGCCCGGCTTGTCCCACGCGGCGGCCCGTAGCGCGGTGCATTGTGGGCCGCGGGAAGATGGCCGCCTCCTTGCCGCGGTGGTGAGAGGAGTTGGGCTTTCCGGCGTCGCGGGACGTGTCCACTCTTCTCCTCCCGCCTCTCGCCCGCTCTCGGCCTGCAGCTCGCCGATCCGCTCTCGGTCCGCCGGTGTGTGAGGGGCCTGGGAGCCGCGATGGGCTGGGCCCGGCTCCCGCCGCAGAGAGCGCGGGGCCCACGGGGCTAGAGGCGCGAGTGGAGGCCCGGGGCCCGGTCCCCGCCGGCACCTCGGCCCTCCGCGGGGCCGGGAGGCACCGCCTTCCGCGGGGCCCGGACGGGGCTGCTGTCCGCGGGCGGCGGCGGCGAGTCGCCCGGCTGAAGACGCTGCATCCCCCAGGCTCGTCCTTACCTGCACACCTGGGAGAGGAGCCTCCCTCTGCCCTTGCCCTGTCCTCTCCTCCCCGACCCCCCGGCTCGGGTCCGCTCCCCCGCTTACCGGAGGGATCCCTCGGCTCCCGCTGCGTGCCGGGCTGGGATTGCTGCTTGCTCGTTGCCTGGCACTTCCACCCTGATGGAGCCCGAGATGCTGCAGTCGCCTCTTCTGGGGCTTGGGGAGGAGGATGAGTCTGACCTGACCGACTGGAACTTGCCTCTGGCCTTCATGAAGAAAAGGCATTGCGAGAAGATCGAAGGCTCCAAGTCTTTGGCTCAGAGCTGGAGGATGAAGGACCGGGTAATGCTCGAGGGCAGGGTGGGCTTTGGAGGAGGACTGGGGGGACAGGAGGTGAAAAGGGAGGAGTGAGGGCTGCTGTACTTCAAGCAGCAGTCTGTTTTGGGGTGAATTGCTGTGTATTCCATCCGATAGTTTTCATGCCTGTCGTGCAGTAACGGGAAGCAAACGTGCAGATAGGTCGAGTATACTAATCCTAAACTTTTGTTAGTATGCTGCTTGAGTGGCTCCATCACTTAGGATTTTTTAAATGAATTTTGGGTACTTGGTGTTTTTCAGAAAAGAAAATAAAATTCCTGAGGTCTCAAAGAGCTCTCTGGCTCTGTGGGTTAATGATGAGAGTGCAAGGGGCAGTAAATGTAGTTGTTACAGTTGTCTGGTGGTGAAGATGCACAGAAGCTTTGGGGTTTTGAAGCATGTCACCAACGTGTTATGTGGAATATAAAATTTAAGCATTCTTTTTGTAGGGAGAAGCTGGGATTATGTGATTTGGTGGCAGTAAATAGTTATTAGATGGAGTGCTTCCAGTATTAATGTGCTCCTCTGGTGTTTGAGTAATGTTGAGTGTTAAATTGGTAAAGCCAAGTGTGTCACAGAAAGCTCCCTGCCAGGAGGTCTTGAATCCTGTGTTGTGTCTGTGTCCCAGGTCGGATGTTTTAAGTTAAAGTCAAACTTGGATAATGAGCTCTACTCATTCTGTTCTTGGATTCATTGGGTTACAGGATTCCTGAGCTCTCACAGTTGTTTCGCTCATCTCTGTGTTTCTGAATATGTATGAAGGTTTTTTGTGACCAGATGTCTGTTATGCTTACAATCCCTCTAGCAATGCTACAGTATAACTCTGGAACTGCTGGTGAAACTTCTGTAGTGGTATTGTGACCAGGCATGTGTCTAAATGTTCCTAGAAGGGTGTTCATGGAGATGGCTACAGTGCTCGAGAGCTCTGGGTAAGGCTCTGGCTGAACCAGAACCACCTGGTAGAATCCTTGTGCTGAAAATTTGGCTTGACAGATCACTCATGGATTGAGTTGAGAGGTCTTTTTTTGGATGTAATGTAGATGAGCCATAGAACACAAAGTTTTGTGGCATGTCTTCTTTAAAAGGTTTTGGCAAAGAAGGGATTTTTCTCTACTAGACTGTGGAGGTGTGATGAGCTTGCTCATCTATTTTAGTGATCCCTCTGCCTTCCTGTGAAGCATCCTGTTCGTTTATTCCTTGATCTGCAAAGATGCCTTTTTCTAAATTGGGAATGACATTGACTGGTACAACCTATTGATTATCTTGATCAGCATAAGCACGGGTAAAGTGGTAGTAATCACCTGTCTTCTCTTTATTTGTTGTTAAATGGTTTATGTGCATGTTACAGCCAAAGAGAATCCTTCCAATGAAGAAGAGGGTGGTGGTTACAGTGATCCTCACAGCCCAGGTCCAACATCCTTACTCCTATGGAGCTGCACTTTCTTTTCCTTACTTCTATGGAGCTGCACTTTCCTTTTCTATGCATCATCTGTGCTGTGAATGGTGTGCTTTTCATCAAGGAATGTGTACTCGCTGTGAATGGGCTTAGCAAAATCAGGCTTGAATGAATTAATTCTCCAAGATAGCAAGTCTTAATTTTGCAAATGAAAAGAATAAGAGCAAATCAGGATTTTTTTCAGATTAGGCTTTCTGTTTTCACTGTCAGCTTGAATCAGAGAACTTCTTATACGAGGATCGGGGTGCTGGTCCTGTGGCATCTGTATCTGCAGAGCTTTATTTGTTAGTGTTTGGACAAACCTGTCTCTGTGTATAATCACTTTTTGCTAAAGAACTGGTACGGAGGAATCTATAGAAAACACATAAAGACATCCAAGAGGGGGAAGAGGAGATTTAAAGTAATGAGACTGAGCGTCCACAAATCAGCTTAACAGATACTACTCATGTTCTGTATGTAATTCAACTTTTCAGCTACCTGAGCGTTTTGATGTGATACAAGACATTTATCAGAGCTTCAGAGGGTGGGGTTTGAAGAGAGGGTGTTTGGAATTCCCTGTGGAAAATGACCTTGTTTGTTTATTTCCCCCTTCCCCCCCCAACTCAAGTGAGGTTAATCCTGCAAAATAGTTCATGAAATCGTATAATCTGCTTTGACCTTGTGCTACATGAGCCACCTCACTAGTTCGAGCTGCTGCTGTTTTCCTGGAGACCAACTGCAAATGGGAGTTTAACGGTTCAGCCAGGAAGTCAATCACCTTATTAAAATGCAGGAGCTGGAGGTTTGTGGGGGTTTTATTCTGAAGCATTTTGGAATAGCAGTGTGAGGGGAGAGACGCAGTGATCTGTCAGCCTCTGCTGTCAGGAAATACACTGACCTTTGGCTGATTCGCTTTTTTTCCTTCCCCTCCTACCCCCCTTTTTCTGATTTCACTTCACTGTTTGTTAGTAGTTCTCTGGCCTTACAAATTAACGATTCCTCTCATCTTGTTGTTTTAGCTGTCTTCAGAAAGTTTCTTTTTCTTTTTCCCCCTTGCTTTAGAACATTATTCACTCCCTGGTGATCAGTGTTGCAGCCATACTTGTTTTGGTTGGTATTCGAGGCCTCTGATGCCTCTCTGTAGCTGCTAATCAAATTAAAAGCAACATGTAGTCCAGTCTTAACCTGAAGGTTCTGTTGTATCTCACAATTCTTTCCTTATCTCTCCTCTCCTTTTTCCAAGAAGCCAGGTCTTACGGCCCAGGGGGTGTGGAGTCTCCTTCTCTGGAGAGATTCCAGACCCGTCTGGATGCCTGTGTGACCTGTCCTAGGGAGCTGCTTTGGCAGGGAGTTGGACCCGATGATCTCTTGAGGTCCCTTCCAACCCCTACGATTCTGTGACCTTAGACATGCTCCTACCTTCGAGATGCTATTGAGAGCGAGCTTCCCAAGGGCTGGAGGGAGGATGTACCTCTTGGTGTGAGCTGAGAGCATGGAAAGCTTCCCATTACTTGGAATTTGATAGGTTAACTTGTCAGAGCTTCGGGTGGGAAGTGTTATCTGTGTTTAACCACACCAGCCTGTCTCTAAATCGAGACATTCTCAAAGGTTACCTGGAACACGTTTCTCTCCTCCTGAGCTGCAGGTAAATCTGTGGCAGTTTTTCCCCCTGTGAATCATGAAAAATCAGTGGCAGTGGTGGGTTCTGCCCTGAGTCATCATCACCCTGAGTAGTCCTGGGGAGGGATTCTCGCTTTGCTGGCGTTACAGGAAGTGATTCACTAACATCAGGGAATGGAATGACTTTTTTTTTCCCCCTCATCTTGCTTCATTGCTGTAAAAACTCAAGTTCATGCGAACTTGGAGGTTCTTTAGAAGGCAGAACTGTAATAAGAGGGAAGAATCATATAAGAAAAGTAATGAGTGGTAAATCTAGATGAAATAACTGTATATTTGCTTGCCCCCTTTCATCCAGAAGGACTGCTCTGAAAACATTTAATCCTTTGCCTCCTGCTTCCGTGGACTACATATGCCATCAAAGTGACACTGCCTTGATCTATTATTTATTTAAAGAATATTTTTGACACAGGAGGGTTGGAATTATGCTTTGTGTATTGAATTAAATCTCGCAGCCTCAGTAGCAATCAAATCAAGGAATCTGATTTAAATAAACTGATTTCCAATATGCTGGGTTTTATTGGCAAGTTGCTACTAAATTCAGAATATTTAAATTAAGATGTGCTGTGCTTACACTGATTTCTAAAATAAGCAGAGAGCAACAAAGCTAGTTGTAGTAGTTTAACATTTTTTTTTTCCCTGCTGCCTCATAACTTGCTGAGTGGGAATTAAATCCTGTTTTTATGAGAATATGAATATACGATGAGGTTTCTGTGGAAAAGGAGATTAAAGCAGGACTGCACACGAGTGTGCTTAATTCAAAGCAGTGTTTACCTGCCTGTGTGGTAAAAGGAAAGGTGTCAAAGGAAATTAATGGAGGGTCGTGGCATTGGAAGTTTGTGAAGGAGTTGTTACCGTATCGGGAAGCTTTCCAGGCACCCTGGTAACGCACAAGGCTCGGTGACTGCTCTCTCTTAGGGTGCTGGGACTCATCTCCTCCAGCTCTTCTGAGTCTTAGTTTAGTGTGTTTCCTGGGGGCTGAGAGGAGGCAGCAGGACTCTGGTGGGGGGAGAGGGTGGGAGTTCGTGTTTTGGCAGCAGCCTTTACTTTAGTCTGACTTGTTCCATGCGAAATGTTTGTCTGTTGTTGGTTGACCTGCGATCGTGGACTGTCGGCTGTGTTTGTGTTTAGGAAACTACCCAGTGGGTAGTCTGGGAGCAAACCCAAGTGATACCCTGGGCAACCTTGTATCCAAGGTCCTGGAGGTTGGTGACCCTGCCT
This sequence comes from Hypotaenidia okinawae, assembly GCA_027925045.1. Taxonomy (NCBI): domain Eukaryota; kingdom Metazoa; phylum Chordata; class Aves; order Gruiformes; family Rallidae; genus Hypotaenidia; species Hypotaenidia okinawae. The sequence goes on along the minus strand of BSDF01000018.1, from coordinate 10,358,983 downwards.
GTGGCGGGGGTTGGAGCTCTGTGATCCTTGGGGTCCCCTCCAACCCAGACCATTCTATGATTCTGTGGTACACAGGTTCTGCCCTTCCCCTGGCAGGAAGGCAAACTCTTGGGAAGACCAGCTTGGAGCACTCTGCCAAGATGCTATAGCGTAGCCCTGGGAACTCGTAATGGTGTGAAGCTCTCTCTTCTAGGTCAGGCATTGAAATCCATTTTAGTTCAATAGCTGCTAAAAGTGGGAATTGCTGTCCAGTGAGGTGTGGGAAATGAGTGGTAGTGTCGGGCACCCACTGGATAACAAATGTCTTGAAAAACAAGCCCCAAACTCCCCATGTCTCTCAGAACTGACGCCCCTGCTGTAAGTAATGAGAACTGTCATCGAAGTTAGATATAGATTTCTGTCTTCTCTCACCCAGAACAAAGATGGTTTTGAATGAAGATGGCTGTGTATTGATTGGAGGGAGTTGGGAAGCTTGTGCTCACTCTGTGTCAGTCTGAGTGTTTTTATGTCTGAGCAGAGGCGGGACTCTGATTTCCAGCTCTGAAGGGTCCAGCTAGTCACCTGTTCTGAGAGAAAAAGTTCTTGCTGGTAGGAAACACTGACATCTTCAACTTGGTCACTCTCTTTCTCATCCTGTGAATTCTCTCACTTCAGCTGAGAGCCAGGAGCAGTAAAATGGATGTTACTTGGTACTTACTGGCAGCATGGTCTGTACTTCCCATGAAAGTGCTGCTGAATCTCTTCCAATACCACAGTTGTTGTGTCAACTTCAATCAGACCATGCTAATGGTAGGACCGTGATCTGGCAATTCAGTGAGGCTTTTTTTTTTTGCTCTGGAGTGCATTAGGCTTTAACTTGTGTTGTATACTTAATTAGTTTAGGTGGAGCATTAGGATAACTCCATTAGTTTCTGTAGTTTCTTACACTGAGCATATCCAGGGTTTGATTTGTCATCATTTTGTTGTCAGGCCCTTTTGCAGGGTACAGTAATTTGCTTGCTTTTTAGTGATGGGTGAACACAGGGAGTAAATACCTAACTGGACTTTTGTGAACTTGCACATTCATGAATTTCTGCCCCTACCAGTTAGGGGAAAATGGCTTTAGAAAATCTAAAATTTTAGTGGGTCATTGTACAGAAGTGTCCAGGAGTCTTATTCCTTTAAATAGCTCCCTGAGAGTGCTTCATTTTAATTACATTTGCAATATGAGTAATAAGTTATAGAAGTGCAGTGTAATGTGTGGGAAAGGAGCTGTCAGCGCAATGGTGTGCAAAGCTAATTTTAGAGTGGGGAGAGACTTCACCATTAGCAAACAGAATGACAGCAAATAACTATATCTGTGTTTCTCCATTCAGAAAACCCCAATGAGAAGATATATATTTATATGTAATATTCTTTGTCTTGGAGACTAGGCCAGCCTGGGAGGCTGGTGTTGCTACGCTACTGAGCATATGGTATTTGGAGAGGAGTTAGGCAATTATTGCTACTTAAAATCAACATATATGTTATAGTGGGTAATTACCCTCCTGTCCCCCCCAGCGTGTTTGTAGAAATTTGAAAAGCCTGTGAGTAGTGGGCAGGGGAAAAACCACACACCTTGGAATGTATATGGGCTATTATTGCAAATGACATACTTTAATTAAACATACTTGTCATTGTGTGAGGCTTTTCCTCTAACTTCTCAAGTGTGGCCAGTACTAAACACTGGTGGAACCACATTGAACATCGTGGTGGTGAGCTGCCTCACATGGAGCTCCTACAGAGGAAACAGAAACATCTGTTCTGCTGGCAACCACTGCTTTCTTGTGGCACCGTGGATGCTGCAATAGCTGTGAGCTGGAGGGTTATGTGAATGATTTTGTTAATGCTTCCCTGGTTCCTACACTGCTTCTCTGCCTTTGTGTAGACAGAGAAATTCAAGGGCAACAGGCATCTGTGGAGTTTCATTTTTGTTTGTCTCCAAGGGTTATGTAGGTTTTCTGGGAAGTTTTGGGGGTTTGGTTGTGTTTGTCTCACTTATAGGTGGTTTTAATTGGCTTGCTGCTGTGCTGATCTCCCCTTGGACGCTTCCAAAGGGGACTGTTAGCATGGTATGGTCACAGATAATGGGGAGGGTATTGATTGTTCTCTGTGTCTCACAGCTTTAACTGGCATTTCCAAGTGAAGTTGATAAACCCAAGATGCTGTACTTGCTGTTCTGTTCTTCTATAAAGAACGTGTTTTAGATAAATCTCACAAATTCCTTAACACCAGGTTCATGTCAGTGACGGCCCTGAATCCAAAGGGTGGGGTGTGAGAGGTGACAGGTGGGCTCAGGACCCAAAGCATTCCCTTCTACCTTCTGGTCCCAGCGGTTCTTCCGATGACACCCCCACAGCACTTTTATTTCTGTATTTACATGCATTTAATTATTCTTGCTGTTGTGGCAGGGTGACCTACAGCTGGAGTAGCTTTTGTTGGGCAGGGGATGAGTGTGGCAGTGCCCAGCGAGAAGGAGCAGTGTCCTGGGGGTGTGCAGCATCCTGTGGTGAACGGGATGGTTTGAGTCACGCCATCCTGTCCCTCTGTGCAGCCTGGTGCCTGGCTGAAGACTGCACACGGGGCTGTTCCTCTGCCTGACCTCCCTCTAGCCACTGCCTACAGCCTGGCTTGCTCTGTGAAGCTTGGTTGTCTTCCCTGGGGATTCTTCCTTCCTTTCTCTCCATGGCACATCAGCAGTAAGAGATTTAAAGCCCCTGACACGATCAAGTGTTTGAGCCTTATTAGGCAGGGGGACCATGTTCTGTGCTGTAATGCTCTCAAATGCAAGCAAACATCTTCATCTTTATGGTCCTGACACTTCACCTGAAATTATGGACTGGGTCTTGTCAATAATTTTCTCCTATTTGCTCCTGTAAGATCAGGACACTTCCTATTTTAACAGTTACTTTATTTTAGTGCCGTTGGCTGTAGCTCAAGGACTCCACTTAAAGGGGACAGAGTGCTTCCTGCTGCAATGTGCGTTGTGCAGAACGTAGTACTGGCTTGGTAAAGGTCTGGAAATGTCTTCTGGGAATAATCTGAAATGCTGGTTTGGAAGGAGGATCTGAAGATGAGAAGTCAGTGCATGGGAAGATGACACCTTTTTAAAGATCGTGCGAGACGAAGCCTGTGCAGAAAGCTGAGCAGACAGACTTGTGCTGCTGTGAGAAAGGAATCTGTTATCCTAGATCAAATGAACATCTAGAAAGTGTCTCTTGTTGATTGACTGATTTTGCATGTTGTGTAACGACAGCAAAGGTTGCAGAAGTAAAATATTTCACATCTAATTATTTTTCATTGTTTTAAGAAATGTTTGGCAGGGACAAGAAAGGACCATTTTGGTTGTATGCACCTACCTGCTGGTTTAAAGGTGACGTTTGGATGCTTCGCCTCAACAGAGCCAATCAACCTCCTTGTCTTTGGAGTTCTTACTCCTAAGCACAGATCTGTCACGCATGGTTCTCTCTGATCTCTGAGGGCACATCCAGGAGCTGAGGTCGCTGGGCCGTAGCGAGTTACTTTATATCATTCCCTATCAGACAGAGAAGATGCCTGCTGATGTCAGAGCAAGTAAATAGAAAGTGTCTATGTATATCTTGGGTATTGATTGACAGGAGTGATTCATCTACGAGTGGAGGCAGTGCTTATAGAGTAAATGAAGGCTGCAGATAAAAGTCTGGTTTACGAGGAGCTGCGTTAGCATTACTGACTGCTCTTGAACTTCGCGTAGTAGCTGCATTCGCCAGGTAAACGAACATGTTGGACATAAAACCGTCTGAAGGAAATTCTTACAGAGGTCAGAAAAGGAAAGCAAACACTAAGGAGTTGATCTAAAAATCTAGTGTATGCTGCCACAACAGTCGCAGCAAGACCTGACCTTTTGGGCTACAGATGGCTGAAGACAACCTGCAGAGATGTTGAATTATTCATATTGCAGTGTTTCTTTGCATTCTACTATTGTTATCACCATGGAGAAGCACAGTGAGATTTTTTTAATAATAATTCATTTCATATATATATATAAATATATGTGTGTGTGTGTATATATATTAAAAAACCCATTCATTGAAACTGAAAGCTCTACCTTGCAAATATTACAGGTGAGCTGATGGGGACTGGCATGTCTCTCTTGTGGTATTTAACCTGCTAAAGGGAAGTTTAATTAAAGAAAGAAGAGGAACACTTGATTGTCAGTCATCTTGTACAGCGCGGTGTGAAATGAGTGTAGAAAGGCTGGAGTTTGGTGGGGTTGCTCAAAGGGCAATGCATCAGATGGACTCTGCAGCAAGGATCCCTGTTCCTCTGCCTGCTCACCAGGCAGTGATACGTCACGTATGTGTGGGCTACCTTCTGTCCCAGTAATGCCCTCCAGAACCCTCTCTTGGGTTTCATGTGTGGCTGTGTGATTGAGTAGAGCAGGAAGGTCAAGAACTCGCCTGCCTGTTCAAAGGGATCAGCCTTTCCACCAGCTGATTTGCAAACGTGGTGAGGTTTGGGCCTGAGCCCTGGTAATGATGTCTGGGCTGTTCGAGGGCACCCACCGTGTTGCCACTTGTCAGCCCTTGGTTGGGAGCCTGAAATGGGAAGCTGCTGGAGAGTTCAGGGTGGTCATCTCCTCCCAGGGCTGCTCTGCTGTGAGCCTCTCACCCCAGAAGAACCCGGCTCCAGTTAAGCCTGTGCTGCTTGCTGCAAGATGCCACCTTGGCCTGAGAGTTTGCTGTGTGTGAGTCTGCTGTGTAAACCTTTCCCGAGGCTTGGGAAGGAGAAAACAAGGTTTTCTGGTGTTGGGAATGATCTGTAACTGAAGCTCCAAAGGGAGAGGCTTGGGAAGGAGAAAACAAGGTTTTCTGGTGTTGGGAATGATCTGTAGCTGAAGCTCCAAAGGGAAACCAATGTTTCATGCTGCTAAATATTGCTCTTGTTGCTGGCTGTGTGGAGACCTCCTTGTTGAAGTATGTAATGGCATGTCTCCAAACAGGGTAACACCTCAGGAGTTACTTGTGGAACACCTAGCTGGTTAGTGCTAAATCTGTGTAAATATATATTTAAAAAGTCCTCAAGAAGTCTTTAGGAAGGGGCTGCATTTACTGAGCAGCAGGCTTGAGCTCATTTTGCCGTTGAGGATTCCCACATGAGAGGGCTGTGAGGATTTCTCTCTGGAAATCTGTCCTGGTATTTGTATTTAATCTTGATAAGTTCACCCTCAGCTCTGTAAAATAATGTAGGAGCATATATTTTATGTTTAATGCTGACTTAATCTTGTGTTTGTATTAACTCACAGAAGCAATTTTAACTTATTGGCATAAAACCAGGCAGGTTTATAATGGGTGAGTGTTCATCTGTGTAATGTTTAAGCATGAATTCTTCAGCTTGAAAATGGCAGTGTAGAAATAAAATATTGATGGGTTTTAAAATGTCCATTCTGAAACGTTAGGTCTTACCACAAAATGCACAATTTCTCATAAATTGTTTGCCTGACTTGTTCTTGGCATTACTGGAGCTGGAAGGTAAAACAGCTCCAAGACTCTTGAGGCTCCCCCTGTTCATACGTAGCCTATGACACATCTTTAGCAGCTGATGAAACAGGGTGTCTGGTACAGGTAGACTGGAATTACTGTCAGGCAAACAAGGATAGGATAAGTTGGGCTCCTGTGATGATAAAACCTCAGGTTTTCAATCAAAGCCTTTCACCTGAAGATAATGTAATTTATTTTTGTATTGTAGTTGAAAATAACTGCAGGAATCTCGCTGGCTTTGGTTTGAGGTACCTGCAGGAAACATTCCTGGCTCATCTGCAAATCTGTTTTGTCTCTAAAAAGAAATAGGAGGTGAATTAAAAATATTTTACAAGTTCTCTTGATGGTTAGTCTAATTCTGGTGGGTGTATGGTTTGAATTCTAAACAATTACTTCTCAGGAAGGGTTTTTTGATTGGGGGGATTTTGCCAGTATTGCAGGTTGTGCTGTAGAGTTGTTAAGACTGGATGCAATACAAAGTTGTGAATTGTATCCAGTTTTCCTTTTTTCTTTAACACACAAATGCCACTATAAAGAGAAGAGCTCCCATTAAGAGCTGCCATGGAGTTGAACTTGAACCTTTGCTGATAAAGCATTATGGATATTGGTTTTCCTAGAAGCTCGCCAGATACTCTTAGACTTCATTTTCTAATTGTATCAAAAATCCATGGAAATATATTCTGGTAGCTAGATTCTTGAAATGTAGAAAAGAAAATTTCCACTATCTTAATGACAGATGAGGATGTCCTAGTACTCCTTGTACTGAGAAGCTTTAAATATGCCATGAAGTTGCTGGTACCTTGTTCTGAAACAGCTCTGAAATGTGCAAGGCTGTATTTGGGTTCTTGGGCTCAGGATTTCTTGTGATCTGTAGTGCCATGGCTGGAAGTTGAGTGGGTGTCGGTGGGCAGGATGAGAGAGCTGTAATTCTTAGTGAAGGGTAGATAATGGCAGGACAAGGGGGATGGATTAAAGCTGAAGGAGGGAAGGTTTAGATTAGGTATCAGGGGGAAGTTTTTTTACAGAGAGAGTGGTGAGGGGCTGGAACAGGCTGCCCAGAGAGGGGGTGGGTGCCCCGTCCCTGGGGGTGTTGAAGGCCAGGTTGGATGGGGCCCTGGGCAACCTTGTGTAGCTCCAGGCCTGGAGGTTGGTGGCCTTGCCTGTGGCAGGGGGTTGGAGCTCTGTGACCATTGGGGTCCCTTCCAACCCAGACCATTTTGTGATTCTATGACAAGGAGTTCTGAAGTGTAATTCTTTCCCTCTGTTGCGGGGAAGTGGGCAGAGAGGAAGACAAACCACGTTTGTCTTGGGCATCAATGTGAAGGTTGCTTTTCGTGACTGGTTTGCTGTCTGTTTTCAAGGAGAACTGCTTATTTAAAACATTGGGGAACAGAAAATAAGTATCAGCCTCTTTAGTGTAAATCACAGATCAGACATCACCAGTAAACTACTGGGAAGTAAGTTGGTATTAACTGTAAATGGGAAACAGTAAATAAGAGACAGAAAAGACTGTTTGGCAGGCTACTTTCTCTTGAAAGTATGATAAGTATGATTTCATTTCCAATAAGTTATTTTGACCTGTAGTTCTGTTCCCTGCTGGGCTTTTAGTGCCTGTTTGCCAGCGTGTGCAGAAGAACTTTTCCACAGTGAGGGTGACAGAGCCCTGGGACAAGCTGCCCAGGGGGTGTGGAGTCTCCTTCTCTGGAGATATTCAAGACCCATCTGGATGCTGACCTGTGCAACCTGTCCTAGGGACCCTGCTTTGGCAGGGGGTTGGACTTGATCATCTCTGGAGGTCCCTTCCAACCCCTGTGATTCTGTGTGACTGCTACTGGGGATGGCTGTGGGCCTTAACCTTGGCAGGACCATGCTCTTTGCGGGGTGCTGGGAAGGACGCGCTGGAACGGCCATGTCCTGTCCAGCTTGGACAGTACAGGTACCTCTCTATCCGCCATGTGGTTTGTGGGTGGGAGTTCTGGCTTATTTTCTTTCTTTTTTTCTTCTCCCAAATCATACCACTGGGCCAATGCTTGACAACCCTTTCACTGTAGAAATTTTTCACAACATCCAGTCTGAACCTCCCCTGGTGCAATTTGAGGCCATTTCCTTAACATATCTGTTCCTGAAGATAACTCCTTGTGTAGTGGTATGCATCTTTGGCTGCAGAAGAGTCTCATGTCATTTTGTGTGGGTCATGGAGTCTCCACATATGGTTTGGTTGGGAGGTAAATCCATCAGTACTACTTATGGGGGTGTACTTCTTGTGATGTGATGGGTGCCTGTTATGTGTGTAAATGTATTGGGTTTTGTTGCAGCTGTTGTAGGATGGTTTTTATGGATGTCTTCATTGTAGTGAACCATTGGTGAGATTTTGGTGTTGGGTTCTCTAAACCCAGAGCAGTGGTTGACCTGAGACTGGGTGAAATAATTCCTTAAACAAGCAAAAAAATGAGAGGGAAGGGTAAGGAGTGTGTGAGTGACATCACAAGTGTCTACAGTTGCTGGTATGAGTTATTTTTGAGGGTAGCAGGTTCACCTGCTCAGCGTGCAGTGCTCTAAGAACCCCAGTGAAGCACCAGCAAGGGAATCCCCACTCAGACTCCTGCCTTGGTCTGTGCTCTGCAAGGTGCCCTTCTTCGTGAACATGTGTGGATGAGTAACTCCCACGTGATTGCAGGGTTCCCTAGCAAGAACATACTTTGGGATGAAGCTGTTAACCAGATTTCTCACTAATTTCTTACTCCGGGTTCCCCACCACAGACACGGGTGTGAGCAGATGCTGCACAATTTCTGTCCTGTAGATTCTGCCTGTCCCTTCTGTTGGTGTGAACGGTGTCTCTCAGCTCCAGCTTCCAGTTTCTTTATGAATTACACGTTTGTGTGGCTCTAGGTTTTCTGTTAAGTGTGGGGTTTGGATTTCTTTTCTTCTCTTTTTGCCTGCTGTTCTGAAGTGTAACGAGTACCCTGGGGAGATGGGGATGTGGGTGGCCTTGCTTCAGATGAGCAGAGAGGTCCCAAACACTCAGTGGAAGTGATGGAAGTGCCATAAGCCATGTTACTACTTCTGTTTTCCTTCTCTGGGACAGGGAAGTGCAGAAAAGAGCATAGGGATGTGAAACAATAGTTGTCAAGCAAAATTTTTAACTGGCTGTAGTGCTTAGGTGTTGGTTCAGTGCAGCTTTTTGGTGACAGTTTGGATAAGTTTGGATGTTACATGTTTGTGGTGTGGCTTGTGGCTACAGAAGCATCTTTAGATGTCAGTTCTGTTGAGCTGGTGCTGCAGCAGCTCAAGGCCAGAGCAGGACGCAGAGCCAGGTGATGCTTTCTCCTGAAGTATGTCCAGGATAACTAACATGTGAAGAAAACAAACCAACCAACCAACCAAAAAGGACTGAATGTTTTGTTAAGGTTTGGTTGGTCACTTGGGTGTTTTTTTCCCTTGTAATGCTTTTAGTTTTAATATTAGAGAGCACATACTACAGTCTAATATTGACTGGGGACCCTGAATAGCATATTCTTATGTTTTAATAATGTATTTCAGTTGGACAGTGACTAATTTGAGTAGCAGGAGTCCAGCGATATCCATTTCCATGCTCCATAAAAGAAGAATAGGCTCTGGAAATAATAATAAAAATAGTAACATAAAATAGAACAGTACTGTTCATATTTAAAAAAGAAAAATTTAACCAGTCCTGCCTTGCTTAATGTGCTAAAGAGCAGGTAACAAAGCTTTGCTGAAACCCTTCAAAAGTTACAGGAGTGGTAAAATTTTGACACAAGTGAAAACTGACCGTGCTGCCACACTAAATGTTTCATTGTCTGTCTTTGCAGATGAAGACTGTTAGTGTTGCCTTAGTTTTGTGCCTAAATGTTGGTGTGGACCCTCCTGATGTGGTGAAAACAACTCCCTGTGCCCGTCTGGAGTGCTGGATCGGTAAGTCTTGAGAACTTCCAAGCTCCAGCCAACTCTTTGTCTTCCAAATGCGTAGTCTTAAAGCTGTGTGTTTCCTGGGCTTAAAACTGGGGTGAGCAAAAGGCAATCTGGCATCTGATTTCACCGTGTCTGAGTTAATTAAGTGTCCAGCAGCAACTGCTGCCATGTCATCTCTTCTACTTTATTCTAAAACGAGGTAGCACAGAGGGAAAAAAGCTGTTAATTAGCTACTTAGCTTTTTCTTAAATGTTGTGGATTTATAAATATCCAAGGAAATCTCTGAGCAGTAGTGTCTTTAGAATACAGTAATATACAAAGGTTTAAAATGACCCTGCATCACACAGCAGAGAAATAAAGTTTTATAAAATGTTTGGACTTTACTGCATGATGAGGTGACTGCTCTGGGGTTGTTTTAACTGAGATCATGAATTTGGAAGACCTGGCATTATCCCCAAGGATGTCTTGCCAGTAGTTCCAACGCTTGGGCTTGCCACTTCAATGCAGTGTTGGACTGAATTCCTTGGGTCTTTTTGTTAGGAAATGAAAAGTTCCCTTGGTTTTGGAGATCAAATCTGATTATCAAGATGAGACAAATCTGAAGTAATATTAGAAGGAAATACCTTGTGCAAGAAAGCTTGCTAAGAGAGATTTGTTTTTTATCTGGGAGTTCAAGGTGTTTGGTCTTAGCCAGTAATGTGCAGAGCACTGTAATCCCACACGCTGCAGCTCATAGGCTGCAGAAGCAAATTAATCATCACACAAACTGAATTTCTTGAAAAACTTCCAGAATGTCTCGTTTCTAACCTTGCTTTACCTGCTTGATGAATCATAGCATCTCATTTTTTTTAGCCTAAAAATGCTGATGACTTTAAAGCAGTTACAAAGCCGTGAGCATGCACTAACAAATACATCTATTCAGCAGAGAGAGCAGCTCTCATTTCTCATTGATACATGAGTAGGGAGCAAAGAGAACGAGGAGCATTGCAGAGTCATTAAAATGATGTTATTAGTGATTATCATCAACACAGAGAATTTCCAATGCAGTTTTTTAATTAGATTTTTAGTGTGTATATATACACAAGTACTCATTTCCATTTCTAGCCAACTTGAAGTTTCTGAAAAAGGTAATTGCAAAAATACCTACTGGGGTGGGGTTTTTTTTTTCCTTCTGTACAACAGTCTCCAGAGAAGCTAATGGTGTGCATTGTGGAAGCATAATGGCCTTGCCAGATGTGCAAGAAAGTGTGGCAATCATTTTAGTGGAATCGCTGCTATTTACAGCTGAGCTGTGAACTCCAGTAACAAACAGCCACCGCAGCCACAGACAAAAGCCAGTTCCAGTTCTCACTGTACCTTCCAGATGCACCCTTAGAACATCTGAAGTGTTTTGTTTTTCTCCAGAATTAAGCCTTAGCTGACATCTGTGCTGCAGAGTCAACCTGGCACCACTTTAGGCACGGAGAACTTCGTGCCGTGGCTGTACCGAAGGTACCTCGGCCTGCATACGCAGGCCTCTGCTGGCCTTGTCTGTACATCCAGCGAGGGAGGCCAGAAGCTCACGTAATGGCTGCGGTGGCATAAGCTATGTTTAGTGGAATAATTTGTTGCCATTGTTTGGCTCTTGGAATGGCACCAGTGTACTTTATTCAATAGCCTTTACACAAAAATAATGCTAATGACTCTGAGGGCACTCTAGAGCCCACAAACTACATTCCTCTGCTGTCACAGTGCATGTGAAGTGTTTTTAATTTCTGTTTCTGCAGCTCAGTTTGATCCTTTTGAAGGCCTTAAAAGAACCCTGATGTGTTTATGCTATTTTTTTATTTCCTTTTTAAATTTCAGCCATAGTTAGTGGCATGTTAACTACCAAAATGATGTCACGAAGCAGTGTGAATACTTTTGGGACACTGTGGTTCAATATCTGAACGGTCTGCTGGCCTTAACTAGCAGGGGGGCTGTTGCAGTCCAGAGCAACAGAGAGTGTTGGAGCATATCAATCCCTTCCTAAGGGCCAGAGCTGTGGGGTCTGTGGTGGGAGTGGGTGCTGGCTCTGCCCTGGCCAGGCTTTTGCAGCAACAGGTCAGCTGAGAGAGATGAAAATTTAAATAAGATCATAGAATTACAACTGGCACAATCCTGCTTGTATCCTACTTCATTGTATTTTGTTTCTAACAGTACAAGGTAGAATATTTGTCAAGATTTTTTTAAAAAAGAAACCGTCATTGTTTGGGTTGAATGCTTTTAAAATAATTTATATTGAATAGCCTCCAGTTCTTTTGAAACTTATTAATAGTGTCAATTATATGGCCGTGATTTTTTGAACCAAGTGCACAAGCTGAACTTGTATGGATGATGGTAATTATTTAGTGATGAAATTAACTTATTAAAAATTACAAATGGCACAGAGTCTCTGAAGCAGGAAGCGATGGAAATAAGTGAAGCGGGATTTTGCAGTCATCAAGAAAAAATGTTTAACATCAAATCTTCAACCAATTAAAAATTTTGTCATTACATACTATAGAAACCTTTTTTTTTTTCCCATATTAAAGAAAGCGTTATGCCTTGCCTGGCTTTCAAAACAAAATTGTATTTATTACCTTAGCAAGTGAAATCTTTTTCCAAATTTGATAGTCTTGAATGGTTTTTAATTTGTACATGAGGGAAGAATTTGGGGATAGTTATTGGGTATGTGGACCCAAGTAAATTCCTTGGAGAATGTAATATTTATGAATTTGAAATTGAAGCACAAGAGGAACCTGCATTAAAACATCATTAAAGGATCTTGCACATGGAAGAGAGCGAAAGTGCAGAGCTGTTGCTGTGCTCATGCTTTGGTGGGGCCTTTTGTCTCCCAGCTCGTAGATCGGGATTTTGCAGGAACCTAATGTGGAGTAGCAGGCTTAAAGACACATGGAATCGGAAAGAATTTCTGCTTCTTGTCAAGCTGAGTGGTTCAGATGTGGTCAGAAATACTCATTTGTGTTTTATTTCCTAGATCCTCTGTCAATGGGCCCTCAGAAAGCTCTGGAAACCATTGGTGCAAATTTGCAGAAGCAGTATGAGAACTGGCAGCCAAGAGTAAGTATTTATCTCTCCTTCCTCTCTGCAGTGCTTGATACGATGCTCCTTTGTGCTAATGTTTGACGTAGACTGAAAACTAAGATACATGCCTGGTACGTGGCATGGGGGCTTGTAGCATTCGTCGCTTTCTTCGTCAGTCAGCCTTGCAGGCTGTCAAACAGCACTTGCTGTGATAGCTCCCAGGGTATTTGTTTAAAGTACATAGTCCTACAATGATTATTTTTAAAAATTATATTCCCCTGACTTTATTGGATTGTTGAGATGTTATGAAGCTTTTCATTCTGAGTTTAGACTTTGTTCTGTTGTACAACAGCGTTTGGCCTCAGCTGCCTGAAGCTGCGTGTCGCAGCACCCATCAGTACTGGATTGATCCTTTGGAACAAGTGTGTGTTGTACAGTTGGCACCTGAGGAAGGCTTTTGGTTTTGTTGTAAAACAAACAAAAAAGGCTTTGGTAACTGCTGATCCAAAGTAAACTGTAATGTCTTTGGAATTGAGTGTTGTGGGTAGGAGCAATGGAGAGCAGGAGTTAGAAACATGAGCTACTGGTTTGTAACATCTCAGGCTTTCATGCTGGGGAAGTGTTTTGCTCCTGGGTATTTCAATGTCTGTAGTTTCATGTGTCTTAGCAAATAAACTACAGAAAGAGCTAAAGAATGAAATTTGAAGACTATGGAATCCTCTTCGCTGTCACGTTCCCCAGTATGTTCATGTCCTTATCTGTATCCTCTAGGCAGTCTGGGTCAAAATCCTTCTCTTCAAAGTACCTGGGCTATTGACTATTAAATCATAAATTTATCCTTGTAAGTATGGAATACATAACCCAAATGGAAATAGCAACTTCTCTGAATGAGCCTCCCTGTAGCCTTGCTTTGATATTTTTCCCTATGATGTGTGTGTAACAGCCTGGCCTTTTTTTCAGGGGACGTTGTTTCTTCTCTTCTTAGATTGTCTTCAGTAATAACAATTACGGATGTTTTCATCAGCACGTGGACTGTTTTTTCTAACATTACTCACTATTTAGTGTATAAACAGTCTACTGAGTGTCTCTGTAATGTCTGATAGAGTATGGTCTGCCATGTAAAAGTTACTGGTGTTTCCTTACCCTGTGTACAGGACACGTGGCTGAGAAGGCCTTTGCGTTAGTAGTGCCCTTAGGTATTTTTAGTCAGCCTTGCTATTTAAACTGTGATGGGTTACACTCATTTACTTGTTTCTTGATGATTTATAAAGTCAGTAATACATTCAGAGCAATATAAATGTGAAACACAGCTCATACAGGTTCTTTCTTTCCTCCTTGCCTTTGTTTGATGCTTCCCTGCTCCTCTATTCAGGGTCAACTGACTGTGACTGAGGTGTCACGGAGTAAAAGCTGGACGTACCACCTGAAGGAGACTTACTCTTTTCAGTGCTGAAGTGTTTACATTACTAAATCTGTGGCTATGCTTTTTTCTGAAGTGTTTTGTTAGGTATATTTGTGTCAGAAGGACTTGTCTTGAAACACACGTTTCAGATGAGACTTTTCTTCTGTGTTTCTCCCTTAGTACATGGATGGGTTTTTGATTTCTCTCTAGCAGCCCAAGAATTTGGCAGAAAATTCAAATAGGGTCAGAAACCAAATAGGAGAGCAAACCATCTTGATGCAAAGGTTGAAAACAAACCTCCTCTTCTGCTCTTTAATAACAGAGTCCATATTACTGAGGAATGAGGGACAGGCGTCTCGAAGCAGCAGGTACCCTGTGTGGGCCGACCTCACGCTGCCTTGTAGAGTTTGCACAAAACATGAGGCAATTACCAAGCTCAGATGTTTGTGTGCAAGGTGCCTGGTTCTTAACAGTAAATCACAGCCCTTTGAAACATTGCAAAGCTGAACACGTACCACTTTATGGCACTCTACAGGGCTCTTGAGTTTTCTGCAGTAATAAAGAGAAGTTGATGTGCCATCTGCAATAAAACAATAGGAACATTATTGAATTTCCTAGACCTTTCATATAAATACTAATACATCTAGTTTTGTCTGTTTCTTGGTGGTTTGGAGGAGTTGAAGAATTGATGGAAGGAAGACAAGTTGGGGGAAAACTAGGCAGTCTGGTTAAAAAGGCCAAATCATTCAAATCCCCTGAAATAGGCGATATGATGGAGTTTGAGCTGTGGGCCCTTATGCTGGGAAATGCCAGTGGTCAGTATCTTACTGGGAATGCACACACAGTGCTAACTACTGGTAATGTGTCCTGCTGCATCGCTACCAGTGCAGACTTTGTCTGCTTATGGTTGTAGGATGGTGGTCAGGTACAGGCCTGCTTGTGTTACATCCCAACAGCTGAGGTAAAACAGCCTTAAAGGGTAAACGTGAAAACTCTTTGTGTCTGGAAGCTCCCAGGCTGCAGAGCTGATACATATTTCCTTCCAGGTCTTATTGAGCCCCTTTCTAAATAATTTACCAGCTTGCCATTGCTTGAAGTATTTGTTCTGATTAAATTTAAGACTTTGCTTTATTGCTGTGTAGCTACATAAATTTGTGTGCTGCGGGAGTAAAAAACCACTTCAGCCGTTGTTTCATCTGCAAAATACTGCAGTTAAACCATATTCAGTCACTTTATCACAATTCTCAAATGAAAATGGTACTGGGGGAGAGAGTAGGAGCTGACAAAGCTGTGGGCTTTATCTGTCTTCATAAAGAATTTTCTGAACAAATAAAACTTGCAGTTTGGTGCAAAGATAGTTTAGGTGCTAGTGAAAAAGTGGAAAGGGAAAAAGCTTTTCTCTGATGTTGCCTTGGGTCCTGGGTTTTGAGTTTCACTGGGCACAGAAGGGGTTAAACCTGAGGGTAATTTGGAAAGCAGGCTCAATTACAGGGGATAAAAGGGGTTGCTTAAGCAGCTGAGAATGAAAGGAGAAAAAGGTAGTGAAAGTTTAAAGCAAAGGACCCCATAATACCCAGCTGACTGGGGGAAATCCTTCCCCAGTCCTGCTCATGGCAGAGAGGGGCCAGACTGGGATCTGGGAGTTTGGTTGGCAACGTCAGGAGAACCCGGGCAGAAGGAGAAGAGCCTTTGGCTGGGATAGCACCTGGTATTGCTTTAATTGCCCACAATGAAATACTTTTTTCTCCTGGGGATTCCTCACATGCTCTGTATTGAAAATACTTAGGCAAGAAAGTGGTTTTCCTCCACTTCTGATCCTCATTTATTCCTCCTGGCAGAACACTGCCCGTGTCAGGTGTAACACTGTAGTAAGTGCTCAGTGAGCATGGTACTCTGCTTGTGCTGGCAGTAGGTACCAAATATTTTTCCTTTTGTTTGGATGCAAATTCAGTGTTGGTGGCAGTGCTGTGTGCTGTGCCATTCCGAAGGCAGGAGCTTTCCTCAGTTCAAACAGACTTTGTTAGAAAATGGGATGGCAGACTGTGAATCCTGAGTGCTGCTGCAGTGAGATGGTTTATGGAGATGCAGTAGCTACTGGGGACTTTTATGGGCAGAAGTTACTGTTACTTAAGTCCCAGTTTGCATCCATTTATTAGTGGAGGCTGGGACTTGGGTTCTTTGCTGTACCATTCTGCAGGGGTGGAGCAGAGGGGTTAGTGGTGAAGATGACAGCGTTAGTCTGCTCTCTGCCGCTCCTCTGCATGGCACGATGCTCCTGTTCTTCTGGAGGGGTTGGAGAGCCAGATTTTCTGCATCCTCTTGGCTGGAGTTCTCTGAACTGAGCTACAGTGCTTCTGCACAGAAAACACCAGTTACCTCTGCACGGCAGTCACAGTACAGAGCGCCACAAGCTGAGGTCAATCTGCAATCGCTGGCTTCTATCTTAGAAGGGTGCCAGGCCTTTTTGGTTTGCTTTCCCCCTTTCTCATAACAGACATATCTTTACTTGGCTTCCAGCCTTCCCTGGGCAGTGATGTGTCCTTCATCTCCATTCCTGGGTATATGCCTTTGGGAATGGGGCTGTGTAGCCAAAGGCAGAACCGTAGGTTGAATGATGTACAGTTTACATAATTCAGGGCCTGGTATGAAGTAGTCTGCAGCATATGCTTGTTAAATTTCAATGAAATTATAGATGCATTTTTTTTCTTTTTGTTGGCTGTGGCTGTTGACCAGTTTCTTTCTTTAACTCTAAACTGACCAGAATATCCAAAGGACTTTTTCGTCCTTTTTCTAATTTTGCTCAATAATTTTGGCACTTCTGTTGTGATCCCAAATGAATCCCAGCAGCATTCCCACACCAGGTACTTTTGGCAGTACTGACCTTTACTCTCTGGCACAGACTTTCCCAGTCCTGCCACTGGAAGGTCAAAACCTGCTGTCAATAACTCCCTGATTAGAGCTGAGGTGAAGAACATGAAGTGCATGCTTCACCCTGGGGGAGAGGGACCTTGTCTCAGTGAAAATTAATGTTTTAAGGTTTTTGTAAACTCCCTTCGGAGGAGGCCACGAAGGTGCTCAGAGGGCTGGAGCAGCTCCCCTACAGAGAGAGGCTGAGGGAGCTGGGCTGGGTCAGCCTGGAGAAGAGAAGGCTGTGGGGGGACCTCATTGCAGCCTTCCAGTCCCTGAAGGGAGCAGAGGAACAGGAGGGGAATCAGCTTGACAATGGCAGGACAAGGGGGATGGAGTGAAGCTAAAGGAGGGAAGGGTTAGATTAGATATTAGGGGGAAGCTTTTTACAGAGAGAGTGGTGAGGGGCTGGAACAGGCTGCCCAGAGAGGGGGTGCGTGCCCCGTCCCTGGAGGTGTTGAAGGCCAGGTTGGATGGAGCCCTGGGCAACCTTGTGTAGCTGCAGGGCTGGAGGTTGGTATCCCTGCCTGTGGCAGGGGGTTGGAGCTCTGTGATCCTTGGGGTCCCTTCCAACTCATACCATTCTATGATTCTGTTTCTCAGAGTTTGTGCTGTGTGGTGGTCTCTGCACAGCTAACTGTGAGACCGCTGGGAGAGAGTGCCTGGCATCTCCCTTGGCTCTGGTTTGGAAAGGCTTCCTTTCCTTTTTCTTTCCCCCTTCTTTTTGGATGTAAATTGCACTCTTGCTGCCCATGGGAGCCTGGTCACAGAGGCAGGTGGTGCAGATGAGATGGAAACCTCTGCGGCACAGCTCGGGGTCTGAAATAAGCCTCATGCAAACAAATGGGAGGGTGCACAGAGGCTGTAAAACAATAGCTGTCAGTGTGATGGGTCTTGGTGTAACAGAAGCCTGACTCCAGACGTGTGGGTAGATGTTACGGCATGGTACGACGCAGAAATAGGGAGTAAGTGGTTGTAGGGGAATTCTGAATGTGCACTCATCAGGTGGAAGAGAATGTACCCAGGGAAATAGGTTTGGAACAGACCAGAGAACTGGGTTGTAGGTAAATTTGCTTTGCATGTGAGGTTACTGGAAGAAATAAGGTCTGGAAGGTACAAAGAAGAGGAACAATAGTAGTGCTGGAGGAGAGAGTATCTAGAGAGTAATTACTAACAGCATGTTCTTCAAGCTGGAGCAATACACATTTGGCATGTTCACAAGATCTATCAAAGAACATTGACAGCTGCAGCAAAGCCAAGGGCTGGAGTGGAACTGTTATCCTCCAAATCTGGACTCTTGCTGAAAATAAGTCTGTAGTTCTGGTATGTGAGAGCTGAGGACCATGGATGGGGTTAGGAGAAAAGGGAGGTTGTGTCCTCAGCTCTATTTAAGGTAGATCTTGATCTGTTGTCTTGTTTTGATGTGTGGGGGGGTTTTGGGGGAGGGAGAAATAGCTCTGGAGACCCTTGTAGCAGTTTGAAATTTGTTGGCTAGCAGTGGCCTGAGGCTCAGGGGCCAGTTTGGATAAACAAGCCGTGTCCTCCCAGGGAGCACAGGCATTGAGCCCCCTGCTCTTCCCCAGGTCTGGAGCTGAGCAGAGCAGCGAAGCGCTTCCAGCCATTCTGAGATCTTGCAAAACCCTTTCAGTGGGATCTTGCTTTGCGTAGAGACCTTTCCTTCCAAGCTGAAGGTCAATCCTTCTGTGGAATTTGGGATATTTTTACATCCTCTGGTAAGTAACTTACTGGAGTGTGAGAGGTTTGTGCCTCCCTGTAAGATTTAACCACAGTAGGGTCTGCAGTTTGTCTCCTGTGCAGTACCTGCTTCCCTCACTCCCCCTCCTGCCCTCTCCAGCCAGCAGCTCCGGGGCTTCTGTTCCCCCCTTGCCATGGCCAGCACCAGCAGAGCTGAAGAGTTTTAGATGTGACATCCTGAAGAGTTCTCCTCCCTTCACCCACTTGCCTAAATAACACAAAGTCAATTCCAGTATTGATTTTTCTAGGTCAGGTGCTCCATCGCTGCCTTTATCTTCTTTCCAGTCCCTCCTTTTTCGCTAAGGCAGTCGTCTTCACTTCTGATTGTTGAAGGGAATCAGTTGTGAAGGTTTGTTTCAATATAGCCCCACCTGAATGGGCATCACTGGAGGGAAGGAGAATGATGAAGGGGGAGGATGATCCCAGGGAGGGGAGAACTGGAGGGATCTAGAAGAGAAGATGAAATAAAGTTTTAGCCTTTGGGAAAGGTGGCTTGAAAACAAACACTGGTGTTTGAGAATGCCTGCTTCTGTGGTATCCCTAGTCACCAGGGGTACTGTGGACACTTGTCACACAGCAATTTGGTTTCTGTTCTTATGTGCTTCTCCTCTTGATGCTCTATTACTTACCTTAGTGTCACTTATTAAGAGGCAGGCGGTAACATACCTGCACTCGTTAGCCTGGCAGATGTAGGCATGTTCTCAGTCTTTCCAGCCCATTTTTTCACTCGGTTCAGAGAGGTGACATAATCAAGGAGGAGTGACAGCAGCAATCTTTTATTGAAGTGGGCCTGAGGGATCAGAGGAGCTTGGTTCCAACCCCAAACAGGCATGCCTCTCCCTCCACATGTGGCATTAGTAGGAACGTATGTTAGTTCCTTACTATAGCTATACATTATCTTTCCCCCCAGGTTGTTGGTGCCAGGCTGAGACTCAGAGTATCACAAGGTTGGAAAACACCTTTAAGATCATCAAGTCCAACCATTCCTGGTTGAGGTGACTCAACCATCCCTGGATGTGTTTAAAAAAAGGGTAGATCAGGTACTTAGGGATATGGTTTAGCATAGGACAGGAGTGTGGATGTCCCATTGGGCAGGTCTTTATTTAAAGGGTTTTCCTTGCTTCCCCCCTCCCCCCCCCATCCCCAATCCAGTATCCTGTGTTGTGCAATGCCTCTTGCAGGTTGCATCCACCAGCCTGTGATGGTCTCTGAGGAGACATCTCGTACGATACGGACAGATTATACTTATTGTGGCAGCCTTCAAGGAAACAGTGATGCTTTTCTGATCAAACAAGGCTGCTTCTCTCCCTCTCCTCGTCTGCTTCCCAGCAGTTTTCTCTTAGTTTCAAAGGAAGTACAGCCAAGATACTTGAAACAGATAATTTAAGGCCTTTACCTTTTTGTGCATGTTTTCTGTCGTTGATGCTGTTGTTTCCCTCATTAGATATCTCAGGGCTTTGATAAGGTTTCTGAGGTTCCTTGCATTGCTTCCTTCTGCCTAATTAATTGGTAAGTTGCCTGCTGCACATCAAAGGGTGAGCATTTCCTAAAGAGTAACTAGTTAAGCATGAAAACTAATTGAACGCATGACCTAATTATCCCTTTCTCTGTGTGAGTCATACTTTTCCTTTCTTTCTGCAGGGTTTTGCTTTTAAAACAACAGCAAATACTAATTGCCCCTGAAAAAGAAATACTGTAGAATTCCAAGGGGGGAAATATAAAATGGAAAAAACTTGTACTTGGGCTCCCTACTCTGCAGATATAGGAACATGTAACAAAAAAAAATGAAGGGGGGGAGAAGACATTGTGACCTTGTTTAACAAAACCAGGTTTTCCTAAGAGGACTGTGGTGTTTGTTTTTTATTTCCCAACAGCCTCTTGAATTTGGCAGCTATTTCAGGCTCTGCAAAATTTTGCTGTATCAATCCTTTGCTGTCTTGTTAAAGATCAACTGTCTTCAGCATAAACCAGCATTTTTTTTTTTTCCCTAGGGGGAAAGAAAAAAGTCTGTCATAGAAGGCAGGTCATCAAGTCTGATCGCCGGAGCCAGTTAGTCTCGTTCTCATTTGATCTGAGAAATGGTGGTGGTACCTTTTGGCTGTTAGTGAGCCACGTGCTGGTTGTGCAGAACATCCCTCTAGAAGGACTGAGAGGGGATCTTATTAATGTTTATAAATATCTTAAATGTGAGATACAGGGGGAAATGGCCACACTCTTCTCGGTGCTCTGTGGGGACAGGACAAGGGGTGATGGCCTCAAGTTGAAGCACAGGGAGTTCCACACCAATATGGGGAAGAACTTCTTCCCGGTGAGGGTGAGGGAGCCCTGGGACAGACTGCCCAGGGGGGTGTGGAGTCTCCTTCTCTGGAGATATTCCAGACCCGTCTGGATGCTGACCTGTGTGACCTGTCCTAGGGACCCTGCTTTGGCAGGGGGTTGGATCCAATGATCTCTGGAGGTCCCTTCCAACCCCTAGAGTTCTGTGATTCTGTGACTGGTAGTTTAGCACAAGTTGTAAGTACGGTAAATGGTGAAAGCCACTTCTTTTGTCTTGTGAATACATACAGAGACATTCAGGGCCAAGTAAGCCATTACCTGACTTGCAGTTTTCCTTTTGGTGGTTCTCCAGAGCCCTCTGCAACCCAACCTTCCGCTCATCCTCAGCACAGCTGAGAAACAGGGCTGTCTCCCTTTAAACTGTCACCTAAGATAGTTCTAAACCATCAACAGAAGCTACTCTATTTTATGCTGACAAATCTGAACTGGGCCACCTATTTTCCTCTGCTGTGGGGCACTAAGCATCTGGAGAAAGTCACGATGAGTGTCTGTGGGGACTTCAGCATCTGACGCTCCTGCATAGGTCCCCTGGAGGTTTGTAGCCTGAATTGTATGGTGTGTCTGTAGGCACTGCTGGTGTGGGAGCAGCTGTACCACCTGAACATTAAAAAAACCCCAAAATCATCTCTTAAATGAACTGAAGGGATTGGGAGTAAAATGTGGAAGTGGAAAGCTCCCTGCTACAGTTCTGGGGCTCAGTCTAGGTAGGACACATGTTTTGATTCTTTTGATAGTGGTAGTGGGGAATGTGATAAATCTTTAACACAGTACTGAAAATAAAGTGGAAACTGCAAAATTGCAGCACTAATGTACTTAATAGTGATCTCTCTGAGATCCTCCTGGAAAAATGAGGCACAGAAAGGAAAGCACTGATGTGAAGAAGCACGTTCAGAAGTGATGCAGACAGGGAAGTGGCATTAAGCTGTTCTGTGAACTGAACTGTTCATGCATTGCAGATCAGCAGTGATCTGGCATTCTGGAATTAAGTCAACAAACTTGCAACATCAGTTCAGTGGGAAAACCCTTTGGGTCTTGCTGAAAGCCTGGAACGCAGCAGGCAGGAGTGACCTTGAATGAAGGAGACCAGGCGAAGAGGGGAGACTGTGGCTGAAGTCTGGAAAGATAGATTTGAGCCACAATGGGAAGGATGTTTAACTTGTAAGCAAATGAAATGTCTTCCCATTTTATTAGAAGAATGATGCAGCAGCGTGACTATTTAGGTTAGTGTGGCTCTCTGAGAAGCAGCAGCCTTCAGAATCCCTGAACTGCTCGAGCTGGTGCTGGGTGAGGGTGCCTGCCTCTGTTGTTCCTCCCTGGGAAGCAGACCTGCATAAGGGCAGGGCAGGGACTCCAGCTCACCCCACCACTATTTCTGTGTGTTTTAAACACCCCCCCCCCCTTGAAAAATGCAAAGGGCAACCTGGTAGAGCACCCAGATGCACGGTCAGGAAGGTTGGCTTGGCAAGGGAGCTGCTGAGGGTGCAAGGCCGCCAGGAACAAGATCCTGACTTTCCCAGCTGCCTTGCCCTCCCTTACACACTTGCAGAAGCACTGGGACCCCCTTGCCAAGGTGAAACTTCTGCCAGGGCCTCTGAAGTGCTTTTCCTTTGCTGTCACCCAGCATCTGGGCTCCTTTCAGTTGTGAAACCCTCTGTTTCAGCGCAATCGTTCTGTGACCGTGCTGCTGTAGTCTTGTGGTGATAAGGTCCATTCACGTTTTATACTTCCTCTTTGGTTTGTATTTAGCCATCAAAATGGGGCCAGAGTTTACAAACAAGTGAGTTTTTTGTTCTTTAGGGTATGTTCCTGTGACCATTGTACTCTTAATGTCAGTTTGTCCTGAGATGTGAAGAAAGCCCTTATATTGAAAGGCTTCTTTAAAGAGATAAGCAGCTCTGCCTGCTCAAATCTGATTAATGTTTTTCTGTAATTACCACCTAGCCTCTGTGTGACCTATTTAAAAATACCTTGCCTTTGTGCTGCCTGGAGAGCAGTGAATCGCTGGTGAGGAGACAGGAAGGCTCCTTCTGCAGACCCACTGCATCGACTCTGCTACTCCTTACCTAGTGAATGCCACCAGGTAGCCCCTGGACCAGTCACTGCAAACTGGGGTGTGCAAGCAGTATTGTATTAGAGCACTGAAGCTTCTTTCTGAGTAGAGATCAGTTTTGTGCACAGTGTAGAGCATTAGCAAAGGAAACTATTTACATCTTTTGTTTATATTCCTGCCAACCTCTAAGGCAGAGTGAGAAAAGCCTGAAGTGCCTTGGCTTTCACTCCTTTGGTGTGGATCTTAGAACATAAACCTCTGAGGGATTGTTTCTCCTTCTCCTGACTCATTAAGCAGTTTGTGACTCTGTTGCTTCATTAAACAATTACTTTCCAATCAGAGGAAAACTTGAAATTACGAAATAATTATTTTATATATGAGAAGCTGAAGTTCTTGTCCCAGTCTGCACGCTGCATAGTAGCTCCTCCTGGTGAGGACGATGTGCTTTGGCCAGGATGAGAAGACAACCAGTTTGAGGATTCATTTAGGCACCTGGTTGTGGTCCTGCAGCCCACACTGGCTGCTGAGGGGTATCTGGGCTTATGTTTAAGAAACAAGATGATGCATAGCCTGAAACTTTTAAAGAGCTCTCAAAATAGAGGCTGTAAAGGAGGAATAGTGCTAGAACGACATGGTTGCTTAGGAGTTATGTTCTTTGATTAAGAAGGTTTTAATGATGTGTCCTGGTGTGTACCTAAAATCCTGTTAGAGCGTTTTGTGATGTGACCCATCAAACTGCCACCAGCCAGAGGACAGAGCTCTGGCATAGGAGAAGCAGTGGAAGTTCTTTTGCAAGTCCCTTTGTTTAAATAATCATTTATGCAGCCATCTCAGGTCGTTGACTTTATTGGGATGGAGAGGACGGGTTCTCACCATCCAGGGTAGGCTGGTGGGTAGTGTCTGTAAGTCCTGGAGCACACCTGCAGTGTGTAGGAGTGTGCAGTTGCTGAGCAGCACATCCATCTCCCAAATCTCTTGTAGTAGATACTCAGGGTTAGTAGTCCTGATTTTTTTTTGGTCTTCCCTGTCAACATCAGTTCTCATGAACAGGCTGCTCAAAGGTGTGTTTTTGGGAGTATTGCTGAATACTGAATCCACACAAGGAGGATTAGGTACTTTAGAATTCATTTCACATTGGATTTAAAAGCAAGGTCAAAGACTCTGCAGAGGAAAGGTAAAGTCACTACACTGCTGACTACAGTCAAGCAAGTAAATGCTCCTCCCTTGTAGCTTAGCACTAGTAATGCATTTTGTCCTAGACATCTCACACATTAAGCTCTTGTAAGTCCTGGGCTGCTTGTGAGTATGCTATTGTACAGGAGATGGAGATGGGCTTTTAAGATGCAACCAGGTATCTCCAGAGCACTTGCCAAAGAGTCTTCCTTATGTCTTAGTTTATTTAACTTAAATATCTGTAAATTACAGTGTGTCTTCACTGTAATTAATATTTTTCAAGTTAGCAATAACTAATAACTTTGAGAAACAGCTTTTTCATGGCCTGAATTGGCCAGGTTAAGCTGTTTGTAACATCAATACAGAGCAGCCAGACTGCTCCCTTGGCTTAAATATGCAGTTTCTGATTATCTTTGATGAATCCTCATGACGTTACATCAGGGTAATTTCATGTACCCACAAGCTGAAGTTAAATTACCTATGAGGTGGGTTGTGTTTCAGTTGGTGGTTTGTTTTTTTATTTGGGTTTGGGTTTTGGGGTTGTTTTTAAAAAAGAAAAAAGCCTGGAGTCTGTGGGTATGGATCAGAATAATTTGGGTTTGTGTGCATGTGTCTAACGTGAGAGTTACTGTGGTCATGTCAGCTGGGGCTTACAGGCAATGGAATTTGATTGATAGTGGGCATAAGTTGAACTCACTTTTACATTGCTGAACTGGTCTCTGAAGTTAGCACTTAACACACTCTTGCTGCTGTTTACTTCTCTGCTCCCCGTGTTTTGCAGTCTGACAACCTGGTGCAGCAGAAGCCTGATCTGGGGCTCAGCTCCACGAGCAGCCAAGTTGCACCAATGCAAATGCTAGGAAATGCAGAAAACCCTGTGTAAGACTGCAGGCACCCTGCCAGGGCTGTGCTAGACAGCGTTTGCCAGGTACTTGGGGACAAGCTTGTCACGCCACGCTCCTTTCCGGGCTCTACAGCAAACTGGGAGTGACTACAAGGTCATGGCTGCACTCAGAGGATTTCTGTCTTAAAAAGGTTTTGCTGCAGCTTTCCTCGTGTGGAGAAACCAGCTACCCAGGTGAGAGCACATCACTTTGGGATGGAATGTCACATCTCCCTTAGAGAAAAGGTGCCAGGTTTATTACAACACATCCTTTTTGTTGATGTAGGGAGGGTTATTTTAAACAAATGCTTGCAGTGGGGTGGTACAAAACATTAATTCCAGAGGCTGAAGAGATTTTTGGACTGATTTCTTGAGGAAGCTGGGCTTTTAAAAGCATGCAGTGTGTGGCTGCTGCTTGCACCCGCTGTACGTCCCAGCAACCTTACCACATCACATACCAGTTTTAAAAGGTTTGAGAATTCAGAATTTAAATTTGTTCTAAACATTTGATGACTGCAGCAGAAGGGACAGACTGTGTCTGCTCAGGAACGGGCTGCAGTTTGAGCTCAGCTCTTACCAGACACTACCAGCTACATATGGGGAGGGAAGAGAAAACACCATTAACACTCCAACTTCCAAAAGAGATTGCATCCACTGAGCTGCAAAAGTTGGGGAAAACTTGGCTTGATTCTGGTGCTCATGTAAGAATTGTTTTCTGAGTAGATTGGCCATTTATAGTGGGGTTGTGCAGAAATACAAGTGCTCTTGTGCAGCCTTTGAAGTGTTTCCTAGGCCAGCGTGAAGTCAGGATGCTGAATCGTTGATGCAAGGCAAAGACAGGTTTTAGTGAGTATTAAAACTGAATCAGGGTAAATTGCAGGGTCGTGATATTAACCATGGGTTTGAATGAACTGGAGACCAAAGTATTTTTGTTATAAATGAAGGATGTAGCTTTTCACAAAAACTAGCTGCAAGATCAGAAGCCTTGGAAGTGGGCCAGTGTTGTGTCGTGTGTAGAAAAGGGAAAGTGGGAAAAACAGCCTTGTGAGAAGTCCATCCTAATGAAGTTGACTGAAATTAGCGGGTATAAACCAACTAGTAGTGAAAGGTATTAGGGACGTGAGCTGGTGTGTGTGATTTGGAAGGATTTTGGGAAGAAGTGGCTTAGAGAAGGTTGTTCAAGATGTAGCCCCTCGGGGGTCTTTGTGGAAGCTCGGTCTCCGAGGGGAGGTTTACCTGTAGTTCAGTGCTGTCCCTGCCGAGCCTGTAGTGAGTGAGCAAAGTGGAGTGATGGAGTAGCAATTCAGAGCTACTGGGTTGATAATGGGGCTGTGAGCCAGGAACCTGCTGGTACCCTGGGCATCTGCAGGGGGTAACACCATCTCTAAAGAGAGCTGGAGCACCTGTTGTACCTGCTCCTTGGCTTTCTGAGCCGGTGTTTTACTGCCCTGCATACAGCCTTCTTCCAGGAGTTTAGAATAAACACCTAAAGTTTGAAGTGGTTCAAATACGTGCCCAAACAGTGTCCTGGGGCAAGGACATGCTTGGCTCTGTGACCTTTAGTTAAGCTGTGTGCCTGTTCTTTTCCTCTGAACATGTCAATGGATATTTTACTTCACCTAGTTCTGGTTTGAAAGAAATATTAGCTAGCCAGGAGAAAATGAACAAAACACACATGGTTCTCATTTTACAGGCTCCTTGTATACAGCTTCTGTATCTCTTCCTCTTGGCAGATGGATCCGAGGCCATTTAATCATGCCTCATGTGAAAGCCATCACACCAGACCCACACACAGACTTCAAGATACAGGAGGTTGCTTGTTCTCATTGCCATCATGGTTTTAGGGCTTCTTTCTTGCTTTCCTAACGATTGTGAACTCTTCCTTCTTGCTGGCTTAGGTTTCAGCAGAACAGCTCCCTACACTTCCAAGACCTTGTGCTCCTACATAGTTCATGGCTGGTTCCCTTTTCCCCACCACAGCTTTTTATTATTCCACACTGTTAAAGTCATGGCTAAGAACGAACAGAGCTTCCCTTTGTGGTGTTTAACTCCTGTGTAGCTCGTTCAGTGCCAAGCATTGTGCAGAACCACTGTGGATGTGCAGTGTTGCTCCTTAATTGATTGTTATTATCTAATAAAATACAGAAAGGAAAGCAGTGGGATGGAGATGAAGATGTTTTGATTTTTCTCAGAAGTCAAACTGCAGCAACTGGAGTAATAACGCTAGGTTGAGGGTGTCTTTGTGATGAATGGCTCTGAAATAGTAAACCAGAGGAAATATTCCCCATCTCTCTACCTTGCTGCTTTTCTCATGGATGCAGCTTGGCAGGGTTCTTAGGCAAGGGTGAAAAAAAGCCCAAAGCACAGGTGTGGGGGTGTGGGGTAGGTTAAATTTCCCCATAATTCTTTTACCTGCGTGAGCACCCATCCTTGGTTTTGGCCTTTTTGATCTTCTGAGTGGTTATATTGCTCAAAATTTCTAATTAAGTGTGTTAAGCTGAGTAAAATAACTGTAGCACCAGTCTTTGCATGAGATGCTGTTCTGCTTGGGAAGACTGATGCCACCATTGTGGCTGTGCTCCCTTCCAGTGCTTTGCTATCCAGTTGGATAGTTTAAACCAAGGAAAACATCACTGATGTTGTCTTGCTGTGTGGTACAACACGGTCACCTGATTCTATGGCTGTGCAAGTGTGTGACACATATATGTCTGTTTTATACACCTGAGCCAGAGTTTGTTCCAGACACTCTGAGGAACATGTTGCATCAAGCTGGCAGTTGCAATAAAGGATGGAATCTGAATTAATTCCATTTTATCTCATTCACTTTAAGGAAAACTAAATCCAGGATGTTTAGTGCTTATCATTAACAGGTCTTCAAACATCTGAGAAACATCTCTGGCCGCAGGGTTTGGGTTCTTTTGCTCACTGGCTACAAGGCAGTACCCAGTTCTGTGCTGCCCCGCATCGCAGAGCCACCCTGCAGCGTGTGGGTGCTGGGGCCGCTGGCAGAGGATGCGGCCATGGGGTTGAACTGTGGGCTGGGTTGCACAGTTGCAGTCCTGGGGACCAGCTGCGGTTCTCTTCTGTATGGAGAGGTGGCAGTTAGGAGCCGGGATGCAGAGACCAGGGTGCTGTATCGATCCTGGAGCATCCTGCCCGGAGCTGGCCTGCTGTAGGAAGAATCTGTCTCTGAAGCTACTGTGCTGCTTTGTAAGAAGGGATCAGGAGGAAACAGCATGGATTTGCTTCCTTGGATTTGCTTCCTTGCAGGACCAGCTTCACACAGGACCGTTGGTGTGCCTTTGAGCAAATGCTCTCGAAGTTTAGCGTTTAACAGGCAGTTTGATCAGACTGACTACAGAGCCTCCATCGTGGTTTTCCTGGCGCTTCAGAACCTGCTATCACGTCTCCTCTTCCCTTTTACTTCCCTGGTGTTGTGCTCCCTCCCTGAGCCAGCTTGTGGAGCAACAGTGAAGAGTCTGGGCAGGAGTCTGGGTAGCCACCTTGCTCCCTTGAGCAGTGCCAGGGGTCTGTGTGCTGGGCTGGAGCTCTGGTCCTCACACCACCAAGAGAAGGGGGTGCAACCTGCCCCCTCCATCCCCTGCAACCGCTGGGCTCATTGCTCTGGGGTTTTAGGAACTTAGCTCTTTGTAAGGCTGTTTATATTTCTGTTTTTCAAATGTGGGCTTTGTTCCAAAAAACACTCTCTTGGAATAATTAGATTGCTTTGACTCCTTTTAATTAAATCCCGTTAAGTAGGCTGGCTGTGTGCATGGGAAAGTCTCGGGTTTAATGTGTCTTCTGCATTTGGAAACTGGGATTCAGCTGTGCAGCTGCACGACACCCTGTGCTGTCCCGCTTGCGCAGAGGTTCACCTTGAACAGCAGCTCTGCTTTGAAGAACGAAGCAGGGAAGGTTCTAAATCGGTGTAAGGAAGAATTAGGCCATGTTAGGGAAAAAGGGCTCTAAGGGAAGTGCCTCGCGAGGCTTTTGGGTGTCTGGCTTAGGAGGGCTGTGACACAGGTTAGGTGGCCAGCTCTCAGGAAGGGTACGGCTGTGAGTGATTCTGCATCAGGAGAAGTGAGATGGGACTAAATTACTTATGGTAATACCTAATTATTTATGTATTTTGATCTCTTTGAGGAGAGACAGGAGTGTGAGGAGGGCACATGTGAGCAGAGCTGTGACTGCACAGAGCGCTTCGCAGTCCTTACCCTGTGTGTGTCAAGACACCCTGTGCTGTGTGCCAGCATCACTGTACCCCCTAGCCACTTCCCTCTCAAGTTGTTTCTTGCCGGTGCCCTGTGACCCCACTCCAAACAGTCTTGTAGAGCTTAATCTGCTAAATGCAGTCTAAAGGGCTTAAATGCTGCTTAACCAAGTGTTGGCTGCGACTGTCAAGTGTGAGCCTCTGGCCTTGTGCAGATTATGCCTTTTCTCCACTCTGATGAGCACAGTTTTACCCTCTTCACCTTCCTCACAGCCACACAGACTAGTTCATGCAGCAGCTGGGGAAATCGCTAGGACAGCCACGCTCTTCAGCCCAGGCTTGGCAGAAGCATCAGGCTGCAGGAGGATGGAGCTCCTGGGGAAAGCACTTTGGGGATCATATGGCAGTGGGAGTTGTAAAAAATGAAGGATGGATTTATTTTTCTGGAAGTTATGCCCCTTGGGTTTTTATCTTGGGGGTAAAAGGTGAGTGTTATGCTGAATGAGAACAGGGCAATACTATAACTGGTAAATAGCAAAGGTTATGAATGCCAACAGATTAATTTTTCATATAGTTCAGTGTTGCTCTGCCAAGTGTTGCTGTTCTGGCACCGAATCACATGCACGCTGTGGTCTAAGGCTCGTGGAGTCTTTCCTCAAGCAAGACTGGAGCCTTAGGCTGCAGGAAAAGAAAAGATCAAGACTTGAACTTTATACCTGTGATGGGAAAATAGGTTTACCTTGTATTTTTTTGAGGGAGGAAAACCACTGGCCTCCCAAATGAAAACACTGTAGTGCTCCTGCATGCCTCTGATGAGCATCAGCCATGGTGGAAGCCTGGCCTGGCTCCCAAAGCTCCCCCGACTGTTGCCCATTAATGGTTAAGCAACATGAGCAACTGAAGCAGCTTATTCTCAGATCATCACATCCCCCCTTTCCATGGGACCGAGTGCTGAGGTGAGTTCCCTGAACCCGGTGCTGGGCAGAGCTGGGCACAGCAGAGTTGGGACGGGGGGTAACACCGGGAGCTGCTTTCACAAATGCCAACGAAAGCTCTGCAGCTGCAGCCCCTGCCCTGCTGAGCATCGCTTGTGGCTGCTGGGAAAGGGGGCTGGAACTTGGACTCCTCATTGTTTGATCTCTGCTTTGGCCCCATTCAAAGTAAAAGCAAAAGCCTGTGGTTAAGTTCCCAAAGCAGAGTGGCTAATTTAAGCACAAAATCCACAGAACCATGGGAATTGCTTTATGCAGCCAATCCATATGGATTCTACCCCATTTCCCAGTGGGGTAGAAGCTGGTGAACACAGTGAACTGGTTTTTCCTTTCCAGACAGACACATCTTGGGGTGGTTACTATCACCTGCTAATCAGTAGGTGGGTGGGTGTTTTATTTGGCCTGTGAAAGAACCAAATCCCTCATGAAACAAATGGGACAGTGATAAAATGCTTGTGCTTCATCCCTGCTGCTTTTTGTGGTTTGGGTGTGAGCCCTGGCGTGGTGTGGATCCTGTTCAGTTGGATCTCAGTGGTATTTGCCCACTGATGGTTTCCCATGGTGTTTTCACAGCCCTGTGATGCTGGGACCTGCTCCTCCTGATTAAAGTGACACAGAGCCAGTGTAGGTCCTAAGGACTGATACACCCAAACTAGATACAGCCAAAATGTTCTCAGCATGACTAAGGAAATGATATGGGTTTGACAGATCACAACTTTAGAGAATCCCTGCTTTTTTTTTAAAGATGATTGCTTTGATTTTATTGAAATTTGGAAGTAATTTGGGAAGTAGTTGTGAGGGTGTTACCAGAGCATTACCATAACTGCTTTAGAGCAAAACCATCTCACTTGGTTCAATATGACAAGGGTGTGGAGTGATGGGACAAGGGGGAACGGGTTTAAGGTGAAGGGGGGCAGCTGAAGAGGAGCTGGGAGGCAGAAATCCTTCCTGGGGAGGGAGGAGGCCCTGGCACAGGGTATCCAGAGAAGTTGGGACTGCCCCTGGATCCCTGGCAGGGTTCAAGGCCAGGTTGGATGGGGCTTGGGGCACCTTGGGCTAGAGGAGGGTGTCCCTGCCCGTGGCAGAGGGGGCACCAGGGAGAGCTTTGAGGGTTTTTCCCACACACACCAGCCAGACATGAATCTCTGCTTAATGTCCACACCAAACCATCTAGCTGATACTTTTGCTGTTCAGCCCCAAACTTTTCCTGTTCTGGGTGCCAAAGCTCCTGTCCACTGAAACGCCTCCTGTCTCCTACAACTTCATCAACACAATTTTTTATCAACCCAGAAGTTTGTGGCATATTGAAAAGCCTTAAAAATTGACCAAATAATTGTATTTTAAAACAGATACTCAGGGAAGAGGTTGGACAAACCAGGGAGTGATTCCTAAAGGTGTGGCAATGTTACTCAGACAAGGAAAAGGCTTAATTTTCTTTGCATGAGTAGAATAGCGAGGACAATCTGGATCAGGCAGCCACAAAGTTATTACCTTAGACAGGAGCTCTTCAGTGAGACACTGAGTTATCAGAAAATCAAATTCACACTAGAAAGCCAGCTGACATCACCAGCAGCAATTTCATGCTTGTCCATCACGGCGCTCCGCTGCGGCTTTTTGACAGCTCTAATGCTGTGATTGCAACATCAGCTGGCAGCAGCGGATAGGGCTGGGCATCATCTGCAGAGGAGTCCAAGTTGAGATTGTCTTGTCTGATAATTGCATCAGGAAGCAGAGACTCCTCGCCAAACGCCGGAAGACATCTGTCATCACCACGTGGTCAAAGGCGGGAAGGCCAGCGTGGTCTTCAGACATGGTGACAGCCTGGAGCTGGTCGTACAGCAAAGGGAAAACAAAACACAGAGCCTGGCTGTGTGGTATCGTCAGGAGTTGCTGAGATTGAGCCCAACAGACCTTTTGAGGGGTTAGGTTAGGACCTCTTGCACTAACTGCTGCTTGGGAGCATCTCTGGGAGCGGAAGGGGGGATGCAGCACGTCTCCAGGCAAAGACAAATGCCTGATGAGAGAGGGAAACCTTTCATCTGAGGGGCAGGGACGCTAAAATACAGAATGTTCATAGGAGAACTAGAACTGTGTTTAAAAATCACTTCCTCCTACTGTGAAAGGAAAGGTGAGGGTGGCGAGCTGGTGAATCCTGCCGGCCCACAGCTCGCCCAGTGTGCTGGAACACTGTAGAGCTGCTTTTGGGTAGGGCGCTTCCCAGCGCTGGGCAGCCCACAGCTCAGCAGGGGGTATATGCTGTTCCTGTATGGTCTTCTCAAAGACCTTCAGCTTCTGTAGTTCCCACCATGTTTTTATTAGTTAATAAAAGTAGCACCCTGTCCCACAGAGTATCGCACAAGCCAGCAAGCTCCTCTGCTCCCTGGCACCCCAATCAGATGAACAAGCCCTGAACATTTCTTCTAATTACTTTATTTATTCTCTGGTATTTTTTGAATACCAGTGAAAATAGTCTTGAAAATACTTTTTAGATAAAAAGAAAACAAGGTCACCACCTGGTCTAGTTTGTCACTCACATACCTGTCACTTAGAATCAGAGAATCCCAGACTGGTCTGGGTTGGAAGGGACCCCAAGGGTCACAGAGCTCCAACCCCCTGCCACAGGCAGGGACACCAACCTCCAGGCCTGGAGCTACACAAGGTTGCCCAGGGCCCCATCCAACCTGGCCTTGAACACCCCCAGACACGGGGCACCCACCCCCTCTCTGGGCAGCCTGTTCCAGCCCCTCACCGCTCTCTCTGTAAAAAAACTTCCCCCTAATATCTAATTTAAACCTCTCCTCCTTTAGCTTTAATCCATCCCCCTTGTCCTGCCATTATCTACCCTACTTGTCTGTTGCCCGTGAATGGCGTGTGATATCCTCCCCCCGCCAAGGTCCTGAGCTGGCAGGTAGGACCGAGACTCGCTGCTTATTTACAGGCTGCCTCCTCACCTCTTCATTCTTCTCAGCCTTGTGTTTCTCAGCGTGCCAGTGATAAGTTTACAGCTGGGATCTTCAGATCTACAGGCCTTAGCTTTGGAGTATGAATTCACCTCCGTTAATTCGAGCTGTATTTAATAGTGATGCTGAAAGGACGCGAGGAGTGCTCCAATAAACACGTTCTCCTTTGGAAAAAAGGATCTGAAAAATCACCCACCGCTCTGGTTATAGTGTCCTGTAAAGATGCCAGCAGGCAGAACGTGATTTAAGGGCCCCATTTTTGCAAATCAGTGCCTTGATAACAGCCCTGAAAGGAGAGAGAAAGAGGCACGGGGGGGTCCGTGGTGAGATTTATATATAGCCTCTTATCGTTACTTAGCGCCGAAGTTGCCCAAAAGGATGAGTGTGTCAGATCCCTGGTTCCTTCTTCATATTTTTTTCTCCTCTTGCTTTGCTTTTCTTCCTTGCAATCATGCAAATGATGCCATTCAGTGTATCCATCTTGCTCTTGGCTTGAGATGCTGAATATTAATTGAGCAGCATGATAGCTGGTTTTCACGCTTCACAGATAAGCAAAACATTTTTATTTTAAAGTGCTTCATCCTGTTTTCCTGGGATACTTTAAGACTTTCTTAGCTTTGTGTGTCATAGAAGAAAGCCTAAAAAACCCAAATATCCAAGACCTTGATTTAGTTTATAAACAGGCTTTCAGTAGCAGATTTTTGTAAAGGTTGTTCTGCTCTTAAACTTGGTTCTTTATTTCAATACATCTGCTTTAATTTTTTTAAGGCATTGTGATTCTGGATCCTCAGTCTCCCTGCAGGTCTGGAGAAGAGAGGCACAAAGAGGCTTTTATCTTTCAAAGGACAGTTGAAAGACTTTCTGGTATTATTTGGCCTTGCTTCAAGAAAACACACTTTTGAATATGACAAACTAGCTACTACACAGGCACCTTGAACTTCGCCGAGTAAAGATGGTTTGAAGCATTGGGGTGTCTTAAGAGGTTGTTTTCTTTCCTCCAACACCGATGTGTGCTCTGATTTACATGCTGGTAGCACAGAGCTGGGAACGATAGTG
Source organism: Hypotaenidia okinawae (assembly GCA_027925045.1). Classification (NCBI taxonomy): domain Eukaryota; kingdom Metazoa; phylum Chordata; class Aves; order Gruiformes; family Rallidae; genus Hypotaenidia; species Hypotaenidia okinawae. Next base: position 10,324,745 of record BSDF01000018.1, on the reverse strand, counting down.
TAGTGTCCACAGCCAAAGTTGTCATGCTACCAGTGGGAAAATCTTCTCAAAAAGCAAAGCTCTGCACCCAAGGGCTCTCCATCAGTTTTCCCTCTTTTTACCCAGCCATGTGGACGTCAGGGTCTGGGGACGTTTGTGAACTTTTATCTTGAGAATGGGGCTGTCTTAAAGCAGGAGCTGGTTTGGAGATGAGGTTATGCAGTATTGTTGTAGTTGAGTTGATGGCCCCATGGAACCATGGTGGTGATGAGCTGTGGGGATGGAGAGATCTGCTCATTCAAAGGGAGCTCGTTACAGCAAAGGAACATGCCTGCAGCATGGCTGCAGGAGGCTGCCTGTGTTTAGGTTTGAAGAAGAGCTTTTTACCAAACAGGTTTTCACTGGGTTTGCTGTGGGAAGGGCAAGAGTCCACCTGGCTTAATGGATTTGCAGAGACGTTGGCTGGGCTTGTCTGTCTGTCTTGTTAATAAAAGGGAGCGACTTTCTTCCTGGGAGGGGATGTGGCCCTGGCACAGGTTGCCCAGAGAAGCTGGGGCTGCCCCTGGATCCCTGGCAGGGTTTGAGGCTGGGTTGGATGGGGGTCTGGGCACCCTGGACTGGGGGAGGTGTCCCTCCAACCCGGACCAGTCTGAGATTCTATAATTAGTCAGGGTGTAGGAGGAGGATGAGGCTGGTGCTGTCCTTACTCCGTGATGGATGCCTGTCTGAACATCTCTACCTGTCAGTTTGGGTTTTTTGCTGCTTTTAAGGCAAGAGCTGTGTCCCCTCTCCAGATGGGAAAGAAGGATGAGATAAGGTTTACAGAATATCTGATTTCTCCAATTTTCTGTCTCTGAGAGGGAATTTTGTTCAGCTGGAGATGTACAGGGTAAGAATTTGAGGATTAAGAGAATTGTGCTGGGCTATTTTTGAGGCTGTCTCATGCTGAAAACATATTTGACCTTCCTAAGGCTTTTTGAATGTTAATAATCCCTGAGCAAAACGGATCCCAGTTCAGAGATGTGATAAACTCCCTCAAACCTGTGTTGTCCCTGTGTGTGTGCTCAATCCCACACACCAGTAGCACACATACTTTGTTTATTCAGCTCTGCAGTAAATGTTTTGTGTTTACTTTTCCCAAAGCAATCCATTTGTGTACACGCTCCCATCTTCCCTAGGTGCCTGCATCTTAAAGAAATTTGTTTTTAAACTTAAAAATGATTATCTTAATGTTTTATGTTACTAGGCCAGGTACAAGCAGAGTCTTGACCCTACAGTGGATGAAGTTAAGAAGCTGTGTACTTCTCTGCGTCGAAACGCCAAGGAAGAGCGGGTACTTTTCCATTACAATGGACACGGCGTCCCCAGGCCAACAGTAAATGGGGAGATCTGGGTCTTCAACAAGGTGGGTCTACAACAAGGTGCGTCTGGGCAGCGGTGCTCAACACCTCTTTCACCGCTCTGTAAATGACTGAAGCCTTCTGTTATAGAACAACCGACTTTCCAGGGGTGTAAAACGTGTTCGCAGGTTATTTGTTTGGTTCCCTGCTGACAGCTCTTTGCTTTCTTCCTCTTCTTGAAGTTCTGAGACCAAACAGGTTGTCCCCTGCCTCCTGGCGGGCAGGAGAACCTTCTCTTCCGTGCACTAAAGCTCGCTGCTCAGCGCTGAAAAGCCAGCTGCCTCCCTTTGCTGCTTCTGCTTTGCAGAGGTCGCAGCCCAGCTCTTGTCACGTCTGGGCAAACAGTGAGGCTCCCTGATGGACTCAGAGCTGCTGCCTTGTGTCCCTGACTGATTGTTAAGTTCTTAATGTAACGTTTCTGCTTAAAATATCTACTAACGCTGAGCAGCCGTTGGTCAGACAACCTGGAGATACTGTGTGAGGGTGGGGAACCGTGGGGCTGGCTCTGCCTCAGGGTACCGAAGAGCCTCCGAGTGCAAGATAATAGGTATCATTTATTGTTTGAAGACTGGTTACTCATGGTTTGTAGCCATGGTTTGTACAGCTCAGTAGATCACCTGCAACCCCCTTTGAGTGATTCCAGGAGTGCCCTAAGCATAGCTTGCTCTCCCTTTAGTTAAGCTGGTTTGTGTGTATTAAGGGGAGCTGATTTGGACCAGAGCCTTGGGAAGTGGAATGATACTGCTTGTAGTGGAGAAGTCCCTTCAGCTGACATAGGATTTGCTTTGATTATTATACATGTACTCCTCTTTTATTTTGGGGGCTTATTGAGCTGCTTTTCTCATACTTCACTCACATTATTTTAATAATTGAATGACCATTCACTGGTGGTATGAAAAAGCAGGGCAGGAGGGAAGGGGAAGGAGTGCAAGAGGGCATTGCTTTATTCTGGTGCATCTGTACTGGAGGCTTGATTAGTATTCAGACTGACAAACAATTGGTCTGAATGCTAATTCATTTTGAAGCTGAATTTGGTGTTTAAGAACAAATAGGAGCGACCTTCTTCTTACTTAACAGCCAGTGGGCAATAAATAAGGCAGAAAGAACGCTGGGTGGAATGTGTTACACATGCAAGAGGAGGAAATTACTGCTCAGTGAAGTTGTGTGTTGTGCCAGATGCTTTATTAGGAGCTTACTGGGTATTTGCCAGTTTGCCTGTATCATCGGCTGGGGTAGCGTGCTGTGGGTGGCACTGGTGGTAGGAGCTGGGGTCCCTCTGGTTTTTTCTCTCACAGATGGCAAAGAAAATAGTTGGATTGTCATAGGGCTTGATGGGGAAAGTTGAAACTTCAGAATTTTTGCAACATGTTACCAAATAGTGGCTTTTTTTTTTTTTTTTGGAAAGAAAGAATCAGGAGTGGAACTTTCTTTTTAAGCAAGGATTAAATTTAGGGAAATACTGAAGAAGGGGCAAAATCTACAGGGTTTGGGAATCAGTCCTAAGGAATCCAGCCTCAGAGCTAAGCGAAGCGTCTGTGAGGCTCAGCACTGCAGCCCTCTCGAGTCGAAATAGCAGAGGTGCTGAAATATGACTGTGCTGACATTTTAAGATTAGATTTAAAATTCTCATCCATGCACTTGAAGTCTCTGTTTAAGAGCACAAAGGCAGAGCTGAAAGGGACCTTGAGATCATCCAAGCCAGGGACCAAGAGGGGTGAGCCAGGCCTTGCTGGTGGATGCCATGTGTTACAGGCTGACCTGCTGTTTGTCAAAGCAAATAAACCATCTTGGATTTGTACTGATGTCTCTGGGATGGGTTGAACATCTTCCTCCTTCTCCCAGGTCCTAGGGAGACTCTGCAGGCAGCTGGGGAGGGTTTGGTGCCGGTGCTGCAGTGGAGTGGAGGGTGGTGGGGAAACAGAGGCACGACACCTGTGTGCGAGGGCAGGACACAGCGCTGAACGAATTAACTTCAGGAAGCTGTGCAAGTACCCTCTTGTTCTCTGCCTCCAGATGCTCATTCTTCCTTTTTCCTTCTCCTCCCCTAAAACTGGGGTGCAGCCGTTGTGGGGCTGATGCCATGGGTGGTGACAGAGGGGACTTCCCCATGGTGCTGGAGCCTGGCATGCGTGGGGCATGCGTGGCAGAGCTGTGCAGGTAGCACCTCGTGCTGCCAGACCTCCTGGGCTACTCAGACCCCGCACCCCAGTTTTCTGGGGAGGGAAGGGGTGAAAGCCACTTTGCAGTGCTGTTGGTAGCTCCCACCAGAGAGCCTGGAAATTTCTAGAACCTTAGTGCCTGTTCAGTGTTTTCTCTGGAAATCTCCCTTTGCTGGCACAACGCTTCGTGGTGTTTATGCCTCATGCTTTGTGAGTGTCGTGGCTCCTTGTCTTAACCTGGCTGCTCTTGTTGACGTGTGCCAGTGCTCAGTGATGGGACTGGGCATTATTTTACTGCAGGCTTCCTGCACTGGCTTGTACTGGTGTGCAAAGGAAGGCTCGAGGCTCTACCTACACCAGTACATTTGGCATCGTCTGTCGCTTTGCCAAATCTTGACGATGTAACAATGTGCTTTTTGTGTAGTTCTCATCAGTGCTGCTGTGTTAATGAGGAGCAACAGTCTCTTTCTAGCTTTGCTTGATAGTATTTCCAGAGAAAGTCCCAATGTGGTTTCAAACAGGTAAAACCCCCCATGTCCCCCATGCTTCAAACATGTTTGTTCTAAAGTTCTCAAGAACTTCTCTAAAAAGTGAATAATCTTATTATTTAAAATATTTTGGAGTTGTTCGTTAAGCAATTGGTTATGAAATCTGTTCCAAATCAGTTTCTGGTTCAGTTGTTTGTTGTGTCATTCCTTAAGCAGGCACAGAGGGATGGTGGGAGTTGTGTTAGCAGAGCAGGAACTTTCTTGCTAAAAAACAAAGTCAACGCTGAGAACAAAACATACGGACAAGTTCTTTCATACTCACAGCCCCAGCATGGCAGAGGCTGGATGATCAAGCATCAAAAGATCATCCTGAGCAACCTGCAAAGAAGCTATTATTTAACACTCCTTTTTTCTTCAGACTGTGCTGGCTTGGCCCTGGCTGGTGGCCAGATGCCCACCAAAGCCACTCTATCGCTCCCCTTTTCAACTGGACAGGGGAGAAGATACATGCTGAGGGGCTCAGGGGTCAAGATAAGGGCAGGGAGAGATCGTTCTGCAATTAGCGTCATGGCAAAGCAGACTCAACACATAAAACCCATCTAACTTATTTTACACACCCAGTGAAACTAGAGTAGGGTAAGGAGAAATACAAGCAGATCTTAAAACACCTCCCCCCACCCCTCCCTTCTCCTCAGACTTAACTTTATCCATGGTTTCTCTCCCTTTTTCCTCCCCAGGTGTCACAGGGGGAGACGGGGATGGGGGTTTCAGTCAGTTCCTCACAAGATGTTCTCCTTAGCCAGGGGGGTCATTCCTCATACCCTTTCCCTGCTCCAGAGTGGGGTTCCACCCACGGGAGCCAGTCCTCCACGAACGTCTCCAACGTGAGTCCTTTCCCATGGGGCTTCAGCTCCTCTCCAGCTGCCCCAGTGTGGGTCACTGCTGTGGAATGCAGTCACAAATCACAGAATGTCTCTCAGTCCCTCAAGCCTGAGCTGCTCCAGCCTGGTCCTCCACAGGCTCACAACCTCCCCCCAGGAAACCTCCTCCGGCGTGGATCTCTCTCTCCACAGGCTGCAGGTCCTGCCAGAGGCTTGCTCCAACATGGGCTTCCCACCAGGTCACAGCCTCCTTCAGGTGTCTCCACCCACTCCGGCGTGGAGCCTCTCAACGGGCTGCAGGTGGGGTCTCTTCTCCCCGTCATCTTCCATGGGCTGCGGGGGGACATCTGCTCCACCATGAGTTTCTCCATGGGCTGCAGGGGAATCTTTCTCTACGGCGCCTGGAGCACCTCCTCCCCACTTCTTCACTTGCCTTGGTGTCTGCAGTCTCCCATCATCTCACTCCCTTCTCTGGGGGCAAAAGGCGGCCACTTACAGGTTTTTTCCCCTTCAATATATCATCCCAGAGGCACTACCACGACCTGATGGGCTCGGCTTGCTCAGCAGTGGGTCTGGCCTTGAGCTGGCTGGTGTTGGCTCTGTCAGACCTGGGAGAAGCTTCTAGCAGCTCCTTGCAGAAGCCACCCCTGCATCCCCCCTGCCCTCCAACCTTGCCGTGCAGAACCACAAGGCTCATAATTAAATGAGAACATGAATTTCTTGTGCCTGGCAATATCACAACACTCAGCAGAGCTTAGGCCCGTTTTCGCTGTAGCCATGCGCGTTGCACAGAGAGAGTTAAGATGCTGCAGGGCTGTAAAACCACCTCTGTCATACGTGTCAGGGCAGGGAGGAGGTTATATGTAACCTACTGTGATGGGAAAGCACTTAAACTGTGTGGTGTCCTTGGAAGAGTCTGTGCTGGGGGTGAGTTGTTCACATATATGGGTTTGCAGAGCTCCTGGCTCCCTGAAACTTTGTTTTATGAACAATTTTTCTCCATTAATTTTAATGAAACAACTGTAACTGTTATATATGGGCAAAACTGGGTTTGAAATGGCTTGTTGGTTCCTACCTTATCTAACGTGTGGTTTATGATCCCTTCTGTCTCTGTATATGCTGATATGTCGCCTTGAAAATTGGAGTTTTGTAGAAGTTTCCTGGTTTTATTACAGCTGTTTTCAATCTCTTGAATGTAAATGGGGGTTCTGATCCCACCCGTCGTTCCACTGATGTTAATGGGACCTGGCAGCCCTTCCTAGAGATGTGGGCAGCTGGGCTCTGTTTGAGCTGCTCTGCCTTGGGCCTGGGCTCCTCACAGGCCTCATCTGCCCGCGGTTCTCTTTTCAGGTTGGGCTGAGCCCCTTCAGAGCAAATTTCACCTGTCTGGTTATTGACTCTCTGTGTGTTTCGGGCAGCTCTTGCCTACGGTTCTGGGTGGGGGCAAGGTGGAAGAGAAGGAACAAAGCACTAGTGTGGCCAGTAGGTCTGGGGAGGGGATTGTGCCCCTGTACTCAGCGCTGGTGAGGCTGCACCTTGAGTCCTGGGTCCAGTTCTGGGCTCCTCACCATAAGAAGGACATTGAGGTCCTGCAGTGTGTCCAGAGAAGGGCAGCCAGGCTGGGGAAGGGGCTGGAGGGCAAATCCTCTGAGGAGCAGCTGAGGGAGCTGGGGGTGTTGAGCCTGCAGAAGAGGAGGCTGAGGGGAGACCTTCTCACCACCTCCACTGCCCTGACAGGAGGGTGCAGAGAGGTGGGCGATGGTCTCTTCAGCCAGGGGACAGGTGATGGGACAAGGGGCAATGGGCTCAAGCTGTGCCAGGGCAGGGTCAGAGCAGATGTGAGGGAAAAGTTCTTCCCCAAAAGAGTTGTCAGGGCCTGGAACGGGCTGCCCAGGGAGGGGGCTGAGTCCCCACCCTGGGTGTGTTTAACAGACAGGAAGATGAGGTGCTCAGGGAGATGGTTTAGCACAGGACAGGAACGGTTGGACTTGATGATCTTAAAGGTCTTTTCCAGCCTTGTGATTCTGTATTTCCAGAAACAGAATTACTGATGCTTTGCTCTGCTGAAGGCAGGCTTTGTTTGGTTTAATTTTATTGGATAATTCTGAAAGTTGCAGAGAAGTTAAAGGCTGTAATAAAATTATGAAGCATCTCATTAAACTGGCACGGGGTGGCTGCTGGTGTTATCAATTCTGATTTATTGATGGAGCTTTCAGTTTAAGATGCTTGATGTTAAATTAAAGACAGCTGGGTTACATCCTTTATCAGTGTTGCAGGAATTCAGTATAAACTTGGACTGTTAACTGCTGGTTGGGGTTGGTAGTACCTATCAGAGCTTTAGAATTTCAGTTTAGTTCAGCATTTCAACAATAACTCAATAAAATTGTGGTTCACGTTGGAGCTGGGTCCATAGTCCTCATTATCATTAGATGTTAATTGGGTTATTTTGTATTAATATGCCCAGTATCCAATCTCAGGTTTACTTTGTTATTTCAGAATTGGATTTTTAATCTATTTTATTACCTCACTAATGAAGGTTCTGCTGCTTCTCTGCCTCTAACTCTGTGGTGGTGTTTTTTCTCCCCTTAGAACTATACTCAGTATATTCCTCTATCCATATACGACCTGCAGACCTGGATGGGCAGCCCTTCCATTTTTGTCTACGACTGCTCCAACGCTGGCCTTATCGTCAAGTCCTTCAAACAGTTTGCACTACAGAGGGAGCAGGAGTTGGAGGTGAGATCACAGTCTCTTCCAAAGGTTTCTCTTGTCTTGGTGCTGTGGGGTTAAGTTGAAACTTGCTTCACTATATACAGCTGAAAAATGTCTTTAAAGCTATATTGGAAGCCAAATTAATTTTCAGATCATTTTGCCACTGCAGCCTTTCCGGTTCAGTTTGCTCTCCTATTCAACTTGGAATAATTTTTAATACAAGCACTAATTAAATGATGATGTTAATAGAACCAATTTGTGCCCTAATGGCCTTCTCTGCTGAGCTGTATTGGTGTTTCTGCTGGGTGTGTATTTGGGTGCTGTTAGTGTTTTGGGCTGTTAAACTGAATGGGAAAATAAAGTTATCTTTAAAAAATACAAAAATAAACCTGACCCACAGAGGGATCGTCTCTGGTGGCTTCTGTTTCACAGAGGGCTTGAGTTGAATGTGTTTCTGGTGGAAAGTTGTCTATGATTGCTAATGTCATTCCTGAGGAATTTACTGAAGTGACTCTAAGGTGTGAAGTGGAAGGTAAGAGGTTGGGATTCTTTGTGTAGCAGCTTGGGATGGTGAGGCTCCCGCTGCCAGGAATTCATCTGGCTTCAGCTTCCTCAGAAGTTTCCTAGAGGTTAACTCCTTGTGCTCTAACTCCTTGTGCTCTAACTCCTTGTGCTCTCACAGCTCTAGGACCTTTCTTCAAAACATGCCAATGAACACCTTCAAGGAAGGAATATTAATTAATCAGGCAACTGACTGTCACAGACAGGACCTCTGAGCAGGAGCCCTTCATCTAATTCATTTCACTCTAAATTGTGATTTTCAGAGGTGCTTTTGTGGTGACTCTTTGGGAAGGTGGAAGTTCTGCTCTTCTGACAGCAACCCATCTAGTAGCTTTGGGATATGTAGATTGCTCCGTTATTCCTTCTCTTCGACCTCTACTCTGCCCTGGTCAGATCCCACCTAGAGTATTGTGTCCAGTTCTGGGCTTCCTGGCATAAAAAATACAGGGATCTCCTGGAGAGAGAGTCCAGAGGAGGCTACGGAGATGATTAAAGGCCTGGAGCATCTTCCCTATGAGGAAAGGCTGAGGGAGCTGGGGCTGTTCAGCCTGGAGAAAAGAAGGCTGAGAGGGGATCTGATCAATGGTTATTGATATCTCAAGTGTGGGACACAGGGGGAAATGGCCAGCCTCTTCTCAGTGTCTGTGAGGACAGGACAAGGGGTGATGGCCTCAAGTTGGAGCACAGGGAGTTCCACACCAATATGTGGAAGAACTTCTTCATGGTGAGGGTGAGGGAGCCCTGGGACAGGCTGTCCAGAGGGGTGTGGAGTCTCCTTCTCCGGAGATATTCCAGCCCTGTCTGGATGCCGACCTGTGTGACCTGTCCTAGGGACCCTGCTTTGGCAGGAGGGTTGAACCTGAAGATCTCTGGAGGTCCTTTCCACCCCGTATGATTCTGTGATTCTGTGATAATGCAGAACTGTGAAGTGGTGATAGACATCCCAGAGCCTGTGGCTTGAGAGGAAAGTGAGATTGCAGCCCCAGCTTGGTGGTGTGGGCAGTTGGTACCTTCTCAAGGCCACCAGCCAAGGATGATGTTTGGTGGTCATGTTCTCCTCAAGTTTTTCTATCAGCCCATGGCTTCTGCTGTGACATTTTTCAGAGCCTTTCTCCTGGTTGTACAAGGCACCTTCTGCATTTTGTTTTGTTTTCTCCTTCTGTCCTAGGCAGGTTCAGGTAGGATTACCTTGTACCTTTCCTTTCCTGCTCTTAGCCTGAATTTCCCTTTTATTCCTTGGCTCTTGCTGAGCTCTAGAGCGAGCGGGAAGCGCTCCAGAAGGAAGAGCTGCAGGTGTCTCTGTTGGTTTCCGCTGTGTGACAGGAGTTGCTGAGGTGAAGCTGAGCTCCTCTCTGCAAGTCAGGCTGCCTGCAGACAGCTGCTTGCAGCAAGGAAGATGAGTACAAGTAACGATGTCAGTCTCTGTTACAACAAAAATACTAAATTCCATTTGCTTTGGGTCTTTATTTTAGGTGAGGTTACACAGGAAAACTGCTAGAACATTTCTTCTCTTGCAGCAGAGGTTCAAACTACCAGTTAATTTCATTCTGAAACTACTTTCAGGGTGGTGTGTCAGCTTTCTGTTCTGTAGCCCAAGCTTGTTCCTTGCTGAAGTCTTCCTGTGCTGGTTAATAGAAAGCAGAAGAGTGCTTGCAGTGTCATAGAAACACGGATGAGGATTCACATGGAAAACTCTCAACTGTTGAGTTCAGATCCATGAAGAGTGAAGTAAAGCTGGAGCTGCTACTCAGAGGGGCTGCTAGAGTGATCAAGATAATTGTTAGCCCATCTTACTGAAAGCTGCTTAGAGGAGCTTCCTGTCCCTTAATCCAGCAGAGTGAAGGCTGAGGGACACCATGGCAGTTTGGTTTATTCTTTTGACTATCCCTATTTTTGGCTAGCACTGAGCACTGGCTGGGAGCCATCAGATTGTGTGTTGTGCCACCAGAAAGGTAAAAACTCATTACGTCCTCAGAGGTGTTTTTACAACCCCGTTACATTTGGGTTTTGTTGTTCATGGAATACTAAGGCTTGTACTATTCCTTAATGTGAAATATAAACCTTGTTCAGCCTCCAAAGAGGGGGGAGCACAAAAGATGATGGCTTGGGAGGGGTAGCAAAGCAGTTAACACTTCTCTAAGGTACCCCAGAAAGGAGAATGTTGTAGCACTCACTGCCTGGTAGATCGTCTTCCTTGGAGAGTTGCCTCTAGTGTGGCCCTTCCAGCTAATACATTGCTTTGGGCTGTTTGTTAGTAAATAAAGTTGGGTCTGTGTGAGTGAAAAGCTGCACAGGTAGCAGGCAACACATCCGCTTCGGTAGGAAGAGGACTCTACCCCAGGCAGGAGTGTGCTGTATCCCATTCTGGTGACCAGGCTGCAGTGAGATCAGCTGTGTTCTCAGCAGGACTGCTGCTCCGAGGGAGGGCAGGGCCAAGGCAGGAGATCTGGCTCTGCAGGCACCACAGGCAGTTCAGCTGTAGCTGGGTTCTGGCGGGGAACGAGCAGATGTGCAGATAGATAATCTTGTCCTTTGATTAGAGCTCTGCATTGTGTGTTTGTAGGGCAGCAGGTAAGCTGATCGACCTACCAGCACCCGTCACTCCCAGTCCATCGTGGTGTTTCCAGACTTCACTGAGATGCTATTGATACGGGGACCGATGGCTTCCCTGCGCTGCAGTAGGCTTGGTGGCTTCAGGAATGTCTGAGAGATGTTTTAAGTCCAGCTGGGTGGGCAGTTAAAGCAAGGATTTGGGTCAATACCTACCTAAAAAACAGTACATACAGAATCACAAGGTTGGAAAAGACCTTTAAGATCATCAAGTCAAACCGTTACTGCCCTGTGCTAAACCATCTCCCTGAGCACCTCATCTACCCTTTTTTCAAACACATCCAGGGAAGGTGACTCACCCCCTCCCTGGGCAGCCTGTTCCACATCCCCAAAACTCTTTCAGGGAAGAACTTTTCCCTCACATCTGCTCTGACCCTGCCCTGGCACAGCATGAGCCCATTGCCCCTTGTCCCGTCTCCTGTCCCCTGGCTGAAGAGACCATCATCCACCTCTCTGCACCCTCCTGTCAGGGCAGTGGAGGTGGGGAGAAGGTCTCCCCTCAGCCTCCTCTTCTCCAGGATGAACACCCCCAGCTCTCTCAGCTGCTCCTCAGAGGATTTGCCCTCCAGCCCCTTCCCCATCCTGGTTGCCCTTCTCTGGACTTGAGGACCTCAATGTCCTTCTTATGGTGAGGAGCCCTGGATACCTGGCAGATCAGAACCATCCATTTAGCAGTGTGCTCTGGGGATGATGTGGCACAGCAAAGTTACTTTTTCCAGCTGATCCTGCCTTTGCTGCTTGTGGTTTTGTCCTGATATTTGTATTAGAAAGCTATTGTTTTCCTTGCCTGAAAGACATTTTTCAGACCTAAAAACTGACCCTAGAGTTTGGAAACAGGAGTTCTGCTGGTGCAGGACTTAACATTCTGCTTGGCCTCACTGAACCCAGTAGCAGTAAGGCCAGGACACAGGAGGGTGCAGCGAGACCTGCCAGCGCTTGGCCTGATGCTGATGGAGCAGCAGCACCTGGCTGTGCCTGCCCCGGAGCTCTGAGCTCCGCTCCGGTGTGGAGGGAAGTGGTGACACTGGATGCTCTTAGTCATCATCCCTGATGGTTCTGAGGGTGTAAATACACCGTAATTTGGGAGAATGAAGCAGGCTTTTTAAGTGTGCTGTGCTAACAATGATAAAACAGTAGGCTGGTTATTTCTGATGAAGTTTCTGTGTAATTGTGACATTGTGCTTCCTCTGACTCATGCTGGTTTCAGGCAGCAAAGGTCTGCTGTCTTAAGGCCACGTTTGAGATGTACAGAAGCGAAGGCTGCAATCTGTCTCCTGTATCTCATGCAGCAAAGCACACATTTAACTCATTGGTTTCCAGCTTTATTGTTAGGATTTTGGGGCAGCATCCCTTACAGCTGCATGCTGCCTTGCTTTGTTCTTTGTGCAGGAATTCGGTGTCGCAGTGGCAGTGCCTGTTCAGTTCCCCCAGCAGGGTATGTGACTAGCTAGTCCTAATTGGAGCTGATGAACTCACAGTTTTTATTTTCCTATCTTCAACACTAATTCTTTAAAAATTAGCCTAATGACAGCACAGCAGAATGTTATCTGGCATATTAGCATCGTGTCTGGGGGGAGAATATTCCTGCTCCACCATCTGCTGGGAGAGGAACATCCATCTCCTTAGTGCCTTCCGCAGTGGATGGGAATTCTCACAGCAGCAATTGTGTGAAGCTGTCTAGGCTGGTCAGCACATGAAGTTACAACTCCTAGTTTGTGTTTTGGGGCAGATTTCCTCCCAGGTTTGCCTTGAACACGCCTGTTAATTCAGAGACTGTCGGTCTTCTATCAAATGCTTGTTTCTTGGTCTAATTCTATAGGCAGATAAATGTTGTCAGTGTTTTGAATTAACTACATTTATTGTCTCCCCCTCTGTTTATTACAGGTAGTAATACTTACCAATCCATTCACTCTTCCTCTGGATAGACAGAGCACTTGTGAGTAGCCAACCTGAGCGCTCCTTACCTTGGGTGGCAATAATTTCCTTTCAGAGCAAACTAATTACCACCATGTCACACTTTATCTCATGATAAATTAGCATTGCTGCTGTTATCTTGTCTGTGAGGTTGTGGATTGTCAGTTGCCCTGAAATAACAATGAGGGGCACAGGAAGTGCTCAGCTGAAAAACAGGAGTTTCTCCTTAGGAAGCTTACAGGGAAAATCCACATCGCTTCACCATGAGGCTGTGTTTCTGTTGGAAGCTGTGGGTTACAGCCTGCTCTACAGCTAATTGATGGCCACACAGAGAAACTGTCAGTGTCTGAAAAAACCCAGTAAAGACCAGAGGGAAATACAGCGTCTTAATAATTCTGATACCACTTTGTGCACGGTGACTGCACTGAGGTTCTTCATGGTGTTAGTTGTGAGCGAGTACCTCTTCATAGAATCAGAGAATGGTCTGGGTTGGGAGGGACCCCAAGGATCACACAGCTCCAACCCCCTGCCACAGGCAGGGACACCAACCTCCAGGGCTGGAGCTACACAAGGTTGCCCAGGGCCCCATCCAACCTGGCCTTGAACACCCCCAGGGATGGGGCACCCACCCCCTCTCTGGGCAGCCTGTTCCATCACCTCACCACTCTCTGTAAAGAACTTCCCCCTAATATCTAATTTAACCCTTCCTTCCTTTAGCTTTAACCCATCCCCCTTGTCCTGCCAGTCTCTACCCTTTTAACAAGCTGATTCCCCTGCTGTTTCTCTGCTCCCTTCAGGGACTGAAGGCTGCACTGAGGTCCCCCTGCAGCCTTCTCTTCTCCAGGCTGAACTCAGCTCCCTCAGCCTCTCTTCATAGAGGAGCTGCTCCAGCCCTCTGAGCATCTTTGTGACTTCTTCACTGCCTTCCTTTAGTCTTCTACTTACCCTAACAAAAAGTTACATTTAGGAGGGGACCAAGTAGTCTGGAAAGCCTGACTTCAGTGGATGCTCTGAGGATGCAAAGCTTCACAGTGAGATTTACTCATCCCTTCTTTCCCCCCTCCCCTTCCTCCTTTCTCACTGAGTTTGGAAGAGTCTGTTTTGCTCCCTCATTATCCCTGGAGGTCTGACAAGACCCGTAATGACTCGCTCGTGCTGTATGTTTGCTTTGTGGTTGTTGATAGCTCATCTCTTAATGGACAAATATTTACAGTGTGAGCGGCTCAGCTTCTGCTGCTCCTCTGGCTGCGGGGAAGCCGAGAGCTGCCCAGGCCTTGGGCAGAGACCTGCTCCTCATCAGAACAGAGGGGCACTACCAGAGGGGCACTCCAAGCCCACGACAAATGGCCAGTCAGCAGTGTTCCACACTACTCAGAAAGCAGAAAATCCATCTGAGCGTGCTTCCCACCTACAGACCCCACTTAAGAGGCTGCCTGGAGGGCAAGGCTTTCTTTAGGAAATGAATAGCCATAGCAAAGCAGTTTGACTGCTTTATATTTATAAACCTGTGAGGAGCTAATGCTTTTCCACACTCTCTCATGCCTTTCTCCTCAAATAGAAATCGTTTCAGTATTTTAATGTGTTTTTTTTTGTTGCTGTTACTAGTGTGCAGCTTTATTTTTTATGAGAAGTGCAGTAAATATCACTAGAGGACAAGTGATAACTTCAGTGTAGCTTCGTTTCCACCCAAGGTATGGCTTGAATCTTGCTGTAACCAGCCCAGTGCAGCTGAGAGCCAGGACAGGTCTTGGCTAATTTGGACAACTTGGAAGAGCCAAAGTGTGTCACTGCTTCCCCCAGGACTGGAACATGGCAGGGAAAGTAAAGGATGAAAAAAATGAATGGGCTGCAGAATTGATGAAGAAGCATCTGAAACTTCAGTGTAGCTTATCAGGTGGCTTTGCTAGGCAGGAGGTCCATGGTCACACCAGGCTCTGGGTTTGTGACACAACCGTTCTGGTCCCCATGGGGCCTCAGAGACACAAATGGATTTGCTCTTTGGACAGACAGCGTTTCTCACATCTAAAGATGGAAAAGAATGAGTTTATTAGTTGACTCTATCTCCTCACTTGGTTGGCAGAAGATGTGAAGGTGGTTGAAGTGCTGCTCTTTGGAAGAATGTGCTTGATAATGCAGCATATAGATGATTTTGGTGGGTCTTTGCTTTCTACCTCAGACACAAAAGGGCACTGAAGACACCACATTGTCACATTTCCTTCCCCTGATCCTTTGAGAACCTATGGGTTTTGTAGACCAAAATTTTGGCTGGCTGAAGTGTGTGTTTGCCCAAGCCAGAGTGGCCCTGGAAAGTTGATGTGTTTCATTCCATGGGTTGCTAGTCTCCAAAGTTCTACTCAAAATAAAAAAATCTAATTAAGGGAATTGCTGCTGTTTTGGGAAAGGGGAGCATTGGTGTATATAGCATTTCTAGCTTCTAGACTGAAGGCTGGACAGATGAATTGACTGCTGTAGCGCAGGTCAGAATTGGAAACTCTGCTGACAGCAAATGTGCCCTTGACTTTACCCAGGCGCTGCCTGTGTCTGCTCTGGTCCTTGATCCTGCTTGCCTTTTGGAGAGCCATGTACAGCCTGTGGAGTGGAGGAGTGCAATAACATTTGTGCAGAGCTGGTTCTCTGCAGGTAAAGAGATGCCATCAGGCCATTGCTCACCATTGGTCCGTGGCCAGCACGGAGTCTGCATTAACGTGTCCCTCAGTTCTGAGTGTTTTAAACAGGTGATTCAGCTCCATTAAGTACACACTAAGCTGGGTTCAAACTGGTGCTACACTACTTCTAAAGTCTCTGAATCGAGAGATCCATAAAACCTTAGAAGCTCCTTGTTGGTTATTTTCAAACTGACTGTCCTGGTTTCAGTCAGGATAGAGTTAACTTCATTTGTAGCAGCTGATGGGATGCTGTGTTTGGGAGTTACAATGAAAGCAGTGCTGAGAACACCCTGATGTTCTTAGTTGCAGTCAGACAGTCAAGGACTTTCTCAGCTTCTTCCTATTTCTCTGTTCATGAGAAAGGAGGGGCGAAGCCAGGACAGGTGACCCAGATGGGCCAAAGAGAGTATTCCATGCCAATGACGTCCTGCCCAGGAGAACGGGGGGCTGAGGGGAGGAAGAAGAGGGGCGGTGGCGGGACGCGTGCTGCTTGGGGGGACGGTCGGGTTCCGGGACAGCTCTGGGTGGTACCTGAGTTGTGTGGGTCGGGGAGAAACTGCATTGGGGATCAAGAGTTTCATCTTCTTTTGCTCTAAAGTCCTGTTAGCATTGGTGTATTTGATCTTTCTGTTCTCTTAGTAAACTCTCCTTATCCCAACCCACGGGCCTCTTAGTTTCTTGGGTTTGGAGTTATTTGCCCTTCCTTTTCCCTTCCCTTGTTTCCCCCTTTTTCCCTCTTCCCCTGCTCTTTTACTTTAAGGAGCAGGCAGCTGTGTGGATCTCAGCCCACAGCCGGGGGGAAACCACGACACTGGCATAGAAGAGCACTGGGCTGAACCCCCACCTGACGAACATCCTTATCCCTGCAGGTGGCTGCGATCAACCCAAACCACCCACTTGCTCAGATGCCTTTGCCGCCGTCCATGAAGAACTGCATTCAGCTGGCGGCGTGTGAAGCCAGTGAGCTGCTGCCCATGATCCCTGATCTGCCAGCAGACCTTTTCACGTCATGCCTTACTACACCCATCAAAATCGCTCTGAGGTGGTGAGTATCTTCCCCGTTCTTGAAGCCAAATCCTGAATTAGTGTAGTTTGTCTGTTGAAATGATAGATTTGTTAATCCAAATGCTTCATCTAAACTAAACTTGCTCTGCAGTATTGAATTACAGGGTTGGAACTATCCATTTGGGATGGAGTTTTATTAATCGGAACTAGAAAGGTGAAAATATCATCGTCTACTTATTACATTTTAGGTTTCAGCTCAGTATCTGGGTTTGCTCAGATTAAGGGATTTACTGTTCTGGGAATCAAACATCTGTGTCTTCAGAGAGCAGCAATAGTCTGCAGTGCAATACAACTTGTGGTAAATTGTCCTTTGTCCCAATCAAATCCAAACACTGCGGTTGCTGTAAATAATACAGGAGCATTAAATAACGCTGGAGTGAAAGAAATTGAGCGATAAACCAAAGAAAGATCTTCTGGAATGACACATACCAAGTTAATTAGGCAGAAAGTTATAAAAGGCTTGCTACAGATAGCAGACACTTTCAAAGAGCAGTGTTTTTACCCCACAACACAGAGGATCCACACAACCATGTTGTAGAGGAGGACATGGTCAGCGTTCATACCCTGTACGTAGCTCTGTCGATTCAGTCCTGTTCGCACGTTTCACCCATCCTCTGGGTTATGTGTGGCTGGGAAGGAACCAGATGTTGTCTGGAGATACTCGTAGTAACTTACAATTCCTACACCTTCCTGGTGTATGTAAGCAACAAACTAAGCGAGTTCATTCGACCAGGTTCTGCTTTAGATCCATGGTGTCTTAGATTGGATGCCTTCTGCTGGTGTGAGGGACAGAGCACAGGACCTGTTTAATGTCCTGTCCTGGTTTTGATCTACTGAGCTCAGAGGTTATTTTGTTACAGGTGAGAGCTACAGCTTGTAAACCCTGGCAGAAGTCTTGGATAAGTTTCAGAAGCAGGGCAGAGAGAGCTTCAGTGCTGTTAGGAATATGTTTGAGAGAAGGTTTTGAGAGAGCTAATGAGAAAATGGACCAGGAGTCTGAAGTAAGGGGAGACTAGCCGAGGAATGGCAAACTTCTTTAGAAGCTAGGCAGGTGTGTGGTGCTCTTGGGGCTTTAAAATCCTTTTCAGGTTTCTTTTTCCCCCTCCTCTTGTAAAACAAGGTTGTTTTGCTAAGATACCAGCCTGGTTGCTATCCTAACCACTCACCAAAACTCAGGAGTGAGCCTGCTGATTAGCCTGAGACATTTAATCGCCTCTAATCCTTGGGGAATGCTGTGCTTCCCTTCTGGGACAGGTGAAAGGAGAGAGGAGGTTAGCTTCCAGTCTAGCTGCTGCTGTGACAGCTCCTCACTGCCTGGATGTGGAGCTTTGCCACCCTGCTCTTGCCGATGCTGATGCAGCAGTAGGTTAGCTCTGAACTCTGCTGGCTGTTTGAAAATGCTGAAGCTGCCAGCACAAATCCTTCTCTTTAACAGCTGAAGAAAGTTACTATGCGGCAAAATTCCTTCAGGGGAACTCTGAGAAATCCTGTGCTTTATAACCAGGGACAAGATGGTTGCAGGGAACTACTTTTATCAGATGGCTGCTATCCAGATGTGAAGGGGTTTAGGTTGCTGCTGGTTTTATCTGCGGGTAAAGACTGAAATTTAAGCGACCGTTCCTCCTGATGAGCTGCAGGCTAGCAGCAGATGACAATGAATGCAACTTGGTAAATACAAGTGATGTTCTTTTAAAAAATTACTCATTGAATGGAGTCCAAAGCCAATAAATAACCCCAAAAGCAACAAAACGCTGTGAGAGGAGATGGGGGAACACCAGCAAGGCTGGCAGTTACCCTGAATGACTCCTTGGTGCACATGTGTATTGAGCCAATGCCCTCAGGGCACAGGGACACCACTTAATTGGTTTCAGTCATTCATAAAACTCTCTGTGGGAGCCCCTAGCATGGGCACAGATGCCTGTTGAAGCTGATCTAGTTTGTGGTGAACTGAAGCTTCATACGTGAAGTGAAAGCGCTTGGTGCTGGGACTTGGGTTCTCCTTCCCTTGCGGGTAGCAGAACAGCACTTCACAGTCAGGGCCATAGTTAAAGTGAAAATGCTGAAGCTCTGTAAAAGAGTTGTGGGGTTTTGGGGTTATTTGGAAGGAAGTCTTCTCCAAACATACAGAGTGCTTCCATGACAGCAGTTAATGCACAGTTTATATATACTGAGAAAGGGGTTTTGGGTACTGTCATCTGTTGAGGAATTTTCTGTTCCTTCATCTCCGTGGCTGAGGGCAGCTCAGGGCAGGCTCTCAAGCAGAGCTGGGAGATGCTGGGAGTCAGGTCTCCTTTGTGCTTGACAGGAAACAGGGTGATAAAAATCCGGCTCAGGAAGGATTTACAAGGTTCACCTCAGCTGTTGGTGGGTTGGTGCTGGTAGGTGCCATGTCAACTCCTGGTAGTAAAGCAGTTCCTACTACATGTAATCCAATGATTATCTGTGTTGCATACTGCATGGAAAAGCGTCTCCTCTCTTCTGTGGTGAAGATTATGCTGCTTTCATGTTCCCTGTTGATTGGCATTATTGCAGTTTTGTCTTTCTCCATGCAAGCCCTGTAAATAATCAGTGCTGGCTTGTGGAGCGTTGTTACTCCGTGCTGTGTAACGTAACTCGTGCGGAGCCAGACCCGCTCCTGCATTCCAGCTGTGTGAGTCCCTCCACACACCTTGGTGTCCTAAAGCAGGCAGTTACAAAATTAACTTTTATCATTAAAGCTTCTCTTCTACCTTGTGCTGCCTGAAGCCCTCAGAATGCCTTTTGAGAGAGCATGGGGTAGATGAGTGGACAGTGAGGTGGGTTGGGAACTGGCTGTCGAACTGAGCCCAGAGGGTTGTGATTGGTGGAGCAGAGTCTGACTGGAGGCCTGTGACTAGTGGTGTTCCCCAGGGCTCAGGGTTGGGTCCAGTCCTGTTTAACATCTTCATTGATGACCTTGATGAGGGAATAGCATCCACCCTCAGCAAGCACGCCGATGATACAAAGCTGGGAGGAGTGGCTGACACGCAGTGTTCCTGCGCTGCCATCCAGAGAGACCTGGACAGGCTGGAGAGCTGGGCAGGGAGAGACCAGATGAGGTTCAACAAAAGCAAGTGTAAAGTCTTGCACCTGGGAAGGAACAGCTGTTTGTTTCAGTACAGGCTGGGGGGTGACCTGCTGGAGAATAGGTCTATGGAGAAGGACCTGGGGGTCCTGGTTGATGACAGGGTGGCCATGAGCCAGCAGTGTGTCCTGGGGGCTGAGAGAGACAATGGGATCCTGGGGGCATCAGCAGGAGTGTGGGCAGCAGGTCACAGGAGGGGATCCTCCCCTCTGCTCTGCCCTGGTCAGGCCCCACCTGGAGTGTTGTGTCCAGTGCTGGGCTCCCTGTTATAAAAAGGACAGGGATCTCCTGGAGAGAGTCCAAAGAAAGGCTACAAAGATGATTAAGGGCCTGGAGCATCTCCCCTGTGAGGAAAGGCTGAGGGAGCTGGGGCTGTTCAGCCTGGAGAAGAGAAGACTAAGGGGAGACCTTATTAATGTCTATAATTATCTTAAGCGTGGGATGCAGGGGGAAATGGGCAGCCCCTTTTCAGTGTCTGTGGGGACAGGACAAGGGGCAATGGCTGCAAGTTGGAGCAGAGGAAGTTCTGCACCAACATGGGGAAGAACTTTTTCACAGTGAGGGTGACAGAGCACTGGAACCGGCTACCTAGGGAGGTGGTGGAGTCTCCTTCTCTGGAGACATTCAAGACCTGTCTGGACATCGACCTGTGGAATATGAGCTGGGGAGCTGCTTTGGCAGGGGGGTTGGACCCGATGATCTCTGGAGGTCCCTTCCAACCCCTACAATTCTGTGATTCTGTGAATAAAGCAGACCCAGAACCTTGCAGAGTGGCTTTTGAAACATAATGTTTTTTGCAATCCTGGCCTGACAAGCTAATGAGATTTCATATACTGAATTTATAGGCAAATAAAATGTTGATGAATAAACATCTACCCATCCCATTTTGTGCTCTGTATTGGAAGTAAACAACTGATGGACAAAATGACTTATCAGATGGGGTTGCAGCTGCATCTGCTTCAGTCTAATTTCAGGGGAAGAAAAATGGAAGCTGGTAGGAGAAGCGCAGGTCCGTGTGTCCTTCCCAGCGTGGTGCACGCGGCTCTCGATGACAGCCTGACAATTCCAGGAATCCCCTGTATGAATCCTGGCTGACTCCATGCTGATTATCTTCATGTGCAGTGACTGCTCCGAGCTGCGTGTTCTGGCTATATGGTGTTACTATATATAGCTCTATATGAGGCAAGCTTAAAGATAAGCCATGGGGACCGTTAATCTTGACTGAGAGGCACTAATCAGGAGGTGGATGCAGAAACACACAGAAATCTGGGTGTTTGGGGCTCTCTTACGCAGATCTGCGTCTCCCGCGCTGTCTGAAGCAGGAAGCAGCAGTAGTGGAGGTTGTGAGCAGTAGTGCATCATCCCCTGGTCCTGGCACCAGTCCCTTACGACGTAAACAAGCTACGATTCCATTTCCAATGTTCCACGTCAGGAAGAAAGGCTCTGCTTGTCTCTAGTGCTGCGGTGCTTTGAGCCATGAAGTTCCACTCTGTCCTGGTTTCAGTCAGGATAGAGTTAACTTCATTTGTAGCAGCCGATGGAATGCTGTGTTTGGGAGTTACAATGAAAGCAGTGCTGAGAACACCCTGATGTTCTTAGTTGCAGTCAGACAGTCAAGGACTTTCTCAGCTTCTTCCTATTTCTCCATTCAGGAGAAAGGAGGGGCGAAGCCAGGACAGGTGACCCAGATGGGCCAAAGAGAGTATTCCATGCCAATGACGTCCTGCCCAGGAGAACGGGGGGCTGAGGGGAGGAAGAAGAGGGGCGGTGGCGGGACGCGTGCTGCTTGGGGGGACGGTCGGGTTCCGGGACAGCTCTGGGTGGTACCTGAGTTGTGTGGGTCGGGGAGAAACTGCATTGGGGATCAAGAGTTTCATCTTCTTTTGCTCTAAAGTCCTGTTAGCATTGGGATATTTGATCTTTCTGTTCTCTTAGTGAACTCTCCTTATCCCAACCCATGGGCCTCTTAGTTTCTTGGGTTTGGAGTTATTTGCCCCTTCCTTTTCCCTTCCCTTGTTTCCCCCTTTTTCCCTCTTCCCCTGCTCTTTTACTTTAAGGAGCAGGCAGCTGCGTGGATCTCGGCCCACAGCCGGGGGAAAACCACGACACACTCATAAAGCAGTAACAGGGCTCTGTAGAAGTGCTGGAAAACCCCTGAACTCAAGAAGAAACAAAACAGTGGGGAACAGCCCAGACTTGGGAATTTGGTGCCTCAGAACCCAACTGCAGTGTGTGGCCAAAAGCTTGGCCCATGGCAGCTGGTTTTATGTTGGGGCAATTACAATATGCATTTAAACACACCACACACACACACCCCCCCCCAATGTACTTATTTTTCACTTCAGCTTGAAAATTTGGGGGTTAATCAGGCCAGTCCTCTGTTTATTTAGTGAAATTAAACGTGGTTTCAAAATGCTTTCAAAAGGTTGAGCATTGTTCCCTGGATTTCTGGTTCTCCTCTCTCCTGCCTGGCAGGTATCAGTGCATTTACAGGCAGCTCTAACTAATTCACCCGATGGTTGGTGGTGATGACGCCAACCAGCACTGGAGACATCACGTTTGGATGGGGTGGAGGGGGTGCAGATACAGGGCAAGGAACATTTTGTTTACGGGTACATTTTCTTGGCAGTCAGAGGTTGTTAGAGAGGAAATGTGGCTGGTCTGCTCCTGGTTCAGCAGGGTTTTAATGAACTAATCTCCTTCACAACGTTCAGGGTAATTGTGGGTGCTTTGTAAAAGCAATAGTCTCACCAGCCCGGTGTATACGAGAGCGCTGAGCACTCGCTGCTTTACTCCTGTTCTGGTGCATGCTGAGCAGATCCATGGACAGGGCAGGAAGTGTGGGTTTGGATGTGGGTTTCCATGGGTCAAATCCAATCTGGTTTTATTTTGTGCTCTTTGAGGAGCCCTGAGCTCAAATACCTGAAATCAGAGTTTATTCAGGTGCTGCCCGCGCTGCAGTGCTGGCAGGTCCCTAAGGGTGGCTGAAACAGTGGCTGTGTAACACGTTTTGGGGTGCCCCTTGGAGGTGTGCCTGTCCTGCTAGTGGAGGCTTCTCACCTCATTTTTGCCTTGCCTGGCCCCAAGGAGACTGGCTGTGCCAAGCAGGGTTAGGGTGCTCATCCTTTCTTTACCATGTGTTGGCTGTGGTGCACAGTGCCATCCTGTTCATGTAAGAGCCTGGAAATGCTGCTGAGGGCGTGAGGTTGGGTCAAACCCCAGCTTGGCTGGGAGGTTTCCCAAGTCCCCCTCGGATGTGGTGAGAGGTGGAATGCTTCTTTCATTATAGAAAGCAAGTTTGTGAGGATATGGTGTGGCGCTGGCTCTGTGTGGGTCCTCTGACACATACGTTGTAATGGAGAGGGGTCAAATCACAGAGTCCTTCTGGTTGGAAAAGATCTTTAAGATCATAGAGTCCAACCACTAAACCATGCCCTGAGCACCACATCTGCATGTCTTCTGAATGCCCCTGGGGATACAGAGTCACTGAGGTGGGGTTGGAAAAGACCAAAGGCTGAGCAGAGGAGCTGGAAAGGCTTTTGGCATCCTGGATTTTGTGGGTGAGGGGTACTGTCCTGCTTGTTCTGCAACGCAGGGTGGGAAGAGACTTCATTTTTGCAGTCTCTGTGAGCATCTACTGTAGGGTTTGTAGCTAGCTTTGGGGCTCTCTTTTTAATGACAGCTGGGGCAGCCAGCAGAAGAGCAGCCTGGAGCCCCACTGAGGTTGTCAGAGCCTGTTGATCTGGGCGTAATGGGTGTCCTGCGGGCAGGGGATGCTGTGGGGAAACTGGGGGGCCCTTGAGATTTCAAAAATGGACTCTTCACATCCTGCCTTTGAGGAGGGAGCTGCTCTCCCCAACCAGGGAAGAGCCTTTTAGATGCGGATATCAGGGCTCTGGGGAAAGGAAGGGGCTCTGCTGCAGCTGTGAGTGCAGGACGTGGGTTTGTGAGCAGCCCAGCCCTCCTGTGCCGCTCTGCCTGTTCCCATGAGGGGTGCAGTGAGGGACTTTGGCATCAGCCAAGATGATGCTGATGGGTAAATTCATCATTAAATAGCAGAGTGGACTTGTGGGAATGTGGGCTGGCAACAGAGCACTCGCAGTGAGCTGGTCCTTTCTCACAGTGGGGGTCTTTCACGGGCTGGGGTCTCTTCCCTGATCCCTTGTTTCCCCCTCTGTCACAGAGCAGATCCCCACAGGTTTTGGAGGGGGAGTTTTATAGGGTCGGCAGCCCTGTTGCCTTTCCTCACACACTGGGGGTTTTGAGGCACAGCAGATGGTAGTGGCCAGGACTCCACTTTTCCCAGGGCCAGTGTTCCTTGAGGAGCAGCGTTTGTCGTGCTGAGGAAATGGAGTCAGCAGGTTTTTTAATTGAATAACTGAGGTGTTTGAACTTGACGCATCCCTCTGGTTCCCTCCCTTTCTCACTCTCCTGCCTGCAGCACCAAATCTCTTCAGGGGAAACCCAGCCAACGCTAATCATTATTCCAGAAGCATAAACCTCCTCAGCTCTTGTGTCGTCTTGCTCCTCCCTAGAGACCGTGCTGGATGACTGTGAGCCCTTTTCCACCCCGCTCTGTGTTGGAAAACTTGTCACCCCGACAGTTACAATATCCCAGTTTTGACACCTGACGATGGAAATCGCCGCATAATCATGAGTGTGACAAATATTGAGGGCCTTGTTTGATTCTTAGTGTGCTCTGGCAAAGTTTTCTACCCAAACACCATTTTAAAAGCAGGAGCAGTGTGATAAAGAGACCTCCTGCCACATTCTTTCCACAGAACCTTGTCTTTAAATATTCAATTAGTATGTTTTATCTCTATTCTCTTCTCTGCAGGTTCTGTATGCAGAAGAGCGTCAGGCTGGTTCCAGGAGTCACACTGGATTTAATAGAGAAGTAAGCCAATTTATTTTTTCCCCTCTTTTTTTCCTGTTGTTCTTAATTTCCTCATTATTTCTAGTGTTTCTCTTGTTTTTCTGCAAGGAAATTACTTTGGAAAGCTTTTTGCACAGTCTGTGCCTACAGTATTTGTCATTTCTTGCCTTCCTGTGAGCTGCTGGAATAAGCAGTGGCTATAAAAGGAGCAGCTGCTCGCAGAGAGGACTTACAGCTGCACTGGGGCTTTGCTCAGCTCACTCGGTTCAGAGTCCCATAGCTCCCATCTTGGACCAGCCAGAGAAATGGTGGCTGCAGGCACAAGTTGTGGCTGTGTTCCCAGGGCCCAGCGCTGAAGACCACGTGTCTGGCCCTGGGAGCACTGGTGGAGGAGCCGTGCTTGCACACCCCCTGTCCCCAAAAATGAGCTGATAAGAGAAAAAGACTTCACCAAAAATAGTTTGCCACTTCATCACTGTGCTGTCCTGCCAGGCTTTGTCTGGGAGTGTTGTTGTGTTTTGGACTTCACACCACCAAAATGTGTTATAATCCTTTTATCCAAGTAATATTTCAGCATAATTACTGGTTGTCAGATGCTGAGGCAGCCTGATGAACAACCACAGCTAATCTTGCAGTTCTGCTTCACTTTATACAAACAAGGTGGGCTTGGAGAAACCAGCCCTTGCCCACTGCAGCCTTCACAGCGTCTTAAGATTTAAAGTTAGTTGTTTTTAAAGGGAAGCCTATTGTAAAGTCAGGGCAGCAGGTGCTTTCAGGCCAGAGTTGTGGGCTCCCTGTGAGTGCATTCTGCATGCCTCGTTCTTGCAACGTTGCTGTGCATGGAAACTGTCCAGGGCTGCTTAGTTAAAGACCATTCTGATTACTGAGAAACTTCAACTCTAGAAATGCTGTTGTTGAGGTGAATTAGATGAAGCTCTTCTGACACTTGGATGTCCAGAGTCTGGGTATAGATGAAAACTAGACTGGAATTCACACTTCTTATCCAGATCCCTGTTCTTCTTATCCAGATCCCTGTTCTCCTAACCCTTTTTGGTTAGGAGAACAGGGATCTGGATAAGAAGTGTGAATTCCTAATAGAAATACATTCTCATACTTGGTTTTTAATAAGCTTTTGCATGGCATCACAAAGTGCAGTGATCATTCATTGCTCGTGCTGCCAGTAGCAGGTACCTGCTCTAGCAGAAGGAATGAGCTCAGATTGCATCAGCTAAAAATTCTTGTTCAGTTCTCGCTCTGGTAAATGACCCCATGTTAACCTGCATGGTTTACATTCAGATGGGGGTTAAAAATGCCTCTCAATGCCACCAACTCTTCAGATTTGGGAATGGTCAGGCTCATCAGTAGCATTTAGCTATTTAGTCATGCTAATTTTATAGGTGCAAATTTGATTATCCTGTCTCAGCTGGAGATGCTAAGCAATGGTTCATGTAAAGCTGTAGTACAGAAGCACTCTCCTCACCTCAATAACAATCACTTTTCAGTTTGAAACTCAAACAATAGAGACAGGACCCAAGCTGTCAACGGGAAGTGTTAGTTCAGCTTGTGGAGACCCAGCAGTCAAGGCAGGTCTGCCACTGGATACTGTTTTCTCTGGAAGCTGTTCTGAAAATGTGGTGGGTTTTGTTTTTCTTTTGGATTGAGGAGATGAGGAGCAGGAAGGACATCTACCTCTGGGACTGACTCAGAGGTGCCTAACAGGGATTAGGCATGCAGAGATCATAGAATCACAGGGGTAGGAAGGGACCTCCAGAGATCATAGGGTCCAACCCCCCCTGCCAAAGCAGCTCCTCAGCTCATATTGCACAGGTTGGTGTCCAGACGGGGCTGGAATCTCTCCAGAGAAGGAGACTCCACACCCCCCTGGGCAGCCTGTCCCAGGGCTCCCTCACCCTCACTGAGAAGAAGTTCTTCCCCATGTTGGTGTGGAACTCCCTGTGCTCCAACTTGCAGCCATTGCCCCTTGTCCTGTCCCCACAGACACTGAAAAGGGGCTGGCCATTTCCCCCCGCATCCCATACTGTTTATAAACATTAATCAGGTCCCCCCTTAGTCTTTTCTAGGCTGAACAGCCCCAGCTCCCTCAGCCTTTCCTCACAGGGGAGATGCTCCAGGCCCTTCAGCATCTCCACAGCCTCCTCTGGACTCTCTCCAGGAGATCCCTGTCCTTTTTATCCCAGGGAGCCCAGCACTGGACACAACACTCCAGGTGGGGCCCGAGCAGGGCAGAGCAGAGGGGGAGGATCCCCTCCTGTGACCTGCTGCCCACACTCCTCCTGATACCCCCCAGGATCCCACTGGCTGTCTCAGCCCCAGGGCACACTGCTGGCTCATGGCCAACCTGTCATCCACCAGGACCCCCAGGTCCTTCCATGGTCCTGAAGCAAAAAGCTCTGTGGCAGTGGAAGGTTTTGTGGTTCCCTGACTGCTGCTTAACAGGCAGAGCAAAGGGGCTGTTGGACAGCGAAGGTGAGCAGAAGCTCCTCCTGAACCCGCAGGCTCTTCCTCAGCATGCACTGCCGTCGCCTCAGGTCGCTGAATCAATGTGTTCCAGAACAATGACTGCATTATGTTAATTGCAATTAACATACTGCTGCAAGAGTGTAGCTAATCAAAGAACGTACAGCGAGGGTCAGTGAAGGTCTGAGCCAGGTAGCTCAAGACTTGGCTTCACTGAGCGCTTGGATGAGCTGCTGAGGGTTTGGTGCTCTTGAAGAAACAGTTTATTGGTTAAAAAATAGAATTTTCTTCAGTATTCTTAATTCTTGTTAATAGCAGCACAGCACACGAGCAGCCTTTAAAGGCTGTCATCGTGGAAAGCGTGCCAGGAGGAGGTTCCTGTGGCTCTCAAATATTTAAGCCTCATCATCTTAGTCTGCTACATATATCAATTACCAAAAGCACATGGTTTTTATTACAGTCTAGAGATAGGCCTAGAATGCTTCCTGGATTGCCTCTCTGTGTGTTGTAATTTATAATTTAGTTGTCTTTAAAACTGGGGAAGGAGTTTATTTAGCAATTAAGCTGCAGACTTTGAGACTAAATTAGGCTGCACCTTCTTTGAAGGGCTCAGATTTCTAATTATCTAAGGCTAAACCAGCATCCTGACGCATAAACGTGCGGTGTGTCCTGATGTGTGTTTATGTTACAGATCTGAGACAAAGCCAAAATAATCCCTAGTTTAGAAATCAAGATATTTGCTGGAGCCAGACAGTGGAGTGTAAAGGAAAAAAGGAAGGGAGGTGAAGTCAGTGGAGTGCTGGGCGTTGAGGAACCTCTGGCTGCCACCTCGTAGGACTCAGCAGTGGCAGCAGGCGTTCCTGAGGCCTTGACTGGTCTTGTGCCAGATCACGAGCCGTCCTGGCAGCTGTTCTGGCACAACTTGTTGTGTGGCTGCTGAGCAAAGCAAGCTGGGGCTTTGTTCTGCTTCTGAAAAACTTGGGAAGACCTCTGAAGGAGTGGTTTCACTTGGTGTGAGGTGGGAACACGAAGCTGGGTGCCAGGAACCAGGGATGTACAAGGAATGCGTTGATCTCTCTTGCTGCTTTAGGGTGCCTCTCCTGAAATAGCACTCTCAGGAGAGCAGGAATGGTGTGGTGCTTCCCAGGGTCTGTTCTGCAGAGGGACCTGAGAGCTGCTCATGCTTCTGGTGAGGCCTCGCAGAAGACACTGGAGTGTGATAGCACCAATGGCTTCCACGGCCAGAAAGGAGCCTAGTCCCTTGGTGTCCAGGTTCTGGGGCAAGGGACCTTTCCCAGACATCAGCTCTGAGTCACATGGGCGGCAGCAGCAGCGTGGGAGAAATTCATCCTGTGGCAGTGGGTGCTGCTGCCGTTGCAAGAGCAGAACACCCATCTCCAGCCTGTCATTCCCCAGCACAGATCCCATCTATAAACATCACTAGAAATTACAAATTTGAGACTAAAATGAATTTTGTTTGCACTTTAGGTATTGTGGAATGTCACAGACTGGAAATTATTAATGTCTTAATGTTCATTGATTATTGATGAGTAATGGTTCGGTAGGAGCCAATTCAAAGATGAAGTAGGAAAAAGAAAATCCCTGGATACCACACAGCACAAGGAATGGAATTGGAGAGAAAGTCCAAATTATGCTGTAATCTATATAACAAATACCTTTGGTGCACGCTCTTGGAACGTAGCTCATCTGTTGCCTTCAGGATGGTAAATTGGAGGGCAGGCAAAGGACAGCAGCTGCTTAGGATCATAATTTTTTTCCCCAAGTGATCCCAGTAGCAAATAGGAGCCATTTGGGTCCCTTCCAGTAAATTTTTCTTTGCCAGGCTGGTATCTGTGAGCTGTGGCCGGAGAGATCCAGGTGAACATCGCCTGGGACTGGACCCAGGTGACCACGATCAGGCTGTGTGCATCGGGTCAGGGGGGAACACTGAGGGTTTCGCTGCCAGGGAGAGAGGGTATCGCTTTAGCACCCTCCCCTCCAAGGTTGACATGGACAGCAGCTTTTTGCTAACTCTGGAGTGAGCACAGTGATCTGGGAAGAGCTCGTGGTGTGGAAAGTCACTGGCAATGGTGGTTTGTTTGAAAAAGTCAGGAGGATAAAACCATCCAAGTGTGGTAACAAGTTCCTCACTTTGCCTGTGTTTAACTAGACAAATCTGTAAATGAGGCCAAAATCCTAAACTGCAGTTGTGTTTCCATTGAGACACCACGCTGCCTTCTAAAATACACTGACGCCTGGGGCAAGGGAGTCCTGCCTGAGCTGCTGGGGTTTGGGCTTGGCAGAAATCAGGGAGGTTCCTGACCTGATGGAGGATGAAAGAACCTGACCATTTTCTGCAGGGCTGTGTGGGGACAAGCACTATTGTGTGTTGGGCTGGTGACTCCGGGCGGCTGAAGGCAGGACAGTTCCCATGTTGACACAACCATGGTCTCTGAGGCTCCATGTGTGACCACAACTGCCAGAAGTGAGGATATCTTTGCAGATACTCCATCAACCTGTGCTGCAGCCTGGGGTTCTTTAAACTACACTCCTAGCTTTCCCCAGGCTCAGGGTAGGCTCTTCCAGTCCCTTTATTTTATTCTAGAAAATTCCAAGAAGGCGTTAGAGCATATTTGAGAATGTCTTTCCATACGTAGCAGGGATGCTGTAGGACAGCAGGGATGCTGTGCCACGCTGCCTCTTGGCGCTCGTTAGTGCTTGGGTTGAGGAAGATCTTTGCTTTCTGAAGATGTTATTCTGGAAAGTTTCTCTCCCATAATAAATCTGGTTTTACTGCGCTGGAGTATTTAATTTTATCACCGTTGTTACAGGGTATCAGTCTCTAGTGCAGGCAGAGCCTATTGTAAATACAAAGCCAAGATCATACTCAAAAGGATGGTTTTCATGGCAACACTTCTTTCACGTCGTTACATGGCAAGATGACAGGATTGAACACTGGTGCACAAAGCTTTACAGCGCTCTCAAACAAATAATTTAAGAACTTCAAATGTTTTGTCTTTCTCAAGTAGCTTTTGCCAAGGTTCCAGGAGCCCAGTCACAGCCTGCCTGGATCATCCATGTTGTTTTGTGATGAGGATGTGTTGTCTTGGAGCGTGTTAACGGTGGTGATCCTGTCTAAGCAGCTCTTGCCAGAGACATTTCCACAGCACACATCCTGCCTGCATTGCTGCTTTACCTTTTCACAGAATCACAGGGGTTGGAAGGGACCTCCAGAGATCATCAGGTCCAACCCCCTGCCAAAGCAGGGTCCCTAGGACAGGTCACACAGGTCGGTGTCCAGACAGGGCTGGAATATCTCCAGAGAAGGAAACTCCACACCCCCTGGGCAGCCTGTCCCAGGGCTCCCTCACCCTCACCAGGAAGTTCTTCTGCATATTGGTGTGGAACTCCCTGTGCTTCCTGTGTGGGATATACACGTTCCCTTTTTTTCCTGAAAGAGCAAAAAATTATACTTCAAATTTTATTGCTTTTTTTCCCCAAAATTAAAATTACCATGGATGTTTGTGGCAATGTGTCAGTGCCAAAGCATCTTGCTTTCTGAAGTCTCAGTCTGATGTTGCATAACCCAATGTGATATAATATATATCCCAAAAGCAGAGGTGATGATGGAACCTGTCCGAAGGGGAAACCTGGCGTCCTTTGAAGTCAACTCTTCCCCTGTAATTAAAGTGATTCATGGGATTTTGCTAAATTTCTGACAAGGACACCGATGGTTAACACCTAGCACGAGCTCTTTAGTGACCCTGACATTTTGTAGTCCTCGCTGTTCACAATAGACTGCCGTGATTTAGGTCTCTGTAAAGGCGTCTGTCAGGAAGTTGATGGAAGAAGCAATTCAGAATCCCAAGATGTTAAATTGCAGCGAGCAGCTGAGACAGCCTGCCCTTTTTTCCTTTTCTTCCCCTCCCTCAAAAGCAGTTTTTACAAATGAGATCTGCTTTGTCCTCACTGTCAGAGCCTCTCACCGATTGTCACAGTGTAGCGGGAGAAGTGATGCTGAGACGATAGCGATATTCCTCGTGGGATAAAAAGGCTTCCTGGAGCCTTGGGATGCTCTGGTTTGGTAGATGGGAATTGAGAGAAGTTCAGTTTAACAGGATGGATTTGGAAGAGCATGTTGTATGAGGGAAACGTACTCACCCCAAAACACTTTGTCTAAAAAATGACAGTAATTAATTAGTGTAGTGGGACTACAGAAATGGCAGAAGCAAAGTGACCTCTGCTTCTGTGAGAGACTTACCTGTGATTCCAGATCGGTCTTTGTAACTGAAGAAGCCAGTTGCTGCAGTGTCTCTCTTGTGCTTTTCCAGTATATGGTGCTGGTTACTTTCTGCAGGGCTGTGGTGAGGCTCCTGGCTGGGCTGGGGTTTCGGTCCATGGAGCTGGAACTCATTGGATGTGTGTCCTTGAGGGCTGGCTCTTCACTGTCCCCATCAGCAGAGTACAGCCAAATGCAACCCCAGAGTCAAGCATCACTCTTCTGTTGCCTTGGGAAGCTTACACTTCAGTTCCCAAAGAGGATTAAGATCAACTGTCATGAAGTGATACTGTGTTAAAAATCCCTCCCTTGGATCGCTCAGCTCGTCGTTGGAGTCTGACAGACCATCCTCCCATTTCTGGGATGCCAGTTGGAGTCATCCCATCCATGAACAGACGACTCGATGTTGTTACTGCCCTCTGCAGAATTACAGAGCTGCCTGGCCCCATGTTAACTGGCTGCTGAGTGTGGCACAGCAAGCAGCCCTACTGCTAGTCCCTCCTGATGCTGCTTTCTAGTAGTTCCTGTTCAAAACCTGAAAGCTGTGGGCAGCTCTGGACAGGTACCACCTTTCAGCCCCACGCTGGTCCTGTGCCGTTGGCGCCTAATGCACAGGTTCTCCAAGTGCTGAGCGGTGTTAAGCTTCACAGGGTTGGAGGTGGTACAGAATGAGCATCTTCCTGATGATGTGTGGGGGCAGGAAGAACATGAGCTCCCCTGATGCCACCCAAGGTGTACAAATGACATCCTGCTGATTTCTGCTGCTTGGCTGCTGTCCCTGCAAGTCAGCTGCATCTTCTGTGCATCCCGCAGTCAGCCTGGGGAAGGGCAGTTGTAGTGTGCACAGATGCCACACGCGCTTTAAAATCCAAATCAAAACCTAGACTGAGTCTTTTAAGTACAAAATCCAGGAAGCATATCTTGTTCCACAAAAAAAGCAGATTACTCAGGTCACAAGGAACTTCCAGGGTTGGGCTACTAGTAACAACTTTGGATTTCAGCCTTTCACTCCTGTGCTGTGCCATCCGTAGGGTGAGCGTGGCTCGCAGGTGGCACTGAGCAGAGACCTGAGTATGGAAACATACCTGTTGCTGTTTTCCCTGAAAACTGGCTTGGAAGTGGCCGTCAAATGGTTTAAGCTCAGCTTTTGACTTGCTAGGGAATCTCAGCAAGGATGGCTTTGGTTTCAAATTAATAGCATTCTGACTTCGGAGACGCTGCTATCCTGCTGCAGAGGGTGTTCTGCAATGCAAATATTGATGTGAAATCCTCACAAGAGCATTTGTGTGGCCTTGTGTTCCCTCTGCTTGCTCTGGGGGATCAGTTAACAAATGCTCTTTCAGGGATATATATTTTCCTCTGATACCAAGACAGACAGGAATTTTTCATGAGATGCTAATTTCTAGCTGGTTTAGAAGCTGTATTTATTCAGGGAAATACGTGTCATGTGAACCCACATGGAAATAATACTCCTATATATATCAGAAGAGTAAGTTGGCCTAGAGAAAGCTCTTACTTCATGTAGTTTGTTTTGATACTTGTGGCATTGGAAGCCTTGTTTTGGGAGGGAAGCTGGTGCGTTGGGATTAAACCCTAAGGATCTCTCACTGGGCTGGGTGCATTTTCCTGAAACTCCCCCGATGCTTTCCCAAGGGAATGAAGCTGTGCCAGGGTGCCAGGTTGTGTTTGTGCCCTCGAGTGTCTGAGCAGTAATACCACAGGACCAGGACCGAGTCTGTTGGTTTTGGGGTGGGGGAAGTTTTCTTCCTCTCTTCTTGCTTTGATAAGAAGCAAACAAGCATTAGAACTCGTGTTTAGGAAAGCAGATCAGGGCTGAGGCAGAAGCTGAGAGGTGTTGAAGCCACTTCTCTTCCTTTATGTAATGTTGTGCATACGTTGAGTCAGGGCAGACTGTCAGTCACTCGGTCCCATCAGTGACAGAAGCCACATTGCATGTTGGTCCTGTAGGTCCTTTGGCCCTCACGTCGCATTGCAGAGGAAGGAAAGCAGCAGGACATCTCCCTTCAGTTCCTGGACAAAATAAATTTGAGTGGCTTTTCCCAATGTAGGGAAGCACAGTCCTGGATCAGCCCAGCTCCTGGACCAGCAAGATTCCTGGCAGAGCAGCCTTGTGCTTCACACTTGTGCTTCTGACAGGCTGCTGTCTCTGGGGTACTGATGCTTGGAGTAACAAGAAACATTAAGCCCAAGGGAGACTGTTAGTGTGTCAGCTCTGAGCTTCTGTGTGTCTGAGGCTATGGAACCTCACCAGGTTACTCCTCTGAGGAGTCAGATGACTGGGGCTCCTTGAAGTGTGGATGCCTTGAACCTTAGAAAGATGGAGATTGAATTGCTTCCCTTTCTTTTCATGGTCAAGTGCTCTTCTTTCTCCACTTATGTAAAGTAGTTGGCGGCACCACGATTAGTCTGTCTTGGCAGTGTTCACCGCAGTCCTTGGCAGGGGGTGGGGGAGAATGATCTCCATACAATTCTCACTCTGAGACATTCATTCACTTTTGGGGATTTTAAAGCTTTTCTGTAGTTTGTATGTCCTGAGTTTAGCAGTTGAAATGAATGGCAAAACACTCCAGTACAAGCAGCCACCCTGTCTGTAGCAGACGTGTGTGCTCTGCGCTGGCCCTGCGTGTGAGTAGCTGGAACATGAGGTGAATCTTTGGGTCCTGGTTCTTCACGACCAGGCAGCACTGTGCAGCAGCAGGAGCTGTGATGTCCATGTGGCTGCACACAGAGCGTGCTTTCAAACTGTTCTGGGCTTTCTCACTGTTTAAGGAGTGACCACTGGGTTTCTTCTGGAAGTTGATGGCTCAGAAGTTCTTAGGCAGGGACCTTGGAGATTGTCAGCATACAGTTTTAATATAAACTGTATTTATTGTGAAATACTTTACCAAGAAGTGGGTAATGGATAAAGTGAAGTAGGGTGGCAGTTCTGAAGAACAAGCATTTCCATCACAGCTCCGGAATCGACACCATCTCTCTCATCTCTTCCCAGATGTTTTCCTTTAGCTCAGTTATTGTCCTTTATCTGGCAATTTATCTCACCAGTCAATTCAGATGGAGCAGATTTGGGGGAAGAGAGGTTTGTCTACCAATGTAAACTCTTGGTTACGAATGAAGGCTCTGGAATTGTTGGGGTTTGTGAGCCTTGAGTGAGGCTGAGAGGTGTGTGTGGGTATCCACACTTCAGGGGTTGCGATTGGAAACCTACTTGTGGTTCTTTTCCCCACTTGCAGGATTCCAGGAAGACTGAATGACAGGAGAACTCCCCTGGGAGAGCTGAACTGGATCTTCACCGCTATCACCGACACCATCGCCTGGAACGTCTTGCCTAGAGGTAAGACCGGGGCAGGCAAATCAAGGTTTCATCGGAGTTCAGTGGAGAAGGGTGAAGGGAAAGATAAATGAGACCCTGAAATGAGGAGAAGGTGAAGGCCTGGTGTTGAAAGGATGGATCAGGCTGGATCTCACGGCTAATTTGTGCTCTTTACCAGAAGCATTTCAGCAGCCTGATCATTGGAAACCAGGAAGCTTTTTCCTAGTGCTAACATGATTGCTTGAGCTTGAATAATTTCCTTTCCTAGAGTATTTGTAACGAGCAATCTGTTTTCCTCCAGCCTTTGTTAGTACCAGAAATAAAGGGCTTTTTCCTCTTCGCTGGTACGATGCTCTGTGTTTCCCATGAGCACCTTCATCCCATTTCCTTCCCTCTGTTCTGCTGGGAATTCCTTCTGCAGATCTGTAGCAGTTTTCCAGCTGTGCTCTATCTAGCCCCGAGTGCAATGTAAATCCTTCCAGGCCTCTGCAGAAGGCAGCACGTTTGCTGCCGTTCGGGGCCATTTTGGCTTCTTGGAAGCACATTGGTACTTAGCAGGTGTGTGGTTCTTCATTTGGTAGCACACTCAGGGCCTTTTCTCCCCCAGAAGTTTCCACAACCTCAGGGAGTCTGATTAAGTGAAACACCAAAAGAAGCATTTTATCCAGAAAAGGCAAACCCCAACCTGAGGTGGAAAGTTATGTTAACAGGGAGCAACTGCTCTGTTTGAAGGGAACTCAGAGGGCAGGTTTCATATCCTAGTTCTCATATCACATCACTGCAAAACTGCTGCAGGTTCTTTGTTAGTGGGATAAAATACTAACATACCTTTGCCTTTGAAATTATTTTTGCATGTTATCCAAGGTCCTCAAGCTAAAGGTAGGCATGTAGTAACCCATACCATCTCTTGGCAGATCTGTTCCAGAAGCTCTTCAGACAAGACCTGCTGGTGGCCAGCTTGTTCCGTAACTTTCTCTTGGCAGAGAGAATTATGAGGTCCTACAACTGCACCCCTGTCAGCAGCCCTCGTCTACCTCCAACGTACATGCACGCCATGTGGTAAGTCTCAGCTGACGGGTCACGCTCGACATGCAGCCGATGCCTTAAGGAGATATCACAGAATTGCAGGGGCTGGAAGGGACCTACAGAGATCATCGGGTCCAACCCCCTGCCAAAGCAGCTCCCCAGCTCGTATTGCACAGGTCGGTGTCCAGATGGGTCTGGAATATCTCCAGAGAAGGAGACTCCACATCCCTCTGGGCAGCCTGTCCCTCACTCTGTAAAAGTTCTTCCACGTGTTGGTGCAGAACTTCCTCTGCTCCAACTTGCAGCCATTGCCCCTTGTCCTGTCCCCACAGACACTGAAAAGGGGCTGGCCATTTCCCTCTGCATCCCACACTTAAGATATTTATAAATATTAATAAGGTTCCCCCTTAGTCTTCTTTTCTCCAGGCTGAACAGTCCCAGTTCACTCAACCTTTCCTCATAGGGGAGATTTCCAGCACTGTAGTCATGAAAGATGGTTACTACTTAAATCTATGTGGTGCTTTCCTGATTAAGTTGTTGGATCAGAGATGAAACAGCACGTGGCAGTGTAATACCCATCTCCAAATGTATTTCTTCTCCATGTGTACATAACTGTGATGTAATTCAGGAATACTGAGGCTTTGGGGCAGCCATGTAGTTGTTTGATCCAGGTAGCAAAGACAGTGGGCATCTGGTACCTTGATTTTCATGAGGTGAGGCCATCACCGGCGCCACGGGCGGGTGGGCAGTGCTGGGGGCCCACAGGAGCATTCTTAACTTGCCTTGTTGAAGCAGATGAAATCTTCTGCTGCAGAGTTTGTCTGCTTTTACTGCTGCTCTTAAGATGATGAATGGAAATGGAGGCAGCACAGTTCTCATAAAGCTCTTACACCTGGTGTGACTAGCAGACAAATGGTCCGTGAATAATAATAATAGAAATAATAATAACAGCAATAACAGAAGTGCTTGCTTTTGGGTTTTTTTTTATTCGGTGTGATTCAGATTAGAACAGAACAAAATTTGTCTGGGCACAAAGTGGTACAGTCAAGGAGCACAGATCCTGGAGACCTGGGTACCTTATGTCTGTATTTCCAGTTCCCTAGGGGACTGGAACTCATTCTTGCTGCCAGTGCATTAAAAGCTTGTGTTTCTGGTTTCCTGTGGGAGCCTGACTCCACTTGGCACTGCTGTTGCCATCCGAGTGCTGAACCCCAGGAATGAACCTGTAAGACCTGTGTGCGATCCTGTGTGTCTCTGCCTGGCACAGTGGCACCCTGGGCTCTGGGAACACCCTCGGTTCTCTGGATGTACTGTAGTTGTGCTGCAGAATGGAGCAGTGCAGGGCCCTGTGCTGTATGAGACCAGGGAGGGACAGGCTGAAGGAAGAGCTTTCAGCAGCAGGAGGGTGATGGAGAGGAGCTGGGAGGCAGAAATCCTTCCTGAGGAGGGTGAGGCCCTGGCACAGGTTGCCCAGAGAAGCTGGGGCTGCCCCTGGATCCCTGGCAGGGCTCAAGACCAGGTTGGATGGGGCTTTGGGCACCCTGGGCTAGAGGAGGGTTTCCCTACCTGTGGCAGGGGGACACTGAGGCGGGGTGAGGGCCCTGCACACCCAAACCAGTCTATGAACCCAATACCTTTGTAAAGCCCTTTGGGCCATACAGCAGGATAATGCCATTGCTGCAGTTCTTAGGTACCAGAAGAAGAAATTCTTGAAGAGAATTCACACACAGGGCTTTTTATCCTCATGAACTGCAAGCACAAGCAAAAGCAAAGAGTGAGGGAGCAGAGAATCCCTTGACACACTTTATTCAGTGTCCTCCAAAAAAACGTGCAGCTTGAAGCAAATCCAGTGGGGGGAAAATTCCACTTTTGTCAGAGGTGGCTCAGTTCATTATCAGGAACTTTTAGGAAGAACAGATTTAGAAACTAATTTAGGGCTCACTTAAATATTTTCCAAAAATAATCTGCACTCATCTATTGCCTTTCATTCAGGAATTTTCCAATGGATCCCTGATCTGAAACCTCCAAACCCATTTTACTGTTTTGATAAAGTAGGTGATGTGGCTGGAGGGCAGGAGACTTGGCCAGAGGAGGGATAGAAAGAACAGAAACTTCAAACCACCTGATTTGATGATTGTGTGGAGTCTACATCTGCCTTGTTACGAGGAGGGTGATACAGGTTTTGCTGATTGCTGCTTTATTGGGACTTGTCATGGATTTTCCATACCCAGTGTATCAAACAGTGGTTTAAGGAGCAAGTCCTGGCTGCCAGGTCCTCAGCTGTGGTTTGGTCTGCAAGTGGTGGGCAAGAACCTCCGAGGTTCTCCCCTGCCTTGTTATAAATGCGTTATTAATGCAAATAGTGGTGCTGGCACTGTCAGCCAGAGCTGCTGCTGCTCCTCCTCTCCTGTGTGCTTTTTGGGCTGTTCATTGGGTTGTTCGTGTTAGAACCTCCCCCTTTCACTGTCCCTGTGTAACCTGGTCCTGTGTGCCACCCCTGTGTGTTCCTGACTTGTGGTTTGGGTGATCACGTCCAGCCGAAGTGGCGGTGAGATGTTTTAGCTTCTCAGTACGTATATGCCTGTATCCTCCCCTCTTCCTTCTGGCTGCTCCTCTGCCCAGGCTGTGCTCCTCCATTCCCAAAGGCAATCTGAGATTACCAGGTTTCTCTGCTGTAAGGGACATGAGCCCTTCTGAACTCTCACAGCTGTGGTGGTGACTAAAAGTGGGATCACATGCCAATGTAATTCATATCCCAGCAGAAGGCTGCCTGGAGAAGCAGCTATTGCTGCATGTTAGTACATTCTTTGCACCATCTTTTGCAGAAGAGGTATAAGTAAATGTCAGAGTTTCACTGACTGTAGCAACATCCACACTGTCTCTTCTGCACTGGGCACACACCACCCTCATCTCCCTCCTCATCGCAGCAGCAGCCAATTTACGCCTGCAGTGCTCTGCACCAGCCTTGCAACTCCCTTCCTGGGAACATCTCACAGTCAGTGAGAGGGGAAAGAGCAGGAAGAGCTCTGGCCTCGCTGGCACAGCCGGGCTCCTGCTGTCAGAGATGCTGTTCCTGCTTCCCATGGGGCTGTCTGTGCCTGGGCAACAGCTCTGCCAGCTCCTGGACTGGGCCAGCGGAGTGCAGCTGGCTGTTGGAGGGCTGGCCAGGCGCTACAGAGCGTCCCTTACGCTCTGCTGAAGCATCGCTTTACCTCCTGAGTTGTTACACCTGCCCCTTTCCAGGCATTAAATCTGAACCATTTGCTCTTTATCTTTCTTCCTTAACTTGGCTCTGCTGATTGATAATTTCCTCTGAGCCACACACAGATATCTCAGGAGGTGAGGATTTGGCACAGCTCTAACAGAGTCACTGGGGCTGCTGGAGACAGGAGTTTCTATTCCTTTGGAAAACGACTTCATAAACTTTAGACTATTAAATTGTTCTAAGTCATCCCATGTGGAAGACCAATGGCACCTGTGAGTTATCCTTGTCACCCAAGCCGTTGAGGAAGAAGTGAAAACTTACTTTTCAAGGGACAGTTTGACCCCGAAGCTGTCCAACCTGTTATTTCACCAAGGGCACCGTGTTTAGGAGCCAGGAGCACCTGCCCTGTTTGGCAGGCTCAGACACTCTTCACTGACTCGAGGCGCTCTCACTCCTCTTGGCTTGTCTCAGTTTCCTCTTCCAGGCCGTTTGTTTGCATTTGGATGGTGCCTCACTCTGGGGGTTCTTGGCTGCTGCCAGCACCACAATAACACAAGTATTAATATTAATATCTATTGATTGAATGGCTTGGCCATTCAGCTTCCAGAGCCCTTCGTCTGTTGTGCAGTATGAGCAGGAGACCTGATGCTCCGTCAGCATCTTGATCTCTGTTGTGATGGATTATGGTTTACACGTTCCTGCTGGTGCCAGCAAGTTATATTCATGGCCTTTGAAAAGGACTAATAACGTGTTTGGAACTGGTTCCTAACATAGGTGATATGTTAAAACTGAAGTACCTTAATTGTGCTGCAATTTGTCCACAATGGAAATACCACAGGAGTGTATCCACCAGCCCTGACATTCTGGTTGAAACCAAGCTGTAACCACTGCAAATAAGATAAGTTTGAAATTCCAGCTGAAAAGAAAGCCATGATATAGCAATCCAGTTACAG
The DNA here is from genome assembly GCA_027925045.1 of Hypotaenidia okinawae. Classification (NCBI taxonomy): domain Eukaryota; kingdom Metazoa; phylum Chordata; class Aves; order Gruiformes; family Rallidae; genus Hypotaenidia; species Hypotaenidia okinawae. The sequence continues at coordinate 10,285,059 of BSDF01000018.1, read as the reverse complement.
GTATGAGAGGAGCTGGAGCCTTTGAGCACGGTGGGAGTGTTGTGGAACGGATGGGGGTCTGCTCAATGATTGCTTGGAGAAATGGGTCTCATTTAGCTCCACAGAAAGAGTTGGGATCTCAGCGGGAAGAAAGTGATTGTTGGAAAGGGCATTTGGAGCTGTTCGACGTTTGAAGGATTAGATTCATTCAGATTACACTGTTGGTTTAACCAGCTTTTTCTTGTGTCTCTGTGTTAAATGTCTCCAAGACTCATTAACGAACTGCAGATAATTTGGTGGAGAGAAATGCAGGACCAAAATAGCAAAGCACGTGCTGAAGTTGTGGCTAGAGCAGGGGAACGCACTGGGAGAGGTCTCACAGTTGCTCCAAAGCTTCATAGCAATAAATATTTCTTTAAAATTGCTGGGTCTGAGCAGCTCCCCACTGTGTCCCCTCAAGGAGGCTCCGGGAGTTTACGGTGTCACCGTGTAGCAGGTGAAGTTGGGTTGAAACCTGAATTCAATCAAACAGGTTGTGGAATGGTACTTGCAGAAAAAGCAAACATGACAAATCTTGCCCAACAACCTTGATAAAGCCTGAAATATTTAACAGTTCCAGGAATACGGTTCCAAACAAACAGATCCCTGGTGCCTGTGCCCCATGTCTATGGGTGGATTCAGCTTCTCTTTTGCTGCTCCTCAGCACGACTATCCCAGTAAGAAATACTGATATTTTCTGCAGTGCACTATACAAACTATTCCCAGAAGACAAGAGAACGTTAAAAGACATCAATAATGCATTATAAAAATGTGACATGAGAATTACAAGCATTAGGCATTGACTCAGCCCAGAAAATTGGAGCGTAAGAAAATCTGCCAGCTAACGATGGGTGTGTGGGTGAGGATCTCACATCTCTGGCACCAGGCTTCGTCTGTGCCCGTGAAGGATTCGGTGGGCTCCGTTTCTGAGTGGCTCCTGGGCTCGCACAGTAAAGCAGCCCTTGAGCAGGGCAGGGACTCTTGGCCCTCTGCTCTTTGGTTAAAAGTCCAAACTTCACAGGCACCTCTTGGAAACAAAGTCAAGGTGGCTGGAGGAAACAAGGTCTGGAGAAGTTCATACTGGATTATTGAAAGTTTAAACAGTCCTACCATAATGAAACTGATATTAGATGGAGGGAGGAGATAGATGGAGGCTGGGAGCAATGTGAATAGGCTAAGGAACACTGAGACTAAAACATAAAGAGAAATACAGGAGTGTTTCTGTCATGGGAGAAGAGCACGATGGAATTCAGGGGAGCTCCTTCTCTCTTCAGCTTTATTGTAGAGTTAGGGAGGAGGAATGCCCTTTTGCATTTAATTTTCCTATATTCTGAAGTGCTGCATCCCGTCCCAGGGTGACAGCTCACAGCTTGGTGGTGCTGAACCCAAGGATGGGTGCAGGCAGAGGGGCAGGTGGTTAAACAAAAGCAGTTTCTCACCTGTAACTGAGTCAGCCTTCAAACAAAGAGAGGATTTAACACCCATTCCTTTGGCATGTGTGTGGGAGGTGCACGAGACTGAGAATGTTTCCTCAGTAGTTGCACCTAAGGAGTCCCCCACCCTGTCTGTGACCCTTTCTTGAATGAGATTGCTTCACAGCATGGAGCAATCTGAAAGGTTTTTATCCCTTTTGAGGTTCCATACGGTTGACATTGCCAGGTCGTGACTAAGCATAAGGGTAAGTGATACAGCCAACCACACAGCACGGCTTTGCACTCATGGTTTGAGGGCTGGTGGGTAACCGAGCTCCTCTTCCCAGTCCTCCAGCCGCTGTGTCACACACCTTGGGTTTAGACCACATAGAAGCAGCCTCCTCCTGATAGCTGGTGTGGGGTGGAAATCCTTGAGGCTTGGTCCAGCTGGTCTCTGGAGGAGATCACTTGTAGCTGTGTCACTTGTACATACAGAGTGATTAAGACAACGTAGTATAAAACCCCCTTGTTAATGTGTTCTTTAGTAGCCAAATGTCATGGAGTTGAAACACTGCGATACCACAGTGGGTCACTGTCATGGTTTCCCCCCGGCTGTGGGCCGAGATCCACGCAGCTGCCTGCTCCTTAAAGTAAAAGAGCAGGGGAAGAGGGAAAAAGGGGGAAACAAGGGAAGGGAAAAGGAAGGGGCAAATAACTCCAAACCCAAGAAACTAAGAGGCCCGTGGGTTGGGATAAGGAGAGTTTACTAAGAGAACAGAAAGATCAAATATCCCAATGCTAACAGGACTTTAGAGCAAAAGAAGATGAAACTCTTGATCCCCAATGCAGTTTCTCCCCGACCCACACAACTCAGGTACCACCCAGAGCTGTCCCGGAACCCGACCGTCCCCCCAAGCAGCACGCGTCCCGCCACCGCCCCTCTTCTTCCTCCCCTCGGCCCCCCGTTCTCCTGGGCAGGATGTCATTGGCATGGAATACACTCTTTGGCCCATCTGGGTCACCTGTCCTGGCTTCGCCCCTCCTTTCTCCTGAATGGAGAAATAGGAAGAAGCTGAGAAAGTCCTTGACTGTCTGACTGCAACTAAGAACATCAGGGTGTTCTCAGCACTGCTTTCATTGTAACTCCCAAACACAGCATCCCATCAGCTGCTACAAATGAAGCTAACTCTATCCTGACTGAAACCAGGACAGTCACCACTCAGTTGGATGCATTGTAGCGTCACCTTGCCGCAGCTGGGAGAGCACAGGAAGGATGGGGCGATGCTGAAAGATCGCCAGCTCTTTCCATACCTAACATGGGGCAAACAAATCTTCCTCGGCGCTTCGCAAGCAGCAATCTTTGCAAAGAAGGAGGAGAGGTCCCCGACTCTTGGGCCAGCTTCATAAATCCTCTCTAGCATGCACTCCCACCCAGCCTTGCTGCTCGCTGCTCCCTAATTTATCTCTTGTTTGTGTGCTGGGGTGTAATATTAGTTTACCCGTGGCCCACCTCTCTGGTTCCCTCTGGCATATTAAAACAGTCAATCACTGCTCCTCCTCCCCACCACCTCACTTTGCCTGTAACAAGTATTTTCCCCTTCCCTTTCTCTTCACATGCCCTGTGGCATTACTCCTTTACCATTCATTGCTGGCTTGTTTGGAATCTTTTAATTACCTTAATGCCTGTTTTGCCAGTGCTGTGTAAGCTGTGCAGCAGCTCACCCGAGGGTTGTGCAGCCAAAAGCCTCCCAAGTTGCACAGAGCTGTTCTGAAGTCAGACACAGCGAAGTTTAACTCCAGGCTGTTGGCTCTGGGTCTTGTTGGGCAGGGAGGTTTCTGCTTCCTGCGAGCGGTGTTTTGAGCTGGAGCAGCATTGGAAGGATGGAGACTGGTTGGAAGATATGGAGTTGACATGAATCAGCAGCTCTCGATGAGAGAGCTCCTTGAGAGTAGCCTTGCTGAGAAGGACTTGGGGATTCTGGTAGACAAGAAACTTAACATGAGCCAGCAGTGGCTCTTGCAGCTCGGAAGGCCAATGGGATCCTGGGCTCCATCAGGAGAGGGGTGGCAGCAGGGACAGGGAGGGGATTGTCCCTCTCTGCTCTGCCCTTGTGAAGCCCCAGCTGGAGTCCTGTGTCCAGAGCTGGGGCCCCCAATACAAGAAAGATGTAGAACTGTTGGAGAGGGTTCAAAGGAGGGCCACGAGGATGATTAGAGGGCTGGAACACCTCCTGAACGAGGAGAGGCTGAGGGAGTTGGGCTGGGTCAGCCTGGAGAAGAGAAGACTGTGGGGGGACCTCATTGCAGCCTGCCAGCCCCTGAAGGGAGCAGAGACACAGGAGGGGAATCAGCTTGTTAAAGGGTAGAAAATGGCGGGACAAGGGGGAATGGACTAAAGCTAAAGGAAGGAAGGTTCAGATTAGATCTTAGGGGGAAGTTTTTTCACAGAGAGAGTGGTGAGGTGCTGGAACAGGCTGCCCAGAGAGGTGGTGGATGCCCCATCCCTGGAAGTGTTCATGGCCAGGTTGGATGGGGCCCTGGGCAACCTTGTGTAGATCCGGCCTGAGGTTGGTGTCCCTGCCTGTGGCAGGGGGTTGGAGCTCTGTGCTCCTTGGGGTCCCTTCCAACCCATGCCATTCTGTGATTCTGTGATAAGTGACAGAGTTGAGGTTGGCAGTTACTCGGTGACAAGGAGGAGTAGCCCTGGCTGTGTGACTACGTTGGTTTTTCATGGCCTGGTTTTAGAAGCATAAAAAGAGATTTTGTTTTAATCTTCTCAAATATCTTCTTCAATTTTCAGTTGTTCTTTTTGGTAACTCTCAAAACCTTGGAGATTGGAGCTTGCAGGGCTGCTTTGGACATTTTTATAGTGGTATTAGTGCTTTTTACCTAAAATGACTTTAAGGAGCTCAGCATCTTAGCTCTGCACCCCTGCAGCGTAATGACCTACGCAGGATCCTTCTAGAGGCAGCCAAAACAAGACTCATTGTCTCTGATCTCTAAACCATTTTCTCCCACGTAGTAAAACTGATCTCAGAGGCACCACATATCGACATTTCTCAACGTTTGAGTGAATTTCTTTGGGTGGAATTGCCCATTCCTCCAAGAAACCTGAAAGTCGGAAACCTTCATTCTTTGCTTGAAGTAAAATGATCTTTATGTTTCTCCTAATTGACTTTTGCCTCTGCCTCGACCAGGGATAAATCTCTCCCTCATCAGCTCTGTGTAAACATTTTGTCTCTAGCACGGGTCTTTATTGAGCATGTGGGAAGCATTTGTTGCCTGTGCTTTGATTATCTCTTGATTACCTCTTAATTATATTGGCAGCGTATTGTCAAGTGGAAGGTGAACGCTGTGAAGCAGAGGGACAGGGGCTGGGGCATCTAAAACACGATGCATCTCTTGAATCCATAGGGAAAAAGCCTTAGAGTTTTCTTTTTCCACCTAATTGGAGAGATTGGTTTCAGGTTGAGAACAGCTGCCAGTTAGGCTAATGGGATAGATTGCGCTTGGCGGTTGTTCTGATGAAGGCTTTGTTTGCCTCAAAACAGGGTGATTTAAGAACTTATTAGAGCAGGTAACTAAAATATGCTGTATTGATTATCACCTGTGGCCTTACATCTGTGAATGGCCCTAGGAGAAGAAAAATTGCTTAACCGATTGATGGTAATGCACGATGGCCACGAGCCACCGAGAGCAAATGTGTCCAGAGAGTAAATCAGTTTCTTTTGTGTTCAGAGCCCTTGGGAGCACACAAATTCGGATGTTAAAAGGAAAAGTGCCTGGAATGTCTATGGATAGAGGAGGGATAATTGTTTCTGGGATGAAAGTAGCCGTTTCACTTCTGTAGAGGTGTTTTAGGAACTCTGGAGACCAAATGAGTCTCTTTGAGTTTGGGAGCATTTGGAAGCAGCTGTTGGCATGTCTCCTTTGCGCTGGGTTCCTTGGCTGCTGTACGTAACGTGGGTGCTGCTACAACTGGGGCACTAGGATATGGAAGGAAGGTTTAAATTAGATGTTGTGGGGAAGTTTCTTACAGAGAGAGTGGTGAGGGGCTGGAACAGGCTGCCCAGAGAGGGGGTGGGTGCCACATCCCTGGGGGTGTTCAAGGCCAGGTTGGCTGGGGCCCTGGGCACCCTTGTGTAGCTCCAGGCCTGGAGGTTGGTGTCCCTGCCTGTGGCAGGTGGTTGGAGCTCTATGATCCTTGTGGTCCCTTCCAACCCAGACCAGTCTGATTCTATGATATGTAAGCCGCAGTACTTTACCCATTAAACAATGTTGGAGAGAAGTGTAAAAACTCCACTCTGTAACTATTTTTGTCTTCTCTGGCTTAGTGTGTGCCCCTCCATCCTTAGGCTGAGTCATGTCGAGTCAATCTTTGTCAAGCAGGTTGCCACGCAAACCCCAGCGCGGGGTTAGATTAATGGGGAGCGGGTTCGTTTCCTCAGCAGCGTGTGCGGCGACACGGTATCTGTGTCGAGGATGCAGGGAAGGGAATTAGTGCAGTGGTGTAGGTGTATCTCTGAGCTGTGAGTTGGAGGGCTTGTCAGCAGGAATGCATCTTCTGAGCTGATGTGCCTTCAGTACAGAGCCAGCGAGGGTTGGGATGCCTGTAGAGGTGTGTGCTGGAGGATGATGGGTTGGAGCTTAATCTAGGACTGAGTTCATTTTTCTAGTTAAAAATAAAACCCCAAATCACCCGGTTTTTTGCATGAGGATGGAGGGATAATGAGACTTGAGGTCACACTGGCTTCTTTCTGTGTTACAGAGGAGCAGTTTCTGCAAGGTTCAGCCAGGGATCTTTGACCTCACTCCCTTCGGCTGTGCAGGCTGATGGGATGCTGGACCAGACCCTCTTGCTGCTTCTCCAAATAGTTTTCATGTCACATCTGTCCTTCAAAAAAAAAGGGATTATTGAGCATTTCTAAGCCAGGCAGCACTGCTCTGTCCAGACACCTGTATGATGGGGAACTAAATTTACCTGGGGATTAATTACGGATAGCTGGTAATGACCTCTCTCCTCTTTCTCTAGGCAAGCGTGGGACCTTGCAGTTGATATTTGCCTTTCCCAGTTACCTACAATTATAGAGGAAGGAACTGCCTTTAGGGTAAGTTGGATAATACCTGGAAACATTGTTGAATCTGCCCAGTTTAACCTGTTATTGGGACCTCAGCTCTGCACATTGCTTTGGCTTGATAAGTCTTGTTGTGGGTTAAGGGTTTATATTTGGGGAGAACTGTGAATGTCTCCTCCCCTCACTTAGAGGAATGGGTTTAAAATCAGCTTCAAGCTCTTCACTCTTGCATGAGGTGTCTGGTACAGCCTCTTGGTGAGGAAGGAGCTCCATTACCAGCAGGCATGATGCCTGATTCCTGGCTCCCAAAGCCAGAGTGCTTGCCTGTGACTAATGGTGTTACCAGGAAAACCCCACTGGTCCAGCATGATTTTTGAACTGAGAAAACTTCAGAGCAGAAATCCTCTCTCAGTGGAGTTATTTGCAAATAAAGTGCAGGCTGAGGGTGTGTCCAAAGAGTTTCCATAGCCATGGTATCATTAATAGGAGTCACTGGGGGGGTTGTACTTCAGAGAGCAGAAAAATAACACTTTTAATATGATATTTGGCTTCAGTTCCTCTGGTCAGAATGGGGATTCCTTGACATTCCTTTGATGTTTCCTGCATGGAAGCCTGTAAACACTTAATTCCATTACAACCTCAGGTGCCTGTTCCAGCGCAGTGCTGGCTCTAATGTGATAGGAAGGGTTTAGCATTTTAGTTCTGGCACCAAACTTCCAGGAGGTTTTCTGGCTGTGCTGGCAGGGTGTCTCTGAGGACCAGTGTGCAGGAGGAGAGCTGTGAGTGCTGTCAGGGTGGGGGCTCATAAAGCTTGGAGCAGACAGACACCTGCTGATCGGTTCCTTGTGTTCTAATCAGCGTTTTGCCCTCAAACCTCTTGATTTGTGGCTGGCAAGAAGTGGTGTCTGTCAGAAGGATTGCTGCTGTTGGCTAGCACTAATCCTGGGAGAAATTTCAGTACCTAAAAGGGGTTACAGGAGAGATGAAGAGGGACTGGTTATCAGGGAGTGTAGTTCCAGTACCTAAAGGGGTTACAGGAGAGATGAAGAGGGACTGGTTATCAGGGAGTGTAGTGATAGGCCAAGGGGTGATGGCTTTAAGCCAAAGGAGGGCAGCTGGAGAGGGGCTGGGAGGCAGAAATCCTTCCCAGGGAGGGGAGAGGCCCTGGCACAGGGTGCCCAGAGAAGCTGGGGCTGCCCCTGGATCCCTGGAGAGGTTCAAGGCCAGGTTGGATGGGGCTTGATTGGGGTGTCCCTGCCCATGGCACCCCCAAACGATCACATCTCGTGGTGTATCATTCCACAGGGTCCCATCTTGTTAGAGTCACACTGTAGTTATGTCACAGGGATTTCAAAGCACACAATGTTTTCTCCACTTGCTTTCTCTGTCCCCAGCACCAGATTCCTTTAGGTCTAGAGATCCTCCCAGCCAGTGTCCTTTATATTTACTGGGTGCCATTCAGGTGTATTTTGCAAAGCAGCCTTTGATTCTGTTAATTATGGAAGCACAACTGCTGGGTATTAGCAGATACTGGGAGTTATCCCACTCCTCCCTGTCCTTCCTCATCCCCCCTGCCTTCGTAGGGCACTAGTGGGAGGTCTGCTAAATACTGTAGTACTTGTATGTTAACGTTTATGCTCCTTTACCCACACTGCCAGGGTGCCTCTAATTAAATTAGCAGATTCAGTATTGTAGGGAGATTTTCTGGGGCTTTTGTTTGCCTGTGTGAAGTGACCTGATGGTGTTGTGGGTGTCAGAAGTGATGGATAGCTAAATAAAAGGCTGGGATGGAAAACCTGATAAATAGGAGGCTGAGTTCTTACAGCCCAGACCAGACCAGTGCATCTGCATTGCCACCTGGTTGGAGAGGGTTATGGCAGCTGAGGATGACTGCGGTCTGACTGGACAGGTTTTCCTGGCTGTTGGGCTGTGTTCACCGTGGGCTGGCAGAGCAGCACTGTGCACTACAGGAGTGAACCCCCCTCTGCAGAGCCGATAAATCCGCTGCTGCTCTGCTCTGTCTGCTGCTCAGGTGGAAGAGGTTGGCCAGGTTTCCCTGAGCCCGCTCCTGATGTCCCTGCCTGTTCCTCCACCCTCCTTTCAAGCACGCACCAGGCAATGCCAGCACACTGAAAGCACATTGTATCTGGGCAGTCTTAGGGAAACGTTTATACATTTAAAAGCCCCCCAAAAAAACGTGTGTCAATGACAAAGGACAGGTTTTGGAAGCAAGAAGCCATAGAATCATAGAATCCCAGCCTGGTCTGGGTTGGAAGGGACCCCAAGGATCACAGAGCTCCAACCCCCTGCCACAGGCAGGGCCACCAACCTCCAGGCCTGGATCTACACAAGGTTGCCCAGGCCCCCATCCATGGGTCCCAAAGCTAATTGCTTCACTTCTGTTTTTTATTTGCTTTTTGTTTATTTATTTCACCCATCTCTGGTCCCTGTTCTTGCCCCAACAGCACAGTCCCTTCTTTGCGGAGCAGCTGACGGCTTTCCAGGTGTGGCTGACCATGGGTGTGGAGAACCGCAACCCCCCGGAGCAGCTCCCCATCGTTCTGCAGGTGAGCCTGGGGTGGGAACTGGCTGTAGGATGCTTGGGGCTTGCCTCCCCCTGCCCACCTTTGGGCACACAACTTACCTGGGCTCCTTCAGCGTTAATCAGAGCTGATTGCACATTTGCTAGACCTGTGTAGATGAAGACAAAGGACTTTTCTTGACCATACCTTTGCTCTCCATGGAGCAAAGCCTCCCACTACCATCCATTTGCACTTCAGACAGTATTAGGTTCTGCTGCCTCCTCTTCTGCTCCAGAGGAGCAAGGCTTCATCACAGAGTAGCACACCTTTGTTGTTTTTTCCTGTAGTATCCCCTTCTATTCTCAACTCTGCCAGGTTGAGGCTTTATCTTCTCTGTTTTCAAGCAAATAGAAGTTACTGCAGTGTAAATAGTTTGGAAGTGGCTTTTTATCTGTCTGGTACAGCCTGGAGAGCGTTCCCTTTAATGTGGTGCTGAAATTTTGCTGCAAGAACATAGAGACGAGTCTCTGAAGACCATGCCTGGAAGAGATGTGGAGATCTGGGCAGCATTTGCTCAGACTCTACAAAGTTGCTATGTATAAAGTAGAAGTAAATCTCAGAGAAACACAACGCCTCGTTTCAAATGATGTTTTATGGCAAGGCACATATTACAGCTGTCGCCTGCTCTTGCCCTCTCCTCCCCTGGAGTTTGTATCGACAGGAATATAAACCCTCATCAAGGTAGCTGTGGGCTCCTCTGCCAGGCAGCAGAAGTCTTTGTGATTAAAGGAGTGTTGTTCCAGTCACAAGGACGTGGAGTTTCTGTTACTAAACAGGAGAACACTCACCTTCCCTCTGCTACCTGCCAGCTTGGGCAGCACCACTGATGTCTGTAAGACCAAATCTGAATTCCCCTGAGCCAGCTGAACCCTGGTGAGCCCCTGGAGCAGCAGAGGTATGGTGGGTACTGGCAGAAGGCAAACTTCTGCTCCAGCACCAGCAGTGCTACATCCAGTGATGTCTTTGGCATGGAGGGCTCTGCAGGGCAGCGTTGTTATTTTTATAATTAAAGTGTATTACTTGTATAGTGGAATAAGATTGCTTGTTAACAGGTTTGAGATACTTTGAATTAGAGACCAAGCGATGCAGGGAGGGTGTTTCTGGCGCCTTTTGGGTGTTTCTTTGCTTGGACCCCTTGGGAGTGCTTAGGCTTGGCTGCTGTGGCCTGGCAAAGGTGGAGTCTGTTTTCCCATTTTGGATGTGCCCCCAGAGCCAGAAGTTATTTGAGTGTGAGTGCCAGGGCCATGACACCAGCCATTCAGAGCTTTGGTGTGTCCAGGACTGGGAAATGGCCTTTTGTAAACGGCCTTTTACTGACCTCAAGAAGTTGCTTTCCATGGCCAGTTCCTGCCTGCAGATGAGCACCAGCAGCTTCCTGGTGCAGCCGAGAGAGAAGTCATCAATGAGAAGCTGGCGTACACGCAGCCCGTGTGAGCCTGGGCAGCCCATGATGATCCTCGCGGTGGCTCCTCCCACCCTGCCACCTCTGGCACACACTATACAGAAGGCCATGGGGAAACCCCTTCCTCTGTCCTGCCCTTGTTAGGAGACTCCCATTCAAACACCCCACGTGTTGCTGTGGGTTGTTTCAGCCCAGGCCCAGCTTCCAGTGTGCCCATGTTCCTCTCACCACTTTCATCCCAAACAGCTGCCCTGGCTATTCCTGCACTGGGCACTGGTGAAGCACCTTGTTCATCCTGCCAGGTTCTGCGGTCAGTTTGTGGAACAGGCTGGTGCCAATGAGGGCAGGGTGGCCAAAATCCTTTCTTTTATGACCTGTCCTGAGAGCTGAACTCTGACATTCAGAGGTGAAACAATTAGAGCACTTAACACATCCTGTCATCTCCTGGGTTTTTCTCTGTGCAACTGGAGTATCCAGTGTCTGCTGTCCATGGGGTGAGACGTGATTTAGTTATTCTCCCATATGAGAAGTGATTTGATTTGAATATCCAGTGTGGGAAACCACCAAGAACAGGATGGAACAAGGAGGGAGCTGAATCGAGTCTCTTTCCCCACACCCGGTGCTGAGGGATGCTGCTTGGTTTGAACTGAGGATTAAGTGTTGCATTGCAATATCTTACGTCTGTTAAGGAGATTAAGTACTGAAAGTCTGTCTGTTAATATTTCACACCAGGGTAGGTATAAGCCAGTAAACTATCACCTCATTATCATCATCAGACTCTGTTTTAATGAGATTTTTATTAACGACTAATGTGACCTTTTGCTTCCCTCTTAAGTCTCTTACATCCATTTGCCAAGGAAAGCAAAGCCTCTTTTTCTGCTTCTGAGCTGTTTTGAGTAGAGGGAGGCTGGGCCCTTTCCCCAGCATCCAGCCCTTCCTGCAGGTCAGCCCTGTTCCTGCATCGCTGGGGAGAGGCCAGTGGTGCCACACTGGTGTCTGAGTCCCTGGGGCTGCCCCCATCCAGAGGAGACTTAGCAGAGAGCCCAGCTGGAGCAGTGCTGGGGGGACCAAGGATAACGGCATCCCTAGGAGAGCGCGTGTTTGTCTGCAGGAGCCTGGTGAAGCTGGGTGCTAGCGGGGGGCAGTAACCCACTGGTGATGCTGGTTTGGGTGGGGGGAAGTTTTCATCAGCCAGGGTTTGTCCTCCAGCTTTTTCCTTTGGTCCACTGAAAGCCATGTGAAGATCCTGGGGTCTTATGTGTGCTCTGCAGTCACTGGTCTATAGTAACCAATGTCCCTCTCCTCTGCAGGTGCTGCTGAGCCAGGTACATCGGCTGCGAGCACTGGACTTGCTGGGAAGATTTTTGGACCTGGGCCCCTGGGCAGTTAGCTTGGTGCGTGGATGTTACATATGGTCTTGTAAAAGTCTGATTTCTCCTTGTATAGGTGAAAAAAAAATGTTGATTTCTGGAAGAAGTGGAAAATATTCCACAGATTGAGAAATGAGCAGTGTCTCATGCCCTCTTCATGCACGTGAAATGGAGCGAGCATCCCTAAAACAAAAGTGCTTTGTATTAACCAAGAAGGCTGACAACCTGTTCGTTTGTATTACTACAGAGAGGATTTCCTTGGGAGTAGTTTAGTGTAAAATATTGGAAGGGACAAACCAGGAGGAAATATCTGGGACTAATAAGGTTTGTCATGTAAAATAAATAACAAAACAACAAAAAAAGCACTTATCTGCGCTGGGCTTACTGGCTGCAGCATTTTCTTCTCCTCCTTTGTCTGTTTGGTCTCTGGATTTTATAAGCTCTTCTAAGAGGCAGCAGCTGCCTTCTGCATTTTGGAAAGTGGCTAGCACAGCGTGGGTAATAAATAAGAATTAAACAGAGGAGCAGTTTAAAACACCCCGGTAAATGCGGCTATTTGTTGGTAATGGAGATGGAGACAAACCACCAGCTGGTCGTGGAACAGCTCTATGAGGGGGTGTTTGAGTGGTTTTCTATACCTTCCTTTCCCATCTTAGCCAAGAGTCCCTTCTGCACACTGCTGGGCACAGCTTGGCCCTCAGGGGTAGGAAGGTGGGGTGTGTTAAAGGCGATTCTGAGCCCTCCTTCCCTGAGGATCAAAGCCCAGCAGGGGGTCAGCCACAGCTGCCCTTCCCTGGGTCATGAGGCTCATTGGGGGCATCGATGGGTGGTGCTCAGCTGCTGCTGGTTGTGGAGGGGGTACCCCTGGGAGCCCAGTGCTGCACATCCAATCCCTTGCCATACATTTCCTTTACATTGCTCTTTGGGAAGGGCATCAGCAACCACAGTGGGATCCTCAGAGGCTTCACGTGTGGCATGTCCTCTTGTGAGCAGTGTCTAATCCTGTGGAAAAGGCCTGGTGACAAGGCCCGTGTGAGGCAAGAAGCCTGTTTAATTCCCAGTGGGAAGGCTGGAATTGCTGAGCCTGTGCAGTGTGGTTACTTGTGAGAGCCCCATCTGAGGGGAGCCCTGCAGACCACGAGGCATTAAGCACCACAGGCTGCCAGGAGTGGAAGGGAGCACGAGGTTAACTCTGAGTCTTCGTGGACTGAATGAGTCTGGAAATACCTGGTGACATCTGAGATTAAACCGAGCTCTAGACAGATAGGCAGGGATGGAATTGTTTTGTACCAGATTTCTCCTCTGTGGTTAACTGTGTTGCAGGGCTGGGTCCTGCCTGGCTTGGTGCTGCCTCTGCAGTCCAGCCGAGCCCTTCACCTGCCTTTGCTTTTCTCTCTGGCTCCCCAGGCCCTGTCTGTTGGCATTTTCCCATATGTGCTGAAGCTGCTGCAAAGTTCAGCTCGTGAGCTGAGACCGCTCCTTGTCTTCATCTGGGCCAAAATCCTGGCAGTGGACAGTGTGAGTACTCCTGAACTTGGCTGTTTCTTCAGGTTTCCAGCACTGTGCCTCCCCCTCCCCGTTTGCTTTATCCCCTTGCTTTGGAATGGAGACTTTCTCCTGAGGCACGTCAAAAAGAGCCATGACCAGCGCATTGTCTCAGCCATTTATCCCCCTGTGTGGAAAGCTGGCTTCCAAAACTCTGTGGATGGGAAAGCCCAGAGAGGTGCTGACATGCTGGGGGGATTGGGTGCCACCTCTTCATCCCTGCCCAGGGCAAAAGCAGGTTTACTCTGTGCCAATGCTATGACATCACGCTGACATCTCGCCATTCCCCTTCGGTTTGAAGGTGTAGGCACTCTAGGTAAGAGCTGTCAGACCCCACTGATGGCATTTCACTGGGGAAGGTTACTTTGCTCACTGGAGAGGCTCAAAACTCACCCCTGCCCCTGTCACAACGGTCCCGGTGAGTGCACACGTGTGAACACTCATCCTCTCCCTCCATTTGCTCCCCATACGTTGTCATCAAACCTGTTTGTTCAAGACTGTTGCTGCCAGTTGTCAAGACAGGCCGTAGGGGGACTTTAGGCATAGAACTTCTCTAGAACTAAAGCAGTCCAGGTGACTGGACCCTAGAAGTCCTGCTCCACATCCAGTGCTGGTGTGCTGAAGATGGTTGGCATGGGACCATTTACCACCCCTCCACCAGAAGAGAAGTTATTCCCATCGTGGGTCTGTGATCCTGATCTTCTCTAAAGTGTTCTGGCACCTTTAGGGAGAAGGTTTAAAAACTGAGCCCCGATTTTTAAAGATGGCCTTAACCAGAGCTCTGGTTTGAGGGATTATAAGTAAATAATTAGGCAGGTAAGTAATTGCAGATAAATGAGTATAGCCATGTATATGACTCTGAGGCTTGTGGGTGCAATTAGTTGAGCAGTGTATAATTATTAGGGGCGGTGAGCACAGTTAATTGCAGTCACACAATTATAAGCCGATAGGAGATGGTCTGATCTGTGTGTGGAAGTCAGATCTTGCCTGTGTGGGGTGTTTGTTCTGTCTCTTCCGTTTCAGTATGGAGAAAAATACTGAATTTCTTGGGATTTTCCCACTGTTGATCTAGCATTGTCAGGTTTAGTTTTATAAATACATTTTCATTAACATCCTAAGAGGATTTTGGAAAGCACAGAAAATGAAAACTATTCATCTTCAGGCTACTCTTGAAAAGCCTGGGGTTGATGCATTCCTCTCCATGGCTGGAGCTTCAGCCCCAGCTACATTGTGGAGTAGGCTCGTGTATAATTTACACAGAGCATCATTACTCCCTCTGGGGTAAGGCCAGTGGAGAGGGCTGTTTCCCCCTTGGCCTCTCCTGCTGCCATCAGCATCGCTCCCTCCTGAGTGCTCTTCTGTTGCCCCGCTCCTTGGGCAGTCTGTGCTTCAAACACAGAATCACAAGGTTGGAAAAGACTTTTAAGATCATCGAGTCCAAATGAAACAGCAGCAAAAATACTCCTGGGTTTCCAGTGAGGGTTTCTTTCCCTGTTTGGCTCGCTGGCTCCATGCACGAGTGGGGCAGGTGAGAAGGGAGAGGGGGCAGCTCCAGTGGGAAAGGGCCGTGGGGGGTGCTGAGGAGGGTCCAGGCAGTGACTTGTCATGCTGTAAAGGGAACAAGTACCTTGTCACATCAGAAGCCAAAAGATACTTGTTTTATACTGACTACTGGTATAGCTGTGTCCCTTCCCTCCTCTGCTGCCACAAGGTTTGCCCGTGTAAGTTTGAAGCCATTCCCAAAGTCTAATGACACCCAGAACCACAGTGGGCACGCTGTGGGGGTCACAGGCTCTCTGACATGCAACCTGCCCCGTCTCCCTGACCCACAGCATTCCCAGGGGTGTGTTTGTCCCATCAAACCACAGGACCAGTGTGGTGATGAGCAGTTTGTGTCCTGAGCTGTGGAGAGCACGGTGAGGGGATGGCGACTGCGGGGGGTGCACAATGGTTACTGCTCTGAGCACGGGGCAGGCAGTTGGGGGGTGCTGGGGGAGTGGGTGTGGTAATGAATCTATAGGCTGAGTGGGAAGGCTGAGGGTACTGTGCTCCCCCTGCACTGGGCATGCATTGACCTGGCTGGGCTCTCCTCTGAGCGAGTGCTGCGTAGTCACCTGGGCACCATGGGAGAGGGTGTTTCTTTTCAGCCATTGTTGGATGATCTTCAGCCTCACCATAAGGGTATGGTGCTGTTCCCTTTGGGTAGCTGTTCCTGTCTCTGTATTTTATTTGGCTCCAATAAAAATCACTTTCCTTAGCGCTGGAGTTAGCCGATCGCTCGCTCCTCTCTGCATTTGGATGAGACTGAGACCAAATTATAGGAGCCCCCTCCCCTCCACTGCCCCAGCAAGCAGAATTTCCTGCTGAGCTGCTATTTCTGTTCTGGCTCCTCCCTGTCTTTGGGCAGGAAGGAAGGGAAGGCATTTTGGCATGGGACACAGCATGGTGTGCCATGTGTCCATGCAGAAGACACCTTCCTGGGCACAGTGCTCTGTGACAAATTGTTTTCTCATAGAAATGGCAGGATAAATCCCCTGTATTACAGAACCGCTGCACCTAGGACAGAACCGTGTGTGTGAAATCACGGTGTCCCTAGAAAGCCTTGCAATATTTAGCTACATTCTTTAATTCAGGTGTTTTCTCATAGGATGCTTGTTCAGGACTGTAGTCATCTGCCAGAGGATTTCTGGACAGCCTGTGGAGCCGTGGGACGAGCGATGGTTCAGAGCCGCCGGCTCTGGGTTGCTGCTGGTGTGGGTTGGGGTAGGGGTGTGCTCCCACACAGACACAGCTTGTAAATATGGTTTTGGTCAAGAAGTACCATATGCTGCATTGATGATGTTTGGTGAACAGCACCGTCTAAATCCTGAAGGCTTGAATTTCTGCTTGAAAGAAAATGGAACCATCTCAGCTGACACCAGAGCATGAGGGGGGTAAAAATCCCCCCACTTGTAATATGGGCTGGATTTGGGAAATTAAGCAAGACCAGAAAACTGACAGTGTGATGGCCTGGGACAGCCCTGAGCTGTGGTCCAGGAACGTGTGGGATTGCACAGCACATGTGGCATTGTACAGAGAGAGAGATCAGTGCTCTGTCCCTCCCTGGCAGTGCTTTATCTAAGTCCCATTGCATCATCTATTTTTATTATTATTATTATTATTATTATTACTACTACTACTACTACTACTACATATTCAGCTACTACTTGCATGAGGAGGGTGTTCCTGTGCCGGCTTTCCAGATTGCTCACGGGTGGGTTTGAGCCAGTGTGCTGGCTTTGGAGAGCTACCCTCCATCCCTCAAGCCTCAGGTGTGTGGGTACCAGCACAGTGAAGGTGGGCAGCCTCTCTTCATCAGTGTCAGTCGCCGTTATAGCAGAGAGATGGCTTTCTGTAAGAAGCTGCAGGTATTCCCACGGGAATGGGAAGAGGGAAGCAGAAGCCTGTTTTGTACAGCATTGCCCAGAAATCAGGGAAGCCTCTGCTAGCTGCAGCCTGGCATCAGTCCCTTCCCTCCGCTCTTTGGTCTGCCAAACCCAGCCTCTCTGCTCCCATCAGCAGCAAAGTATTGCCCTGCATCTCTGCCGTGCCACCCCTTCTCCTCTCAACAATTCCTTCCCTCCATCACCTTCTACGTCTGATAGACACCAACATGCCCCTGTTGGAGGGCTTGTGCTTTCTTTTGCTTCTTAAATGCAAACGTGGTTTGAGGAGAGCGATTGAGACATGAAATACTGACACAGAATTGGAGGGAAGAGGATTTTTGTGTTCCTCTACTCATTCATTTTGTCTTTGTTTCATTTTTCAGTCATGCCAAGCCGACCTCGTGAAGGACAACGGCCACAAGTATTTCCTCTCTGTTTTGGCAGATCCTTATATGCCCGTAAGCACAAATCATCTTTAGCTTAGTCTTAGTCTTAGTTTAGTCTTAGCTTACCTGTTGCTGCTGTGCTGCAGGACTGCCTCCCACCTGCATCCCCCTGGGACACCCACCACTCTGCTGAGCTGTGGAGTCAGTGACCGAGGGGGAGTTAAAAATCCTCCTGCTGGGTTACACGATAGACAGATAAACTGGCCCAACCCAGGGAGAGTTTGCAGGCTCCTTGTTTGAAGTTACATAAGCACAGATTACTCAGCAGTGACGCTGGGAGCTGGGGGCTGGCTGCAGAGGCAGCCTAATTGGGCTGTGACTTTCCCAATTCCCTCTGCAAAAGTTTGGGGTGATTTCCTGCAGCAGGTATTTGCGTGTCTCCTCCAGAGCTGGGTGGGAGGATGATCGGGGCTGGCTGAAGATGTGGGGCCAATGAGGTGTAACTAGAGACAGGACTTCATGAGAAGAAAGCCAGCTTGTTTTCCCCTCTCTTGAGGTTTTAATGTGATACGAGCTGCCCTCAGAACTGGCTGGTGTTCCAGAAAGCACATGGTGGGGGGTGTAGCTGTTCTCTGACCTGTTCTCAAGATAACTGTCCCTGTGTGTTGTTCTAAGGCCGAGCACCGGACGATGACTGCTTTTATCCTGGCTGTAATCGTTAACAACTACACCACTGGACAGGTGAGTCTGCCATCCTTTGTCCTTCCATCCCTCCTACCTCTCCTCTGCTTTGTGCCTTTGCTGTGAGAAGAGTGTCCTGGGTTGCATTAAAACACAACCCTGAGCTGGAAAACTCCAATGGAAGATTGCTTTGTGTGGCTTTTGTGTGGAGTGAAAGAAAAATTGACCTGGAGGTGTGACAAACACATTATGTACCTGACACCTGGAAGTGGAGGTTAAGTCCCTCAGCAGCCACCTCTCCAGGCAGCCTCCGATGACGTGCTGGTACCAAAATAGTGCCCAGTGCCTGTCAAGTGGAAACCTGATGGGTGTGATCAAGATTCTTGAGAGGGATGTATGGAATGAGCCATAAACCTTGGGGCTCTGAGAGGTGCGAGGCGTATTTCCAGTGAGGAAAGAACAGGCTGTGTGCGCTGCAGGAAGTATTTCTAATGCTCAGCTCTTCAACTAGCTGCACCAGCGTGTAGTTGACCTTCCCTTCAGGCTGCTTCCAAATGGTATTTGTAACAAAATCAGTATATAACCAAGGAATAATTATTTTCTCTTGATTTCCTGTCTGTTTCAGAAATAATCTTCTTTTTTGATGACCAGGCAGGAAGCTGTCATCCAAAATAAATGGCATTGATTTGTGTTTTAGGAAGCTTGCCTTCAAGGAAACCTGATTGCTATTTGCCTGGAGCAGTTAAATGATCCTCATCCTCTCCTGCGTCAGTGGGTGGCCATTTGTTTGGGCCGCATTTGGCAGAACTTTGACTCAGCCAGGTGGTGTGGTGTGAGAGACAGCGCTCACGAAAAGCTCTACAGCCTCCTCTCCGATCCAATCCCAGAGGTAAAAAAATCCAACTTCTAAAATAAACCCTAGCTGAACTGTCACAATTCTTGGCAGAGGGCTACAGGAATACTTCAAAAGCCAGGGCCTTCAAGGGCTGGTTCAGAGAAAGATCTCACTGCTGTTTTGTCAAGGTGGTGCGGATCATCCAAGCCTTGTGAGCGAAGTGACCGAAGAGATGCAGGGGGTGTTCATGTAGCCCAAAAGCCATGCATCAACCTGTCAGGGTTAGGAAACACCGTGGGGTTTGCTTACTTATCAAAAGGTTGTTAAAAATGTGCCTAAAACGCACCAGATATTGCAAAAAACCCTCCAGTCTTTTTGTCTGAGGATGGAAACTGTTCTCCTGATATGTGTGAAGATCCCTGTTTAATTGAATGTGCTTTACCTCTGTGACCAGCTCTCTGAGAGGAGCGGTTCTTGTGCAGAGCCCGGCTGTGATTGACACAGCCTGTCAGACCCCGGTGAAATTACATCGCGTGTGGGAGAAGTCAGCCTGGAGATAAACACCGCTGCTAACGTGCAGCGATTAAAGATTAGATTCCTGTTCTGCATCCCCCATCTCCCTTCTCCTGCCCCATCTTCCCCCCCAGTTTCCTGAATGGTGTTTGTGGTGCTCACCACACGCCCCCACCTCTCTGCTGGGTGCCAGCGTTTCTGCAGTGGCAGATCACACCGTGTCCCCACCATTTTGCAATCTCTGCCACTGTGAGCTGGAGGGTTACCAGGCCATCTGATCCCTCTTCTGCTCTTTGCATGGTCTGGCAAAGTTTGCCCTAATTTGAGCCGCTGTCTCTTCTCCTTTCGGTTTTTTCCACCACCCTCTGCCTCCCTGCAAGCCTTTATCTGAAGGCTGTAGTTCAGCACTCTTATTATTGATTCACACCCCAACTGTAACTCCCTGTGTGCCTTATTCCTGTTAATTAATATTCTAGGCAACGTCGACTGGAAAAATCACCCATGGGAAGGTCACCGAGTATTCTGGGAAATTAAATATACTCCTGCAACTGTGAATACTTAAAACTCAGTGTTTGGCTGAATCCATTCTGGTTTTTGCTCTCTGTGGGCTTCCATTTAGCCCTGACTGTTTCCCCAACGCAGCAGTCCAGGTTCCAAGAGAGGCCGTTTGTGGGGATAAAAACAAATCCCACTGGGAAAGTTTAGGCTGGAAATGAGGAAAATAATAATACTGAGTGTTGGTGTCTCCCAGGTTCGCTGTGCCGCAGTCTTTGCACTGGGAACGTTTGTGGGCAACTCAGCTGAACGGACCGATCACTCCACCACCATCGATCACAACGTAGCCATGATGTTGGCCCAGCTCATCAACGATGGGAGCCCCATGGTCAGGAAGGTAGGGGAGCATGGTGGGGGCATGCTGATGAGCTCTGTGCTATGCCTAATCAGAGCGTGTTATTTAATAAGCTTTGTACTGAAGTTCACTCTGGTTCATTCGAAGTCCCTCCTGCTGAGAAGCACCACGATGCCAGTGAAAATGGTGGCACTGGCCTGGTGCAGCAGCCAAGGGCTCAGTACTGAGCCTCATGCTGCACATCCAGTAGTGTTCTGGGACACCCTTTGATCCGCTCGCCCTCTCTCAGTGCCCATACTACATGTCATTTACTCCGCAGTGTAAGCAGCGTGCTGGCAGCGCAGTGTAGTATGTCATCGTGTCCAAGTTGCTGTTCTTCCAGCTCACGTGTTCTGCTAAGGAAATGTCTGACACAGGAGTAACAATCTCATGGTTGTGTGGGAATTTTAACTCCTGGTTTCTTTGTTTTTGTTGTTTTGTTTTTTAATGTAAAGGGAATGCAAAAGGGATAAGGAAGCAGAGCAATTACATGGAATTCTTCGTTTTTCAGGTGCCCAAAACGCAGAGTTCTTGCTGGGCCAATCTGCTAATGCTCTTCTGTTGATTACTGTTTCAGTTGAAAAGTTTTACAGTGCAGGATCTCAGGTTTTAAATGCAATAAGAATGTGTTCTAGAAACAGAGAGCACGTGGCAGTCCTAGGGGAGAGGCAGGAGGAGTGCTGCAGAGAACATGAGAGCGCTGCTCAGTGAAAAGACCTCGTTAGAAACCGCAAGGACTAAGGACAGACAGAGGAATTCTTCAGACTTTGGACAGTTGCAGTTTCTGCTGTGCCTTTTCACATCAATAGGACATTAAATAGCATTTGATGTTGTAGATTGCTCTTAATGGTTGTGCTTAGGTGCCCTAATGCTTGTGTTTACTTAACTGGAACATCAACCTTGTGACAGTTGTCACCAGCATTGGAGGATTAATTTTTGTTGTCTCCTTCCAGCATTTAATCAGTTTAATTCAAGAGAGCCCTGCATGTCAGACTGTATGCTCTTTGAGATTCATAACTCTCCCTTGGGGAGATTATTCCCCCGCGCAGAGAGCAGCCCCCAGAGCCAGCTCCCCACCTCTCCCGGTGCCTGCACCCATACCTCAGCAAGGGCCTTCTCTGCCCTCCTCACTCCTGTAATTCAGGCTCCCAAATTGCAGCGGTGCGAGCGAAGGGCCTGGTGATGTTCCCTTGCAGGCAGCAGCGTGCTCAGGTAGCCACTGCGTTTGCTGGTCAGTGTAGGATTCTGCATGGAAGAGCTGAGCCATTTCCCCAGCGTCGGCTTCTGTCTCAGAGCTAATGTAGGACAGGCTGTAGGACAGGAGCTCTGCTCTGTGCGGAGGGGCACAGCACAGGGTGAGGGTCAGGCTGTGCCACAGGGACTGAGGATGCTGGCAGCTGTTTCACAGGAAGCACGTGTGTCTCGTGGGCAGCCCACTGCTCGCCCCAGAGCAGAGGGAGCTGGGTGCTGGTCACTGGTTCAGTGCTTTCTGTGACACTGCATCCATTTGATGAGATTGGGCAGAATCAAAGAGCTGTGGGGGCCTGGTCAGGTATAAAAGATGTGTGGAGAGTTAGATTTGAAGCAGAGTGTTCTGGCTTGCTGCAATTCATCCCTGTGAGGTGAAGGGAAAAGTGTTTTGGTCTAGATGGCCATCCAATAATATCAACAGCAATGACCTTACTGCTTTGTGTCTCCCTTTGGTCTGTTGTTTCTGACCTACATAACCATGACATGCCTGTTTGTTCTGCCCTTGCTGCAGGAGCTGGTGGTGGCTTTAAGTCACCTCGTGGTTCAGTACGAGAGCAACTTCTGCACTGTCGCCTTGCAGTTCATGGAAGAGGAGAAGAATTACCCGCTCCCTTCTCCGGCTGCCACTGGTGGGTGGTTCATGCTTGTGTGGGTAGGAGATGTGCAGCCTGAGAGTGCCTGGAAACTCCTCTGTCAGGAGGAAATTCTTGCTGGTGATGAGTTATCAAACAGGTGCTGTTGCCTGAAGCTGCGTGGGGTGGTGGGTGGCTCTCACGTCTGTTTAGCACTGCAACATGTTGCACTGGAGAAACGCATCCTGTGCTGAGTCTCCGTCTAAACACAACTGCAGCTCACCATCAAGCTGCAGAGACTGAACACCTGCACGGATTCACAGGGATTTCAGGCAGATCAGGACTGAAGTGTATCTATCAGGGCACTGTGCAGGCTTGTCAGGCTCCCCCTAAACCACACCTGAAACTTGAGTGCTGTGTTGGCCTAACGAGGAGCCTCACCACACAAAAATGAGCCAACCAGACCTTTTCTCACTGCAAAGCTCCAGACCAGAAGCAGTGAAAGAACTTTGTGCTCTGTGATGGTGGTCCTATCCCTTTTGTTGTGCCTGTTGGTTTATGCCAGGAATGAGAAGCCTTAACACTGTTGCTGCTAACCTCATTGTAGTTATTAAGTACGTTGGAAATCTTGAGGATAATGGGACAGTTGGAATGGAAACTTGGAGACAGGAGCATGTGCTGCCTCTGCAGTGAGTGCTTTAATCTCCCTGTTGTCTGAATAACTCCATCATGTTGGAAAATAAGCTTCTCCCTTTTTGCTGCAGGAAACAACCATTACGTGCGGTTCGTATATGCCAAAGAATCCTGAAGGATGTATGGGCAGGATGTGCTGGAAGCGTTGGTCCCAGTGCCGTAGTGCAGCCACCTCTGCGGTGGAATGAAATAGCTAGTCTGGAGCCATAGTACTGTGTATGCTGGAATGAAAATAAGGAAGTTTGGGAAATTAATGGGTGAAATATGAGTTGAAACGGGGCCTGAAATTTGGTCAGGAAAGCAGGATTTTCATAATTCTTTATAATGAGAAAATTCACTGGAGTTTTAATGAGCAGAAGCAGACAAGCCAGTGCTGCCTGCTAAATGGTGTCTGCTGGAGCAGCGTGTCCTAGTACAGCATCTGGGCAAAGGCCCAGCTCCGACCTGGAGAGAAGAGCCGTCGTGCTGCTCTGGGTAGTCTGTGGGCACTGGCAGGGCTCGGCTCACCTGCTTTATTGGATGGCACAAAACCCCAGCCCAAAGAGCAGAGACACCGGGCCTTGCTAGTGATGCACAGAGGAGCCGTTCGCACCCCGCTCTGCATTAGCTGAGCAGCAGATGCCTGCATTCTGTTGGGAGGGGTGGTATTGTAGATATCTCTTTGCCAGGAAGTAACCAAAAGGCTGTGATTGCATCTGTAACTGCCACATTTTGCATCCACAGAGGGTGGGAGCTTGACACCGGTGCGAGATGGTCCCTGTACACCCAGGCTACGGTCCGTCAGCTCTTACGGGAACATCCGAGCAGTTACCACAGCTCGGAACCTGAACAAGTCCCTGCAGAACCTCAGCCTGAATGAAGAATGTGAGAGACGATTCCAAATTGTTTTGTTTTCCTTTCCTTCTTCTTCTGCCCCTCCTGCAAGTTAGGAAACACCACGTACAAACCGACCTGAGCTGAATCTGGCATTCTATCCCGGCTTAGCCAGCTCTAAGGGCTTAGATGAGGGGCAGCCCCCTCATAATTAGTTTCAATTTTCTCCTCATTACATTGATTTTTCTGAGAGTTTGGGGACTAAAAAGGTGCCCTCCAGCTTCCTGGCTTACATGGATTTTTAACTGAATCATTTCCAACCCATGGTGCTTACTCTGTATTTAAACATTTCATGTTTGAAAGGGGATGTTGTGGACTTGCCTAAACCCTCATTGAATGTTACAGGGTTTGGAAAAGGGCTGTTAATCCTGGGTAGATATTGTCTCACCAGTCCTTGTTTCAGCACCTGCCCTTCTGTGTTTTGGCAGCTGGAAGCTCTGTTGCATTTTCTCCTGGGAATCTCAGCACCAGCAGCAGTGCCAGCAGCACCTTGGGCAGCCCAGAGAATGAAGAGTATATCCTGTCCTTTGAGACTATTGACAAGATGAGACGAGTCAGCTCTTACTCTTCTCTGAATTCACTAATAGGTGAGTGAGGCCCCTAGTACCCTTCCTTTGGCATTGCCTTTCTGCATGTGCTTGCACTGGCTTTGTGGAAAGCTTGGATCTCTGCTGCTGGTAGATCTCACTTCAAGGAAACTTCACTCCAAGTAAACTAACAGTAGAAATGCTGCTGTTGGGTTTGGTGAGGTGACACACAGAGCCTGGGGTCCCTCCTGCTCTGGAGGGACTGGAAATGTTGGCTCCAGCTCTAAGTTTCACTGTAATGGACAGATCATAGTTGGATATTAAGCACAAAACTGTGGCACATGATTGAGAATTTCACATCCACTGTGGTTGCACTGGTGAGAGTGCAAAGGCCAGGGCTCCCTGCCCTGTGGATGCAGCAGCCGTGTGCGCTTGCACTAACTGCATCCCCTGGCCCTTTCCACAGGGGTTGTGTTTCCCTACAGCACAGCCACGCTGTTGAGTTGCTTGTCCAGGGCAGCCTTACCAGCCTGACTTCCTAAGCAGGTTTCTCTGTGCGTGGTTAAAATAGGACTTGAAGAAATCCCAAGCTGTGTCTTAAACACAAAAAGCTGGAGTATTCCATATTTGCTGTTGTGCAAAAAGTTCCCTGGCTGATCCTGCTGGCTCCAATCCCCTCTGTGTCATTTCCTCCCAGATGAGCAGCTGTAGCATCAGCACTGAACACTTTAACACCACTCAGCATCCCCTTTCTCCCAGCATCTGACTTGGGGTAAGGTATAGAACTCTGCAGAGCCAAGTGCTCTGGCACAGATGAAGGGAGTTTTAACGTGTGTTTACGCAGCACACTGCCGACTTGCCTGCAGTGGATTATTTGCATTTCTTTTATAGAACACAACTGGAGTGGTTGTGTTAAGCTAATTCAACTCCACAGTGTTTCAAGCAACTTTCCCAGTCCCAACAGCATTGCTTTACCTAAACCATTTTGGGTGGTAATGCAGACACCACGCAGACAGACCTGGCTTTTGGAACAGCCCCCATCCAGAGAGCGGGGTGAGGCAGAGAGATATGCTGGGGGAGTCTCTGTATTGTCTTTGGAATCAGTAAATGTGCCTGTATTTTTCTAGCCTTCAAAAAGCAGCAATGAGAGTGTGGTGTAAGTCAGAGAGGCACCCACCCGGGTGATAGACGTGCCTCGACTGAAGGAACCTTTTGCTTTACACTGTGTTTGGTGCAAGAAGTAGCAGTGATTTGGCTTTCCTGAGCTGAAAGATTCTGGGATTGGAATTCCTGAGCCCTTGAGCACCGGTGGGAGCTGTAAATCATGTGTTCATTAGAAACTTGATCAATTCATTTGCGTTTGATTGTAGGTAATGAAATTGGACCTTCCAAAGCGTGACAGGAATGTCAGCAAATTCCTCTCCACGTGAAAGAACTAGAATTTGAGCTTTCCTCATTTCACTGGTGCAGACTGGTGTCTGCTTGATGGCTTGTGGGTGTCTCACAAGAGCTTTCCAGCTGAACTGGAAAAGAAGTGAGAGATGAGCTGTAGATGAGTGAGGGAGACCTAGGAAAACAAAGAGAGCAGTTCTCCAAAGCCTCCCTCATTCCTATTCGATCGGAAGAGCTCATATCCAGCTGGAAACCACAGAGCTTATAGAAGTGTTTAAAATTCATAACTCGCACAGAATCCCATTACCAGCAGCATTTGCCTGCTGAAAGCCAGGCTTTTCTCATTTCCACTGAGGAATCACCATCTTCCAGCCTGCGCTCTCCAGCTCCCCAAGGAAGGAGGTTTCAAAATGCCGTCAGCTCCAGCCACCCTCAGTAGGGCTGCAGCTGCTGTGCAGCCACCATGGGCTCAGATTAACCTCATTTTTTAAGGTTTTAATGTGTGACAAAACACTGCTGTAGGGCTTTGGAGAGCGGGGTAACGTGGAGAGGAGTCTGGCCAGGCAATAGGCTTGTCATGAGGGCAGAAAGACTTTGCACTTCTCTCTCTCTTTTGGAAGAAGTAGCGGTGATTGCGCTCTGCAGGAATGGCTCTGCCAAGTATCAGAGACAGGCAGAGCGCTGAAGAGGATGCTCTGGGCATGTGGGTAGAATCAAACCAAAGCAGAGATCTAATCTGTAATAATAGAAGTAGAAATTTTCATCTAGAGTTTAATTCTGTGTTCTGTACCCTGCGTTCCCCAGCTTGATTCAGTGATGTTCAGTGCTTGCTTTCCCCTCTTGTAGTTCTTTGGGAACATGGTACTGGAGGGATTATTCTGGATCGCTCTGGATCGCTACACTGACACTGTGGCATCATGCACTGTGCTTCTTCCTGTAAACTTGAGGAAAACCTCTCTGTTCCTTCTTGTGCCCTTTTACAAACAGCTTCTGAGCTATCACCAGGCCCCATGCCCCTGTTCAGTGTCCCCCAAGCACAGCCCATGCTTTCAGTCTGGGCGTGCTGGTGTCCGCAGACTGCTCCTTGGCCCATCAGACCTGGTCCTAAAAGAGGTGTTTTCAGGCTGGCAAGAGGCAGCTTTTGGTTAGTCAACAAAGCCACCAGTGCAGATGGGAAGCTGAGCTTTGCTGCTTCTTCCACACAAGTAGTCATTAATCTGGGTGTTCTGGGAATTTCTACCTTGGTTTAGTTTTAAGATGGGAAAAGGGAAGGAATGAAGATGGGGGGGTTGCGTTCCTTGAGGCTGATTATTCATATTCAGGCTGCATGATTAAAGTCTTTGTCCTACAGAGAGCATCACTGGAAAGATTTTATTAGGGAATGATCAAAGAAGGAAGAAAATAGATCTCACAGCGATGAAATGCTGGGGAATTGTTCTCTCTTCCAGCAGGACAGACTGGGGGGCAAGAAAGCTGTTTGCCATGTCCTAGGCTCTGCTCTGCAGAGCCGCCTTGAGGTCGCACTTGCAGCAGGAGGTTACTGCAGTGAGGATGAGGAACACGGGAGATGTAGATGGACAGTGAGCCACAGGGAATGAGAGTGTTGGGACGGGTAAGGCCTCCTCTCTCAGTGGGCAGTATGCTGCAGTGCATGGCCCTGATGAGGAGTTACCTACTCAGCCAGTAGTGATTTAAAAGACTCATTCATGTTGTGGCAGAACACAGGGATATGAACGGGTTTGGAAACAAAAGCCTGATGTCTGGTTTGCTGTCAGTTCATACTCTCTACCCAGTGAGATGGAGAAGCCCAGCACAGTGGCTGTGGACAGGACTGTGCGGCCAGGAGAGACAGAAACCGGTTTGGGGGGTGTTGCTGAGGCAGTGGGGAAGCCAGTGTGGGGAGGGAAGCACCAGTGTCTGATGGCTGGGAACAGAGGAACTCGGTTGGTTTTCCAGGCTTTATTTTTCCCTGTTACTTGCCCTGGCCTCAACGCTGACGTGGTGGTCAGCTTCCACGTTGGTCATGAGAGTCCAGGCCCAGAGCAGTACTCACTCCAAGGGTACACAGTGTTTCCTAGTGAGCTGCATCTGGTCTCTGCCATTGGAATCACCATGAGGGGCTGGAGCGCACAGGATGGCAATACAGCCCTGTGCAGGGCCCAGCTTGCAGTGTGTCAGCTCTGTGCAAGGAATGTGCTGTTGCTGTCAGGAACAGGCCACTGTCCCCATCTGTCCAAGTAGAGTTTGGAGAGTGATGGGGATCTTGGATGTTCTCTTCACCCAATTACCTCTCACAGGACCTTCTGGGAGGAGGAGAGACGGGTAAGACACGTCTGCAGGGCAGGTGGGATTAGCATCGATGGGGTGCAGGCACGGAGTTCAGTGGGATGTTTGATTGCAGCCAGTCCAAGGCTTGCCTTTCCCTGCCAACACCAGAGCTGTCTGCTCGAGGCCTGCATCATGTCGGAGCAGCCACTGGTCTGGTTTTGCTGCTGCCTTGGGTGGTGAGCAGGCTACACCTTCTTCAGGAGATTTGGGCTTAAAGTCACCACCTGGTGATCTCTTTCTTTAGAAAACAAGCCTGGCAAAGCACAGAGAAGGAATGCAAACATTAGCATTCAGATTTACATCCAGGGAGATTCTGCCCTTCGTGTACTTGGTGACCCGGCTGCAGGACCTCAGCCAGGTCCCTTCCTTGGGGCCACTGCATGGTGCTGGCTGCTAAATTGAGCTGAGAGTTATGCATATGCAAAGCAAATCAAAGTCGTCAGTAAAGGCAGGCAATTTATTTTTGACATTCTTAGTGGAGAGGAATCATTTTGTAAACGTAAATCTATACTGCAAGGTCCATTTAACTGACTTTGAATCAGTCTGACTAATTACAGAGCTGTCTGCTTAGATTAACACCCCGTCCCCCTTGCTTGGCTCTTTGTTTGCATCTCATGGATATTTTTTTGCATTTTAGTCCATTACATGAAACCAAGCAGCTGTTCCTCCTGTCACCTCTGCTGCCTTCCATTATCCCCCTGACTCTGTGCTCAGGTTTTACAAGGAGCGATGTCAGACGTGTCACCCCATTGAATCGGTGTGATGAACAACACTGAGATGAGCCAAGGGGGTGGGGGAAGGACAGCAGAAGAAAGGGAATGGTCCTTCGAGCACCAGCTCTGAGCCTGAGATGCCTTTGTAGAAATTCCCTCTGTTCTTTTCAAAGGCTGCTGAGCGAATGAGGAATCGTGCTGGCGCAGTTCTCTTTTAAATTGGGAGTTTTTTCACCCTGCTTAGATGCATTAAAAATGTCGGGGTTGGTTTTTTTCCTTTGTGACTGCGTCATGAGTGAGGTGGTTACCAGAGACACTGGGAAAGCTGATGGGTACCCTCACACTCTCCATTTTCTTTTACTGTCTTTCAAGGGCTTTAAAAGAAATCGAGCTGTTCAGATTTCCCATCGGTCCTTACGTAACTTCTCTACAGGACCAAATGTAGGAGGAAGAGCTCTGAGCAGACCTCAGATGACATCAGATGACATCACCTGGCTAGCTGCTCCCATGGCCAGGGCTCGTACAGCTCGTAGCACCTTTGTCTCGCTCCTTCTCCTTCCCCCTCCCCTCTTTCTTTCCCTGCTGATAGAAGCTTCTAGGAAGAAGATGGCAACTGCAAAAATAAAACTCAGTATTAAAGCTAAAGGAGGGAAGGTTTAAATTAGATATTAGGGGGAAGTTTTTTACAGAGAGAGTGGTGAGGTGCTGGAACAGGCTGCCCAGAGAGGGGGTGGGTGCCACATCCCTGGGGGTGTTCAAGGCCAGGTTGGATGGGGCCCTGGGCAACCTTGTGTAGCTGCAGGGCTGGAGGTTGGTGTCCCTGCCTGTGGCAGGGGGTTGGAGCTCTATGATCCTTGGGGTCCCTTCCAACCCAGACCAGTCTATGATTCTATTATTCTATAATTCGGAGGCCTGGAGAAGACACACGAGCCTTGTGTCACTGTCACTACAGGGAGGCCTAACCTCCTCCACACAGACTTAATTATCATGTACTGACATTTTCTTTAACTGAACACGGACACAGCAGCTTCTGAAGTGACAGTGACTTTCACCTGTTAGGTGCCAAAGCCTGCCCTCGGATCTGCTCAGCTCGAGCAGTTCTCAGGCCTTCCTTCATTTCATGAACTCCAGGCCCGATCCTCAGCTGCCGAAACCCAGCCATGACAGATCAGCACCCCTTGTCTCTCCTGGACCGTGGCGATGCTTATTGCTTGCTCAGATTTTCCGGGGGGTTGATGGTGTTGTCACACCTGGCTGGGGAAGGTGAGGATCAGTGGTGGGAGGCTGTTGTGCGGGCAGTCCCCCGCCCAAGGGCAGCACTGGTGTGAATGTTTGTGAGATTCCTACAGGACACTCGGAAAGTCCTTTGGATGGCAACCGAGAGACCCTGCTGGCCAAAGGAGAAGATGGTGTTGGGTAGATTTGCAGAATGATTCCTCACATGCTGGGGAGTTTTCCTGGCAGAAGGAAGATTCCCTTGGCTCTGCAGTGTGTGTATTCCTGCAGCTTATTGTCGTCCACTACTGCCTTCTTCAACCAAACAGTGGACTGCCCAGGTCTATTTTCTGGTGGTTTGTGTTGGGTTTTGTAACTCTTCAAGGTGAGAAGCTGCTTTGCTGGCCAAGGAACTCTTTCCTCCTGGGTTACCACTTAGAGATACCTCCAAAGCACAAAAGGAAATGCAGCAACAGCTTGGCCTGTCATTTACCATTGACTGTGACTCATCCAAAATGCCTATTTTAGGGGTTTTTCTTGGTTAGTGCAGCCACTTAAATATTGTCCAAGTGGCTCAACTCCCAAACAACAGTGTTACAACCATTAGACATTGTGAGGGTGAGAAGAAAGAACAACAAATTAAGGTTTTGCCTCAAAGCAGCAAAACAAAATGTTCATGGAATTTTGTCAGTCGTTGCGAATGTTTATTAATTTGATTTGTACTTTGAATCTGTCATCTCCTGCTGCTGAAATACCAAATGGCAGATATTCTCCTTAAATACCAAATTGGCAATTGAGGAATTGATACAAATGTCAATAGGAGAGACTGAGTTAGGCTTCTGCTTTGCAGAGGTGCAGGGCCCGAACCTGCTTGTTTAACATTTAGATGTTTAGTAAACTTGTAGAATATAGAAACCTCTGAACATTCAGGCTGAGTATTAACTCTGAGAACAGCGGGAAGAGTAACCAGAGCAAGAGAAGGCAGTGACAGGAGGTTTATGCCAGTTTGGTGTTTTAGCTCAGGAAATCCAAACACATTCTCCATTCAGTCTTCTTGGTTGGTTGTTTCAGGAGCCTAGAGAATAAGCACTTTAACCTCTAGCCTCCCCCAGCTTCCCCAAGTTCTGCTGGCCTCTCCCCCGGCCTCCCCCAGTTACACTGGCCTCCCATGGCCTTCCCCAGTTACGCCAGCCTCCCCCAGTTCCACCAGCTGCCCCCAGTTCTGCTGGCCTCCCCCAGCCTCCCCCAGTTCCACCGGACTGTCCAGGCCTCCCCAGTTCTGCTGGCCTCCTCTGGTTCCCCACGCCTCCTCCAGTTCCCCCAGCCTCCCCAGGCCTTCCCTGGTTCTGCCGGCCTCCCCTGGCCTCCCCAAATTCCGCCAACCTCCCCTGACCTCCCCTGGTTCCACTGGTCTCTCCTGGCCTCCCCCAGTTCCACTGGTCTGTCCTGGCCTACCCTGGTTCTGCTGGCCTCCCCTGGTTCCATTGGTCTCTCCGATCCTCACCTGGTTCCATTGGTTCCGGCTGAGGGCTCCGGGGTGCAATTCAGCTCACTGAGCGGGATGTGATCAGGCTATGGAGGTGATTGTCCTCGATACGGTCACAGCGTGGCCTGTTCCCATGCCTGCCTTACAGAGTGCCGCCTGCATGGCAGCGTCCTGTTAGGGAGCACATCGAGCAAGCGGCTTTCGCTGCGTATAAATAAAGGCGATTATTTAGTTAGTCCTTAAATTATTTTGCTTTCCCCCACTGTCACTTTACAAGCCCATGCAGAGTTCACAACGACAGAAAAATGGGGACAAAAGACCCATGCAGGGGTTTTTTGAGCTTTTTCCCTTGATGTTTTCTTAGGTGTCATCGCCATGTTGTGAGTTCTAATGAATTTCCTCACATAAGATCAAAGCGTTTCAATTGATGGCTTGTCATGTGCTGCAGGGCTTTATGCTTTTCCTTTTTTATTATTATTATTATTATTGTAGGTGTGAGTTTTGGACAACAGTGTCTATACCCAAATTTGGAGAGTTCTCCTTCACCTCGCTGCTGATCCCTATCCTGATGTCTCCGACTTGGCCATGAAGGTTCTCAACAGCATTGCGTACAAGGTATGCCCTTCTGCATCTGTGTGTGCCTGTGAGGCTCTGGCGTGGTAATCTTTGTTGTGCTTAGGGAAAGCATAGGGACACTGAACCAAATAGATCCATCAGAGGGCTCTGGTGAGTGGTCCTAGTGCTGCCTGGTTCTATCACTGAAGGAGCTTTTAATGTTTCAAGGTGATAAACCTTCATATGAACTCATGATCAGGTAAAATAAATAAATGGGGGAGGGCCCGGGATGGTTTTAGGGTGTAGATTAGGTACAGACCTTAGACAGTAGGTCTTGTTTAGAAGCCTACTTATCTAGATCGGTCCCTGGGAGAAACTTTAAATATACTTCATTCAATTATCCGTTTGCAAACTGATTTAGATTATGCAAGTGGGACTGGCCTGCAGACTGAAGCCTCAACGGCTCTCCAACCCAGGTGAACTAGTACATGTGAGTCAGCATGCAGACACCCCTGCCACTACTCACCCTCAACCCAGGCCTAATCCGCCTAAAGCACCATCCTCATCACATTTCATCCTCCAAGGGTGACAAGATGTCCCTGGAGGTTGCCATCACTGCTGGTTCTGAGTTGCCAGCCTGGGGAGCTGTAGAAGCACCCTCACTTTCCAACTGAAACGAAGCACCAGGCCACCCCAGAACATCTTCTCACCAACCGCCTTCCCCCCTCTCCGCCCCAGTCGGTCGTGGGGTCCCAAAGCTCTCCGAACGCCGTCCTTCCCACGTGCTTTCTAGCTGCTGTAGCATCCAGACCATGAGCCATTGCAATGCAAGATGTCGTCTCTTACTGATGATTTCCAGCAGACTCAGGCTGCTCAGCTGAAGTTGCAGTAAGAGATGCCGGCATTGTGCACAACCATCTTAATGCCTTAGAGAATTCTTGCTTTTAAATCTGATTTTCTGTTGAGAAAAAGTAACTAGCAACTTATTTGAACTCTTGTATTTGTTTTAAGTGTCCATGTCAGTGAGTGGTGAAGTCTGGGTTTTGGGGTAGATGATTATTTTGGCAGTGAGGGCAGCGAGGTCAGCCCTTCCCCAGCGGTTCAGGGGTGCAGCAAACGGCTCTCAGGTTGGAGATGCCAAACCAAAACGGGAAGGTGAAAGATTTCCTTCTCTCTGTTCTAGGTGCATGTAACTCTTTCAGGTTTGTATTTTGGAAGGCTCTTCTCAAGACAGAGTGTTTCTCTTACTGTGGGATTCAGGGGGATATAAAGAGGAACCAGATCAGCTCTTCCAGTCTTCAGTATTTTTCCAGGACTTGCTCCCTTGGTAGTGGGAGAAGCTGCATGAATATTAATAAGAATTCTCTGTGCATGAGGGGTGTCCTCCCAGGCACCACTACAGGGGGTGGTCACTATGTCGTGATACCCACAGTGAATGTGACAGGTTTGGTAAGTCCCAGGTTGATTCTGACAAGTTTGGACCCAAGTGGAGTCCAGAAGCCGAAGCAGATGGGTACCATGCGTCCCATGCTCTGCTTCTCAGACAGCATTGCTAAGGCGATGGCTTTTCTGATGGCTTTTCCACTGGCTTGGCAAAATAATAAAGGAAGTATTGCTGCTCACAAAGACTTTTATCTGGGGATGCTTCAGTGAACAAAACGGATTTGTCCTTCTTTGCCTTAGCCATGAGATCCATAAGGAAAGTATCTAAATACGCCATTTGTCCATATAGTGGGTCGACAGTTGTGCTCTCTGTGACCCTGCAGGCTTTCTTTTGCCAGTGCCACCTGGTGTAGGTGGCTTCTAGAAAGGCTTGTTTTATTAAAAGAAAAATACATCTATTTAACAGCCCACCAAAATGGAAATTAAGGCTCCAGACCCTGGGTTATGGACTGGCCGTTGCTCAGTTCATTCTGGATATGCTGCTGGGATTGCTAGCCTGAGCTCTGTGTCTCTGCCAGGAGGAGCTCACACAGATTACAGGAGTTGTCTGATGTGTAACTCCAATCAGTAACAGTTACATTTTTGCTAATTATTGTATCCTGAGATCTTTTCCTTGGTGCTGATGGAGCTTTGTTGAGCGCAGAAGGGAGCAGCAGCCTGGATGTTGGTTGTCCTGAGTAAAGCACGTGCAAACAATGCATTTTCCAGTTTGTTGTTCAAACTTCTCATTTAATAGAACCAAAAGTTTATTTTCTTGGTTAAATAAAAGGACTGCTTTGGGTGAAGGAAAGCACCTGAATATTCCAGGGGTTTAATCCCTCTGTTCCAATCAGAAGATTCAGGGAATGAGAGGCTTTGGTTTGGATCTCTTCAGTTTGGCTGAGGTTTCCTTACCTTAACACAGCTGAACAGCACACTGCAGCTGCAGGGCTGCTTGGCTGAGGGGTCAGAGTGAATCCTCCTGCCTGGCACCAGTTATCCTTGTGCTGGCTGCACTTGGCCTCAAAATGTTCCCAAGCTCTGTTCTTTAAGCCTTCACGGTTTCTAAACCTATTCTGTGCCGGGCAGGCATTGGTCATGGAGCGGGGTTGCCCTGATGGGTGGTGGGACAACACTTTGAGGGCAGAGAGCTTGGGAGAGGTAAATACTGCGGCACTTTTCCACCCCCGGCAGCGAAGCATGGGACTGGTGCTGTGAGCTTTGTGACTCTCCAAAAGCTCTGATCATAACTTAATGTTTGTGAATTTAAAGTAGAGTTTGTGTTTTTAAATGACACTGGTCCTGTTCAGGGTTTTTAGCAGAGCCATGAGCGTAGATCTTTATCCACAGGAGAACTCCAGTGGTCTTTAAATAGGGTGATGTCTTTCTGAACAGCCGGTGAGTAGGTTGCAGAGCCGCGCAGGCTTCCTGGAAGGGAAATAACATCGTTTTCCTTCATGGGCTGATTAGACATTGCTAATTCTCACACAGATTGTGGCTGTGTTGTGATTGATATTTAGGGTGCAGGCTGGAATCGTACAACTCTCCTTCCCAACCTGATCTTTGTACCAAAAAATCCAACACATACTTTTTGCCTGCACCAAAACAAACAGAAAGGACCAGGAAGTGATGCTGGCCTCTTCAGGCTTTTTGAAATGGTGATTATTGAAGGAGAGTTCACTTCCACCCAGGTTGCTTCATCCAGCTGTTTTTCATGGAAAGCTTGAGGCTGAATTATCCTGGGAGTTATTCCTCCACGACAGCGCTCCTTGGTAAAGGCTTTTCTGTGCATGAGTAAGTAATTCTGACAGGGCGCTCTTTTCTTTTTTTTTTTTAACTTTCTTTTATTTTTTTAAACCTGGATTCAATTTGCAAAATCCCAAAATGGCCATCTCCCCTCCTGAAAAGAGCTGATTTGACTGGCAGAGGAGCAAATCCTGGGAAACGGGGAGCTGCTGCCTCCAGCGATATCCTCCATTGTGCAGCTGAACTGTGGCTCTCGCGCTGCTCGTGGCTTTCAGAAAAGAAATTGCTTTTTCAGTTTTCCCAGGAAAAAGAAAGGCTGTGTGCCATGCTCCTGTCTCTGTTACCCCTTCAGCAAATCATCATTAGCTGACCTTGTCCCTCTCCAGTGAAACAAGGTGAAGCGACCCCTTTCACGTGACAGAGACCTGACTGCGAGCACCTGAAAACCTGAGCCTTCTGTCACTAATTGAAATGAGTTATGAATAATAATGCCACTAGCTGCTAAATTGTTTCTGCTTTCTTTCCATTCTCATGGTGTGATGGTCTACCCCAGGCCACTCTAGTAATGCCTGCTCACCAGAGACCCCGCTGTCTTCCTGGGGATGGGGGATGAGCAGCCTTTCACACCACTCTTACCCCTGAGAAAAGGAGAATAACTCCTGGAATGAGCCTGTCTCGAGGAGGAGGCCAGCCAAGGGGCAGCCAGGCTGACCAGAGCTCATGGCACTTGCCTTGCCAGCCGTAGCAAGCCGGTGCTTGCTGTGGTGTAGGTGTGCTGGACACCAATGGCATCACTGCTTCTACCCAGTGAAGCAAAGCAAATGGTGGCCAGGGGGCCCGAGCCCTGTTGAAGTGAGGGAGGTGAGAACCTCGCTGGGCCACTGAGGGAGGGAGGAGTGAGGCCATCTGTGCAGGCCTTTGGGCTCCTGTAAGGGCAGGCCAGTGTGTCCCTCAGCACAAGAGCCTCAGCTTCTCTCAGGTGTGGGCTGGGTGCACAGGCAGGTATGGGTGTTCAGAGGGCTGTTGGTGCTGCCATGTAAGCCTTTGCTTACAGGAGGCTCGTTAGCTGTCTGTGCTCCAGAGGAGCGTGCTCACAGCTCTTGCTTTCTGCATGCTCTGTATTTCAGTAGCTGCTGGTCTTTCCTTCCTCAGCTTGGTCACAGCCCAGGTGTCCTCCCACAAGAGCCCTGCATGGCCCCTGTGCTGGGTGGGTTTCTTGGTGTTCCAGGAGATGATGGAAGTTACTTTGTGTGTGGGACAGCATATTCGTCCCTCTGGGTTCTCTGTGCTGGTCTGGGGCTTCCTAAAAGTCATTTCAACCTGTGAGACATTTCAAACACATCACAGAAGGGGAGTAATGGAGAAGAGGAGGAAAGAAGACATAGGCAGGGGAGGACTTCTCCCTTTGTAAGGGAGGCTTGTCTGCACAGCACGAGTGGCTGTGTTTTATAGAGCTTACGGCAACCCAACCATGTAGGTCCCCTGCCTTCCTCAGCAGAGTGGATGTGGTGCTGCTGGAAGGGGCACCCTGCATCCTCTGGTGAACACCAGGAAAGTTCAGCTGTCCTTTGGGAGACTGAGCAGCAACGGGAGGCAGTTTCCATCAGCTGCTGGGTTTGCAAGGGGTGTTCTGACTCGATCTGAAGTCAGGGGCAGAGTAGGTGCTGGAGTGTGAGGAACTGGGTTGTGGAAAGTGCAGTGCTCAGTGTCATGAGGTGGGAGGGAAACCCGGTTGCTGAAGGGGAGCCCTGGGGCTGGCTGCCTGCCAGGTGACAGCGTGCAGTGTGCTACAGGTCGTAGGCTGCAGCCGATGTAGGGAAGAGGCTGTTTGTCAAAGCCATTCCCTGTAAGGAAGAGAAGGTGCTTCCTGGTAAGTGTTTTCTGACTGAAGTAGTAGTGAAATCATCTTATGTGTTGGGAACCACACAAAGGCTTTTTTTTCCTATACATTTTTAAACACCCACATGCACGCTGATGGAGGGCTTAACTTCATTTAACCCCAGGTCTGCAGTTGTATTAGGCAGTAAACAACTGCCGATGGTGTTTTGCTGTCTTGGCTGTTCAGGACTCTGCTGTGTTGGTTTTATTTTTTCTGTAGGCAACAGTCAATGCTCGTCCCCAGCGCATCCTCGACACCTCCTCGCTGACGCAGTCCGCCCCTGCCAGCCCCACCAACAAGGGCATGCACATCCACCAAGTGGGGTAAGCGCCAGTGTTGCTGCCTGACACTTCTGGCATGGTGGGTTTTGGGGGATCCCTGCCAGGCAGCGCTCCAGGGGCCATCCTGGGTAACAGAAGGAGCATACCTCCATCTTGGCAGCTTCTTGGTTGAGCACTGGTGAGGTGTTCAGAAACAAAAGCTCTGAAAAGCTGGGGAGCTGCTTCTTGTTTTCCTTTTTAGACAAAGAGTCACAAGCCACGTTAATTATCAAAAGATGAACTGAAAGGAAGAGCTAACCATTACTCTCTGGTGCTCTCTGGCCTGGCATCCAAACTTCTCACTGAAGTCTGACCTGTATTTTCCACCCTTTCAGCTGACAAAAGCCAGGCTTATCTAATGATCAGCAAGCCGTGCCTAAACTGCAGGGAAATTGAGATGATGATACAGGGAAATCTGGGCTTTGAAAACTTGATTGTTTCCCAAACCTCTCTAGGAGAGAAGCCCTTTGGATCTAGCAGTCCCGTAATCAGTGTGCACCAGGAAGAGACACAGTTGAAACAGAGGGCCCAGAACTGCACAGTGATGGTTTGTTACTGTTTTCTGACAGTGGGATGTCACTGTGTGGTGCCATAAATGTCAGTGTACCTGTGAAGCAAAATGGTTTCTTGTGGGCTCCTGACTGAGCCACGCTGGCTGGTCTGGTTGGTGAGCCGTGGCTCAGAGGTTGTGACCTGTAGGCATGATGGAGGTTCCCAAAATGTGCCTCTGGAGCTGGCATGGTCACAGTTCACTCACATTTGGGGGCTTGTGTGTCTTTTGGAGGGGACAGGATTGTGTTCTTCTGCTTTGGTTTTGTAGAGGAAGCGCAGCCCCGAAGTACAAGTCTCATAAGAAAGAAACAAAGCAAAATTGAGGCAGTTCCCGTGCCAGAGTCTCATGTCCAGTGATACCTAAGTCCTTTCCCTTTCTTTCACTCTTCAGAGGGTCACCTCCAACCACCAGTACGAGCAGCTCCAGCCTGACAAATGATGTGACCAAACAGCCGGTCAGTCGGGACATCGCCTCTGTAAGACCTGCCAATGTCGGCAACATGGGGGTCCAGTACACTCCCCACTCCCACCAGTTCCCCAGGACAAGAAAAATGTTTGACAAAGGGCCAGAACAGGTAAAAGAGACTTTCCTTTCAGATCTGACCCGCTCCCCTGGGGTTTGTAACACAGTCTGTTCTTTGTGGTTTATTTCTCTGTGTATCTCCTTTGCTTCCAGCTGCTGTTAGCTCCACACTGGCTGCCTCTAACTAGTAAAATAAAAATTGATTAAATTTTTTTTTCTTCAGGATAGCTTTTGGTTTATGGCTTTGACACAGCATTATTCACTTCTGCTCCTCAGAAGTGTTTAATCAGGCTGGATTGTTTCTTCTTTCATGAACATTTGTCTGCATGAGTGATAATGCAGAGCCAGATCTGTGACCCTCAAGTGCTTTTTCTCCAGCCTCAGCAAAGCAGGGACTGAGGGGGAAAGAGGGGAATATTCCTCCTCCTTTGCCACCCAAAGGGGCATTGCCCTCCAGAGACTGATCGATGGCCCCACACAGGAATCGTTGGCACCTTTCCAGCGGCTCTGACCCATTCCACACTCAGCAGCCCCCCTCACTGTGCCTGGAGGAGGATGTGAGCCCAGAGCATTGCTGGGAAGAACAAAGATCATGCAGGTTGCTGCTGCAAGGGAGCTGATCAGTCAGGAGCTAGGGAGACCTGGCAGTGCAGGCCAGCCAGCAAGGGGTTTACAGGCATTTCAGCATTGCAGAGACGCTCCTCAGGTGCTGGGCACTTTTCCATGGGCCTGAAGAACTAACGTGGTGCCAAGTAGAGCAACAGGTCAGATTTTAGTCTGCATGAAGGATTCTGAATGTCACTTTCAGATGAGTCGTGTCGGATGAATGGTGCCAAGTCCAAGCAGCTTGGACACACTCATGGCCATCAGACTACATTTACCCATGGTCTGGGCTCTTCAGGGTTCATCCCTCTGACAATAGTGGTGTCCACCTCTCCCTCTGCTCCAGCACGTTGCCAGGGTTCTTCTGGCTCTCTGGGTGAGGGGAAGGTGAAAAGACAGAGGGGCTGCTCTGCTGCTCCGCTGCCGGCACTGCTGCCATGCTGATGCACAGAGCGCGCTGGGGAGGACGCTGACCCTTCCCTGCTCCCCCAGGAAAGGAAGGATTTCCCTGTCAGGCAGTGAGGTGTGTGCATCACAGTCCATGGGACAGATGGTCACCATGGCTTTCCGGTGTCCTGACCACTGGGAAGTAACTGCTCTTCACTTACAGTGTCCTTTCTGCCTGACTCTCATGAGTGATCCACAGAAGCTTCCAGAGGTGGAGAGTCAGTTCTTCTGGGTGATTACCAAACCAGCAGGTCACAGGAGGTAATCCTCCCCCTCTGCTCTGCCCTGCTCAGGCCCCACCTGGAGTATTGTGTCCAATTCTGGGCTCCCTGGTATAACAAAGACAGGGATCTCCTGGAGAGAGTCCAGTGGAGGGCTGTGAAGGTGATTAAAGGACTGGAGCATCTCCCCTATGAGGAAAGGCTGAGGGAGCTGGGGCTGTTCAGCCTGGAGAGAAGAAGACTGAGAGGGGATCTGATCAATGGTTACCAATATCTCAAGTGTGGGACACAGAGGGAAATGGCCAGCCCCTTTTCAGTGTCTGTGGGGACAGGACAAGGGGCGATGGCCTCAAGTTGGAGCACAGGAAGTTCTGCACCAATATGTGGAAGAACATCTTCCTGGTGAGGGTGAGGGAGCCCTGGGACAGGCTGCCCAGGGGGTGGGGAGTCTCCTTCTCTGGAGGGATTCCAGCCCCATCTGGATGCTGACCTGTGTGACCTGTCCTAGGGACCCTGCTTTGGCAGGGGGTTAGACCCGATGATCTCTGGAGGTCCCTTCCAACCCCTGTGATTCTGTGATGCTGTGAAAACATGTCAAATCCATGGCAACGTGTCCAGGCTCTTTCTTGCCTGGTGACATGCTAGAGGTGATCAGGGCACAACTGGATGCAGGCTGACATCCTGCTCTCTCTCTGCACAGACCACTGACGATGCTGACGATACCGTTGGGCACAAAAGCTTCATTTCGGCCGCGGTGCAGACGGGGTTTTGCGACTGGAGCGCCAAGTATTTTGCTCAGCCAGTCATGAAGGTAAGAGTCTGCTCCCCATGGTCGTGCTTCCTGACCCACAGCACCGCAGCTCGTGGGACACACTGGTGTCCTGTGTGAAGTTTGCTGCCTTTCTCTTTTGCCCTCCTTTTCCTTCACTCTGGGGAGGGAAAGCAGTGGCCTGGCTGCTCCGGGGAGCTGTGGGACAGCCAGGACAGAGCCCAGGCCAAAAGCCCTGCACCCCATGAGCACCATCAAGAGCAAATGTAAAAATGAGGAGTGATTCTGTAGTTGGTTTGGATCCACCAGTTTTGCAGAGCTGCAGGTTGCATTGCAGGGTTGTTTCACTGTAAATGTTTGCTTGGCAGTATACTTCAATTATATTACAGTATATTTCAATTATATTTATTAAAATTTTTACTATTAAACAGTGGTGTAAGGAAGGTCCTTCATTCCTGAAAGGGCTGGGAGAAGCTGAAGAAGAAGAGGTGCTGTTTGCTTTCTGACTTTCCAGCTGAATTTTGTGGCTGGGAAGATGCTGAAACAAGCAGGGGAGCAGTGGAGGTTGCTGCCCTTTGTGGAGACCATAATCCCAGAGCAGCAGTGTGTCTGTCCCCTGCTTCAAAATGGGCTTGACTGGTCTCTAGTGAGACTTCACACTGTGCTCTGCTTATGGCACCGTCTGTAGACACCTTTCACTTAAAAGGGAGATGGGTATAGTGACTGGATGTCTGCATGACTGTCCAGGGGAAACTTTCTAAGTGTCAGTGTTGTGTTTCACAGGTATTAAAAACCAAAAAATTATGGCAAAGAATGAGGGTGGTGATGAGCCATCTCCGCTGAGATCTCTGTAGAAGTGTGTTCTGGTATCTGAGCTGGAGTGATGTGAAGTGAGAGAGATGCCAAAGCCTTGTTCTAGGAAACCAACCAAAACATGGCTCTTAGGAGATGGGGAAAGATCATCAGTGACTGGAAACAGAAACTATCGCATTCCCAGAATCTTTCAGCCAAAGATCAGGTTTCAGTTGGAAGTATGAGCTAGAGACAAGCAGTAAATCTCTCATTATAATCAAACACAATAAGGCAAACCTGCAGGGACCTTGGGAGTCAGGCACCACAACCGCACCGAACTTCCCGCTTCACCTCTCGGCGGTGCTGGGAAGGATGATGCGCAGCGCGTGTTCACACTGTGATCTGAGCAACTCCCCCGTGGGCTCATACCCAACTGCTGAGATGTAAAGCTTAGTAATGAAGAGCCTGCACATTCTGTGTGTATTTCATGTGCTGTCTCATCCCAGAATTGCCACTGAGCTGCCTGTCACCTCTCCTCCGAGTCTTTAGGCACAGTAAATGATCTCCCCATGAGGTGAGGTAATTGCTCCTCAAGTTTAAGGGCACCAGAAAGCTGGTTACACGGCAGCTGGTGTCTGTGTAACTGGAAGCCCTTTGGAGGCACTGGGAGGAAAGGCTAGGTGGTGGAGTGGTGGAATGGCACTTCCTCAGCTGCCAGTGAAACTCACTTTCTCCTGATACCGTTAGCAGGATAACTCATTAGGGCGTGTGTCTGGCCAGTGGGGCTTGGTCAAGCTTTAAACCAGGGTTGTCTCTCAGCAAGATGAGTTTCGATGTCTTGATTCAAGTCCAGGAGAGAGTACAAGGGGAGGAGGATGTTCCACCTCTAAGTTCTTATTAAAAACATTTGTCTGCTTCCCAAGGAAAGCTTTTTCCGGTGAAGAGGGGTGTCTTATTAATAAAATAAATCATGGGAGACAGCCAACCAAAGGCAGGTTCAGATGGGGAGCGTGGGGAGGGGCTGCAGTGTGCGTATGGGTTTACCACTTCATGTGCATAAAATAGAGAAGATTCCTTTAGGGAAGGCAAGACAAACCATGGAGCATCCCTGTACTGATTCATAGAAACCAGGGAGGGGGAGTGATGGAAATCAAGGGCTCCCTGAATACCCAGCGAGTCTCAGGGTGTTCAGTGTCTTACTG
The DNA here is from genome assembly GCA_027925045.1 of Hypotaenidia okinawae. Lineage (NCBI taxonomy): Eukaryota > Metazoa > Chordata > Aves > Gruiformes > Rallidae > Hypotaenidia > Hypotaenidia okinawae. Next base: position 10,242,845 of record BSDF01000018.1, on the reverse strand, counting down.
GTCACATCAGGGCGTGCAGCCTGCACCCTGGCCGTGGCACATGTGGGCTCCACCACCTCAGCTGTGGCTGGTGTGACAGGGCAGCAGCATGTGGGACAGTGACATTCCTCTGCCAGTTGCAGACTGGTTTCGTTTGGACACCTTCGTTTGGGGTGGAGTTCTCTGAGCACTGACTGTCCTCAGCAGCAATACTTAAGGTGAAATTTGAGCAAAACAAACTTCTGTTTTCTAAAGCAGGAAGAGACTGGATGTCCCTATTGCTTTTGGAAAGCAGCTTCAGAAGGCCAGCTAGAGGGTATTTGTAGCGAGCCTCGCACATTACGCTGTGCTAACAGGGGGTTGTTCCTGTCTTGGTAATTAGAGCAGGTGTTGGGCACACAAGGGACAGGAAGGAGTCGCGAGCAGTCTCTGGGGTTTCTTCATTGCTGCTTGTGCAGCCAGGCAGGGTTTGGCCATGCAGTGACACAAGGCTTAGCTGACTCTCCAAGCCCAGCTCCTTCCCTAGAGCCGCAGGGAACAAACATCCCAGGCCAGTGGCTGCTGTCTTCCTGCTGCTCCAGCCTCCTGGGAGAGGCGAAAAGTCTGCCGAGCGCTGCGGGGAGAAGGTGATGCTGATGTTTAATTCCAGTACTTGGTTTGGAGACGCCGCCTACCCTCCTGAGCAGGGAAAGACAACTCTTCCTGTAATGGATAAACGTAAAACGGCTGTGAGTGCATCTTAGTCAGATTTAATTTATGAATTTAGTTTTGCTTCATAGACCTTGCTCTGAGAACGCTTTCACTGGAAAGATTGAAGGATTAATTTCCAGTGTAAATCACTGGCTGCGTTTCAAGCCATCATACCACATTTGATTTATTGATTATCTAATCAGATGAACGGAGAGAGAAAATACTGCATTGTGACTTCGCAGTGTGCCGTGAAAAACAGACACCTACCCCAGCTCTCATCCCTGCAGAAGCCTTTTCCTCTTCCTGACAGCTCGGGTGGCAAGAGGCTGTTCTGCTCACCACAGGCGGCCTTGGACCGAGCGGCACAGGAAAGCCTGGCTGCCAGCTGTCAGGAAGCCCCAGTCAAGGAGAGCGGGAGTCAGCATCTGTTATTTCCAGGACTGGCAGAACATGCAGGCAGGAGCTGGGAAGGCTCCTGGAAGGTGAGAATTACATAAGGAGTCCTTCCCAATAAATCCTCGCCTTCACTTCAGTGCTGTGGCTTGGCTGTCAGTCCAAGTCCTGGTAGAGGAGTGAGCTGTCCGTGGGACTGCTGCGGTAACCATAACCGGGGACAGGCTGGATTTACTGCCTGAGCTGGCTGCGGGATCTGCCCTGCTCCCTGTCGGTGCTGTGGAGAGGGAGAGGCAAAGTGTTCAAGGAGGAAAACTCTGCTGGCTTTCAAATGGCACTGCTCAGTGGGGTGGTTCAGAGCTGTAACTGGTTCCTGTCTGATCCCAGGAATCGGTGGTGTGGTGTGATCCCTGCGGCGTAGAGCTGCTCCTGGCTCTCAGGGTCTGCCAGGAGCTCTGCTGGGGCTGAGCAGCACCTGAAACCAGGCTGGTATTTACTCAGGTGCCTTTCTGATGCTTAAACGGAGCTGGTGGGGAGAGAGACAGGACAGGAATGATGAGCCTAAACAGTTCTTTTGAATAATAATTTCTGGTTTGCCAGCCAGCAGCAGCTGAGGAGAGGTCGTGGCTCTGCTGCACACACATCCTGGTGTGCTCCCAAAGTCTTTGTCACCAGAAGTCCTGCGGGGTTCAGACTTTCACAGCTTATTGCTCCCTCCTGAAGAGATCATCCCACTGCTCAGGCCTGTGCGGAGGGAAGGGCTGCGTGGTGCTGCCATGCTCCCATGCTGCTGCCTGCGGTCAGGGTCCAGGGCTCGGCCAGTCAAACCTCACCCAGTTAGCACAAGCACAGTTAACAGCCTGTGTCCCCCCGAACAGGAGTAGCACAGAGCGTCTCTGCTACCTTGGTTATTTACAACACATTTTAAGGATAAGCTGAGCTCAACAGGGTTTATTTCATTAGTGCCTGGGGACTGTATGTACCCTCAGAGATCTCGTTATGGGAGGAATCTTTACTGCTGATGCCAGGTGATAAAAACAACCTCCTGCTCAGCCGCCTCGGAAGAGTTATTCTTCTTCAGACCTGCAAAGGACCCAGCAGGTCCTTTCATCTCATCCTCTTTATCTGCTAGAACGAAGGGCGCTTTGCTCAGCGCGTACCGGCGTATGTCTTAGTCCCGTGAAAGCTGCTGGTTGCCTGGAGGAGAATTTACCATTCTGCTCGTTCTTTCTCTTCTCCCATCCCTTTAGGTCTTCCTTTAATTTATTCCCAGAGAAGCTGGGTTTTCATTAAGGTGTAGGTGTAATCTCTCAGCTCACAAATCTCCTTTGACGTAGTTTATCTCAGGTTTGTTTATTGCTTTGTGTTATTGGTCATTTGTCACTGCCTTTCTAATAGCTGCTGTATGCTTGAAGAATTGAAACAGTAGAGGTGGTGTGGGGATGTTCCAGGAGGAGAGGTGGAGGGTGGGCTTCTTATTTATTTTAAAGAAGCAGAAATTCAGCTCACTAATAGTTGTTTCCCAAAGTATAATGCATTTTGAAGACAATATCTAGTGACAGACGGTTTTGGTACTTTCTCGTTCAGGAAAAAAGAGTGTGTTTACGTGAAAGGAGCAAAGGGATTCCCATGTTTTTGGTTACTCCTTTGGAAGAGCCATCAGTGCCTCATCAGAGCAGCTAGATGAGAGTCCTGTGGCTCAGCTCCTTGGCAGATCCAAGGATGTTAACTAAAGCAGTGGTGCTACTAGTCTTGGATCATTTTTAAGCATTAAGTAACACACGCATCACATGTGTAATGCAGCAGTTTTGGGGGTGAGATTGTATGAGTTTATCTCTTCGATCCTGTACTTAGACTAAGGGCAGGAGCACTCATGGTCAGTAGGAGCAGCACCCTGACTTCGGGCCCCCAGCCATAGCTGCTTGTTCACTGCCTGATGCTGGGCACCGTAAAGAATGTGCCTGAGCCTGCCACGTGTGGGTGGGAGAGTGTGTTACAATGGTAACTTGTGGAACTCTAATGGTTCTTCTTTTGTGTTGTGACTCTGTCGATACACTGAAAGATCCCAGAAGAGCACGACTTGGAGAGCCAGATTCGCAAGGAGCGGGAGTGGCGGTTTCTGCGCAATGCTCGTGTCAGGAAACAAGCCCAGAAGATCATCCAGAAGGGTGAGTGATCCCCTCGCCTGCGCCGCGGGCAGCGTCCTCGAGCCCCGAGCTCAGTGCTGGAAGCATCAGTTTGGGGAAGCACTGGCTCGAGCTGTCGAATGTCTGCCTTCCCCTTTGACAGCTGAACTCGGGGTAGTGTTAGGCCAGTCACACGAGGAGCGCTCGGGTGGAGCGTAGCACCAGGCTGTAGCTGTCGAATCCGATGCGGGAGCGGAGAAGCCAAAGAGTAGCAACCTCTTTGAAGGAGGAGGGAGCGTGCTGTGACATCAGGCTTCCCCGCTTTCAAGAGAGCATCCCAGCTCCAGTGCAGCTGGCTCCCAGGCTCTCATGGCTGGTGAGCTCTTCAGCCCTCCGCAAGAGCCAGAGCAGCTGGCGTGAGATCGATAATTCAGGTGCCCTTAACAGATCCTATTGATTTACCACTTGGGCTTTTCCTCCCTGTCCTGTAAAGTCCAGGTGGATGTTGCAGGTTGGGTTTTAAAGGGACAGAAGGCAGGATATTGTAGGATAAACTTGAGAGCTGCAGTCTGGCTAAGAAGGCTCAGGCAGTGTTTGATGTGGTCAGATGCTGTTCAGCTGGCTGATCATGGCAAACCAGCCCTACTGAGCTGCTGGCTGTGTCCTCCGGATGCTCAGAAAGCATCTCAACGATGTCTGTGCCATTCCCTGCTCTGCTGAACGCTGTATGTGATCACTTACCCCTTATATCCTGTTACATTCTTAATATTTGTGTGTATGACTTTGTGCGTGCTGACACGTCTCCTCATGCCTCAGGTTTGTGTCTCCAGAAAACAAATTGGCTTTTTTTTAGGCCTCTCTGTGCCTCTGCGAGGCAGTGGTCAGGTTAGAATTCCTTTAGCACAGGAATAAAGTAGAGCCCAATGAAATGCCTGCAGGGATCTGTATTCCTCAAGTCTTCCTCCTTGTGTGCCCTGAGCAGCTCCGGCATCCGATGTTCTCCTGCATCCTGCTGGGAGCATCCTGAGGGTGCTACTCTTTTCTGGGCTGCTCCCTAGGGCATGCAGAGCTGGAAATGGTAGTTTCCAGAAGGAAGAAGTACCCCAGGCTCAGCCACTGCACGTTCCTTATTGTTGTGAGGTTTTCTGGGCTTCAGTCAGCTCAGTGAGTAGCTTAGCATTGGGAAACTGCAGAACAGCATAAACCAGAGTAGTATATAAGGGAAACTGGAGTCCAGGAGATGGCTTGGGAGCTCTCTGAATACAGAGAAGGGGGTTTTTCATGCTTGCCTGAAGAAGTTAAATCTTTTTCTAGCTAGCATTCATATTTGCTTGCTTGACCCGAGTGACTAAAACGCTGGTACTCATTTAAAAAACTGAATATGTGAAATATGAAATGGAATTAAAATAGGCTTACAGTCTTCTAATGAAAATTAGATTAAATGGATGTGTTCTAAAACAAACTGGAACCAAGTAAATGTCTCCTGGGCTTGTGGTTTTGCATGATAAATTCATACAGTGTCAGAAAATTGCAGTGTCAGGGGTACCAAAACTGTCTGTGAATTGCAAACTCTTGGGAAGAGAAGATGGGAAAGGTCTTTAACCATCGGTTTAGTGTCTCCATGGAAAATATATTTTTAATTTCCAAATTAACTTAAAATTTAAGGGAACTGAAATGGAAGGTTAAATAAATAATCCACAAGCTAAAATGAAGTCTTGTGTTTTAAGTTAAAAAAGCGTTGTTGGGGTTTTTTTAATTAAAAACATCGTGTTGGGTTTTGTGTGGAGGCAAACTGGTATTTCTCTGGGCTCAGTTGTGCTTGCCTGCTGTGTCATCTCCAGTTGCCAAAGCCAAGGAGCCCTGAGCCATGAGACCTTGTACCCTAATTTGTACCCTAAGACATGAGACCTCAGCATGGAGGAGTCAGAGCTGCTGATAATGGGTCTGAGAGGTTCTTGGATGAGTAAAGTGTCGGGTCTGCTGGCGAGGACTGGGGAAAGCGGAGGAGTGTGGGGACACGTGGCTCTGGGGAGCTGGAGGGGTGTGAGCCCCATCCCTCGGTGGGATGTGCCCAGGCACTGAGCCATGGCTGCCTCCTGTCCCCACAGGTATCTCCCGGCTGGATGATCAGATCTTCCTCAACAGGAACCCCGGCGTTCCCTCCGTGGTGAAGTTCCACCCCTTCACGCCCTGCATCGCCGTAGCCGACAAAGACAGCATCTGGTAAGTGTTTCCAGCACTGCCACACATCGCTCCTTTCCCCTTCCCCTCCACAGCCATCCTTCCCTCCCCGGGGCAGGGGACACTGCAGAGCCCTCCTGGAGCTCAGGGCCATAGTTGTAACCATTGCACCAAGTCCTTTTCTCTGGGAGGGGCTGCACTGGGGAATCCTGACCTTCACAATAGTGCCTTAAATTTGGACTCTTACCCCTTTTCTTTTGCAGAACACTGAAAACCAAAGGAGAAAACCCAACTGAATTAGTATCCAGTGTACATAATCTTTTGTTTGGCTGTAATTAGATCTCTCTTCTAGCTTGCACAGAGGACCAAGAACTGATGGGATTTTTGGTTTTTTTTGTTTTGCCTCCCCCAGTTTTTGGGACTGGGAGAAATTGGAGAAGTTGGACTACTTCCACAACGGGAACCCTCGGTACACGAGGATCACGGCAATGGAGTACCTGAACGGCCAGGACTGCTCCTTGCTGCTGACCGCTACAGGCAAGTAGATATTTTCCCCCATATCAAGGCAGGACTGCGGGGGACCTGAGAGAATTCAAGTCCACATAAGCTGTTCTGGTCCCTTTGCTCTCCCCTCTGTGGATGTGGCCCAGCCTGAGCCTTCCCTGCCCTGGGGCTTGCACGCCGGGTCTCAGCCGAGGAGACATTTCCAGGGTTGGACCTGAAAGCTGTTCCTGGCAGTACTGAAATCTCTCAGTTGCTGAAGGAAGCACTGCAGAGGTTCTCAGGAGCCTCACAAGTCGATTACTCGCTGAAACTATTTCAGTCCCAGCTTTGTTACATCACTCTGAGCCTTCACCTGCAGTTTCAAGTTCGTGGTAACCTCCTCCCATGCAGTACCTCGCAGGGGGATTTCAGTTGGCTATAAAGCTGCTGTCTTGGAACTGGAGAGGAAATCGTGCTGCAAACAAAGTAGAAGAAATCAAATTCTGTAACTTGTGTTCTAAGCCTAGAGCAGGCAGGGCTTATTTTGAGCACAAAACTTCTCAGGTGGTTTGGAGCTTCTCTCCAGTCCCTGCATCTCACCCAAGGGAAGCAGTTCTCCAGAATGCCCTGTGGCTTCACGGAAGGTAGTGTGAAGAGTTCTTTCCCATTCATTGCTCTGTAAAGCTGTGAGTACGGTCTACTTCTCTCCCCAGGAACCATTCTAAACCTGTCAGCCTGAGTGTTCTCAATAGCTTTTCAAACTTCATGCTGAAATGTACAGGTTGGGTATAATTAAGAGAGGTGGAAGAGGAGCTGAGAGGGCCTTTAGGACATTTTCCTTTCAATTTATTGATTCTTAGCACAAAAGTTTCACAGATGGGGAACAAATTGAAAAATACACAATGTTCTCAAAAGATTTTCTGCTGATGGGCCAGGCTTTGATTCAGCTGCTTCTGTGGGGTTGTACCTTGTGTTTAGTAGGGTACTTTTGTGGCTCTCACACCAACAGCAAGGAGGACGGAGACAAATCCTAGAGAAAATGAATGGGCCAAAGAAACAGAGTGACATCTAATGTCAGGTGTTATTTGAGGGAAGGAGCAAAGCTCTTCCAGAACAGCTCCCAGCAGGACACTGGATGTAAAATTAGAGAGGAAAAGCAACTCTGGTAAGAGGGATGAAGTTCAAGTGACACTCTGAGTTTTGGAGTATGTGTGACTGTGGCTCCACTTCTGTTCTTCCTTCATTGCGCACGAGTCATTACGAGTGTTGCATCAGCAGTGACCTTGCATTGCATTCTCTTTCTCTGTGCTCCCCAAGATGATGGTGCCATCAGGGTGTGGAAGAACTTTGCAGACCTGGAGAAGAACCCAGAGATGGTAACTGCTTGGCAGGGGCTGTCGGACATGCTGCCAACGACACGAGGTGGGTCCCATGAAGTTTTGTTGGGGACAGCTTGTGATGCTGGGGTATTTTTCTAGAGATGGGGAGAGTAAAATGGGATTCTCAACTTCAGTTGCCGGTAACATCCTTGTTCAACAGTCTCTGCCTTCTGGAATGGCCTTTTGCCAGCTCTTGGTGAGGAATTACTTTTCCAGTTCCCACAAAACAAAATGACAAAACCAAAAGCCCAACACAGCAGCCTCACACACGCACCAAAGAACACCCAGAGCAGCTTCTTGCTGGGGAGCAGAAGGTTGCAAACTCCTTGTCCTTTACGTGCTTCACAGCAGCTGGCTTCCCAAGCATCCCTCTTAACTGTGTTCCTAAGGAGAGAACTGTAAAACAACGGTGGAACCGGGCACTGCTCTGCTCCATGCTCAGCGTGGCAGGAGGTGGTGGTTCTCCTTTGGGTGGGAGAGTGGCTCCCGTATCGCCTTTTCCTTCTGCCGGGCTGCTCGGCCTTTGCACAGCTTTGCATGTTGCACCTGTGACCTGCCTTAACCTGAGCTCAAATTTTGGCAGTTATTCTTCACTGTTTATTGTGGGTCAGGAGGTGGCGAGAGAAAATACCATCTAAATCTGACACATGCAGAAGGACAGCACAGTTAGACATTGTCCTGCCCAGAATATTAGCAAAGTTGGATGGAAAAAGCAGTAAACAGGAGCACTGGCATCCAGCCACACACAGGGGGAAACCAGAAGAGCAGTTTGAGTAACCCTGAGCTGTGTTTTAGGACATTAAAGGAGGTGGAGGATTTGTCCTTCCGAGCCCAGTAATGTTCCAGCGCTCTGATGGTGATTTTCTGTGACTTGACTATTTTTAATCAAGGTTCAATCAGTGCTTGTGACTTGACGCAGGAATTGCTGGGCTGAGGCTCCCTGGTTTGTGCCATGCTGGAGGTCAGATGAGACGACCATCGTAATTCATCCTGACCTTAAAATCTGACAGTTCTCATTTCTGGGCTGATGAGGTTCATCACAGGAGCCTGACGCGGCCCTTCGAGCTGGTCGCTGGAGCTCAGTGGTGCTGCCTTGTGGAGCTTGTCGCTGGGGTGTTTTCCATAACACCCCCTGCTTCATCGCTGCTGTTTTAGGGAAGAGGAACTGTCATTGAGGCAACTTTCAACTCTGTGTGTGTAAAATTGATTACAAGCTGCTGGAAGCTTGCAGCATACTGTGAAAATCACCATGGCCAAACCCTGCTCTTCACAGAGGTGTCAGTAAAAGCAGGAGGAAAACGGTGCCGAGTGGTGCAAGGTCTGGATCTCCTTGATGACAAGTGTCCAGTAGTCATCTTCCCCTTCACAGTGTCACTCGGTGGGTCTGTAATTCCTTTCCTGAAGGGTGCTGGTTAATGTTGGTCATCCCTGGATTCAGGATCTCCCTTCCTTGGTGCTGGTAACAGATTTACCCGGACAACTGGGAAATTGCCCCAGACTGCTCCCCTCGCCAGCCTCTCACTGCAGAATCAGTCATGTTCAGGAGGGTGCTCCTGGCTGTCAGAGGGCGCTCACAGCTGTCAGATGAACTCCTGCAGGCCAAGCCCATTTCCCTGCCTTACTCCCCACAAGCCCCTTGCCACGGTGTAGCTTCTGCTGGCTGTGCTCCACTCCACAGGCCTTTGGAAGACCTGGAAGGACATTAGCGTCGATGGTTGACACGGCAAAATAGGTTGAGAGCTGAGGCAGGAGCTGATTTAGCTCGAATTGTTGAATGGTTGCACTTGCCCAAACAGGAGTGCTTACACTGCTGTCTTCAAGATTTGCTCTTTCCCCCCTGGCCCTTTTCTTTCCCTTGTGGCCTTAGAAACTCTGACTCCTGTTTGCTTTGCCTCCTGCCTTTGGAGCAACAGAATTAGGCTCAGAAAAAGAGGACAGATTTCTTTGTGGAGAGAGGAATGAGTGTGGTGGCTTCAGAAGAACCACGTGGATTGAGTCCCCTTTGGAAGTGACTCTCAGTTACCTTTTGCTGCCACAGCTGTAGCTGGGGTCCAGCACTGGCTCATAAAACTGAAGATGTGTCTTTGAAGCTGCAGAGCTTAGGGGTTTTACTGGAGTTTGTTTGCTCCTGCTACTGATTTCCCTCTCTCCTCTCCCACCCTTTTCCCCCTGTGTCATACATATATCTGGATTTAATAGTTCTCTTGACAGCAGCCAGAAGTCTGCCTTTCCTAGGTACTTTTCCCACTTACAGGAGGAGGGAGGATTATGCAAAATACACAAATACATCCTTTGGAAGCTTGAAAAGCATCCTCATCTTGTCAGAGTAACAGGAGGTCAGCAAAAACGTGCTCTGAGTGGGGGGAACAGCCCAGAGCAAGGCACGGAACACAAACCTTCCTGCTCTGTAAAGGACACACTTGTGTTGTGCAGCCCAAGGCAAGAGAAATGAGCTGATCTGGCCATGTTGGTGTGTGAAACTTGGCCCCAGTTCATTGCACTTAGTAGTTGACTTGAGGCTCAGGGTGAGTGAGTCTTCATTTAATCATGGGCACACTGCTGGGTAGGCACCCTCTAATTTCCAGTATGAGACCTGTTGATTTTGGTCCTGTTCAGATCTGTACTCAGGATGCTCCCAGAAAGTCTCTTCCCATTGAAATCAGGGTGTTTAAAGCAGCAGTGGTACCAGGTGCTCCAGCATAAGTCTATAACTGGAAATCCCCAGCATGAGGGGTGGAGGGGCTGACAAAAAGACAAACCCCCTCTTGGTTTAGTGGTTTTATGGAAACACAGCTCAGTGTTTGCAACGGCGGAGGAAAATCTGAGTGTTTTCTGCTGAGCAGCACAGGAAGAACTTAAACTCTGGGGCTGAGATCTGGCAGCAGGAGGCTTTAGGGATCCTGGCACATTCCATACAGCAGCGTGATGGCCTGAGCTTCCAGGGACCCATCGCCTGGTGCCCGCACGAGGGCTGGTTTGGAGCCGCTCTGAGGTGGCACTGCTGGCTCTCAGGAGAAGTGGCCGTGCTCGTGCTCCTGAACAAAGCCACCACGTTTGGTATTGTCCCTCTGCCACGAGCCCCGACCCCCTGGCTGGAGTGGCTTTGTCCTTTGAAGCAGTACAGCAGCAGCTCTGGAGCCAAGATGTAACAGCTGCTTCACGATTGCTGGCACTGCTCAGCCCTTCCCTCCCTGGCTCCTTGTGTGCTGCCACAGGCTCCTGCCTTGTTCCCCTCCTCTGGTTCAGCCAAGAGGAACTCAAGGGATGCCAGGGGAGCACCAAAGGGCTCAGCTCCGGCTCTCTGAATACGTGGAGCTCCCCGTGATTCTCCAGGGATGTCCCAAGGTGTTCCTCACTTCTCCATTTCCTGCCATGTTCTCGTACCACCTCATGGCCAGACACCAGGCTGTATCTGGGACTAACTTGGGGTTGTTCAATTGGAGCACCCAAAATCAGTGCACTCTCCGTGTGGCCATCCCTCGGTACGGGGACAGGGTCAGACCTTCCACGGCAGAAGCCTCATGTTCAGTGCTCAAAGAATTCAGGTTTCTGACTCTGGCTCCCTGATGCATTTTCCTTCAGGGCAGGGAGCAGAACCTACAGAAGGAACATCAGGTCTGTGCTGCTGTCAGCCAGCCAGCATAGCTGCTTCACACACAACAAGTGCCACTGTTGATGGCTTCCCAGGGGATGCTGTGACTGAACGAGTGCCTGCGCTCTGGGTTGGAGGCATGTGCTGCTTTCGGTGCTTCTGCTTCTCCTTTATGTGTGCTTTCCTTTAATTTGAGTTGCTTTCTCTAATCCTTTTTTTAAGATTTATTTTTGCTCTGGCTGACCAACTCACCCTTAGCGTCAACCCCTTAATCCCTGTCTTCTCACAGGTCTGGCCCGAAGGGTTTCAATCTATCTTGACAGAAGTAAACAGGGAGGTGAGTGCTTTCTTTCCTGTTACCTATGATCAGCTGGGGTGGGAAGGACCTCCTCGCCTGCCTCCAGGCTGGTTGGTTGGATTTTCATCACTGTTTGAATGACTGCTGGGTCCTTGTGGTTCCTGGAAAGCTTTGCTGCTTCTCCCTCTCCTGTTCCTTGTGTCTGTGTCCATAACAGCGGTGCAAAAGGCAGGGAGGGTTTCTGTGCTCTCTGGGTAAGCATAGCCACGTGTCATGTGAGCTTTCCACAGTGAGAGGAGGTTTGGGTGGGATGTACAACACTGTCTTGGAAGGTTCTGAAGCATCCATGGACAAAAGGGTTTGAATGGCAGGTTCCAGACCTGAACCACCGTTCAGCTTCCGTGGATTTTACTGGAACTTATTGGTAAAATACTTCTGCTCTAAAGATCTTGTGAAGAGAAGCTGATAAACCTTTCCCAGGTGGTTTCGAATAGTGGACTTCTGGCAAGGATATACCTAATATATTTCACAAATTCAGTCCTTCCCCCTGGAAGGAAGACAAAGGAACTCCCCAGCCACCATCTGTAGAAGCCAAGACTGCGCAGAGCTCTGGAGCCTGGCCCCCTCCTCTGCCGCCGAGGTCTTTGGGGGAAACAGATGGCTGATGTGTCAGGGCATCTTTGTGTGTGTGTACGTCCACGGATGTTAATGTAGACATCGTCATCATGGGTTATTCATCAATTATTACTATACGTTGACTGATAAGAGCTGAGTGTGTCTGTAACGATTAACAGGGGGAAGGTGATGGCAGGGAGTGTGATTGGAGCTGGAGCTCCAGGCCTTTGCGGATCTCTCCCTCACCATTCAGAGCCAGAGCGCTGGGATGGGAATCAGCGAAGCCGATGTGTTGCTCTGCATGTCACACAAAACACCACTGGCAAATGGAAAGACTAAAATTAGCCAGGGAATTCCCTGCTCAGTAAACCTGGGAGCCAAAGGCTAAGGAAATGCAGCCCCTCCCTGGTTGGATCAATACTGCCCTGCTAGTGGAAAGTGCAGCAAGAGGATTGAAGAAGCCTTGAAAACACAGAGCTGAGCTGTTTGCCTGGCAGAGGAACAATGTTTAATGGAACACTCCAGTCAGGAAAGCACAGAAAATCTCATTGCCTGGGCTGCTGTGAAGGATTTCTACCTAAAGAAAGGTTGGGGTCTGTCTCTTCATTCTCCTATCACCGACACTGGTTGCCGGATCCCCGGGTACCACCGTGTTCATGTCGCTGGTAAATTAGAGGGAGATAATGAATGGCTTCATGGTCCTGGTGCTGTGAGGGAATCAGCACAGAGCAGAGCCCGCAGCCAGCACGCTCAGCACTGAGATGGATTGGTGTGACCCTCTGCCCGGGCTGCTTCACCTCCTGCTCTGTCAGAGCTCTCTTGGGATGTCTCGACACAGCACTGCGTTCCCTCCCTCAGCGTCACCGCGCAGGCGATGGGAAGGAGTCGGTGTTAACGAGAGAATATCCATCTGACCTGCGCCCGCCTCCATCCATCGCTGTCTCCTGGGGGCTGTTGGTGCTGATACATAAATGGCTGTAATCTGTCTTACCTCAAGAAAATGTATACTGATGCCAAGCAAGGGAAAATCACACCATGCTGCCAGTTCCCTGCTTCCTTCCTGCTCTCCTGTGGCTTCTGAAACAAAGGGAACAGCTTCGGATACCTGCTCTGCAGAACAACCAGACCTTGGCCTCTGGAGGCTCTGCACTGCTTTGAGTGCGGCTGACTGGGCAGTCAGTGATCCCTCCTCACCCCCTCCCACCTGGAATTTTACAAATAAACACGAGCTGCTTGCTGGAAGGGAAGTTTTGTGGGGAGCTGTGTTGGGGCAGAGAGGAGCCCTGGCAAGGAAGAGAAGCTCTGACCCCCAAAAGGAGCTGGTCAAACGATCAAACTCAAACAGAACTTATACCAGAGGGAGAGAGAGAAAAGTGAAGTGAGTCTTCCAACCCCTCCCTGGGGGCTGGTAGCTTGTCCAGAAGTTTGGCAGAAGCACCTTATTTCTGGTCAGATTTTTAATGGCAATAAAATAATTGAAGAAATTGCAGCTCCAGGGGTTTTGTGCTCTTGTAATTGGATTCCTGACATCCCAGCAACTCTTCTCCCTCCCTGCGCTTAGTCCTTGGCACAGACTGAGTGGCACTTTTTGAAAGGATGTCGTAGAAGTGAAACGATGACTGAGGTCACACAACCCTCCCACTGCTTCCTGAAATGAAAGCAGTGATGCACCTCACTGCTGAACCAGGAGGCCCCTGATTAAAAAACTGCCAGTTGGAACCTGAGATGCTCTTATATTGTTCTGCCTGTTCCTGGATCCACGGAAATGCCAAGTTACAGGTTGGCCATGTTCCGGTGAGGATATAAATAAGTGTGGACACTCAGAACTCACTGGTGTTATGTACTGAAATGGATACAAAGACGCTGTCCCATCCGGACGAGTATCTGTTGCTCAGGGGGATCCTTTGGGAACAGCCGTAGGAAGTTACAGCTTCAAGGAGCATACGTGCGTTGGGCTGTTGGTGTGTGATGCCTTGCGTGTTTACCTGCAGCATGCAGAGCTGTAACTACTTCTGGTAAAAACTCTGCCCAAAAAATCCCACAAAACCCAGAAAAACAGTTAAAAAATTCTTCTCTTGAAGGGTGGAAGATTTATTGTCTATTAACTGAGCACATAACATTCCTGATGGGAAAATTGCAGTCTCAACTAACAATGCTGGAAGTTTACTGCTGGGACAGGCACCCGATTCGGCAGTTCCTTGGCTTCTGTGAGTGCCCCCACGTTCCCCCCAGCCTTCAGCAGGCAGTTGCACTGCTGTCATGGCGTTGTTCCCCCCCATTCACTCCATTTCTGGTGGGAGGTGGGAGCTTGGGAGCACGGAGCCGGGCGCCGCGGGCTGGCACAGCGCCTTACCTCTTTGGCAGAACAAGGGTGAGAAGCATCTCAGCTGCCAAGCCGGAACACGGCAGGTGAGCTGCAGTCTCGGTGCTGACATCCTGGAGAAGGCCCTCTGTTAATTAAAAAGGAAATGGCAATTAGTATTGAGTCCCACGTTTGCTTCTCATCCCAGAGTACCAGGAATTTAGCACACAAACATGAGCCAGTAGTGTATCATTTCCAACATGAAAACATTTGCCCGTACAGAGATACACTCAGGTATTTACAGTTCATGTTGTGATGGGTAGTCTTGGAATCAAACATTTCCCAGCCAGAGGAAGCCTTCCTTCCCTGCCATGTGCTTCCAAACAACTTACTTAAGTTTATATACAAAGGTTTTTCTTCTTCTCAGACACATTTGGATCCTGTTTTAGCCTTCCTTTGCATCCTGGGCTCCCCTTGCCCCCTTTCCTTCACCCACTTCTGTCCTGGGGCTGCCCAGGCCACCTGCAAGCGCTGTGCTTCAGGAGATACTCCGTATTTTCCTGAGGGAATAAGTCTGACAGAAAGGGAAGATCCCTCCTTGTGGGAGGATCAAAACACTCTGCTTCCCATTGCAGAGAGCGGAGGTTACCCCTTCCCTGGACTGTTGAGGTCTTACACGAAAGGCACGAGCCGCACCGTGCACCGACATCATCCCTCTCCTTTCTCCCTGCCTGTGGGCTCTGTCGCTGCCGCTGTGGGGTGACCCTTGTCCATTCTGCCCCATCACTTCTCACAGGACATCTCTGTGCCATGCACAAGAAGCTAAAACCCCTCTGGAGCTCCTTCTCTCAGTGAAGCTTTCCCTAGCCTTGGTGTTGCTGAATATATGCACTTGAATTCCCAGCAAGATGAGCACCAAAACCTCCAGCCCTCACCCAGGATTCACCATCTCTATTCCACTCCTGGCACTGCAGCAGCCTGGGGACTCGCTGCTGACCAGCCTGAAGACAAACACTGTCTTCAAACTAGGGAATGTAACTGGGAAAAACGGGAGCTTTAAAACTGCTGAGGAGATCATTGCCTGTTTAACTCTATCAGCGATGGCAGTGGCAGTGTCTGTCTTGGCCTGCCAGCTTCATCTTGTCACACATGCCACAAACAAGATGACAAATGAAAAACGCTTCAGTGATGTTTATCATCCGAATCACCGCCTGCCTGTGTGCCTCGGATCTCCAGCAGCCCTCCGAGCTGCCAGCAATCCCAACAATCAATCTGACTCGTAGGAGAAAAGCATGCACTCTCCACATAGCCACGAGCCCTGGATTTCCCATGCTGAGATGATGGACTGTTGGTAACTGCCAGTGATCTTCTCAAGTGTGTGCAGCAAGATCAGGAAACCACTTGTAAGGGGAGCCAGGCAAAATATTTTCTCTGGATCTGTACAAAACAAGGTCACTCCATCATCTGTGAAGAAACCCCGGTGCTTATGGGGTGCTTCTGGTTTTCTTTGTGCCCTCTCAAGGGGTTCGGCCTGGTAACAAGTGCTTACAGCTCTTTGGTGACAAAAAGAACGTTGGTGTAGGCTCAGACTTCCCCGGGGGCTAATTCCCAGGCTGAGACCAACTCACCTTCTGGACAAGCAAGCCACGCACTTGTCCCTTGAGTGTCAGTGGAAATACAGGAATCCAGCTGGAGGCACCTGCGGAAGGCACAGAGCCAGAGCCCACAGTGCTGCTGGGTGCTCGCTAGCTCCAGGTTCCACCTGGCTATAAAAAGCTTCCCAGCACCAGAGTCGTGGTTTGGTGTGGATGAGAGGGTGAGCTGCTGCCCTGCAAGGGGAGCAGGATGTGTCTGCCTCTGCCCCAGGAGATGAAAGCATCCCCGAAAACTGGAGCATTTGTCTGGTTCCCTCCCCAGGTTTTCTGGCTGTGTTTCTAAGGTAGGAGTGAGAGTGTCTCTGGAAGACTCATAGATCTGGGCTTGCTCAGCCTTTGCAGCAGAGAAAGCCAAAGATAATTGGTGTACAGCTCGAGAATTGTTCCTCAGAGGTTTCCTCACCGGGTCAGGGGTTTCACTGCCAGCTCTTTCCCTAGCATCTGCCTTGTTCTAACACTTGCATGCCCCATGCTTAGGAGAGCCAGCTCACTCAATGGCTATTGGATGTCTTATTCCCCCAGGGTGTGAAAGGAGGTGATGTACACTTACTCTGCCTGGGATATTGCCGATGGGCTGGTGCAGCCTGGGAGCCGGTGCCCACAGGAGGTGTTTGGGGCACAGAAAATCCCCTGTAATTCTCTGGGCAGAACAGACAGGGCGTTTTTCTGAGCTTCACCCAACAATCAGTTTATACCCTCAGAGAGGAGGAGTAAAAACCCCCATAAATGCATTTAGTGAGTGTAATTGCAGTGTTTTGCTTTTCCTTCTCTGTAGAGCAAATGGGTTTTTACTCCTACTGAGCTGCTCGATTAGGTATCTTGCAGCAATGACTTTGCTATTCCTTGTTGAGAAACATCTCTCCGTAGCCACGTTCTCCTGTTAGAACGAGGACTCATGGTGATCCAGCAGCTCACAGCTCTGGCTGCATGAGATGTCACCCCTTCAGTCTGCTTCAGCCACCATTTAATCCAGTGGGCCCAGGAAGTGGTGGATAATGCAGCTGGAGCCTCATAGGAGCCCACAGCAGCATCCCTGGCAGACCCCGTTCACCACCCCACCTCAGCTTTTCCAAGCACTTAAGCCAGGCAAGGGCTCAAAGCCACATTTTGGGCTCAAAGCCAGGACCAGTTGATTTGATCCCAGTTGGAGGATGGCTGGATGTGTGTGCTTGAGTTTCCCCTGACAGTGAGAGCTCCTGTAGCACGAGGTGATGAAAGCTGCTGTTGTAATTAGTGTGGCTCCGCCTGCGCTGCCGCAGAGATTAATCTACATGCCCTGCCTGTGCTTTGTCTTAGGAGCAGGAATGGTGGTCGACTGGGAACAAGAAACCGGGCTGCTGATGACATCGGGAGATGTGAGGATAATCCGGATCTGGGACACGGACCGGGAGATGAAAGTCCAGGTAACACCTGCGCGTGTGTCCCATTCACCTCCCACCCGGTGCACGTCCCATGTGGGAAGTCACCCCAAGCACAGCCAACACATCTGAGGCTCATCTGAAGAGCTGCCAGGTCCTGGAGCTTCTGCTTCTCCACTGCAGAGCCCTGTTACCAGATAAATGAAAACACACACGTACCAACTGTGTCAGGCCTTTCCAGGAAGCTGCCGCTGATATCCCAGGCAGAGTGCTGCAGTGTCTGGGAAAGGCGAGGCTGGGAAATCCAAGGGGCAGGCACCAGGATGCAGATAGGGTTTCCTATTAGCCACTAATTGAAATAATGTAAAGATTCCTGAGGAAATGGGGTGAGTCGGATTGCTGGAGGAGCACTCTGACTTCACACAATCACAGAATCACAAGGTTGGAAAAGACCTTTAAGATCATCGAGTCAAACCGTTCCCATCCTATGCTGACCCATCTCCCTAAGTACCTCATCTACCCTTTTTTTAAACACTTCCAGGGATGGGGACTCAGCCCCTCCCTGGGCAGCCTGTTCCACAGCCCCACAACTCTTTCAGGGAAGAAGTTTTCCCTCACATCTGCTCTGACCCTGCCCTGGCACAGCTTGAGGCCATTGCCCCTTGTCCCATCTCCTGTCCCCTGGCTGAAGAGACCAGCACCCACCTCTCTACAACCTCCCTTCAGGCAGTTGTGATACAGTCTCCGCTCAGCCTCCATCTCTGCTTCTCCAGACACACACGTTGCTAATTAGGAAGCAGTGCCACTCTCCTACGGCCCAGCTGCTTTCAGGAGATCCGCATCCACACAGTGCTGAGCAGGACAGAAGGAGGCACGTTTCCTAACCCTGTGCTGGTCACAGACACCCCAGGGAACTGTTGCCCGCTTGGGTCAGTCCAACCAGGGTCAGAAGCTTCCTCTGCACTGCCTGATCTGGGTATCCAAGCACAAAGGTGATTGTGAGCCCACCAGCATCCCCACATCTCCCCGGGGAGCTTTGCAGGCCCGCACGCCACAGGGTTTGCGTCTCACCTCTGAGACGAGGCGGCATGGAAGCGCTGGTTTAGCCGGACAGATCTTCCTGCACGGTGCCGCGGGGCACGGACAGACGGACAGACGGACAGACGGACGCTGCGGCCGTTCGTGTCGACTGTCGGCAAACAGAAGTTTTCTTGGGAATGACAAGGAGACACAGCAGCTGGTCTGTGAGGATGGAGCCACCGTGCTGGAGAAGAAAGGAAGACTGGTTTTCAAAGCTTCTAGAAATTAATTACCCTTGGATGAACATTAATTACGACACTTTGACCCTGCAATGCGGGATAATTAAGCTTATGTTCATCTTAATTACTTTCACGTAGTATTTTTTTCAATGCAAATTAGAGAACGGCGAGATGCAGGAGGTGAAAGTCTTTTAAATGATGATGATTAATGATCCCGTTGTTTCTTTTTTAATTGCAAAGATGGGTTGTGTCGAAATCCAAGTGATTGAAACTTCCTGACTCGGTTATGCTGGAGAAAGTGGAATTCAGCCCTGAGAGGAGCTAAGCTGTGTCAGCCTGGCTGAGGAAGGTGCCTCCCCGCTCTTTGAACTACACAAAGAGAACCTCCCCGAGCACTTGGGGTGTAGCTGAAGCAGCAAGTGCTTCATTTTCACCTCTGCTGATTGTTCTTGCTTCAAAGAACAAGCTCTGGGTGCAGGCAGTTCAGGGAGCGGCTGAGAACACTCCCCACGGTTGGTGCTGTGAGCCAGCAGCTTCCTGGCTCAGCCGGGGCCGTGGATGGTGCCTGGGAAAGGTGAACGTGCACAGAAGCAAAAATAGGACCTCGTGTGTCTCCTGATCGGTAGCTTTCTCTTTCGGTGGCCACTTAGGGCCACGAAGATGATCAGGGGGCTGGAGCAGCTCCCCTACGAAGAGAGGCTGAGGGAGCTGAGGCTGTTCAGCCTGGAGGAGAGAAGGCTGTGGGGGGACCTCATTGCAGCCTCCCAGTCCCTGAAGAGGAGGGGAGAAACAGGAGGGGAATCAGCTTGTTAAAGGGTAGATAATGGCAGGACAAGGGGGATGGAGTGAAGCTGAAGGAAGGAAGGTTTAAATTAGATATTAGGGGGAAGTTTCTTACAGAGAGAATGGTGAGGGGCTGGAACAGGCTGCCCAGAGAGGGGGTGGGTGCCCCATCCCTGGGGGCGTTCAAGGCCAGGTTGGATGGGGCCCTGGGCAACCTTATGTAGCTCCAGGCCTGGAGGTTGGTGTCCCTGCCTGTGGCAGGGGGTTGGAGCTCTGTGATCCTTGGAGTCCCTTCCAACCCAGACCAGTCTGTGATTCTATGATTCTATTCCTCACCTGCTCTGGCTGGCAGCTTCATGTCAGGCGTGGATATTCCAAGACATTCCACAGCAAGTGGAAGGGGGAAAGGGGCAATGTTAAAAGAAGAGCGCACACCACGTTCCCAGCACAGCTGTCCTGTCCTGTCCTTGGAAGCTCCAACCTTCTTTTCCCACGTCATTTTTCATACTCTCAGTGTCTGGCATCTCGTGAGGTAACCCCAATGCAGGGTCAGGGCTCCTAAAGCAAGGAATGATGGGTGCCACAGCATCGCCTCGCTGTGTCTCACGTGAGCGATTCTCCAGGGCTGTGTTGTGGTCGGGCAGCTCCTTGTGTTGTCTGAAGGTTTTGTGTCCACTCTGATGCTGGTCGAGAGCTCAGAGCTGCCTCACTGCCCTGGCTGGCTGTGATGAAGAGGAAGGTCAGGCTTAGTCTGCCTGGCTTGTCCCCTTGGCAGACACCCCCGGGGCTCTGCAGGGGTGTAGCAGTGATCCAAACGATGGGAGGAGGAAAAGAGCTGATTGTTTAAGCAGTAAGATAAAACATGTGCTTGGGTAATGATAGTTGGAGCCTTTCTGGGTGAAAGGAAACTACCTTTGGGTAAAAGCAGGGTGTGGTTTCACACAAAATGGGTTTTATCTGGCTCAGACAAACAGGAACAAAAACTTTTCCGAGGGGCATCTCCATAACGCCCTGGAACATAGTTGGTTGATGCCTTGATGTCTGAAAAGGGCTCATACCCTGCAGCTTTGTACCTTTTTGTGTGACCAATGGTACCTAGAGCATGCTCTGTGCTTGGGCTGTGTGTGGTGCTGAGTTTCTGCTGTCAGCAGGTATGTTGGTCTCATGTCTCACCCCAGATGTGTGCTGTTGCTACCGCCGTTCCGATGGTGCTCACGGCTCGTACGCAGCAAAGATGGTTCGTGGAGAAATCACTTCTCTGTCCATTGGGTTTAACTAGTTTGGTGTCCATTGCAGAGAATGACATTAACTCCTCCTTCCTAGAAGAGACCTTGCCTCTGTCATCGTTTGTAACACTGAATGATTTGCAAAGGCTGGTTTTGGTGGATTCCCCTCCCCTTGCTGGGAATCCTCCCCACTTCACAGGAATTCCCCCCACCCCAGGCCTGGCTCTTTGGGTCCATCTGTGGGACTTGTGGCTCCAGCACATGGCAGCAGCAGAACCATCGTCCCCTGAGTCACTGTCCCGTTGTTTCTGGGCACATCTAGAGATCCTAGAGGAAACCTTGTCAGTGTTGTGGGTGGCAGGAGCAAGCCTTGTCTTGAGATGATTTACAGACCAGGGAAAAGATGAGGAGGAGGACAACAGGGTCCGTCTGCTTTAGGCTGAGTGACTTGTGACTTGGTCACAGCTTGGCTTTTGTGTGCTTTCCCTTAGGATATCCCCACCGGAGCCGACAGCTGTGTGACCAGCCTCTCCTGCGATTCCCATCGTTCGCTAATTGTGGCGGGGCTGGGGGACGGCTCCATCCGCGTGTTCGACAGGAGGATGGCTCTGAGTGAATGGTAACTACCCGTCCTTCCCAGGCTCCGGGGGTCCTGGCCTTTCCTCCTCCCCTTTGACACGTCTCTCTGCTTGTTCCTCAGCCGCGTCATGACGTACCGAGAGCACACGGCCTGGGTGGTCAAAGCCTACCTGCAGAAACATCCTGAAGGCAACATCATGAGTGTCAGGTAAAGAGGTTTCACCACTCAGGCTGGATTCTCTGAAGCACAGTTTGCTTGTCCTGTTAAATCTGCCTCAGGTACTGCAAGTAAAGCTCTTTAGTTGGATATTTCCTCCAGTAATTAACTCCTACTCCAGACCTGGAGGAGAGAAGGCAGCAAAGAAATGTGAAGCTTTCCTTGGAAGCCTGTTAGCGAGGCCTGAGAGTAAACAAGAAGGCCTCTCTGCTGAAATGGCTCTCATGAGGACTGTGAGGGAGGAATCGAGGCCGAAGCTAGACGCAGTGTGTCTTGTGGCAATGGTTCTTTATTGCCAGCATCTCCTTGGGGTCGTTTGAGAGTGAGCACGAGGAGGAAGGTTGATGTTGCATCTGCTGGGCATATTGCCGTGCAGGATTACTTTGCTGTCTAGTGATTTTCTGCACACAATTCCATTTCTGCTGCCTGGTGAATACTGCAGAGAGAGCAGCATATACTTACTTGGCCATTAAAGAACAGCAGAATGTAATTTATTGTCACAAAGCCACTGTGTTTGCACACAAAGAGGCTCTTTTTTTTCTTGATTACAAAATGAAAACAAAACGTAATTTTCTGGGATTCGGAACATTCCTGAGGTGGGGGGATGGACCAGCAAAAATGGATTAAGATTTTCCAAAAGGGGATTACGTGATGCAGCTGCCAGATTTGGCAAGCTCACATATTAGAGTTTTTAATCTTCCTTTCCATAATCTTCAACAATCTCAGGGGTCAGGTCTGTGTGCTGGGCCAGCCGGGTCCGAGGGCTTGATTCCTCCCTCTCCTGGGTGCCTGTCTCTGCGTGGTGCTTTCTCAGGGACTGGAGAGGTGTGAGAAAATGCCACACATCAAAGGACAGGTCTGGGCACAGCCCAGAGGAGCTGGGTTTGGGGAGACGAGCCCCTTTGTGCTTAGTTTCACCCAGTTTGTTCTCTCCAGTTGACAGCAAGATCCAAGAAAAGCCAACATTGGGGGTAGTGAGGTCTTGGCACAACCATTTCTGGAACCCCCAGGCACCATGATGCTCTCACAGCTTTCTGAGCCCTGGCAAAGCATTTGCTCTGCACCACAGGCAGGAACCTGTAACGCAGGGCCAGTGAGCCCGAGCTGGATCCAATGCCTGGTGCTGCTTCACCATGGGAGGTTGCATTCAGCCACGTTCATCGACGTACTGGTGCCACCACAGTGCTGGTTCACCAGTGGCTCTGCTTTTCTCAGGCTAACAGCTGTGCTAGGAAAGGTCCTTAACCTCCTTCTGACTCTCCTGGTTGAGTAGCGAGGCTGCTGTTGGCTGTTCCTGCTCAACCGGGATGTGTTTCCCTCTGCAGTCCCTCATCATGGAACTTCACTTCCATTTTAGAGCTCCTGCTTGGTCTCCTAATACCTTCAGAACCATTTTCATGCCTTATTGAGGCTCAGAGCTTCAGGTGGATTCACCTCATGTTTCATCTCGCTCCATCAACACTCCCACCAAGTCTTTAGGATCTAAATCAACCTCAAGTTTAATTTGTCTTGAGCTTAATTGTGTCACAGCTGGAGTTGCAGCTTCTTACCATAACATAAGGGATCCTGCACAACAGCCTTTTGGTCACTATTAGGTATTCCAGGGCAAAGGAACTGCAAGCAATGTGCTTCTGAACCCTTCCCTTGTTCTCAGCTGGGCAGGGTGAGTCGCAGTTGTACAGCCATCAGTGACTGGGGAAAAAACCCAGTAACACCTTAAAACATGTGGTGCCAGGAGCTGTACTTCTGCTGCTGACAGAGTAAGATGGGATGAGTTGATTTGGAATTTAGTCTCCATAAGAGACTTTTCTGTTTCCATTTCGGTACCTCAGTTGACCAGTCTCCTCAAAGGAGCTCGGAAGAGCAGATGCACCATAGCAAAACCTTCAGCCAGGGACAAGGGGTGCCCTCGTCCCAGCTCACAGATGGGATTCAGCTGGTGTGTGTCAGAGGGATCACTTCCCAGAGAGGAATGACTGGCGTTGGGAAGGCGCTGGATCTGCTCAGCACAGGGTCTTTCCTGCTCGATTTCCGGGGCTCTGGGCTCTGGTTTGGGCAGAGCCTGACCTTGTGAAACTCCTGTGTTGGCAGTGTGAACGGGGACGTGCGGTTCTTTGACCCCCGGATGCCAGAGTCCATGAAGGTCCTTCAGATCGTCAAGGGGCTGACGGCCCTTGACATTCACCCACAAGCAAACCTCTTCGCCTGGTAAGTTCTGGTTTCATCTCTTATATCCCTGGAGTGGAGGGAGAAGACGAATTGCATCTGTGGACACCAGCCCTGGGGTTTGGTTGGTTGGGTTGGTGTTTTTAACCTCCCAACAAACAGTGGCTTCCTGCCCCTGGCCACACCTCAGGAATTTTATTCCTTGAGGGAAACCTCAGCACCGGTGACTTAACGAGACGGCACACGGCTGCACAGCATTGTGCTCCTGCCTCAGATCCCCGTTCCAAGTCAGCATCTCTGGTTTCAGGCTCTGAGCAGGGACCAGCAGCAGCTCCACAGCCACCCATGCTGGAGGTTGTTGGGGGATCTGCTCTCCATGCAGATCCCCCGAGAATGTGTATCAGCTCCTTGCATTTTTTGGCTCAGATCTGCAGCGGGGACAGGTCACTGGGTACAGCTGGACTCTAGTGTCCCAGCACTGTGGCTGCCATGGCACAGTTACAGTCGGTCCTCCCGCTGTCACCAGAACCCATCGTGCACCGGGCGGGTGAACCGTTCGGTGCACATTGTTCTTAGCACCACATCTCTGTCTCTGTGCTCGGCACTGTGAGGCTGCACCACAAGTGCTGGGTCCAGTTCTGGGCTCCTCACCATAAGAAGGACATTGAGGTCCTGCAGTGTGTCCAGAGAAGGGCAACCAGGCTGGGGAAGGGGCTGGAGGGCAAATCCTCTGAGGAGTGGCTGAGGGAGCTGGGGGTGTTCAGCCTGGAGAAGAGGAGGGTGAGGGGAGACCTTCTCCCCACCTCCACTGACCTGACAGGAGGGTGCAGAGAGGTGGGCAATGGTCTCTTCAGCCAGGGGACAGGAGATGGGACAAGAGGAAATGGGCTCAAGCTGTGCCAGGGCAGGGTCAGCTCAGCTGGGAGGGAAAAGTTCTTCCCTGGCAGAGTTGTGG
The DNA here is from genome assembly GCA_027925045.1 of Hypotaenidia okinawae. Classification (NCBI taxonomy): domain Eukaryota; kingdom Metazoa; phylum Chordata; class Aves; order Gruiformes; family Rallidae; genus Hypotaenidia; species Hypotaenidia okinawae. The sequence continues at coordinate 10,218,609 of BSDF01000018.1, read as the reverse complement.
GGCTGTGGCACAGGCTGCCCAGGGAGGGGCTGAGTCCCCACCCCTGGGTGTGTTTAACAGACGGGCAGATGAGGTCTGGGAGATGGGTCAGCACAGGACAGGAACAGTTGGACTCGATGATCTTAATGGTCTTTTCCAGCCTTGTGATTCTGTGATCTCCTGATGCTGCCTTCTCCTCTTTCCCTTCCAGTGGCTCGATGAATCAGTTCACTGCCATCTACAACGGAAACGGGGAACTGATCAACAATATCAAATACTACGACGGTTTTATGGGACAGAGAGTTGGAGCCATCAGCTGCCTGGCTTTCCATCCACACTGGGTCTGTAGCCTCTCTTTTGGGATACACCATTCCCATTTCTGCCTATGGGCATGGCTCCATGGCCTGGCTTAGCAAAATGTGTCCTACCTGGAGCCGAGGAGCGGTGCAGCCTGCATGCAGCGCTACGTGCTGCATTACTCCATGCCCCTTCTCTCACAGAGAGTGGGCTCAGCCACACGTCTCTGGGGTGTCTCCTGCGCTGCCCCAGTTAAGGCTTTAGGAAGACCTGATGCTGTGTGGGAGGAAAACTGCCCTTCAGAGAAATGAGAGGGCAGCAGAATTTAAAGGTGTGAGGTGGTAAGGGCTAGAGCAAGTGGGGTAGAAAGGAAATTTGGGAATGTGTCACAGCTGGGGTGGATCTGCTGTCAGTGTGAGCTGGAGAATCCGGTTGCTGCTTAATTGGGAGGAAGGAGCCTGTCTGTAGGACAGACTTGTGCTCACCCAGACAGGAGAGTGAACTGAGGGGATTGGAAGCCTCAGGAACCAAAGTGAGAGGATGGTGAAACCAGGAGGAGGCAAAGGTGGTGGTTAGGCAGAGACCTTAGAGACCCACCGGTCAGAACATGGCCCCTGGATAGGTAACGTGATGGGGAAGCTGTGGGCACGATGGGTTGGCAGGTAGAGAGCACCAAGGTTCTCCTGCCTCCCTTACATCCATGCCCTGTCAGGTCTTTAACTGGGTGGGGTTGCTGTCCTGCAGCCCCGGGGAATGAGAGGAAAAATGTGGCTGATTGCTGGGAATGTTTCACTCTTCAAATAAGCGAACAAAGCAAGCCCTGTCCCACCCGCCTCTCTGTGCTGGGAGCATCCCCGAGCCTCTCAGTGAAGGGAGCACTGATTTCCAGTCCGGAATGCTCCTAACTAGCACATTTGCAACCATTTAGAGAAATTATGTTAGCAGTTGGCAACTAATAGCCCCCATAATTTTTCCCTCTGGCTGAAATGGGCATATAACTCGCCGAGATGCTGTAGGTGCTGGCAGAAATGTCATCAGAGCTGCGTTGGCAGATGCTCTTCAAGAGCTTTCAAGCATCTGGGTGTTGCTGCTTAAAATGTCATCCGTCACCGCCCTGCCTGCGCCGTGCCCCTTGCTACAGCCTGACACCTGTACAGTTCATCCCCGGTGTGTTCTTTCCGCAGCCCCATCTGGCAGTCGGGAGCAATGACTACTACATCTCGGTGTACTCGGTGGAGAAGCGCGTCAGATAACGGCTCGTGGCGGCGGCGCGGAGCGAGGGCCGCGTCCCACCCATCTTCTGTACATAGCGAAACCATCGACTTGAATGTTTAGTGTTGGCTGCTGCTGCAACCCGTAACTTGAACGTTTTTTTCCCTGACTTAGCTACTGATGATTTTGACAAGGAGGAGAGAGACAATCTCCTTATTTTTTCTTCTTTTTCCCCTTTTTTCTCCCTTCTGGCTCTATCCTCTAGAAGCTCCAGAACAGGAAAGTTTTCTTTTTGTTTCCAGTGATTGGCTTCTCTGTTGAAACACGGCTCCTGAGCTTGGATGAGGCAATACCCTCCGAAAGGGCTTTTTTGTTTGTTTTAGTCTTTGTTTCTTCGTTTTGCTGGAGCACAGGCTGCTTTGAGCGCTGAAGTCGGGACTCACAGCTCTGCACCTTCAACCAGACCATGGGACCTCTCCAGCTGCCGCCTGCCCCGTGCCAAACAATAAATCCTCACGCTGCAGCGAGCCCGGAGCTGTCTATCTGCAGAGCATCGCTCCTACTCCAGCACGGCGTGGACTTGAGGGAGGCAGGAAAGCGTCTCCTCTGCATGAACCTCGTCCCCTTTGCGGTGGGAGCGGGGACAGGAGGCGAGGGGAAGCAGGGATCCCGAGGAGATGGCAGGATGTCACCATACCATAAAGTTGCACACAGAGAAGGGAGAGAGGAGAACGGACACCTGGAACGTCCCAGCAAGCCTGGAGCAAGTCACACATAACCACTTTCCACACGGTGCCGGTGGGGAGGTCTCTGGGAGTCCCTGTTACTCCTGTGGTCACTGTCCTCCTGCCCACCGGTCACTCCACCAACACATCAGCCTGGGAGCTCTGCCTGCCTGGCGAGGGAGGCTCTGGGCTCAAGCCACGGGCTTTCCTCTTGCTCCCATGTGCTCATAGTCAGCAAGGTGATGGGCAGGAGTAGTTGCACACTTGCCACGGTATTGCACACGTGTCGCACAGCCGTGGCTTGTCCATCTGTCCCTGCAGAACCAGGCGTGAGACCACACATGGGCCAAGCACGAGCGAATCACTGACAGAGGGGGAAGAGAGCATTTGTCCCAGCTGCCTGGGGAGAAGCTGCTCTGGCTTCCGCACCGGCCATGGCCAAGTCATGAATTTTCTGCCCTGTGGCATCCGTGGCGGGGCTGGGGCTGGGGGTGGGAAGGGGCAGCCAAAGCCAAAGGACACGTTTCTTTCCAGTGCTGCCCACACGATTTCACTGGGTGAAAACAGAACTTGCACTGTGCAGAGGTCACTGCGGTGAGAAAGGCTGACCTGCCAAGGCCACATGTCCCCACTTTTCCTTCCAGCCGGTACCATGGGGTCTGCAGGCTCCCAGCAAACTCTGCTGAGGCTGGCAGGGAAATGGCAAGGAGGGGAAGGGGCAAGGAAAGTTGTCTCCCTGTGCTTCGCCTCTGCATTGTGGAGTCCATGGGATCCCTCACTGCTCCTTTCACACCGGATAATCCTGTTTCCTTTGTGCTCATGCCTGGGCACTGGCGTCATGCGGCTCCTTCCCCCGCAGAGGTGGAGCAGGGGTCCCACAGCCTGGGTGCTGTGTCTGTACCCTCAGCACCGTCGCGGGAGGCCCAGAGCCACTTTGCAGGATGACGAATCAAAGGCTTTAAACTGAAGAAAAACTACCTAACGTCCACTTCTGAGTTAATAATTACAGTCTAACGAAGCTGTGGCTCTTCCCAACCCATGGAGCAGCTCCTGTGCTCCTCCAGCCTCAGCGCTCCGGGGTCCAGCAAACGTGGAGCCAGAGTTTGGGACTTACACGTAACCAATTAACAGACACAGCTCACAGACAGACAGACAGACAATAGGTTTTTAACTTCTATCAGTGTATTCATTAAAGGGACAAGAATATCTGGCACAGGGAGCGCTGCCCTGGTGCCAGCCAGCCGGGAGGTGGGTTTTTAACTAACGGCCTGTTCAGCTTTCAGCGAGCGCTGTGCTGTATGGGTCTGGTGCAGAGATTCAATCATGAAGTTTAACCATGAATCTGGAGAGCCTCCTACCCAAAAGTTCACTCACCTATTTATTTTACAAAAATGAATATATTAAAAAAAAAAAACAAAACCCAACCCCCAAACCCCACAGAATTGTAATGTGAGAGTAAAACAATTACAAAACAAATAAATGGTTAATAAAAAACAAATGCGGAAAGAACCTCCCGGGCTGAGGATTGTTTCCTGAGGGAGGAGGGAGCTAGGGTAAATTCGTGGTGTGAGGGGGCTGTGGGGTTCAGGGTGGTTTCCCTGCAGAGATGGGGCCTGTTATCCTGGGTTATCCCAGGTCGTGGCTTCTGAGGTTGAGCAGAACCGGCGCGTTCCCCCTTGGCAGCTCTGCAGGATCCAGCAGCTCCCATCCAGCTCTCTGCTGGCTGCAGTGCCCCTTGTCCCAGGGACCTGTGTGGGATTGTCCACTCCCCGTCCCCTTCTCCAGCTCTGTGACCCACGCTGCTACAGAGCTGCTGCTGCCGGCTCCGACACCGGATTCCCTCCAGCACCATGTGTTCCCATTCCCATTCCCAGGCCAACTGTGGAAGAGCTGGGCAGGCCCAGAGCATCGGGCAGGCCCGGAGCACCGAGGAGGCAGTAGCAGGTGAGGTTGGGGTGACCATCGAAGCCACCAAGACATGGCTGGGTCATTGTCCTAGCTGCCCATGTGGGGACAGTGCCAGGCATTGCCAGGACTCGATGGCATCACTTGGACTCAATGGCATCATGGGGCCACGGCACCAGGAGCCACCTTCCATGGGTTTATTTCTGTTTCTTTCCCTGTGCTGGTGGCTGCTCCACCAGACAGTGTTCTGCTCGTGGGAGCGGGGGCCAGGTGCCCATTGCCTCCTGTCATTCAGGACGCAGAGTGAGTGCTGGGGTGACCCAGGGTGAAGCTGCAGCCAGGAAGAGGAGGCGTCTGCTGGCTCCCCACAGCCCCGAGTGTTTTAGGGAGCTCTTGTGGTTCTGGGGAGCACAGCACTGCAGCCAGGGAGAACTGTGGGGACACTCGGTAGCACAGGGAAGCCGGGGGACGCAGCGGCTGCCGTGACTTTTCCTCTGCTGACCCCCTGCAAGCAGGCTGGGGCTGAACTGTGGCCCAGGACGGGCAGAATGGAAACTGCACTGGACACGGTGCTGGACACAGAACAGCTGGGGCAGGATTCCCACCCTCAGGGCAGCCCCAGTGCCCATAAAGCTGCTGTCACAGCCACTGCCATGGCCTGTCCTGGCTCTTGCTGCATCCCCTCTCCCTGCCATCAGGCCATTTGTGGTGGAGCCACATTTGCTTCTCCTGCCCAGGGACCCCAGGACCCCAAACCAGCGGCAGCACCAGCCCCCTTCTGTGGGGACAAATGGGGATGGGAATCCTGCCGCTGCCCCATCACCTCTGTAGTGACCCACTGCCCCATCCTCTGCCCCAGTGTACTCACAGAGCCCCATCCCCTAAATCATTCCATTTCCTTTGTCACCCCCATCCCTTACGGTCCCCCATTCCCATCCCTCACCCCTACATACCCCCATCCCCATTCTCCACATTTCCATCCCCACCCTCCATCCCTTACACATTGTCACCCCCCATCTGCACTCCCAGCCCTGCCCCCCAGCCCTACACCCCCAGCCCTTACACCCCCATCCTCACAACCTCATCCCTAATCCCCACACACCCTCTTTCACCCCCATCCCCACACCCCCCTCTCCATCCCCCATCCCTTCATCCCAGCCCCACATCCCCCTTCCCTTAAACCTCATCCCCATACCCCATTTACACCCCACAATCCCTACACCCCCATCCCATCCCCAAACTCCCCCATCCCCACACCCCCATCCCCCATACACCCCCTTCCGCCCCCATCAACACACCCCACCTTCTCTAATCGCCCCATCCCCACACCCTCATCCTCACCGCTCCATCCCTCCCCCCCGACTCCCATTCCCATTCCCGTTCCCGCCTCACCAGCGCCCCCCCGCGTCCATTTCCCGTCCCTACGCCTCATTCACCCTCCTCCTCCTCCTTCGCTTTACACCGGGCTTGGCCCTACGCGGCCTCCGTCGACACCGAGGCCCCTCTCGGTGCCGACACCGTGACCGGAGGCGGAGCAGAACGAAGCGGCCTCCCCGCCCGGGACCGGAGCGGCGGCCATGGGAAACCTCTTCGGGAGGAAGCGGAGGAGCCGCGTCACGGAGCAGGACAAGGCGGTGCTGGTGAGTGCGGGCCCGGGGCGGGGAGAGGGATCCCCGGCAGCGCCGACCGAGCTGGGGAGGGGGGAGGCCGGGCCCGGCTCGGTCAGTGCCAGGATAGGGCCTCGGAGAGAGGGGAGGCCGGTCCAGACTCTGTCTGTGCTCCCCGGAGGAGCTGGGGGGGTGTGTAAGGGGTTGAGGGGGTAACTGGTCGCCTGAGGGAGCCGTGTGTCGGTCCCGCAGCAATTGAAGCAGCAGCGGGATAAGCTGAGGCAGTACCAGCGGCGGATAAACCTCAACCTGGAGCGGGAGAGAGAACTGGCCCGGAGGCTGCTGGCGGATGGCAGGAAGGAGTGAGTGAGGAAGGGGGTTGGGGATGGGGGTGGTGGAAGTGGAGGGTGGTACCTGGGGATCGTGGGGGTTGTGGGGGTTAAAGGGTTCTGTCATGAGCCTGTGCTCCAACATGCATACGGACCCCACACACAGAGCCCCTTCCCCTAAATCTCTGCATCTCCTTTGTCATCTGCATCCCTAACCCCCCTCCCCATCCTCACCCCCCTATCCCTATAACCCCCTATCCCCTATTTCTGCACCCCCCATCCCCAACCCCCATCCCTGCACCCTCCCATCCTCACACCCCCATCCCCTGCCTACACACCCCCTATCTCCCATTCCCAACCCCCTACCCCCCATCCCCACAACCCCCATCTCCCCATTCCCACCCCCCCATCGTCATCCCTACACAACCCTATCCCCACACCCCCATTACCACCACCACCCCATTCCTACATACCCCCTTATCCCCCCTATTCCCACCCCCCATCCCCAACCCCTATCCCTCATCCCCACACACCCCCATCCCTACACATCCCTATCACCTGTCTCTAACTCCCTTCCCACTATCCCCCCATCCTCATCCACACACACCCCCCATCCCCACACCAGTTCCACTTCCAGCCCCATACCCAGCAGGGACTCCCTGGCACAGGGACAGTGTGTGGCTGTGGTGACATGGAGGGTCTGAGTAACGCTGCTGTGTGTGGCGTTGCTGCGGCACAGCCGGCCCGGCAAAGTCCTAACCCACAGCAAACAGACCGAAATTTTTGGGTGCCAGATGACGAACTTATGACTAATTTGCTCATCCTCACTCGCCCCAGGAGCAGCCCAGAGTTGGCATTTAATTCACACATGGGGTTTTTTTTTCCCTGCTGAAAAAAGCAGGAAACAAACAGGGCTTTGGCGTGCTGTGGATGCGCCTTCGCCCGTGCTGAGCTGCCCTCCTGTGTCCCCAGGAAAGCCCTGCTCCTGCTAAAGAAGCAGCGGTACCAGGAGCAACTTCTGGACAGAACAGAAAACCAAATCAGCAACCTGGAGCGGATGGTAAGTGAGAGCTTGGCTGCCACACCAGGCCTGCTCTAAGCGGCTGGAAGCCCTGGGGTTTTTTTTGGGGGGCAGTCCCTTGGATCATGTGGAATTGTGTTTTGAACACCAAGCCCTAACAGGTTTGTTCCTCTGGCTCTGCCATCGTCCGTGTGCCATGACTGTCGGCTAACGAAGCGAGCGCTGAGCGTGTTTTGAGTCAGCAGTGCTGGTGGTAACACACACTGGAGAAGCTTTAGTTGCAGTAGGAGCTCCCTGTGCTCATCTCAGTGCTGTGGCTTTAGGAAAGGGCGTGTTTGTGCCAGTGCGGCACAGGGAGCCACAGCCTCAGCTCGGAGCGCCCGCCACACGATGGGCCGGGGTGGCTGGATGTGGTTCTGTGGCTGCCTGTGCCAGGGCTCCCGTGCACGCTGCTCACGACTGGTATCATTCAGTGCTCTGCTCACTGGAGAAAGGGCCCTTGGCTGATTCCTCACCCTTCCTCTGGTGATGTCAGCGGTCTGTGCCTGGCTAACGAGAGGGCTGTGCCAGCCTGCGATGTTTCCCCGTCTCCGCTCTGTTTCAGGTCCAGGATATTGAGTTCACCCAGATTGAAATGAAGGTCATTGAGGGCTTGAAAATAGGCAACGACTGTCTGAACAAAATGCACCAGGTGGGTGTGACCAAGCAGGCCGGGCAGAGTCCTGGCAGCTCATAGCCACCTCCCCGCAGACCTCACCCACGTGTGGATTTTGGCTCTTTTCCTTCAGGTCATGTCAATAGAAGAAGTAGAAAGAATAATGGGCGAAACCCAGGATGCTGTGGAATACCAGAGGGTAAGTGCTGTGTGTGGGAGTGGCCATGTGCGGGGGCTGCAGGCCCGGTGGGGTCCTTCTGCTCTGCGCTCTATCCCAGCCTTGGATACAGGGCAGTCAGTCGTGTTGGGAGTTAAATCCCAGTTCCCTCGCTAGCTTTCCAAGCACACCCTCACCTCCATCACGGTGCGAGGCGTAGAGCTGCTTCTGCTGCACCATGGGTGACCAGAGTATGTCCCTTCTTCCTCCCTTGCACAGCAAATAGATGAGATCCTGGCTGGCAGCCTCACGGAGGAAGACGAAGATGCCATTCTAGAAGAACTAAACGCTATTACTCAGGTAGGACTCACCTGGTGTTACTGTACTTGCTTTTAATCCACCTTTTCAGGAAGCTGTTTGTAATAGGGGAGGAAGTACCTTGTCCCTCGCCCTCGGCAGCTTATCTCGCTCTGCCGAGATCCCGATTACTCCGCTTGTGCCTGATGATTGCATCGTCAAAGGTCAAGTCAGTCGCTCCACACACGGGCCTGTTTGGGAATGGGATGGGTTTATGGGCTGTGCCTCTCTTTGCTGTCTGTTATAGCCACTGATCCCTGTCCTTACCCCATCCCTGTCGCTCACTAGAGGACGGGCTCAGGTGTCCTGGGCCGTGCTCAGATACCAGGGTGCTGCTGTGATCATCTCCCAGCCCTGCAGTGCCTCTGGCTTGGCTCCACGCTGGGAAACGTGGAGGTGGAGGTGGGGAGGGTCTGCAGCAGGCATTACTTTGAGGAGACTCATGGCTACTACAGCATCCTATGAAGTCTCGTTTGATAGTATTACTTAACAAAATGTTTAATGAGCAATAATTAAAACCAGCAAGCCACGTGCAGTGCCGAAGCCCGTAACCCTTCCTGCAGCTTTGGGCAGGTGTCAGTCCGTACATGAAGTCTCTTCTGCAGCGCAGTGCTCTGTGACTGCCACCTGGCATGTGGGGTGTGTGACCTGTGTCATCTTTATCACTCTTGCAGGAACAGATGGAGCTTCCAGAAGTTCCTTCAGAGCCTCTCCCAGAGAAGATCCCAGGTATGCTTTCCCTGTACGCCCCGCAGCTTTGGTTCTCATCCTTCTTCTTGCTCCCGCAGGGGAGGAACTCTCCTGTTATATTGTCCTAGCAAACAGGAAGGTTTTGGTGTAAAGCCCAGCTGATTTGGACCGCACACGCTTCCCCTGGGGCTCCAACAGACCCAACTGACACTTTACCAAAGGGGACCCAAGGCCACAGCCTCTTGGTTCGGTTGGCATCTCAGTGTTCCTCTGGGAGAGTTGTTTTTTGTGGCATCTGTTGGGAAGCTCCCTGAGGAGCATCTCCCTGGCTCCCTGCTTGACCCAGATAAGACTTTCCCACCCGACTGGGAACTGGGGTTAGGGTTAGGGCTGTTAGGGTTAGGGTTCCACTGAGGTTTGTGACTCCTCACAGCTCCGGTGACCACAGCGGGTAACAGCAGGGACATGGAACTGCGGAGAGGGGGATCCCTGAGGATCCTGACTGTTGGAGCGTGAGCCAGTGCTCCCTGCACGCTCACTCCCGAGGGTGAGAAGAGGGAAGAGGGGGAGAACTCACCCTGCGGAGTGACCAGATGGGCGGCACTGGTGAGTAAAGAGCCTGGGCGCAGCGTTACCAGGCATCTGTCCCTGCTGAGGAGCCGGCCCTCAGAGGCACACAAGGAAGGGGAGCTGGATGCCGCTGGGTGCCAGACGGGAAACCACCAACGAACATCTCCCAGGACAGCAGAACACAACACAACAAAGGAGGTGATCCACCCCCTCTACTCTGCCCTGGTCAGGCCCCACCTGGAGTGTTGTGTCCAGTTCTGGGCTCCCAGGAGAGAGTCCAGCAGAGGACTACAAAGATGATTAAAGGCCTGGAGCATCTCCCCTGTGAGGAAAGGCTGAGTGACCTGGGGCTGTTCAGCCTGGAGAAAAGAAGACTGAGAGGGGATCTGATCAATGTTTATAAATATCTCAACTGTGGGACACAGGGGGAAATGGCCAGACCCTTTTCAGTGCTCTGTGGGGACAGGACAAGGGGCGATGGCCTCAAGTTGGAGCACAGGAAGTTCCACACCAACATGGGGAAGAACTTCTTCCTGGTGAGGGTGAGGGAGCCCTGGGACAGGCTGCCCAGGGGGTGGGGAGTCTCCTTCTCTGGAGAGACTCCAGCCCCGTCTGGACACTGACTTGTGTGACGTGTCCTAGGGACCCTGCTTTGGCAGGGGGGTTGGACTCGATCTCTGGAGATCCCTTCCAACCCCTGTGATTCTGTGAACACTGAACCGTCAAGACGCAGAAGCTGACCAGCAGATGCAGAAGCTTGTGGGATCCCAGAGCTGTCTGACACCATTTGCTCTGCATGGAACCTGCCCGGGAGAAATCTGGGACATGGGGAACAGGGCTGGTGTCTTTTTAGTGCTTGTTGACAAGTAAACAGGGGTCGGATGTCACCCCTGTACGCTGGCAGCGGGACATCAGGCAAAACACAAGCTGCCCCCTGCTGCATGCGGCTGAGTGAGGGGACAGGCTGCTCCGGGAACCCACATGCTGCCTCAGGCCTGTGTCACTGGGCTGGTGGCTGCTGCCGTTGGGGTGGGAGTGTTCTGAAACTCATCCAGGTCTTCAGGTGCTGTGGAAAAGAGGATGTTTGGATACACTGGTTACACAGGATTATCTGTAACGAGCTTCTATTATTTCAGGTGCTGTGAGAGCCTTTGTGGCTCTGTGGAGGAGCAGGTTGTGAGTCCTGGTTCTTAGCAGGAGATGGCTGGAGATTGTTTGCGTTCTCTGTTTCTGTAACAAGTTTCTTTTTCTTCCACAGGGGCGTCACCCGTCAAGAACAGGCCAAAGCCAGAACTGGTGGCAGCATCTTAACTCCCACGTCCGGGGATTCCCCCGCGTGACTTTCACCCAGGACAGTTTGCCATCCCAGCCTGTGCTGGGAACAAGCAATGCCTTGGCAGCATCCCAGCTGTGCTGGGCGGACGGTGGAGCGGGATTCCCTGTGCAGGGTGGGGAACCTCAGCTGATTATTGCTCTTGTATCAAGATTATTTTCTAGTGCTTTTTTTTTGTAACTTAAATTCTGAACTCACTCAGCTGCGCTGTCTCGGGATTAAACAACAACCCTAAAAACTCCCACAGCCAGACACTTCCTTTAGGTTTGATGACAGCAGGTAAACCTGCCTTTGCTCTGAATTTCCCCTCAAAGAGATGGTGTCAAATGGCTGCTCCGGGCACGGGGCTGGGAGAGAAGGAGCCACAGCCCCTCTGGGAGCCCTCCAGGCCCCAGTGGTATCTGGCCTTTGCTCTTCCCCTGGCTGTTGGTGTCAATGGTCCTTGTGTAAACTTGGCTGGTCAGGGTGTACTCTGCCTGGGCAGAATGTGGGCAGCCTGAAGGAAGGCAGTGAGCCTGAGCTCCCACAGGCAGCGCTACTTTGCACTGTGGGCCGGATTCGGGCCACATTCAGCCCCATCAGCAGTGCATAAAACCAGCTATGATGTGAGAGCTTCGTTAGAGTGACGTTCAGAGCAGCTGCTCAGCTTTGCTGGGTGGGGGAAAAGCCCGATCCCTGGGCAAAGGGAAGAGCCAGGTGCCAGCAGGGGCGGTTGGTTAAGGATTCCTGGGCAGATCTTACTCTGCCCACCTGCCTCCGATAACCCACGGTGCCAGTGAGACCAGCAGTGACCAAAACCTGATGAGCCTCCAACGATGACAGCCAGGAGTCTTCTGCCTACATCCTGAGCCGGGTGTCATCCTTTGCTGGCTCCACATCATTGCTGGAGGTCACCTTCGCCCCATTCAGATGGACCGAGGTCAATTCCGCCTCCGGTCGCAGGTTTGGTGCTTCCCTGGAGGGTTGGAGATGAGAAGCCCAGTGTAGGGTCAGCGCAAGGCTCTGGTGCTGGACATGAGGCATGAAGCTACTTGAACCATTGCCCCAAAGTCTTTGCTCAGCAAGCAGTCAGAGGTGAGGCCAGGACGGCCTGGTGCTCAGTGTGCTGCCGTGGGGCACTCAGCTTGGCACATGCAGCTGGTGGGGTGGCCGGAGAGTGGTGCTGGGCAGGCGGATTTGGTTCCTCTGGAAGCAGGCTCACTGTCTCTCTGGGAATTTACATTCATGAAGCCCCAACCCTCAGTCCCTGCTCTGTCACAGTGGCAGAAGGGCCTGCAGGGGCCTTGGAGGCTGTGGGTAGCTGCCCTTGGGGTTGTGGGTGCTGGTGCTGGGCAAGAAGTAGTCTCAGAGAGTGTACTGCTCCCCAGCCACTGGCAGCTCCAGTGTCAAGCTGCCCTGTCTGTGCCGGAGACCAGTCCAGGGTCCTTGTCCCCCTGAGGTACACTGTAGTTGTCCCTTTCCACTTCCACTCTCCCTTAGCAGGTTTTCAGCTCAAAGATGGGGCCTGCGAGTCTGTGTTGGCAAAGGCCTGACCCACTCTTCATGCCCACACAGAATGCACCACTGACCCCCCAGCCCTGGGGACAGTTTGACCCTTCCCCACGCTCCCAGACCCTGTCCCGGCCTGGCTGTGGGAGCGTGGGGAAGGGTCTGCCCCGCTGCGATTTCTGTAGGCCGAAAGCTGTGCTCCCGCGCCGGCCGCTGTGCAGTGCACGCTTGTACCACCAGAGAGAGCCTGGTCTTCGTCAGCACGGGCTCTGACGCGGTTCTGTGCCCCCATTTTCCTCGGAGGCTCCTTCGGGCCATCGCTAGCCCGGTGTGGGCTGGCTGAGCACTATTCCAGGTGTAGGAGGGAGTGTGGGGCTCTCCCAGAAAGGCCACCGAAGGACTTTGCCTGCTTGCAGAGTTTTAGGTGCCAGCGCTTTGCATGAAGCCCTGTTGAACAGGGTCGCACATGTCCCCTCGGACAGATGGATGGCACCAGTTTTCCTTCTCATGAACATCCCAGCAGAGAGACAGACACCCGGCAAGGCCATGCCAGGTGCTGGGAGCTGTCAGTGCTCTTCTCCTTGGGCAGAGGCTGCTCAGGAGGGGTCCAGTCCGTGCTGAAGGGGTGACACAGCCCCATGCCACTCGCCCTGTCAGGAAAGTTCAGAGCAGATCGCCACCGGCTTCCTCTCCTCCCTGCACTGTACTGGCTGTGTGGTGTCTCCTGGTGAGGAGGAGCCCGGTGCAGTGGGGAACCCCAGCCTCTAACTACAGGCTGATTCTTGGGGTTTCACTGATTCCTCCTCTGGTCCCGTGTTTTCACATTGTGGATGAGCATGAGCTGCCTCCTTCCCCCTCCCTCCCCTTCTTACTCCCTGCTCTGGGGTGTGATGAGGGCAGGACCCTCCAGCCCAGGCTCCTGGTGATGGAAACCAACCCTGGCCTCCCAACGGCTCCTCCATACCCTGCAGTGGTGCTGCCCCGGCACCTGGGTGCAGAGCAGCTGGGGGGCTGTGGGAGAGCAAGCCCCTTTGCCATATCTTCAGTGCCAGTCCCTCCATCCCATCCCTGCCCAAGGAGTGGCTGGGGGTTCCCCTGACCCTGGGAAGCAGCTGGGGGGGAGCTTGATGGTGTTTAATTAACAGTCCCAGCCCCTCCCCCAGCCGTGGCAGTGGAGCGTGGGGCTCTCCCAGCTGTGTTGTACTTGGCCACAGCTCCCATGAAGCAGAGTTGCGTCCTCCCTCCAAGGAAGCCGTTGAGGTGACATGTCTAATTAAACCCTAGAGAATCCAGGAAGCCTCACACTGCTTCCCCTGCCTCCCCCATGGGTGTGTCTCTTTGTCAGGGGCACTGAAGAGGTTCTGGCTCTTCCAGGACCCCCCTGCCTGTTTCTGACACCTCACATCTGAGGGTGATGGGGAATTTCAGTCCCTGGGTGGTCGCAGGGGATCTGTCACTGCTCCTGGGGCAGCTGCCAGCACCTCTGTGGTATTTCCAACGCGTCGCTCTGTGCCGGATCCAGCCACCGTGGCATTTAACGTGACTAGTGTGGCGATGCCGGATCGTTGCCCGCGCAGGAGGCAGCAGCTGGGGGAAGGGAGAAGCGCTGCTGGGATACGGGGTGCTACCGCCTTCTCCGCAGAGCAGATCCCTGGGTTGGGGGGCTGCTGCCCACAGTTGCCTTCACCCCCGGCTGGGGACCGCTGCCTGCATGGACCCTCCTCCTGCCAGCACCCCTGGGAACAATGCGTGCGGCTGCGGGGGAGCGGGAGTTACTGCCAGCGTTACGCAAGCAGCATCGCCTTTAAATAGACTCTTATTCAATGTTGTCCAGGAGCCGCCAAACATCAGCGCTGGGGCTTTGTTTGTGGTTGTGCCGCCCGCCCCCGCCGTGCGCTGGGAGTTGTGGAGAAGTTGGTTTGGGGCAAAGGCCGCCTCATCGGCCCCCGGCCCAGGGAGCTGCTCCCCCTCGTCGTTAAATGGCAGCAGCGCTTATGCTCGGCGCGTAAGCGAATTGTGTAACGCGCCGTGGCAGAGCCGCCGAGTTTCTATGCCAACACAGCTGGCTGGCGGCACTGCCTGGGGAGGCAGAGGGGCTGCCTGCACCCCCCGACACAGCTGCACCTCCTGACATGGCTGTACCCCCTGACATGGCTGTGCCCTCCTGGACATGGCTTTACCCCCTGACACGGCTGTGCCCCCAGACACAGCTGCAGCCCCTGACATGGCTGTACCCCCCAACACAGCTGTAACCCAGACACGCCTGTATCCCCGGACATGGCTACACCCCCCAACACGGCTGTATCCTCAAACATTACTGTACCCTCATGGACATGGCTGTGCCCCCCAACATGGCTGTACCCTCAGACATGGCTGTTCCTCTGGACACAGCTGTCCCCTCCCAGACATAGCTGTACCCCTGAACATGGCTGTACCCTGGACACAGCTGCACTCCCCACTGCCTCAAACATTCCCTGGAGCACCTGTGGGAAGCACCCCAGTGAGATGAGAACCGCAGTGGGAGCCAGTTTGCAGGCCTGTCTGGAGTGACGGAATCGTCCCGGTTGGAGAAGACCCCCAAGACCATCATGTCTCAACTCTGTTGAGTCCACCAGCCCCGCATGCTTGGCACTGCGGCCTGTGGGCCTCGAACCGCCTGGGCCTGGTTGCTGGGCACGGGGCTCATGGGGAGTATGGGTGACATGGAGGGGAGCACAGCCCCCAGGATCTGAAGCCATGGGGGGTCCCTTATCCCCCACCCTCTTTGGCAAACACCAAGCCAGCACTGGGGGCTGCTCTGGAGGGATTTGCAGGGGGTCTTCATTTTTCTTCCTCCTCATCACGCTGTTCCCCCCCAATCTCGCCCTTCATCTCCCGGGGTGCCGAGCTGTGGGGGAGCTCCAGGGGTGTTTTGCTTTGCACTCAAAGCCTCACAGCACCAGCCGCCCCAGGGCTGCACGCTCAGACCCGCGGGGAACCCGCTGCTGGCTCCTTCCTTTTCCCTGTTCCCATGTTTTAAGCGGCCTGGTGTCACGCTGAGTCACCAGCGAGATGGCAGCGCCTTTGGCAGGGAACAAACCTGAGTCCTGGTAGTTCAACTGTGGGAAAAGAGAAAGGGAAAAAGAAATAAACCCAGGGTGATTTCCTAATGGGAGCAGGGCTGGGAACAAAGCGGGTCTGTTAGAGCTGCGGCTCAGTTGGGGAATGTGACCTTTGCCGGCTCAGTGCTCGGCGGGAGCTTTCGGTGTACGGTGGTGCTTGGCTTGGCGGTCACCACGCTGCCAGAGGAGCTTTGGGGGTGGCCAGACCCGCTCCGGAGCAGTGTCGAAAGGGGGAGGAGTGCTGGAAGTGGTGGTTGGTCTTTCCCCCCCACGCCCCATCCTGGGCTACTTTCCTTTGCGATTTCCCCCAGACCTGGGTTCCCTGTCCCACAGTGGAATGTGGCATCCCGAGTCGTGGGAGCAGCTGAGGGCGCATGTGGTGTCAGTAATGGTCCCCAGCCCTCAGCCAGCACCCAGCCTCAGTCCTAGTTGCTCCCAGCACGTGCTCCCAGCCGGCAGCAGGGCTATGCAGGAGGGCTCATGCTGGGTTATACTGGGAGCTGGGACAAGTCGCAGCCCGACAGCGCACAGTTAATTAGCAAGAGGAGGCAACGAGTGGAGACAGGTCCTGAGGCCGTGCCTGTGCCTCTGAATCAGGAGGAGACAAGTCTCCTGCATGAGACCCTCCGTGCTGAAGGGATGGAGATGCTGAGCAGGGAGCTGGGTGGGACTGGGTGGTGACAGGGGACAAATCAGCATCGTGTCCTTCAACCCTGAGAAGGTTTCCTTGGCCATGAAACAAGGGAACGTGACTGCAGCCAGCCACGGGCTGGGGGCACCCTCCTGGAGCAGCGCTGGGCTGATGAAAGGAAGAGGTGACACTGGGTGGGGAGAGGGCAGGGGGTCTGATTCTGTCCCCTCATCCTCCCCTCTGTGAGCTACCCCTCCGAAACCCATGTGGTCCATAGGCACGGGCTGGAGCAGCACCCAAAGTTCCCTGTGGCACCGGGTGCCCCTGCAACAGAGCATTGGCTGGCGGCGCTGCCCTGTGCGCTTCCCCCAGCTCAGAAATGTGATGCAGAAATCCCATCATGCCAATTATGCTAATCACATATAAACTATTCCTGTTACTCAGGAGCATCCCCAGAGATCCCAGCCACGGGCAGCAGTTCAGCCTTACTCGTAGGGGCTGGGGCAGCTGAAGAGCCAGTGGGGCTCAGGCCTGCTCAGCAGCCTGGGAGCCCCGAAGAGCCTCTGACCCTAGAGCATTTCAGGGCTCCTCTGGCACCCATGGCACTGTTCCCCTGCCTGCTCCCACACCAGCATGGCTTAGCAGAGCTTGGGTGTGCTGTTCATTTCGGAGCTGAGATGTGTCCCTTCTAACCTCCCCTGGTCCCACGAGAAGGCCACGCGGCTGGGGACCCATCTGGCTCTCCTGTGGCTGGTGCCAGCCCTGCTCCCCTCCATCTTCCCAGTCTCCATCGTAGCTCACTGCATCCGCAGCGCTTTGTTCTCCCACCCACTCGCTGTTTCCTCCGTCATTCCAGCTCCTCCCTGCGTTTGCTCTCTCCAGGAGCCTCCTGGGAGAGCTGAGGCTCCTCCACGCTGGCTCCCTCCTGGTCTCCTGGGCAGCCTGGCCCATCACCCTGCCCAAATAGGATGGTTCTGCACATGTCCTGCCCATAGTCATCACCACAGGATGATGGGGGACACGTGAGCAGGTGCCCGTGTCCCCCCAGCCAGGAGCTGGGGGCTGCCAGGGTCATGCTGTGGGCGCACTGCCACTTTGCCAGCTTTATTCTAAACATGTGGGCAGGCTCCGGCGCTGTCCGGGCAGCAAGAGCATCCCAGACCCCACCAAGGAACCTCTGCCTTTTGCATCCCTTGGGGTGGTGGGAGTGGGGGGATCTGGGGGTCCTTCCCCACAGTGGAGCCAGCCAAGCACTCTGCCAGCACCTGCCCCCAGCCCACGTTCCCTCCCCAGGGCCACCACTGGTGACACCAGTGATGAGACCAGGCCCCGGCTGCGGTGCCCAGCCCTGGCTCCGAGCGGTTAACAGGATGGCCAGCGATGCTGGAGCTGCTTTCCAACACCCAGCTCAGCCTGGCAGCCACCATCACCATAAGCAGGGCCGCATGCTCGGATGCAGAGAGCAGATAAAGCTCACACCAGTGAGCAGAACAGTTCCAGGTACAGAAACACCTGCAAACAGCAACTCTCACTGCGGGGAGTCCTGCTCAGATGGTGCATCCAACAGGATTAGGGAAAACCCACTCGGGATGATGGGGGTCAGTTACTCCTCTCCAACGTGCCTCAGTTTCCTCCTTTGTTGAAATAATCCTGACCCACTCTGGGAATCACGGTGAGTCCTGCGAGGCGACGTGTGAGGCAGGAGCTGGAAATCGCCGTTGTTTCGGGCTCGTGCCACACCAGATTTCAGAGCTGCAGCTCCCACACGATAAAATAAGAGCCTGAATTGTTCATCCTCAGATAATCCTGGTTAAATGGCTTTGCTCCATTCCCTGCTTGTGCTCTGGGGGGATTTCAGCAGCTGAGAGCTGCCAGCACACTCAGGGAATCTCTGGGTTTGTGGCAACTTTTAAGCCCTGACCCTACAGAGCAGAAGGTGTAAACATGTGTGTGCCCAGGGAGCATCATGCTGGGTGTTGCACACTCGGTGTTGCACACTCGATATTGCACACTCAAGGGACGTGGTGATGGAGGGACCAGTGTTCACCAGTACAAATGGTGTCGGGTACCGGTGAGGTGCTGCAGCCGCTTGTGCTGGCATCCCGGTGAGTTGACATCCACGCTGCAAAGGGAAGAGCAAAGCCATGTTGGTGGGGGGCTCTGGGATATGGGTTTGGTGTGGGTTTTGCTGCCCCAGCTGACAAAAAAAAGGGGGGAGACAGCTCAATGTGGAGGAGGGACCCCTCCCGCTTGGCATGGAGGGAGGCAGGAGTCCGAACTGAACCTGGGGCACAGGGATAAGCCTGTCCTGCACCTGCAGCTGGTTTAGTTGTGCTCAAAGCCATTGGGATGATTTCCCGGTGACCCCCCCATCCCCCCAGATGTCAGGAAAATCAAATTTAAATTATTTTAGACAGAAATAAGCCCTGGCCCAGCATGGAGGGGCTTGCAGCCGCAGCGTGTCAGAACTCCGATGGGGAAGCCATCTGCCCGAGACAAGAAGTAGGGAAATTTCCTGGTAATCTCATTAACAAGTAGATGCTGCAGGTCTGGGGGCGCTGGGAGCCGGGCTGTTCACAGGGGTAGCTGAAGGGCCCCTGGTTTTATGTGTGCGTACCTACCAAAAAGGAGGAGAAGGGGGAGAAGGCATTGGCTGCCATTGACCTCTCTGTCCCCACCGTGGGACTGCGTTGGACAAGCAGGTGAGTTGGAGATGGAGGCGGCTTCTTCACCCGGCACCCTGCTCCTTGCTCCTGTCTCCCCCTGATGCCATCCCGCTTCATTCAAGGTGTGGAGAAGCAAGCAGACACCATCCAGAGCAGATCCTGGCCAGCTCAGCTGCCTCTGCCCATGTCCCTGCACCCAAGCTGCGGCTCTGGGCAGAGATGCAGGAGGTTGGTGGAGATAGGGGGCTGCACCTCTGTCACCTCCTCTCTGTTTCGGCCGGTGACACCTCGCTTTCAAAGCTATGAGGGATTACCACCCACCTTTAGCTTCTCTCTCTGTCCCAAGGCACTGAGGATGCGGCAGCTCCGCAGGACCAGCATCATGTCCACTCCTGGGCATTTTGGTGGGTGCACGTCCCCCTCGCGGGAAAGCCAGAGGTGCTGCTGGCTGTCCCCAGCTGCACTGTGCCACCGTTGCCCTCAGCCATCGCCGTCCCGGCTCGGCGCTTGGTCCCTGCACTGGGGCGCATGACCTGGCTGGTAGAGCTGGCGTGACGCCACGCTGGTAATTAAGAAGGAACCTAATGAAACTTCGAAAATAGCACAATTTCCTCCCCACACCTGCAGCCGAGCGGGGTGGATTACATAAGTTGGTGTTGCCACAGCAACTTCGCTCCACCCGGGGCTGGAGGTGGCCGGTGCCGCGTGCGTGCCGATGTGCCGTCACCCCGGGGGAGACACCCCACTTTCGCAGAGGTGTGGGTGGGGGATTGCTACCAGGGTTGCTGTGTGCATCCCACCAGGATTAAAGGCCTGGTGTTGGGGGGTCTCTCACATCTCCCTCATGGTGGAAAGGCTCTGCCTTCGGATAGGGCACGCGGGAAGCGCTGCCACAGGGATGAAGGTCTAACCCACGAGGGACTCTGCCACCATGGTTACCCTGGGCACGCTCCAGCTGCCGCCAAGCCCCGGGAGTGAATCACCCTGACAAAAAGACAGCTAGCGACCCAAAAAAACAATCCAAGGCGGCAATCAAAGCAAATGTCACGGCACGAGGCAAAGGCAGGTTCTCCCTGCCACCAGTTCCCAGGGTACTCTGAGTGGCTGCAGGACACAGGCAGCACGGACCAGCCTGGAGAGGCCGCTGCTTCTCAAGAGTTTGTGGCACTGGAAAGACCCGGGGGTCAGCAGTAACTCGGTACCCCCACTTCACGTGGGGACAAGACATCAGTGGCTGCTTCCAACTGAAGAGCCATTCTGGGCGTGGATGGGGGGTACGAGGGAGGAAGCTTTTCTGTGCTTCAAATGTCCTGGGGATAAGGAGAAGCAGGGGATGGGAAGAAAGTGGAGCAGCTGCCTGCAAGGAGGCCTAGATGCCTGAGATTCTCTGAGGGTCGTCCCAAAAGGCTTCTTTTATTATGAGAAATTACAAATCCTTTTATCTTCTTCACCAGAGGAACAGCTTGTTTGAATTGCTGGGCTGTCACACCGGAATTAGATGCAAGAACCCCCCACATCCCTGACGTAGCGGAGAACTTACATAACGTAACTAAAAATAAGGTGATGAAGATGCAGGCAGAGGCACTCTCTTCTTGGATGCTCGAGCTGAAATCCTTTGCCGGCACTGGAAAGCCAATGAGTTGCCGGTGCCCACCTGAGGGAGCAGCATCCCACCAGAGCTGACCGAAGTCTGGCCACCTGGGATGGAGCAGGAACGAGTGGGGAGGGGGCACTGTGGGGTCCCTGTGTCGCCACAGCCCGGCATCTCTCCTGGGGATGTCTCCCACGGCAGCCTTGCCCCCAGGTCCCCCTGACGTTACTTCCCACCGCTGCTTCTCCTTCTCAGCCCCATGGGAAAGGGTTAACTGGCTTCTCTGGAAAAATGGGAAAAACCCTTCTCCAGGCTTGTAAATCCTTCCCCATCCTTTGTTGTGTGAAGCCTCTGAGGGTGTAGAAGCCAAAATGGCACCCAGACACAGACAAGGCGAGGGTGACCATCAGTGCTCCTCCTGCTCCTCACCAGGGCTGGGACGGGGAGCGGGAGGCAGCACCGGACACGGGAACAGGTCTGGGGCCAAGGTGTCACTGTCTGGATGCTTGGCCTCCTTGGTCTCAACACTGATGGAGGAGATGAAGGGGAACACACTCGGCTGCTTAACTGCTTCACCGCTTCTTGTGGCAGAGAGGATGGAGAGGAGGGAGAGGAAGGCTTGGCTGGCCCTCGAGCCAGAATGAGGCAGCCACTACAGGCATGTGGGACAATCCCGGCTGCTTAACTCTCCCTTTTAAAAAGGGATTGCCTGTGGAGAGCAACAGCCATGCTGGGGAGTGTTGGAAGGTGAGGGGGATGTGGGGTGCTGACTCTGGGGCACAGCCCCGCTCCCCGTGTCTTGGGACCTGTGCAGAAGCTGCTGCCACTCGCCCGAGGGATGGGAAGGACAGGAGGACCTGTGGGGACCTGACAGTCAGGAGGGCTGGGGAGGGACTTCTAGGGGACTGTAGGGTGCTAGTCTCGATCTCCTGGCTGTCCAGGTGGTGGGACAGCAAGGGCACAGGCAGGCAGGGGCTTTGTAACTTCTCCTGGTGTGGCCACCAGCACCTCTGCTGCCAAACACCGTGCCATGCTGAAGACAAGCACTGTGAGATGTGCTGTGCCGGCCTGGCCATGTGCCGTGGTGACCACTCATCCCACCTCTGCTCTTCTTCCTGGTCAGCACCCAACATCTTTTCCCATATAAAGCCAACACCTTGTGAAGCACCAGCTGCTCGTCCCCTTCCAGCTTTGCCTCACCCATCCACCCCGTGCTGTGCAATGGGAAAACGGGGCACAGCCTCCAGGGTGGGGTATGGTGGGTGTGTGGCACACAGCTGGGCTATGGCATCTCATGGACATGGGGTGCAGCAAGGGATGCGGGATGGAGTGTAGTAGGGGTATGGTACAGAGGGTCACGGGCTGTGAATGGGGTATAGCCGGGGTGTAGGATAGGTTATGGGGCATAGCTGGGGGGTGGGATGTGGAATTGGAAGGGTACAGGTGTGGTATGGGGTGGAGGATGGGGTATGGATGGGGAATGGAGTACATGGAGGGTTATGAGGTGGGGAATGGAATCCAGGGTGGGGAATGGGGTACAGGTGGGGAACGGGGTATGGGGTGGGTTACAGGGTGGGGATGGAGTACAAAGAGGGTTATGAGGTGGGGAACGGGGTATGGGGTGAGGTACAGGGTGGGGATGGAGTACAAAGAGGGTTATGAGGTGGGGAACGGGGTATGGGGTGGGGTACAGGGTGGGAATGGAGTACAAAGAGGGTTATGGGGTGGGGAAGGGGGTACGGGTGGCGTGCGGGATGTGCCGTAGCGGGGTACAGGAGGCGGGTTAGAGAAGAGAGCACGGTGCACTCATCCCTCCGCCTCCCCGGCTCGCCGCCCTCCCGCCCCGCCCCGCAGCCACCGGCGGGGCGCGGAGCCCGGCCCGGGGCCAGCTGCGGCTCCTCCCCGCGGGGCGGGACGGGGCGGGACGGGACGGGGCGGGCGGCGGCCTCCGGGAGCTGATAAAAGCCATCGCGGCCGCCGCTCCGCGCTGTTCTCCGCTCCCGCCGCTCGGCTCTGCGCCGCTTCGCTTTCCCTACCCCGCAGCTCCAGCCGCCCGCCCATGGTGCTGCCCGGCCCGCCCAGTATGTCCCGCTCCGAGGAGGTGCACCGGCTCACCGAGAATGTCTACAAGGTGAGTCCCGCAACAGGTGCCGGCCCTGGGCCGCCGCCGCCGCGGCTTGATGGGGGAACGGGACAGGGGGAGGGAGGGATGTGTGGAGGTGGGGGGATCATTTTATTATACTTTTATTTTTCGATGCGGCTGCGTTACCGCCCGGCTCCCCTCGACCCCCCTTCCCCCGCCGGGTGCGGGGGCTGCGGGGCGCGGGCGGGAGGAGGAGGCGCCGGCGGGGCTGGGGCCGCCCCCGCTTCTTCCCGGGGATGCGCCGGGACCCGGGACCACCCTTCCCTTCGGCTCCGGGACCCCGCCAGCAGCCGCCCCGGCCTCCCGCGGGGGGAATCTGCCAGTCCCGCGGCCTCGCTGTCCCGGCATCACCCCGCATCCCCCCGCACCCAGCAGCTCCGCGGCTCTGCTCGCTTCCCCGCAGCAGTGAAAAGCGATCGGGGCCATTCTCGGTCCCGGCTCCGGCTGGAGTTGGTGAATCTCCCGGTTACGGGGTTGGGGTGTTTTAGTTGCTTCACTCCCTGCATCACCGGAAAAAATAAAATCATGTAATTTATGTGCTTTAATTTTCCTCGTGAGGGAAGTGGCTGGGAAGTGGTTTCTGCTCTGCTGGGTCCTGTGACCAGGTCTAATAAAACCTTTCCAGCCTAATGTGTAATAATGCAGGATGGCATTCATTAAACTGGAATGCTTGCATGATTTCCTGCATTTTAAGTGGTCAAATTGAGTTACCTGGGAGCTTTGAGCAGGAAAAAACCCTCCTTCCAATAGGAAGAGAGGTGCCAAAAAGATGGCAAGGAGGGGAAGTTCTGAAGTCAGGTTTTTGGGGTCCCAGGGTGTAATGGTTGTTCAGAGCTGATGGCAACCAAAATCTTGGCTGCTCTGACCAAAGAGCAGGTCTCTGTTCTGCACGCAGTGTTTAACCACAGCTGGGATTTGGATGTTGGGGGCTTCCAGTGCAGCCCCCATACCCACACCTCCCAGTGTGCAGGTTGTTGTGGGACTTGGAGGACAGAGCTGGGCACCTTGGGAGCCTTTCCCTCCTGGGCACCGAGTGTTTGCGTATCAGCACGGCTCAGCCCCGGGATCTGCCTGGACAAACAAGGCTGGAGCTGCCCGACCTCAGGGCTGTGCGACGCCGTGGTTGGTGTGGGGACACTTGCTGGGAATAGTTTCGGCTGGTGACTCAGTTGTGTGAGATGTGTTGTCCTCGAAGGACTGTGCTAATAGCAGGTTTGCAGAGCAGGTCACAACTTCCCCGTGCTCAGCTATGGTCAGGAGCACGCAGGGCGGGTCACAGACCATCACAGCGGCTGTGTTTAGGTGGTGTGTGTACCCCCAAGAGATGAGGGGTGGATGCAGGCTGCGCTCTTCCCTTGCCTCTGACCATCAGCTTCGTTGTTCTGTGCCGCATGAGCCGTGGGTCAAACAGGGGAGAACGGCCTTGGCCCGGAGCAAGAGGCAGCGCCGCCTCCACCAAAGCCTGGCTGGAGTGCAGAGGGTGCACAGGGGCCTCTGGGCACCAAGGGCCAAAGATGGGTCCAGGGAGGAGTCCGAAGGTCTGAGCGTGGGTTAGTGAACGCTTGAATATTATTTGGAGTGGTTAGTGGAGCAGCCAGGCGTAGGGAGCGAGGATGTTGGGCCAGCGGCAGAGCTCCCGGCTGTACCCGATGTCAGGGTGTCTGTGCTGGGAGCGGGAGGATGGTCCTGCCACCGCTTCCGTTCCCTGTGGTGAGCGAGGAGCCTGTTCTCCAAAGGCCTTGATGCTTGCCTTGGCCTCTGGAGATGTGTGGGGTGGGGGGCATGCAGGACCCCCATCTTTGCTTGTTTCATTGAGGATTTCATCGTCCTTGAGCCCGTTGCGGGGGCTGGAGGCTCAGGGACGGTGTGAACTCTCCACAGCTCCGTGAGCTCTGGAGTGTCCAAGTCCAAAACCACCCCAGGGCTTTAGATCCCCATCACTCTGGTAGTTTTTTGTCCCATGCTGTACAGTATCCTGAATGTCCCTGTGGTCAATATGATACCACCCCAAGGAAGGGGCTGATGCTGGTGGAGGTTTGGCTGTTGCTTCCTCACCACCACTAGCCAACCCTGTGAGGTGGGCACCAGCACCACGCTTTGCTCCTGGCCGTGACCCTCACCCCACCGGGGGCTTGAGCTGGTTCTCTGCATGGGCTGGAGCAGGAGCAGGCACCCCTCCCCTGCTCAGGAAACTCAGGAAGCCCACCGTGATGGTTTTGCAGAACCTGGGAGTGAGTGTGCTAATGAGATGGTGGAGGAGCTGTCAGCCGCCCCCGAGCCAATGCTGCCACTACAGGCAGCTGCCTACACGTGGAGTAATTACAGAGGGAGACGGAGGCTGCTGGCACCTTCCACCGACGTAATCCCACCTTCCTTGGCGCTGATTCACTCATCCCGACCCTGTGCTAGCCGTGCAGCTGCTGGGCTCTGCCAGCATGGGGGAGATGAGGCGGGTGGTGAAGCCCCTCCAGCTGCAGGCACGGAGTTGGGCTGCTCCCGGTGCTGCCGAGCTCCACTCATCCCCCGTGCCGGATTGTCTGTTGGCAGAAAGGAAGGGCTGGCAATTCCTTCTTCCCCCGAAGACAAATCTGTCTCGTTTGTGACAGATTAGATTATTGCCTTTTACCAGCTAACCTCCATTTCATTGCGAAGCCGTTTGTCTCTTTGCATGGAAGATGGTTTTGCAGCGGTGTGTGAATAGCTCCGCTTCCCAAGAGGGGTTTGTTTAAACCCCCCCTCAAACTCAAAGCCTGATTTTTCTCTTCCAAACGCAGGCATAATTCCCCATCACCGGTTGCTGAGCATCAACTGTAATAGCCGGCACTGCTGGCATCACAGCCTCCTGCCTCGTTATCTCCATGTCCAGAGGGAAAGGGGAGAGATTCTCACTCAAGTGAATCAGAAGGGAGATTGTGGGTGGCTGGGTGTGCTTGGCAGCTGAGGGCTGATGCAGTGTGACAGGAGGAAGGAGCTGGCCCTGGGAGTCAGCACGTGCCACCCCCAAATCCCCCACACTGTGCTCTTGCTGTCTCTGCTTCCCAGGCCCCAGGGGAACCCGGCACTGGGGCTCCAAGCTGGATGGTCGGCAGCATCACGGCATGGCTGCAGCTGGCAGCAGCACCCTGCTTCTGTGGGCAGTGGGTGCCATGCTGCTGTGTCATGGGGGAGTGGGTCAAGCTCGGCACAAGTCCTTTCTCGTGGGTGGGAGCTGGTCTTGCCCTGCGGCTCCAGGCCCAGGGCTGTGCTGTGTTCATGGGACAAGAGGCTTTTTGCCAGCGTTGCATCTTTGTGAGTGCCTTGGCTCGATGGCCAAGTCTGTTTGGAGCGAGGCTCCATGCTGGTCTGGCTGCTTGGATGGGTCTGGAGGCAGTGCTGGGGCCAGGCTGGGGTTCCTGTGTGGCCACACTGCAGTTCTGGTGACCCAGTGTACCTTTGGTGATGCTACCAGCACTTTCTGTGCTGCCTGTGGCTCCTGCCAATGGGCAATGCGGCTCTCTGGGATGGTGGCAGCCGCTGGCTTTGCCCTGGGTGCCATGTCAAGCCTGCTCCTGGTTAAGGTTTCACCCGGTGCTGCTCGTGTTGCAGGGCAGGGTACAGTGTAGAGTGGCATGTGTCACATCTCGCATGCTAAAGCCTTTGGCTGGGCTGAGCCTGTTGCTGTGAGGTCTATGGGGATGGGTTACTTCCCAGCTCAGCAGTGGGGATTCTAGTCCTGGGGAGGGATGGGTCTGCCTTGCAGGGGTGACTGTTGCTGGGTATGGCCACAGTGATGCCTGGCAGGTGCTGTGAGCCAAGATGCTCTGCACACCAGGCAGGTCCCTGCTGCAGCTTCCCTTAAGCTCAGCCCCTGATGACAAAGACATTCAGAGCTTGTGGCTGAAATTTGGGTCCCTTCACATGCTGGCAGGAGCTTGGCGCCTTCAGATGGGCACCCTGTTGGGTTTCCCTTCTGATTCCCTTGCCGGAGGACAGTGGTTCGGCTGTTCTCACTGGTTTGGAGCTTTGGGAACACGCAGTGAGACGGGATTGCTGGCAGTGGGGAGGGAAGCAGCGCAGCCGCCATCAGCGTCTCGGGCTGTGACACACTGCCGTGTGTGTTTTGGTACACTGAGGTACCAGAGCCTTGGGCTGGCTGGGGAGTGTGTTGTTAGTGATGGCAATCAGCCCCACTAACAAGTCTGGTGAAAATTTGGCTCTTGGAATTATGGGGCTGCCTTCCGATGGCGCAGGGCAGGATGTGCAGAGAGGCAGTGCTGGGCTTTGGGCATTAAATATTAACACCAGAGTAACGAAGGCGTTGCCAGAGCAGGGCTGACCCATTTAGAAACAAAACTTCCTTATAGCCAAGCTGCTTTTACAGCATGAGGAAGGAGAGGTGGGGAGTCCCATGGTGCTGTCCCCCCTGATGGCCCATGTCCTGGCCACATAAGTGAGTCCCCTGATATGGCTGTGGGTGCCAGGCTGAGCCTGGGCCGCCTGTGTCACTGGGCAGTGTCAGTCTTGCCGGGAACCAACAGGCCTTTCTGCTGTTGAGGGGCATCAAATAATGGTACCGGGAAGAGACAGAACTTGGCTTCAGCTCAAAATCCATTGCTTGAATTCTCTTAGGTGCCTGGGATGTCCCCAGTGCTGTCCCTTGGGGGTGGTTGGGAGGGTAGCCCAGGGCATGACACACTGCGGTGTCTGTGGTGATGCTTGCCCCTTGGTGAAATACAGGCGCATCGTTGCCTGATGCCCAGTCATCCTTTGCTGTGGGGAGGAAAAACTGTTGGGGGGGTCTGGCTGGTGTTACATGGTTATCAGTTATTGGCATGTGCCAGTAACCTCCCCCTGGTCCCATCCCAGCTGGGTACCTGGCAAACCACAGCTGCCCAGCATCCCCTGCCCCACAGAGCTGAGGAACGTCTGCTTCTTGCTTTTTTCGGAGCAGCCCAGGAGGCTGTGGGGATGGGCCCAGGCATCCCACCATTCAGTTTTCATAGAGCCTTTCAGGAGATGCCATGTGGGTCCTGCCTGCGCAGGGGGGAACCTCGTACAACCTGCACAAGCTCCTCTTCCAGCTCATTCCCAGGAAGGACGTAAGCTGTCCCTGGTGGGCTGCTACAGTCTTAGAGCAGCTGGCAGGTCTCTGGGAGGGGGAGATGGGGGCCCTATTTTCTGTTGCTCCTAATTCCACGGCACTGTGTCCTGGGCAACTCGTGCTTCGCATTAGTTCGGTCGCTGGCAGTGGCACAAAGCCGTGCCAGCCCCCGGGAGTGGGGTGGTGTTACCCAGGGAATGCAGAGCAGTGGAACAAAGCCAAGCCTTTCTAACCTTCAGCTGCCAGGTTCTTTTGTCTGTGGTGTTTCTCCACTCTGCCCAGGCGGCATGTGGAAGGCAAACAACTTGTGGGTGGTGCTGATGGAGCAAAATTTTAGGGAGAACGAGATTTTGCTTTCGTTACAGCAATTCTGCTGAATGCTGGTTTATGTTGTTGCATCCTGCAGACCTGGCTTCACCTTACTGGCCAGAAGGAAGCCAGGCTTGCAGAGTGCTCTCCCTGCTCTGTGGGTCTGAGAGGTGGGGTTTTGGGGGTGCGTCCACCAGCAATGCAACCTGAGCTACATACAGCATCTTGCCTGGTGTGCAAAGTGAGTGCTGGTTGAGCAAATGCCATGCCATAGAATCCCAGACTGGTCTGGGTTGGAAGGGACCCCAAGGATCATAGAGCTCCAACCCCCGGCAGGGCCACCAACCTCCAGGCCTGGATCTACACAAGGTTGTCCAGGGCCCCATCCAACCTGGCCTTGAACACCCCCAGGGATAGGGCATCCACCACCAATAAGCCATAAATATGGTTACCTCCAAGTTTCTCCATAGTAGTCAGTGGCTTCTTCCCTGGCAGAGGGGTTGGAGGTGTGTGAGGTCTGGAGCTGCCTTCCCTTCCCACCCCAGGAGCAAGAAGAAAGCTTGAAAAACTCTATTTTTATCTCTGGAGTGAAGAGCCCTTTTCAATGCCCTCATCCTGCCGGGCTGTTTTTGTTGGAAGCTCCAGACAATGTTTTAAAAACACTCACTTTCAGGGAACTTCCTCCTTGGGTTTTGTGAATGTTATTTGGCCAGCAGTGCCTCACCTCCCTCCCTTCAGCCTGTCAGCGGGGACCCTTCTCCTGGGCTCACTCTTCCTCTGCTTTGTTGGGTGGTGGGGAGCAGCAGGGTCCTGCCCTGAGCAGTGCTGGCAGCCTCTGGGGCCTAGTCATGCTTTGGGCCTAGTTGCACTTTGGACATGGTGTTGCTCTCTGGTGCTACTGTCTGCCCCATGGCATGCCGATGGGCATCGCCACTCTGGCCCTGACCCTTTGTGTGTGTATCCTTATGCCATCACGTATTTGCTATGCTTCATGCTTTGGGGGGCGGGGAGGTGTCTGTTTACATGGGCACCACAGCAAAACTCGCGTTGTGTGTGTAAATACAGACATAAACACTGCACTGAACCCAGCAAACTGTTTAAAAATCACTTCCCCGCAGAAATCCTGCCAATATTTCCTCAGCACGAGTGCTATTCAGAAGGAGACTTGAGCTGTGGTGGAGGCTGAGGCCTTGGCTCTGTCACAGTGGGGACTGTGTCCATGTCCTGCCAGCAATTCAGTGTGTCCCACTGTGGCCCTGGGGTCATGCAGGTAGATTTTTGACCTAAGTTAAAACGTGACATGGGAAGGTCAATGCATTCCTCATCAGTGGTAATTAACTCCCATGCAATTGTCTCCTGCAATTAGGGGAAACAACTTGCTGCGTGGCTTGTTTGCTGCTGGTTAACTGCGTCCTTCCAAGCAGAGTGTGTTCCCCAAACTGCCCCGAAGACGCTCCCCTGTGCGCCGCCTTGCTTGGCCTGCAGCCTTCATTAGCAGTGAAGTCTCTTGTTAGCCCTGTGCTGGCCTGTCAGATCTCTGGGCATCAGTACAGACTCCTATGTGGTGCCACGGGACCGACCTGAAAGCACTGGGAGCTGACAGATGCTCTTGGGGCATCATGGTTTGAGCTGGGCTGATGCTGTGGCCTTGGAGCATCCATCCCAGAGCAGAGTGGGTGCTGCTGTGTGTTCCCCAGGGGAATGAGGGGCTTCTCTGGCACCCAGGTGATGCTGCTTTCTAAGCCAGCGTCCTGCACAGGCTGGAGTAAGGAAATGGCTGCATGAGGTGAGGGATGTCGCTGGCTGGTCCTGGCACCCACGTGAAGCTCGGTGAAGGCTGGGCAGCAGGAACTCAGGATAAAAATGCCCTGGGCAGAAAATGAGCTTTATAGTGTTTGGCCAGCTTCAGATTAGGTGACAGATGCTTAATCAGCTTATCCACCATGAGTGTCTGTCTGTCTTCCCTCCCCTTCCCAGGATGGGATGCTGCCAGCGGCATGGCATGGGGGCTGCAGAGCCCTTGTTTCCTGGTGGAATGCCTGTGTATCCCTGCTCAGGGTCTGCAGGGATGTTGAGGCTTCAAACCCGGTTTCCTTGGTGGGAGGCTGTCCTGGTGTTGGCTCCAGCTCTGAGGTTACTTCACTGTGGTCAGGCTTGGTCCACAGTTTAGTTTTGCGGGGGAAGAATGGAGATTTTTGCTGTCTCCTCCAGGCTGGGCTGGGAATCGGTGTCGGGTTTGAGAGATGCTATCTGCACTGGGGATTGAATAGTTCTGCCAGGGGAAGGGGGTCAGTCGCTGCCGTGCCAAACATACAAAGCGCTGTTCTCTGTGATCTGATTATTCCTCCCCCCGTGTGTAAATAAGGACCTTAAAGTGAGGGAGGAAAAGCTGTTGCTGGTGTTTGTGGGCACCTAATTTCTGCATTTGTGGGCAAGTGGAAGGTGATGCTGAGTGCCTGGGGCCCAGGTGCCATTCCTCACACCTGGCTTCAGCCGGGGCTGGCACCGGGGCAGGGGCAGTGGAGATGATGGCGACTTTGTTCTGTCTTCAGCTCCTTGGTGGTGATTTGTGTGCAGCTCTCCAGCTTTTTTGCTTGTCCACAGGAGGACCCATCTGATGCTGCTCTCTGAGGGCATCCCCAGAGTGGGATGCTGCCAGCCATCACCTCCCAAACTCAGGGCAGCTCTGTGGTTGTCCAAGGACCATTTCCCCCATCTCAAACAGGTTCTGACAGTCATTACTGTGGTTGTATTTGCTGTATTTGTTGACTGTCTGGTCTGGGGCATTCACACACCCCTTGGGGTGAAGCATCCATATGAGGTGCCTTGTGCTGGGGCTCTGCAGAGCCACCTCAGTATTGACCCTCTGTCTCGGGGCGTTCAACCCCCATGCTTGGTCTTCCTCCGTAAAGCTGTGGGGTGACAGGAGCTCAGCCTGGAGCATTCCCCACACCTCCTTGTTGTGTCTGGGTCCAGGCAGCACCAACAGCATGTCCTGGAGCTGCCATGGGGAAGAGCCTGGAATGGTTGTCCTTGGTGAGAGGTGAAGGTGCTTCCGAACCACCCTTGCAAAGGGCTGGAGGAGGCACAGCTCAAAGTGGTGGCATGAGCGGGTGCCTTCAGCTGAGGTCCTGGCTGTGTTCAGCAGCATTTACCATGGGGCTTCACTTGGTTTTGTGCTGCTCCTGTCATGCCCTGGTCCCACGGGTGTGCCTTACCCCCTCCAAGGAGATCTGCCCTTTGCTCTTGGGTGTTATTTGCAAGACAGGGCTGGATTTAAGGCTGTGCTTATCCAAAAAACAGCATCCTCTTGAAGGCATCAGGAAGCCTGCTGAGAGGGGTGTGGGGAGGGTGGTTCTTCTGTTATTGCTTTGGTGAAGGTCGAGTTCAGCCTGGCTGCTCTGTCCAGATCCACCTCACCTCCTCTAACCCCTGGTGATCTTTTCTTTCCTCTAGACAATCATGGAGCAGTTCAATCCCAGCCTCAGGAATTTCATTTCCATGGGGAAGACCTATGAAAAAGCCTTAGCAAGTAAGTAAAAGTGCATTATAGGTGGGTTTGTGGCTGGAATTGGCGGGGGGGGCAGGTGTGGGGCAGAGCTTCAAGGCTGTTGAGGGGCCATAGCATGGCCTCAGAAGGGAGGAAAGCTGGGAACCAGCTTGGGATGCATCTTTTCTCAGGGAGCAGCCTGGAGAGATGGTTCTTGGGTCTCAATGCAAAGCTCATGTTGTAAGGACATGTGTGGTTATGGGAAGGATCTGAGTGTTAAAGACCAAGATACAGGTTGGAGGTGTCTTCATTACCCAGTTGGCCTTCCAATGCCACTTGAAAATGTTCAGGATTTGTATTTTAAGTCCAGTTTAAAGGTGTTACTGGGAATGTTTCATTTGCCCAGAAGAATGGGTTGGAAGAGAAGGGAGAAGCCAAAATATGCTGACTGGGGATGCAGGGACTTGTTGGGGAAGTGGAGGTTTAAAGGCTCAGAAGGAAAATAAAAGTTGTTGAAAACCAAAACAGGAATGTTTTTACTGAAAACAACTCTGCCTACTTCCCTGGGCCCTGTTGGGCTTGGGTTTCAGGAGGTTTATGTCAGGCTCTGCCTGACCCCAGTGGCAGCCGCTCTCCTTGCTGCATGTGGCTCCTGGATCTTGTTCTTTAATTGGCTCAGGGAAAATGCCCATCAGGGAAGAGGCTGACATCCTAAACCAGTGAGGTTGGAAAAAGACTATTTTGGTGTCTCACTTTCTTAAACGCTGGTGTTTGAGCCCCAACCTTTGGGAAGGATCCGTGCTGCCTCACGTTGTGCCTGAGGTGAATTTTATTTCCCACAAGTCAAGTGAGGAAAGAAGCACACACTGTGTCACAGAAGGATGTTTTAGGATGCAGATCTCCTGCCTTTTCTGGGAGCAGGGGCTCCCCTGCACGCTGCTTTCCTGCCACTTCAGTGCTGCCTTTAATTGGGTTTTAATGGGTCAACTGGCTGGAGCGTGGGAAGTGCCCGTCCATCCCACTCCAGTGAACAGGGGCTGTGGACCCCAGAGCCAGGATGCTTCATCCACCCTCACCAGCACTCGTGTTTCCTAACCCTTCTTAACAATGCTAACGAAGCGGGGGGTCCATGATTTGGGTGTGCTTCTGCCTACTGGGCCCCCAGCTGGGTGCCAGCAGCACGAAGGCAGGAGAGGCAGGGTCTGATAGCAGGGAGGAGAAGCTTGTGCTTGGAACCTTGGAACTGTGGCTTTTCTTATTTAGTTTTCTAAAATGCTACGCTGAGAACACAGCTTTTAATTACCCAGGTGGTGGAGTCTGTTTATTCCACGCTGCCTTATCATGGCTTAAGTTGGGCATGCTGTAACAGCAGCATTTTGTGGGCAGCCAGAGCGGTTGCTTGATTTCTTATTTTTCTTCTCTCCCATCCCTGCTGTGAAGAGGCTTTGAAGCCTGAAATCTTCCTGTAATTTTGCAAATTGTCTTTGGTCATCCTTTCCTTTGGATCCCTGGAGCTCGTGGGGGCATCTGAAGGAAGTGTCTTAATCAGTAAATCATGCTGAAAAGAGGCTCCGGCACCATCATTTGATGATGCTGAGCTAAAGCTGTACAACATGTTCTCCTGATTAGAGGAAAACCCCCTGCTTATCTGATTAAAGTGGAGTGTGTAGCTGGAATGTCAACAAACAAGACTTGAGCTATAATGAAGGGCTGTGATATTCAATTATTCCACAGTGATTTCTGAGCCGGCGTTAAGCAGGCTGAGGGTTACACTGGAATGAAAACCACCTTGGTCCTCCACGTACCCCTTTTTTTTCCTTCCCCCCTCCTAAATAGCCCTGTAATCTCACTGCTCCAGCTTTCTTCTTTCTTCACTGGGTTTTCTTCTGTTTGTCTAGTCCCTCCCTGCGGGGTTAAACCCTTTGAAGCAATGTCTGGTTTAGTGTCTGGCATCTATTCAGCGCCGTGGAAGATTTAATCGCTGTTAAAGAGACCATAACCTGCTGCTTTTTTTTTTCCCCCTAATGCCTTTAGGTATGACATACGCAGCAAAAGGGTACTTTGATGCTCTGGTTAAGATGGGAGAGTTGGCCAGTGAAAGCCAAGGATCTAAAGAGTTGGGTAAGTCACTGATTTGCTGCTAGATTGGGGGGTGGGGTCATGGTCCGGAGTGGGCTGAACTCGGGGTTTTGAGGTCATGGGGTTAATAAGCTCAAAGTGGAACAACTCTGCCTGATGTGAAGGGAAAAGTGTTGCTGTGGTTAACGGAGCTTAGAAAAGAATAAGCTACTCCCCTCAGCAGTAGGATTTTGGGGTGCTGTCAGTTCCTGGTGCCCGCGAAGAGGAAGTGTTTGCAGAGAGCGGGTTTGGCATTCCCTGTGCACCTGCACTGCATGCTTGGTCCATGCATTGCAGCCGACGTCCTGGCTGTGATGCTCCTTTCCCCTTATGCTTATTGCTTGGAGTCACCTGGGAGCTGTCTTCCCACCCGTGTTCCCCTCAGATGTGGCTCTGGTATTCTCCCTCTGGATCGTTCCCCCTTGCTGTGGTTTCACTGTGGGGATGGGGTTGGAGGCAACGCTCCTTCCAGCTCCCCCAAGGGATGCTGCAGCCTCTCGCAAAGCTTTTGTGAGGCTGGGATGAGTTGTGATCTCGTTGCCTTTGCAGTACCAGGTGAATTCCTCCTCCTCCTCCAGGTCCCTCCTGCATGTTGGGCTCACCAGGTTGCTGTTCTAAGAGAAAACCACACTCATTAATGTGGTCAATTAACAGAGAAGACCTGAAATGGCTCTGAAGGCTGGTGAACACCCCTATGGAGGGGCCAGCCTTTGGTTTTGCCAGGTCTTGGTCCGTGTCAGGCACCGCTTGCCTGGTCCCATGGTCACGGCTTGCTGCCTGCAGCCGAGTTGCACTGGGGAAGCAGCAAGTGGCTATGGAAACCGATTTTATCATGCGGATTAAGGCTGCCTGTAGCAATCTGTGTCTGGTTAATAAATAAAACAAAGGAGCCTTGTGTGCAATGCATGCCCTGGCTGGGGGTGTGGTAAGGTCTGTGCAGACCTTGCTGTCTGACAGCTTCCTCGTCTGCCACGCTGGGGTGGAAGATGCTGGGGTGGAAGATGTGGCACCAGCAGCTCTGTCCTCCTGGAGCTGAACGCTTGGCAAAGCTGTCTCAGCTGTGTGAGGGCAGGAGCTTGGGCACCACAAGCTCTGCCTGCCTTTCAGAGCCGCTCTGGGCTTTGCCACCACTCAAAGCACAGCTTTGGGGTCTCCTGGTGACCCTGTGGGTGTGCTTAGTGCCTCCCCAACTTGTGTTTGGTGTGTGGCTTGAGGGTTTTGGGGATGGTTTGAAGCGTTTCCGAATGGCTGCAACTTCTGCTCCTGGTGAGAGTGTGTCCGAGGAGGATCCTGGCAGCCATGGCTCAGCCCAGACCCATGACAAGCGGCTGCTCCTCGGATCTCTCTCTTTGTTGATCTTGCTGATGTTTATTATGGCAGCTGCTCCAGGCAGGGGAAAGTTTAAGATAAAAAAATTCTGGCCAGGGTTTTATGGAGCTGATAACGGCCAGGGACACAACCCCCTCCCAGCAGGATCTATAAACAGGGCCTGAAAGGTTTCGGATGGGGGTGGTACTTGACAAGGGGGCAGCTTCTCCTGGGAGCACCTTTTGCCTTATCTGTCCCCATTGCTGATCGCTCTGGAGGCAAGCGCCGGGGTCTGGGCTATCTCATCTCTTACTGGAGGCTGGAGCAAATGGGATGTTGGTGATCCCCCTGTTGCATTAATATTGTGCCCCCACCACTCCCTCTGTGTGGGTGGCTTGCTCTGTGAGCAGCAGGGTGGGGAAAGCTGCTCCAGGACATCAGGTGCTGGGATGCTCTGGCTGGGGCTGCTGTTCCCAGCCTCCACTGACAGGAATCTGAGACTTTTGTTTCCCTCCTTAACCCTTTTCTGGATGCAGATGCTGTGCTGGCACCTGGGGCAGGTGGTGTTGGGCATCAGTACTGCACATCCGCTGTCAAAAATGGGGCTACGGCATCTTTTCCTGGGCTCTCCTGCCTGTGTGTCACCAACGCTGCCTGTACCAGGGTGGCCATGGGGGCTCCGCACCCCCTGGGTAATGCAGCCCAGCCAGGTGCTCCTCCTGCAGCTTTACAGCACCCTAAGGAGCCAGGTGAGAGCTCAGAGGCCACCCTTTACCAGGAGAGCTGCTGGGGCTCCTTCAAGCACCCAAAACCCACCGTGTTTCCGTTGCTGTCTCTCTGACAGTGCTTGTGACTCCGAGGGGATGCTCATGAAGTTGTGCTCTGGAGATCTGTCTGTCCCTGGCTCTGCAGCCATGCAGTGAGCTGGCCTGGCTCATCCTGCTTGGAGCTGGCTCTTCTAAAACCATCTTCCTCTGATGCAGCATATCTGGCTGGGAAAACATAGCGCTGCTGCTGAGCCACGGTCTTCACTCACCAGCCCCTTCGTGCCACGTGTTTCTTGTGAATTCTCCATCAGATTTCAGCAGCTCTGTGTGGACAGGATAATCCCAGGGTGGCAATGGAAAAACCCAGCAATAACAACTCACTTGAGCTCTAATCGGCTCTGTGGCTTGAGGTTTTGGGTCCAAGTGTCTGGTGGGGGTGTATGTCTGTCTGAACCCCACTGCCACCATTTGTGGGTGCTCAAAGTCCCTTCTTTTTACCTGAAACGATGCTCCAGCCAGATCCAGGGGCCAGTTGTCCCTGTGCAGCAGAGGCTTGCCCTGAGATGGTTTGCATGATTCCATCGGTTCAGCAGTTTTATGCTCCCAGCAACATGGAGAGATCCCCTGTGAGGAGCTGTGCTTGCTCTGGAGCAGCTCCTGGTGCCCTGTGGGAAGCAGGGAAGAAACCCTGTTACAGGGTGTGGGGAGCTGAGATGGGTTGGCAGTGGCAGTGAGGGTTGGTGGCAGCCCTGGGAGGGCTGGCTGGAGCTGTTCCCTCCCTGCTCTGCACTCTGGCTACTGCCCAACTCCTGGTGCTGTGGTCAGACCTGTGCCCATAGCTCCTCTGCCATGCTCCTTATGCTGCTCATGGTCCAGGGTGGCTGCTGCAGGGACTTTGGGAAGCTGGCATGAGGACCATGAGTGCTGCATGTCTGGTCAGTGAAGGTTGGCTCCAGGCTTGATCTGGGAGCAGTTTGCAGACACATCCAAGGAGCCCCAGCCTTGCATGCTTGGCTGACATTGCCCTGTGTCCGGCTCCTGCTTGGCATCCCTGGGACACTGCTCCAGTGTTGTTGGCTGTTCCCCTTATGTGGTGCTGTGGTGAAGCAGTGGGAAGGGGTTTATTCTCCAGGGAAGCATGTGTCTGGAGGTGGTTTGTCCCACGCTGGGAGTGCAGCGGGATGCTGGGGCTGAACAGCACCTGCTGGAAACACCTTCAAGGCTGGGGTGGGCTTTGCTCAAAGGTCCTCTTGAATCAGCAAAGGCTGCTCTGGGAAAGCCACAGCACTATGGGTGAGCAAGACACACAGGAATTAGTCAACCTTTTTTGAGCTGAAACATGCCCCTGGTAGGGGACAGCTTTTCTCTGTGTGCAGTTTGCACCCTGAAGTTGGGACCAGACATGCCTCTGTGGTCCAGTCACTTGCTGCAGAGATGTTTGGCATCAGTAGAGGATGCTGGGCTCCAAGAACCCTAAACCATCTCTGTGCAGCTTCTAACACTGAGCATGGCGGAGGGCTGTGGGTAGAGCTGACCCCCTGACATGTGCTGTGCATTCAAGGGGTCCACGATCAGAGCTGAGCACAGAGCCTGGTCCTGTCTGTGATGCTACCATAGAGCCAAAGTGCCACCAGCCTGCATCCCATTGGGATGGCCGGCATGGCAAGGCGCATGCCAGCCCAGTGAGATGCCCATGGCTGCCTAGGGCAGGTTGGACTCTTGTCTTTGCTGCAGCCCCTCAGCCTGGCCTGGCTCTTGGTGAGGGCTTTGTGCTGCAAAGAATCCTCTGGGTGAGGGACTAATCTGTTAATTGGATTTGCAGTTGTTTTGGGTAGATGCTTCCCACGGCAGCGGAGATGCGGATATAGATCCTGTGAATGTCAAAGGTTGTCACAGTGCTCAGTGTGACTGGGGACCACCGGCACTGGTGGTGGCTGTGGTGCCCCATGTCCGGTGGGGACCTGCTGGAGCAGCGTCCGGATAAAACCCATCCAGAAGCCCAGGGACATCTGTCTGGCAGGTGATTTGGTGACCCTGTGGTGAGCTCCCAGGTGGGAGAGCACTGGTCAGCTTGTTGCTTGATCCTTTTAAAATTGGACTTGATGATGCACTAATGACTCGTGGGCAGCAGCGTGGCGGGGGCGCAGGGGGAGCAGGTGCTCTGGGCCCACGCTTCCATCCCTGATTCCCTTAAAATACCTGATTGGATGGAGAAATTGTTCCAAAATTTCCAGACTTCGCCTCCAAGCCGTGTCACTTCCTCCAAGAAGGAACCCATGGGAATGAAGGCTGTTGGAACACGAGAAGGGCCTCATGAAAACCGCTGCCTGCCTTGGAAAGGGATGTGGCTGCTGCCCACAGTGCCTCTTCTCTGCCTGCTAGTCTCCAGGTTAAAGCAGGATACTGGAGCAGTGGGCTGCTCCTCGCAGCCTGGGTTTGAGAAGGTACAGGTGGAGGGCTGCTACACGAGCATCTGTGCCTGGCTGGAGTTTCTAATGTCTCTCAACTGCATGTGGCATTAAGGTCTCACCGTCAGCGCTGACACCTTCTGACCTGCTGTGTGCCCAGGCACTGAGCCAGGCTGAGCTCCTGTTCGATTGCTCCATCCGCCTGGGAAGGCTGGAGCGGCCACATGTGTGCCCATGGGCTGGCTTCTGCTGTGGGCTTGGCAGATTTTAGGAAGGGGCATGGTGGTGCAGCCAGCCCCATGTCTGCTGGTGTGCGGGATGGGTTGGCTCCAGGCTGCAAGGTCTGTGCTGTGTTGGGCACTGTTGGTCTGTATGTCGCAATATGGGTACACCATCTGAACGCACCCAGAGGGGTGGAGGTTGGGAAGCATGGGGCACTGCAGGTCTCCCAGGTCGATGTGAGCTGGTTACTGGAAATGCATCATCAAACTTGCTGAAGCTGGACTGCTGGGGCAGCTTTTGTCTCCACCTTGTCTCTCAATAAATAAATAAATAACATCTTGGGCTTTGCCAAGCTGGGCTGAAGCAGGGGCTGCAAATGAGCCCAGTGCTGTAATGCTGACGAGCTGCTCATACAACATCAAGTCCCGCACCACCCTCTGGGGCCACGATAAAGCAATCTTGAAGAGGAAATAGATGAATCAGCATGGAGAAGCTGATTGTTTCCCACACTCTGTGCACAGATCTTCTCTGAGCCGGCTCACGACTGAGCGTTGGAGCTGATCGAGTCACCCTCAGCTGGATGAGGCGCTGGGCTGCAAAGTGATGCTCCCTATGGCTTTAGGGCATGTCCCTGAGCTTGGGTTGAGGGGTGTTAGTACGTGGAGAAGAGGAAAAAGGTTGCAGAAGCTTTTGGTAGTGTGCTTCTGCCCGAAAGTAGGCTTGGTTGGGTCTTTGCTGTGGGATGTGCAGGCAGAGCTATGGCTGGTCTGTGTAATGGACCAGGGCAGGTGGCTGTGCAGTGACAGGGATGTCCCCGAGCTGTGACCAGGGGTGCAGCCACATTTGCTGCAGGTTACTGAGCTCAGGGCTGCAGCTGGTGGAGGACAGAGACAGCAAACTGGGTGGCATGGGAAAGGGGAACTGGTAACCACTGGGCTGAGTGCCCTGTGCCTGGGGGAGGATTTCACCCAGCAGCAATGAGAAGAGGATGAGAAGCCCACTACCATGTCGGACAGCAGAAGAGCTGAGCCCCAGATCCCCTCACCTCACCCTTTCCTGCTCTTTGTTGGAGATCTGGACCTCCAGAGAAGTGATGTGGGTGCTGCTTGGTGCTCCCCTGCCCTCACAGGACAGGCTGGGCTGCTTCAGCCCCACGCAAGCATGGACGTGTTCTGGCTCCAAGCAGTTTGGCTCCTTAGCTGGTGCATCATTTAGTATTTTTATTAAAAATGGCTTGTTTTCAGCTCAGGTGGGGGGGCAGGGGGGAATCCTGAGGCTCTGAAAGCTCAACGCGTCATGAGATGGGTTCCTATGGCTCTGCCTTCTGCAGCGGCAGCTGGCTCCTGCGCTTGCCCTGCGAAGGAGGGCAGGGATGTGGAACAACCTGTTCGCCCGTTCCCGCCTGGGTGTGGTAGGGAAGGGCCCACAATAGCCCCTATAGTTCTCCCTGAGCGATACTGTGAGTCAGGCAGATGTAAATAGCAACTCCTCCTCACCCAATTGTGCTTTGCACTCTGTGGAAAGGTGTGTGAGCCTGGCACAGGCAGGTGAGACCCTCATACTGCACGCCTGCCCTTCTCGGTCTCCATTGGGCTCTGGGTTTAGGCAAGACCTTTGCCTGTGGGTTTCATGGCCTATGAGATGTGAATTTTGGGCAACAGGGCTGGAGCAGTACATGCTCTATGTACAGCCTGATGCTGGCTCTGCCCAGCCTCGGTGTAATTGCCGTGTTTAACTTGCAAATACCACTGGTAGGTGATGCAAAGCGCCCGTGGTGTGGGCTTGGGGTGTGCTGTGGTCCCCACCCTGCCACCCAGCTCTGCTAGTGCCTCGTCCTCCATGCCACTAGCATGATGCCACCCATCCCCTCCTGAGCTGGGGTTTACATATCCAGGCTTCCCCACTGCTGTGGCATGACTTGGTCATGGTTTAACCTGTGCCTGCTGCTGGATGGCATCAGTCCAAAATCACTGCTGATGCCTGACAGGCTCCATAGGGTTTCCGCAGCGGTGAAGTGGGCGGGGGGGTGTCAGAGATGCTGCAGCTGCTATTTAGGGGACAGGGATAAATCCTGCTGCTGCCCTGTGTAGGCTCCTAGCCACAGTGGAGGCTGTGGGAAGCCTAGAGCTGATACCTTTGGAGCTGGTTGGGCTGTCTCAGCCTGAGGAAAGGCTCCAGAGGAAGCTCTTGTGCCTCTGCTCAGCGCCGGGCAGGCGTCCAGGCACCTTCCTGCACCATGCCGGCGGTAGCACCACGCTCACCTTGAGCTGCTCTGTGTGTGGGGCTGGCTGTGCCATACTGCTGGCAAACTGCATGGTGGGCTGGGTATGTGGAGGGGGGACAGCAGTGTGCCCCCACCTGGGCTGGGGTGTGGAGCAGCTTGCAGCAGGGGTGGGAGCATTGTGTGGGGTGGGGAAGGCTCTGCTGCCTGTTGTGGGGCTGAAACATCCCGTGGGGCTGAAACATCCCATGCTGCTGTGGCAGGGACAGTCTGAGGGGTGGTGGAGGAGAAAGGATGAACCACAAGATGTGGGTGGCTGGGGAGAGAGGCTGGCTGGCAGCTGGGTGTGGGGCTGGGTACCCAGTGTGGGATTTGGGGGGCATCAATATCATCCCCCAGTCTGGGCAGGGTGGGAGCTCAGCAGGGCTGC
Organism: Hypotaenidia okinawae; assembly: GCA_027925045.1. NCBI lineage: Eukaryota > Metazoa > Chordata > Aves > Gruiformes > Rallidae > Hypotaenidia > Hypotaenidia okinawae. The sequence goes on along the minus strand of BSDF01000018.1, from coordinate 10,177,799 downwards.
TCAGGATGCTCACAGCACTGGTGTTCTCAACTGGTATCTCCACTCAAGTCAAACAGGGAAGTGAAAGGGAGAGAAGGGGGTGGTGCAAGCTTTGGGAATAATAAGCCAGCCACCCTTGTGTGGATAAGCTCTTGGAAGAGCTGCCCGAGCTGAGCGCTGGCGTTACGTCACTGCCTCCTTGCACTGGGAATTCGTGCACTTCCCATGATTGAACCGGCGCAGCCCAACTGGAGAGCAATTTCCTCCCTGTCTCGTGGTGGTGACCCCTGGCCCGGACCTCCCTGCTCATGTGTGAAGCTCTTCACCAGGGGGGTGTGTAATCACCGCAGCCATCTGCCTGCTCATGGAGGCTGGGGGCTGTGGGAATCTGGGCAAATCCTCCCAAGCAAAGGAGTGGAGCCACTGTCTGGTCACCTCTGTGCTCTTCAGGAGCTGAGCTGGGAGTGCAGGAGGAATGGTGACCCTAGTGCCAGTTGGCACTGGCTGAGCCCCCACCAGTGCTGCAGCCGGTTCTGTCCCTGCACTGACCCGTAGCACAGGGGGTTGGCACCTGCCAGGGACAGAGCAGGATCAGGTTTTAATGTTTGCCAAAGGTTTTGAGACACCAAGTATGGTGCAAAGTACGAATTGCTTCAGCCACAAGAGCTGGTGACGCTCAGCTGGTGCCTGGCCCCTGTGCTGGGGAACATGATGTGCTGGGGCCAGCTGATGGAGCAGCAGGCTGGGGCCGGCCCTACATGCCTCGTCTGCTGTTGTGCTGAATGAGGGTCCTGGTGCCACGGTGGGATGCTGCTGTGGCTCACGTGTGGAGGATGCAGCTCTCCTGGAGCCCCCACAGCCCTGTGCAGGAGCATCCTGGGATCTGTGTGTCCGGCTGCTGGGGCTGTGCGCTCTGTGGGATGTGGACCCAGATCCAAGTGGTCCCAGGTTCATCCTTGCTGCCCCCCACCACCTCCAGCAGCCTTGGGAGCATCGTGGTGGTGTCTCCTGGGGCTCCAGGGCTGGTGAGCCCTTCCCATTGTGTTTCCCATCCCTGGGGGTGCTGATATGTCACGTCAGGCTCCACGTACGTTTTCACAGGCTGCACGTTTGGGGCTTTGAGGTTTTGGAAAGCCCCTGCGGGTGTTGGGGGACTCCCAGCTGCTGTCATCTGTGGGATGTGTCCTGAGACTGGAGCAGCTTGGAGACATGGATCACAGCTCTGGATTTACAGACAGCCCCTGGGGAGCTGTGACCCAATGTGCTGCAAGCGAGAGCTTCCTAGCTCAACCCTTGGAGAGCTGACAGAGCTCAGCACTGCCCCCGCCCCCACCCCTCCGAAAGCTTGCTCTGTGATGGGCATGGCACTGTCAGTCGAGGTGGAGCACACACGCCGCTGCAGCTCCAGTGTGTGTCCGGCCCCAGCCGTGGCAGGACTTTCGCCGAGGCAGGACGCTGCCCTTCCTCCCAGGAAAGGCGCAGGGTGTGTGCTCCACAGCCGGGAAGGGAAACTAAAGGAAGAGACAAAGCGGAGCTGGGATCCTTCATCCCTGGACAGCCATTCACGGGACCAACCTGCAGCCGTGTGCCGTGCTCTCCCCTCGCTGCCTGGGCAGGGCTGTCCCGATGTGGCTCAGCTGCCCAGGTCAAACAGATCTGGGGGTTTTGAGACTTAGCTCCACCAGCAGTTGTGTCCTGTGAGGCCTGGGGCTGTGCCGATGCTCTGCCTGCTGTGGGGAGGGATGCTGGTGCCCTGTGCCCAGCTTTGGGCTGCTCACACAGCTGGGAGAGCGAGCAGCGGGTGAAGCTCTGACCTGTTTGATTTCCCAGCTCAGTCAGCAGTGCAGCTTCTCCCAATTCTTTGCAGTGAGAGACCTTTCTTGATCCCTTCATCTCTGGCTCCTCTGTCCAGCTGGGCCAAGGGCTGGCATGGGTGGAGCTGCACCGTAGCTGGGCTGCCAATGGGCAGGGCTGGTGGTGGGGTCCCACCTCTGCTCCTCCTTGTTCCACATCATGCTGCATGAGGCATATATATGCTTGTCCAAGTGTCTCCTATGAACATCTCCCCCCCAATGACAGGTACCGGGGATACCCAGGAGCATCCAGGGGTTCAGCTGCAGACCCCACTGTGCTAGCAAGGTGCCCCCTGCCCTGAGCTCAGCACCTTAAGCCCCTTCCCTTCATCTTGTCTTTGCAGGGGATGTTCTCTTCCAGATGGCAGAGGTGCACAGGCAGATCCAGAACCAGCTGGAGGAGATGGTGAGTGTCATTGCTTGGGCGAGCCAGGGTCTCTGGCCACAGCTCCACATTGCAGCTGCAGACAATGGTTTTACCCATCCCGTCTGGGTGACACCAGCCCCTCTGATGTGGATTTGCTGAGCTGCAAAGGGTCTGGTCCACTTGAGCATCCACTTCTGCCCTGCTGCATCCTCATCTGGGCGTCTGTCTGTCCCTTGCTGCTGCCAGCCTCTGCTCTGTGTGCCCAGACCCCTTCCCCAGCCTGCCCTCCAAGCAGGCTTTGCCAGCCCTCACCAAGGAACCCTGTTTTCTCTCCTCCTGCAGCTCAAGTCCTTTCACAACGAGCTCCTGACGCAGCTGGAGCAGAAGGTGGAGCTGGACTCCAGATACCTGAGTGTGAGTTACAGACTCGAGCCCAGAACCAGGCATCTCTGTGTCTCCCATCCCTGCTGCTGGGCTCCCCCTCGCCCTGTTTCCTGCCAGGGGATGATTGTGCCCCGGGTTATAGATAGGTCACAGCCCATCATGCATAGAATAGCGTTCTCCCTGCTCTCAGGCTATTGCCACCCCTGTTTTGGTTGGATGTCCCTTCTCCCAATGGCCCAGGGATGGCGGGCGGAGGGGGTTCTGATTGCTTCCACCAGCCCTCAGCAGTGAGACCTACAGCTGAGGTGAGGGTCTGGCCACTCAGAGCTTTCTCCCATCACATCTAGGCTGCACTGAAAAAATACCAGACAGAGCAAAGGAGCAAAGGGGACTCGCTCGACAAGTGCCAGGCTGAGCTGAAGAAGCTGCGGAAGAAGAGCCAAGGCAGCAAAAACCCCCAGAAGTACTCAGACAAGGAGCTGCAGGTAGGACCCTGGGCACTGGGAGGGGGGCTGTGAGCATCTCTCCCTCCCGCAGGGCAGTCAAGGCTCTGGAGAGGCTGGCTCTGGTGAGGCTGGTTTTGGCGGTCCAGCTCTCACAAGCGTTTAGATAAGGGCTTGTGGTTTTCTTTAGAGGAACTGGCAGAGAGGGGAAGCGTGTGGGGAGTGGGAAGTGTGGATAGGGAGGGGGCGGCAGCCCGTTGATGGGGAGCAGGTTGGTCTCGTGGCCACCCCCGGGGAGGACGGTGCAGAGGGGGATGCTGCGAGCTCCGCTGCAGCGGATGTGATGGTGATGACTGACTCTGCCCAAGCCACTGCTCCACACTCCTGCTTGCTGAATGAACCCCCAAAGATCGTGACTCCCTGTTGTGCCAGATCCATCTCCCTCTGGGTGCTGTTTTGCTTAAATATTTTCGGTGCCTGCTGCCAGGGTGCCCCTTCCCCCAGCTCGCCGGGGCGGCAGCGGCGCGGGCTGGGGGTGGTTGTGCTGAATCACTGCGGTGTGATCGTGGTGTGGGCTCACTCGCCCACCATGTGCTGTTTGCTAATTGAATCCTGGCTGTGTGGGGCTGGGGTCCCTCGTGGCACTGCTGGGATGGTTTGTGCTGCACCCATGGGCACGTTTTACTGGTCGGAGTGTTGGGATTCCCTATGGAGAAGGGGAGTCAGGGCCAGGGTCTTGCTGAAGAGCATCTGGGGCGCATCCCCAGCTGATGCCGGTGGTGCCGGGGCTGTGTTGAGGGGCTGTGGCACCCCGGTTACAGTGGGGTTCAGAGGAGTCAGTGTTCTCCAAAGCCTGCAACCTTCAACTCGTGCTTTGCCTGGGGCACGGTTGAACATGGCAAAATTTGGCAAGTGACTGATGGGCCTTTGTGGAAACCTGCTCCAGCTGAAAGCTAGGCACTGCAACTTGGGACAAGGCTGCAGAATGATTGGGGTGTGGGTAGAGCCTTGAAAAGGGGAAGGTTAACCCTGGGGCTGTAAATTACCCAGGCTTGTGTCTGAGGCAGGTAGGCAGGCATCATACTGGGACCAGGGGGTAACTGGGGTCTCACAGGGCTGATAATGCATCCAGAACTGTCCCCTTCTGCTGAAGGGGGTTTAAACACCACTGGCACTTGGCTCACCAGGGCTGCGTATGGCGTGGCAGGCAGTTCCCCTGGAAGGCAGTTTCCCTGAAGGTTTTGCTGGGGAAGTGACGTTCTTAATTGTACTAAAACGGGGGAAATCCTGTCATTCCCAGAAGTGTGACTTGGAGTAAGCAGTGAAGGAAAGAAACGGCCTCCCTGGCTCGGTGTGGGGCTCCCATGCCAAGCCACGGTGCCTTGCACCGAGCTCGTGCTCATTTGCAGCTCCCCAAGTGCTGAGACCGGTGTATCCTGCGTGCTGAGACAAGGGCTGGTGCGTCTGTGAGAGCCAAGCAGCTGAAACCTCTTCTGAGCCGTGGCATCTCCACAAGCACCCTGGCTCCGAAATTCCTGCTGAGCGAGCAGAGCCCTGTTAGGCAATGAGGCACAGCGTGGGGAGCCTCAGGAGCCAAACCTCTGCTCTTCCCCCGCCTGTGAAAGATGCTGATAGGGATGACAGAGCAAAACTGCTCCCAGAGCCACCCTTCTCCTGCCAAAACCCCTCGGGCTGCCACTGCCACCGCACAGGGATCCCCACCCCACACCTCAGAGTCGGAGGAGGGAGCATCCATCCATCCATCCGTCCATCCATCCATCCATCCATCCATCCATCCATCCATCCATCCCAGTGATGGGCTCTGTCTGGCAGCGGTCGGGCTCTCCTGCTGTGATGTGGCAGGGATGGGGCAGTCATCCCCACGCGCTGGGCAGGGAAACAGGATCAGGCTTTCCTTCTCTTAATCTTTCAGCAGTGAGTATTTAGGAAGTGCTTATCTCTGCAAAAGCCTTACGATGGCTTTTGAGCTTAAAGTGCTATGAGACTGCTCACTGCTTTGCCTTTTTTTTTCCCCTTCCCTAGATCAAAACACGTTTATTTGCTGAGCTCAAGCAATGGGGTGGTTTTCCCTGTGCTATCTGCTAGCTGCAGCGCTGGTGTTTTGTTTTGGGGGAAGAAAAGGGTGTTTTGGGCCACCTTTGATGTTGTTCTAATCTTTACTTGGGCATCAGAGAGCAGGGGGACTGCAGCAAGTGTGGGTCCAGCCTGGAGCTGGGAGGAGGGAGCCTTGTGTGGGGCTTAGTGAGACCAGAGCTATGGATGGAGCACCGCAGGGCTTCACTCCACAAAAATCCTTCTCTCCCAGCTTAAAATGGAGAACCACGGAGTTCCCCAGGGAGCTGCTGCATGTGATTTGGTTTGTTTCCTCTTGGCCCAGGGCCACCCCTGTGGTGACTTGTAAAACCCCCTCAGTGTCCTCTGAGGATGCTGCCCAAGGCACTGCGTGATGCTTGCAGGGAAGCTGTGGGCTTCATCAAGCTGGTGCCTGGGGACCACAGACCAATTGGACGAGTGGCCGGGGCTCTTCTAATGGGCTCTTGTGGATTGCTTGTAAAGGGAGAAGCTGCTGCTGATGGGAACATCCTGGTAGCTGCATCAGTCACCTCCTTTGATAAAGCAATAACATCTTGCTCTCCTTCTGAACTCGTCCACTTAGTGGGGGTTGGCTGGCAGGGCTGGAGTGCTCTGACATCATGCCTGTTTGTGTTTAATGCTGTGGGAAGCAGGATTGCTCCTTTCTGCCTTCCCACCACTTGTTGAGTGACTGCATTGAGTGCCGTGCTCCATGGGGCAGCTCAGGGTTGCGGCTTCTGGAACTCTGTCTCACTCTGTGGAGCAGCAGGACCTTCTGGGATGCTCCAGCTCTGGGTTGCTGGGTGGCAGGGCACAACCCTCACCAGGGTATCGCCCTGGCTCAGGCTCTGGGCTCTGCTGGAGTGGTCAGCAAGCCCAGAAAAGAGCCCAAACATCTCCCCTGTGACTCTTCAATTCTGATTTTCCTCCTTTATAAAGCAGGAAGAGATGTAGGTGTTCAGCAGGCACTGCTCATACTGATCACCCATGGGGCCGGTGAGAGGAGCTTTGGGAATGGGGGTGTCAGGAGGTGTGCAGAGGGGGAGATGGTGGCACGATGCCCACGGACGCTGGCAGGAAGCCCCTGCTGAGCTTCCTTGGCTGCTTACTGGGAGCCCATCCGGGCTGCCCATGAGTCCCACATCACTCAGCCACTGCCTCTCATGCTTTTTTTGTGGGATTTAGTAGGTGAGGACAGGCACTACAGGATTAAAATGGCTGAGGATTTATAACACCTCGTGGTTTGCAGGAAAGGTGATGCACTTAAAATCAGCTCAAAGTGCAATTAGGCTGCAGGAGTGATGTGTTGGGTGGGTTTCTTTCCCCCCATCTCTAAAGCTTTGTCTGTCATGGTCAAGAGAGATGCTGTGGTGGTGGGATGCTCCTGCTGCGTGTTGCAATGAAACCAGGCTTTTTATTCCTTATGAATCAGTGCAGAGCTTTCGTTAGGCACGAGCACCGAAGGCTGAGCTGGCTTTAACTGCCTCAGCGGCTCAGCTACGGAGTTACGGAGATTTTTGTTACCTGTGTTGAAAACCCAGGAGAATGAACTGATTCCATTCCCTCCCTGTCTTTTACACAGGGGGAAAACAATGTTAAGATTAAGCAGTGGCCAAAGGAGCTGAGCTGCTGTAACTTCGTTAGCCGTTGGTTAGGATCGAGCCCTGAAATCAGGGTCGTGATGGGTTTAGGGCCTTGATTGAATCAGCAGCTCCCGATGAAGTTACCTTGGTTGGAGCTATTTATCAGATCATATTAACGCTGCCAGCAATTGGATTTCTCCATCGGGCTGAGGCGATGCTGCTGCCTGTAATTCACCCTAAATAACGAAGCCGGAGCCGGCTGTTTGCACCTGACCTGGCTGAAAGGACCTTGGGCACGGTGAGCAGCCGTGACGGTACCTGCAGAGGGGGTGGAGAAAGCTCCAGGTTCCTCCTAACCCCTGCAAAGGCAGGCTTAGCTGAGGTTGGAGGTGGTGGGCTAAGCTCAGCTCCTGCCCTGATGTGCTTGTCCATGCCTTCTCCTGTGGGAATCTTTAGCATTAAATACTGCTGTGCCAAATAACTCGGGGAGGTGGGAGGCGGGGAGGGGACTTTATAAACTTTGTAATTGAGGCCTCGTTTTGCTATTCCCACCAGGAGGAATTAATTTTAGGCATAGGTCAGGAAGCTCTAGCTGATGGGGGGTGCACAAACCGGGTTACAGGGGCTTATGTCAAAGTCAAAACCAAAGAATTACGTAAAACTCAGGGGCTGCAGGTAATTCTCTGGGTCTTGTCGGGCTTTGAGCTGTGTTAGGCTGTGTGTCCAAGCCCAGTGAGTAAATCAGTGGGTGCAGGGAAGGGAAATGCTGGTTGGGAGCCCGAGGGCTTGGGGCTGAGCCACTCCAGTCACAGCAGCATCTGTGTGTCCTGACTCTGAGTACCAGCCCCGGTGTTCGTGCTGCTCAGTCCATGGCTGTCGTGTCAGGACTTTGGGGAGAGCTCATCCCTTCTGGGGAGCTGTCTGCCGAAGTGGCTCTTTTGGGCTTGATGGTTTGCGGGTGCTAGAGAGTTTCTTTCTCTCTTTCATCATCCCCATCACTGGTTGAGGTTGGAGGGACCTCTGGAGATCCCCCCAGTGCCACCCCTGCCGGGTCACCTCAAGCAGGCTGCACAGGACAGCGCCCAGCACCACAGGGTGGAATGTCTCTGGAGATGGATGGAGACTCCCCAAGCTCTCTGGGCAGCCTGGCCCAGGGCTCTGCCACCCTCCTGGGAAAGAAGTTCCTCCTCAGGGTTAGGGGGAATTTCCTCTGCTCCAGTTTGTGCCCACAGCCCCTTGTCCTGTCCCTGGGCACCCTGAACACAGACTGACCTGTTCTTCTGAGCCCACCCCTCAAGGGTTTCTCAGCATCAAGAAGACCCCCTCAGCCTCTCTGCATCAGAGCGATGTTCTGGTCCCTTCAGAATCCCCATAGCCCTTTGCTATCCCCTCTCCCTGTCTTTCTTAACCCTGGGGAGCTTGGCACTGCTCACTTCCAGTGGCCAGGGCAGGTTTGCTCAGCCCCAGTGCCTGGCTGGCAGCATCCCTTCCCCCCAGCTCTGGCACAGGGTTTTCTGGGGGGGTTCCTGAAGCCATCCCTAAAAATCTGTAAGCAGCTGCTACAAAGGTGCCAAATGAAATCTTTAAATGTCTTTTCCTCGGGGCTGGGGTGCCTCAAATGTCTCTTCTGAAGAGCTGGGGTCTCGGACCCCATGCCTGTGTGGGTCAGGGCCCGTGGCTGATGAGCATCTGGGTACCAAACCCTGTGCATTGAGCTGCTGCTCCGGGGCGTCCCCGTACCGAGGGAGCAGCTGATTGTGGAGCCCCCGCACAGCCGGTTGCAGGAGCCGCTCGCCGGCTGTTCTGTGCTCTGTGCATTTTATGTAATATCACATGTGTGTGCGGATGGCGCTTCACAGGAGCGCTGACAGGAGGCGGCTGACGCCCCAGCGAACAGATGTGTGAGACAGGGCAGTGTGAGGAGCAGAGACAGCCCTTCCTGGGGGAGGAGAGGGAGCCTGGCATCCTCAGGCAGGGCGGCTGCTGGGTTCGTGCTCCCCAGGACCCCTCTGCACGTTATGTCGCCTTTGATCCCCATCGGTGCCTGCATCCCCGAGGAGGCTTTTGGCCGTGGGGCGATGGAGAGGCTGGTGGGCAGCACAGCAGGTGCTGGCACTAAGGGATCTTTCCCAGCCGGAGATGTTGGTATTTGTGCAGGATTGGAGGGGTTTGTCTTCCCCCCAGGCATCCCGTGGCTCTGCGGTGCTGCTTTGGCCATGCAAGAGGCAGCAACTTTTGTCCAGGCTCCCATGGTGACCCAGGTCTGGGTGCTCTCTGCTGCAGGAGAGGGATTGGTCTGTTGCTTTGTTTGCCCCATTCCAGGAAGGGTCAGGTTGTCCTGTTTCCCAGCTCTGGTCTGCTTCCCAGCTGTGTCTGCTGGGAGTGCTGCCCACAGCCCAAATACGGCATCACTTTGCCTGGCCCAAACTGCCCAATCCTGGTGACACCCAGGGGCGATGGTGGGGGCTGGATGTAGCTGTTGGTGTCTTCCCCAAGGCTGCTTCAGGGTCTGCTGGCTTCCACACAAGGAGTGAATTCTGGGCATGAGGAAAAGCTCCTCTCCTTCTCCAAGAGCTGTCAGGGCTGAGCATCCCTAGGCTTCATGTTCCCCCCAGTTTGGCCATATGCTGGGGTAGGCTTTCAGCTGTTTTTTCCTTGAGACTATTCTCAGCTTAGATGCTCTTCCTCTGTTAATCAGCCTAACTTCTTTCTTCTTTTATCCCACTGCTTTCTAATCATTCTCCCTTGCGGTTCCCCAAACAAATCTTCCTTTCTCGTGGGGTTTGCTCCCTCCAGCTGCATTTCAGCCTGCTGCATCCTTCTGGCACCACTCCATCCTCTCTCCCTTCCCCTCTCCCTTCCCCTCTCCCCTTTCTCTTTTCAGCGCTGGTTCTAACCTGTCCCTCCCTGGCACTATCCTCTCCCCACTCTGCACCTCTCCTGATGCCAGTGGGAAGCGTGCTCACTGCGAGCTGCGTTACTGCCTCTCCAGCCACATCGCTGTGCCCGCTGTGGGCAGCTGCTGAGCCCAAAGGCAGCTCTTCTGGCTTCAGCTGTCGCTTCCCTCTTGTCCCCGCGGCCAGTCCTGCACTCAGCCTGTGTTATGGGCAGTGGCCATCGCATCCCATGGCCGATAAAGACCCGTAGTGATGATTTCTGTGGCAGTGATGAGCATTGCCCTTGGGTCGTGCTCCTGACAGCCTTGTGTGTCCTTGGGCAGAATGGTTGAGCTAACTCCTTCCCAGTAAGGATGGGTGGTTATTAGTGGCTTGGCTGAAGTGGGGTAACGATGCCATTTCACCTGCTCCAACTGGGCTGGCAGCAGCGTGTGCTTGATAAGAACTCCAGTCATGACATTTCTCAGATGCTGTTTCATCCCCACCCGTCTGAGCTGTCGGATTCGGTGCCGGGAGGGTGGCAGCCCTTACTTGCCCCGACTTTTCTGTGCCCGGGTGACAGTGGCTGCTCCTTGGGCTGGGGCCTCTGGAGCATCTTGTTTCCTCCTTCACATTTCCTTGTTTGTAGAATCTAGACCAGTTTGGGTGGGCAGAGCCCTCAGCCCTCCCAGAGCCACCCTGCCATGGGCAGGGACACCCCCAGCCCAGGGTGCCCCAAGCCCCACCCAACCCAGCCTTGAACCCTGCCAGGGATCTGGGGGCAGCCCCAGCTTCTCTGGGCAACCTGTGCCAGGGCCTCCCCCTCCCCGGGAAGGATTTCTGCTTCCCGTCTCCTCTCCATCACCCTTCTGCAGCTGAAGGCCGTTCCCCTGGGCTTGGCCCTCCCTGCCCCTGGCACTGGCCCCTCTGCAGCTCTTACTGTTTTCCATTTTTGGGGACACCTTACTCCAGCCAGGCATCGGGCAGCCCAGAGGGACTGAGTTGGGGGTTATGAGGCTGAGCCCCCGCTGCTGGGGCTGGCTGGGACCAGGCTCCCCAGCCCTGGCACTGCAGCCTCCCTGCAGCAGGCAGCAGCTCCCACCCCAGAGCCACAGCAGCATCTTAAACCAGACCCTTTTCCCGGCTGTGCTGTGAGCTGACATTGCTAATTAGGTCAGCAGCTCCCGGTGACTTGGAAGTGGATGTGTTCGGGTCGGGGGGGAGGGGGGCACGGGGGAGTTATTTGAGGCCTCTCCAACCTAGAAACCCAGAAAAGGTTTCTGGAGCTGTTGGGCTCGGGCACGTGCTGCGGCTCTCCGCGCAGCCGTGACCACTGGCCGGCTCTCTGCCCCTTGGTGCTTGGGTCACAGATGGGTTTTGAGGTGGTTTTTCTTCCTCCAATCTGTTGGGTTTTTTTTTTTTATTCAAACAAAGCTTAAAATGCAAATTTGAAGCTGACAGCCCTAAATAGAGGTCTGAATTGAAGGTGTGAGTTGGTATGTGCTTGTTGGTGTGGTCCTGGAGAGGATGCTGCAGAGCCTGGGCACACCGAGGCTGGTGGGGGGCACCCACTTGCCCCTCCCTCGGGCTGTGCCAAACCAAGGCAAGTGTTTAGCTGGTGCTTGTGGTGTGAGAAGGCTGTAGGATTCACCCTCAATCCCTGGGGAAAGCCTGATGGGTGCCTGGCTACAGGTGACCCCTCACCAGTTGAACCCAGCGCTTCTGGATGTGAGATCATACATCGTGCTTTGCATGGTGCTTCCCCCTGCTCCCCCCACCCCATGCATCCAACATAGCAAGAAAGGGTTGTGTTTAAATTGCCTTTGGAAGCCCATTGTCATTCCAAGCAAACTGTCTGGGGAAGGGGGAGCATCACTCGCCATTTTGTGCCAGGGTAACGTGTGGAAGAAATCAAGGCTCAGAATAAATCAATGGCACATCAGGCTTATTTACATAAAGCGTGTAAAGCACTGAGAAAACTAAATTTAGAGCATAGGCTCTGCCTGCAAACCAACACGTTCCTAACAGGCTGCAGCCCCTGAGACAAGCCTTTCCTTCCCAAAATCCCTCCAAGCACACTTGTGATCTGGGGTTGTAAGCGGGGCTGCGAGCTGGGCTTTAACTTGCAGGTTTAAGTCTCAATTAGAAAACCCAAGGTTGAGAAAATAAGGAAGAATTTCCCTGGCTCGCAGGGTGGTGCATTCAGGAGGGGAGCTGACTGTCCCCATCTGTGGCTGCATACGTCCCCAAGCTGGTTCCTGCAAACCTGGGGCTGATCCTTGTGCTACTGAACTAAATTTGCAGGATCTGGGCTCGTTTCACTCCTCACTGTCCCTTTCTTGGTGGCCCACTTAATAAATTAAGCAGGATGAGTGTAGGGCGTCGGGGTCCGTGCTATTTCGGGTGTTGTCGGGTTGTGCTTTCCTCCACAAGGGGCTCTGCGGGTCGGGGAGCATCACCCTGCTGCTTCCCTCGGGATGGGAGGAGAACTTTTTGGGAACTGCATGGGACGGCAGGGCTCTGTCTATAGCCAGGGTGCAATGGAGGGCTCGGACCACTGGACCCTGGGGAACTGGGGTTTCTCCAGGCTGGTGCTGGAGCATCCTTCCCGCCCTGCTCCCCAGCACCGCTGCCAGGCTGATGCCTCTGGGCTCTGTCCCTGTGCTGTTCCTGGGGCTAATAATACTCGTGAGGAGGCGGCGTGTTCGGCAGCGCCTCTGTCCTGAGCCCACTCTGGGGAGCGATGCTTTCTCCCGGTGCATCCTCCCACAGCCGCCTGCTCCCACTCACCCAACGGCCCCACCGGCACGTGCCCAGGGCTGCTGCCACCTCTGCCCTGCGTCGTGCCAACCCCAGTGCCTCGGTGCCCGCTGCCTGCACAGCATGGATGGCTCTCCCCGTGTCTCCCCCAGGCCCTGTCTGGCTCTGTTCTCCCAGCAGCTTCGCCCAGGGGGTGATGCAGACACCGCTGTTACTTCTGCTCTGCACCCCATGCCCTCAGCTTGGTTAAACCTTCTGCTCCTAAATGGGCTTTGGCACTTTGGGGCAGGGTTGGTGGTGGAAATATCTCTGAAACAGGATTGCAAGCTGGGGTTTTACCCCTTTCTCACCACCCCCAACCCCTTTGTGTCGATGGGGAGAAAAACCAACCCCATTGGGTCCAGCATGAGCCTGGTGCGGGGTTTGCTCTTGCAGGAAGATGCTCCAGAGTGGGGGGTGGGAGCAGCAGGAGCTCCAGCTCTGACATAAACCCTCTTTGAAGTCTGGGATGTCGCTTAATCTCACTGCTGTTGTTGAGGTTTGCTCCATTTTATGTGCCTGCTAATAAATATTGTAGCGTGCTAAAAATAACAGCTAAACATGAAGGACGAAGTAAAGCTGCTCCAGGCCCTGAATTTCCCCTTTCATTCCCTTCTCAGAGAAGCTCAGACTTCTTGAAACAGGTTGGGCAGTACCATGGCTCATGCTTGGTCGTTGCTTTTTGGTGTGATGCTGCCCTCCCAGGGAAGAGCCAGGGGCAAAGGAGGTGTGGTAGGTGAGAGATGGTGCTCGTAAAGGCTTGGTGGCTGGGACGGACAGAGGAGAGGATGGAGAGGGGCAGACCGTGGCCCTGCCAGGGGGCTGGGGATGCCCCGTGACCTCTGGCTCAGGGTTGCTGATGGTCTTGGCCCCAGATGTTGCTCCAAAGCGCTCCCCTGTGCTGCATTTGCATTGCACATGTCAGCCTGAGCAGCCTGGTTACCCCAGTCCAGCCCCGGGGTGCTGCTTCCATGTTCCATACAGCATTGGCAGGTGCTGGTGCCAGCAGAGCTACTGCCACATCTGCTGCATCTCTTCCCAGTGCTGTCTGGGCACGGAGCATTGAGGCCACCCTGGCAGTGCCCTTGCTGTGCCAGCGTGCCCGTGTCCCTGGCAAAAGCAACCTGGAAGCCGCCGGTAGCTTTAGTGTTTCCGATGGCCATGTGCCTTGCAGGGGTGCGTGTCCCACCGCCATGGCCCCTGGCTCTCAGCAGCACGGGGATTCGGCACAGGCAGCAGTGGAGGTGCCAGAGATGTCTCAGTGGTTTGCGGGCAGGGGGCTGCGGGGGGCTATTGCCAGCCCCAGCAATGGGTGCAACCTCCCTGGCCTCTGCCAACAGTCTCGGGCGCCCGTTTGGTGAGAGGGCGGCTGCACGCGGTCGGTACAGCTCGTCCCGCCGCCCGCGCGGCTCCCGGCCCACGTGCTGAGTCAGCGCTCCTGCGTGGGGTGGGGGGGAGGGCTCTGATGAGTAAGGGCGGGTTGGAGGGGCTGTGCAGGCACACGTGTGCATGTCCTGTGCTGGGGCGGGAGGGCTCGCTGGCCCCCATGGCTGTACTGCTGACCCCTCTCCAGAGGATGCTGCAGCATCACCTGCCCTGCGTATGGAGGGGCAAGTGCTCGGCGGGCAAAGAGGTGATGGCAACCACCCCTCTGCTCCTCCTTGTGTTGTAGTACATTGAAGCCATCAGCAACAAGCAAGGCGAGCTGGAAAACTATGTCTCCGATGGCTACAAGACAGCTCTCACGGAAGAGAGGAGACGGTTCTGCTTCCTGGTAGAGAAACAGTGTGCAGTAGCCAAGAGTGCAATCACCTACCACGCCAAGGTGAGTCGGCTTCACCGGAGCTGCTGAGCTGATACTGGGCTGATGCTGGGCTTATGTGGGTCCCGGGCTGCCCTGTCTCCAAGGGGATGCTCCTACCTCAGGGTGCTGCTGGTTGGTACCCTGAGAGGCTCCCCGCCGCCCCCCACCTTAGAGAAGGATTAAACTGCTGCTCCAAGTCCTCTCCTGGCTGTTCCCAAGCAGCCCCCATCTCCTGGGCCATAAGCCGGAGCTGCTGCCTGCCAGCCTGGGGAGCCACGGCCCCCTGTGCCGGGCTGGAGCAGGATCCATCTGGATGAGGGCTGGGAACGCCAGTGCTGCTCCCACAGCCTCATGCTCCTGTTCTGGTTGTTCCCCACCACTACCACCCCCCGTCGCTCCCAGCACCCATCTGTCGCCACCGCGCTTGGCACTGGGGAGCAGGAGAAGGAGTTTGGATTAGTCAGTGCTGTCCTTGCGCTGCAGGCTGGATTGATGCTCGGCATATGTGAGCTCCCTCTGTGCGGGGAGGGGGGAAATTCCCGCCTCCCCCCTCCCCCCAAGTTTGGGGGTCAGTTGGACAATGGCACCTGCAGTGTGGCTGTAGCCAGTGGCTGGCAGTGGGGGGTCTGCGAGAGGCTTGGCTGGAGAATGACCTGGGATGGCTCGGGGCATCTCCTCCCTTGGAGGGTCACGCTGTGGGATGGGTGCTTGCATGGCACAGGGGGTGTTAGCTGAATGAGGGCAAGCTCAGCTCCATCTTTGGGCTTCCCCCCATCCCTTGGGCTCCTCCGTGTCCCAGAGCGTGGTGGTGGGTGGCTGCAGGTCCTGGAACAGTGAGAGTCAGTGGCTGGGTGCTGCTGGGGCTAAGCAGCCCTAAAACAGATGCCCATCCCTCAGGACCTGGGTGACAGCACAGCCAATGATGGCACTGTGTGTGCCGTGACTGAGCCTTTGGTCAGGTTTTACATCTCAGCTCAGCCAAGTGGGGCTGTTCTGGCTGAGCCTGGCACACCGCACAGCTTCCCACAGCCCTCAGCACCCAGACCTGCCCCGTCTTGAAGAAGGTAGGGAGGTTAATTACCTTTTTCTTCCCTCCTCTCCATTTTTCATTGCCCCTTCCTGGCTCAGCTGCCCTTGGAGCCCTAAGCCCCCATCTCTTATCTCCTCTGTGCCGTGCCCAGTGTCATCAGTCAGGCTTGCAGCCAGTGCTAGGCCAGCTCTGGGTGCGTGTGGTGCTGCCCGGGGAGGGATGTGGAGCTGGGAGGGCTGTCCCACATCCCTGTGCCCTCACACCTCACTTTTCTCTGCTGCAGGGGAAGGAGATGCTGACACAGAAGCTGCCACTGTGGCAGCAATCCTGCTCAGATCCCAACAAGATCCCGGACCGCGCGATACAGCTGATGCAGCAGATGGCTGCCAGCAGCAATGGCACCATTATGCCCAGCCCTCTGTCTACTTCCAAATCCAACCTCATCATCTCTGACCCCATCCCTGGTGCCAAACCCCTCCCTGTCCCCCCGGAGCTGGCACCTTTTGTGGGAGTAAGTATCTCAGTGGTGGAAGCTGCCCTGCCCTTCTGCTCAGAGCTGGAGGAACAGCCCAGCCCAGCGTCACCGGTGTCCTTCGCAAGTTGCCTTTGGTGATGGGCTGTCATCGATGGGCAGCTCCGTATGTGTCACCCTGGGATGTGGGAAGGAGCCTGGCAGGGAGATGGGCAGCTCATCGTGCCAGGGATGTGGGAGCTCCTGGGGAAGGGAGTTTGGGGAACCCCCAAGCTGGACTCATCTGGTCAGGCTGGTGGTCCCAGTCAGGCTGGTCCCAGAGCTGTGGGGCTGAGCCAAGGTACCACAGTAACCAGGGAATAGATGCTTGGAGTGACCCGTGGGATGAAAGACCCTTCAGAAGAGCATTTTCCCTGTCATCCCCCTTTGATGTGGGGGCACGAGCTGAGCAGTAGAGCTCAGGAGGGATTTATCAGGTGGATTTTTTATTGCTTGGAGCAATCAAATACTGTAGAGATGACCCCACTGCTCCCCCCAGAGCAGTTTGTGTCAGTGGAGAGCTAAACCCAACATGCTGAAGCTCTGGTCTGCTGCGAGCCACCTTCCCAGGAGCTGCAGGGGGATGCACTAACGGAGCCATCCCCCTTCTTCCCCCTCCCTCTCCTCTCTCTGTAGCGCATGTCAGCGCAGGAGGCCATGCCAGTGATGAACGGAGTCTCAGGCCCAGACAGCGACGGGTACAACCACTGGTCTGAGATGAAGCCAGCACAGCCCAAATCTTTATCTCCTCCCCAGCCTCAGAAGCAGCTGAGTGACTCTTACTCCAACACACTCCCAGTTCGCAAAAACGTGCCGCCGAAAAACAGTTACGCATCAGGTGAGGCTCCGTCCTGCCCTCCTCTGTGCCAGGATGCTGCGGGGTGCCGTGGTCAGGGTCATCGGGGATGATGGTGCTGGTGCTGGGGCAGTGACCAGCCACATCCCTCTGGCATCAGCTGCTCGTGCCTCTGGACCCGGGCTCGGGAAATGAGTGGAGCTGAAGCTCTGCGGTGGGTTTGTGGGTGGCTGGGTGGGACTTCAGCCCACGGACAGCATTCCCAGGGGAAAAATTCCAAGGGATCTCACCCTGGGAGGCTGTTCCCTTGGTGGGGGCGATACTAAGCGCAGAGAGGAAGGTCTGAGATACGCTGAAGGTTTTATTGGCCCCTGGGGTGAGGCAGGTGGGGTTTAGGGGTTCAGGACTTGGGGCACTCCTCGGTCCCTGTCTCCCACCAGCTGAAAACAAGACGCTGCCGCGCTCCAGCTCCATGGCCGCAGGGCTCGAGAGGAACGGCAGGACGAGGGTGCAGGCCATTTTCTCTCACGCTGCCGGAGATAACAGCACCCTCCTGAGCTTCAAGGAGGGTGACCTCATCACGCTGCTGGTGCCAGAGGCCAGGGACGGCTGGCATTACGGAGAGAGCGAGAAAACGAAAATGTGAGTGTTGTGGTCGCAGCCCGGTCTGGATCCTCCAGGAATAACCCCGACTTTGGCTTCATCCCTGTCCCTTTGCCTTTCAGGAGAGGCTGGTTTCCTTTCTCCTACACACGGGTCCTCGACAGCGATGGCAGCGAGCGGGTCCACACGAGGTAGGAGCATCATTGCCATCACAGGTTGCGCCGGGGGTCCCTCCCAGGACAGGTTGTGGGCTCGGGGTGGCAACACTGGGCATCATGTGTGTCCTTAGGAATAACCTCCACGTGAGTGGGGGTAGCTGGTTTTTGGGGGGGAGAGGGTGTTTGACTGTAGGGTCTCCAGGTGTCCTCGGGTGCATTGTGTGTCCTTAGGAATAACCTCTGCATTGTCAGGTGGTAGCTGTTTTTTTGGGGGGCAGGGTGTTTGGCTGCAGGGTGCCCCACTGTGGATGGACAGCCTGGGTGGGCTGGTGCTGATTCCTCTGCTTTGTGTCTGTATGTCCATCCCCCAGCCTGCAGCAAGGGAAGAGCAGCAGCACTGGCAATCTCCTGGATAAGGATGACATTGCCATCCCACCGCCCGACTATGGCATGGCTTCCCAAGCCTTCCCAGCACAAGGTGTCAACACCTTCAAGCAGAGACCATACAGCGTGGCCATGCCTGCCTTCTCCCAGGTGAGACGGGGCAGGGGGGCAGCCAGGGTTTATTCCTCTCTGGGATCAGGGCTGGGAGGGGACTTCTTACAAACAAGAGATGCTTGAGCCCTGCACGGGGCACTGGGTGTTTGCAGAGTCTCTGTCTCGCCTGTGGATTTAAAGCAGGAGTGTGGTAAAACCACGTGAAAGCATCTTCTCAGTCTCAGTGTGGTGTGGAGGTGAAGGAGGGCTGCTCTCCAACCTGTCTTCGTTGTTTGTAGGACTACCTATTGCCCTACGGTTGTGCAATTAAAGACTATTCCAGTGGCCTCTGCCAACCGCCCTCCGCTCACTACAAGCCTTACACTAGGTCGACGGCTGTAAGTCCAAACGCGTGCAATGTTTCCCTTGGGATTTACAGGCAGTTGGCCAGTTTTTGCCCAGTGACCCACGTGTCTTGCCCGGGGCCTCTCTCCTGGGGAGAAGGGATGGGGATGTGGGGAGGCAGCAGGAGAGGAGAGGAGAGCAAAGGAACAGCCGGTTTGGCTCACCTGGGTGGAACGGGCAAGGCACAGGGAGCGACGGGCACAAAAAAGGCACCGTAAAGCCCCAAAGGACAACACTTGCTGACTCCGTGGGAGCCTCCCACCAGAAACATGCCGGTAGCAGGCAGCTGGAAGCGTTTTCTCTGGCTGATTCAAGCTGGTGATAGTCCCGTAGGGATGCTGGAGTGAGCATGCAGAGCTGGGACAGACCCTGGCCAGTTGTCTGAATGGAGCTCAGGGCTTCTGGAATGGTGTGTCAGGAAGGATGGATGTGTGGGGTGAAGGTCAGTGAAGCCCAAGAGCTGCTGGCATGGTGGAGCTTCCCTGCCAGGAGGAGCTTGGTGGGATGAGCTGCCTTGGCTTCCTTGGAGAACTCAGCCATGCTGGAGGAGGGGGAAAGGATGAGGAATGGCAGAGGATGCCATACAGCACCCAACCCTTTGTATGGTGCTCCAGAGAGGCAGCAGCTCCAGCTGGGTCCACCCCTCTTGGCAGGGGATGGGACAGGAGCACAGCTCCTTGCTGTTCGCTGCTGGATTTGGGGCTTCATAATTAGGGAATGTGGGTCTCTGACTCCTGCTCTTTCCTGGAGCAGTCCCATGTGTGTCATGAGGCGCAGAGCAGCTCCATGGCTGTATCCCAGGGCAGATCCTTGCCAGGGCAGTAATGTCCCCAAGCCCAGTCCTCGTTCAGTCCTTCTCTGCTGCAAGCAACGCTCGGTACCGGCTGAAGGAGAAAATGATCCAAAACCCTGTGGGTTTCTGGTGGGAGTTGATAAGGACACATCTCTCCACCCAACATTCCGACCTGTCCGATCCCTTGCCGAGTGTCTCGCGTCTTGAAGGCAGCTGGAGCTCTGTCCTGTGGTGCTGGGCAGAGCAAACCAGGGCTCTCCCAGCTTTCCCCTGTCTTGCCCGATAACATCCTGCTCTGAAGAGAGTGCTGCTGCCATCTAAATCCCATTCGAGTCATCTCCATCTCTTTCCTCTCCAAATGCATTGGCGCTGGGTCCCAATGCACTTTGGTCCGTTCACCTGACCCCTCTGGTGGCACCTGAGTGGGTGCAGCCCACATCCCCCACCCCTCACGTGCTTCCTCCCCTCCTCTCCACAGGGTCTTGACGACTACGGGACGCGGTCGGTCAGCAGGTAAGATTCAACCTTCCTCTCACCTTACCTGAAAGCGAACGGTGGGTGTTGGCTCTGAGGGAAGCTGTGGTGCCGTGTCCCCTGCGAGTGTCCCTGCGCCGTGGGGCTCTCCAGGGGACAGGCAGGGGATGGGATGGGATGGGATGGGATGCGATGGACGTTGCGGCAGGGGGAGATCTCAAATGTGGAGCCAACCCAGCGACTGTCGAGGAGGGCAGGTCCCAGGGGCAGCCCCTGTGTCCCCAACTTCATGGGGGCACGTGCTCCTCTGAGAGCATCGAGTCTCTTCACCCTTCTCTGGGTTCATGCCCAGATAGTGAGGCCACGGAGAGCCCATGCTTTTGGGGCAGGGGGCTTTCCCCAGCCTTGGAGCTGCCCCATCTCACTCCTGGGGATAAACCCACAACCCACAGGCTGAGCACATAGCGGCTTGGGGGTGCTTCCACTGATCCCCAAACTGGGGAGCTGTGCTCCTGGGCACGGTGCTGCCTCTCGGCACGCGGTCCCTGGCAGTCTCCTGTGCTTTGTTCCGCAGCGGCAGCAGCAGTTTGGTATCAACGGTGTGAGGACACCTTGGCTCACGGCGGCCCCTTGCTGCTTGGAAGAGCTTTCTGCTTCTTTCTCCCCCTCCCTCTTTTTCTTTTCCTCCTTTCCCCCCCCCCCCAACCTCGTTTTTCTCTTCCTCTACTTCTTTTTGGATTTTAAACTCTCTCGTGATCTTCAAGGAAACCATGGTGCTTCTCCACCCCTCCCTGGTGTTCACAGTGCCCTTGTTTCTGGAGCCTTCTCAGAGCAGAAACTGCCGATCGGTCGGTCTGTGCTCGCTTTCAAGCAGCCTGGATGCAGTTTACACGTTAGTTTGGGACCCGGTTTTTGTACTCCCCTGTTGAATGTTAGCGATGCACTATCCCTTCTCCGGGGGGAGGCTGAGCTCCAGCCGCCTCGCACGAGCCTGGACAAAACTTCCCAGACCGGAACAAAATATGCATGGCCTATGGTGTCCGTACTGTTACTGAGCATCCGGGATGCCCGCGCCCGGGATGCCGTTCCCAGGGTGGGGGTGGGGGGAAGCAGCAGCCCTGTGCCTCCCCCTTGGCCCGATCCGTTTCCACCCAAGCACCCGCCGTGGTGGCTTTGGGAGAAGCGGATGGAGCAGAGCTCCCACCCCCCGGGGAAAGGGCTGCTTCTCGGCTGGGGTCCCGCCGGCCGTGGGGCGCAGCTGGCAGCACCCCCTCGCCCCTCCCGGAAGGGTTACTCCTGGTTGTTTTATAAATACATATATATATATATATATTTTTTGTAGCAAGGTATTGTTACCTCACGTTAGCGCTGGGAGCTGGTGCGGAGCCATCCAAGGATGCGCTCGCACCCCAAAACCGGGCTTGAGTGAGGCAGCCCCTCCCCACCCCCTTTCCTGCTGTGTTGGGGGCTTGGCAGCACCTGGGGGTCTCTCCTGGGGGTCCCGCTCCATCGGCGGAGCCCGGCCGTACCCCTTCAGTGCCCGTGGCAGTCTCCACCACAAAGCTGTATGCGCTTTCCTTTTTCTGGTGTGACTTTGGAAGCCTCTTACACCACCGGTTTACTGGGATGTTGCGGCAATACGGACACACAGACACACAGACAGACACACGGACATGTCTTTGTTTTATACACTCGCCTATGGGCATATTGTACCCAGACCCTCCTGCATCCGTGTCCTAATTTTGCTAAAGATTTTTATCCTGGGATATTTTGTTCTGAATGACCGAATGTAGAGTGGGGCAGGGAGAGGGGGTGTTGGGGAGGGGGGAAGGAAATCCCAGCCTAGCAAAGCCTGTATGGAGATTGTAAAGAGCTGGAAACCCTTTTTTTTTTAAAGGCAGAGAGAAATGTGCCCTGTACTTGAGTTATTGTTTGAATAAAAGTTTTATTTATTGCATTGAGCTGGGCCTTGGTGTCTCTTTCAGCTGCTGTGCCTGTGCACTGCCCATCCCTGCCTGTGCTGCACGTCGCCATGCCTTGGGGGTCTTTTTCCCATCCCTTTGGCATTAGGGTGACGATGGGGAGACCCTGGGGGTGCTGCCTGCCCGTGCTCAGCCCCTGCAGCCTTTAAACAGCTTTGCTGAGCGGGAGCAGCTAAAACTGTTTAAGGACCAGGTCTCCCCCTTCCCTGCATCTCGAGGGGATGCTGCTGCCGCTTGCTGCATGCCGAGGCTGTGGCTGCGCTTTCCCAGCCACAGCGGCACTGGGAAAGCAGCGCTGGCCAGGGCAGGGGGAAGGAAGCTGCCCCCTCCCTTCCGCCCGGGCTCTCCTCCGCAGGTGGTTCCCAGTGCCCCGGCTTGGCCGTGCCCTTCCTTCCCCTCCTTGCAGCGAGCCCACGGGCAGCACCAGCAACTCAATAAACATGACTTTTCCTCCTCTTTTTCTCCCTTCTCCCTCCTGCTTCCTCTTGGCCAGAGGCTCTGGCGTCGTGCGGTGTGGCTGGCCGGGCTCTCACACCAGGGGCCGCCGCCGGCTCTAGCCGGATTCCTCTCCTTAACCAACACCTTCTGTTCCCATCAAGGGGCCGGAGCGCATCCCGGTGTCCTCCAACCTGCCTTCTGTTTCCCTTGCAGCCCCGATGTTGAAGTGGCCAGGTTTTGAGGTGCCCCTGCCCGTAGTTAGTAAGTTTTCGGACTCGGGGTGTGTGGGGGGAGCCAAGCCCTGGGTGTGCTGGTGCTGGGGCAGGGGGTGACGGCCGGGGGCTGCGAGGGGACGGTGCCACCGCTCTGCTTTCTCCCCTGCACTTGGCCGAGTGTGTCTCCCCCTTCCCTCGGTCACCCTTTGGCCCTGGCCTGGTTGCAAGAAGCTCCTGGTCTCACTGCTCCGCATCTGCACGGCTCCTTGTGCCACCGCCGTGCCGGGCAGCTCCCGGGGCCGTTGCGCTGCTGCTCCCGCTCCCACCGCTTCTCCTGCTCCCTGTAACCACCTCGTTTGGTTGTAGGTCTGGGATCTTCACCGTCCCACCAGCGCCCAGTCGCTGCATCGCCATCCCAAGCCCCCTTCCCGTGGGGATGGAGAGCTGATCTGTGCTAACGTCAAGTTCTTTTTTGAGCAGCTTCTTTTGCTTGTAGATCACCCTGGGGATGCAGCTCGGGAGCCCCTCACACTGGCCATGGCCCAAGGGCAGGGCTGGAGGACCGTCCCCAGGAGCAGAGATCCCCCTTACTGGTGTTGCAGAGCCCTGGAGACCCCTTTCCCTGTTTCTCTTTGATCCTTGAGCTGATTTTCCTGCAGCCGGTGGAGCTGCTGCTCCTGTCCCCATGGCTCCTGTCCCCATGGCTCCTGTCCCCATGGCTCTTCTCTGCCAGAATAAGAATAGTTAAATAATAACCCCTGGTGACTCATCAAAGCAACCTTTCCTCTCCCTCTGGTCCTGAGAATCTATTTTGGCATCCTGGGGAAGGGGGGAAAGTGATCTAAGGATATGCATTAATTAGGTGGGAAATTAATTACCCTATTTTTTAAGCAAAAAGCCATTTATCTCCTGAGGAAAGCAAAAGCATGCGTGGAGAGGTGAGGGATGGTGGTAGAAGCAACTGCCCTTCCTGGGGGGCTGGGTGCACCGTCCCTCTTCCTCCTGCCTGGGGGCAGGGGCCATCCCTGAGCTGGTCAGTGCTGGATGGGGGTTGCTGGCAGCCCCACAGTCCTGTTTGTCCCCCTGTGGGGCTGTGCCCTCTTGGGGACACCGGTGGGGGCTGAGCAGTGTCACTGCTGCAGGCACACACCCATGGCCTCCATTGTGGGAAAGAGAGGGTCCTTGGGGCTTGAGGGGGGTGTGTGCAGAGTCTTGGGGGGCTGCAGGGGCTTGGGGGGCTGCAGGGGTGCTCTGCAGCTCCCCTTGCTCCCGGTGTGGGTTTGGACCCACTGGCTCTGGCCAGGTGCCCCCCCAGGACTTCCCTCCCACTCTGAGGGGACACGGGGACCCTCCCGGGGGCAGGTAAAGGTGGTCTCCATGTCACAGCAGGCCCCTGTCCCTGCTGGGGACACCCACCCCAGGCAGGTAAAATCACTGCTCGGGGCTGTAGGACACCTCACGCCTTTGTTGGGGGCAGAGGCTGGTGAGCCAAGGGATGATGCTTGGCCTCGCCTGGGCACCCTTCCTCTCCCCACACTCTGCCTCACCGATGTGGCTTCTCTGCAGGCTTCCCAGCTCAGCATGGCGCTGTGAGCTCTGCTCTTGCCCACACATCCCCCAGGAGATGGGGTGCAGGCAGCTGTAACCCCCTATAGTGGCACAGGGCAGAGCTAGGTGATCTCAGGGTGCTCCCACACGCAGGGAACAGTGTGGGGCACTGGAGCATCATCTCCTCTCCAGCCCCAGCTTGGAGGCAGGATGGTGCAGCCCTTGCTGGCACAACTCTTGTCCCCAGTGCTTTTTTTGACTGGAGACAAGCAGAGGACCAAGGGCAGAGCAGCTCCAGCTTAGTCCCTTCCCCAGGTGGGGAGGTCAGGGCTGGGGGCTCAGGCTTAGCCTCTGCAGCAAAAGCTTTTTCAAGTCTCGCCCCATCCTCGCAGCACCCCTGCTGCCACTGTCCCTCCTGCTAAACTCTGCCTTTCTCTTCCTCTGCAGAAACCCCTTTGCCAACGTCCAGTTGAAGCCAACGGTGACGAACGACCGCTCGGCTCCGCTCATCAGCTGATCCCGGATCGCTGTCACCCACCGTGCGGCACGGCACTCGCCACCGCCTCCTTGTCTCCGGCTTTCCAGGACTTCCATTTTTAGGCGGAGTTTACTTAATCCTGCTGCTTCGAAAGCCAAAGGCTAAAGCTAGTGCCCTAGTTCTCTCTTCTCTAGTCCCAGCTTATTCCTCTTGGTGTCAGAGGATTAAACCGCTGCCGCATAGCCTGGCCTTTGCCTGCGCAGAACAGTGCGATGCCAGCCCACACCCCCCTGCCCCTCAGCATGTTTCAGAGCTGGGTTTGCTGCTTGGCTGGGCAAATGGCCTGGGCTGGAGAGCAGCTCTTGCCTTGGGTACGTGGGGAGGAGGGGACATGCTCCCCTAGTCCAGCCGGGAGGGACCCCAGGACAGGCAGGGTAGCCCAGATACCCAGTGCAATCCAAAAGGGGGGATGGGAAAAGCTCCCAGGTTCCTGCAAGACCCCCATGCTCCTCTTGCCCACCCTGGGCTGGGCTGAGGACAAGGATGGGGACCCCTCCAGTGCCAGAGCTCCTGCAGCGCCGGGTCTCTGCCCACAGAACAGCATCACGGTACCACTGTATGATATGTGCTGGGTTAACAACCCCTCTTTGGGACGTGAGGGCTCTGTTTTAGTGTGCCTTGGGGTGCCGCGGTGAAGAGTGCTCCCCTCAAACAGGCTCTCACGTCCAGACCTCAGGCTTGGCTGTCTGCGCTTCCTCTATAACTAGGGCTGCATGAGAGAGAGAGAGATAGAGATAAATATATATATAAATCTATACACACGCACAGGGATGCTCGCTACGCTTACTGCCGTGCCCCAGGGAGCCGGTGCTCTGGCCATTCCCGCTGCTGCACCCCAAGCTGGCATTTGAAGTGGGGGAAACCCCATCCCTGCTCCAGGAACAGGGAGAAGATGTTTGTCTCCAGGCAGGATCTGTGTCTCTAATGGGTGAGGCGTGTGTGCCAGGCAGCACTTTTGGCCTTTTCCATTGTATTTGCCATGTGGCACCACAGCCCGGTCACCCCCTCCGAGTACTCCCCAGAAGAGAGGGGTCGCTGCCTGGGGGTTTCCAGGGCTCTTTCCCAGTCAGGTCTGATGGTGCATTGCTGCCATATCCCCGATGATGGTTTCTATGGACTGGGTTTGCTGGTCGCTGTCACTTCTTCCTCTCTCCAGGCTGCATGGATGGATTTGGGGCAGCAATGGTGGATGGGGCAGGGGGTGAGCCGAGGCTCCTCTGCAGTGAGTGGGAGAGGGCTGGGGGGCTCACAGCCCAGGGAGGGGGCAGGTCTGGGGTGCCCTCCCCCATCAGACCACTGTTGTCCTCTTCCAGCCCCATGCTGGGGGCTGCCACTCCCCTGGGAACCCCGGGCAACCACCCAGAGCTCCAGCCAGCCCGCCGGGGCAGGGGGAGGGGGGCTTCACTGCACCTCCTGGCTTGGTGGCACCTGCAAGATGTAACCTGAAATAATTTTTAATGAGAAAAAAATAATAGAAGTAATTTATGAGCAGTAACATTCCCTGCCACCGCTCCCACCTCCTCAGTTCCTCGAGCCGGAGGCGGCTGCCTGGGCCTGGAGCATCACTGCTCTCCATCCCCACAGCCCTGGTGTCCCATTCCCCCCTCCACACGCTGGTGGGGAGAGAGCTGGCAGCTGCCTGCGTGCTGGGCAATGATCTGGGCAGCAAATGGCTTTAAGATATTTTAAAAACTTTATTATTGGCCCGATGAGATTTGACACACATGCTGGGAGCTGTATGGAAATCAGCACTGATAAAAAATACAGCAGTTATGACCCGTATTGATAAAATAGACAATGTAATAATAGCCTTTCTATTAAAAAAAATACCCAAGACACAGCTCTGGCCTCATGCTGCCCTCCCGAGACAGGGCCCTGCGGCGCCATAGACCAAACCCCAGCTCTGCGGGGGGCAAGCGGGGGAGGGAGGGGGTCAGGACCAGCATCCCACTACACTGGGGGAACTGGGGGGCGGGTGCGTGGGGAAGGGATCAGACCAGCCCCTTGCAATGCAAGGAGGATGGTGGTGAGGGGGAAAGCAGGGAGGGTGCTGTGGGAAGGACAATTCCCACCACCTCCACCATCTTCCCCAGGCACAGCCTGCTCTGGCACAGGATGCAGCCCCCCACTACAGATGGGTTGCTGCACCCTGTGACACTGGGTGACACCCCCCACCATCTGCAAAGCATTCACAAAGAGCTTGCAAAAGGGGGGACAGGGGAGTTACAGCCCAAGTGGGAGCTTCAATCAAACACTTCACTAAAGCACTAACTGTCATCAGGACTAACTGACCCACTGCTGCAGGGGGGATTGGGGGAGTTATGGGGCAGGCACAGCCACCTAGGAGTTTGGGACTGATGCTGGAGACTCCCTGAACTCCCACCCCATCCTGAGGCTGGGATGGGATGGGTGAAGGAGGGGGATTAGTACAGCAATGCCTGTGTCCAGCACCAGGCTGGACTAGGCCTCACCGCCACACCAGGGGTGTGCCAAGACAGGGGCAGGTTTGTCCTGTGGAACCATGGAGTAGACACACCTCCCCCACCAACCAACCCCACCTCCTGGCAGCTGCCCTGTCCCATGTGGGGGTGTGCACATGCATGTCTGTGCACAAGGACATGTTCCCCGGGCCCCACAGGCGTGGGGAGGTGGGAGTTAGCTGGGGCTGCAGGATAAGGGGCAGGGGGGGCAAAGGGCCGGAGGGGGGGGGGGGGGGGGGGGGGAGGGGGTGCATTTCTCACCTCAGGGTTTGGTCTATAGACCCCAAAGGAACCAGCCCTGATTTCAAGGTTTCGCTCAGCTCCGCTTACTTCCATTCCCCTCTGGAAGCTGGAATTGCACAGTTATCCTAAGCCTCGAATGAAGTCAAACAAACCAACAAAAAAAAAACCAGAACGAAGAACCACGAGCGTCCCCAACACCTCCCCCCCCAAACCCCACCCCCACCCCTCCACCCCCCGATTTGTTATGTCTCTTTGGCAGCAATAACTTAAAAATTGCGTCAATGGGGGGGGTGAGTTGACGGAAAGTTTTCTGGTCAGGGTGGGGTTTGGGGTTGGTTTTGGTGGGTTTTTTTATCCTATTCTTTAAATACAAAAATAGTCAGGTCAGCAGGTCCCAGGGGGGCAACCAGGACCACCCCCACACACCCCCTGCCAGCCCTCCTCATGCTGCTCCCTGCTGCAGCAGGGCAGGGGCTCCCGCCAGCCCTCAAGGTCCCTGGCTGGGCCATGGCTGCTCCCCAAAAAGCAAGGGATGGGGTGTAGGACATGACTCCACAGCCCCCTGAGCACCCCCCAAGCTGTGCTGCCCACCCCAGGTATGGGGGGACACAAGAGCCGGCGGCAACCCCAGCACAGGGCACAGGTACACTCAGGGTGACATCAAGCAGCAGCAACAGTCAGTGACACCCCTCCTCACTAAGGAATGCCATGGGGCAGCCATGGGGCAGCTGTGGGGCAGCCATGGGGCAGCCAAGTGCTGCTAGGTGCGAGGCCAAGCGCATGGTACAGGGGACACGGCATGGGGGGGGTGTGCAGGGACAGACACATGTGGGTGAGAAGCCAAAGTGGGGAGGGTGGAGGGGGAGTGTCACAGGGGGGACACTCCGCAAATGTTAGCAAGGTCAGGGAACTACCCTTTAAATGCTATAATTTATATATATATATATGTATATATATATATATATATATGTGTCTATTTATACACACACACACGCAGCCACCCGCACACGCACGCACACGCACGGCCGTCACCCACCGCCTGGCCCCGGCCGTGCTGGCCCCGCTCCCACTCGCAGCAGTAAAACGAGCTCCTTCTGATAAAAATCTGCCTAAAAAAATCCAGAGCACAGCCTGGGAGCCCCCGGCCGGACCCCCAATCCCAGCCCCGCTGTCCTCCACCGCCGCCGCCGCCCTGCGCCAGTGCTGGTGCCAGAGCGATGCCTGGCCGGCATCCCAACTGGCTTCACTCCCGGTCGCCATCTTCACTGCTGCCTGCAAGGAGCAGAGAGTCAGCGTGAGTGGGTCTCGGTGCTGTGGTGCATGAGGATTGGGTGTCCTGCACCCACTGGCTCCCATCCCGGCTGGCACCAGGGGATGGCAGCTCTCCGGACACCACCAGAGTGGAGGGGGGTTCCTGGCTGCTCGCGGGAGGAACTCACCTCCTATGGAGTCCATGTCCGAGTCGGAGACGTGGGTGATGGAGAACCGGGACACCGGAGCAGGTGAGACAGTGAACCGGGAGAACTGGATGGGCAGCGCCTGTTTCTGCACTGGCACCAGCGCAGGCAGCGCGGGCACGGCCGCATCGGGCTCCGCTGGCGTCAGCGAGGACATCAAGGACGGTTTTACCGGCATGAGCGGAAAGTCATCATCCCACTCGAAGCCGCCGCCTGTGACATGGAGCAAGGGGGCTGAGCCCACCGTGGGGCTCACCCCAGTCCACCCCACCATGCCCCCCCCCAGGCCCCTTACTCTCTTCCGAGGCATTGCCATCCGAGGAATCATCCGAGGCACCGAGCCTGTCAGCTGGGCTGGGGGGCTGCCGCTGGCAGAGGGCTGCCCCGAAGGCTGAGGGGGCTCCGGGAAGCTCTGCTCAGCCAGCTCCCGCGTGGGGCTTTCCTGTATGATGGGAGATAGGTAGGATGGGACCCTCACTGGAGGAACACTGGGGGACAGCTCCCAGCCCCCAACACCGTGTGTGCCCCATGCCCGGCTTTGCCTGCCCCTTGGCCGCCCACCTGGTCAAAGAGGTAGATGGTGACGTCGTCGTAGAAGGAGACAGCCTTCTTCTTGCGCTCCAGGTCCTCGCAGAAGGCCTCAGAGAGCAGGCTGGGCATCTTGAGGAGGCTGCGCAGGTTCCTGCTGCTCTGGCTCTCAGCCACCACAATGGGCACAGCCGGCGGCTCCTCCTCACTCTCCTCGCTCTGCTCCTGGATGTTGTAGCAGCGAAGCTCCTCGTCCGACTCATCGCTGTCCTCCGTGTCCTCCTCCTCCTCCTCTGGCTCCTCGTGGCGCTCGGGGGCGGCCAGCCGCAGCTCCCGGGCAGATGGGAGTGGGGAGAGGCCTGGGGGGACTCATCCCCTGGTAGCAATGTGCTAGGACCCCCTGGTGCATCGCCCACCCCAGTCCCCTCTGGCGGCAGCCCCAGCTCCCCAAGTCCTGGTGTGGGGGGCACAATCTGTTCACCCCCAGTTGCGGCTGCCCCAAGTCCGGGGATGCCCATGCGCATGCAGACCCCTCTGACAGACACCGGCTCCCCAGGGCTTGCTGGCACCGGGGTCAAGATGAAAGTCTTAGGGGGCACAGAGCCCGGGGGACACGTGTCTCTGTCGGGGCATGGTGAGCTGTCCGGCACCGGCACTGTGCCAGCAAATTGCCGGTCGGTGCCAGACCCCTGTCCCATGGGGCTGGCTGGGGCACTCCCAGCCTCTGCTCCCCCTCGGTCCTCTGCCGAACCTCCCACTGCCTGAATATCCACAGCCACCGCAACACCAGGTGCAGCCGGGGGCTGCCAGGTGCCCCTGGGGGGTGCAGTGGGTCCTCTCCCGGGATGGGGGCTCGCCCCATGTCCTGTGCAAGGGGTCGGGGACCCTCCTCTGCCTCCGGCGTGCGGGACCCATCGCTGTCCTCCTCGTCCTTGGGGCCACGCTCAGCCTCGGCGTCATAGTCGGAGAAATAGGCGGAGTCGCGGTAGGGGTTCTTCTCGGCGAGGCTGTGCAGCTCAGCCCCAAGGGAGGTGGAGAGACGTGTTTCGGGCGCTGGACCCTCACCCTCGTCCCCTGGCAGCCCCGGGGGTGGCTTCCCCAGCTGGCCAAAGGCCTCTGGCTCCCGGGGCTCGTGCGGCTCTTTGAGGACAAATTCAGGGGACTCGTTGTTCTCGGTGTCGTAGCCGCTGTCCAAGGCCTTGGGCTGGCCAGCAGGCGTGAAGGCGGTGGGGCTGAACACCTCGCATGAGCTGGCTGTGGAAGGGATGTCCAGTGACTCCAGGGAGTCCGGCGTCCCCAGCTGCTTCTGCAGGGACTTGAATGCCGGGGCCGCCTCCTCCACCCGCTCCACGTAGTCCCCAGAGAAGTCAGTGAAGACGCCGGAGGTCAGCTCTGCCGTGTCCTCATCGCTCACCTCATCCATGCTGGGGAAGCTGGCACTGGAGAAGGTCTTGTCCGGTGTCCGGTCTGCATCACCAGCGGCACAGGCGCCGTTCCCGGCAGCAGCCTCCCTGGGCGTTGGCACAGGCGCCTCGGAGGCCTCCGGCACTGCCTGGGCACCTTCTATGCCAGCTTCCGGGTGGGGGCCAGGGTTCTGGGCGGCGGTGCCGACCATGGGGGTGGTGTCCCCCATCCCCGGTGCAGCCATGGCATGGGGCAATGGGCTGTGGGTAGGGCTGCTCCCCTCTGCGCTCTCATCCGGGCAGACATTGTGCTGGGCCCCAGCTCCAGCTGGCGGGGCTGTGCCGGGGCCCCACGGCGTACCGGGGCTGCCAGCCAGCACGACTGCCTGCGAGCGGCCGGAGGTTGATGAGTCACGGCTGTGCCAGGCCTGACGCCGTGGGGAGGGCGAACGGCACGGGGAGGAGGAGCTGCCAGCCATGCCGGGGGCCTGATCCTGCCGCGGGCGGCGGAAGTCGTGGCCCAGCGGGGACCCCCGAGCTGGGGCTGGCCGCGTGGCACGGTGCCCAACGGCTTGGCCATCAGCCCCCGGAAGGTGATCATGCGACGGTAGCACCAGCTGTCGCCTGCCGTGGCCTCGCGGGATGCGGGGCTGCTGCTGCCGATGTTGTTGTTGGAGGAGCTGTTGGAGGCCCAGGGATGTCGCTGAGCTGGGGGGCTCACATCCTGGGGATG
The DNA here is from genome assembly GCA_027925045.1 of Hypotaenidia okinawae. Classification (NCBI taxonomy): domain Eukaryota; kingdom Metazoa; phylum Chordata; class Aves; order Gruiformes; family Rallidae; genus Hypotaenidia; species Hypotaenidia okinawae. The sequence goes on along the minus strand of BSDF01000018.1, from coordinate 10,146,805 downwards.
GGGGGCTCCAGGGGGGCTGTCCTTGCCTAGCTCCAGCACCACGCAGTCTGGCTGGGTCCCACTCCGCCCCGGCAGCCGCCCACCTTGGGGGTCCGCCTGCGGCTCCCCGTACCCCTGGGGGCTGTAGGCACAGTTCCCCGACGGCGAGACACCCAGCGGGTCGGTGAAGATGCCAGGCTGGAAGCTGGGGACTGGCCAGTCCTGGCTGCCCGGCTGGGTGGGCTCCTGCTCCAGCAAGTAGCCCTCAGCCCCACGGCTGGGGGACGGCTCGTAGCCCCGTGGCTCCGGCCCTGAGCAGGGGTAGGGGTAATATTCGGCACACTCCCAGGAGCCCTCGCCTGCCGGTGCATGCCCCAGCAGTGGCTCCATGCTGAGCGAGACAGTGGGGCTGCTGTCGGAGTCATAGGCACCACCATTGCGGGCAGCCTGGGCTCTCCAGCAGGATGGGGGGCGCGGGGACCCCCGCTCACCCGCAGGGCTGTAGGTGCACATGGTGTAGTCCAGCTCCGCACTGCCCTCCCCGGGCCCCTCAATTCGGATGTAGTACTCGCTGCCAAGCGAGGGGCTGTGGGCACCCAGGATGGGCACCACGCCGGGTGCTGGCACCCCAGGGCAGCTCGGGGGTTTGCACTCGTAGCAGGATGGTGAGACCCCCAGGCTCAGGCGCCCTGCAGTCGTGGCCGGATAGTAGAGGTCGTGGTAGCGAGCGGCACTGCTGGGGCTCAGGGACCCCAAGGGCGCCTGGAAGTGCTCGGTCTTGGTGTGCTCCCACTTGTACTCGAAATTGAGGCCGTGGCTGGTCTCCATGACAGTGAGGATGTCATCCCCATCCGAGGGGAAGCCGTCGGCCGAGAACTGCTCCAGCAGCGGGAAGGAGGAGAGCTCGGTGCCGTGGTGGCTGGCACTGGCACTGCCATTGGGTTTCATGGAGTTCCAGCGCTTCTCGAACTCCTCCTCCACCTCGGTGGCCCCTTTGGCACAGAGGTAGGAGAGCAGGAGGTGCACCTCCTCTGCCGTTGGACGCTGCTCTGGCTGCAGCCAGCAGAACTGCATCACCTCGTACCTGACATGGGGAGGGATGGGGGTCAGCCCCAGGTGCCCCCCTAACCCTGGGGACAGGGAGAGGGAGGGAACAGGACGCAGCCCGTGTCCTCACCAGCGCTCCGACAGCGACAGCTTCAGCTGGGGCTTCGGCAGCTTGAGCTGCTGCTCCTTGATGGCGTAGGCCAGCACTTGCCGGTCGGAGTAGTGGTCGTAAGGCTGGGTGCCCAGCTCAAACAGCTCCCAGATGGTGACACCCAGTGACCTACGGGCAGGGCAGGATGCTGGGGGCGCCGGGAGACCCCCTCTGCCACACTACCAGCCAGCAGTCCCCAAAAATAACCCACCCTGACACATCACTGGTGCCGCCCTTGTGCCAGACACCCTCTGCATTCCCCAACATCGTCCCCCCACCCCGACCCAGCTCACCAGACGTTGCTGGACTTGGTCTGGTCCACGACGAGCAGGTTGCCGTGCACTTCGTCGATGAGCTCGGGCGCGATCCAGCGCAGCGGCACCCACAGCTGGTCGGCCGTCACAAAGTAGTCGTCCTGCCAAGTATGCAGGGTCAGTACGAGAAGAGAACGTCAAACCTACGCGTAAGGGACTGGCCACAACATGGCAAAAGCTGGCCCTGACCCCCCCCCGGCCCCAAGCCCTCCAAACCCCCCATCCACCCCATTGCTACACCCCAGGTCCCTAACCTCTCCCCCAGACTCCACCCAAGCCCCCTCTGCCTGCTCCCCATCTCCCCATCCTGAGCCTGCCCAGCCTTCTACTGACGGCCCCCTCCTACCCCCGACTGCTCTCTGGCTGTGATCTCAGCCCTGCCTGGAGCTGTAGGCAGGATGAATGGATAGACAGACAGACAGACAACCCCAGGACCGATGTGCCGGCAGGGACCCAGCCCCGGGACATCCAGGCCAGCCCAGGCAGTACTAGGGACCCCTGGCTATGCCGTGCTCTTCCTGGGGGGGAGACAGGGGGGCAGGGGATGGCAGGGAGCAAACCCCCTTTTCATGCTCCGGGAGCTGCCAGTCAAGGGAAACAAATCTGGGGAAGACAGGGGACTCACAGCCTGGTCCTGGGGCACACAGAAAGGCCCTTGCAGGGTGGTCTGTGGGGTGATCTGTGGGGCAGCACCTGGGCTTTGCCAGGGCAGCCAGGGGCGGGGGATGCCCCAGGGGTGCATGGAAGGGGGAGCAGGGCTCGGTGGGGCGTGCACCTGAGTGTGCGTACATGTGCAGTGGGGTCCCACAGTGTGGCCCCCCCACCAAGCCCCAACATCCCTCCCTCCCCCAAACCAGCCTTACTTTGTACTTGCAGTGTGAGAGCCCATAGTCGCCGATCTTGACAGTCAGGTCGGCGGTGAGCAGGCAGTTCCGCAGGGCCAGGTCGCTGCCAAAGCAAACCCTGGTGCTGTCACCACTGCCACAGGGCCGGGGGGACACCCACCACCCCGGCATCAAGGCTCCATGGCCAGAGACCCCCTCCCAAAACAGCCTGCAGCTGGCAGTGGGGCGGCTGTGTCTCACTGCCCACCACCCAGTGTGCTGGTAACCAGCCACCCAGCGCATGGCAGGGATGCCTGTGCGGCTCCGGCTGCGCCTCCGTCCGTCGTCCATCCATCCATCACATGCTGAGCCAAGCAGAAAGCGTGTGTCCCTGGCCAATTGGCACAGGGAAGGGCTCCAGCCAGTTGCTCCAGCCCTTGGGGTGTGTGTGGGAGTTGCATAGATGAGGCACAGGTGAGACCCACTGATGTGGCAGGGCCCACCGAGGCTGGGATGTCTGTAGGACAGTCGGTGTCCAGCAGAGCCAGGGACCCCGCATCGCCCTGAGCTCAGTGGAGCCCCACACGTGGAGCCTGGCTTGGGTGGAGAAGGTCTTGTGGTCCCCGACGGCAGCGCATCCCCCTCCTCAACAAAATCACTGATGCTGGAGTCTCTGTCTGCAACTCACTCAGCACCAGGATATTGTTGAGCAGGAGGAGCAGTGGTGGGACTGGCACACCGGCATCCTGGGGTTCCCCCATCCATCTGGACCCTCCAGTTCCCACCCCCCAAGCTCCCCCCGGGATGCTAAGCCAGCCTACCTGTGGATGTAGTTGTTCCTGTGAAGGTGCAGGATGCCGCAGGCCACCTCACATGCCATCCTCTGCAGCGTCAGCGGGTCAGGGGTCATGGCTTCGGCCCCCCGGCAGCTCCGCAGGTACCCCTTCAGGTCACCCTGCAAGGCAGCGCCACTGTCAGCCTCCACAGAGCTCATCCGTGCCCAGGGCAGAGCACCCAGCCCTGCCTGCTCCCCTGCACTCCCCTCCATGGTACTGCATGGCCAGAGCTTGTGCCCCAGCTCCACGGTGGCACCTCAGGGAGCGGGATGGGCTTGGGGGGGGACACGTGGAACTCACCAGCGGGCAGAACTCCATCACGAGCAGGTATGGGGTGACCTCGGCACACTGGGCCAGGCACTGCAGCAGGTTGGTGTGCTGGAGGGCTCTGTGCAGGGCAGAGAACGGGGGCACCTCAGCACCCCATCGGGACAGGGGTTGGGGGGACAGCAGCAGCCCCCATGGAACTGTCACCCTGCCTCCTCTGCACCCAAGCGCGGGGGCTGCCGGGAGTGCCGGGAGCGGGTACCAGCACGTCCCAGTGCCCCAGGACGTGCCACAAAGGCACATTTGTTCAGCTCTGCTGGGACAGGGAGCAGCTCCACACCCTCCCCCCTCAGCCCCGCTCTGCCCATGACCTCACCACAGCCCCGCTGCTCCAGCAGCTCCCAGCACAGCCCTTGTCCCACCCCAACAAGCCCTGGGCAGACGTGCAATGGGGCCAGGATAGACCGATGCCCAGAGAGCTCAGCCATGGCTCTGCTTAACCACCAAACACAGTGCTGGCAGGTACCAGGCACCATCCCACAGCACCCCCCAGTCCTGGCTGTGCGCGGCACAGACGCGGCACCGCAGAGCTGTACCTGTAAGGCTGTGCTTCCTCCAGGAATTGCATCTGGTCCTGGACGCTGGCACTGGCCTTCAGCTCCTTCACCACCACCTGGGTGCTGCTGATGCCCGAGTTCACCTCCCCCAGGAACACCTGGGGTGAGGGACAGGCTGGTCCCCTCCATGTCCTCACCACACACCCCCAACCACACCTCACCTCCAGGTCCCTGGGGGGACCCTGCTCTGCCCACTCACCTTGCCAAACCAGCCGTGCCCGATCTCCTTGAGGTAGAGCAGGCTCTGCCGTCCCAGGTCCGCCGACTTGAGGAGCTGCACTGTAAGGGAGCACATCCAGCTGCCTGCACGCCCTCCTGCCCACACACCTGCCCGCCCAGCCTGCCCGCGGTACCTGCCGGTCCCAGCTGAGCCCTGGCATCCCCACCATGCCACCCGGTGCCAGGGCCCGCAGCACCCAAGGGTGCTCCAGAGCAGCCCCCTGGTACCCAGCATCCAGAGCATCCTCCGGGCCAGGCATCCTCCTGCAGCCACTGCAGCCGGAGCACACGGGGTACTGGTGTCCCCAAATGGGGTGGCAGCGGTGAGCTGGCTCCTCGCCCCTTGTCCTCCTCAAGGACCAAGGAGATGGAAGCGGAGACCAGTGGAAGCTCTGGCATTTAGCCCCTTCCCACCCTCCCCCCCAACACAGGTCCTGCCCCTCGGGCACCCATGCCAAGGGCAGCAGCAATGGGGCCATTGTTGGGCTGCGCCGCCTCGCGCCGCGCCGGCCCTGCCACACTGCTGCCATTCTCTGGGCCGGGGAGCGACGCTGGGCGGAGAGCCCCACAGCCAGGCACCCCCCACATTCCTCTCCCACTCATGGGCTTGTTTACGCAGGACCAGGGTGTCACAGTTCAGGGAGCCCATGTCCCACAGTCCCACCCCTGGCTGGTGCCATGGGGACGAGCCACCAGGACCCTCGGGCAGGGGGAACAGCATCACAGTCCCCAGGGACCTGGGCTGCCAGAGCTGGGACCCTCCTTAGCAGGGGGGACCCACCACCCCCTCCCCCACACCCAGTGATGCAGGACCCCCAACCGCAGCACACAGGGTCCTGCCCACCCCCCAGCTTACCTGAGCGCCCTGGTTGCTTGGCCATGGGCAGGGAGACCTTGGTGAGGGGCAGGACGTAGACCTCGGGGCCATGCTGGGGGGCAGGCGAGCCCTGGGCCGAGAGCTCCGTCACATAGTCATCCCCCTCAGCGTTCTCAAACTCCTGGGATTAGGGGGTGTTGGGGACAGGGGGGCACACACTGAGCAGCGGCAACTGACCCTGTGGTTTCCCACCACTGTCAGCCTGCCCCACACACCCTCCCGCCCGCCGTCCCACAGGTTCACCCACACATCGCACACCCCAAAAATCACACCGTCCCATCACACAGCCCCACCTGCACCCTGATGGCCAGCACACAGACCCCACCCCATGGGGATGGCCCTGCGGCAGGCATCCACTCCCCACCACCCTTGCACCCCATCCCATTACCTGGCTGCGCCGCACAGCCAGCCCCCAGCTCCTGAAAGCCGCCTGGGCAAGCAGGTAGGCGATGGTGAGCATCTCGCCTCATGGCGCTGCCAACCCCACCGGCAGCGGTGCCGCACAGTATGCCATGCACCGCGACACGCCGGACACGGGCAGTGCCCGGCCCCACACCCCTCTATATATATCGACCCATCGCGGGGGCACGAGGGGCTCATTGTTCCCCTCCGGCGTGGCGAGGTGCTCGGGTCGGTGTGGGATGGTTACACAACGTGTCCCCCCCATCCGCCCGACCCCCTCCCGCCGCGGGCGCCTCAAGCCTCCACAAAAATCCCAGCAATTAGGGAAAAAACTTTTCTCGGCACATTCTGTGCCTGTGAGGTCAGGGTGCCTCCCACCCCCGGGGGCGTGCGGGTGGGAGCGCAGCGGCCCTTAACCATGAGGTGGCCTGGCCCCGCACACAGCCCATAGCTCTGATGGGTGAGGATAGAGATGCTGAGCCCCACAGGTCCAGGCTCTGCAGAGCAGGGAGCCCAGCTGGCTCAGGATATGACCCCCAGTGATGCTGAGCCCCACAGGTCCATGCTCTGCAGAGCAGGGAGCACAGCTGGGTCAGGATATGACCCCCAGTGATGCTGAGCCCCACAGGTCCATGCTCTGCAGAGCAGGGAGCACAGCTGGGTCAGGATATGACCCCCAGTGATGCTGAGCCCCACAGGCCCAGACTCCGCAGAGCAGGGAGCCCAGCTGGGTCAGGATATGACTCCCAGTGATGCTGAGCCCCACAGGTCCATGCTCTGCAGAGCAGGGAGCACAGCTGGGTCAGGATATGACCCCCAGTGATGCTGAGCCCCACAGGTCCATGCTCTGCAGAGCAGGGAGCACAGCTGGGTCAGGATATGACCCCCAGTGATGCTGAGCCCCACAGGTCCATGCTCTGCAGAGCAGGGAGCCCAGCTGGGTCAGGATATGACTCCCAGTGATGCTGAGACCCACAGGTCCAGGCTCTGCAGAGCAGGGAGCCCAGCTGGGTCAGGATATGACTCCCAGTGATGCTGAGCCCCACAGGTCCAGGCTCTGCAGAGCAGGGAGCACAGCTGGGTCAGGATATGACCCCCAGTGATGCTGAGCCACGGCAGCACCTTGATGGCAGCAGGGGAGCAGAGCTCCTGAGCCGGCATGCATCCTGCACCAGTGCTGGGGCTGGCCCTGGCAGCAGCAGGGGATCCTGCACCCAGAGCCTGGGGGTGCCTCCATTCTTCATGGGGCCCCAGGGAGAAGCCCACCCAGGGAGAGGTGCTGGGCCAAGCCCCCACAGCCCCAGCTCACCTTGAAGCCGATGTCCCCCTTCTTGCAGCACAGGCAGGCCAACATGAGGAAGATGAAGGTGAAGAGCCCCGAGAAGGAAACCGCCACGACAGCCAGCGAGGAGGACCAGGAGAGCTCGCTAAGGGGGGTGCCGTCTGCGGGGACAGGAAGGGCTCGGGCTCAGGGCGGGGAGGGGGCACTGAAGGGACAAGGCCGCGCTTTGGGGTCCTGCCTGGGGCAGGGGGCATATTGGGACTCCAGGGGAGCAGCTGCTGCGCCCCTTTTCTGGCTCAGCTCTCAGTCAGGACAGGTGGGGACCCCGGGAGGGACCCCGAAGCCAGGGCAGGGCTCTAGAGGCAGCCTGCACGGAGTGGGATGGGGGCACGGTTCCCACGAATGCAGGGTAGGATGGCCCCTGTGGAGAGGGGGCTGCACCAGCTTGGGGGTCCCAGGGTGAGCCCCGTGGGCGTTGCTGCCTGGCAGAGCAGCGGCAGCAGCGGCACCGGGTGCGGCTGCATCTTGAGGCCAGGTGGATGCTGCACCCATGGAAGTGGGGAGAAGAGGAAAGCAGCCCCCAGGTCCCACCCTGTCCCTGTTCCAAGAGGGTACCCCTCAGGCAGAGGGTCTGCCAGAGTCGTGCCAACACAGCCAGGAGCCCCTGGCCCATCACAGGGCACCCCCTGCTCCTGGTGACACCGACAGCTCTGCTGCTACACTGATCCGCCCCACAGCCAAGCACCACTGCGCAAACTGCAGCTCCTGCCCCCCAGCTCCACACCACTGCCAGACCCCAGGCCACTGGGCAAGGTGATGGGGATGCAGCTGCTCGGCTGGGCACCACCACATCCCAGCACCCACTGACCCTCCTGCCTGCGCCATGTCCCCTTGGGATGGCACGGAGTGGGGTGGCTGTGGCCCAGCTGCCATCCCCACCAGGCCCCCAGCACCAGCTGCAGCTGCCACATTACTATTCTGCCCAGAGCCTCCCCGAACAACCAGCACGATTGTGGTGGGAGGAAGCCGGAAGGCCACGGCGCTGCCAGCAGAGCCAGCCTCCACAGGGACCCGCACGCAGCCCCGCATGCAGCCCCACGGCCATCGGGCAGTGCCCAGCGCGGAGCCATCCCCACAGGACATTGGAGCTGGGACAGGTGCCCTGCCCAAAGCTGGACCACTGAACGTGGTACTGAGCCCCTTGGGGATGCTCACAGAACCACGACGGCATCACCCCATCACCAACCCAGCACACCAAGCGTGCTGCCACCATGCCCGTGCCAGCGCTGGACACCATGCCACCAGCTCCTGTGTGTCCTTGAAAGGGACATGAAGGGCACAGAGGGGCTGGGGAGGGTCCTGACACCCTGGGGTGAGCCGGCACCACACGGCCCTGCCTGACACCGCACGACACAGGCGTGGATCACCCTGACTGGGGGCACAGCAACCGGGTGCACTGGCCCCATGTGCTGTGGCACAGCCCGGGGCCACACCAAATTCTTCGTCGGTGCTTGTGAAGGAGCTCCAGAGCCATCTTCTGATGGTGGATGCAAAGCCGAACCTGGGAGGAGCAGGCAGTGGCGTTCCCCCTCCTTTCGGCTGGTTTCCATGGTGAACACACTTTGTACCGAGAATCTCACCATTTTCCCTGGATAGCGGGACAGCAAGAGAGAAAATGACTCACTGCAAAGAGCCTTCCGAACACCGATGGGGAGCAGAGCCTGGCGACAGAAGCCTTTCCAATTGGGACCACCAGCTGAGCTGCCCCTCAGCCGTGGCTCAGAATGGGAGCTTTGCCAACAAACCACTCTCCAAAACAAACCCATGAGGTCCAGCTGGCCCTGCCTCAGTTTCCCCACCTGCACAACCAGCAACCTGGTAGCCATGACCAGCCCAGCCTGGGCAAGGTGCCATGTCGGCACAAGGGTGTGACAACCACCACCATGACCCACCGTGACCGTTCAGCTGCCCAGGGAAAGCCAGTGCTGCCCTGCCTCCTGACCACAAATGCATGGTGACAGGAAATGTGGCGTCATTTCAGAGGGCAAGGGCTCCCCAAACCAGGGCAGACACACTTGCAGGGGCAGCTGCAGGAGCACCAGGGTGCAGGGAGCACCAGGGCAAGGGGTGCAAGTCCAGCTGCATCGGGTGTGGAGAACCACAGGGGTCTCAAGACAAGCTGGGGCCTCGGCACATCTATGCCCCATCCCGAAGCTCTGCCTCCTGCTCTCCCAGGAGGAGCAGGGTGCCCCAGCACAGGCACCATGCCTTCCTCAGGCACTGGGCACCCCACCCATGGGGGTCCCCTGGGACACTTCCAGCCACAGCCATGCGCTGCTCCCCTTCCCCCTCAAATGCTCGCGTGGCACCAGGGGGGTCGGGCTGAGAATGGCCAGTTCAGTGCATCCTCCAGCCTGGAACTGCTGCATCCCCCTGCACCCAGGGCCGCCCAGGATGCACCGGCATCTGCATGCAAGCCACGGACCCCTCACCCCAGCCCTGCTGGGGGGTGGGACGGGGGACAGGCAGAAGTCTGGTGGCAGCAGCAAGGCCACGGCTCCCGCCCCAGTGGCACCTGCCCCAGCCCAGAACAGGACGGACACGGAGAGACTGGGGATGTGGGTGCAGTGGGGAGCAGGAGAGTGCAACAGGGTGCAGTGGGGAGCAGTGGGGTGCAGTAGGGTGCAATGGGGTGCAGGGGGAGACTGGGTTGCAATGGGATGCAGTGGGGTGCAACGGGGAGCAGGAGGGTGCAGCGGGGTGCAGAGGGGAGCAATGGGTTGCAATGGGGTGCAGTGGGGTGCAATGGGGAGCAGGAGGGTGCAATGGGGTGCAGGGAGAGCAGCAGGGTGCAATGGGATATAGCAGGGGGAGCTATGGGGAGCAATGGGGCGCGGCAGGGCACGCAATGCCCTCTTCCCCTTCCCCTCTCGACTCACCCCAGGCCCCCCCCCCAGCCCCCAGCACCCTGTTGCGCTGCCCACCCGGCACAGCCCGGTTCCCGGAGGGGTGGGGGTGTCCCGGGGTATCCCGGGGTGTTGCGGGGTGCCCGGCCCCTGCCCGCCCTGCCCAGCCCTTTGCTGACTCACGGCTGCCGGGGCCCCGCGGCCGCCCCGCCGGCCATTGCTCGCTGCGGGCCGGGGCGATGCTGCGGCCGCCGCTCGTCTCTCCCCGGCGGGGAGCGGACCCCGGCGCGGCGGGCGGAGGCTGACGTGTGCGGAAGGGCCGGGCCGGGGCTCCCGCAGAGCCCGGCGGTGGCGGTTAGGGGCTCCCGGCCCACGGAGAAACCGCCCGGCCGCTGCGCACCCACCCCGGCGCTGCCCAACACCCTCCCCCGGGGCGGGCGGAGCGCGCACGGCGGCGCCGGGGCAGCGGGCATAGCACGGCTACGGCTCCTGCTCGCCCTCTCGCACGGGGCCGTGCCTCAGTTTCCCCGCCCGTCATCTACAGAGCGCGGCCGCCCGGCGGGGTGAGGGCTCGCAGAGCCATCCGGGAGGCGATGGACGCTCCGCCGCCTCGGGAGCATGGTCTGCACAGCTCCCCCAGCCCCTTCCCTGCCCACCCACAGCTCCGACCCCTCCCCATGCACCTGCCCGGCCTTGCACCCCAGGGTGCGGCACACTGCAGCAGGTGCCCAGCTGTCGGGGAGGCTGGATTAGGGCAGTATTCGGGCAGGGATCATGCAGGGTGCAGATCAGGATTCGGGCAGGATTCAGGCAGGGATAGGGCAGGGATCTGACAGGTTTCAGGCAGGGTGCAGGGCAGGGTGCAGGGAAGGATTCGGGCAGAGATATGGCAGGATTCAGGCAGTATTCGGGCAGAGATAGGGAAGGGTGCAGGGCAGGATTTGGGCAGGGATAGGGCAGGGTGCAGGGCAGGATTCGGACAGGGATAGGGCAGGGATCAGGCAGGATTCAGGCAGGGTGCTGGGCAGGGTGCAGGGCAGAGTCTGAACCCACCAGACACATCAACACCTCCATCTCTGGGCCCAGTGCCTCCCCGCCCCACAGCTGCCCCAGCACCCACACCGCCCCGGTACACTAGGTGTTAATCCCCATGTCCCAGGCAGCTTCCAGAGAAGCAATTTTACACCCCACGGGCTGAGCGCTCTGCTCACCCACACGCATCCAGGCGGCAAGAAACCATCCGCTGCCATTTAGCACGCGAAGCCAAGGCTGCTCCTCACCGTCTGCCTGCAGCTCCGGAGCGGAACCAAGGCACCGGCAAACCAGGACAGACCCGGCTGCTGCACCCCTGAGCCCACATCCCTCCTGCCACGGGGGATACCAGGAGCAGGGCCGGAACTGGCACTACCCACCGGGAACCCAGCACAGAGCAGGTGCATCCTCCAGCATCCCCTCACAGCAGAACCTGGGGCAGGAGGCAACAGGACCCTGTACCCCCCATTCCTGGAGACTTCATCCCACCAGGAACAGCCATTTGGGCATCCTCTCCGGTGATTAATAGATGGGTTAATTTTAAATGCGAGGCACGCCTTGTTAATCCGTTCCCTTTACGTACCTCTTAATGTGGGTTTATTTAACCAGTGCAGGAGGATTTTAAAAGGAATTGATTCCTGTCTCTTAATTCTGGTTTTATCATCTCGGGGTGAATTAGCAGTGAAAAAAAATAATAATTGGGTGGAAAATAATAAATAAATAAATAGGATCATCTGTCATTTTCTAACATGATGAAATGAAAATTAGGACTGGAATAAGAACAGGCCGAGCTGCATCATTGTTGTGCACACACCAAGCGTGTCAGCCTGAGGAGAAACAAAACCCCAAGTTCCTCCCTCAGCGCCTTGCCCTGCTGCAGAGATGGGTTCCCAGCCCAACCACCACCAACTTTCCCCATTTTCTGAGAAAATAATAGTAATAATATAGGAAAAAAGCACACCGAGCGAGGTCTGGTGGGTTATTGAAATCATATTCTCTTGCTTAGAGCTTCAGGCGCTGCGAAGCCTCCCACGCCAGGAGGGGTGGTACGGCTGCAGCATAGCAAACCCGCTGGCCCAGGGGATGGGGGAGTCACCTTGGCCCTTCGCTCCCACCAAGCTGCGTTCACCCCGGCAGGGACAACCCCCTGTCATCCCAGTGCTGGGATCGGTGGCGGGGTTGGGGTTGCCCCTGAGCACATCTCCACGGTCCAGCCGCCGGCAGCGTGCGGCACCAGCCGAGACGATGCTCTTGCCAGGCGGCAGAGCAGCGTTTACGTAACAGCAGGAGAGCGGCAGCACGGAGCGGGGCAGCCTATTTTTATCAGAAATGCTCGGCGGCGTTATGAAACGAGGAGCTTCGGCTCCAGAATGGAGCACTGGAGGAGCACAGAGCCCTGCACAGGAGGCAGTTGGGGGGTGAGCAGGCAAGGAGATGCTCCATGGGGTGGGCAGCTCGCTGGTGTGGGGTCTGGCAGCTGAAGCAGCTCTGGAGGGGCTCTGTCTGCGCCACCAGCCACCCCTCACCACCATTGAGCCTCTAGCAGCAAAGCCAGGGGCTCCCTGAGGGCTCCCCCACCTTGGAGCCCAACACAGTGCCATCACGGAGCACCTGGCAGCAGCCTAGGGCATGTCACAGCCCCACGTGCCTGGGTGGATTGGGCAAGGTGTGAGAGGGGACCCCGGGGATCACCGGCGCGGCTCTGCCATGGAGGCTGCAGCCATGGTGCTGGCAGGGCAGGGAGTGGCTGGAGCTGATGGTGGCCAGTCCCAGCCCCAAGAAGCAATGTGCATGGAGGGTCTCACACAGCTCTGCCATGGCACAGTGGCTGGGCACAGTGTGCACCCGGCGCTGCCAGGGCCACTCACCTGGGCAGTGGGCAGAGCATCCCCCCATCAAGCCAGCAGACTCAGACCCCTGATGCCCCATCCCACTGGAATGGGGCTCAGCATCAAGGATGCTCAGGCCATGAACTGGGGGGATGCTCATCACCAGCCAGCCCTGCTCCCCCTGCACCATGCCTGCTCTCGGCCAGCCCCACAGCACCCAAACCACCCATGTTCCCTATGAACACACAGACTGGAGAGCCCCCACAACCATGTTTTGCTGCAGGGATGGTGGCAGGGATGACCCAAGGGTGGGAGCCCCACTCCCAAACACCCGTCTGGGGTGCAGCCACCACAGCTGCTGTGCAAGGCGGGCGCCAGGAGGAGCACACGATCTCACAGGTATTTTGGAAAGACAAAGGGCTGTGGTGGCCTGGCAGCAGGACACCCCGACACAGCCAGGCCAGGAGCCCAGCCATGGCAGAGCCAGGCTGGCAACGCTGCTCCACTTACTGCGCTTGCCTACGCTGGATTTTTCCTTCGCTCCAGTAATTAAAACAAACCACTTTAACACGGCTGCTGGCACGAGGCTACGGAGGAGGATACCAACCATGGCTGGCAGAGGGAAAGGGATGGGAAGCAGGACCCCCCTCTGATGCTCTCTGCCTCCATCATGGGCTGTGGGTCAGGGGCTCTGCAGGAAATCCTCAACCTGCTACCCCCATCCTGTGCTGAACCCCTCCACACCTCCCAGCCCTGCATCCTCACTGTCCCTCGGCCAGCCACAAGCACTGCCCTGAGCCAGGGATGCTCCATGTCCCCCCATATCCCCACAGCCATTAGGCCAGGTTGGAGCGGCTCTTGGAGCAATGGCAAATGATATCACAGCGGTGATTGCCCTAAGAGGCATGCTCCGCCGGCGCTTCCTCGGGCTGTCAGGGGGATTAATGCCCAGAGGAGATTTATTTTCCTGCCACCAAGCATGCTGAGTCAGCACGGCTCAGCTCCTCTCCGCGCCAGCACAGTCACCCTCCAGCCCTTGGCCACCCCAGCACTGTGTTTCCATGGGGTCCCTCCAGCTCAGCCCACCCTGACAGGCAAAGCCCTGTGCTGGGGCACTTGCCAGGAGCCGGAGCAGCCGACCTTCCCCGCTCCATCCCAAGTCAGAGCAGCATGGGGTAGAAACAGGTGGGATGAGAGTGGCCCGATGGCCCCTTGGCACCAAGCACCTGGTGAGGATCTTCCAGCCCCTGGAGTTATCAGGATGGTGGAGCAGCATTACATGAAGGAGGAAAAACCCATGGAGCACAAGTGGCCTGCTCTGCCTGCCCCCACACAAACACAACCCCCCTGCTAGGATGCGGACCCTCCCCAGCTAAATGCAGAGCCCTGGTGTCAGTGGAAAGGATGCGACTGTGGGTGTGGGTGTACAGCACAGCTCCCTGCCGGGCAGCACGCCGGCGGTGCCATTTCTGCCCCATGCACCCCAGGCTGAGACAGTGTGTGTGGTATGGCATGGCATGGCACAGCACAGCGTGTGCCACGGCCCAGCTCTGCCAGGGAACACGCAGTGCCAGGGCGCGCAGAGCCCATGGGGTGCTCCAGCACATGGTGTCCCACGGAGCGCCGGGAGCGCCGGGCAGGGAGCCCGTGAGTCACAGCCCGCTCCCTCCCCGGGAGCACGGAGCCCTTTCAACCCCAGCGTATTAATTTCTCCTAATTGGCTTTGACAGGGATCTGTATCGCCGTCCAGAAACGCAGCCGCCCGTGTGCACAGGGCGGAGAGGCGGGGAGGGAGCAGCATGCCATGGGGGGGGGCAAGGAGGGGAGAAGGGGGAGAGAAGAGGTACCCCGGGGGAGTGGCACTGCCGGCTGCCCGGATCTGTCCCCCTCCCCCCGTGCCAAGCGGGGCCCAGCTGCCCTGCTACACTGCAGCGCTGCGCCAACGCCATTTCCCACGGCAGCCAGCTGCCAGGCTGTGCTGGGGATGGGGGCTTGCCACGCTGCCCACCCCCTGGCACCCCTGCCTGCATGCATGGCTCCTGACAACCACCAGCCTGGACAGACGGACGGGCCCTGCGCTGCCAACACCTCCCGTGCACTGTCCATCCACGGGAAACATGCAGCGAGACAGGACGCCAGCTGCTGGGCTACCCTGGCTGTGCAGGGTGTTACACCCCCTCCCCATAACCCCCACCTTCATCTCACACCTCCCAGCCCCAAATCTCCACTTCGCATCCAGCCCCAGCTCTGCTCATCCTCCCTCGGCATCGCCATCGCCAGCAGTACGGCTGGCACTGGTGCGGGAGCACATGTGGTGCCCAGGCCTGGGCTTGGGATGCCGGGGTCTATCTGGGTGCTATGGCCCCTTTGCCACCATGCTCTCCAAGTCCTTTCTCATCCCTGTGCCAGGAGCAGCTGGTGATGCTGGACACGGAGCGCCAGCACTGGCCAAGCTGTCACCATGTGGGCTGGGCAGAGGACAGCAGCACGTGCCAGCCAGGACCAAAACCAGAGGGCTGGGGGGGACATTGCTCACCCTCAACCCACACCCATCTCCAGGACCTCCAGCCCCAACTGACCTCAGCACATGAACCCTCCCCCCAAAAAAAACCCCACAGGGTCCAGGAGCAGGGTCCCACCGCTGGAGTGGGGAGCAGCAACACCAGCAGCCAGAGACACCTCACCAGCCACCACGAATGGGAAGAAGGGGTGGGGAGGTAAAAAAGGGGAAGAAGAAATAGGTGGAGGCAGAGAGGATGTTTCTCACTCTTTCAAAACATGCTCCTGGGGCTGAGACAGGGAAGTGAGGGCTGGGAGCAGGGCAAGGAAGGGGGCACAGACACCCTGGTGTCCTCAGGCAGCCGCTGTCGGCTCTGGTGCCAGGGAACAGGGGTGCCATTGACCCCAGAGTAAAGCATTGCCTGGACGGGTGGCATGGGGGGATATGGCACTTTGACAAGGCTGTCACAGCTCATGGCACTTCCAGGGTGGGGAGTGGGCACCCCGTTCCTGTGGTAAGCCCAGGAGATCCAGGCTCCAGTCTGGGGGCACGATGGTGACTCTCGCTGGCATGACAGTCAGTGCTCTGACAGTGGCTCTGGCACCCTGTGCCCCACAAGGCAGCACCTCTGGGTCTGGCCTGCGGATGGGCCAAGCAAGATGGGAACCAGGAGGACACCAGGCTGGGAACCCTCCCCAGAGCCCCCAGAGCTGGGAGCAAAGGCGTCATCGCGAGCCAAGCAGTGCGCACCAGCCCCGGCAGCCGGCACAGCCCGGCACCAGCACCTCTGACAGCTGGGCCGAGCACCCTCCCCAAAAACAGAAGGTGAGGCTGGAGTGCAGGCATCTCCACCCCCAGTGACACCACTGTCACCATTCCCCAGTGCCAGCACAGCCCACGGCTCAGCCCCGGCGGCTGCGGCTTCCCACCCTCTCTCCCTGGGGATGGGGAGCATCTCCACTCCCCTCAGTAGAGCCAGAACCCCGGGGCCCATCCTGCGCCCTGGCCACGGTGCTGTGGTACCACCATGCGCTGCAAAGCTCTTCCTCCTCTTCCACACTGGCACAAGCAAACCCTGGGGACACCAGGCTGGCGCGGGAGGCTGGCAGTGCCACGCAGGCAGGAGGTGCCGGATTGTTCCCTGCTTTAATCCCTCTCCCTGCCAGTAACAGTGGGTGGCAGCCGTAGAGCCGCAGCCGAGCCCCGGGCCTGGGCGCCCGGTAGCGATGGAAACCTTCTTGTGGAAGGATTTTTAAACCCCATGTACCCCATGGGTCCCCAGGTTGAGGGGATTTAACGTGGCAAATGGGGGCCCTATGTGAAGCCCCCGAGAAAAACGAGGGCAGGAGCACGGCTCCATCCCCAGCGCTGCTGCGGTTTTGGTGCAGAGAAAGAGATTCCCTCCCAAAATCACTACTGAGCAGGTCGGGGATACGGTGAGACCATACCCCTGACAGGGATGCGGTTTGGTGAGTCCTGGTGCCGTTGGTTTTTAAATCCCCCCCTGGATTCACACCACCCGCAGCTCCCAGACCCCAGGGCCAAGGGAACCAGTGCAGCAAAGCAAGGAGGGACCTGGAACCCAGCTGGGAGGGACGCAGGAGCTCGGCATCCAAAACCAGAGCCTCAGTCACCGCGTCCGGTCCAGGCAATGCTCTGCCTCCTCGGCGGCGATGGAGGAGGTGCCGGGAGAGGCACGGGAGCCACGGCACAACCGCTCGGCTGCCAGAGCCCGACACACGTTTTCCCTGGGTTGGTAAACAAAGGGCCGGTGCCGAGCGCATCGCCAGCCCCGCCGGACATCCCCGGGGCTTCCCGCCTCACCGGCTGCTCCGTGGGCAGCGGGTCTGGCACACGAGGGCATCTCCCCATGACCCGCCATGGGCGCGAACCGGGAGGGACACGAGGCATCCGCCGGTGTTTGGCGGCCAAGGAGCGGCAAGCAGAGGAGAGGGGGAGGCTGGTGGTGCTGCGGCAGCCCCAAAACACGCACACACAAAAGCCAGCCCCTGCTCCGCTCCCGCGTCTGCAGCATCTTCCTGCAGCTGCGACGCGGCCGAGGCCATACCACGGCGCCTTACATAACAGCCTGCGCCCCAAAACGCCTGCACCCCGCTCCCCCATCCCCTCGACCAACCCCACAGGCTCTCCTGGCGACCCCCAGCATTCCCCCCTCCCCCAAAACCGGCTCCAGCATCCCCACACCAAACCGGTGGGCAGGCGGCTGTGGGGGCTCAGCCCCTGGCACCAGCATCCCCCCCCCCCGCCCCGCTTCTCTCCCCATCACCGCTGCTCCTGCTTTGAACCGGGAGATGCCTTCGGAGCGGCGCAGCCCCCGGGATTCCTCCGCGCTCTCCGCCGCCGAGATGCAGAGATGCCGCCGGTCGGGCCGGGCTGGCGGACCCGGGAGACCGGGAAGTGCCATATCCCGGCGATGAGGGCGAGGGGATGCTCCGTTCCCGATGCACCGGGACCGAGCCGCATTCGAGCGGGAGGACCGCGGGGAAACGAGGCGGGGGGCTGCCCGGGAGGGACCCCCGAGGGTACCGGGGAGCGCTCGGGGAGCGGGAACCGGAGCCGGCGGGGGTTGCGGGGCTGCCGGGTGGTACTCACCGGGGTCGAAGTGGGAGCTGAAGGCAAGGCTGGGGCTGAGGAACGCGGCCGACATGGCAGCGGCGGCGGCGAGGCGGCCCATGGCGCGGCGGCGGGAGCCTCACGGCCGCCGGCTGCCGCTGGCCCGGCGCTGGGCACGGCGGCGGCGGCGGCGGCGGCTCCTCCTCCATGGCGGCCGCCGCGGCCCCGCGCCCCGTGCCCCGGGGAGGGGCCGCGCCGCCGCCGCCGCCGAGGAGCGGGGCTCGGGCGGGCGGGGGCGGCAGGTGGCGGAGCCGCAGCCCCGGGACGGTAACGGGGACCCGCTGTTCCCCCCCACCCCCGGGACGGGACGCGCCGCCGCCGCCCCCGCGCGGCCCGGCCGGGGCGGACAAAGCCCAACGGGACCCCCCAGGAGCGGGACTGGGACCCCCATCCCGAGGGGCCGCTGCTCCCCCGGACCCCGGGGAGCTGTTCCGGTGCTGACCCGGCCCGGGCAACACCACCTCCCCGGGAGCAGGGATGGGGAAAGCAGGATGGGGGGGGATCCACACACCCCCAGCCTCCCCTCACCCACCTGCCAGACCCACACCCCCAGCACGGTCCCACACACCCTGTCCTCCAACCCTGCACCCTAGCCGGGCACCCCAAAACCCCTACACCCACAGCCCCAGCCACAGCCAGGCACAGGGGAAGCAAAGCCCCCCCAGCAGCACCTCATGATGCCAGCCAGGCCATCCCACAGCCAAGGGGTCCCCATAGGACTGAGGGGCTGCACCACTGCAGGGCCACACAGCTCAGCATCGTGCTCTCGACGCCCTGGCCCCAGCACATGTGACTGCACCCTCTGAACAAAGGCGGGACCCTCTAAAACCCAACTGGTCCCAATCCCAGGGCAGGGAACAGCCCACAGCCCGCCAGGTGCAGCCGGTCACGGAGCCCACCCAGCTACAGGGAGCAGGCAGGACCCAGTGGGACCTTCCTTTGGGATCCTGGTGGGATGGGGTCATCCCACTGAGCCTCCATCCAGGACCCGTTGCTGTGGGATGCTGTCCTGCCCTGTGCAGGGCTCTTGGGTTTATTATTTAAAGCCGAATTTTACATACGCAATTAATTTTTCACAAGGCTTCAGGCTCGCACCGAGTGCTGCACATGTCACAGCACCACAAATAGATACAGGGCTGGAAAAATTACAGGCTGCTGGGAGAACAAACACACTCCTGGAGCCAGCTTGCTTCTCCCAAGCCTCCACGTTTTGCTGCTCCAGAGCTGCTCGGACCCATGCATCCCCAAGGTCCCTCAGCAAGGGGTGACAGGCATCACTGACCATCCTACCCCCCCATCAATCATTTTGCTTTGGGTGCTCAACCCATGGGCATCCCTTTGCCCCAATTGCCCCACACACACCACTGCCTGGGTCCCTCCGGACCATGCAAAAGGCTGCATCGGCACACACCAGCTCAGCCCACCTTTGGACCCACCCAGGTCCCCCATGTGCCTCCCCCAGCCTCAAAGCAGCTGAGTAGACCCAGCACAATGCCTGGCAGCCAGTGGGGCTGGGGAGGGATTTGGGGCTCTCTCAGAGCCATGGTGGCATCTGCACCCACTGGAGCGGGCAGGCCCCATGGGAGCAGGTGGCTGTGCTCCACTGGCATGGTTTGCACGGCCAGCCCCACTCCTCGTGCCGCTGAGCTGGCACCAGCTGAGTCACAGTAAGCCTGGGATGCAGGCAGCTGCACAGAGTCCTCACCAGCACCCACCAGCTCAGCCCACAGCCCCCACTGGGTACCCAACCCATCCCAGCTGCCCCAAGCACCTTGAGCGGGGCAGGATGAGGATGAGCTTGAAGCCTGCCTGGTGCTGGGCAGTGGGCAGTGGTGGCTTCAGTGAGGGGCTGTCACATCTGTGGGTGGCAGGGCTGCCCCCTGAGGAAGCATTCCCAGTGCCCAGCATCCCTCCCTTCCAAGCACACAGGAGCCCAGTGTCTGGGATGGGATGAGGTGGTGATGGGATGGGGAAGAGGGTAGGGGGAATAGGGATGGGGAAGAGGACAAAGATGGGGGGATCTGTGGCTGGGTTTGGGATAAGGATGGAGATTGGTGCCTGTGCCTGCCCAGCCCTCCCTGGGGAGACCTGGAACCTCCAGCTCAGCCAGGCCCCCCGTGAACACCAGCCCCATGCCTGGGCACCCTCCTTGCCCAGCGGACATCCCCAGTGCCCAGCCCCAGCAGCTTCACTTGACACATCTGGGTGCAGAGCTGAACCATGTCAGCATCCCCCAAACCCACCAGGACCCTGGTGGGCAATGGTCCCACCCCAGGCAGAGCCTGGTGAGAGGTACAACGCAGCAACATCCCAACCACCATCCCCTCTGCAGCCGGGCAGAGCTGCTGCCGCGTCTCAGGCAGGCAAGCGGCACGCTCACCCCAATTAGCAGGGGAGATTACCCTGCTCGGATCCTGCTAACTTACTCCGGCTGATTTGTCTGGGGCCATGGCTAATCCCCTCCTGGGCAGACACCAGATTGAGCTGCGATCTCTTTGCAGCAGCTGCCAAAAGCACCCTGCGCTCCTGACCTCCTTCCCGGCCTCGCCAGCAGCTAACAGGCTCTGCTCATCCTGCCTAATCCCAATAAGGGGAGAGGCCCCTTAATTGGGGGATCTTTGGCAGAGCCTGCGATGGCCACGGCACCACGATAGCCTTGCCATGCCATGGCTCTGCAGGGACAGGGCTGGCAGCCCCGGTCCCCGGGGAGCTCAGGTGTCCGGGGAGGTGGTTGTCCGGTGCTGGCACAGCAGTGGGGTGCAGGCAGCCATCCGGCAAAAATCTGCATCCCTGGTTATGCAACGCTGCTGATTTATTCACGCCTCAACCGGGCACTGGCCTAGAAACAAGCCTCTGCGATGCTGGGGAGG
Organism: Hypotaenidia okinawae; assembly: GCA_027925045.1. Classification (NCBI taxonomy): domain Eukaryota; kingdom Metazoa; phylum Chordata; class Aves; order Gruiformes; family Rallidae; genus Hypotaenidia; species Hypotaenidia okinawae. Next base: position 10,126,219 of record BSDF01000018.1, on the reverse strand, counting down.
GCAGGGCTGGGAGGATGCCAGAGCACGGAGCTCCGGGGCAGGGCTGAGCCCGCAGGTGAGGCTGGGGGAGCCCAGCTGGGCACATGGGGCACCCAGGGGACCGTGCATGGGTGCTCATCCCACAGACAGGGCAGCGGGTGCTGGATCCTGCACAGGGTGGGCAGAGTTGTGCAGGGGCATAACCCCCAAATCCAGGCAGCGGGGTGGGTGGCGGGGTGGGTGCATGATCCCCTCTTCTCCTCCCACACTAGGTTTAACCACGGCAGCATCCAGTGCCCAGGCAGGACCACGCTGGGATGGAGCAGGAGCAGGTGGCCAAAGGCCCTGGGTGTCCCGAGCGGGTGGAAGACCGAAGCGCCAGTCAGGAAACGCTGGTCAGACAAACACCACCGGCAAAGGTGAGAGCAGTGCCCGGCCTCTCCCAGTACAACCAGGCTGTGAGCTTGGAGAGGGGTGAGCAGACACCAGCCTGGCCACAGCTCAGCTGGCCCCAAGGGGAAAGGAGCTGAGCAGGACCCGCCCCCCGCCTCCCTCTCTCCCCAGATCCGCACCCCTGGCGCTGGGGTGGGTTCTTGTGCCCCAAGAGACCCCCACGGCCCGGGCAATGGGGCACTGGGGGGCTGCTGGCAGCGGCGGCTGTTTTGGGACCGTGTGTGTGTGTGTGTCCCTCAGGGAGTTACACTGGGAAGCGGCCGGGCCCCGCTGGAGCTCCCTGGGGTGGCCGAGGGTCCCCTGCCTCAGCCTGCGGCTCCATATCTCGGGATGAAGGGCACAGGATGGAAACACCCGGGTCCCGCGATGAGCAAACATCTGGTGGCCCCCGGGCCAAGCCCCGGCCTCTCTGGGGGGGAAAGGCCGTAGCAGCACAGTCACACGCTCCCTGCCAAGAGGAAACAGATGCCGCCGGCCCAGCCCAGGCATTTCCCGTCCCCGTGCCGGGGCTGGGGGCTGGGGGGTGGGGGGGGCGGGCGGAGGGAGGGGCTGCAGGTAGCAGAGGCTGGGGGATCACATCCTGCCTCGGCCTCTGCCTCCCCGCACCGCGGGGTGAGCCGGCACCCCCACCACAGGCTGTCCCTCCTGAGCTGCAGGAGCCAGGGGGGCTCAGCCCGGTCCTCTGACCCCACAAAAGCAGCTCCTGCCCCCCCAGCTGAGCCCTGACCCACCACATGCCCCCAGTTCACAGGATGAGGTGGCACCAAAGCGCGTCGGCGAGGGATGAAGACCCCAGCCCGGAGAGGCAGAGCCCCCCTCTTCCACAAGGGCCACAGAGGGGTCAGGAAGGGCTGTGGAAATCAGCACAGATTTATTGGTAAAACACAACCACCTCCAGCGCAGCCGCACTGGGACAGACCCCAGCCCCACACACCAGTGCCAGTTCCCCCTCCCCGGGCAGGGGTACAGAGGGTGCCCCAGAGCCCCCCAGCCCTGCACAGCTGGGTGCTCATTTGGTGGCCAGCGGCTGCTTTTGCTGTTGTTCCAGGAGGGCTTGGAGCCGGTCAGCTCTCTGCACCGCCGCCTGCAAGAGAGCACATGGAGAGAGGGAAGGAGGGAGGGCAGGAGGTGGGAGAGCTCACTGCACCCTGGGGAGGGGGGCATGGGCAGGCAGCACCCCTCACTCACTTCGTACTGCTTCCGCAGGCTGCTCACACTCTCCTCCTTCCTCAGCACGGCCGTCTTCACCCTGAGCGGACGGACACACAGAGGCTGAGCATCCTTCCCCACACCCAGCCACGAAACACCAAAGCACCAGGCTGGTCCTGCACCCTGGGGAAGGGGATTCCAGCACAGGGGGAGCGCAGCCCCTCTCCTCCCACCCCCACACGCTGCTGCAAGCGGCAAAGCAGCAGCTCCAGGCTGGAGGTGCCGTTACAGGCTGGAAGCAGCACTGCTCCCTGGGTGAGCGTTACGAGCTTGGCTCGAGTCGTCTATAGGAAGAAGGGGACATTAGCTCTGTGAGACTTAATTAATTAACAGGACCCCATGGAGGGGGGTGAGCTCCTTCCCCAGCCCGCAGTTGCTGCCCCACAGCTCTCAGAGCAGCAGATGTTCCGCGCTCTGACCTTGGCCGCAGGGGAAGGGGGGACCCTCGTTATCTCCCACCCGAGGGGTGACCCTGGCTCAGGGTGAGCTGGAGCCATGCGGTAGGAGCCGGGAAAGCCAGTGAGATCGGTGTGCTTGTATGACAGCCGCTTGTTAGGCAAGCATTATGGTACAGACACCAACAGGAGTGACAGCCCTGCACCACGCACAGCCCCACGTGGAAACAGCTCCGGCGGGAGATGATGCACTTCCCTTCCCGGTTTTCCCTTCCCGATTTCCTCTTCACATGTAAAATTCCTCCCCGCAGGCAGGCACAGAGGGAAGAGGCGCCTTTACACTGGCACTGCCCAGTGCTGAGTCCAGCTCCCAGCGCCAGACCCCCACAGCACAGCCTCCTGGCACAGCCCCCTACACTCGCTGCAGGACGGGGCATCGCCAGATCTGCACAGGAAGGTGCTGCAGACGTGGTTACACCCATCACACACTACCCACAGCTGAACCCTCCAGGAGCTGCCAGGGAGCCCAGCTGGCTCGCACTGCTCCCGTCCCAGACCGTGGTTGGGGCTGTGCACCTCCCAGTATGAGCCCCAATGCTGCTCCAGCTGCCAGTCCCTATGCTCGCATCTGGCAGGCATGCATGGGAGCAGCCCTGGGCATGGGGTGACCCTGGGCAAGGGTGACAACAAGCAGGAGGGAAGTCACCAGGGCCAGAGGATTCATGGCAGCTGAGCAGGCAGCCCCCACTCGGGTCACTCCACTGTCCATAGTGCCAGGATGGGAGGGTGCAGCCGTGCTCGAGGACGCAGCACCCCCTCCACACCCCCACCACACTCACCAGGCCAGCTCCATGCCCAGGGCAGCCCAGCAGCCTCACCTCCTGTGAACTTCCTCCAGCTCCTTGTCCTTCTCTCGCAGGACCCTGTCCAGCTCCAGGCGCTGCCGGGCTCTCATCTCTGCCATCTCTGCCTTAAGCTTCTTGTTCTCCTCCTCAGTCCCCACCAACCTGTTGGCAAACTCCTGCCGGATCACTTCTGCCAGGCCGCTCCGCTCCTGGGCCAGTTGGTCCCTCACCTGCCGCCGCACGGAGAGGTGACATCAGAGCGTTGATGGGTGCAAGGGGAGGGGGGCAGCGCTGCCCCCCACCCACCTTCTGCACGTCCTCCACCTCCTGCTCCTTGTGCCTCAGTAGGCCCTGCAGACGGACGCTCTCCCCTTCCAGCTCTGCCAGCCGCCCCTTCAGCTCGTTGCAGCGTTCCTGCAGCTTCCGCTCCGACCTCTCCAGCTCCTGGAGCTCCACTTCATACTTGTCTCGGATCCTCTTAATCCTAACGGGAGGAGAGGAGGGAAGGAGGGAGGAGGGGGAGAGGAGGGAAGGGGAGAGGAGGAAGGGGAGAGGAGGGAGAGGGAGGGAAGGGGAGAGGAGGAAGGGAAGGGGGAGAGGAGGGGCAGCTGTTGGGATCAGGATGAAGCAGCAAAGGGGGTTTCTGCCCCACAGTACATCCTGCGCTGCTTCCTGGAGCAAGAGGTGAACCTCCTCTCACTACCCAGCCGCTCCTTCACATGCCCCACCAGCACCCAGAGAGATGCGCAGGGCTTGGCCAGGGCCCAGTGCCAGGGAAGCTGGGGGGTTGCAGGGTGCCCCCTCCCTCTGCCCCCACCTGCTCTCTGCTGCCCTCTCACACTCCTCCTTGGCTGAGGACATGTCAGCTTCCAGGCGCTGGATCACCAGCTCGATCTCTTTGTCTCGCTCCTTCCTCACCTCCTCCCGCAGCTCCCGCTCCCGGGAGAGGAGTCAGGCTTCCTTTGGACAGTGAGGGTGAATGATGCCTCAGTTTCCCTCAGAGCCCGAGGACGGCACCTTCAGAGGAGGGCAGCCCTTGCCATTACCTCCTTCTTCATGTAGTTCACCTCCCAGGCCTGCTTCTCCATCTCCAGACGCTCCTTCAGCACCTTCACTTCTGCCTGTGGAGAGATGGGATGACAACGGCTCAGCTCCAGCAGCTACAGCACCCCGGCACCTCCCATGTGGGGGCACAGGGCTCAGCAGTGCCAGGACACACCCCTTCAGCCACACACAGGGACCAGACCCCTCACACCAGGAGGTGATGGGGAAAAACCCAGACCTGATGCCGCCTCTCCTGCTCCTCCTTCTCCTTGGCATACTCCTCCTTCAGCGCCCTGGTGACAGCCGAGCTGCTGGCCTCCAGCTGCCGCCGCAGCTCCTCCACCTCCGCTCGCTGCCTGCCCACACACACCGCAGCTCCCAGTGCCCGCACCAGCCCATCCCTTCCTCCCTGGAGCCCCAACCTGGTGAAACCTCCTGGCCTCTCCAGAGCTGGGGCTGTCTCCATCCCTCTCACCTGGCTGCTTGCTGGCTGAGCCGCTCCTTCTCCTCGGCCACCTCTGCGTAGAGACGACGTCGCTGCTGCTGCAGCGCCTGCTCCTCCTGCTCCAGCTGCTGCTCACACCTGGGGGGCACAGCAGCCTCAGGGACATCCCACATTCCAGCATCACCTGCTTCCCCATCCCATCCCATCCCAGCCCAGTGTCTGGTCTAGCTCTGGAAGATGCCCTGGGTTCACCGGCAACTCCCACCTCAGGCTGGTGAAGAGAATCGGGATGCTCCCCATGGATATCAACTGCTGGGAGGATCAGGAACCCACCAGCCTCAGGGACATCCCACATTCCAGCATCACCTGCTTCCCCATTCCCTACCATCCCAGCCTGGGGGTGGTCTGGCTCTGGAGGATGCCCCAGGTTCACTGGCTTCTCCCACCTCAGGCGGTGGAGAGAACGGGGATGCTCCCTATGGATATCAACTGCTGCGAGGATTTGGGAACCCAGTAGCATGGGGATGCTGGGCACCACCCCATGCCACCACCACGCCTCCCCAAGGTGAGGACGCACCGCTGCCGGGCCAGCTCCCTCTCCCGCTGGCTCTGCTCCTCTTTCTCACGCTCCAGCAGCCCCCGCAGCTCCTCTGCCTGCCGGCCGTAGCGCCGGGCAGCCCGCTCGTCCGACTGCAGCAGCTCGGCCTCGTGCAGCATCTTCAGCTTCCTGATGTCCTGTCGGTGCTTGGTGATGAGCTTCTGGATCTCTGGCTCCAGGCCTGGGGCAGCGGGAAGGAGAGGTACCAACCCAGCCTTGGAGATGCCCAGCCCCCCAGTACCAGTGCCCTTGGTGAGGAGGGAGAGGAGGGAAGGAGAGGGGGGAAGGAGAGAGGGGGAGGAAGGGTGAAGGGGGGAAGGAGAGAGGGGGGAAGGGCGGGGGGGAAGGAGGGGGGGGAAGGAGGGGGGAGAAGGAGGGGGGAAGGAGGGAGGGGGAAGGATGGGGGGGAAGGAGGGGGGGGAAGGAGGGGGAGAAGGAGGAGGGGTGGAAAGGAGCGGGGGGAAAGGAGCGGGGGTGGGAAAGAAGGAGGGGGGAGAAGAAGGAGGGGGGAAGAAGGAGGGGGGAGAAGAAGGAGGGGGGGAAGAAGGAGGGGGGGAAGAAGGAGGGGGGGAAGAAGGAGGGGGGAAGAAGGAGGGGGGGAAGAAGGAGGGGGGGAAGAAGGAGGGGGGGAAGAAGGAGGGGGGGGAAGAAGGAGGGGGGGAAGAAGGAGGGGGGAAGAAGGAGGGGGGGGAAGAAGGAGGGGGGGGAAGAAGGAGGGGGGGGAAGAAGGAGGGGGGGAAGAAGGAGGGGGGGGAAGAAGGAGGGGGGGAAGAAGGAGGGGGGGAAGAAGGAGGGGGGGAAGAAGGAGGGGGGGAAGAAGGAGGGGGGGGGAAGAAGGAGGGGGGGAAGAAGGAGGGGGGGGAAGAAGGAGGGGGGGGGAAGAAGGAGGGGGGGAAGAAGGAGGGGGGGAAGAAGGAGGGGGGGAAGAAGGAGGGGGGGAAGAAGGAGGGGGGGAAGAAGGAGGGGGGGGAGGGGGAGGGGGGAGGGGGAGGGGGGAAGGAGGAAGAAGAGGAAGGAGAGGGGGAAGGAGAAGAAGTAGGGAAGGACCTGAGTGCACATGGGTTCTGGCTCTCCAGCACCTGCCTCTGCCAAGCACAGGGAGCAGAGACCACCTTGCTGTGCTGAGCAGCTCTTCCCTGTGCTGAGCAGCTCCTGCAGACACAGCCCCCTCCTTGGCCGTGACCAGCCCCCCATGCCTGTACCTTTCACAGTGATCTCTTTGATCTTTTTGGTTTTCTCATCCATCCACTTCTCCCGCCTGATTTTCTCGGACGCGCTCATCAGCTCCTTCAGCTTCTTAATCTCCTGTTTGGGAACAACCAGGAAAATTTCACAGACCAACCAGGGGAGAGACCCTCCCACCACACCCCCAGCTAGCCCGGGAGCCTGGCTGTGGAGGAGGAAGGTGCAGGCAAGAGCCGGCAGCCTGAGCCCTGGCTGTGTGCGGTTCTCCGAATCCAGAGAAGCGGCTGCTCCCTTCCCGGTGCCCGCTCCTCTCTCTGGAGAGCTGGCTGAGCCGGGAAGAGGGAACCATGGCTGCTGCAAGGCAGTCTGTCCATCAGCATGCGGTGTTTCCTTCTCCAGCCTCCCCTCTCCCCGGCACAGGTGTCCATCCAGCAGGACGGAAGGACCGACAGACAAGCACAGCACCCAAGGCCGCCACACGCCGAGCTCCTGCAGCACCCCAAACCTCTCCAAAGGACTCAGAGGCTGCACAGTGGGCGCAGCTTTTGCCCTCACTGCCTTTACTTCCCCAACTCTGCTCCAGCAAAAAGGAGTGGGGAATAGCAGAGGGCTGTGGGATGGGATTTTAGGGGGAAATCAAGGCAGGAAAAGGGGGAAGAGGATAAAAGGAACAGCCTGAAGGCATGAGGCCTGGGGAGGTGGGTGAAGGGGATCTATTAAGGAGCTGGGAGTCCGTGGCCCTGTGGAACCAGAGCTGGCAAGGCACAAAAAGCCAAGGGAAAAAGAGGAAAAGCAAAGAGCACATTTACCTCACAAAAGGGGCCCAAAGTGCGCCAGACCTGGGGAGAAAGAAAGGAGGGGAGGGAGAGAGAAGGGGGATGGCGGGGGAGAGGGGCAAAACCAAAGGGCCAGCCATGGGCACGGGTCCCACTGGAGCAGCAGCAGGCTCAGCCACAGGCAGTTATGCTGATACACCAAGTGTCTGGCGGCGATGCCGGTGATCACAGTGCCGGGATAATGGCAGAGCCAGGCCTGCCAGGGAGTGGGAGTGTGGTGGGAAGGCTGTGATGGGGACATGGGGATGCCCGCTGGGACGAGGGAGCGGCAGCCAGAAGGGCAGAGCTGGAGCTCAATAGGGGCTGGGGTGGCGGAGGGGCCACAGAACAGACACTGAAGGCTCCTGGGTCATTCCTGGTGCTGCAAGCAGGGAGCCAGGGATGAGGGGGGCATTTCCTCTGCCCTGTACGGGCCATGGAGGCAAGACCAGCCAGATCCCTCCATGGGAAGGGTGCTCCTGGCAGTACTGCGCTGACTCCACCATAAAATCATGGAATCATAGAATGCTCTGGGTTGGAAGGGACCCCAAGGATCAGAGATCTGTCCTTTCGGCCCAGCTCAAAGCCCAGATGGAGCAGCAAGGCCAAGCGAGGTGAGATGTCTGTCGGCACAGGCTCAGCCTGCCACAAGTGCCCGCTCCCACCCAGCCCCGAGCTGGGCTGCATGGCCAAGGGTGAGCCAGGGCCAGAGCAGCAGGGCCAGGATGAGTTGTTGGCTTCTGCAGGAGCCATCAGCCAGCTCCCCCAACAAAACCCCTCTGTGGGTTTGGGTGCTGCTCAGGGAACCAGCCCAGAGTGACCCAGGGAGGTCGGCTGTCATTGCCTACACACTTCCTTTATAATTCCCATCCCCGGTGGGCTCCAGGCCCATCCCTGTTCCCAGCTTGGAAGGATACAGCCACAGGCACAAATTCACCTCTGGTGCCAGGTTTGTGCCAGTGCTGGCTTCTGCCTCCAGCCAAGTGAGATTCCCTGGTCACTGCCCAGCCCGGGGAGAGCTCAGACCACAGCAGGGTTGAGTGGGAAGGGTCTTCCCAGGTAGAGCCCCTGGGTGCTGGCACCAGCTTGCGGCCTGTCCTACACACCCAGCTCTGGGCAGTGGAGGATGGCGGCTCTCAGGGAGCCAAGGCAAAGCTCCATGGGTGACACAGAGCATCTGTGCAGGGAGAAGGGCTCCCCACAACAACTGGACCCCTCGGAGAGGACACAGTCCCTACAGCTCTGGGCAGGGGGCCCATTCGAGTAAAACCAGCCATCTCTGGCCATGGGACCAGCTCCCTGTGCCCCCTTCCATCCCCATCCCCTCACCAGCTCGTGCTGCTCCTGCATCTGGGTGATCTTCTTGCTGTACTTCTGGTCCACTTGCTTCAGCTCAGCCACCACAGCCTCACACTTCTCGTTCAGCACCTTCTTGTCCTCAATGAGCTGGGCAGGGTGAGGAAGAAGAGGCGTTGGGCAGGGTACAGCAACCCACAGCTGCAGTCAGACCCAGGATGGGAGATTACCTGGTCAATGAAGGCCAGGTGCCTCTGGATAGCCGCCTCATACTGTTCCCTCTGGAGCTTCAGCTGGTGGCTGAGCTCCTCCTCAGTCTGCCTGACGTGCCGGACAGTCAGTTCCCTCTGCTGAGCCTTCAGGATGCCAGGGAAAGAGGGGAAAAAAGAGCCATGAGACATTTAGGAGGAAGATGTTACACCAGCCCAGTGTGTGCACAGGGATAACGACTGAATCAGAATGGAACAAGGAGGGACAGAGCTACAGCAAACTCCCTGATGCCCAAACATCTGGCAAGAGCACCCAAAGCCCCGTGGGATGGAGGAGAAGAGTCAAGCCCAGAAGCCCCAGGGACTCCCACACTATCCAGGCGCCTGGGGCTTGGCAGGAGGGGGCAGCAAGGAGGAATGGGCCCTGCAGACCCTTCCCATGCTAGGAGTGACCGCAGCATGCCCAGCAGCCTCCAGCATGCTGGCTGCTCCGCACGAGCTGCTGGCAGTACCGCTGCTTGCTGAGCCTCAGTTTCCAGGCTCTGAAAGCCGCTGCCCCCAAGAAACGTCTGCTGAAGGCTCTCGGCCTTCAGTCCTCCCCCTCCCCAAAAGCCGGAGCAGGGGGCTGACGCACCAGGGCGGTCTGCAGCAGGCTGATGGCTCGCTTCTTCTCCTCCACCTCCAGCTTCAGCCTCACCATGGAGCTGGTGACCTCGGTCGCAACAGCCGATGCCTGCTCCAAGTGAGCCAACTCCTCTTCCAAGAGGAGACTCTGCAATGAGTGTGGGGGGAAATAGAATTAAAAGGTGGTGGTGGTCTCCTGGAAGCAGGATGAGGAGATGAGGGACCCTTCCCACCTCCCGCTGCGTGGCTGAGGCGGATGACCTGGGCCTCTCCTGTTCAGACTTCTCCATCTCATCCAGGAAACTGATGATGCTTTGGAGCTTGGCCTCCGAGAGCAGTGCCCCATCCTCGGGGACTCCTGGAGAGTGGTTCAGCTTCCCAAACTTCTCCAAGTTATCAGCAGTCAGGGAATTGGAGCTGGGTTCCTGCTGGACAGAGAGCGGTGATGGAAAGCTGGACCCAGGGAAAGGCTCGGGACAAGACGTCGCAGCTCTTCTCCATCACTAGAGCCCGGTCCTCCCTCTGCATCCCAGCAACCAGCCATATTCCCTGTGCTTGCCCTGCTCCCACTACAGCCCCCACAGGCTTTCACTCCTCCTTGCCTCTGACCCTGCCTTCAAAGCCCTCCCAGCAGCAATCCAGCCGCGTTCCTGGCTCTCCATCACCCCAGCAGCGCTGGGAGAAGGCATGCAGGGGAAACCCGCTCTCCTCAGTCACTGCCCTCCGCCTACCCCATCAACCCAGGCATATCTGTCCTTCTTGAAGAGCTTTGGCGGCGGCAGCAGCTCTGGCTCTTCCTCCAGGAGCCTGAGTGTGTCCAGCAGCTCGCTGAGTGTGGCCTTGGACGGAGCTCGGCTGACAGCGGTCACCACCGTCTCCAGGTCCTCGCCACCCATCTCTCTGGAGCTCACATCCTACACAGGAGAGGAAGGAAGATGTTTCCATGCAGGAAAAACAGTTTGCCGGATCTCCCCTAGAAGCCCATGGCAGCTCTGAAGCCACCTCGGAGCCAGGAGCACCACAAAGCCAAGCCAGACCCACCTGCAGCACGTCCTCCATCCCAGCATCCCGTGGGGATGTGGAGCCGAGGCCTGCAAGGCCGCTTCCTTCCTGCTCTGCGGTGACCGGGTGGAAATCGGCCTCTGCAGGGACCAGGCCGCTCTCAGGGCCCCGCAGCGAGTGGTGGCTCCCCAGAGCGAGCACAGGCCCCAGTTCCCCCCTTCACCCTTCTTCCCCCTCAGGTCTGAAAGCCTCAGAGACCCGTGGAAGGGACTCACCGGCGTTGTTGGCTTTGGCAACACTGTTGGCTGGGCTGGCGTTCCTCGCGGAAGCGGGTTTGCCAGGCTTCTTCTTTGCTCCCTTTCTGCTCCCCTTTGCCAGCCCAAGCTCCTCTGCCGATGAGCGCTCGGCACCTGGAGCCTCTGGGGCCCTTTTCTGGTGCAGCTCCTGGAAGGATAAGGGAAGCCATCATGCTCAGCACCCGGCATGTTCCCACACCACTCCACAGGATAGCAAGGGGCCTGGGAAGCAGAAGAAGCCCCCACACCTGGGGGTTCCCTCAGGAATGAGAAAGCACAGCGGCAGCAGCTCCCCTCCAGAGGCCTCACGAGGCTCTCTGCTGACACTCCCGAAACACACCTGCTGCCCCAAAATGATTCCAGAGAGAATCCAAAGAGAAACTGGGGTTTTCAAACACCCATCGGCTCTGCTGAAGCCAACACACAGCTACCTGTAGCCAGGGCCAGCCATGCCCAGGGGCTGGGATGGGGTGGAGATGGTAAGGTGCTTCAGCCCACCCCGCAGCAAGCCCATTCCTGAGCGGGAACCCCTTCCCTGGATCCCCTTTCCCAGGGCACTCTTATCCTCAGCCACTCCGAGGAGTTGTGGCCGCAGCGTTCCCATCTCCACACTGTCACCCTTTCCCTGAGAGTCAGACCGAAACCAGTACCATCTTTGGAAGTTCTGACCGAGCTTGGCAGGAGCACAGAGGGAAACTGCCCTGTGGCACCTCTGGCTCCACAGGGATTGCTCCTTTCCCAGGCCTGGCTCCAACTTGGCCAAAACCCTGGTGATGTTGAGGAGAAGGCCCCTCGCCTCCACACATGCCACCCATGCTGCTGCCAGCACCAGCCTGGCCTTGCTCAGGCGTCAACACCCTCATCCCTACCTGGATGGCAGCTCGGCGGGCCAGGCGTGCCTTCTCCTCTCTGATCTTCCTGCGCTCCTCATCCCTCTTCTCATGCAAATCCAGGACGTTCCCTTCCTCCCCCTGCTGCTGCCTTTCCTTCCAGAGAGGAGGGTCAAAGGCATCACAGAGAGCTCCCCAGCACCCACCACACACAGCGGCCGAGTGGGAAAGGCCATGCTGCCCTGGAGGTCACCCTATATCCAGGTTTTCCACCCCCAAACCCTCCTTTCTACCCCAAAACCCTCCTTTCCACCTTCAAACCCTCCCATCTGTCCCTTAGAAAGGCTCCACTTCAGAGCAGCTTATCCTCAATGTATTTATTAGTCACCTTAGGCTGAAAACACCGAGGAGACAAGGCCTAAAACCAGACTCCCACACCCAGGAGCCACAGCACTTTTCGTTATTGCGATAAATAATTAAACAGGAGGAAGCACAAATAGCAGCAGATGACGCTCTAATGAGCTGAGGGATTCACTACGAGCCACGACAGGGCATCCCTCCTCTGTCTGTGTGTCCAAGGCAGCAAGAACCAAGCAGGATTTGTGCTGCTGCCAGCTTGCAGCCAGAGGATGGAGCCACGCCGTGCCAAGGCGGGCGCTCCCAGCCTCAATCCCCACTCTCCAAATAAAACCCTGGCTATCCCCCTCCCTGGCTGGCACATCTCTGCAGGGGTAGGACCCTCCTCAGCTCTCCAGGCTGGCTGAATGCAATGCCACAGGCCCCTTTGTCTCCAATAGCTTGGATCTGGTGACTAAAGGGACTCCAAATTCCCCAGGAGTTTGCAGCAGATAGGACTCACCTCCCTTTTGGAAGCCAGCAGGCGCCCCAGAGCCGCTGCCGCTGCCCTGTGCCGCTGCGCGTGGCGTCGGTACCAGCGCTGGATGGTGATGGCAGCCAGGTTTACCTGCTGGATGAACCTGCGGGGAGAAGGGAGGGTCAGCACAGTGCTGGCTCCTCCTGGGGCACAGGCTGCTCCCTCATGGTGCTGGGACTCCTCACAGCCCAACTCGGCGAGGCCTGGGCTGGCTTTCGGAGTGGGAGGAACCAGTGCCTCGGGTGAAGAAGGTAAACACGAGCGTGGAGAGGGGCCTTGCCTGAATTTGGAGGCCCAGGGGAGAGAAACAAACCAGCCCCAGCTCCTCTGGAGCTCAGCCCTCCTCCTGGCATTGTCCTCCTGCCTCTTCCCATGGGGTGCCAGCTCCATCTCACCTCTCTGCCTCCTCCTCGGTAACCTCCTTCCTACGGGACAGGCCGCTGTTGTTCTTGCGGGTCACGATGTTGTTGCTGGAGAAATTCTTCTGGGACTTGACCAAGCTGCTGCTTTCACCCTCCTCATTTGAGGTTGCTTTGACGACATTGCTACGGTGGAAAACAAAGCAGTTTGGTGCCATCCTGCCCTGTCCCATGCCACACAAGCGCACCGAGACATGGCCGGCACAGCTGCTGAGCCTGGACCTCCCCACACGGATCACACGTATCATCTCCACACATGGATCACCTCCCCACATGGATCACCTCCCCACACGTACTTGAGGGAGCTGGGCGCCTGGTTGGAGCTCTTGGGTGCTGGGCCCTTGTTGGCGGTGGAGTAGTTGTTGTGCACCATGGTGGTGACGCAGTTGCCCATCGCGCCCTTGTTGCTCCTGTCGTGGAGGGAAGACACAGCGGTTGGATGCCCAAGGACGGCACATGCTGTGCCGCTGCCCCATGGCAGCCCCCAACCCAACTGTGACCATCCCGAGCATCCCCTGTGGCAGCTCCCGGCCTGACTATGACCATCCCAAGTGTCCCCCATGGCAAGGAGCAAGCAATGCTCGCCAGCTCCATGGAGCTCCCTCCTGGGTGGCCATTCCCTGACACGCAGACAGATGAACACAGCCCGAGCAGACCCACAGCCTGGCCCCAAAGGGTTCAGCTCTGACCCGTCCCCTTCCCTATACAGCACAAGCAGTGGCTCCCACGCACCCATCGAGCTCCCGGGCAGCTTCCAGCCCGGCTCTCAGCACCAGACATGAGTCACAGCAGAGCCCTGGCACCCAGAACTCTGCATGGTTCCTCCCAACACCAGACTGGCTCCGGTTTGGCACCACCCCTCCTACCTGTTGTTGGCGGTGAAGTTGGCTGCCAGGAGCACGGAGGCTTCTTTCCTCCTCATCCCTGCTGGCAGCTCCACGCCACGGGAGCCGGAGGGGGCCAGGAACGCTCGTGGCTGGTCGTCCTGTCATGGAGTCAACAAAGCCATGTCTTCAATCACCACTCTCCTCCTCCATGAGCCACTTCTCTCTGTACCCCCTCCCCAAATCCTCAGCCAGAAGCCAGGCACACACCAGTGATGGGCCAAAATGACCAGATAACCACAGTGGCCACCTGGACCGTGCCAGGCACGGGCAGAGCATCCTGGTGAGCTGCACCCCCTCCTACCCTCCCACTCCTCCAGCAGAGGCAGGCAGAGCTGTCAGCCCACCCCACAGTGACAACATCCTCACCAAAACATTCCAGGTGGTTTTCTTTTCTGGAGGAGTTTTGCTCAGACTTGCTGGTTTCTTCCTTCCCCCAGCACTGCTCTCAAAGAGGGCCAGAAATTCTCCTGTCGGCTCCAAGCTTCAGCCCAAACCCAGGACCAGAGAAGAGGAAGAGAGAAGAGGTGTCCTGGGGTTAATACCATGCATGGACAAGCAGTGACGCGTCTGTGACAGGACGGTAGAGGGACAGGCACGGGGAAAAACAGGGAACCCCGACTCAGACATGGCCCTGTGGAGTCAGTGGAGACAGGAGGAGAACATCCTTCTCCGAATACAGCCTGACTACAGAGTGAAGGGTCCTGGAGGAGCTGCTGACCCAGCCCTTGGATTTCACCTGAGGATCTTTGGGGGCAGAGGCTTCCCAGCCCCACAACACACTCCACTTCCCAGGATCCTACTCAAGTGCCCTCCCCTCTGAAAGAACCCAAAGGAAAAGCCAGGCCTTGGTGTCCCGAGGCCGGCCCATAGCCCCATAACAGAGCTTTGTGTATGGCCCTGAAAGGCTCTGGTTCCTGCAAAAGGATGGGTGGGCTTCCCGCAGCCCCATCCATGGGATGGACGGATGGACAGATGGAAGCAGCTGGCCAGAGCTGTACCTGCACGCGCTGTTCACCCGCTGGTTGACCTGGGTGGTGCTGTTGGATCTCCGGAGGTTGTTCATTGCCCGGGATCCAGCATCTTCCTGCAGAGGAGGAGGAGAGAGCTGAACTCGGCAGCCTGGGCAGGCTGGTGTGACCCTTCCCCACAGCCCCCAGCTCCTCGTGGCCTCCCTGGCTCCCATCCTGCTGGAGCTCAGCTACATAAGCCCCTCTGCACACATCAAGGGGCCAAGATCTCACTGAGGACACCCAAATTTGGGGAGGGAGCATGGCACCGCAGCACCCAGGGCTCTGGGAAGGGGAACCAGGACCCTCCAGTGCTGGACAGCCAAGACTGCAGCCCCGCATCCCGAGCAGGGGGATGGATGTAGCTCCTCTCCCACCCAGAACTCACCAGAGCGTTCCTCTTGGGTTTGCCATCGGCGGTGACCGAGATGGAGCGCACCACGTGCTTGGCAGGAGAGGCACTGCTCGGGCGCCGCAACACCGGCGCGGGGAGCCCGGTCAGGATGAGATCCAGGCTGCTGGAACCAGCGCCCTGGAAGGAGGAGCTGCTGCGGGTGCTCTTCATGCCGGAGCTGGGTGAAGGGGCCTTGGGAGCACAGTGCTGGTGGTGAAGGGAAGGCACAGAGAGCACAGCCAGCTTCGTGTGATGCGGGAACGCTGCACGCTGCTCCTGCGAACGCCAGCACACAGACATGCAACTTTTTGGGTGGGATGAGACACCTTCCCCCGTGTCCCTACGTGCGGAACAGCCCCACACAAGAGGCCTGGAGCAGCTCCGGGCAGCTCCCAGCAGCTCGGCAACCGGAGGAAGCGGCTCACAGGGTAGCCCTCCCCCGCCTCCGCCGAGGAGCAGCGCAGGACCGGCTGAGCCCATCCGCGGGGAGAACGGAGTGAGCTCCCTGCATCCCCCTCAACCTGCCCCCCAGCATCCCACTCCACATCCTACCCCACAACCCTTCCTGCATCCCCCTCAGCATCCCTCCAGCATTGCCCCCCTCCACATCCCCCTCAGCATCCCACCCCACACCCCCTCCTGCATCCCCCCCGCATCCCCTCCTGCATCCCTTCCCGTACCCCCCCGCCCGGTGCCCCGAGCCGGGTCCCGCCGCAGCCCCGGGTCCGGTTTCACGGGCCTCGGCCCCAGAACGCAGCGGGCACCGAGGGAAACGGACGGGAGCCCCACAGACCGTCCCGATCCCCCAGCCCGGGCCCGAGCAGCCCACCCCCAGCTCCCGGGGCAGCCCGGAGACCCGGCGGGGGCACGGACCCGGTGAGGGGCTCGGCGCCGCGGGCCCGGGGGCGGCTGGGGGGAACCCGCACCCCCGGAGGGGAGCAGAGCCGGGGGCGAGGCTGGCCGATCCCCGCCTGGGCCTTACCCGAGCTCCCGCCCCCGCGGGGTCGAGGTCCCGGTCCGGTCCCGTCCCTCCGCCTCCCAGTCCCGGCCCCGCGCCCGCTCGCGCGCAGCCTACCGCCGCCGCGCGCCACGCCCCGCCTCGGTCGTTGGGCGGGAAGGGGGAGGAGCCAGCCAATGGGAAAGGAGGGGCGGGGCGGAGATGTGAGCGGGGATTGGGCGAGAGCTTGAAGGGGTGGGAAGGGAGAAGGGCGTGGCCTGGGGAGGAGAGGGGGTGGGGAGATGGGCGGGGCTCGGCCATGGAGAGCTGTGGGATGCTGGGGTGGGGGGGACACTGGGGAGCTGTGGGGGGCTGTGGAGCTGGCTCCAGACGGCGCAGGAAGAAGTCGCAAGTCCCAGATCCGAGCGTGGGGTTTATTGGTGGGTCCCGGCCCCACCAGCCGGCGCCTTCCCCCACCCCAGCCCCACAACCACCAGAGGCAGAGGGGGCCCCCTGGAGCCCCCATGGTCGAGGGGGTCCCCACGCCGCCCCCAGCCCAGCCCAGCCGAGCGAGGGGGAATGGGGCAGTTTGGCAACTGGCACAGGGGACGGTGCAGCCATACCCACGCCCGGGCCCCCAGCAGCCCCCCGCAGCACCCTTCCCTCCCTGCTGAGGGGCAGAGCTGCTCCTGGGGTGCTGGGGGGAAGCCAGAGGAGCAGAGCTCCTGGCCCCTGCCCGGGAGCAACTGGCTGCCGGTGGAGGAGCCCCCGGGGGGGCCATGGCACAACAGGAGGGAGGGCAAGGCCCCCATAGCCCCCTGGGAGCAGCTACACGTTGAGAAAGGTGAAGGCAGAGGGTTGCCCACTGCCCTCCATGTCTGTCTGTCTGTCCTGGTGCCGGGATGGCGGCTCTGCTGGTGAGGACTCGGGGCACAGCACCACACCGGGACGGGCCACCAGCTCCATGCCGGCAAAGAGGGACAGGCTGAGGGATGGCGCAGGGACACCAGCCACGTCCCCTGCCAGCCCGCTCGCTGCCTCCCGCTCGCAGGGACAGGCTGGCACTGCGGCACCGGGCTGCCCATGGGGCTCCACTTCCAACCCTGGCTTCTCACTGTGGGCCGCCATGGCCCCTGGGAGCGGGGCTGCACTCAGAGGGGTGAGGATGCTCTCGCCTGCCAGTGGGGGGATGTCCGTCAGCAGGTCCCTGGTGCAGGGGGCTGAGCCCGTGGTGACGTCCGAGGGGTCTGAGTCCGGGTGTGTGGGCTGCGGGGGGAGCTGGGCTCTGCAGAGAGCCTCCAACTGCCGCAGGATCTGGGGAGGAGGCAGAGCAGGATGAGGAGACTGAGCAGCCTCAGGAAGGGGCCCAGCCCTGGTTCCCTGTCCCAGGCAGAGACACAGTCCTGGGGATCAGCCCCATGTGTCCCCCCAAGGCTCAGCCTTGCCTCCCGGAAGAGGCAGATGGATGCCACAGGACATGCTGGGAACCAGTGCCAGCCCCCAGGAGGGGATACAGGGACGTGCCAGGAGTCACCTTGGTTGCTCGGTTGGCGACGGGACCGGGGCTGCCCTGGCCGAGCTGCTGCAGGCGCTGCTGTGTCCCAGCAAAGATCTGATCTGGAGAGAGCAGGTCGGAGCAGGCCAGGGAGGAGATGGCACACATGGATCTCTGCGGGGAGGAGGGGATGGCTGAGCAGGATGGGCACCCGAATGACACCCTAGGGGGAGCAGCACCGTGGGGCCATGTGCTGGCAAGCATGGCGTGGCTGCCCGGCGCTCACCATGCGGATGCTGTCGCTGGGGTCCTCCAGCGCCCGGCTGAGCAGCTCCAGCACCACCTCGCAGTTCAGCAGCCCGCACCTGGGTGAGGAGAGGGGGTAACAGCCACAGGCAGCACCCCATGAGCGGGCAGCCCCGCTGCCCGGCAGCATCTCAGCCCTGGAGCTCCGGGCCAAGGTAGCCAAGGGGGTGAGAAGGGTTTGGGCCAGCCCCCTTGAAGCCCCCATGGCACTGCCCACCCAATCCCACAACACCCACAGCCCCCAGGAGCATCCACCCATGGTACTTACTCCTTGAGGAAGTGTTGTGCTTCCTCCCTGGTGAGGAAGACCCTGGCACCACGGGTCAGCACCGACACCAGCCTGACCTCCCGCACACAGTCACCGAGGCTGTCAGCATCCACCCTGCCCGGGGAGATGCCTCAATGGGGCCAGGACCAGCCCCGCTCCCTCCTGGGGTCCCCAGCGCAGACCCTGCCACCCTCCCAGGCCAGAGCCCCCACCCATGGGCTCCTCAGGCCGGGAGGCCAAACCTGGCAGGAGGAATCCGGCCCGGCAGCGCCAGAAGACTCCAAGTAACAGCATGGAAAAGGAGGGCACGGTTTCCAGAGACAAGGGTGAAGGTCCCAGGGGAAGGGGAGCCCCCCAACACCCCCTTCTCACCTCTCAGTCGCGTGGGTCAGCTCCCGGCTGGCCCCGGAGTGACTGTCGCTGCCAGATTTGCTGCAGGAGTCAGAGGTGCGGCTCCTGCCGTTGCCCTGTGAGGAGTCCTGGGAGCTGTGCCCGCTGTCCGCCTCCTCCCAGCCGCCCCCAGCCAGCCCTGGCTGGTGGCTCACTGCAGGGACGGCAGCAGTGAGGTGTTGACCCCAAAACCAGCCCCAGACCCCAACCCAGCCCCCCCAAAGCCAGCAGCCGCCCTAGGAGGGACCTACCTCGGGTGCTGTGTGCTGTGGTGACCACTGGTGGCTTCGCAGCCCCAGGTGGGCTCCGGGTGGGTGAGGGGGCTCTCACGGGCTGGTAGGCGTCCTCGTGCAGCTCCCTACGGCACGGGCGCGGCCCCTCCCCACTGGGCAGCACGGCCTGGGCCACGGCCTCGGCCGCTCGCTGGATGGTGCTGAGCAGCGCTTCCCCCGTCGAAGCTGGGCAGAGGTTGGGGTGTCAGGAGGTTTCTGGAGAGCCCCCAGGCACCCACCACCCATCACAGGGACCCCCCAGCAGAGAGGAGTGGCCACAAGGCTCTGTGGGACCTCCAGCTGGACAACAGGGGCAAGGAATAACCCAGGAGCTACCAGAACAGGCCCCAGGGGCACAAACCGGCCTCCTGCCTCGTGCTGGGGAGGGGGGTCCCAGCAGAGCCCCTCACAGCCATGATGCCAGCTCCAGCACCCACCAAATGGGAAAGAAGAAAGGGAAGAGCAGCACAGAGGAGAGGGCCCACGACAAGCCACTCAGACACACCCAAGAGACACAGCAACCTCAGGCATCTCGCAATGCTGGGAGCCCAGTCTTAACCCCAGGCAGGACCCCAGGGGCTGCAGCATTGTGGGGCAGCCCCAGGCGAGGGCACAGCCCAGGACTCACCAGAGCTGCTCTTCTCACTGCTGAAGCCAAATCCCTGCAAGGAGCCGCAGGGGCTGGGGCTGGAGCCCATGCCTAGGGGGTACAAGCTGGTTCAGAGGGAGCACAAGCATTCAGGGTTGCCCTCTGCTGCTGTTCCTCCCCCTTGGAGGCACTGGGAAGAGCCTGGGGCAGCTGGGAGGAGCTGAGAGTGGAGTCCCCCCTCTGACACCGAACCCCATGGCCGCACTTACCGGCAGGAGGCAGGGGCCGGGCGGGCAGCGCAGCAGGCTGCGGGAGCGGCGCATCCGAAAAGAGAACGCTGGCCAAGTCCTGCCAGGAGAGAAGGGGGTGTGGGCAGAGAGATGGGGAGCATCGGGCAGCCCGGGGGGTCCCAAGGTGGAGCTGGGGGGTAGAGCTGCCCTGCTGCCACAGGCAGAGCCCGAGCAGCTCCAGGTACAGGGAGGGGAACGGGGTCAGCACTCACCTGCGCAGCTGTCCGGACCTTCTGGTTCAAGCTGTTGCCATGGAGGGGGTCCGGGGGCCCAGTGAACACTGCAAGGGACAAGGTCAGCAGGGCTGGGGGTTGGCTCAGCTCCCAGGCTTGAGGCAGGACCCCAGCCCTGGCCACTGCTTGGCCTCTGGAGTGGCTGAACCTCTCTGAGCTCTGCCCCACAGCCAGGACAGGGCGGCTTCCCCACTGTCCTACCCCAGCTACACCAACCCTGCCCCCATTACCTGCAGCCTCCCGAATGAAGCAGGCGTTCCTCTTCAGCTGCAGAACGAACTGGGGGGATCCCTGGGCACACGCGTGCAGCAGGATCTTCAGCACCTGTAGACAGGGAGCCCGGGGAGAGGGGAGCAGGGGGAAGGTGAGGAGGCCGAGTCATGGCTGCCCCACCCACCCCCAGCCCGTCACCCTGGCCTCGGGGCTCCTCCGCCCTGACCCACCTTCAGCTTGACGTGGCCGGAGCTGCTCTGCAGCCGGCGCAGCAGGTACTCCAGCAGGCACTGGCTGCTGCCGGGCGACTCACGGGAGATCTCTGGGTGGAGGTTAGGGATCCTGCACCCGGGACAGATCTCCCCCCGGCCCCCCAGCGCCTCCCCCGACCCTTCCCTCCCAAGGACCCCCGAAGGATACCGGCGATCTCCTCCAGCAGGTACCCGGGACAGGGGGAGGCATCGTCGGCCGTGCCCCGCAGCAGCGCCGGCAGCTGGAGGAAGGGGAGATGGGGCGGCCTGAGAGGAGCCGGGCCCGAGCCCGTGATCCCCTCCCGGCGCCGGTGTGGCCGGACCGCGGCACTGACGTCACGGCCCCCGGCACAAGTGACATCACGGCTGTGACATCAGAGCGGAGGAGCGAGACCGGGGGCCCCGGGGTCTGGCAGGGCAGGGGGGAAGGTGGGGGAAGGTGAGGGGATCGCGGCAGGAGTAGCGGCCCCGCAGCCCGACACCCTCCCCTCGACCCCGCCCGTACCCGGCCCAGGAAACTCAGCCGGTCTTTCAGCGGCGCCGCCATGACAGTCCCGGCGCCGGCCCTGCCCGGCCCGAAAGCGGCCTCATGCCTCCGTCCCCCGGAAGGCGCCGTTGACCAATGAGAGAGATAGGTGCCGCCACTCAGCCAGTCATCGGCGAGAGAGGGCGGGGATCCTGGCGGAAGTGGCTCGAAGGATTGACGCCGGCGGCGAAAGGGCGGGAGACGGGAAGTAAACAACCGGCACCTCCACCAATCAGAGATGCCCGCGGCGGGCGACCAATCAGAAAAGGCTCGAGGGGGTGGATGCTGTGCGTGACCAATCCACGCCTTCATCAGGCCCACCCGAGGGGGTCGAAAGGCGGGCCTTCAGCCACCACCCAATCAAAGAGCCCATCTTGCTTTGATAGGCGCGCCGTTTCCCCCTATCGACGAGCCCGGAAGGCGGGTGTTCACCCACACCCAATAGGAGGGCGCGCCGCTTTGATGAGCGGCGCGGGCGACCAATCGCGATCATTCCACTATGGCGGCGCCCAGGCCGTGAGGAGGAGGAGGCGGCAGTGATGTCGGGCCGGGGTGTGTGGCTGCGGGCGCGGGCGCGGCTTCGGCGGTTCCCCGCGCTGCTGGCGGGCTGCGGGGAGCAGGTGGGGCCGCGGGCGGCAGCGGGGCGGGGGGAGCGCAGGGGGTGAGCCCGGCGCCCCGCTCCCGCTTCCTCCCTCCCGCAGGCGGCTGCCTACGGCCGGTGCGTGGCGGCGGCGGCGGGCGGGACGGCGGAGCTGCGGCGGGACGCGTGTCTGGAGGAGTTCCGGGCGCTGCAGGACTGCTTCGCCCGGGCGGTACGGGCCGGGGAAGGGAGGCGGCTCCGGGGGTCCCCGGCTCGGCCCGGCCTGACCCGACCCACGGCTCTTCGCAGGCCAAAGCGACGCCGAAGTGACCGGCCGGGCTCGGAGAGCCGGAACCAGTGGGGATCGGACAGCGGCCTCAGGGAGGGGCGGCCCTGGCCCTGCCGCCGGTAGCGGCTCCCTCGGCGGGGCGGGCGGGGGAAGGGAGGGGGCAGCATCGCCCCGCTCCTCCCCGCAGCCAGGGCAGCTCGTCCCAAGGGAAGGGCGGAATCCCCCGCTCCCGCCCGCCCCGGGAGCCGCAGCCCTGCGCCAGGCGAGCCTTCCCCAGCTCCGGTGTTTGGATTTAATTTAAATGATAATAAACCCCTCGACTCGAGGCGCGGATGCTCCAGCTGGTTTTATTGATGAGCTCAGCCCTGCCCGGGCGCTGCTCCCACTCACCCCAGTACAAGCGGGTGATGAACCCAGTTGGGGCTGCAGCCAGAGCGTCTTTGGTCCTTGGCTCACACAAACAGCTCAGCGGCAGCAAGAAGGGGCAGGTCTGACCCCCTCACACACATACACACACATCCCAGGGCTGGGCTCTGCTCTCACCCAGCCTAGGCAGGCTGGAGGGGGCAGACCCAGCCCCTGCCCCGGCAGGATCCATACGCAGGACAGATGCAGAGCAGCTCCGGGGTTCCCAGCCCCGTGTTGTTTGTGCTTTAAGACAGCAGAATGGAGAAGCTCACTTGTACGATGGGGAGTCCTGAGGGTTTAAGGCCATGCCGGTCCTGGGGGGGAGCGTGGGTGGTCCTCCTGAAGAAGCTCACCCGAGCCTGTGGCTCTGTGTCAGAGAGATGATGCCGACATCCTTGGAGCAGCAGGCACACGTCCCAGGCAGGCAGCAGCCTCGAGTGACCAGAGTGACAGTCCCACATGTCCAGTAACGACCCGTCCTTGCCTCTAACGAGGTCCCATCGGACACAAACTCAATGAGGCTGCTTTAACCAAAGACACTGTGAGATAGAGATATAAAAAAACCCACCACAGTGATGAGGTCTGGAGGCTCCAGGCCGGGAACTTTGGGATTTGATTCTTACATTCGAGTCAGGATGTAAAACCTCAAAACAAACAAACAAAACAACAAAGGGATGAATCACTGTCTGGGAGCCTGAGCTGAACCGGGGCTCTCACAGCAGCTCTTCACTTCCTTGCTCATAAAACACGTTTCCAGGGGTGGAATACTGACATCCACTGATGTAAAACACAGCGTGGAGGGAGGGGGGAAGCTGGGAAGGGCGCACAAAAACACTCCACCGAGTCACAGAGAGAAGAGGTAGGTATGCCCGAGCCAAGCTCCCGAGGCCGCCCTTCTAAGCCACATCTTTTGTTCCCTCTTGCCGAAAAATCCAGCTGGGGGGCGGGAGAGGGGGCGGGGAACAGCCTGAAGTCCCCCGAGCTGAGCGTAGTAATGCACTTTGGATGGGAGTCAAGCTGGAAAGCACGGAGGAGAGCCGAGCATCCGGGGAGGGCGGCGAGAGCAAAGCTCCATCTTATTGCTAGTGTGTGGCCAGTGAAATCCCTGGGAGAAGAGGCAGCACAACAGCAGCAGTTGTGCCCGTTTAAGGCAGCGTTTCTACTAAACTAAGTTCTAAACCGCAACTAAACGAGCGAGACTAACAGCTCCCACTCCAGAGGAACGCCAAGGCGACTGGCAAAGCTGGTCCTCGACTTGATGCTCTTCTGGAATAACTCCCTGAGACCCCAGGCCCCAGTTCCCCTCCTCCCAGACCGCTGCCCTGAAGCTTGGCACAGCCCAGGGCAAGGGAAAACAGGGCAGGTGCCAGGGAAGCTTTTTCCAAAGCAGGTGGGGGAACCACGCAGATCACCGCCTCGGTGCCCAAAGGGGAGGTGAGAGCCGGGTGGAGAAGGCAATTCGATCCGAATGAGATGTTTAAAAAGGTCCTGGAGAGCCAGCCCAGCAGGGAACCAAGGAACATGGCAACCTCTGAAAGCCAGAGGACAGCCAGAGCTTTGCTTTCACGGTTGCCATCTCCTCAGCCACCTGCGGGCAAGGGGAGGTGTGACCATCGCAGGGACAAGGAGAAGCCCCACGGTTCCCTGGATGGTGCTCACAGATCCGAGGAGACCCCGTGGGTCCGAGCACAGCGTCCAGCAAAGCGCTGCTGGCTTAGACCAACCGCTGCCTGAGCAAGGGCGGCCAAAAACCCAGCTGGTTAAACTTGAACCTTCCCCACGGAGCTCCTCAGCCTCGTGCCTGTGGCCAACACCCGCAGCCACCCACCGAGCACGACCACCCTGCTCACACGCTCCCATCCGCCTGCGTCATCTGCTTGATCTGCCGGCTGTGGACCACCTGCTGAGCCCCCTCCGCAACGTGGTTCAGTCGCGTCTCCAGAGCACTCCGGAGGTCGTTTACTTTCACATCTGGAAGGGGGTTCAGGCCGATGAAGACCCCCTCCCCCTGGGCAGCCTCCTCCTCCTCGGGAGGCAGCAGGTCCCGTCTCCTCCGGCGGAGGTCCAGGTCCGCCTGCAGTTTCAGGTCCCGGTTTGGTTTGACATCGTGGTCCAGCTTCTGGTCCCCCTGGGCTGCTCCTTTCTCAGGCTTTCGGGCAAGAGCGTTCTCAAGGCCCAGTTTCTTCTCAGCATCCTTCAGGACTCCTCCATCCCCCGGCCTCTGCCTGCTGTGGGGAGCTCCCTGTGGATCCTGTGCCCCATCCAGCACGCTCTCCCGAGGAGCTTCTTCCTTCACCTCCCCTCTGCCAGCCAGGTCCCTCGGTGAGGACGGCTGCCGCCTGCCAGCGCCCTCAGCCCCCTCGGTACCTGCACCTCTCTGCCGCTCCCATAGGTGCTGCTCGCTCTCTGCCACGCTCCTTTTGCTGGAAGAGTCCACAGCTGCCAGGTCTTTGGGCTCCACCTGACTCAGCGCTTTGGCTTTAAGGTCTACTCCTGAGTCTCTTTCCAGACTCTTTCCTGCTACTCCCTGAACTTTGGCAGCCCCCAGCTGTTCTCTTTGGATGGGAGCTGTAGCTATTTCCACGGCTTTCAGGGAATTCTTCTGCTCGTGGACGTCTCTTCCAGCTCTGGCTTCACGATCTCCTCCTAAATCCTCTGCCAAGGGTTTCTTTTCTGGGTGGTTTCTGGCTGCAGGAACACGTTGGGCATCCCCGTGAAGTGGATCCAGGTTCTCCACAGGATTTTTAACACCTCTGTCATTCTCCAGTGGCAGCACCTTCCGCTGCTCCTTGGGACGAGCCCCAGGAATCTCCTGCCCGTGCCCAGCCTCTTCCAGATTTCCCACAGCCTCCCCGTGCCGCTCTGCGGGGTCAGCAGGCTGCCCGCCTGGGCCCTGTGCTGGGTGTTCCAGCAGCTCTTTGCTGAGCGCCTTTCCAGAAGGTTCTTTCTTAGCGCCGAGGCTCTCGTCCTCCTTGCTCTTGGGGAGAGATGCCGCAGGCTCAGGCTGTGCTTCTGCTGTGGAACAAAAACCCACACGTAAAAACTCTTCCTTAGGAGCCAGAGGGTCCCTCCTCCCGCCACCCCGTGCTGCACGATGTGGGATGGGAGGCAAGGGATCACCCCATCAGCGGCTCCAAGGGAAAACAAGGTGACCTGAGGTGGAGAGCATCACCCCTGTGCATGGGGGGACGGGGATGTTCCCACCTCCCCAAGGTCAAGGCTGGACACGGGAATGGCTCTTGCAGAGTGGAGCCTGCCACGTGCTGAAGGGACTGGGGTCTCTTGCCCAGCCTGACCTGAAGCTGCCTGGAGCAGGGAGCAGCCTGCAGAGGGGGTGATGCTCTTTGGGGATGTCCTTACCTTGCTTTGGCTTCTCCTCTCCTCCCTCATCCTGCCTCTGCTGGTGGATCTCCTTGTGCTGCTCCTCAATGACAGCCAGCAGCTTGGCCTGCTGGTCCAGGAGCTGCTTCTGCTGTACCTGCTGTTCCTTGATCACCTGCAGCAGCACAGCGTGATCCAGGAGTTTTGCCTGCCCTGCTTCTAGGAAAGGGAAAGAGAAGAAAGGGAAATAAAAAGGAAATGCCAGGATCCAAACCCCTCACTAATCATCCCTCAGTGCTGGAGGGGCTGCAGGGGCTCTTCCCAGCGGGAAAATCCAGGTCTGCAAACACCAGGAGGGATGGAGAGAAGGACAGGGCGCAGCTCTGCTGCTGGCACCGACGGTGATCCTGGTGGCACCACTCCGGCATACTAGGGACAGCAGCCAGAAGCCTGGACCATGCTCTTAGCATGTGCTAAGACAGGACACTGCCCTCCTGAGAAGATCTGGGTGGAGGGGTCAAAGCCAAGCTCTGGAAGCCTGCCCAGGGAGAAGGGGGCAGAGGGGGACAGGGGAGCAGGTCGGCTGGGGTCCCGCCCAAGGGAAGGATGAGGAGGCTGCTCAGAAGAGGACGGGACCGGCAGAAGTCAGTCAAGAGCGAGGGGCTTGGCTGCCCGAGCTGAGCTGCGTCTAGAGCTGCCAGGGAAGCCCCCACAGTGCTGCTGCTTGGCTCTCCAGGTCAGCCAGGCTTCTCAAACACAGATCCAGCCTGGCTGAACCAAGCCTGGAAAGGCCATGGAGAGTGCAGGTGGGATGTCAGGAGGAACTGGGAGAAGTCAGCTAAGGGGCAGCACTGGGAGCTGCTCTCAGAGGGAAACCACCTGCATGGTGGGATAAACCCACATGGAAACATGGACTCAGCACATGAGGAACAGACACATCCCCTCATTGAGTCCCAGAGGGGGAAACCCCCTAAGAAACTCATGGCCATTCACCCTCCTTGGAATGTGAAGGGTGCTCATTGCCCCCACCCACGCCTGGTGTTTTGTGCTCAGTTTTCAAAGCCCCGTTGCAATCCAGAAGGGAAAGAGATTAATTAAAAACCCAAAGGATAACCACGGAATGGAAAGGAGGGTGACATGCCTGTCACCGTCACTCATCAGCCCAAACACCCATCACTGACCCCATCACCTCAGATGGGAGCAGCAAGAGGTGGCCTGAAGGCGAACAGCCGCGGTTAGCGGCTGTTCGCCTTCAGGCCACCTCTTGCTGCTCCAGTGGGCTCCCACTGGAGTCCCAGCTCCAGCCCCTCCAGCAAGGCAGAGGTGGGTGTCAAGGAGCTCGGCTGCAGAAGGGCTCCCCACACACAGCCCCAGCCACACAGCTTCACTCTAGTTCAAGCCAGGGAGCAGCCAGACCTGGGTGCCAACGTGACTCATGTCCTGGAGTGGAACAGGCAGCCTGTGCTGTGAGCCCGCAGGAGACAGGCACCAACTGCTTGCCATGACGGCAGCCTGGAGCTATGTGCTGGTGAGAGCCAAGCCCAGCGCTGGCTGGCACCATCCTTCTGCTGAGAGAAACCCCACAGGGACCTAACACCATTCCCTACCCACACACCCCAGGGCAGGGGGGGCACACTCACCCTCCAGCTTGCTCTCCGCGTTCTCCTGATGCTTCTCCTCTGTGTTTCGGGTCTCTTTCGGCTCCGGGTGATCCACTCTATCCAAGAGGGGCAGCTCCTTCTTTTCACCTGTGGACCAAGAGATGGAGAGACCTTTGTGGTCAGCAAGGACACTCCTACAAGCAGATGTTCTCTGCCGTGACGCCGCATCGCGCCGGCAGGGTTTATATTCACCACGATGACTGCAAGGGAAGCAATAAGAAGAAAGGTATTTAACAATCTTATAGGCTGGTGGCAGTGAGCCAGAGCTAACTACCTCCACCAATTAAAATGCAAGGAGGGTTCTAACTAGCTTTTAGACGGGCACTTAGCAATGTGTTACCTGTCAAGATCTCCCAGCTCCGTGTCCCCAGTGAGTTGGGAGACGCGCAGGAACAGCCTGGCACCTGACATTTAGCAGGTTAGCAAACAACTGTTTGACAGATATTCTAGGAGCTGTCAGAGCCACCAGATTCGGCCTTTTCCCCAGCAGCTGCTGAAGGGGCTGGGCATGCTCAAGCGTTAATCTCCTGAGTTAAAAGGAGATGCTGGGATGGAGGGAGGAATAACCCCATCGCCCTGTCGCTGGGGCAGATTATCATAGAATCACAGAATTGTAGGGGTTGGAAGGGACCTCCAGAGCTCATGGGGTCCAACCCCCTGCCAAAGCAGCTCCCTAGGACATTTCACTCAGATAGGCATCCAGATGGGGCTGGAATCTCTCCAGAGAAGGAGACTCCACACCCCCTGGGCAGCCTGTCCCAGGGCTCCCTCACCCTCACTGTGAAAAAGTTCTTCCCCATGTTGGTGTGGAACTTCCTCTGCTCCAACTTGCAGCCATTGCCCCTTGTCCTGTCCCCACAGACACTGAAAAGGGGCTGGCTGATTCCCCCTGCATCCCCTGCTTAAGATAATTATAAACATTAATTAGGTCCCCCCTTAGTCTTCTTCTCTCCAGGCTGAACAGTCCCAGCTCCCTCAGCCTTTCCTCACAGGGGAGATGCTCCAGGCCCTTCAGCATCTCCATAGCCTCCTCTGGACTCTCTCCAGGAGATCCCTGTCCTTTTTATCCCAGGGAGCCCAGCACTGGACACAACACTCCAGCTGGGGCCTGAGCAGGGCAGAGCAGAGGGGGAGGATCCCCTCCTGTGACCTGCTGCCCACACTCCTCCTGATGCCCCCAGGATCCCATTGTCTCTCTCAGCCCCAGGACACACTGCTGGCTCATGGCCACCCTGTCATCCACCAGGACCCCCAGGTCCTTCTCCACTGAGCTCTTCTCCAGCAGGTTCCAAGAGGAGAGGTTGCTCAGACAAACCTCCACGGAGGGAGCTTACCAGGGTCGCCTTCCTTCTCCAGAGATTTCACAGCCTCCTCTGCTTTCCTGGGCAGCTGAAGCTTTGATTTCTCCCTGTCACCTGCAGCATCAGCTTTCTCCTCGCTGTCCGGCGCGGCAGCTTGCGCTTTGGCTTCCAGCTCTTGTTTGTCTGGCTCCAGCTCTTTGTATGGCGGCTTGCCATCCTGCTGCGCCATCACCTCCGGGACGTTCTTGGGATTCTTACCGGGTTCGTCAGTCCCTCCCCGCAGCCTGTTCTCAGCCATCTCCTCCTTCCCTTGTTTTGGGCCAAGTGCCTCTTTTTGGGGATTGGGCACGGCTGGTTCCTCCAGCCGATCCTCAGCTCCTCCGGGTGCAGGCTTGTTCTCATCTGAGTCCTCCCGCTCCCGTCCCATGTCCACCACCACCTCGTCGTGCGGGACGGGCGGCTCGTGGCGATGCGCTTCCCCCACGGGCAGGGCGATGCCTAGGGAGGAGAGAAGCAGGGTCAGGGGGCTCGAAGCTGATGGTGAAGAGCAACAGGCAGCGGGTTCATGGCACACCCAGCTACTTGCTGCCTGTTCCCAGCCCTGCCTTTCCTTCCTCAGCATGAGGCGGGGCTCAACAACCTGAAGGGTCTTTTCCAGTCTAAATGATTCTAACGAGCCTCAAGAGCATCAAATACTTAATCACCTTCAGTCCAGGAGGTAACAAGCAGAGATCCTAGAATCACAGAGGTTGGAAGGGACCTCCAGAGATCATCGGGTCCAACCACCCCTCTGCCAAAGCAGCTCCCCAGCTCATATTGCCCAGGTCAGTGTCCCGATGGGTCTGGAATATCCCCAGAGAAGGAGACTCCACACCCCCCTGGGCAGCCTGTCCCAGGGCTCTGTCACCCTCCGAGCTAGTCCCACACTGTACACCCCACCCCAGCCCCCAAACTGCACCCTGTCCCCAGGATCCTCGTTACCTTGATCGGGACGGTCAAGCTGCACTTTCTCCTCTGGCTTTCCCCTCTCCTCATCTCTCTTGGGTACCTCCATGGGCACCTTGATTTGTGGCTGCTCCATCTCCTCCTTCTCATCCAGGAGCTTTGGTTTATCCCGCTCATCCTCTGCCTCCTCCACCGCCGGGTTCTGGTCTGCAAATGCAGCACGGTTAATCCCAGGATCAAAGCAATCCAGCAGCTCTTCCCACCCCCCAGCCTCAAGACGGGGGCTCCGGGCTTTTGTTCTGGGCTCGCCTGTTCGTTTTCCCTGCGGGAGGTTTCTCTGGAGCCGCTGAAACGGAAGGCCAAGCCAGGCAGGACCGGGAAGGAGCCGGCTGCCGCTGCGAGCCCGTGCCGCCAGATGGTAGCATCCTCCCGGCTCCCCCGTTCCGGACCCTCGAGCACTGGGAGGAACCGAGGTGGGGTCCGGCCACAGCCACCCCTCGCCCACCTGCACTGGCTCCGTGCTCTAAAGCAGCTCAAAACCTCTTTGTTTTGGTTTTTTTCCCCCTCTTTTTTGGACCCAAGCGTTTCCCTGGCTCTTCGAATGCTGCACAGACTGGGGGGAGGGAAGAGGAGGGCTGGAAGGAGAGCTGTGTGACCCCCTCCCCAGAAAGCACAAAGATTTGAGCAGCACGATTAAACAGGCACTGGGGAAACTCCTGTGGATGATAGGAGACTTTCCCCACCTCTCCCTCGGAGGCACATCCCAGTCAAACCAGTTACCAGGCTCAGCTCCAGAGTAACCACGTGGAATCCATGGGGCATCCCATGGAATGGGAACAGTCCCTACCGACCCCAGGGTGGCAAAAAACAACCCAGACAATGCAAACAGGGAGCGAACTCTTCCTCTGCAGAGGAGGAGATCTAATTGTTTCCCAGCACTGAACTCGTTCTGCAGATTTTTTTCCATCCACCAAAACTCTGAAAGCAAAAAACCCACCCAAATCCCAAATCCCAACATCTTCTGTAACATAAAAAATATCCCAAACTCTTCCCGCTCCCCCTCAACCCCCCTGTTTGCCCTCCCCCCACGCCATTTCCTTTGGGGAATTAATTCTATAAACATCTTTCAATTTTCTCCTCCCCCTCCACAGGGCTGGTGTGATTTATTACAAGATGAACTCATGGGAAAGAAGAGATTGCCACAACTTCAGCTGCGTGGGCCTTACCCAAGCCAGGGGAGGGGGGAGGAAGGGAAGGGGGTGGAACAAAAAAAAACCCCCACAAATCCAGTACAAATCCCTGGCCCAGAGGGAGCTGTGCCAGAAGGACCCAGCACTGGTCCAGGAACTTGGATTCTCCGTCCCAGAGCTCTGCACCCCGTTGAACGTGGACGTGCGTGGGGGGCTGGCTGGGTTGGGAAGGATAGTGGGAGGGACTGGGAGGGGGAAAGAAAAACCCAAAAGACTTAGATTTTCTGAGAAATCAGAGCGTGGTACCCAAGGGTCCTCTCTCTCTCTCTCTCTCTCTCTCCATAGAGGGACTTCCCAGGGTTCAGTAAGTCAGGGCAGGCTGCTCCTCCTTGCAGGAAAAAAGGGAGCGCAGCGCAGGAACCGGTGCCCAGGCTGGATGGGGGCCCTGGGAAGCAGGAGGCTGAGGCCGGGGAGGGGAAGGCTCGGCACGGCTGCGGATGTTCCCAGCTCAGTTCTGGCCCCGCAGCAAAACGTTATTTACTCTGTTGGAGGAAAGTTTTTCATTAATTGGTTCATGAAGCCATCAGGAGATGATGGCTACGCTGGGAGAGGAGACGGCAACGCATCCGAAAGCGGAGGGTCCAGACGTTCCCACAGCCGATGGGAACGATGACCCGAGGTGGCAAGATGATGCTCAAGAGGGATTACAACAAAAATTGGAGAGGGGAAAGTGGGAAATGGAGGAGTTAAAGCCAGAACTGCCCCTACACATGCGGCCAGTTTAGCCAGAGGGCCCTGCAGCAGGTGAAACCCCCACCCTGGGGGTCCCTGGATGGGATAGGAGGGGCTGGGGGAGGCCACGCCATCATCGGTCATAAATCAAGAGGCAGCCTCACGTTTCACACTCTGCAAAACAATGCAGGAAAAGACCCAAAACCCCAAACAAAACCCAAACAAGAGCAGCCTCCCCACCCTAGCAAAGACAAAGTCGCCTCTAAGCCGTCATTTGCTCAGCAGGAAACGAAATTAAGTTCATCATCAGGGCGTGAATTAACGACCTCTCGCGCCGCATGGAAAGCTAGAAGGGGTTGTGTGTGGTTTCACAGAGAACAATTTCTGCTCAGGCTGTGTAACAATCGCTCTGACTGTCTGGTCACCCTCCCGGTCCCTTCGGAGAGCGTTCCAGGAACGCTGCGCCGCGGTATGTTTCACGAGCGGCGTTTGGGACTTTACAGGCAAAGGCTGAGAGGTTGTAAAAGCTTTTGGCTTCCAACAACAGGACCTGGGTGTCCAGCAGCACCAGGAGGGTTTGTTTGTGCCTCGGAGGGGTGCAGCTCAGGATGCTCTTCGGCAGCTCCTCGCTTCCCGGGGCAGCGAAGGGAAGCCGGGGTTTTCTGCAACCCATTTGCGTGCGTGTGTGTGCGCACGCGTCCGCGTTGTGGTTTGCCAACAGCCTCTCTAGGCTGCAATAAAATGTCATGATTAGCAACCTAAAAGCTTCCCTTCCCTCCCCACTCCCAGTTTGGATAGTAGCAATGGTCCCAGAAAGGCATTAAATCCCTCCTCACATGGTTTTCCTATCGCTCTAAGCCACCGCGGCAACAACCCACAGCCAAAAGCTGCGTCTGCACACCCGGCTTTCAGAGGAGGAGGTGAGATGGGACATGCTGTGCCCCCCTCATCCCACCCCTGAGGCCAAGGGAGCCCTGGAGAGCTCGGGGACACCTCACCCTCACCATGATGTCCTAGCTGAGGGACATCCGTGGGGTTCAGGACCTGCTCGTGCCGGCGCAGCTCCAGACGTGCTTAAACAGCTTCAGCACAGCGGAACGGAATGAGATCCACAAGCCCAGGCTAAGGAGAGGGAAGAACAAGCAGGGGGCAACCCGCTGCTCCCAAACATACTGAGCAGCCCCACACCCCCGAGCAGGGTAGGGACAAACCCTCCTCAGGGATCCCTATGCAGCCCCAGCGGCACCTCCAGGAGCATCCATCCCCCCTCCCCGCAACGGTTACAGATTTCACAAGGTTATCGAATGGCATCCCTGAAATTAGTTCACAGTTGTCTCCCGACGCAGCAGCAGTAAAAACAACCCCAAATTACAGGAGGCTGATGGTTCTTTTTCTGTGTCACAGGCACTATTAAAAGCTCGCTCACACAAAGCACCAGGGAGAGCCGCCGCAGCGCCAAGCTGTTCCCGCAGCTATTAGGAGCGGAGCATAACCCACGTTTCACACATGTTTGGGGCCACCCCAGCTCATAACACCGACAGGGACGCAGCCTGAGGCCAGGCAGGGCTTTTTGGGGAGGGGGGACAGGCACACACACACACACACACACACGGCCACGGCACGTGGAGCCCTCGGTGTGCCGCACACCGGCGGAGAAGACAAGAGCGGATCTGAATTTCACCTGAGCCCATATAACAGTGTCCAGGAGGATGAATGGAAAGGATGGACGGACAGATGGATGGATGGACGGACGGATGGATGGAGAAGGGGGCCCCAGCACGCTGGGGAAAGGGCGCTCTTGCACAAAGAGAGTGAATCAGGTCTTTGTTACCCCATATTACACAACACCAGCGAAAGCAAAACGAAGCAGCAGCAGCAGCGATCAAGTAAGGAGCTGAAAAATATTACAAAATCTTAATCCTCCCCATGAGACCCTCGAGGGTGCTTTCAAATACAGAGAGAAATTGCCTAATTAGCTTTTTCTTTTTCCTTTTTTTCTTTTTCTTTTTTTTTTTAAATGGATAATTGCCTTCATGAGCTTTCACAGGCAGCTTAGCAACCTTTTAACACAGGCGCACACGCCGCACGGAGCGGCACAACGGTTCTGAAAGGGGTTTTATACCTTTCCAGAAGAGCTGCTGACAGTAAACCTCAAGCAATACAGGCAGGGGCTGTAATGGGCACTTGGGTGTCGTTAGTAAAAACACTATTCAGAGTTTGCCGGTCAATATGTGCTCACATAAAAGGGCAATGCTCTAATATTCATAATCCCAGGGCCCACAGGGCAGGGGTTTAATGAAAGTCTGTACAGTTCTGGGCTCTGCAACATCAAAGAGGCCAATAAAACTCCTCTCACATGCTGACAGGCCAAAGTCAGATGGGGAAGGAGGGTTGGGAAAAGGCCCCGTGCAGCCCCCGGGTCTGCTGAGGGTGGGGGGATACACACACACACACACAGAGGGAAGGGGTATGGAGGCACCCTGCACCTGGGGAAGGGGCTGAGCACCCACCATCGGGGCTCGGGGAGAAGCTCTGTGTGTTTCAGCTAAAGCCCAGCGCGAGGAACACGAACCAGAGGCGAGGGCACCCAGGTGACGTGGGGCATCCCGCATCCTGCACGCCTCCTGAATGACAGGATGCAGCTGCTGTGGTGGCTTCCAGGCTGCTCTGCAAAACAAGCCGGGTGAGGATGAGGGGGAGCTGTTGGGGGGGGAAGAAGGGCACCATTTAGTGCCTCTCATTGCTAGTCAAGCCGAGATCCTGCAGAAGCACAGGGAGGCAGGGATCCAAGGCGCACGGAGCAGGACCGCAGCAGCCCGACATCCAGCTACCCCACAAGGTCCTCATTCCCCTTCCTCTGCCCAGCTCCATATTCCCCCCAGCCCTGTCCCACTGCCCCATTCCCAGGGGATGGAGCACTCAGGCCAGGCTCCGCTCCCTGGGGCCCAACCAGCAGCCCCCCTGGTATGAAAGGGACCACGCTGGACCCAGAGGACTGCTGAGCTTTCCCTGGTCAGTGCATTGGGAGCTGCACAGCTCCTCCCCAGGGAAGTTTGGGAGCTGCACAGCTCCTCCCCAGGGAAGTTTGGGAGCTGCACAGCTCCTCCCCAGGGAAGTTTGGGAGCTGCACAGCTCCTCCCCAGGGAAGTTTGCCAGTGGCTCTGCCTCTGGCAGGGGGGTTAGAACTCGATGATCCTTGGGGTCCCTTCCAACCCAGACCATTCTATGATTCTATGAAGTTTGGGAGCTGCACAGCTCCTCCCCAGGGAAAGTTTACGATCCAAGAGCACTAAACCCACCTTCCTCCCAGGTAGGATTATTTAATCCAGTGCAATAAGAGCTGATGTTGCTGAGCTCCAGGCTCTTGCGGTGGGTACAGCGGGGCGACTGATGAGCCACTGAGCTCCGCAGCAATTACCCACCGGCATCCTGCTCCTCAGCCCTGGTTCACGTGGAGAAGCAGCAGAGAAGAGATTTAGCAAACTCCAGCAGACACCATCTTCTCTGGGACTTGTTTTATTTTCCCAGGCACAAGAACACGTGTTGTGAGCGGCTCCTCCCGAACGGCGCAGCTGTTCTTTGGCCATTCCTGCTCCAAAATTAACTGAGGCGGAAGAATTCAATCGCATCCCCCTTCCCAGCCCTGCTGAGTGCGCAGGATTAAGGGACTGAGAGCTGCTTTCAGTCTGAGTTCACTGGTATAGAATCATAGAATCCCAGACTGTTCTGGGTTGGGAGGGACCCCAATGGTCACAGAGCTCCAACCCCCTGCCACAGGCAGGGACACCAACCTCCAGGCCTGGAGCTACACAAGGTTGCCCAGGGCCCCATCCAACCTGGCCTTGAACACCCCCAGGGATGGGGCACCCACCCCTCTCTGGGCAGCCTGTGCCAGCCCCTCACCACTCTCTCTATAAAGAACTTCCCCCTAATATCTAATCTAAACTTTCCTTCCTTTAGCTTTAATCCATCCCCCTTGTCCTGCCATTGTCTACCCTTTAACAAGCTGATTCCCCTCCTGTTTCTCTGTTCCCTTCAGGGACTGGCAGGCTGCAGTGAGGTCCCCCCACAGCCTTCTCTTTTCCAGGCTGACCCAGCCCAGCTCCCTCAGCCTCTCTTCGCAGGGGAGCTGCTCCAGTCCTCTGAGCATCTTTGTGGCCTCCTCTGAACTCTCTCCAACAGTCCCACATCTTTCTTGTATCAGGGGCTCCAGCTCAGGACACAGGACTCCAGCTGGGGCCTCACAAAGGCAGAGCAGAGAGGGACAATCCCCTCCCTGTCCCTGCTGGCCACCCCTCTTCTCATGGAACAGAGGATCCCATCGCCCTTCACAGAATCACAAGGTTGGAAAAGACCTTTGAGATGATTGAGTCCAACCATTCCCATCCTAAACCATCTCCCTAAGTACCTCATCTACCCTCTTTTTAAACACATCCAGGGAAGGTGACTCAGCCCCTCCCTGGGCAGCCCGTTCCAGGCTCTGACAACTCTTTCAGGGAAGAACTTTGCCCTCCCATCTGCTCTGACCCTGCCCTGGCACAGCTTGAGCCCATTGCCCCTTGTCCCATCTCCTGTCCCCTGGCTGAAGAGACCATCACCCACCTCTCTGCACCCTCCTGTCAGGTCAGTGGAGGTGGGGAGAAGGTCTCCCCTCACCCTCCTCTTCTCCAGGCTGAACACCCCCAGCTCCCTCAGCCACTCCTCAGAGGATTTGCCCTCCAGACCCTTCCCCAGCCTGGTTGCCCTTTCCAGCTGCAAGAGCCACTGCTGGCTCATGGGGAGTTTCTCATCCACCAGAACCCCCAGGTCTTTCTCAGCAGGGCTGCTCTCCAGGAGCTCTTTTCCCAGTCTCTATCTCTATCTGGGATTCCTCTGGCCCAAATGCAACACCTGACTCTGCAATGTTGAACCTCACTAGGTTCACCCACCTTTCCAGCCTGTCAAGATCCCTCTGGGTGGCATCCCAGCACCCAGGAAGGCACACACACCTCGGGTGAGCCACGAGTGTGTAAAACCTCACTGCTGCCAGGGATGAAGCAACCCCAGGAGTGAATGTTATCAGCAGCAGCACCAGTGTCTGGAGACACTCAGAGCTGCTGGGTAGGAACAGAGCCAACAACCAGGAGGAGGATAATCT
This sequence comes from Hypotaenidia okinawae, assembly GCA_027925045.1. Classification (NCBI taxonomy): domain Eukaryota; kingdom Metazoa; phylum Chordata; class Aves; order Gruiformes; family Rallidae; genus Hypotaenidia; species Hypotaenidia okinawae. The sequence goes on along the minus strand of BSDF01000018.1, from coordinate 10,090,079 downwards.
CCAGGAGAGACAAACCCCTTTCTCACTTCCCTTCTCAATCTCCAGGAGGACATTTCAAGGCCCCCAAAGAACAACGACAAAATTAAAGGGAAAAAAAAAAAATCAAAGCAAGAGCAGAACCAACCAAAAATAAAACAAAAGCAACAGGACACAGAGCAGAGCAAAGGGGCAGGAGACACCTGCCAGTGATGGCCTTGCAAGGCAAGCCTGCAGCTGGGGAAGGGAGGGAGGGAGGGATGGGGGGAGCTGCTGTAATTCTATCAGCAGCCCCAGTAAACAAATAATAAATAATGTGAATTGGTAAACAAAAGCTGAGGCATAATCACAGGCTTTGTGGGAGCTAAAAACCCCATCCAACTTTGTATCCTCCCCACCAAAAAAGAAGAAAAAAGTCAGTGCCCATAAATTTACATACCTTTGAGCCCCCATGAATGGCTTGTTATTGGGAGCACAGACAATGTGCTGGCAGAGCTGGTGAAAGCAGCCCTGTTTTTGGCCATGCACACCCCTCGTACAGGTGGCCAGCACAGAGACAGTGCTCAGCCAGGCTCACAGAGCTGCATTTATTACCCCGAATGGGTGAGCCATGCTCTGACCTTACTGGGGATCCAAGCCCCAGCCACCCTACCTTTCCCTTCCCAAAAGAAGGGTTCCCACAAGGTACCACTGGAGCTCACACAGCTTCTCCAGCAGGTAAAACCTTCAGCATTTTGTGGGAAGAGTCCCCAGGATGCTGTGAAGGTGCTTGGAAAGGGCTCTGCTTCCACCACACTTATACATAAATAGGTCTAAAATCTTTCTTTAAGAGGTGGGGCTGGGACACACAACTCAAGCAGACACATACCTGGGAGTTTGATGGAATCCTGGTCAATCCTGTTCTCCTCTCCGTCCAGGGGCTCCAATCCCATCGGTTCTGGCTTCACAGGGGTGTCCTCTGTTGCAGACAAGGTGGTATATGTGCTAATGACCAGTATTCCCAGGCCAATCCACAGTATAATCTGTACAGCGTGCCAGAGCTTCAGTTAGTACAGGGAAACAAAGGGGTGCTCTGCACAGCACCCCACAAGCAAACAGCCTCTCCAAACCATTCACAACTTGGGGCAGCCTCACCCATCAGGAGGAAAGAAAGTCAAAGAGGTGGAAAGAAGGAAAAGAGAACCCAGGAGCTCCAGGCTGAGGGTTGTATTGGGATGTAGGGACAATGAAGTGTTTCAGATGCTGGGAGCTGGTGAAGCAGCAGCTCCTGTGTCAGGAAATCTCCACAGCAAGAGGACAGGATGTACGGACAGAAAGACACAAGCAGCAGACAAGAGTCCAGCTGCAAAGACTCAGTTCCTGCTATCTCCAGCAGCTCCAGGAGGAGAACACAATGAATTTGGCTCCGGCTGAGAACAGAGGTGTCTGACCTGCTTACAACCTAGGAAGGTTTCTAGGGAGCTGTTTAAAAACTCTGATTTCTGAGAGCAAGAACACGATTGCCCACACACCAGTCCTGGTGGCCAGTGCTTCCTAAGGCTGGAAAGATGGAACTCACCCGTTTCCAGATGGCTGGGACCAAACAGAAGGGAAACAGCAAGAGAGAATCTGGATCCCGTGGAGGGAAGGACTCTGTGAGCGTCACAAACTCAAAACACAAAGTCATGGCCAGCAAGAAGATCCCTACGGTGTCTTTTCTAAGGATAAGCTGACCTAAAAGGATCCAACATCACACAAGATGTAGGGAAGGTTGAAAACTCTCTGGGCACACCAGGAATTCACAGGGTAACTGGAGAAGGACAAGGGAGATGATGAGCAGCAGCGGCAGGGGAACGTCTGCTGCGTTGGTTGTTGGGGCTGGCTCCTCCAGACGTGAGTTCAAAGAGCTGAGTGGACAGATCCCTGGCCAAGGCTGGCTGGTGAGGTTTAATTAAACCCTAATATATTATTTTTACCTAGTTAATCATCATGCTTGTTGCAGTGAGGGCTTCTCACGGGGCCTCAGCTCGCACGTCAACGTGTCAACAGCACTGGTAGAAGAAAGTCCACGAGAGTCTGTGCTGAAGGTCACAGGAGGCAAAGCAGAGGCCCCTCTGCTAGAAACAGGGGTCTCTTCACAAGCTCCTTTTCTCAACAGACCATGGAAGCACCAGGAACCATCATGTGCAAAGCAGAGAATACCTCTGCAATGCTGGCAAGCTGAAAGCTTATGACAAATTGGTATTTACCGTGCAGCAGTTCCCCCTCCCCACCTTTTCTGCTCCACAAAATGCCAGGATCCAGCTCGTTTCTGCAGCTCCACAAAGGATCCAAGGTGATTCTGCCAACAGCATCTTTGCTTTGCACCTCATGGCCACCTACACGATGCTTGGAGCTTGCAGGCAGCCCCACTGATGGCTCTCCTTGGTTTTTAGCCCATTCCCATCCCCATCCCTGCTGCCACAGGCTGGTGGGGAAAGGACAGGGATCCTTCCCCCACTCACCTAACGAGCCATGTGCACTTCATAAGGCAATTGTAAAAGAAGTGGCAATGTGCAAAGGGAAAATGCTGCTTTGATACATGATCTTGCTGCCAGGGAAGCACCCAAGCTGCCTGTCTGCAAGACATGGTCCTCCTCCCCAGAATCCTCACCCCACAACACACACATCCCAAGTCACAAAAAGCACAAGGAAAGGATGATGTTTAGTGGGAGAAAAAAACAGGGATGGTTACAGGGAAATAGTGACACAACTGGGAGCCCAAAGCTGAAAACAAAGAGGGGAAGTGAAATTGAAAGGGTAAGTTAAAGCGTTGGCAGCTCCAGGGCAGGGAGAGCCTGACACTGTCCTCTCCTTGAGGGAGATCACCCAGAAATACAGCCCAGGGTGGTCAGAGCACCCGGCCCAGAGGACCCTGTTCTCAGCACACCCCTCCAGACAGACAGACAGACAGACTTCAGAAGGCAAAGGTCGACGGGATGCGAGGCAGTGCTGGATGAAGGATAAGCAGTGTGTCCAGGGAGCAGAGGCCAGACCTTAGAGATGTTAGAAAGGAAACACAAGTCCAACCTGCTCCCTGCCTTGCTGCAGGGATGCACAAAGAGCAGATATCCTGCCACCCTGAACGGGCCAAAAGCAGAGTCAGCAGGTCTCTGCCATGGCTGCCCCGCTTCCTCCTCCCCTCACACAACCTACAGCCCCAGCAGAAATGCACGTTGTGCCTGGAAGCCTGTTCTGGCATCTTCCAGAAACAACAGTGGAGAGAGAGGAAGAGCATTTCCACAATGAGGATCTATTCTGGTGCCACAGGAACCAGGAGCAATGTGGGAGCAAAGGGACCTGTTGGGAATGGCTGAAAATGTTACGTGTTTTAAGAGGATTTTTGTTGTTGCCTATCTTAGCAGGGAACGGCAAGCTCAGCTGCCTTGGACCCAAACCCCTCGGAGTAACAGTGGGAGCTCATCTGTGAGCTTCCCAGAGTGGTGGGTACAGACAGACATGGTGCCTGTGAAGAGTCCATGGGATGGGCTGTCCAGGACCGGAGCGGTGGCAGAACAGAGAGGTCTGAAGTTTGGGATTCTTCTGATGTGGAAAACGGGGTGGCTTGTACCCAAAAGACCCCGGGGCTGACGTGGCAATCGGAGGAGGAACGTGGGGTGTGAGGATGTGGTGGCTTGAGGGACCTAATGCAGGCAGAGGAGCCACCCACCCCAAAAGTGTCCGGTTGAAGGGCTGAGAACCTGGCATGAGGGACAAACTGCGGGCAGTTATGAGCCAGCACCAGGGAAGGATCTCCCTGCCTCCCCAGAGCAAACCTGCCAGGAGCAGAGACCCTGCCCCAGAAGCACTTCTCAACACAGACGGGGCAGGAGGACGTGCAAACCCCTCTGCCAGGCAGGTCAGCACAGCAAGGGCCTGTCTCCTGAGAGGAGCACTCTGAGCACGGCCGGGAACCCAGCAGAGGAAGTTTATGTGGCTGTTTCCTCTGCCGGTGGCTTTCCCTCAGCTGTCCTTCCTCCCAGCAGCTCACTGGAGCTTTGTACAGTGGTGCTGTTTGCTCCCACTGTCTCCTCCAACCACGCCTGAGCCGTCAGCAAGGAGAGCATCAGTGCATTCGTGTGGAGTGACGGCATCCTCCAGCCCGCGCTGCTCTGGACACCCAGGCTTCCGAGGGACGGAGTCACGGTGAAGGAATGCAGAGCCCTGCTCAGCACCGGGTCTCTCCACCATGCTTGAAGGGCTCTTACCGACCCACAGTGCCTGCGGTGAAGGTGTGCTGGCTGCTGCGCTACCAGGGGAGGGCAGAGGGGAATCTCTTTTCCATCCGCAGCAGAGTGAGACCGAGGGGTCATTTCCTGACCTGGAGCAGCCTCTCAGCAACCTCTGGGACAAGAGCGGCTCTGGCCTCCCTAGGAGGGGCCTCTCGGACGGGCTTGTGTCAACACTGGGAAGCCAACACCTTCCTGTTAGAAGTTAAACACTCTGTTTACAGACCTCAACGCGACCTTCGGCAGCACTCTGCCAAACCTCAGCCCGTCCCCCCCTGCTCAGGGCTCCCGGAGGGAGGGCGGCAGGACGCGGACCCGCACCTTTAACAGGAACAGGCTTGATGCTTAACCACAAGAAAGGGAACGCTCTTCCCCAGCTCATTCCCAGCTCTGCACGCCTGACTTGAGGCTTTTTTAACTGCTCTGGTACCTGATGGTCTGTCCAACACAGCAAGCCTTACAACCCAGCCACCCGCCCCAGCCTAGCCCAAGCTGCTGTCCCCTGCCCCGGCTGGCTGCCAGCGGCGACGATAATTAACAACTCGCTGGCAGAAGCTGCCTGATTGCTCTTTGCAGGCCAGCAAACATCTGGGACAGCCCATACTCCTCCCCTGGAAACTTCTCCAGCACTTTTAATAACACAACTCCCCCAGTTTTGCCGTCTCAGCCTGCGTCACCTTCCCAGCTGGGTAATCCTGGGGTTCCTATCCGCAGCCCCTTCACCGCCCGACACGGGATGGGGCTGTGCTGGATGCCAGAGGTGGCCCAAGAAAAGCAGCTGGTTCTCAGCAGCTGAACCACAAGAGTCAAGATAATTCAGGCCAGTGATAAAAGCTGCAGTTCAGAAGATCTGCTGCTTGGGAAGAAAGCTAAGGGAGGGTGAATGCAGCCATACAACGTTCCAAAAGAAAAAGCAGGGAGGGGAGGGACAGCTGCGCCCAGGGCCGGCTCCTTCACCCCCTGACTACTGGGGGTAGTATTTTTGAGGAGAGCCTGATCAAAGCAGGCAGGAATGAAGGAGGAGACCAAAGACAGAGCTTCAGGGAAAGAATAAATGAATCTTTGCAGAAGACCTGGAGGAACGAGGAGAGGGTGGGCCCAGAATTGGGCTCCTGAGTGGGGAGGTGCTCTGCAGCCTTCCAAAGGCAGGTGTGCCCCTGCTGCAGCACTTCAGAGCATTCGTCACAGCAAGTATGCAAACCTGACAGGCCATGGATCATTTCAAGAGAGGGCTGGACAGCTTGCTACCAGCCCCTTGAACCGGTGGGGTAACCTGGGGGGCCGATGCTTTAGATAAGCCCTTATTCCTTTGTGGGGATTTCTGCAGGACAAACATCTTCCCCAGCCTCGTGACCAGCGTTTCAGGTCAAGCATTGTGAGGGCCCCCAGTGTTCAAGCCCCAGCAGCTGACGGGTCGCCTCTGGGCAGCCAGTCTAAGAGCTCAGCACATCCTAAAGTGCAATTTCAAGGCACTGCAGAGAAACGTTCTGGCCTGGCCGGAATAGAAAGCGAATTCTTGAAAGTGTTCTTTGTTTCCCTTGAAAAAAAAAACCCCTCCAGGCTGGCATTCAGACTCCTGCTCAGGGTTTCAGTCAAAGAACTTCGGACCAAAGTGTCAGAATTCAGAGTGAAAGCTGGAAAGTTGGACTATTTCCTCGTGTCGGAGAAAGCGCAGGGGAAAGAAGCAAAGAAAATACAGCCTGCCCAAAAACTCCACGTACATTCACAAACCCACAAGTCATTAAACACAGAAAAAGCCATTAGTTCTGTAGGACCCACAAAAATGTCGTGCTTTCCCCCTGCTGACTCTGCAGTTTGCCAAAAAAACCTTCTCCCCAGCCCAGCACTGTCGTGACTGGCAATGCCAGAGCAGAGGTCTGCTAAAAGGATGGTGGATTAAGTTAGTGTTAAGGGAGGAAAAAAAAACCCCAAACCCTAAACCCAAACTGTGTTAATTTTAGCCCCACAAAAGCCCAGGATTTGCAGAACCAGAGAGATCAAGCCCAGCAAAGAGCCACTTTGTTTCAGTCCCAGAGGAGGCCAATTCAAACTGGAGCAAAGGGAAAAGCTGAACTTTCAACAGGCTCTGCCTGGCCCCGAATTTTAAAAAGAAACAATTCCTGAAGCAACTCCTCTACGTGTGTGTTCTGTTTTACTATTATTATTTTGGTTGAAAGCAGAAAGCTGAGGGTCAGCAGCAGGAACTGCATCGCTGAGAAACCAGCGTTTGTTTTCCCCAGCCCAGGCAGGTTGGGATGTCCAGGCCCATTAAGGTTTTACAGGCTGCCTTGATTTCCCTTTCTGCAAGCACAGAACCCGAAGCCCACCAGAAGGTGAACCACCAGCAGCATTTTATGCACCAAATGAATGCTTTGCTTGCTGCTGGAGGGATAAAAAGAGCCAGTGTTCCAGCACAAGGCAGGCCACGCTGCTGTCTGCGTGCCCGTAAGCGATGCTGCTCAGAGCAGCCAACCAGAACAGCTCCCACCTGTACTGGGCAGACTGGAGGGGAGCCTGGAGGAGCAGTTTCTCTTCCAGCCAAATAAACTACGTTCCCAGGCTCTGGAGAGGGCTTAGGAGGGGATTGTCAAGCAGCATCAGCACTGACCTGTGAACAAAGTGCATTCTTGTGGATCTTCTTGTAAATAAGAGCCGGGCAGATGAAACAAATGAGACTTCCCATCGTCGCACCAGTCAGGCCCAGGACTGTTTCCACTGGCAAAGAAGAGGAGGAATCAGCAACAGTCCTTCTAGGACAGCCAGAGCAGCAGCCTGTGGCACCTCTCCAAGCCCCCAGGCAGGATGGCCCCTGGCCATCCCACCCAGGAAAGCGAAGAAGAGAGACCAGTGAGAGCAGCTGAGCAGCCAGCCCTTGTCCCCACCACCCCACTCACCATTTGGGATCATGATGCCTCCCACCATGGTTCCAAACACAACAGCCAATGTCAGGGCTTTGAACCGAAGCGGGGGCATGTAACCCCCAGCAGCGAAGGTGCCATCCTTTTGCTGGAAGAGAAAGGGCAGGAGGAGGAGGATGAATTCAGCTCCAACATTAGAACCCCACAGGTCCCAGCAGTCACCCCAGCAGCTTCGTCACCTCCACGCTACAGTCTCTGAGGAGATGAATTCTGGGGAGGGGGCAGGGGGAGCAGTTAGACACAGTTGAGCAGTTTTAATATGCAACTGCATCAGAGCCTTCAAAACACAAGTGATGGGGCACGGCGCCAAAGCCACCAGTCCCCTCCTGCCCCAAGCATGAACCAGGAGCTGGATGCGAGCGCCGGTGCTGCAGCTGCCCAGCCTCAGCCAGAGGCCCCAAGGCCATGAGAAAGAGGGACAGCTGAGCAGGCAGGAGAACAGTCATGGGGGGGGAAGAGCTCTGACTTTGCTATGGCACGGCATCCCCCAATGCCTGTGGGAGCAGGGCTGTTCCCACCAGCCTCACAACACGTGTACCAGCTCCTCCGACTTGATGGAAGACACCCCAGCTATGAAGCAGAGAGGATGGTTGGTGCTGCCTGGAAGCTGCTCATCCCAGAGGGTTTCCAGATGCCCTCTGCTTCCTACCCCATCCCCATGCTCCCAGAAAGCTGAGGGCCCAGCAAACCCACATCCCAGAGAACCAGCGGCTCCCCAATCTCCCAGCTGCACAGACGAGAGAGGAAAAGTGAAGCAACAGGTTCAGAGCCCAAAGAGCACCGAGCTGAGCCCAGACAAGAACCAAAGCCTTCCCCAGCGTTTCCAGCGCTCGCTCCTCTGCGCTCGCCGGCTGTCACCAATCAGCTTCCCCCATCCTCAGGCCTTCCCGACGTGAGAAAAGAGCTGGGGGCTTCTCACAGACAGAAGTGGCAGGATTTAGAGCTATAAATTGCTCGAGTTTTATTTCCTGCCCTAAGAGGTTTCTATTTATGCTGATACACAAAGGCCTCAGAACATTCCCACAATCTCTTACTGTTATTTGCTGAATACCACGGGCATGCTCAGCGCCGTACAATACACAGAGGAGAACACGCTACTGCCACAAGGGACTTACAGTCTAAATCAGACAGAACAACTACAGTCACAAAGACTGTCTGAAGATCTGACCCTGGGAAAGGTGAACGTGTGGGAGAAGGCTGTAATCCACCACACGCTTCTGCACCAGACCAGCACCAAACAGCCAGGGCAGGCACTGAAGGAATGGGACATCTGAGCCCGGAGGGGACAAGGCTACTGACAGAGGTGGAAGGATGAGGAGAATAATAATAATAATAATAGTAGTAATCAACAGCAGAAGTGAGCAGGCAGACACAGAAGCAAGAGGAAACGAGGCTGCGCTCTGAGGCCAGGAACAGAAGCTTAAGCTAAATGCAAAGCAAGACTGAGTTGGCCAGCAAAAGGATGCCAGCTGGAGCAGCAGGAAATAAGGAGGCTCCTCTGTTTCCCAAAGCATGTTTCTCCCTCTTTCCGAGGGGGTGAACCACCTCGGCTCTGAACTGTGTAACACTTCTGCATGACAGCTGAAATCCCCAGTGGAGCAGGGGAGCAGCAGCAGCCACGGGACTTGGGGAGCAGCAGAGCAAGAGCAGGCTCTGGGCTCACAAGCCCAGCGCTTCCGCCCCCAACATTCCTCTGCAGAGAGGACAAGAACCTCCGAGTGCCAGAGATCACCCTCTCCACAGAGCAGGATTTACAGGCTGCTGCAGGCCCCTTGCTGCACCAGCACCACACACCAGGCACTTCAGATTTCATTGTCCCTTTTGAGGGTTTGTCCCTCTGTACCTACCACCAGTCAGAGACGTGTGGTTGTCAACAGAGTCTCCCAGAACCAAGGCACGTTTGTAGCCCAGGTCAGCAGCCCAGCAGCAAAAGCCAAGGAGCCACAGTAGCCCTTCAAAAAGCAAGTTTCAAAAGGGCACACCAAGGCTGCTCCTTGGCCACACAAGAGGATCTTACCTGCTGCTCAAAGAGAAGGGTGTTCAACGCCTGTCTGCACGGGAGAATCATCATGGGAAACCCCACAGCTACCGACATCATGAATCCCACGCGAATCATCTCCGTCACCAGGTTGGAAGGGAAGTTCATCAGGACGTTGCCAGCAATGGCTTCAGTGTAACTCACGTAGCCAAAGAAGCCCACCTGTCCGGCAGGAGGGAAGGTGAGAGGATGGTGTGTGACTCCCAAGCACATTCCTATCTGCTCTTTACCAAAGGCTGGAGGTCAGTAACCTCCTAAGAGTCTGGACCAGCCAGCCGAGGTGGGAATGAATGTGGGGCCACCTCTATGGGCAGCCTGCCAGCAGCCCTAGCTGCAGCACCCCCAAAAGTCCAGACAGGGGGTTAGCAGCCAGCTGGATCTGAGACAAGTTTGTCACTGGATACCTGGGGCTTTCATGGAGCAAGGGAAAGCTGCTGCTGCCCGTGACACAGAGTTGTGACACCCTGCTTGCCACCAGGCCCGTGGATCGCCTCCTTCCAACGAGGGAGGGACCATAACGATTCCCAGCAGCAGCCTAGCTCACAGGGCAAGGCTCTTCTCAGGAATTAACAACTTGGATTTATTAACTTGTGCTTTACCAGGCTTAACTTCCTGCACATCTTCCCAACCGCAACAGGCTTGGAAGAAGCTCTCCCAAACTCAGGGCAGCACCTCCAGCTCCAGGCCGGGCCCTGCAAGGCAGAGGCAAGCTGGTGCCCATGGATGAGCAGGCTCTCCGCTCTGCCTCCACCCAAGCAAACGTGTTCCACTGAAAATTTGGCCTCTCCAAATGCCTCCTGTGCATCATCTCCCATCTAATTTTGCTTTCAGCTTTGCTGAAACGACTTATCTTTCAGAATAAATACAGATAAGCAGAAACCAACCCAAACTGAAGATAAATCATCAGCCCTGTTACCCTCCAGAGCAGGGCTTCTGGCAAGGAAAGAGAAGGGGAAGTTTCTTACCGTGATGTAAAAGGTGGTGACCACGTTTAGGGAGGAAGCAAATATGGAGCTCATGATTTTAACAGACGGCTCATCCAAGCTATCATAGGTGGGCAAGACCTGACTGTAGAAAAGGGTAAATTATTTAAGGAAACCTTGTGCAGAGAGAGAGAGAGAGAGAGAGAAAACCCAACTCAAACACACTCCCTGCCTCAGCCCAGCAGCAAAGAATCCCTGACACCTTCCCCCTAAGGAGCGTAAACACTCGCTGCTATTCCACAATTTATATTGCTAATGCCAAGAGATTTCAGAACACTCATAACTTCTTAAGTGTTGCAAAAATATTCCTGCCTCTCCCCACCCCACCACGTGGAGCTGAACGTGTGATGTAAACATTTGGGTTCAAAAGCGTTGCAAAATGAATGACCATTTGTTCCAGTGAAACACCAGTGGCACCGGGCCAGGCAGAGCATCACAGATTATTGTTCTTGGAGCTCTCTGTGCTGATAATTAAAGCAACGGGGTGTTTACAGAGCAAAAGCAGGAAGAAGGTTAGAGCATCGCGCCGTGGAAAAGAGAAGTTAAACAAACAGAGCTAAAGGCAGCGCCTGTCATATTTCAGGGCTGCTGGTAGAGCTCAGTTCATAGAAAGCCAGGAGTGCCAATTACATGGGATTTGGGGTATTTACAGACTTGGAAAGCGTGTGGAATGTGCTTTTTTGACATCAGGTGCATATTTTAGCAACTCATTAACCTCTTGTTACTATAATTCAAGTGGCTACATCTTGGCTTTGTGTTACTGAAGGAACTCGCAGGAGAAAGGAGAGGGGGGGAGCATTCAGTTATATGGGAAGGGGGTATCCCCAGCTCCAGCGGGCACAAAGCCATTAACAGAAAGTGTGTCAGGCCAAGGCCAAACAGAAAAATCCTTAACCCTTAATCTCTTAACGTCAAACGGTTCTGCACAGAGGAAGCTGAGCACGTCAGCTAGCAGGAGCCCGTGAGACACACGCAGGGTCTGTGAACGCAGCAGCACCATGCCAGCCATTCCGAGGGAGGCCAGCTTCCCTGGGAGTCTCTCCATCCCTCTCGGATTCCTCCACGAGATTAACCAGCTGCATCCCGGCCTTAAGTTCCACAAGGGGCAGGGGGACCAGCTAAACATCCAGGCCTGGGACGGAGAAGAAAGGATGGAGGCAGAGAGGCTCTGCAGGGCTGGGATGGCACAGCCTGGCCAGGCTCCCATTTGCGCAGGAGCAGCAGCACAGGGAAAAGCCCCATGCAAAGCCCAGGAGGCCTCCTGAAATCACCTAACAGCACCCAGGCGGTCAGCTTGGGTTTGGAGGCCCAGCAAAGTGTCCCCCAAGTTCCCCCAGAGCACCTCTGAGCCCTCCAGACCATCACCGCCTCTCAAGGTGGAGCAAGAGGACAAGACATGAGCAGCACGTCCCAACATGCCTGGGGTTTATCTGTGAGCAAAACAACACCAATGAAGGGCAGTGAAGGATCAGGGACCCTTCCCCACATTAGGGGGTACACTGCACCTCAAAGGGCAGGTGGTCCCTCCCGAGCAGGGAGCAGGCAAGTCAGCACAAGCAGTAAGAGCAGCCCTGGAGAAAGCAGCCCTGCTTTGGATACAGCCAGAGTCAGCTCAGGGGCACCCGTACCCCCTCACTGCAGGGCCCACCCCGGGCAGGCTCTCCAAGCACAGCACTAACAGCCTGCAGCACCCTGATGCTCGCAGAGCGCACCAACAGCATCCTGCCTTCTATTATCCCCATGTACTCAGCATCTTCACATCCACCCACACCACAACAGCCACCTCCAGGAATGAGGTGGTTTCCTCCCAGGAAGCTCCTGCTGGCTCCTATTTATCCAGAGGGTTCAGTGACTTGACCAAGGTCGCATGAGGAGGCTGCGGCGGAGGAAACCCCGGAGTCCTCACAGCTCCGCAGCGCGTTTCCACACTACACACCCACAGAGCAGTGACCTACTTTGCAACTTCAGCAACACCAGGGCAGCTTTTAAAGAGAGAAGGGGATTGAACTCACGAGGAAAGCAGGGGCAAGTTTTCCAAGCTAGGATAACAGCACGTTTATTTACCTCACTCAGCATTAAGGAAAAGGAATTCTGCTTTACATTGGAATGATTGAATTTTTATACAGGTGATTCAGGGGTTAGCAAAGTTAAACCTACCTAGCTGGGAACAGCAGCCTTATAAAAGATTGTCTGGGGACAGCGCATCGCCCCGATGCTTGGAAAAACCACGCCTAACTTTACGTTCAGCTTGCCACGTAAGCGCTGCACTGGAGCCTATATTTAGGTATGTGCACCCTGGCCCAGGCCAAACAATTTCCTTTCGTTTCCATCTCCCAGTAAAATTGTGCTGGGTATGGTGTGGCTAGGAAAAGAAAGGAAAAAAAAAACCCCAAAACCCACTGGAATTTAAAACCTCTAAAGTGTTAACAAGGTAAAGCTGTAAGAGAGTACAATTCCCTTCGCCAGTTGTAATGGAGACATTAAACAGCAAGACTGGAGCGTGTTCGGGTAGGAACCGAGCTGCCAAGAGAGCTGATAAGTGGAAAATGATGATTTGGATCTTGCATGTGGGTGTAAACACAGCAGTCTGAGCAAATTTTATCTGTCACATTCATTTAGTGTTGGCATGCTACCCGTTTGCTAGAGCTACGGGGAGGGGGGAAAGCCCGGCTCTGCCAGCCTTCCAAACGAGGATGGTCTTTTCCATGTCCACATTTGGATTTAGGCTGCTATTTAAAGCCTGTTACTATTCTGGCCAGGCACGTAGTGTGCACTTGCCATTTCGGTGCGGAAGGTAATGCTGTGAGGAACGTGAAACCAGCCCAGTTCACTGCCACCACCTTCCACGTGCCAATGGAAACCCTTGTTAAAAGCAGGTATCCGGAAACACCTGAATGAGTCTCCAAAGTCAATGACTGGGGGATCTGCTGAGGTTCCTCAGAAATTCGGGGAAGCAGTGAGTGTACGCTACCCTGGGGAGGGGTGTGGGTGCCCTGCCACAGCTCAGCCCTGCTGCCTTCATAGAATGGTATGAGTTGGAAGGGACCCCAAGGATCACAGAGTTCCAACCCCCTGCCACAGGCAGGGACACCAACCTCCAGCCCTGCAGCTACACAAGGTTGCCCAGGGCCCCAGCCAACCTGGCCTTGAACACCCCCAGACACAGGGCACCCACCCCCTCTCTGGGCAGCCTGTTCCAGCCCCTCACCATTCTCTCTGTAAAAAACTTCCCCCTAATATCTAGTTTAAACCTCCCCTCCTTTAGCTTTAATCCATCCCCTTGTCCTGCCATTGTCTACCCTTTTAAAAAGCTGATTCCCCTCCTGTTTGTATGCTCCCTTAAAAGCTGATTCCCCTCCCATTTGATGCCTTCCCCAGTATTAAATCATTCCTTCCAAGAAACAGGGGGAAATCCATCATTTCACACAGCTGTACCCAAAGCAATGGGCTTTACTCCACTGAGGATCTGTTTGGCCCAAAGGAGCTCGTGTTGCTCAAGCTCAACTCCCAAGTGCAATACAACTCCCTCCCCCATGTAGGTAACAAAGGGATCACAACCGAACAAGGTGCTGTACTCCAGCAGGCTGTAAAAGATTTTTGATTAAAGTAAAATAAGAAAGCAGATGGGATCTACCCCCTCACAGATCCTCTGCCCTCCCAAAAACTCATCGCCCACCCCAACTGCCAGGAGTGGGAATGGTGGGTACTTACGACTGACAGGCGAAAGACATGCCGAAGATGGGGATGCACCGGAAAATCCCCTCCCAACGAGTGTAGCTCACTCGGCGCAGCCACTGCCCGCTGAAGAGGCCGTGCTTGAAGGACGACAGCACGATCTGTGGCCAAGAGAAAGACCAGGGGGTTAAGATCCAACTGAAACAACTTCATCGCAGTAGAAATGCCAGTGCTGGGATAAAAGGCAGCGAGCGCGTGGCAGTTCTGTGAGGAACAGCCTGATCTCTGTTGGGGAGATTCTCCAGCTCCCCACCCCACCCACCCACTTTATTAAAGCTCCCTCCAAGGGTCCCTTGACATCAAGGATCCTGGAGGGTGTTTTAAAGCAGCTCTGACATTCCCCCCTTGTTTGATGCCATCAAACATCACAACACTCACCAGGGTGGAACAATTCCCACTGACACTCATTTAACTGGGACAATTATCATTCCCAGCAATTTCTTTTGCACTTTTTGGGGTTTTTTAAAACACATTTTTAAATCCAAATGGATTTTCCTTGAAGATTCCTGTTCAACAGAGAGAGGCAAAAGCTCCTGACAGTATGCTGCTACTCCAGAGTCCTTTAACAACACCAGCTTCCCAAAAAAAGGGATAAACTTCAGGAAAACAGGGAGAGTGAAACACCCAGGCAAGCTCTCACCACTGACAGGGAGCCTGGCAGGCATTGGGTTGCACAGGAAACAGAAGGTAAATATGTCTGATGCCTGTTTAGAATATCACCCGAACTGGGGGGTTTTCTAATCCCCAGAGATCACGTTTTAGCACAGCCAGCTCTCATGAAATGTTGTGGTTTTCTTAAAGGCACAGCTCCTGGAACAAGGCAGTTTGGGGAAATGCTCATTTACCCTTTCCAGACTCCTTCTTCCAGAGCTGGGAAGCGTGACCCAGCACAACCTACTCAAAACATGGAAAGAATTTCCACACCTCCCTTTTCCTCCTTTTGTTTTAGTTCTTCCACTCCTGAAATTTGGGAGAGCCAGGGCTGGGACTCCACAAACCAACCGCCCAAACATCCATGAGGTGAGACTTGAAGTCATTAAAAAGCAAGAGAGAGTCTCCACCTTGCCAAGCCAAGCAGGGCCAGCGTCAGGTAACTCGCAGCTTACTCGGCTTAATCCCAACAGCCAGGAGCCCAGTCACCTCTGTAAAGAAAAACTGCTGTAGAAATAGCTACATGCCACCTACACTAAGACCTCCTGAGGTCTTTCAATGCTCAGGAACAGAAGCATTGGTGTCTCACAACTCAAACTACTTGTTGCCAGACATCAACCATCAGCTGCAAGAAAGCAGGCAAGGTACATGGCCAAGTCCTTAACAAGAGCTGCCTTCCCCCACGGGTTAGGAAGGATGAGGTTTTCAAGGCAAAACCCCAACGTGGGATGAAAAGTCCTTCTGCTTCCAGGTACTTTCCCCCCATCCTTGGATTTAAAAGTTCAGAGTACTAAATTGTCAGACACTGACAAGGGGAACAAACCGCAGCTTGGTTTGTGATTTCTGGGCTACTCACCATCAGAAGGACATTGAGGTCCTGGAGCCAGTCCAGAGAAGGGCAACCAGGCTGGGGAAGGGGCTGGAGGGCAAATCCTCTGAGGAGCAGCTGAGGGAGCTAGGGGTGTTCAGCCTGGAGAAGAGGAGGCTGAGGAGAGACCTTATCACCACCTCCACTGCCCTGACAGGAGGGTGCAGAAAGGTGGGCGCTGGTCTCTTCAGCCAGGGGACAGGAGATGGGACAAGGGGCAATGGGCTCAAGCTGTGCCAGGGCAGGGTCAGAGCAGATGTGAGGGAAAAGTTCTTCCCTGAAAGAGTTGTGGGGATGTGGAACAGGCTGCCCAGGGAGGGGGTGAGTCACCATCCCTGGATGTGTTTAAAAAAAGGGGTAGATGAGGTACTTAGGGATATGGTTTAACTTAGGATGGGAACGATTGGACTTTATGAGCTCTTCCTCCCTTGTGATTCTGTGATTATCGTTACTCACCCCACTGCAGCCCCAGCACGTGGAAGAGCTCACAGAGCCACCAGCCAGTTTCTACAGTTGGTACCTCCCAACCTTGAGAGCAGGAGCACCCTTGATCGCTCATTATACCCTAATTATCAGGAAGGATATTTTAAACTGGAGGTCTGCACCTGCAGGCTGTCCCAGCGGGTTTATCTGTGTTAAAACAATAGGAAGATCAGCATTCCCAGCATCAACACTCACCACAAACATAAACACGGTGTAGAAGATCAGGGCCATGGCACTGAACGACTGTATGGAGGCCATCATGTTCCTCTGGAGGCTCAGTGGAAGGACAATGCACAGGGAGACAGCAAAGAGCAGGACTATCCGGAAACTGCCCGACACCTGGAAAAACGACCCACATAAGGAACTGGAGCAGGGACTATGATACTCAAAGCATCCCACTGAATTAACAAAGGAACTCCCCAGTGTGGTTAATTTGTCCAGAGTGAGAAAGGATGCAAAACCAAAGATGGGTTCCAAAGGTGGAGTTCTGCTTCTATTCAGATGCAAAGATTCGGTGCCAACCACTCTGGTGAGGTGTGTGATGAGCTTGTGCAGTCACTGGATGCCACTGTTGCTCTGCACAGCGTGTGACAGGTCCTTTCTAGGTGGATGTATTTGGGGAGGAGAGGAGGGGGGTGTTCGATGCTAATCCTGCAGAAGCTGTTTGGGTATTTTCATGCAATTAAATAAAAACCACACTTACTTGGGAGACAAGAGATGGAAGTCTTGGAAATTCTGATCCAGAAAATTAATCAAAAAAACTGGTATTTACTACAGCAGAACACTCTGAAATGCTTGAAAATATTTAATACCCAATTTGGCTGCAGCCACAACCCATCTTTTGAACTTCACAGAGCCTTAATCAGAGCTTAGCAGCATCAGGCAGAACAGATAACAGCCCCACCAAAAATCTCTCCACATGGCCGTTCTGCTCCCGGCTCACGGCTCGCCTGGAAGAGGGGCACAAGCCTCCTGCCCAGGAGGAGCAGGACCTCTCAAGCCAACAGCTTATTTATGCTCAAAGGGGAGGCAGGAGCACAGTAAGTGGCCACCAAAACAGCGAGGGACAGGACAAAAATCACCCCTCGAACTAGAGGGCTGGAAGGGGGTGAGAGCTCGGGCAGGGGAACCGTCTGTCACTACCCATTAGGAGCAGGAATTAAGACAGGAAGCATCATGTCCTCTGGGAATCTGCTCCAGGATGAACTGAGACCAAGTTGAAAAGAATTCCTCTGGTGGAAGTGCCTTACTGGGGGTTTTACACAGCTGATTGCTCACCGTATGCCTGGGCTTCCCGGAGCGCGATGCTCCGTGCGCGAGGCATGCTGCTAGAGCTTGCTGTGAGGTGACCCCACACCGCCTCGTGGGCCACTGTCGGGGTTTGACTTGGCCAGTGGCTAAACCAACCCCACAGCCCCTTTGCTCACTCCACCTACTGCCAGTGGAATGGGGCAGAGAATAAGAGAGAGGGGAGTAAAGCTTGTGGAGTGAGGTACAGACAGTTTAATCACAGAATCACCAGGTTGGAAAAGACCTTTGAGATCATCAAGTCCAACCATACCCATCCTATGCTAAACCATCTCCCTAAGTACCTCATCTACCCATTTTTTAAACACACCCAGGGATGGGGACTCAGCCCCTCCCTGGGCAGCCTGTTCCAGGCCCTGACAACTCTTTCAGTAAAAATTTTTTTCTAACATCTGCTCTGACCCTGCCCTGGCACAGCTTGAGCCCATTTCCCCTTGTCCCATCTCCTGTTCCCTGGCTGAAGAGACCATCACCCACCTCTCTGCACCCTCCTGTCAGGGCAGTGGAGGTGGGGAGAAGGTCTCTCCTCAGCCTCCTCTTCTCCAGGCTGAACACCCCCAGCTCCCTCAGCCGCTCCTCAGAGGATTTGCCCTCCAGCCCCTTCCCCAGTCTGGTTGCCCTTCTCTGGACTCACTCCAGGATCTCAATGTCCTTCTTATGGTGAGGAGCCCAGAACTGGACCCAGCACTTGAGGTGCAGCCTCACCAATGCTGAGTACAGGTGCACAATCCCTTCCCCAGACCTACTGGCCACACTATTTTTGATAGAAGTCAGATTTTAACATGACAGAAGAGAACAACAGTATCATGACACACAAAAGGAGAGATGTGCAGCATGATCACTCACCACCCACAGGCCACGGATGCCCAGCTGGTTCCCAAGCCTCCCCAACCCCCCAATAACATACAGAGCACGATGCCACATGATATGGGCTGTCCCTTTGACACTGCCATGTCCCCTCCCAGCATCTCTCCAGCGGGACAGGGCAAGAAGCTGAACAGTCCTTGACTTGGTGTAAACATCACCCAGTGACAACCCAAGTACCAGTGTGTTATCAACAATATTCTCATCCTTGTTCCAGCTGCACCCACTGCCAGGAAGAGTTAACTCCATCCCAGCCAGAGCCAGGAGAGCTGCAGAGCACGGTACCCGCTGTCTCCACGCAAGAACCACCACCTGTTTTGGAGAGGGGATCTGGGGGGGTTATTTACCTGAAATCCAAGCAGCCTGGCAAAGAAGTTGGAGCCCAAATCCCCAATGACGACGTAGAAAGCGATGCAGGTTCCCAGCATCAGCCCGATCATGCTGCAGAAACACCACGTGCAGGGGTTAGGAGGTTGGAGCAGGAACCCAGGTCCCACTCCGGTGTGTGTCAGAAGCCATGCTCCCTGAGGATTGGTACCCCACACAGCCCTCAGTAATGCCAAGGCTGCCTGTGTGACACTGCCTGGGACCGCCACAGCAGAGCCTGCAGTGATGGGGACCCCCCCCCCAACGACATGTAAGCAGCGGGGATGCTCCTAAAATCCAGAGCAAGAGACATCCAACATAATCCTTCACCTGCAGCCACAGACAAAGGTCCCAGGTCCCAACAGCTACACCCTGCACACAACCACAACAGCCAAAGATCCCTCAGGATCCCTCAGGATCCCACTGCACCCACTGGAACCAAGGAACATGCTAAAATCACACAGAAACAGCTACAAGGGTCCTTTCAAAGTGACTCCGCTGTGATGTAGAGCGGTCCCCGAGCACCTCACTTCCGCACACATCCACCCTCCACCAGTGCAGGTGAGCCCCAGGTCTTGCTGAGCCCACAGTGAAGGCCAGGCTCAGCATGCAGTGACAAAGCAGGGTTCCTGCCCACGGGGTTCCTGCTCTCACAGCCCTACGAGTGGGTGTGATGGGGAGGACCCACCAAGCTCTTATTACCCGGGCTGGGAAGCGCTGGTCACCCCATCCTGCGTTTGACCCCTGGTAGAACAAAACCCAGAGAAGTTCCATCCACCTGAGTCTGGCAGCTGGTTGGAGCCACAGAATAAAAAGATCTTGGAGATGACATAAGCTCCTTTATTTCTCAGGGAAAAAAAGCAGTTTTAAAGAATCAGCCCAAGGCTCTCTC
The DNA here is from genome assembly GCA_027925045.1 of Hypotaenidia okinawae. Lineage (NCBI taxonomy): Eukaryota > Metazoa > Chordata > Aves > Gruiformes > Rallidae > Hypotaenidia > Hypotaenidia okinawae. The sequence goes on along the minus strand of BSDF01000018.1, from coordinate 10,070,750 downwards.
ACCCCACAGCAGGGGCTCACCACAAACACCACGACACCAAATCTCAAAGCGTCTTCCCACAAAAGGAACCACACTTTAAGGAGAAGATTGCCTTATGACCTGCTTCTCATCCTGTTCACAAGCACACGGGCCACTTTCCCTCCCAGCTCTGATTCTGCATGATCCCCATGGCGATTACAGTGATCGCTTGAGCAGACAAGTAACATCTGAGGAATATTCTGTGTATCTGTGGTGTTCTGCAGCAGTGTGCAGCTGGGGAGGGGGAAGGAGCCAGCACTGCCGACTGGCCCAGGCTCAAGACGCCTCCACCAAAGAATCTCTGCTGGAAAAAGCAGTGCTGTAACGACTCGGTCCCATCGCGGCCACCGACCTGCCAGGGTCATCGTGGGAACTGGAGCCTGAAGCAGAGGCAGGGTTCCCCCCAGAAGACATCTCATAACACCAGGCGTCTCACAGGGGAAAGGACAGGACCCCAGCAGCTAAAGGGTGGATCTGAGGTACTCCAAACCCTCTCCCTCCCACTAACCCACAGCGGTTTTGGCAGAGGTTTCACCCTGACATGCCCAGGATGTCGTAGCACAGGCAGCGGGGTGGGAGATGAGCTCATCCCCCAACTCGTGTGCTCCCACTATCTGGGAAGCGCTCCCATCTCCGCTCAGGAACGGGTAGGACACACCAAAGGCAGCACCACATGCTTTGCTGAGGGGATCTCACCTAGGCTCTCATCCAAATTCCAGGTGGCAAAGGAGACTTCTAGGACTGGGAGAGGCCGGAGGGTAAGAAACAAGGGCACAGCACGGCCATAAGAGGCTACAGAGCATTTTGCACTAAAACCCACTCAGATTCAAGCAAGTAGCAGATTACCTTGTTTCCACCAACATTTTTCCTGCTTTTCCATAGGCATGAAATGCTGGGAGGGGAAAAAAACAACAACAGTTAGTGAAAGAAAGATCCAGAACGTGGCCCGCACGCAAGCTGGTCATTAAACAGTGACAGTGAGAGAGGGAAGCACAGCAGGAACCCCCTGGCACTGGGTTTTGGGGCTCCCTCCGTCCCTCACCCACCCACTTTCCTCTTCAGACATGCCCTCTGCAAACCATGGAAGACAGGAACAAAGATGAGGAGGAGATGGGAAGGAAAAAGAAAAAAACCAAAGCTTGGAACCTGCTTTTTTCCTATTTAAACCAAAAAACAAAGCCTAAAATAAAACAAATGGGTGTGAAGTAGCAGCCACACGTGGCAACCATTAGAAGCCAGTCAGTGTGAAAGGGAACATGAGTGTGTAGAAGATGCTGTGTGGCAAAAAGTTACCACAGAGCAAAGTTTCAATCAAGCTCTTGGTTTTATTTTTATCTTCCCACTAGAACTGAACCTCCTGACAGCGCTGGAGATGGGAGACGGTGCCCAGAACGTTCAATCCCATCCCCAGAATACCCAGGACTCCCAACCCACACCACCAGGCTGCTGCCAAGAGCCACTCCTCCCCTTCTCGAGTTGGAGCTTGAAGCAGAGAACGCTCAGCGGTCGTTAAATCATCGCGCCTTCTCTTAAAAAGAAAAACCGCCCAGAAAACTCCACTCCTATTTTTAGGATCTTACTGGGAAGAACGGGAATTCAGACCTCTGGTTCCAAGCACAGACCACATGGCCCAGTTCTGTCTGTCTTTAAGCACAGAGGTCCAATGTGAAAACCACCCCCCTGGGCTCCCCTTTGGCTTCTCCCAAGGTACATCCCCGGAGACGAACAAACTTTATTCACTTCTGGAAGCGTCTTCTGTGATTTTTTTCACTATTAACTTACAAACCCTGATTTCTTTGGATTCTGCTCGAGCTAAAACATTAAGGAAACAAGACTTTCTCCCATAGAATGAGGAGAAAAAAAAAAGCACAGCAGGAGAGCGACAGGAGAAAAATAAACCAGAGCTGTTACGCAGAGTAGCACCGAAAATAGCCGATGGCTCAGTGACAGACTGGGAGGAACAGGCAACCACACAGCTTTGGCCACCAGCTCTCACCTCATTTGGGAATGAGGGGGAAACATCCCCATCCCCCTGTGTCTAGGACATGAACTGCTGCTGTGTGCTCCGGTGCGGGCAGGTGGGTGCCCCCAGACAGCAGCTACACCCACTGGCGATGGTCTAGGCCGGAGGTGCGGAGAAACAATCAGTCTCCTGGGCTGCTCTAAGATGCTCTAAGATTTCCCCCATCAGGGGACACTGGGAAAAACTGGATCCTTTATCTTCCCAAGGAAGGACAGGATGATGAGTGTAAAATAAGGTGTCCAGGGCTGGGATCTCTAGACACCCAATAAGCTGGGCGGAGCTGGATCTGCTGGGTAATTAGAGAAGCCCTTTGAAGCCAAGAGCGGTTCCTAGAAGGGGCAGCCTGTGTTTTGGCACTGGCAGGGAGCAGAGCCCAGCTGCCTCCCATGAGGTCAGTACCCAGCACAGGCAGCCTGCCAGGGCCCTGGCATCAACTCATCTCCCCGGTAAAGTCCTCCTGGGAATCAGAATCACAGAATCATAGGGGTTGGAAGGGACCTCGAGAGATCATCGGGTCCAACCCCCCAACCACATCCTGCTTCCCTGCTTGTCCACACATCTGCCTGTGACTCTTCCCTTCCACACAACACAGGAGAATAGCAGTGAAGAGCAAAATATTTTCAATACCCAACTCACCCAGGCACACAGTGCTGCCAGGGGAAGCTGTCTGGGCTGGGTATCAGCACTGCGTAGCCGTAACGCCGGCTCCCGACGTTCCTCCGGAAGGGAATGTCTGGCTGAAGTTAATTTACAAAACTTTTCTTACATCTTTCAGCAGTGCCAAAGCCTCCCACAGAATGGGCTGTGGGGGCTGCCAGGATCTCTCACAGATGTCCCAGGGCACGAGCCGGCAGTGACAAAGGCTGTCTTGTGTGGAGCTGCTCAACCTTGATGCATTAGGATGCGTTATAGGAACGTTGCTTTTCCTCCCAGAGCTCTCCCCTCCCGGTGGCACCTCTCCCAGGGCAGAGGGAGGCAGCAGAGGCATCGCTGCCAGCCTTCGCGTGCCAGGAGGTGCCAGGAAGTTTGGAAGCATTACTGGTCCTCTGTGTATTTGAGCCCCTTGGCTCCAGAAAGCACGGAGGATCCCTTCTTCCTGGGAGACGCTCCAAGGCGAAGGGGACTCTCTGTACTTTGGGGGAAGCGGCACACAAAGGCACGTTGTACAGGGGGGCTGGGGAGGGGCAACGCAGGCAGCTGGGCTGGGAGCAGTGGGGCTGAGCTGGATGCTACCTGGGGGTTCCCCCTTTCCCTCTGGCATCTCAGGCACCACCTCTGAGACCACACAACCTCCTGAGCTTTTGGGTTTTTCCAGCAGATAGAACTGGGATGCGCAGCCCGGTAGCAGCACCTCAGGCACTCCGAGGATGGAGGGAACCCATCTGTCAGCGAGCAAGCCACGCATTTCTTTAGCTCTTTTACCAAGGGCAACGCCAGCCAACTCTCTCCTCCCCCACAGCAATAAGGGAAAACGAGGAAAAAACAACTTTTCTCATCACTGCATACGCCAACAGAGAGGACTGGAACCCCATCACCTCCTCCTGCCCCTCCCCAAATCAGAAGAGAGGTGACAAGCAGAAGCCAACCCCCCTTCCCCCCCAAATCAGAAGAGAGGTGACAAGCAGAAGCCAACCCCCCTTCCCCCCCCAAATCAGAAGAGAGGTGACAAGCAGAAGCCAACCCCGGCGCCAGCGCAGAGACGACGAGCTCCGAGGACGAGGGCTTGGGCAGGCTCTGCCAAAAACCCACCCATGAATCTTGCAGATGTTTTTATTGAACCCTCACGCTCCGTTTCCTCTCTGCTCCTGCCATGAGCACAGCTCAGATCCAGGCAGCCCCAGCTCCGTGCCAGGCTCTCGGCTGGCAGAACCCGCTGTCCCCAGCAGCACACTGGGTGGGGAAGCTCGGCGGCTTTCGTGCCGAGACCGGTAATTTACAGCAGACACCCGCTACGCCAGCTCCCGAGAACTTGGGTTTTGATCAGTCAGTGCCTGCAGCTCCTCCCCTGCCCCGCAGAGTCAAAACAATTCTGTGCCTATTAACTTCACCATCAAGAGCAGAATTAAACCCTCACGTTCCCCTGGGGACACGGGGCGGCGGGCAGAGAGGGGAGAGACCAACAGAGAACAACACAAATAGAAAACTACATCAAGAAACCATTTGCTGTTCCAACAATATCAGTAGGAAAGTTGTAAATTAAGAGGTCAAAGTAAAACCACAGTTAAAAATGAAAAACCACCCCACCCCCAAAAAATAACAAAGCCCTAGAGCTGAGAGTTCTCACCAAGGCCAGGGTAGGTCCTGCGCTTGCTGAGGTTGGCTGACTTCACCAGGAACATGCAGGATTGATGAGTCATCCAAGAACAGAAAATGAGCAGCAGAGCTCCCAGGACAATGCCACACTGAAAGGGGAGAAGCCAGGGGAAGAGACAAGCATGAGGTGAGAAGTCAGTGGTTCTGCACAGCCGCCCTGTAACACCTCCAGGCTCCCGCCTGTGTTTCCAGCCACACTGGGAGTTCCCTTGACTTGAGAGCAGCCAGGAGAAACATGACGCACGAGCTCAGTTTTTCCCCTCTCCGCAGCCCAAGGACAGCACGGAGCAGCCACCTGTTTCCCACAGCTTCCAGCCACACCAATTTAAGGACCAAAGAACAAACTGGGAGCTGATTGTGGCTCCCCAGTGCTCTCCACAGCTCTCAATGGGTTCCCCCCAAGAGGCTGCTCCTAATCCCAGGATGCAAACTCTGTTCCAAGCTTCCTCCAGAAGAATATTTAACAGTGTTACCTGATTCCCAGGCTCGCTGGGTCACACGTTTGCAGCAGGGGATGTGAACCACCAGACACTTTTTAAGCAGGTGACTTAGACAGGTGGAAGCGACACCAGATCTTAATTGCTGCCACCCCCTTTTTCAGCTGTATTTACAACTGGGGCAGCTGTGGGGACAAGGACAACTCCCAGAGGGGGGAGCAGGGGCACAGCTCAATGCCTCTGAGCCATTCCACATTTATCACGGGGGATAAACTCTTCCCTTTTCTCCCCTCCCTTCTGCTCCCAAGGAAGGCTGAAGGGATTACTTGGAAGGCTCACTGCAAGGTACACCATGGAGTTTGATCCAAGAGGTGTCTGGTCTCCATCACCGGCACTTCCTTGGCTATCCAGCTCCTACCAGGCACTCTCCAGAGGGAGAGAGGGGGCACGGTGGGCTCTGCCCTGGCTGCCCCCTGCCCAAAGCCGGGTCCCGGGGCTGACACCACACCAGGGAGCCTGTCAGGACTCCAAGCTGAGCAGCAAGACTCCCATCTCCAGTCCCATACCCGGCACTCTATGCAGGGGGTACCAGCAACCGGCCTCGACACCTCCCCGACCCTCCCGGTGCCTCTCACTGGACCTAAGGCGACGTGGAGCACCGGCAGGACACCCCCACCCCTACCCACCGCCACCCCACCGGTGAGAGCGGCCGGTACCGACCCCACCAGCCTCTAACCGGAGACCGGCCGGCCCCACCGGCCCGGGAGGAGCGGGGCCGGGCAGGCGGAGCGCTCACCTGCCGGAAGCAGAAGGGCACGGTGAGCACGCTGACCCCCACGATGCTGTTCACCACGTTCATGATCAGGCCCCAGTTGGAACCCGCCGCTCCCGCCGCCATGGCCCCACAGGGCCCGGCACGGCCCAGCCGCCACCCGCGTCCTCAGGGGACTCCTCAGCCGCCCGTACCCGCCATAACGGGACCGGCCCCGACCCGCCCCCGCCACCGGCACCGGCACCGGCCACAGCGGCACGTCCGGGTTCCGCTGCTCTGCTGGCGCTTCCGGCAAGTCGAGGGGGCGGCCACCGAGAGGGGCGGGGTAGAGCGGCCGCGGGCCGGCTGCTCCTGCCGGCTTGGAGGACCGAGCCCACCGCTCTCGGGAGAGCTAGAGAGGGGGTGTCCACTTTTGGGGGGGCAGGTGTCACCCTGGGGGGGCGTCTCCTGCTTGGGGGCACCCCGAGAGCCCGGCACACACGCAGAGACACGCAGGTGAGTGTATGTAAAGGGGTGCACGTACATGCACACATACATGTACACACACATGTGGACACACACATGTATACACATGTACACATACACGTATGTGTGCATATATACGCATGCACACACATACGTGTACGTACGCACATACATACACACGTATGTGTACACCCACACATATATATACACATGCACATGCATGCACACATGGACATACATGGACATACACGGACATACATGGACATACATGCACCTGCACACAGCTGCAAGCAAGCACACACAGAGACATGCAGGTCCATGCATGTAAAAGTATGCAGAGGCATGCACATGCACATACATACACCTGCACACAGCTGCACACATGTACATGCATGTACACACATGTGTACATGCACCAGCATCCAGCTGTGCACATGCAGCGCAACAGGTCTGGTCAGAGCAGACCCATCGACTCCAGTGTGTCCATGGGTTGGCCTGCCTGCAGCGCTGGGATGTCCAAGCACCCCACAGTTTCTCTCCCCAAGGCCTTGTGGGGTGCAGATAACCAGCTCTGGGCACTGCACCCTGTGCCACAGCCACACGTGACTTATGCCAACCTCCATTGGGCACCTACATAACCACGGCGGCCACTCACCCAGCACCCAGGGAGTTCCTGGCCCACCACCGGCAGCTCTCCCCAGCTCTGCCTGCCCGCTCCCCAGCCCTGAGCAGGGCAAGGAGAAACAAGGTAGAGAGGAAAGCCAACAGAGAGCGTGGGGGGCTCTGGGGCCACGCACAGCAGCAGGCTGGGCCGGCGCACGCCGGCTGCACGCTGCCATTGGAACAAAACACACGATGCTCGTATAATTTGCAGCAATTGCAATGGGTAACCACAGGAATTCGCTCTACAAAAGGTTTGCAGGGAGGTGAACGCGCCTGTCTAATTCCCTCCAGGTGCCGCACGGGCCCGGGTGACGGTAGCACCGGCTGTGGCTGTGTTGCTCTGCTGGCTGCGCCGGGACAGTGTCTGTGTCCCTGGGTGGGATGGGGAGTCCTTTGGGGCTGGTGCTGCCTTGTTTTGGGGGACCCCTGGTTGTCGGGCCCTGGTATGGGACATGGTGACCCAACACGGGATGCAGTGCCCCAACATGGGATGCGGTGCCCAGCTGTGGCCAGCAGCATAGAACAGGGGGCTGTGGCGGGAGGGGAACCCCTGGGTGCTGTGGGGGCTCCACCGTGTATCCAGAAACACACCAGAAATCCACCTGTCCCCCTCCTCTGGCCACTGCCATGGCCCCAGCCCCCCACCTCCAGCCCAAGACCATGTCGGGGTCCAGCAAGCACTATGTGCCAACACCCCCTTACACACACACAAACCCACGGCCAAGTGTGTGCACGTGTGTGTACATGCTATGGGGCCTGGAGCACCCCACAGCCCTGCCCCAGCACCCGCCTGTCACCACAGGCTGGGGGTGCCGGCACAGGACTGGGGCCAGGTGTCTCCCACCCATGGGTGCTGAGCACTGCTGGGGAGGGCAGAGCTGCCGTGGGGTGGCTGAGGGCGAGCACCTCGCTCCTGCGCCGAGGAGACATCTGCAGCCAGTTAGGGGGAAGCCATGCTTCTCCAATTAGCACTACATGGCCCCTAACTCAGCACCGGCACAGAAACGGGCTCAGGGGCCTCCGCCACGTGCCGAGCAGCTGCCGGGAGCCTAGCAAGAGCCATGGGATGGGGATACTGGGGGAGCAGCCCCCACTCTGACACCCTGTGGACCCCGACCCTGTCACCAGCACTGGTGGGCCAGCACTGGCGTAGGGGCATGGTGGTCCCAGCTCCCCCAGTGCAGCGTCAGCATGGGGTCACCGCCATGAGCAGAACAGCGTGGGTCACCAGGACAGGTTTGGGACAGCTCGGGTGCTGCCTGGCTCCCTGTGAGGTGCCAGATGGTGCTGCTGGGCCAACGTGTTTTTGGGGTCTCCATCCCACTGTCTGTCCATGTCCTGGGGTGCATGTGTGTGCTTGGGGGTGCATACATGTGTGTGCCTGGGTGTGCGTGCATGTGTGTGCTCTCACACACATCCCGCGCTGAGCAGAGACAGATTTGCAGCTCTCATGGGTGATGCTGTCCCGGGAAAACCCCCCGGTTCATATCTGCCCCTCCCCCCACCTCCCCCGGTGCGTGTTTCCCCTCCCACCCCCGTCTCTTCCTCGCTCCCGGTTATTTCTCCCCAGGAACTGGCCTTGGTGGCAGCTCTGGGTCAGGGGCTCGGTGCCGCGGGGGGCACAGGGCAGCGCTTCCCCGGCCGCCGGTTGCTCCCGTGACACCCGTGGCCGCAGCACCGGGGGGACCCCGGTGGGGGTGAGGAGGGGAGGAGGTTGGGGGAGGGGAGAGACAGGGACCTGCGCACGAACACCCCGCCCCGCACACGCGGGACACGCCCCGCCGCGCCCGTCCGCACTCGGCTGTACCGTAGCTGACCGGACCGGGCCAGGCCGTACTGTACCCGGCTGTACCGGGCCGGCCCCGCCGCGCCAGGGAGCCCCGCCCCAGGAGCACGCGCCGTGGGCGGGGCCAGGCCGTAAGACCGCCTCCGCCCCGCGCGCATGAATGGACGCGCCCCGCCCCGCTCCTTATAAGGCAACAGGCGCGGCCCGTGGGAAGGCGAGGCCAGGCCGGCGCCCTCCCATCTCTTCGTCCCGCCTCCTCACCGCCATCCCGCCAATCAGAACGGCGCGCCCGGCCCCCGCGGGCGCCGGCCTTTGTTTGTGGAGGGCATCGGGGCCAATGGGAACGCGGGAGGATGAAAGGCGAACCAATGGGAGCGCGGGGGGAGGGGCGGCGGGGACGGCCCGGCCCGGCCACGTGCGCGCGGAGCTGCCACCGTCCCCGCTCGGGGGCACCGAGCGGGACGCGCCCGGCCCCGTTCTCCCGGGAAGACCGAGCCCGCCTCCCCTGGCCCGCGGAGCTGCCCCGCACGGGCTGGGAGCTCCCGCAGGGACTTCCCGGAGCGCGGGGCCGCGGGCACCCCCAGCGCCCATTTGCCTCCCCGGGGCTGTGGCCCAGCACCCCCAAGAGCCGTGCCCCGACCCCGTGCTGCAGGCACCCCGGCTCTTGGCCCCGCCTCGGAACCCTCCTGCCCCCGCAGCCCCTGCGCCACCCCCGGGGCCTCGAGTCCTGGCTGTGTCCTGGGGCAAGGCTGGGGCAGGGCTGGGGCAGAGCCGCACCGTGCTCCAAGCCCCGGGCTGGGACACGGAGCCCTGTGCCATGTGCGGGGACCTGGCTGTGCCTGGCACCCGCCGTGCTGAGGACTGCCAGGGGCTGAGAGGTGCTGGGAGCTGCCGCAGTGGCTGTACAGGGCAGAAGCCTCTTGAGGGACCCGGATGAGGCCACATGGAAATCCCATCCTGTGCCTGGGTTTTGTCCGGGAACTGCTGTGAGAAATTCCCAGCTTCCTCATCAGCCCCATGCTGGAGCAGACCCATGCCTGTCCCACAGGGCCTTGTGCAGCCAGTGTACGCTCATGGTAAAGCCGGTGTGTTGTCATTCCCGGGTTGGTGGCAGCGAGTGCAGTGACTTGAAGGTCATGGGCGTTTTTCCAGGGCAGGCGGCTCCTGGCTCCAATGGTCCCAATCACTGCTGGCGCTCCAGGACTCTGCTTGTCACAGCAGTCTTGTGCCAGCCATGGCCCTGCCGCCCTCTTAGGAACCCGGGTTCTTGTCCCCCTCCTTGTGTCCACTAGTCTGTGGCTCTGTGGCCGGCTCCCTGCACATCTCTGGCACAGCCTGAGGAGGAGCTGTCAGTCCGTCCGTCCATCCATCCATCCATCTGTCCATCCATCCATCCATCCATCCACCCACCCTGGCCTGGCCTGCCTATGCTACCGCAGGCAGCATCACCGCAGCAGCTAGACAGGGGAGCAGCCCCAGTATCACAGAGGGTGCAGCGATGCTGATGAGCCCCGGGTCGGCACCGCTGTGTTCTCCGGCAGGCGGGGAAGCACCGATGCATCTCCCCTGGCTCGGGGAGAGAACAAAGGAGGGCATCTGCGGCAGAGGGAGTGCCGCTGCCGGATGCGCTACAGCGCAGCTAATCCGCCCCGCGCCCTCCTGGGGGCCCCAGCACACCCCACTGCTGTGGTGCCCCCGCCGCCAGCGTGCCCCCGACACAGCCCTCCCACGTGGGCCCATGCACTGGCTGTCCCCGGCGCCGGCGGCACTGTGTACCCCAGAAAGCGGCCACTCAGCCTGAGATGTGAGGGTCCATGCGGAGCCAGGGGAGGGAGGGGGCCCAGCCTGGCTCCCCCACAGCACCACAGCCCTGGCCCCTCCTGGCACACGCCGTTCGGTCCCACGGTGGTATTATTCACCCTGGCTAATGCTGCGCCGTAAAGGAAAAGTCTTACATTAACGACTTTTGTCACCAAAGTCATTAACATAATAGGACTTCCACATCAAAATTGAATATTAATGCCCCGCCCGGGCGAGGAGCGAGATGGATAATTGTGCTAATACATTTTCCAGCAGGATTTGCACATCGCAGCATCAATTGCATTAGCAAACCCGATTATTACTGCGGCCGATACAATGGGACAGTTCACGGGAGTTAAGTCCCTTTTTTTCTCTGGGACTCCAGAGCAGCTGCGGCTCCATCCGTTCGTCCATCCATCTGTCCGTCTGTCTGTCCATCCCCATCACCCTCCACCCATAGAAACCCCCCTGGGCTGCAGGGCAGGGGGCCGGTGTGTCCACGCTGGGAGCAGAGGAGACGGCAGCGCCATAGCTGCCGCTTCCCTCCGTGCCTGCAAACACGATCCTTGGTCACAGGCAGCTTTGCAACGTGCCAGAATCCCAGCTGGAAAGCTGCTTGTCCCCAGTGCCAGGACACCAAGTCAACCGGGATGCCATGCCACACTGTGCCGTGCCATGGAGCCCTGGGACAGGCTGTGCAGCAGAGTCCCACCACCCATGGTGTCCCAACGTGGCCGTGCCGGCAGAGCTGGGCAGAGCAGGGTTACTCCATGGGTGGACCCATGGAGTGCCCATGGAGTGACCCATGGGTGCCTCCGTGCTCTGGGTGCATGGCCCCAGCTCGGTTCCTGTGACCAGTCACCGTGAAGGTCCGGCCATGAGGATGCCCTGTGGCACAGCCCCGGGGTTGCAGCCCGGTGGGAGAAGCAGTTCCAAGACCCCAGGGGTGCTGGGGAAGGGTGGAGAGCTTAGTTGGACCCCTGGTAACAGGCGGCAGGAGGGGCCCGGTCTGGGGGTGTGGGGAGGGGGCCCCTCCTGACGCCCTTTGTCTCTGGTCCCGCCGGGGCCGCCTGGTCGGTTGCGGACAAAGGCGGCTGCGTGGCTGGGGTGAGGGGGGCATCATTAAATTGACTTTAATTGCACCCAGCCAGGCTGGGGGAGCTGGGGGAGCTGCCCACTGGGCCCCGAGCTTGCAGTCGGTGCTCCCACATCTCCTAGCCCCACAAACCACCGTCTCGGCCCCTTCCCACCCGCATCAGGGAGGGTTTCCCAGCCCCTTCCCACTCGCAGTCCCCCCCAACGCTCAGGGGGGAAGGAAGAGCCTCCCAGCTGCTGTTTTGTGTGTTTGGGGAGGGGAAAATTGGGGTTTTCACAGTCAAGAAACCATTTCCGAGCGCTTCCCGACCTCCGTCAGCTGAACAATGCACCGGCCCCAACCCACCGCGCCACCGGCATCCGGCCCCCCCACCCCTGGGATTCACCTCATGCTCCCAGTTCAGCCACAGCTCCTTTTGTCAGGTCACCCTGTGATTTTATCCGTGGGGCTGGAGCCCTTTCCCGGGTGAATGGGACCCAGCAGGGATGTTGTGCCGCCTTTCCCAGGGTACCGGTATAAGTGCGGGCTGCGGCTCGGCACCACCGTGCACATCCCCAGAAGGATGCTCCCCAGGCAGCTGGGATGCTGCCAGCATTCCCTGGGACACCCCTGGGAAATGGGGAGCCCCTGGATCTGAGTGCAGAGCACAGCCTGCACCCTGGCAACTGTTTTGAAACGCCACGATGGAGGAGGGAAAAGAGTTTCTGGGGTGGGCAGCGTGCAGGAAGGGAGGTCCCACAGGGCCGGGTGATGAGGGGCCGTGTCTGGAGGGTCCCAGCATATCCCCCCTCCCACAGCCCAGCTCTGTCCCCGCTCCTCACCCAGATGGAGGAGAGATCCCCGCTGTGTGATGGGCCCGTGGCACTGTGGTGCTCACCCCGCGCCGGTGCCTGCACCGTGCCGGTGGGTGCCTGCCTGCACAGCAGCCTTTGCGCCACAGCACGCGTGAAGTTCTCCGTGATCCCAGCATGATGTCCTTCTGTCCACGTGTCCGTGTGTCCCCGTGCATCACTCCGCGCCGCAGCTGCACATCCCCGTGTGCCAGGGCTGCTGCGCCCCGCGGTGAAGCCGTCTGTCTCCGGCCGTCTGTCCCCACAGTCCGTCCTTGTGCCCGGGACACCCCGGGGGTGGTGTGAACATGCTGTGTCCGTGCATCCCGGCGTGTGCAGGTCTGGCTGTAGTGATGGAGGGTCCCCGTGGGCAGTGCCGCGTCCACCAGCCGCTCGCCGTCCTCACTCGATTGCCGCCCTGGCGTAATGAATAGCCCCGCTGTAATCTAATCTCTTTTACGAGTTATTTGGATTGATTTGGGCATTTTCAAGCAATTCCAGTCCTTTTATTCCGGAAAAAAAAAACCCCAACACGCCAACCCCGGCGCTGCAGCCGGGACTCGCGGTGGCAGGCGCAGCCGACACCGGACGCTGCGCACCCTCCACTGCCTGCTCACTGCCCGTCCAGCTGCGTGGTGGGTGTGTGTGTGTGTCCCCTCCCGGCCTCCAGCAGCCCCGCCGTGTTACGCGGCTCCTCGATAGTGCACTGCATGGCCCTCCCAGCAATGTACAGCCCCCCAGCAAGGCACTGCACAGCCCTCTCCAACAATGTATGGCCCCCCAGCAAGGCACTGCATGTGTCCCCCAGCAATGTACAGCCCCCAGCATCACACAGACCCTCCAGCATTGCACTGAAGAGACTCCCCCCAGCAACGTACAGCCCCCAGCATCACACAAACCCTCCAGCATTGCACTGAAGAGACTCCCCCCAGGCAATGCATGGCCCCCCAGCAATGTACTGTATGGGCCCCCCTCCAGCAATGCATGCCCCTCCCGGCACTGTACAGAGCCCCCAGCACTGCACTGGACGGCCCGCCCTTGCATCCCTCAGCCTTTCACCCCCCTCCACACTGCGGGACCCGCTAACTCTCCCCCCCACACACCACTGCACAGCCCCCCAACACTGCACCCAGCCCCACACCCCCCGGCTCCCCAGCATCGCCCCCCTGCAGACCTGCCGGCAGCACGGCGGAGCCGGTGGGCGACTCCGGCCCGTTCCCCTCTCGCCGCCGCCTTTGATCTCCCCCGCGCCGCTCCCGGCCCTCGGGGTCCGCCCGGGGTGTGTGCGGGGGGAGGGGGGGCGGTAAGGGGTGTGTGGGGAGCCTGGAAACCATCCCCCCCGCCCCCCGTCTTGGGGGCCGCCTTGAAACCGCGCGCGGGGCCCGTCATCGCTTTTTGCAGGGGCCGCCCAATCAGCGGCTTGTTTACACTGCGTGATTGACAGCGGGCTGGCGGGCGGCCAACCAATCGGTGCCCGGAGGACGGGGCTGAGGGGAGGTGGGGGGAGCGCCGCGCGCTGGCGTCGCAGCGGGGAATCGCATCGCGCCTCCAGACGCGGCCCCCGCCGCGCCGCCGGTCCCCTCAAGGCGCATGCGCGCTCCTCCCTCCTCCCCTCCCATTCATCCGCCGGGCTTGAATTAGGCGCCTCCGTTACGCGTCTCGACCCCCACCGCGTTCTGATTGGCAGGCGGCTGGCGGGGCGCCAGCCTATTGGGAGAGGGGAGGGGTGACGCTGGGAGCGCGCGAGGGGGTGGGCGTGGCTTTTACACTGAAAAGGAGGAAAAAACTCCCCCCCCCCCCCAACCCCCCCCCCCACCAAAACTCCACAACAAAACAACGCACAAAAAACAACCCCCACCCCCCCGAAAGGGGAGGGGATTGGGGCCGGCGGGGCGCGAGCGCCGCGCGGCGGCCAATCAGGGCATGGGGGGGGCCGGTGAATGAGGGGAGGGGTGAATGGAGGGAGGAAGAGAGAGCGGGGGGGTGGTGTTGCGAGCGGCAGCGCGCGCGCCGGGCGCGCGCTCATTAGCATGCGGGGCGCGTCGCCCCGGCGGAGTGCGCGGCGTGAGCGGGGAGGCGCGGCGGGGTGTCCCCCCCCTTCACCCCCCCCCTTTCCCTTCCACACTCCCCCTCTCCTCCTCCTCCACCCACACCTCCCCCCCCACATCCATCCGCCACCCCCCCCTTACACACACCCCGCCACCCCCCTCCCCTCCCGCAACACTCCCCCCCCCCCTTCCCCACCGCCCGCCCCCCCCCCCTCCTTCCCTCCCCACCGCCGGTTCCCTTTGCAGCGGGAGCAGCCGGTGCATGGGCAGTGCACGGCACCGGCAGGAGCACGCTGCGCACCCCGCCAGGGCCGCCCCGCGCCGCCGGGACCGCTGCGCCCCGCGCGGAACGCCCCTCCGGTAAGTGCCCGCGGCCGGGGGGCTCCGCTCCGCTCTTTAGTCCTTGTTATTTTTTTCCCCCTTTCGGAATTTTCAAATTTAAAAATTTTTTGGGGGCCCTTTAATTAATTTCTCTTTTTGTTGCTGCTTCGCAATTAATTGTTGGCGCTTAATTATTTCCTTTATTTATTTTTTTTCGCGCGTTATTTTATTTTATTTATTTTAGTTATTTTATGTCTTTTATTTAAAATTTTAATTTCTTTTTTATTTTCTTTATTTCATTTATTTTCTTTAAATTTTTTTTTCTTCCCCCCCCCCCCCCGGTTAATTTTAGGGCGTTAAAACCATTTGCCGCTCCCCCCGCCTCCCTTCCCCGCAGAACCCCTCCGCGGTACAAAGCCCCCGCGGTTCAATTCCGGCCGACGAAAACATTTTGGGCGCCGGGATTTTGCTTCCATCGATTTTTTTCCTTTTTCCTCGCAAATTATTTTCCCCTCGATTATTTATTTTCCCTCTTTTAATTTAGGTTTTTTTTTTTAAAAACCCTTTTTTTTTTACTCTCCTCCCCCCAGCGCCTTCCTCCGATTTTATTTTTTTTTGGGAAAAAAAACCATCTAAAACCCCCTTTTTTCTCCCCGTAATTCTTCCTCTCGCCCCGGCCGCGCTCGCGGTTCCCTTGCCGGGGATGCCCTCCGCCGCCCCGCCCCCACCCCCCCCCCCCCCGCCCCGCACCCTTTATACGGCCGCGCTCGCTCCGCCGCCCGCAGCGGTCCCCGGGACGTGCGGTCCCGACCCGGGTGGGATACCCAGGGGCTCTCGGTCGCGCTCGTTGTTCCTCGCCCCTTTGTTCACCGTTGGCCCGGCCCGGCCCCGGCAGCCGCGGTCTCTCCGCCGGATCGGGCCCCGCCGCCGGCCCCGGCGTTGCCGAGAACAATGCCCCGGCGGGTCCGGAGCACCGGGAGGCCTGCGGGTCGGTTCGGGTGGGCTCCGGTGGAGGGGGAAAGGGGGAGTCGGTACCGGAGCCGTGTGCTGGAGCTGGCGGGGGGGGCCACGGGACCCAAGCGGCGGCGAAATACGGCGGAGCTCGGCGACCGTGCGAGCCGGGGCGGAGGAAACCGGGAAGGGGAAGGGGGGTTAACCGGGGAACCGGGGCCGTGCAATCGCCGGGAGAAGGGGAACCGGGGAGAGGAAAGCGCCGTGCACCGGAGGCGGGGGGGACACACAACGGGAAGCAGCGGGGCCCGTGCGCCGGGGAGGCCGGGGCCGGGGAGAGCGCCGTGTACCGAGGGGAAACGAGGCCCCGTGCGCCGGAGAAGCCGAGGGCAAACGGGGTCCGAGCACCGGGGAGATACGGCCGGTGCACCGGGAGTGGGATGGGGGGGTCAAGGAAGGAAGGAGAGCCGCCGGGGCCCGAGCCGCGGGGGAAATATAAAGAGCCGAACACCGGGGAACCGGGGCCCGAGCGGCGGGGGAAGGACGGGGCCCTAGCACCGGGGGAAGACGGGCCCGAGCGGCGAAGAACCGGCCAGCGCGGGGAATTAAGGAGCCGGGGGACGGCGGGGAGCGGGGCCGTGCCCCGGGGAGAGAGCGGCGGGGCGGGGCGGGGGGTCGGGGCCGCGCTCCGGGAGCGGCAGGAAAACGGGGGGTCGGCGAACTGGGGAGGGGGAGAAAGGAGGGGGGACCCGGGACCGCGCGCGAACGGTACCGAAAATTCGGGCACCCGTGCGCGGGGGAAGCTAGAGAAAAGGGGGCTGGGGGATCTGGGGGGGGCTGTGCCCCTGGGGGATGGAGGGGAGAGAAGGGGGGACTGCACCCCCCGGACTGGCCACGCTCTCACGCTCTTCTTTCTCTCCCTTGTGCCAGGAGCGGAGGATGAGCCGGGAGCTCCGGCACGGAGCGCGGCACGCCGCCACCGAACCGGGCCCGCCGCGGCGCTGAGGATCGCCAGCCGCATCGAGGAGCCGCGTTGGGGTCCCGCCGTGCCCCCCGCGGGCAGCAGGCGGGTGGGTGGGTGCCCCCGGCATGGACGGCCGTGACTTTGCGCCCCCGCCGCGGCTGCTGTCGGAACGGGGTGGCCTTGGCCACCGGCACGGCACGGGGCGCGTGGCGGGTTCGGCGCACGGTGCCGTCCAGCCCCCGGACATTTCCAGCCCACCAAGTACTTCCCCGCGCCCATCTCCATGGCCACGCACACAGGTCAGAGGGGGCGGCCGCGGCACGGGGGTCTGGGGTGGGATACAGGGGGCCGGGTGTAACACCAGGGGCTCGGCCTGCCCTTTGTGCCGATTCCGCTGTCACCGCGCCCGTGGCTTTTTTGGGGGTGGGTGGATGAGTGTGCGGAGGGCTCACACGTGTGGGGGGCATTTCCCCGGGATGACCGTGGCTGTCCCGGCGAGATCCCGGTGCGTGAACAAGGAACCGTTTTCTGGGTGAACAAGGAGGCCGTTATGCGCGGTGCCGGCACAGCGGTGCCGTGGCGGCGGGGAAAGGCCAGCAAAGCCCGGCTCTATATAAAGCGCCGAAGTGTCAGGGTGAGAAGGGGTTCGCAGCGTGCGTGTGTCCCCCCTCCCTCTGCAGCTGCTGTCCTGCCGGACGCAGACAAAGCCCAGCGAGCGTCCCGACTACGGCACGGCCAACCGCGTTGGCACCGGCACGGGGCTCGCCGGATTCGGCATCCCACGACGCGTGCAGCCCGCTCGGCTTTGTCTGTGGTGGCGTGCGTCGAGGCTGCGCTCGGCGGCGACGGCCGCGCAGGGTTGAAGCGGGGTGGCACCGCACGCGTGGGGGGCTACAAGGGTGCCAAGGCGGGGGGGGGTGCTGCTTTTGGTGCCGCCGAGCTCCAGGATGGAGTCAAAGCGGGAGCGAGGCCGGAGCTGGCGTGCAGCGTGCTGGCTTGGCGTGTCGCTGCCCGGGGCCCCCCGCTTCTCGCCAGCGCAGGCGGTTTTCTCGCCGCGGCGCAGCGGCGGCAGCGCCGGTTATTGTCGCCGCCTTGATGAGCTGTGAATACTAATAAAATTATATCTGCTTTAATGGGATTACAATTAGTGCGTGGATTAGGGCGGGGGGCAAGTCCGGGTTGGCGGGGGTGTGGGGGGTGGAAGGGAAGGGTGTGTGTGGGGGTATGGCAGGGGGCCCAAGACTCCTGGAAGGAGGTGGAAAGCGGGGGGCACAGGGGGGTGCTGGGGAGGCAGCGCTGGATCAGGCCCGCGGCCGGGGCGGTTTCGCTTTGTGCCGGCGGCTCCGGCTCTGCGGCTGGGCCCCTCGGGACCACCGCCGGGCTGTGAGGGGCCACCCTGGCATGTGTGTTTCCCCCCAAATCTTTAGGGTTTGGGGGGTCCAAATAGCAGCTCACTGTGCATCCCCAGCTTGAGGGGACCAGGGTGGGGGCTCACCCCTTTCTGCCTTGTGGCAGCCGGGCTTGGGCGGGGTGGGGGGGATCCCCGGGGGATGCCGGTGCTGGGGTGCTGCTGCTTTCCTTCCCTTTGGCTTCTCGGCACGGCTGTGTCCCTGCAGCAGCCGGACCCTCCTGCCCACTGGGGCCTGGGCGACACATGGGAGCCCGAACGCACCGGAGGTTGTTAAAATAACATGGATCAGGCTAAAAATACCCAGCAGAAACTTGCCTGGAATAAAAAAAAAAAAGAAAAAAAAAAAAGAGGGAAAAAAAAAAGGGAGAAGCCAAACCCAACAACAGAAAGAGCTAAAAATATTCCTGGCTTTGGCAGGGCCGGCACAGCCGGAGCCGTTCCCGGCGAGCCGCACTCGGAGGCTCCCGCGCGTACGGGAACGGCGCTCAAGCGAATACAACTGATAATTTGGTGTCCAGTGTGGGGCTAAGGCTGGCTGGAGGGATGGGGGGTCCCTGGGCCTGGCACCCTGGCGTTGCCCCAGCACGGCTGTGCCATGGGGCCGGGAGCCGTGGCAGCGAGCGGAGCGGTAATTAAAGCCGATGATTGATAATTACACCACCCAGCAAATAAAACCAGCCCGCGGTTTGCCGGGCAGCCGTGGTGGTGGCGGCACCGGCACGGCACGCGGCAGCCCTGGGGCACCGTGCTGGCTGGGGTGGTGGAGGAAGGGGCTGGGGGGGGGGGGGGGGGGCGGCTCTGGCCGTGCTCCCCCAAATGGCTCCCAGCGTCGGGCTGGACTACACCTCCCAGGAGCCTTTGCCGGGGGCCGGAGGCTGCCCTGGGAAGGGGAGATAAAAACTGTTTAGCTTGATTTTATTAAAGCCATAATTCAGGGCTGCGTGGTTATTGCAAACAAATGCTTCGGGTCGCAGCTGGTTTTGGCACCGACACCGCGCAAATGACGGTGCAAGACGGCGCTGGCGGCTGGAGAGTGGAGAGCCACGGCCGTGTGCTGCGGGGGGATGCAGAGCCCCAGAGCTGCCGGGAGCCCAACTCGGGGTGCAGCCCCTGCTCCCCAGTTGTGGCACTGCCAGTGGTGTGGTACGGCTGGGCGCTGTGCCGGTACCCCCAGGCTGAGCCCTGCACCGCACAGGGGGGTGGTGGGGAGCCGGGCCGAGCGCGTGCTTGCCTCCGGGGCCTCGATTTTTGCCCTTCTGACGGTTTTATGGACTAATATATAGTTGGGATCGTGTCGGGCTGTTTGTCACCACGGCGGAGCCCTCGGCACGTTGCGATGTGTAACGGTGCAGGGGGGACTCACACAGGCTTTGCCAGGAGCACCGCGACCGTGGCAGCACAGGTTGTAGGCCGGTGCGCAGCGTGACCCCCGTGCTGCCGCTTTGCGAACGGGGGCTGGTTCATAGCACGGTGCTGGTTCTCAATGCGGTGCTGGTTCCCAGCCCGGCTATGGTAGTTCGTAGCCTGGTGTTGGCTCGCAGCCTGGTGCGGTGGTGCAGCCTGGCTGTGGCGGTGCCAGTGTGTAGCCGGCTGTGGGTGTGCAGCCTGGCTGTGGTGCTGTGGGTGTGTGTCCCAGTGCGGCTGTGCATCCCAGTGGTGACCGGGGCGGTGAGCCGGCAGCGTGGCGCTGGTGGCTGGCTGGGCTCTTGCAGCTGTCCCCCTCCCCGGATTAAGTTGCAGGCCGGGTGTTGTGTGGTTCCCTGGTGCGGCTTGGGGGTGGGGGGGATAGGATGGTGGGGGGCAGGTGGGGACGGCAGCCCCCGGCTGGAGTATGGGGCACAGGGCTGGGTGCCAGTACTACGGCCGCTCCACGTTGCAGCTTCCTCATCAATGACCGAACACAGGGTCTGATGAGGGGCTGGGAGGCCGCGGTTCAGCTCCGGCACAGCCAGGGTGTGGGGGGCTCCCCACTCCCCGCCTGGCCACCATGTGCTGGCCCTGCTGCTATGTTTTGAAAAGTCAGTGTCCTAGTTTAATAAGATTTTGGAGGTGAACTAAAAACTCCTCAGCTCTGCAGTAGCCACCCTTGTGCCGGGGTACTGGGAATTGGGGAGGGGGGCACATGTGTCCGTCGGGAAGAGCAGGATGTGGATAACCCTGGATCCTGTGGTGTTGCCCTAGTGTGGGGTCATCTGTTCATCAGTGATGAGCTGGGTCTGCATGGAAATGCCTCTGTGTGCTGGGGATCAGCACGATCCAGCAGCTGCCGTGAGCCCTGGGCCTATATGCAGTGATTTGACCCTGAGCAGGGGGATGTGAGGTCTCAGCACCCTGGGCTGCCGGCATCCATCCTTTGCTTCCCGTTCCTGTGTCCCTGGGGTTGCCAGACCTGGGGGGGAGATCCTGTGCTGGGGATGGGGGGTGGGCTGGGGGCAGCAGTGCTAGCACCGGGTTCTGTGGGCCAGGCACTGCAAGTGTGATGGGCTTGGGGCTGATCCCCCTGGGGGGAACTGGGGGTACAGATGGGCTCCAGGGAGCATTTGAGCACCCCCCTGGCCCAGAGTATCACCATTTCCCCCACCCCGCCCCAGCCAGTTCCTCTCCCGGCGCTGACGGCAGCGATCCGCGATAGCCAAGCTGGGAATTACAGCAGAAAATAAAAATAGCCGGATTTGGCGATTCGGTGACTCTGCAGAGATTTCCATGGGCTGCAGCCCCCACCCCTCCCCCGTGCCCCCCCCCAGCCCCGGCGGTAAATAAACACTCACCCAATAATCTCATTCTTGGAGTTCTTCTTTATCCGCTCCGTAAAACAAAACAGATGGGCACAGCATGGCCCCCCTGCCTGCCCCCCCCCACTGCCTGCCCGCCCCGGCCTAGTCCCCTGCCTGTCCCCCGGCCTACTTGCCTGCCTGCCCCTGGCTTGCACCCCTGCTTGCCCCCTGCCTGCTCCCCCTGCCAGACCCCAGCCTGTCCCAGCATCACCCTGGGGCAGGGTCTGACCCTGCTGGCTGCTGGGGTCTCCCACCCCATGGGGAGGGAGAGGATGAGCCCTTGCAGCCCCTCGGGGTTGCTCCCCCTGTGCCGTGCATGAGCGGCCCATGACCCTGCAACGATTTGCAGGGGCTTCTGCTGGGTACAGGGTCACTCTGAACCCCAAGTTATGTGGGGGTTCCCTGGAGGGGGCCACACACTTGGCCTCCAGTTGCTGCTGGACTCCTGTGGGGAATGCCAGGACCCCCTGAGCCCTCCCTGGCTTCTCTGCGGCCTGTGCCGGGCTTGCGTCTGCTCCTAAAATGGCCTCTGGGCTTTGCAGACCATGTGTGTGGTGTGCAAGTTGCGTGTTCGCTGTGCAAGTCACATGTTCCATGTGCAAGTTCACCATGCAAGTCACACGTGCGGCGTGCAAGTCACGTGTTCCACGTGCAAGTTGCATGTTCAGCGTGCAAGTCATGCATTTGGTGTGCAAGTCACGTGTTCCACATGCAAGTCGTGTGTTGAGCGTGCAAGTTGCATGTTCCAGGTGTAAGTTGTCTATTTGGCGTGCAAGCCACGCGTTCCACATGCCAGCCACGCATTCAGCGGGCAAGTCGCATGTTCAGCGTGCAAGTTGTGTGTTCCACGTGCAAGCCATGCATGCAGCGTGCACCGAGCCCCGCACACCATCCTCACAAGCCGTGCCTGCAAGCCCCATGGCGTCAGCCACACCAGCGGTGTGCACCAAGCGATACACATACGCGGCCCCGCCGCCACGCGTGGCCCCGGCCGGCGTGGTGCGAGCGTGCGGCGGCCTCTCGGCATCTCCAGCCTCGCCATCCCTGCGCAGGGAGCCGACAGCTTGCGAGTGGCACTTAGCGCGGAGCGACTGCCGCGTGATTACCCATCGGATAACGTTTTAATTGTACTTCTGGCACTCTGTCAAGCTCGTTTGAGCCGCGTCGCGGTGTTACGGCATTTATTTAGTGCCATAACAATATGGATTAATCTTAAATTATAACGCCGAGGAAATTATATTCCACTTATTTCCTATTTGCCAAATATTTAAAGGGGCCGCGTGGGTTGCAGGGAGCGGTTGGGGGGGATGCAGGGGGATGTATGTGGACGGGGACTGGGGATGGTGTCTCTCCCGGAGTGCCCGGCTGTGGGGATTGGGGTGCAGGAGGGTCCCTGCCACCTCCCAGAGTCTCCGTGTGCGGCCCCGGCTCTGGTAGGAATGTTCCAGCCCCGAAATAGCTGAGGGAGTAACCCAACCCTGTGCCCCGCGCACGTCCCCGCCAACGCGGGGACCTGGGGACTGTCACCTCGCCTGGGCTGTGCTCGGGGGTCTGGGGGTGGGGGCTGAAACCCCGCTGTCCCCCTCCTCGGAATGGAGCCACTGAATGGTGGGGTCTGGGGTGCAGTCAGGCTCTGTGTGGGATGCAGCATTCCCAGAGGTGCTGGACCCCCCATTTCCCATCAGAGCCACTTTGGGGACCCGGTTACCTGGGCTGAAGCAGCTGTGGCCAGAGCAACCCCCCTTGGGGCTACAGCCCCCCACAACCTGCCTGGCCTCACAGAGCCCAGCTTTTGGAAGAGGGGGTGCCTGGCACTTTCCCCGGCCCCCAGCTCCTGCCACTGCCCAGTGCTGGTGGTACACTTGTGCTGAGACCCACCATGCTCGTCACATGTGTGACCCACTGTGAATTTGGGGTTCAGGTGAAAATCTCCCATCCACCCCCCCATGGTTTGATGGAGATGAGGGGGGAGCAGC
The DNA here is from genome assembly GCA_027925045.1 of Hypotaenidia okinawae. Classification (NCBI taxonomy): domain Eukaryota; kingdom Metazoa; phylum Chordata; class Aves; order Gruiformes; family Rallidae; genus Hypotaenidia; species Hypotaenidia okinawae. The sequence continues at coordinate 10,048,102 of BSDF01000018.1, read as the reverse complement.
TTCACTTTTCTCTTAACCTGCCTCCTCCCCTCAGCCCCATTTGGGGATCCCAGACACGACGAGCTCTGAAAGCTGCCAGCACACCCCCACCCCCTGCCTCAGTTTCCCTTCCTGGCCACACCGTGGAGTCTGGTTTGGCACAGGGGTGAGTGTGGTGTGACCAGGCGTCCCCGGGGTCAGCGTAGTGCCAGCATGGCTGGAGCTCCTGTGAGGCTCAAAGCCCCCAAAACGCCTCTGCAGTCAGTGTCTGTGGCCAGGACCACCCTTCCCTTCCCGGCACTGGGGGGTTTCTCACCGGCAGCGCCAGTGCTGGAGTCGGGAGCAGAGCCCACGGGGCTGACTCACGGCGCTGGCCCTGGGGAGTTCCCAGCTGGGGGGGCAGAAGGGGGTAGGGTTGGACCCCGATGCATGCCTGGCGGGTGCTGGCATCCAGCCCCACGGCACTGTGTCCGGCATGGGGCTCCTGGAACTGCTTGCTGGCGGGTGAGATGAGTTATGCACGGTCTCAGCAACGCTTCCCTGTCCTCACTGGCACCGTGACTGTGCGGAGCGCCGTGCTGTGCCATGCCATGCTGTGCTGTGCCATGCCATGTGGTGCTATGACAGACTGTGCTGTACCACACCAGGCTGTGCCGTGCAATTCTGGGCTGTGCCATGTGGTGCTGTGCCATGCTACACCGTGATGTGCCATGCCATGCTGCACCGTTCCGTACAGTGCTGTGCCATGCAGTGCTGTGCCATGCCACGCCTGGCTATGCCACACTATGCCAAGCCATGCCATCCTGTGCTGTGCCACGCCGTGCTGTGGCAGCCCAGGGCAGGGCCCAGCCATGCGAGGGGCTGCGCTGAACGTGCGTGCAGGCGTGCGAGGCGGCTGGGAACGGCGCGGCCGGCTGCGGGGCCAACGCGCGCCGAGGGATCCGGCCGTGCCAGTGGGCCGTGAGTCAGCGGGTGGGAGGTGTGGGGAGCGGCGGCCACGGCCCCACCATCCCCACTGGGACGCTCCGCGCCAGCCCGGCCCCGTCGCCATCAGGGAAGGGGGGCTGGAAGGGGGGGGAATGTGTGTTTATTTCTTTACAGCCTGTTTCACAGCTTCCAGAAAAGGCTCGTTCTGGAAACCTCGGCTTCCTGCCCGGCACAGCCGCCCAGCACGCTGCCGGCTCCACGCCCCGCAGCGGGGTCCCCCCAGCATGGCCGGGGTTGGGGGGTACACCAGGGCAGTCACCCCACGGGCATCACCGGGCACAGCTCCTGTGGGATGCGGTGCTGCGGTTGGCAGGATGTGCCCAGCCTTCCCGGTGCGTGCCAACGTGGTGAAGGGGGGAAGAAGCGGCATCCGGGGGCGCACGGTGCCGGTTCCCAGGGCCGCGGGCAGGGTGCGGCTGTGCCCCTGGCCCACGCAGCCCCTGCCCGGGTTCGGCCCCCGGCCGTCCGGCGCAGGAAGGAGCGAGCTGCCTGAAACCACATCCCCGACACTCATCCCAGAGGCATCCCGGAGGGATTAGCCAGGGAGCGTGGGCCGGCTTAGAGAGCAAAGCATCGCTTCCTGCCCTGGCCGGGCGGCCGGCCAGCCGGGGCTCCTCTGCTGTGCCGAGCCACCCGAGCCACACCAAGCCGTGCCGAGCTGTGCCGAGCCGTGTTGACCCGTGCTGGGGAGGGGGTGGATGGCTGCAGCCCCTCCATCCCACATACTGGCACATGGACGGTTGCAGGGAGCAGGACCATGCAGCGAGGGGTGGCTGGCTCCCCCCTACCTCCCATGTTTCCGTCGTAATCTCCCTGCTCGGCGGGGATGGGGAGCGCTGGCCTGGGTCTTCCTGGGGGATGCTGGGGTCAGGGTGGGGGCTCCTCCCCACCTGGTGGTGTGTTCCTGCCCCCTCCTTGCACATGTTTGTGCACATACATGCAGCTCTGCCTCCTCTCCCCTCCGCAGTGTCCTGGCCCTGGGGAGCTGCTGCCCTAGTTGGAGGTGACCATCCCTGTGTCCCCAGTCATCCCCCACTGCCTGCGAGGCGCTGGCACAGCGGCAGTGCCGTGGCCAGAGCTACCAGGCACTGGGGGTGGGATGGTCCGGCTGGTCTGGCATGGCACAGTGCAGCCGCTGGGATGTCCGGCGCTGGGGCTGGCTGATGTCCTGCAGCAGCTGAGAGGTGGAACTGGGGGAGTTTGTGCTAGGTCCAGCCCCCTGCCCTGTGCCCACAGCTGGGCTGAGGCCAGGCCATTTCATGTCTCTGGTGATGAACCCAGGGATGCGCTCCCCTCCCACCGCAAGGACCCTCGTGCCGGGGCGGGCTGCATCACGGGGACCGTCCTTCAGCAGCCAGCACAGCCTCCCATGCACTGGCACATGTATGTGCATGCGTGGCATGGCCAGGGGACAGGGCAGCAGTGTGCCTTGATGGCCCTCACGTGCCCCACTCCATGTGTGAGCCGTGTGGGGCTGGGGGGATGTGAGGGGCGTGCGTGCGAGGGGCGTGATCACAGGTTGTGCACTCATGCTCACATGAGGGATGCGTGTGTGCAAGCAGCGTGCATGCACAAAGGGTGTGTAAGCATGGAGCACACGGCTCCACATCACACGTGTGTGCAAGCAGCCTGCCGAGCGTGGGGTGGGCGTGTGAGCGGGGTCGTGCAGCCCTCCCTGACTCTTCTCCTCTCCCACCGCAGCCGGCAGCAGCCTGATGGGGAACGGGCCCCCTCCTCCTTCATGGGGGGCTTCCTGAGCAGCAGCCTGGGCTCAGGGGCACCCAGCCACCCCGCCGGCCCCACCGCCTCACCCCCAGAGCCGGCTTTTCGCGGGCCCCACTCCGGCACCTCCCAGCTCTGGTTCTCGCACTCCCACGAAGGTGAGCTGCTGCTGCGGCACGGGCGGGTGATGGCACCCCGGGGTGGGGAGGGAGGGGGGTGTCATGGCGGGGTGTCCCTGTGGCTTGGCCGGAACACGACTGGAGCTCTGCCCGGTGCTGGTGGGTGACGTCCAGCCAGCGCCTACGCGGATGGGGTTGGGACCTCCCAGGCACTGGCGCACGGGGTGGTCGTGGCAGGCGGCTGGCACCAGCACGCGGTTGGCACGCAGCGAGCTACAGGGTGGCAGCGGTGGGGGTGCAGCCGGCAGCGTGCCCCACAGGACCCCCCTGCAATGCTGGCACACACATGGGGGTGCCCCGCAGTCAGGGGGGCAGGGCAGCTCAGAGAGGTTCGTGTTGGGTCCAGCCCCATGCCCATAGCTGGGCTGAGGCCAGACCAACTCGTGTCACTAGTGATGAACCCAGGGATGCGCTCCCTTCTAGCGGCAGGGACCCCTGCGCTGTGGTGGGCTGCATTATGGGGACCCTTGCTCAGCAACCACTGCCGCCCCAATTAAACAGGCACCCCCAGCGTGATGGCAGAGGGGGCTCCCCACAGCCAGGCGCTGCCCCACAGCACGCCAGTGTCCCCATCCCCACCTGAGCAGCCTGAGCGCGGGCTGACAGAGTTAAGGAGCGGGGAGGTGGTATTGGCGCTGGGCCCTGGCAGCCGGCCCAGCTGGTAGTTTGACCGGCTGCCAGTTGGCTCCCAGCGTGCCGGGGCCTGTGCGGCGTGCTGGGGTGGGGGGGGGCATGGGAGTGGAGGGGGGAGCCGGGGAGCACACGCGGCTGCGGGAGCGCAGCATTTGCTGCTGACAGCCAGCCCGTGCTGGCTAACGAGCCTGCAAGGGCCACCGCCACTGCCGTCACGAGTCTGTGGGGTCTCAGCTCAGTGCGGCTCCTGGAGGGGGTGATGGTTGGGGTGGTGGTCCCTGACCTGTGGGAGGTGATGAGCTCCAACAAGGGTTTATAGCCAGGAGTGCTGCGCAGCCAGGATGCTGCGGTGCAGTGCATGCTGTGGCACGGCACAGAAATCGGGCAGAGAGAGGGTACAGGGGGCCCTGCTCCTGCAGATGTACCCCAGCCCCCCCCGTGACTGCCCAACCCTCCCCAGCCCCAGGGTACCCCCGCTACTCCGGGAGCCTGGCCTCCACCTTCCTACCCATGAGCCACCTGGACCACCACAGCAACAGCAACGTCCTCTATGGCCAGCACCGCTTCTATGAGAGCCAGAAAGGCAGGTACCGGGGTCCTGGCACAGCACGGCGGTGCCACCACAACCCCCCCGGGGCCAGTCGGGGTCCATCACGGTGACGCAGATCCCAAACCTGGCAGGGTATGGCAGAGCAGGGACCCCAGCACCTGTTCCCTGTGCCAGTGCCCAGCATCAGGGTGGGGGGCCAGCAACGCGGCAAGTGGCACGTCCCCAGGGAGGAGGGCGGCCGGCGGGCGCGGGGTGGTGGGCTCCCGTCCCAGCCGCCACTGCTGCTCTCGCTTTTCACAATATTGTGGCGGACGCTTAATAGGGAACATTGTTTGGGTGGGAAATGGAGCTAATTAGGCTGGGCCTTCCCCCCTGCTCTCCTCCTCCCCTCGTTAGCGGGGAGCCGGCGCTTGGCACGGCTGCAGCCCTGGCTGCTGTTCTTGGGCAAGGCGGTGGCTTTGCGGGGGGCTCACCCATTGCACTCCCCTCCAGATAACTTCTACCTGCGCAACCTGCCCGCCCAACCCGCCCTGCTCCCCACCGGCCACGGCTTCCCTGGCATCGCCCGCGCCACCCCTGGGCCCCCAGCTGGGTCCTGCAGCCGGGAGCGGGATGCTGGACCCCTACCCAAGACCCCCAAGGACTACGACCGCTTCCTGGTGGGCAAGGAGAAAGCGGGCAAGGGGGACCCAAAAGAACGCCCGCCTGAAGAGGACCCCAAGGAGCGGCACAAAGTGGTGCTGCCGGTACCTCCGGAGGGGCACTGCAAGGAGGGGCTGCCGCCCCGAGGCACCGGTGATGGTCGCCCCAAGCACCTTGCCTCCTGCCTGCTGGGTGCCAAGGGGTTGGAGGGTGACACCAGCCGTGCCGTGCTGCCCAGCTGCGCCGGCAGCTCCCTGCCCCGTGCCGCCCGTTGTGGTACCAAGGAGCCATGCCGGGGCGAACGGGAGCCTGGCATCCCCGAGGCACCACAGCCCTACGGAGAGTGCGTCGAGCGACGGCAGATGCTGCACCACGCTGTTTCCTACGCCGTGCCAGCCGCACCGGCCCCGCTTGGTCCCACGACCGGCTCCTTCCCCTGCCTCCAGCTACATGCTGGCCCTGAGGTGCTGTGCCCGCTGCCGGAGCCAGCTGGCCGGGAGCTGAAGCTGAGCGGGGCCACACTGGTGCCCTCGGTGGGGCACCTAACGGACAAGAGCCGCTCCTTCCAGGTGGCTTCAGAAACTGGCGGGATGGAGCGTGCCGAGGGCAAGGAGCGGCACACCGAGGTGGGGGCCGAGCCCCCAGCCACTTACGGTGGCCCATTCCATCACCCGCTGAAGGCGGAGGGCCCGGCGGACAGGCGGCTGGAGTGGGGGGTCCCGGCACCCGGCTGAAGGGGCTGGAGTACCTGGGTGGTGGGGCGGCCGAGGGACCCCCCTTCACCAGCCGGGGCCCAGCACCTAAGGGTGCCCTGGAGAAGGGGTATTTTGAGGTGCCGCCAGCGCCCGACTGCTCACGTGCCGCCCGCCCTGACCCGCTGGGCGTCCGGGTCGGCCCCTCCTGCTGCACTTTAGAGAAGGGCCCCCCAAGGACTCCCACCCTGGGCCAGCTCCCCAGAAGGTGGCCCGGATCCGGCACCAGCAGCACCCCGAAGCAGAGGTGGCCAGTGCCGGTGCCGAGAGCAAGCGTAAGCCCCTGGAGCTGAGCACCCTGGGCTATGGTGGGCCTCCCCTGCCCCCCTGGGGTGTCCAGAGCCAGGGACCCCCCTGCCCGTGACGGAGGAGCGGAAGGGGCCGTACCTGGATCCCTTCGGCACGAGTCTGCAGCAGGCTGCGTTGATGACTCAGGGCCCGGTGCTGGGCCAGGACGTTCCGGCCGCCCCAGACGAGGTTTCGGCCATGAAGAACCTGCTGAAATACAGCAACCAGGCACTGCTGGGGGGCAGAAGGCCCCCCTTCGTGGGGCTGGGGGGCGTCAAGGGCAGCTGCGCGCACCAGGATGCCAAATTCCCCCCAGGAAAGGGGCAGCCGGAGCTGGAGCGGCCAGACTGCGCCCGTGGCCGGGAGCACGACGGGCTGGCCCCCGGGGAGGGTGAGGTGCGGCAGCCGCCCGTCGGCATCGCCGTGGCCGTGGCGCGGCAGAAGGACACGCTGGGACGCCCCGAACCCGCTTATGGAGGTGGCTCTGGGAGGCAGGGACGGGTGGCTGCTGGCATTAAAGGTAAGGCGCAGGGATGGTGGGGGTAAACTGGGTTGGGAGGGCGCCAGCGGTGCCGCGCTGATGCCGCCATCCTGTCCCTGGCACAGCGGGCACCGCACGGCCCATGCATCTCATCGACCTGGAGGCAGAGGAGGAGCGGGGCCGGCTCTGCGAGGAGCGCCTGGGGATACCAGGGCGAGAGCTCCTTCTCCAGTAAGTGCTGTGTTGGGGGGCACAGGTTTAGGGGGGCTCTCTGCCCTGCGCGGTGCTGGCACGCTGCCCCATCTCGCTATTCTCTCTGCAGGGACAACAAGGACCTGGTGGAATTCGCCCGGATGCACCCATCAGGGGGGTGTCCCGGAGAGCTGACCCCCCACCTGATGATCGCCGGGGGCTCCTCATTACCAGCAGGGCAGCTCGGGGGGACCCCGCCGCACACGCCCACCCAGCACATACGCACTGGCTGCCCCGCACCCGCAGCCCCTCCATCTGGATGGGGGGACACTCCTACGGTCAGTGCTGATGGGGTGGGGGGTAGTAGGGTGCTGCCCCTCCCAAAGCCTGGCATTGACAGCCCCCCACACTCCCCATCCCCACAGGCATCGGCCACCCGGCACTGCACCAGAACCTGCCACCTGCCTTCCCTGCCTCCATGCCCAGCACCATGCAGCCCGTCTTCCCCCTCTCACAGGACCCCCCCACCCAGCTTGTCATCCTGCCCACCGAGCCCCCCGCCCATGGCACCCCCCACACGCTGGGTGAGTATAGGGTGGGACATAGTCACAGGCACCCCCACCTTGGGCTGCGGGCTTTGGGGCTGGGGGTGCTGGTGGGGGGTGAGATGGGGGTCTCTGGGGGTGTAGGGGTAAGGGGTGGGGTCCTTGAGGGGGTGCTTTTGGGGGTGTGGGTTGGGAAATGGGGTCCCTGGAAGTGCAAGGGTGGGAAATGGGATCCCTGGAAGTACAGGGGTGGAATATGAGGCCCTGGGAGTGTAGGGGTGGGAAATGGGGTCCCTGGGGCTGTTGCTGTGGTGGAGGGATGTGAAATGGGTCCCTGGGGGTGGTTTTGTTGGTGCATAGTGGGAAATGGGGTCCCTTGCAGGTGCAGGGATATGAGATGGGTCCCTGCGGGTGGTTTTGAGGGCACATAATGGGAAATGGGGTCCCTGTGGGTGCAGGGGTGGGAAATGGGTCCTTGCAGGTGGTTTTGGGGGTGCAGGGGTGGGGAGTGGGTCCCTGTGGGTGCTGCTGGGGTCACAGGACTCTGGGAGGGAGGCAGCACTGGGGTCTTGCAGGGTGACCCTGAGGCAGGTCCCTCATTGACCCTCCCTCTTCTGTCGGCAGCCGACGTGATGGACCAGGCGTCGCTGTGGCCCCCGATGTACCCGGGCCGGGGTCCCAGCGCCCACCTGCAGCACACGGGGCAGCTGCCCGTGTACTCGCGCTCGCAGTTCCTGCGGCAGCAGGAGCTCTATGCCCTGCAGCAGCAGCAGCGCGCGGCCCAGGCCCTCGAGATCCAGCGCCAGGCACACGTCCAGGTACCCACAGGGCTGGGGGTGCTGGAATAGGAGGGCGACAGGGGTTGAGGGGGCTGGTTTGGGTGAGATCTGGGGGTGGTAGGAGGTTGGGGTGCAGGGTGAGGGATTGAGCTGTGATACAGGGCTGAACGGGGGGACTGGGCATAGGGTGGAATAGAGGGTGCTGGGACCAGGCTGGGGGGCAGGGGGTGGGTGGTGGGGCCAAGATGGGGGGCAGGGACCAGGCTGGGTGTGCTGGGACCAGGCTGGGTGGCAGGAGGGTGGGCTACAGGTGGGCTGGGGGTACTTGGACCAGGCTGGGGTGCAGGGTGTGGGCTGGGGGTGCTGGGACCTGGATGGGGGGCAGGGGCTGGGTTTGGGGGCTGGGCTAGGGGTGCTAAGCAGGGTTAGGGGCTGCACAGTGGGGTTGTCATGTGCTGACCTCAGTGTCCTCCGCAGCGCAAGCCGGAGGAGCAGCCCCTGGAGCTGGAGGATGGGGGTCCTGAAAAGCCCCTCAAACCCTCCCACAAAGCAGTTGCCTTAAACCCCCCGGCCAAGGGCCTGTCCTCGGCAGCCCCTGGGCCCCCCAAGCTGTCCCCTTGCTGCCACTCTCCTGCTCTGCGGCACCCGGCCAAGTGCCCCGTGACCCTCCCCGCAGCCCCCTGCACTTTACCCGTCTGCCCCGCTGCCAGCTCCGCTGTAGCCCCCCGCTCCCCAGCTGACAGCCCCCTGCCCGTCCAGAGCAAGGGCAGCGACGGCGAGGACAAGCGCGGAGAGGGGCAACCGCCCCGCGACTACCCCAAATCCCTGGAGCCAGGTGGGATGGGGATAGCCAGGAGGAAGAGGAGGAGGGGTGGCTGTGGTGTTGGAGGGGGGTCCCCACTGATCATTGCTTGCTTCCCCCCTCCGCAGACCTGCCCCCCGGGTACAGCTACCCTGCCGCCGCTGCCATGGGCTTCTCCGAGGCGCACTCCGCCGAGCCGGCCGATCCCGACACTATGCATGCCGGCTCCCCGCCGGATGAGCCGGAGCAATCCCGGACCTTCAGCCCAGCCGGAGAGGTGCCACGGGAACCAGGCGCCCCACGGGAGCCACCGGCTGCGGGGGTGATGGCTGAGGGTCCCGGGGTGCTGCTACACCGCCATCATCTCCTCCTGGCGCCGGGACCCCTCTGCGCAGAGCGGGGACCAGCCCCGGCAGCCACAGAGGAGAGGGTGCCGGTGGCTTTCGGGGTGTGCCGGGAGACAGCTCAGGGAGCGCCGGAGCAGAGTCCTACGGAGCAGCAGCACCCAGTGCCCGTGGTGGGGGCCTCCCCGCTGCCCCCTGCCTTGGAGGAGGAGGAGGAGGAAGAAGAGGAGGATGAGGACGGTGACAGCGATGGCTCAGAGCTGGAGGGCAGCTGCGACGAGGAGGATGATTCCAGCTCCAGCAGGCAACAGGGCTGCCTGGGAGGGCTGGAGGCACTCATCGCCGCTGGCATCGACCTGGGGGAGCTGCCAGCACTGGGTTCGCCCGAGGAGCCTCCCCCGGCACCCCCTTCGCCAGCCCCCCACGCCTCAGGGATCCCCGGCATCGCCCTGCTCAGCGAGCTCGCCGACCTGGAGCTGCGCCGACGCCGCTGCGACCTGGCCCTGGAAGGTGAGCGGCACCCGGTACCCCCCAGCATCCTCTGCCCCACAGTTACCCCATCCTCCTGGTGCCCCCAGTGTGTCCTGTCCCATACCCACCGAGCTGCTGCCACGGGGCTGCATGATGAGGAGCCATGCGATGTATGTGCCATGCAACAACACGTGTGTCATGTGACACGTGTGCCATGTGGGAGCCGGGCAGCGTGTGGGGATGATGCAGGGGCTTCATGCGTGTTGGCGTGTCGGTGCATGCCGTGGGGCAACGTGCACGGGGCGGGGGGGGCCGGCAGCACACTGGGTGCCTGTGTGGCGGTGCCGCGGTGCGGTGCCCGGCAGCTCAAAGCCCACGGCCGTCCCTGGGGCTCAGCTCCAGCGCTGGCTCCGGGCAGGCGCTGGGATTCCCTCCCTCCCTCCCTCCCTCCCTCCCTCCCAGCCCCGGCTTCCCCAGGGAATCCCGGGGGCCCCGGCGGGGAAGGAAGGAAGGAAGGCCGGCCGGTCCTGGCGCGTCCCCAGCGCAGCCGCAGGCGTGTTGCGGCGAGGCCCTGCGTGCTCGGCGCTGCCCGTGACCGTGCACGGCGCGGGGCCGTGGCGTGTGTTGGGGCGTGTGGGGTGGCTGTGGGACACGCTGCAGGTGGGGTGGCGGGATGGGGTGCAGTGCTTCACGTTGCATCACCGCCTCCCTCCCAGGCCTGGCCTCGGCTCCACTCGCTGATGAGTTCATCACTGGCGGCCGCCGCGCACCCGGCCCCATGGCCGCAGCGGGATGCTGGCTGTGCCGTGCACACAGCACCCTGCGTGCCATCCCCCTGGCACCCTGTGCCCCACAGCACAGCCTCCTGCCCCACAAGCACCCCTCCTCGCCCCACACAGCAGTGGTGCTGGTGCCACCATGGCACGTCATGCGTGTACGAGCCGTGTGTGAGAGAATACGCGTGGGGTGGCACAGGGGTTGGGGGTCACGTCCTGTGTGCTGGCCGCACTGACGTCCCTCCCGCCCCATCCCATCCTGGCAGGGGAGGACGAGGACCTGCTGGCCTTCAACCTGCAGAACCTGGCCACGGTGGCAGCTGCCTGGTCACTGGTGGAGGCAGCCAGCCGGGAGGGCAGCCCACCCGCACTCAGCCCCCTGCCCACCTCCCCACCGCCCCGCACACGCATCCCCCGCCGCAAGTATACATGGACGCCCAAAACCAAGGCCGTGAGTGTCTCCTCGCAGGGGGCAGGAGGTGGGATGAGTTGTGCTGGGTCTCAGCCCTGAGGCCGGTGCTATGGGTGCAGCAATCTGACTGCCCCACCCCCTCCTATCCCCCCTTCCCCCCCCCAGGTTTGCCCCCTGAAAGCGGCTATCGAGCAGCTCAACACGCAGGAGGTGGAGGTGCGGATGCGGCTGGCTGAGCTCCAGCGCCGCTACAAGGAGAAGCAGCGGGAGCTGGTGAAGCTGCAGAGGCGGCACGACCATGAGTACGTCCCTGTCCTCAGTCCTCTCGAGTCCTGAGGCTGGGTGGGGGTCCATAGCCGGGAGGGAGACAGCCCGGGGAAAGCTGGGAGGGCAGGGAGGAAGCGCCCATCCGACGAGCGGGACAGCGGGTGGTACGGTCACTGGTGCGATGAGTTTGGGCCCGTCCTCAGCCCGGCTCAGCAGAGGGGCACTACCTGTGGCGCTCGCGCAGCTCAGGTTGCCCCCGGTCTTGCCGCGGCTACAGGCGTGATGAGAGCTCCCGGAGCCCGGCGCGGCGCGGCCCGGGCCGGCCGAGGAAGCGCAAGCACTCCAGCACGCTGGGCAGGGCCGAGAGCCGCAAGGTCAAGTGAGTGACCGACGCCGCCGCGTGCCCTCCATATCCCCAGGGATGCGGGGAGGTGGGGGGTGGGCGAGGGATTGGTGGGGAGGAGAGGGGGGGCCTATCAACCACTCATCACCCCCTCTCCAGTACCAGCATCCGCTTTTTGGGGAGGTGCTACCCTCTCCCTCCCGCTCGCAGCCCGCTTGCCGTGGGGGATGCTCGTGGGGGATGCTCGGCTGGGCGGTGGTACCCTGTGTGTGTGTGTGTGTGTGTGTCCCCGCCGGCGGCGGGAGCAGCGTTGCATAAAAGCCTCTTTATCGGCGCCGTATAAAGCCATTGGTCACGCTGCAGCGGCGCTCGGCGCTGCCGGCGCTTTATTATTACCCATTAGCCGCCCGGCGCAGCCGTTTCCCCACTCCCGGGCCCTGTATAATTGTCCTTCTCCGCTACAAATTGCCTCTCCCGACAGGCCCATTTGCATAAATCCTCCGAGCGAGGCCAAACACGCTCGGAGCTCGTGTGTGAGAGCAGCCCCCCCCCCATCCACTCTCTCCCCCCCTTCCCTCCCACCCCCTCCCCATTCGGTAATAACAGTTAAATCTGCGCTAAATGGTTCCTTCAATTAAGACGAAGGGGAAGGGAAGGGAAGGGAAGGGAAGGGAAGGGAAGGGAAGGGAAGGGAAGGGAAGGGAAGGGAAGGGAAGGGAAGGGAAGGGAAGGGAAGGGAAGGGAAGGGAAGGGAAGGGAAGGGAAGGGAAGGGAAGGGAGGGGAAGGGAAGGGAAGGGAAGGGGAAAGGGATGAGATGGGATAGGGATAGGGATGGGGTAGGATGGGATGGGGTAGGAATGGGAAATGGATGGGCATGGCATGGCATGGCAGGGGATGAGATGGACTGGGATGTGAACAGGGTTGGGAACGGGGCTGAGCAACTGCAGTGTGAGCCATGAAAGTGGATATTAAAAGTTTTGTGTCGCAAAATATTAATGAGAGAGTGAAGGTTATAGGGCTGGGGAGGGGGGAGAAGGGATGGAGCTGGTGGCTGGTGGTGGCCAGGGGTCCAGGGTATAGCTGGGGGTGCAGGATCCATCTTGGGGTGTAAGATGCAGCTGAGGGGGCTCAGGATCTATCCAGGGGTTCAGGACCCATGCAGGGATGCAGGATCCATCCTGGGGTGCAGGATCCATCTTGGGGTGCAGAATCCATCCAGGGATGCAGGACTAATCTGGGGGTGGTGGAGCCCACTGCAGGTACAGGATCTGTGCCAGGGGGTGGGGGATGCAGGATCCATGCTGGGTTGCAGGACCCATCTGGGGGTGCAGGAGCCCACTGTGGGTACAGGATCCATGCCAGGGGGTGGGGGGATACAGGGTCCATGCTGGGGGTGCATCAGGCGCCGTGCCCACGCTGCGCTCCCTGCCAGGGCGGTGAAGACCAGCCTGTCCCTGCTGTGTGCTGAGCTGCGGGGGGACCCTGAGCCCAAGAAGAAGAGGAGCAAGCTGGCTGAGGCGGCATTCGGCACCCTCAAGGGATCCCCAGTAAGTCCAGATCCCCCGGCCAAAGGCACACCCCCAGGGTTGGGAGGGTCCCGACCCCATCCCGAGCTTCCCCGTGTCCCCCCTGCCCCAGGAGAAGGTGCGGTGCAAGAAGAGTGGCTCACAGGGCAAGCTGGCCTGCAAGGTGGCTCACAAGGTGTCACAGCTGAAGCAGAAGGTGAAGAGCAAAGGGCTCCCCGCCGGCATCAGCCCCTTCCGCCGGAAAGACCCCAACCCCGGCAGCCGCATCCAGAAGAAGCTGTCCCGTCCCAAGAGCTCCAAGGCCACCAAGTACCAGCCTCAGGACCCCGACCCCCGGCAGCCAGCAGGCTTCAAAGGCAAGGCTGGCACTGGGCTGGGGGTGGGGTCCAGCATGGGGCTGGGGGTGTGGAGTCTGGCATGGGGTTGGGGGTGTGGGGTCCGGCATGGGGCTGGGGATGTGGGGTCTGGCATGGGGCTGGGGGTGCAAGGTTGGATACAAGGCTGGGGATATAGGATCTGGCATAGGGTTGGGGGTGTGGGGTCCAACATGGGGCTGGGGATGTGGGGTCTGGCATGGGGTTGGGGGTGCAGGGTCTGGCATGGAGTTGGGGGTGCAAGGTTGGATATAGGGCTGGGGATGCAGGGTCCAGCATGGGGCTGGGGGTGTGGGGTCCGGCATGGGTGGGGTGTGCAGAGTCCAGCATGGGGCTGGGGGTGCAAGGTTGGATACAAGGCTGGGGATATAGGATCTGGCATAGGGTTGGGGGTGTGGGGTCCAACATGGGGCTGGGGATGTGGGGTCTGGCATGGGGTTGGGGGTGCAGGGTCTGGCATGGAGTTGGGGGTGCAAGGTTGGATATAGGGCTGGGGATGCAGGGTCCAGCATGGGGCTGGGGGTGTGGTGTCCGGCATGGGTGGGGTGTGCAGAGTCCAGCATGGGGCTGGGGGTGTGGGGTCTGGCATGGGGCTGGGGGTGCAAGGTTGGATATAGGGCTGGGGGTGCGGGGTCCAGCATGGGGCTGGGGGTGTGGGGTCCGGCATGGGTGGGGTGTGCAGAGTCCAGCATGGGGCTAGGGGTGTGGGGTCTGGCATGGGGCTGGGGGTGCAAGGTTGGATATAGGGCTGGGGGTGCGGGGTCCAGCATGGGGCTGGGGGTGTGGGGTCTGGCATGGGGCTGGGGGTGCAGAGTGGGTGCTGGGGAGGCTGGAACAGGAAGGTGCACCCAGCTGCGGGTGTCGGGGTGACCTGTGCCAGGGGATCTGTGGAGCATCCCCATCCCACCCTGATCCTGCATGGGGAGGCAGCTTCTCCCTGGGGCAGGGGGTCCCTCACGGCTGCCCACTCCTCTTGCAGACGAGCACGACGACGGGGACACGGACAGCGAAGACGGTGATGATGATGCCGGCTTGTCCCTGCTGCCCTCGGTGCCGGTGGCCGTGCTCGGCCCCTCCCCGTCCTCCGTGGTGAAGATGGAGGCGAACGAGAAGGCCAAGAAGAAGAAGGAGAGGCAGGGGTTGCTAGGTAAGGGGACCAGCCCACAGGGGTGCTGGGGGCACCCAGGGACCCCCTTCCACAGGGTGCCCTGACACTCCCCGCTCCCCGCAGGGCCCTGCCGCCTTGGCAGCCCCGAGGGTGAGGTGAAGATCAAGCGGCGGCCGGTGAAGCCGGGGACAACAGGCAAACTGGAGAAGGTTCCGGCGCGGCGCAAGGCAGGCGGCTGCCAGGAGGGCGGCAAGAAGAAGCTGAAGGCCAAACCCAAGGAGAGCCTCCGGCTGCCAGCCCCCAGCAGCCCCGGCACTGTGGCCTCCACCGGCAGCCTCTTCGCCAGCACCGACCCCCGGCATTTCGGGCCACGGGACGAGGGGGCTCGCCTGGCCAGCGAGAGGCTGAAGAAGGCCACGCGGAAGAGCAAGGTGCTGCAGTCGGCCCTGAGGGTGAGCACGGGGCGTGACGTGTGGTGCTGGGGGTGGGGGGCATTGATGAGGACCTCGGGGTGCAGAGGAGAGGGTGTGGGTGCTGCACAGGATGGGTGGGTGCAGGGGCTGGGGTGGTTGGGAGGCACTGGTGGGCACCAGATGGTTGGTGCAGATGTGGGGGCTGTGGGCCGTCTCTGAGCCCCGACCCCCCTGCAGCGGAAAAACGGCGCGCTCTCCCTGGCCCTCTCCCCCGGAGCGCCAAGACCATCCTGAGCAAGGGCAAGAAGCTGGCCAAGGTCAAGAGCAAAGTGGCCACCAAGCAGGTGAGAGGCAGGGACCTTCCCCCCACCCTCACCCAAACCCAGACATGGCCACCCCCGGCCCCTCACAGCCCCCTCCTGAGCTCCCTGTCCCACAGTGCAAGGGCCGAGCGGTCAGCAAGCTGCTGGAGAGCTTCACCGTGGAGGACGACTTCGACTTCGATGACAACAGCAGCTTCTCAGAGGAAGAGGAGGAGGGCGGCTACCTGGCTGGGGGGCGCGGGGGGTACGCCGCTCCCCCTGCCCCACGCCTGCGCCATCCAGAAGGAGGATCTGCAGGACGGGCTGCACATCCTCATCCCCAAGGAGGACAGCCTGCTCTACGCCGGCAGCGTCCGCACCATCCAGCCCCCCGATATGTGAGTGAGGGGCCAGGATGGGGGTCCCCGTTACAGGGTGGGGAGTGGCAGAGTGGCTGGGTGGATGTTGAGCCCCCTCGATCTCTCTGTGCCCCCTCCCCAGCTACAGCATCATCATTGAGGGTGAGCGGGGGAACCGGCAGCGCATCTACTCACAGGAGCAACTACTACAGGAGGCGGTGAGAGGGGTGTGGGGGGGTGAGGGTGGGGGTCCCCAGTGGGCATCGCACCCCACGGAGCCCAGCACGCTGCATCCTTGCTTGCAGGTCCTGGATGTGAGGCCGCAGTCGCGGCGCAGCCTCC
Source organism: Hypotaenidia okinawae (assembly GCA_027925045.1). Taxonomy (NCBI): domain Eukaryota; kingdom Metazoa; phylum Chordata; class Aves; order Gruiformes; family Rallidae; genus Hypotaenidia; species Hypotaenidia okinawae. The sequence goes on along the minus strand of BSDF01000018.1, from coordinate 10,032,533 downwards.
CTCCGGGCACCCGTGTCTGTGCCTACTGGAGCCAGAAATCCCGGTGCCTCTACCCAGGGAACGTGGTGCGAGGTGAGGAGGGGGCACAGGCAGCCAGTGGGGGTGTGGGTGGGGGTATCAGGGACCCCTGCCCCAGCCCGACAGCTCTCCCCGTGCCGCAGGCTCCTCCAGTGATGAGGAGGAGGATGACCCCGAGGCCGTGATGGTGGAGTTCGACGACGGGGACACGGGGCACATCGCCGTCTCCAACATCCGCCTGCTGCCCCCCGACTTTAAGATCCAGTGTGAGTGAGCTGGGGGGCTGGGGGCTGCCAGGATGGGGGTCGGGGAGGCAAGGGGCTGGGTGCAGGTGGGGGCTGGCCCTGACCCCGCGCTCTGCCCGCAGGCACCGAGCCGTCCCCCGCGCTGCTGGTCTCCAGCTCCTGCCGACGGACGAAGCGATCCTGTGGTGATGTTGCCCCCCTAGTGAGCTGCCCCCCAGTCTCTGCCCTGACCGCCACGACAGCCTGGAGCCCCCCAAGAACTCGGGCAGGAAAGCAGCTGGCAAGGAGAAAAGTGGTACGGGGCCGGGGTGGGGGGCTGGCACCCACTGACCACCTTCCCTGGGGGGCCCAAGGGAGGGAACACCTGCAGCGCTGTGAGGGATGGTGGGATGTGGGGAAGGGTGCTGGGATGTGGGAAGGGTGCTGGGATGCAGGGAGAGGGGGTGTGGGATGCAGAGAAGGGTGCTAGGAATGCAGACAGGGGAGGAGATGCAGGGACGAATGCCGGGGATGCGAGCATGGGGATGGATAGGCAGGGATGCAGGGAGGGATGGGCTGTGGGCAGCTGGGGGTACAGCAGGGCCAGGAAAAGGGGTAGTGCAGGGCGCTGCGGCAGCCAGAGAAGGATGTGTAGCTACAGGGACAGTCCTGGAGCACTCCTGCCTCTCTCCATCCATCTGTCCATCCGTCCTGCCTCACAGCCCCTCCTGACCACCCCCATCTCCCCCCAGGCAAAGCCGCCGAGGTGCTGTCGGGCAGCAAGGCGCCGGTGCTGAGCGATCCCTTCCTGGGCCGGCGCGGTGGGCCGCTGCTCAGCTGGTCGGCGGTGGCGCAGACGAAGCGGAAGGCGGCGAGCAAAGGCACGACCGTGCTGCAGAACCTCTTCCAGGTCAACGGCAGCACCAAGAAGCTGCGGGCCAAAGAGGCCATCTTCCCCGTGCACCACCACCACCACCACCACCTCGCCGCCCCCGTCTTCGGCAACGGCTTCGGGGCCGACTCCTTCAGCCGCATCGCCAGCTCCTACGCTTCCTTCGGAGCTGGGGCTGGGCTGGTGTTACCAGCTGCCCAGAAGCTCCTGCGCTCCAAGAAGGCCGAGCGGCTGGAGGCAGAGCTGGGCAAAAGCGGCCGGAGGAAGGCAGGCAGTGAGTACCTGGTCAAGCTGGACCACGAAGGGGTGACGTCCCCCAAGAACAAGAACTGCAAGGCCCTGCTGCTGGCTGAGAAGGACTTTGGGGCCAAGCTGGAGCGGCCGCTGGCCAGCCACGGCTATGCCCACGCGGCGCTGGCAGGCAAGGATAGGAAGGGGCGGGCGCCCGTGCACCAGCTGCCCGTGGGGCTGGCGCTGCGGAAGTATTCGGGCCAGGCCGAGTTCACCCTGAACTGCGACAGCGACTGCCACAGCTCCTACTCGGACATGGATGAGGATGAGGAGGCGGGCGGGCTGGGCGCCGACGTGCCCTCGCGCTTTATGACCCGCCTCTCGGTTTCCTCCTCTTCCTCGGGCTCTTCCACCTCCTCCAGTTCCGGCTCCATCTCCACCTCCAGCCTCTGCTCCTCCGACAACGAGGATTCCTCCTACAGCTCCGAGGACGAGGACTCCACGCTGCTTCTCCAGACTTGCCTCTCCCACCCGGTGCCGGCGTTGCTGGCGCAGCCGGAGGCCCTGCGCTCCAAGGGCGGCGCGCCGCAGCGCTGCTTCCTCACCAAGGCCGCGGCCGCCGGCCCCAAGGCCAAGCTCAAGCGCAAGGAGGCCCTCAGCTTCTCCAAAGCCAAAGAGTTCTCCCGGCGGCAGCGCCTGCCCTCGGTGGAAAACCGGCCAAAGATCTCTGCCTTCCTGCCCGCACGCCAGCTCTGGAGGTGGTCGGGGAACCCCACGCAGGTACGGCCAGCACCCGCTGCAGGCACCCACCATGCTCAGCACACCAAGGAGGAGGTGCAGAGGGTGTAGGGCAGGTGCTTGGCTGCCTGACAGGGTGTCTGTGCACAGAGAGGGGTGTAGATGTGTGGGGTGAGGTGTGTGGGTGCAGCGTGTGTGGGCATGTGGCAAGGTGTCTGTGTGCATGGAGTGGGGTGCGTGGGGCAGGCGTGTGGGTGCAGGGCTGGGCTGCATGGAGTGTGTGGGTGCATGGGGTATGAGGGGTGATGCTTCAGTGCGGCGTGCGTGGCAGGGTGCCTGTGTGCGTGCATCAGGAATGGATGGGTGCATGGGGTGGGAACATGGGTGCATGGTCACATAGCTGCATGGCAGGGGAGCTAAGCACAGGGCAGGGTGAAAGGATGTCGATGTGTAGGTGCATGAGGTGACCTGTATGGATGCAGGGTGCATGGGTACAGCATGCATGGCAACATGCCTGTGCACATGGAGTGGGGTGCACAGGGCAGGCGTGTGGGTGCGGGGCTGGGTTGCATGTGTGCAGGGTGCGTGGGCACATGGCAGGGTGTGTGGGGCAGGGGTGGCAATGGTTTGGTGCACCATGTGTGGCAGGGTGCCTATGTGCGTGCACCAGGCATGGGTGGGCTGCATGGGTGCAGGGGATGTGGGTGCTGGGTGCAGGGTGCATGGCAGCATCCCCCCGTGTGCATGCAGCTGGGTGCAGGGTGCATGGGTACAGGGTGTGTGGGTGCAGGGTGCGTGGGTGCTGGGTGCAGAGTGCATGGGTACAGGGTGTGTGGGTGCAGGGTGCATGGGTGCTGGGTGTAGAGTGCATGGGTACAGGGTGTGTGGGTGCAGGGTGCATGGGTGCTGGGTGCAGAGTGCATGGGTACAGGGTGTGTGGGTGCATGGGTACAGGGTGCATGGGTACAGGGTGCGTGGGTGCATGGGTACAGGGTGCATGGGTGCAGGGTGCATAGTGTGTGGGTGCACGGCAGCATCCCCATGTGCAAGGCACACAGGTGCAGGTGTGGGTGCTCACAGATACATCAGGGTGCTGGGGGATACGGGGAGGACACATGGGTGCAGGGCTGGGTTCCAGGGCTTGCAGGGCAGGGTGCCATTGTACACCAGCCACAGCACCCAGCTGCACAGCGCTGGGTACACAGGGTGTCTGGCACAGCTTCACCACTCCAGGTGCCCATGGGGTGCCCAGGGCTGGACGGGTGCTGCAGGGAGCACCCCGGTCTGACTCAGCGCTGCTTTCCTGGGGTCTGTCAGGGATTGCATGTGCCATCCCTCACCCCCCACCCCGTTGCCCATTCCCCATCAGCGGCGTGGCATGAAGGGCAAGGCGCGGAAGCTGTTCTACAAGGCCATCGTGCGGGGCAAGGAGACGCTGCGCATCGGCGACTGCGCCGTCTTCCTCTCGGCCGGGCGGCCCAACCTGCCCTACATCGGCCGCATCGAGAGCATGTGGGAGTCCTGGGGCAGCAACATGGTGGTCAAGGTCAAATGGTTCTACCACCCCGAGGAGACCAAGCTGGGCAAGAGGCAGAGCGACGGCAAGGTGAGGAGGAGGGGAGGGTTGGGATGGGGATACGGGATGGGGCACAGGGATGGATAGGCGAGCGGTGACACCGTGCTGTACCCTCCAGAACGCCCTGTACCAGTCGTGCCACGAGGATGAGAACGATGTGCAGACCATCTCCCACAAGTGCCAGGTCGTGGGCCGGGAGCACTACGAGCAGATGACCCGCAGCAAGAAATACCAGGACCGCCAGGACCTTTACTACCTGGCGGGCACCTACGACCCCACCACAGGCCGGCTGGTGACCGCCGATGGGGTACCCATCCTCTGCTGACACCCCCCCCAACCCCGGGACCGGCCCTGGGTGCACCCCCCGCGCACCCCTCCCCGTTGTGGGGCTCCTTCCCAGTGGTTATGCAAAGCCCAGGGATGGAAAGGAGGAGGGGATGGGGGCGGTGGGGGACGGGGGGGAATGAAGGGAGGAGAGACCGGGGAGGAGGGGGGGTTATCCATCAGCCCGGGGGCGCAGGTGGGGGGGGGGCTCCCCTACAAGCCATACTTTCCCTAGTACCTCTGACTGTTTGCCAGCAGGTAAAGCAGAAATCAGGTGTGTTGTTCTATTTATTTTGCGTGTAAATATTGTATTTCTTCCGGGAAGTTTTATGGAAAACAGAGAAACCAACAACAACAAAAACCACAACAAAAAAACCAACAAAAAAAAAAAAAAAAAAAGAAAATGGACAAAAAAAAATTAATTAAAAATAATAATAATAATATGGAGTGGGGAGAAGGGGGGAGGGAGTGGGGGGGCGGGGGTCGCGTTTCCGTTTCAGTGCACTGTTTCCCCCAGCCTGGCTGGGACGAGGACAGCGGGGGAGCTCTGTATATAGGGGGGACGCGGCGGTAGGGTGGGGAGGGTGTGGGGAATGAGGGGGGGGGTTGGGAGGGGGAGGGGGGCTCGGCGCCCCAGCGCGGCTTGGGTATGGAGGCAGGTGGTGAAGGGACACCCCCCACCTCCCCTCACACCCCACCTCCCCCCATCCTCAACCAAACCCCCAACCTTGAGGGTGGAGAGGGAAGGGAGGGAGAGGAGGGGGGATAAGGGGAAAGGGAGGGCGGGGGGGGGGGGGAGTCCCCCATTACCACCACCACCGCCCAGCCCCAGTGCAATAGCGGGGTGGCCGCGGTGCCGGCGGACGCTGGCCCGTCCCGCCGAGCTCTGCCCGCCGCTGGAGATGTGTACAGGCTTTTCCAGTGTCAACACTAAAAAAAAAAAAAGATAAAAAAAACCCCCACAAAAACCACAAAACTGAGACAAAAACCCCTGGGGAAAAAAAAAAAAAAGGAAAAAAAATTTAAAAAAAGACAAAAAAACACATTAAAAACACAAAGGTTTTATGAACAGCAAACTCTATGTAAAGGCCTTTTAGTATGGAACTTTTTTATTGATAACTTGGCTTATGAATAAATATATGAACCGTTGGTGGTGCTGGCTCTGCTCTCTGCCTCAGTTTCCCTCGTGGTGTAGCCAAGCTCAGCCTGGCTCTGCACCCCCAGTTAGAAACACTGCTTCCAGTTATGGATGTCCCCCCCAGGAAGGGACACACATCGCCCCCCAGCTACAGACACTCCCCAAGTTACAGACATCAACCTCCCCACCCCCTCCACCCAGTTACAGACATATCCCCTCCATTAACAGACACCCCCCCAGTAACAGACACCCCCCCCCAGTTACAGACATATCTCCCCCAGTAACAGACACCCCCCCCAGCTACAGACACACCCCCCGGTTACAGACATATCCCCCCAGTAACAGACATATCTCCCCCAGTAACAGACACCCCCCCAGCTACAGACACACCCCCCGGTTACAGACATATCCCCCCAGTAACAGACATATCTCCCCCAGTAACAGACACCCCCCCAGTAACAGACACCCCCCCAGCTACAGACACACCCCCTGGTTACAGACATATCCCCCCCAGTTACAGACATATCCCCCCGGTAACAGACACCCCCAGTTATGGACATCCCCCAGTTGCAGGCACACCCCCCACCCCAGTAACAGACAACCCCCTCCAGCTACAGACATCCCCCAGTTACAGACATCCCCCAGTAATAGACACCACCCCCTCCCCAGTTCTGGACACACACCTCTGGCACACCCCCAGTATCAGCCTCCCCAGTTACAGCACCCACCCCCCCAGAGACCTCCCCAGCTCAGTGCGTGCGGGCGACGGGCAGGGTGCTGGGGTCACTGGTCACCGGGGTGGGAGCCCTGAGCACCCTGTTCTGGTGGCACCTGGTCCAGACAGTGTGGGCAGGAGCTTGGAGGTGGGGTGGAGGGCAGGAATGTGGGGCTGGGGGATGCAGGCAGGGGGGTGCAGGCAGGGGGGATGCAGGTGGGATGCAGAAAGGCTGAAGGAGGGATGCAGGAAGGATGCAGGCAGAGATGCAGGAGGGATGCAGGCAGAGATGCAGGAGGAATGCAGGAAGGATGCAGGAGGGATACAGGCAGGGGTGCAGGAAGGGTGCAGGAAGGATGCAGGAGGGATGCAGGAAGGACGCAGGAGGGATGCAGGAGGGATGCAGGCAGAGATGCAGGCAGGATGCAGGCAGAGATGCAGGAGGGATACAGGAAGGATGCAGGAGGGATGCAGGAGGGATGCAGGAAGGACGCAGGAGGGATGCAGGAGGGATGCAGGCAGAGATGCAGGCAGGATGCGGGAAGGATGCAGGAGGGATGCAGGAGGGATGCAGGAAGGATGCAGGCAGAGATGCAGGAGGGATGCAGGCAGAGATGCAGGAGGGATGCAGGAGGGATGCAGGCAGGGATGCAGGAGGGATGCAGGAAGGACGCAGGAGGGATGCAGGCAGAGATGCAGGAGGGATGCAGGAAGGATGCAGGCAGAGATGCAGGAGGGATGCAGGCAGAGATGCAGGAGAGATGCAGGAGGGATGCAGGAAGGACGCAGGAGGGATGCAGGAGGGATGCAGGCAGGGATGCAGGAGGGATGCAGGAGGGATGCAGGCAGAGATGCAGGCAGGATGCAGGAAGGATGCAGGAGGGATGCAGGAAGGATGCAGGAGGGATGCAGGAGGGATGCAGGAAGGACGCAGGAGGGATGCAGGAGGGATACAGGCAGGGATGCAGGAGGGATGCAGGAGGGATGCAGGCAGAGATGCAGGCAGGATGCAGGAAGGATGCAGGAGGGATGCAGGAAGGATGCAGGAGGGATGCAGGAGGGATGCAGGAAGGACGCAGGAGGGATGCAGGAGGGATACAGGCAGGGATGCAGGAGGGATGCAGGAGGGATGCAGGCAGAGATGCAGGCAGGATGCAGGAAGGACGCAGGAGGGATGCAGGAGGGATACAGGCAGGGATGCAGGAGGGATGCAGGAGGGATGCAGGCAGAGATGCAGGCAGGATGCAGGCAGGATGCAGGAGGGATGCAGGAAGGATGCAGGAGGGATGCAGGAGGGATGCAGGAAGGACGCAGGAGGGATGCAGGAAGGATGCAGTCAGGATGCAGGAGGGATGCAGGAAGGATGCAGTCAGGATGCAGGAGGGATGCAGTCAGGATGCAGGAGGGATACAGGCAGGGACACAGGAGGGATGCAGGCAGGATGCAGGAGGGATGCAGGAAGGATGCAGTCAGGATGCAGGAGGGATGCAGGAAGGATGCAGGAGGGATGCAGGAGGGACACAGGAGGGATGCAGGAGGGATGCAGGAAGGATGCAGGAGGGATGCAGGAGGGACACAGGAGGGATGCAGGAGGGATGCAGGAGGGATGCAGGCAGGGATGCAGTCAGGATGCAGGAGGGATGCAGTCAGGATGCAGGAGGGATGCAGGAAGGACGCAGGAGGGATGCAGTCAGGGGCAGAGGCAGGGATGCTTCGGGCGGGCTCCGTGCCGGGGCCACGCGGCGGGACCCTCAGACCGACGCGGGCTGAAGGTGCCGCAGCTCCGGGGGGCGGGGCCAGAGCGCTCCCGCCCCACGTGGGGACAGACGGACAGGCAGAGCTCGCACGCCATTGGCAGCACCGCAGCCAACCGAAGGATGCGGGCATGCAGAGCCCGCATCTCATTGGCTGGCGGGGAGCCCTTTTGTTCTGAGCACCCGGCTGCCGTTAACCCTTTCCCTGCGGGGGGGACGCGGGACGGGGGGGGAGTTATCGGGGGTGTCACAGGGGGTAACCGGGGGGTAACGGGGGTAACGGAGGTATAACGGGGGATAACGGGAGTAACCGGGGGCAGGGGTAACGGGGTAACCAGGAGAGGGGTGACGGGGAGTAACGCGGGGGTGTAACGGGAGAGGTGTAACGGGGGTGCCGGGGGTGCACCGGGAGAGGTGTAACGGGGGGTACCGGGAGGAATCCGGGCGCTCTGGGTGGCCCCGGCCCCGGCGGAGCTGAGGCCGCGCAAACTTGTGTCATGCAGCGGCGCTGCGGGGCGGGGCTGCCCCCTGGCGGCCGCCCCGGGCCAGGGCGACCGACGGCCGGACACGGCGGGACGGACGGACGGACAGCTCGGGGGGGATGGAGAGCAGGGCGGCCGGCCGAGGTGGGGGGAGGAGGATACGGGGTGGGGGGCGGCCGGATAAACGGCCGGATGCGGAGAGGGAGGGACGGACGGACGGACAGGTGCGGGGAGGGGTGGGCGCACAGACGGGCTGGACGGCTGGACGGACAGACGGGCGGACAGCTGGGCAGGGTGCCGGCCAGTTGGTGAGCGCAGGTGCTGGGCGGCCCCAGGGGCCTCGTCCTGCAGGGACATCCCCCCTCCCCACCGCCCCACATCCCCGGGCCGGGTCACGGCGGGGCTGGGGGGGGCAGAGGCTGCCAGGGAAAGGGGGAGGGGGGCACCCCGGCACTCCCCAAGTCTGATCCTGGCCCAGCACCGCGCTGCACCCAGCCACGGCTGCACCCAACCCCCCGAGGGGTGCACCCCCCGGCCTCACGCACCCCCAAACCCGCAGCCGGGGCCGTGATGGTGACCCCACCACCACGGTGCCACGCAGCCGGTGCCCTTTGCCCCGGTTTAGGCCACCCCAGCACCTCCCAAGTCACCCGGTACCAGGTACGGTTACACCCGGCCCGAGCATCCCCGTCCCCGGTACCGGAGGAGCCACCGTCCCCTCTCAGGGGTCGCGCCCACGGGCTCAGCCGGTCTCCCGGGGTTCCCGCAGCAGGGGCGGGGTGTCCCAGGAGCGGGTCGGATCCCGGTGCGTTGTCCCGGTTCGCTTTGAAGAGGAGGGGAGGAAGAACATCGGGCCGGGGGGTGACTTCCCTGGGCCAGTGGGTGCTGGGAAGGGGGGCGGGGATGGCGGTAGGGAGCAGAGCTGAGCCAGGGGGAGCAGCACTGCAATTAATTAATTAGCGGCTTTCTGTCTCTTTCCACCCCCAGAAGTGAGCACAGGATCTAGCTGTACCCCAGCACCCAGCTGA